>CM060425.1:191364988-192685704 GCA_030545235.1 Helianthus tuberosus
AGTGAATTCGAGATTTTAGTTACCTGAAACAGATTAAAGCACTCTTAAACCACATAATTTAGTCTCTTGCACCCCCATCAGCACCCCTCATTTCCAAATATCTCTCAAGTGTTACCTTAATCAGAAAGAAACCGAAGTATGATTCTAATAAAAACAAAATCGAAAAAAAGACAACTCGAGCTTAACCCATGAGTAACTGCAAGATAAGAAGAGTCACCTAGTTGTTAAGAAGATGTTATTAAGCACACTTGTTAACCCCACTAACCCTCACCGGTTGACTGCCATTGACTTTTTAAAAGTTTGCTATGAAATTTTAGTCGGCGAACTTAAAAAAGGTACTTTTTCTAGCCAAGTTTTTCCGATATTATTAAACCAAATTTTCCAACCAAATCGAGTAGGGGTATCCAATTGAGCCTATGTCACACCCCCGAAATCCACCACGCGGAGTATCACCGCTTGGAGGCGTGACGTGACCAGGATCGAGCCACCAATCATATTGAACAACAAAATTAAGTAAGTAAAACCAACCACAATACAATTGGTGACCATAAGACAGTAACCAGTTTTAAGTTAACAGCGGAAGCATAAAACGTAAGTTCACAACACAAGTTCATAGTTCATGAGTTTTATGACCCAAAACATAAGTTCCATAAGTTTATAAAGTTTAATTATTAAGTACGGGACATAACAGTCCTTATCCCACAACAACCTCCTCCTCCTCGTGCAAGCTCCATAAGCATCTAGCGACCTGTAAGGCATGTAACAACGAGTCAACAACAAAGTTGAGTGAGTTCACAATTGGTTGATTAATTTTAAGTTGTTTCTAAAAACGTGGTTTGACTTTCGTTGGCATATTTGCCGTGGGGGTTACCCCATAGTTGAAAGTATGTTTAACCAAATTCTTTTTATTACCCAAACCATATCCATAATCAGTGGGGGGCTTCCCCATGTGAACTACTAGACCATACATATCGACAACTGACGAACAATAGTTGTGCCCTACATCAGTGTCTATCATCACTGACAGTTTGCCATAGTCCATCAGTACAGGCCCGTCCGAACGGCACGGTGTGAGGTTTGTTAAACCTAATAGCGCTATTAACTAATGACCCGCTCGCCATTGGCCTCGGCGATTAAGTCGATATAAATTGAGGGACTTCATGATAGAGTTTTGTCTAGTAAGTTTTAAGGTTGTTGTCCTACCCAAGGAGGACGAACGTACGAATTCTACCTAAGGAGAATACGCAGAATTATTATTGGCATCCTACCTATGGAGGATGGCCGTACATATCCTACCCAAGGAGGGTATGTAGATCCCGTTTTAATTTCTTTAATCCATTCCCAACCACCGGGAATCCCATGCCTTAGAAAGTGTGTGAACTCACCTTGGTTTGCTCGGTTAGATTCTCAAATATAGCTAACAGTCAAGGTTGGTCAATCACGTCCTAATACGATTACCAGTTAGTCATTTAGTGGTTTCAAATAGAGCACAAAGTTCCTAGACGTATCTACTACATAACATGTATTCACTTTAATAGTTAACGCTCATATACACATTCCACCTATATCTACTCAAGAACAAGCATACGATATTGCACATATTACTTTCATTGACATATAACATGTTAGATCATCCTCAGATAACATACTCGACATTTAGACACGCAAATTACTACTTATGTCGTTTCAGCTTAAATATTCAAAACCGGGCTGTTTTCGGGCATTTTAATAAAATAGTTAACTTATTCCAAAAATTCCCAAATTCTTATAGAATGTCTTAAACGACCCAAATATTATTGAGTAAAAATCTCGGGATCCGATTCATCACCAATATTTTATAAAAAATCATTTTCCGGACTGCACTCAGATTTATCTTTTTCTGACTGCAGTCCACGGAATAATTTATTTAAAATTCATCGAAAGTCCGATTTATGAAATTCTAGTGGGAGGATTACAAATACATCAGTGGTCATTTACAGTACAAGTTTCATGACCTAGTTCTACTCAGGTTTCAAGCTATGACTAAAAATATAACACCCATTTACTGCTGTAAAAACTCAGCTCTAGCTGTGGTTACAAATCGACCCTTTAAAAATAGCAAACGAAGTCCAAAAATTATGATTCCAGTGCCATTAGAACCGTATTTCATAATTCATAAATCTAGACTTTAGAAAATACATTTTTTGTTTTATTAAAGTCCTGTTACAGCCAACTGAAGTTGGCTGTAATCACCAATCAGACTCCTATTTTCAGCTTTTAGCTTTCTAACTCGTGTTCGATTGATTCCGTTAACATGTTTAGTGATCGCAACAACATCAAACATCAATATTAACAAGCAAATCATCAAATAATCAACAAGAATCAAAACAACTTCATATTAACATTATTTCTTCATGTTTAAAGCTTATGTTTAAGTTTTAACTTTATGTTCTTTAGTGTTCTTGAAGTTCTTCACATTTACCATCATGTTTCATACTTTAACCACCTCCATAGAATGTGAAATGAGTAGATCTAAGAGACTTACCACTAGCTTAAAGCTAGGAGAGTACAAGTGAAGAAATGTGGTGGTTAATAGCGAATAGAGAATGTCCTTCAACTTCCGATCACACCGAGCTTCGTTGTTCACCTTCTTACACCTATGGATGCTCTTGGATTGGTTGAAGATGACCAAGTGATGATGGTGGTGTGTGGTGTGGTGGTCGGCCGAGCAAGCAAGATGAGAGAAGGAAGAGGGTTGTTGTTTGATGTGTAGAGAATGAAATGTTAATATCTCAAGTGCCTTTTTATAAACCAACTTCACTCTTTAACCTTTATGCAATATGCCTCTAATTACCCAACATGATCCATTTTAATATTCAAGAAAATCAATGGGTGGGATCCCATTTCACAACCGGTTATGGGGGGGGGGGGGTTGGTTTAGTTGGGTAGCAATGGATGGTTAGGGATCTAGTTAGGAGAAACAAATGTTTAGTTAATGGTTATGGTGTGTTATTATTTATAAGGTGTGTTAGGGTGTTCGGGGACCCTAACTAGCTTAGAAAAATAGGAACAATGCTTCTAGCATTATTTTGGTGTTCCGGGTAATGTCCGGTTGTTCGGTTTGATACTGTTCCGTTGAACTGCTTAATAAATCCGTAAAGTGTCCTATATATATATTTTTGTAACACTTTTAATTCTTAACACTTAGGAAAGCACCCAGGACTATTTAATAACTTTTCTGTATACTACTAGTATGTTATCAAGCACATGTAAGTATAACACAGTAATCAGAGAGCAGTTAAGTAATTCCACACAGTCATCAAGCACTTTAATTATCATAAATAAATTGTACGGATACATGGAATTATGAGGGTTGTCACATTCTCCCCCTGTTAAGAAAATTTCGTCCCGAAATTTAGCTCGTGATTACTGAGGAAGCTAGTTATGTTGCGTTGGTTTCCTGGTTTTCCTAGGGTGTCACATCATCCCCCCGTTGATTTGGAATTTCGTCCCGAAATTCTGCAAGAGCTTCAGCCTCAGTAGTGGTTGCACTTTTCTTAAACAGCTGGGGGTACTTGAGTTTCATTTGGTCTTCTCGTTCCCAGGTATACTCTGGGCCACGATGGAAATTCCAACGAACTCGAACGAGAGGTATTCTGGTACGCTTGAGAATCTTAACATCTCGATCAGTAATCTCTACTGGTTCCTCGACGAATCGCAGCTGGTCGTCGATAGTGAGCTCCTTTAAGGGAACTATGAGGGTCTCATCTGACAGACACTTCTTCAGATTCGACACATGGAAAACATTGTGAACTCCGCTGAGTTCTTTAGGTAGATTCAACCTGTAGGCGACCTTGCCAATTTTCTCAATGATTTCGAATGGTCCGACATAACGCGGATTGAGCTTGCCTCGTTTGCCAAAACGAACTACACCTTTCCAAGGTGAGACTTTGAGTAGCACTCGATCCCTAACCTGGAACTCGAGTGGTTTCCTTCGCTTATCCGCATAGCTTTTCTGACGGTCACGGGCTGCCGCCATTCCTTGTCGTATATGAGCAATCCTCTCGGTTGTATCTACTACAAGTTCTGGGCCAGTGATTTGACTGTCACCAACCTCTGCCCAACAAAGAGGCGATCGGCACTTCCGTCCGTACGATGCCTCGAACGGAGCGGCCTGGATGCTGGTGTGGTAGCTGTTGTTATACGAAAACTCCACTAGCGGGAGGTGCTTTTCCCAGCCATTACCAAAATCGATTACACACGCCCTAAGCATGTCTTCAAGGGTCTGGATGGTGCGTTCAGATTGCCCATCCGTCTGTGGGTGATAAGCGGTGCTCATATCTAAACGTAAGCCAAAAGACCTGTGCATAGCTTGCCACAGTTCCGAAGTAAAACGCGCGTCACGATCAGAAATGATGGAGGTTGGCACTCTGTGCCTTGATACTACTTCCTTTAGGTAAATGTCTGCTAGAGTAGAAAACTTATCCGTTTCCTTGATAGCCAGAAAATGTGCAGACTTGGTCAGTCGATCCACGATCACCCAAATGGTATCGTTTCCGCATTGAGATCTGGGCAGGCCAGTAACGAAATCCATGGAAATTTGCTCCCATTTCCATTTAGGTATCTCTGGTTGTTGAAGTGGGCTTGATGGTTTCTGGTATTCGACCTTGACCCTAGCACAAGTCAAACATTTACTGACGTAGGTTGCTATGCTGGCTTTCATACCGGGCCACCAGTATGTAGTCTTTAGGTCGTGGTACATCTTGTCCGAACCAGGATGTACTGAATAACGTGACTTATGTGCTTCATCCATCACAAGCTCGCGTAGGTCTCCATACAGTGGAACCCAGATGTGCCCGTTAACATAGTAGGCGCCGTTTTCCTTTCGTTCTAGCCACTGCCTCGATCCTCGTAAGGACTCAGCCCTGATGTTCTCTGCTTTCAATGCTTCAACCTGAGCATCGCGAATCTGAGCGGGAAGGTTGGATTAGATGGTAAGCTGTAAAGCACGTACACGCTTAGGTATGGTATCCTTTCGACTGAGGGCGTCGGCCACAACATTGGCCTTGCCCGGATGGTATTTGATAGCACATTCATAATCGTTCAAGAGCTAAACCCATCGGCGTTGATGCATGTTTAACTCCTTTTGCTTGAAGATATGCTCGAGACTCCTGTGATCGGTTTAAATGGTGCACTTGGTACCGTACAGGTAATGTCTCCATATCTTAAGCACGAAAACAACTGCTCCCAGCTCCAAGTCGTGCGTAGTGTAGTTCCTTTCGTGAACTTTAAGTTGGCGTGGTGCGTAGGCAATGACCTTGTCACGTTGCATCAACACGCAACCAAGTCCTTGGATGGAAGCGTCGCAATAAACCACAAAATCATCTGTGCCTTCAGGCAATGAGAGGATAGGCGCGCTACAAAGTCTATCTTTTAAGTGCTGAAACGCAGATTCCTGTGCATCACCCCAGCGATAGGTGACACCCTTCTGAGTTAGTGAAGTGAGAGGTTGCGCAATCTTGGAGAAATCTTTGATAAACCTTCTGTAATATCCTGCCAAACCCAAGAATTTGCGGATTTCTGTTGGTGTACGGGGTGCAGGCCAATTCTTGATCGAGTCAACCTTGGATGGATCTACATGAATCCCATCCTTATTTACCACATGGCCTAGAAAGTGGACTTCGCGAAGCCAGAAGTCACATTTTGAAAATTTAGCATACAGTTGCTCTGCTCGAAGAAGTTCCAGCATAATTCGTAGATGCTGCTCGTGTTCCTCCTGACTCTTTGAATAGATCAGGATATCGTCGATGAAAACAATAACGAACTTATCCAGGTAAGGTTTGCATACTCGGTTCATGAGATCCATGAAGACCGCAGGTGCATTCGTTAATCCGAAGGCATAACCAGAAACTCGTAATGGCCGTAACGAGTTCTGAATGCTGTTTTGGAGACGTCCTCATCTCAGACTCTTAGCTGATGGTATCCCGATCTCAAATCAATCTTAGAGTAATAGCTCGACCCTTGTAACTGGTCGAACAAGTCGTCAATACGTGGAAGAGGATAACGATTCTTCACAGTCACCTGGTTAAGTTCGCGATAGTCAATACACATTCTGAAAGTACCATCTTTCTTCTTCACGAACAAGACTGGAGCTCCCCAGGGCGAAGAGCTAGGACGTATAAAACCCTTCTCCAAGAGTTCTTGTAGTTGCGTGGACAGTTCTTCAAGTTCTGACGGAGCTAGTGGATAAGGTGCATGAGCTATGGGCGCTGCTCCAGGAGCTAGCTTGATTTGAAATTCAACTTGGCGATGAGGCGGAAGACCAGGTAATTCCTCAGGGAATACCTCGGGAAAGTCACGTACAATAGGAATGTCTTCAATCCTCTTCTCTTCCATTGATGCGTCAGTAACGAGCGCTAAAATGGCAGTGTGGCCCTTTCGCAAACACTTCTGGGCCTTAAGGAAAGAGATAATGCCTACGACAGCACCACTCTTGTCGCCATGAATCACGAGGGGTTCTTTACCAGAACGAGGAATGCGGACGATTTTCTCCTTGCAAACAATCTCCGCTTGATGTTGAGATAGCCAATCCATCCCAATAACGACGTCGAAACTACCAAGGGCGATAGGAATAAGATCGATAGAGAAGGTCTGACCAGCTAAGATAAAGTTACAACTTTTAACTACGTGTGTGGCTTCAAGACTTTTACTGTTTGCTAGTTCTACCGTGTGTTTGGTGTTCAGAAGTGTTGGAGTGCGCTTAAGCATTTGGCTAACTTTTAAGGACACATAACTAGTATCGGCACCCGAATCAAATAAAACAGTAACAAAGAAGTCGTCCAGAAGAAACTTACCCATCACAACGTTGGGATCGTTCCTTGCGTCACCCTGACCTAGCACGAAAACATGACCCCTTACCCCATTACCATTGTTGTTTCCCCCATTGCCGCCTCCATTGTTGCCTCCATTGTTGTTCCCATTGTGGTTCCCGTTTCCTTGGTTGTTGTTGTTCTGATTCTGGTTCAGTTGGGGGCAGTTCTTCTTAAAGTGGCCTTCAGCGCCACACTGAAAGCATCCTTTATTGCCCTGCTGTTGCTGCTGCTGGTGGATCTGTGAAGCTTGTTGTTGTTGTTGTTGTTGGCGATTCTGATTTGCTGGTCGTGCGCTCCTACAATCCTTTGCTTCATGACCAAACTTGTTACACCTCAGACAACGACCCTTGTTGCACTGCCCGCTGTGATGCTTATTGCACCTGTTGCACTTGGGGTGGTTCTCTCGGTATCCACCCTGTCCTTGACTACCGGAAGATTGCTGACCAGGACTCTGGTAGTCATCAGTCTTTCGCTGCTGAGACTGAACTGAAGTAGAACCCTTACTGGAATTCCCATCCCATTTCCGCTTGTTGTCGCTAGGAGCATCAGGAGTAGCTGTGGCACTGATACGTTTGGGTAGCCTGTTTTGCTCCACCGCCTGGTCGGTGAGACGATGAGCTAACTTGATGATTTGCTGAATGGTACCCAGGTTAGCTGAAGTCACGTGACTTTGAATCTCTGGTACAAGACCCTTGAGGTACAGCTCAATACGTTTGATGGGAGGGTCCACCATAGTGGGACACAAGATGGCCAGCTCGTTTGACCTCTTAGTATACGCCTCAATCTCAGACCCCGTCATCTTCAGATTGAAAAATTCCACCTCTAGCTTGTGGATGTCGTCCCGACTACAGTACTCTTCTTTGATCAGTTCTTTGAAACCATTCCATGGGGTGGCATTAGCAACCGCCAGCCCCAGCAGTTGAACCTATGCCTTCCACCAGGTTAACGTAGCACCTTCAAGCGTTCCAGTAGCATATTTCACCCTACGATCTTCAGGGCATTCACACATCTCGAAGACAGACTCAAGCTTTTCAAACCAGTGAAGAAGGCCTACCGCTCCTTCTGTGCCGCTGAAGGTACTGGGTCGGCAATCCATGAAGGTTTTGAACGTACATACGGGAGGCAGAGCATGTTGACCTCCTGCTGGATTTGCTGCGAGTGCCTCAGTAACTTGTTCGTTGATCAAAGCAGTCAACTGGGCTTGAGTTAGGTTGATATGTCCTCCGCGTCCGTTCATGATCTCCACAACGAAGCAACGTAGGTGAGAAAAAGTGTCACGAAAGTGCGCAAGTGTGGGACGATAGTAGAGAGTAAGCACACAAGATTCAAATAGCAATTATCACGTTAATTAATGCACAGTGTGAACTATCTAACCGACAATTTAACATAAATCATACCACCTATTGTGTCAAGTCTTGCACGTGGAGTGAAGCGTCGTTGTGGATCGTTGAGCACTGTACAGGTTATAGTCTGGTTTTGTCAAAAAGCTTCTCCCTTTTTAAAACCAAGTTCACTATAACCAATCGCTCTGATACCAATCTATCACACCCCCAAAATCCACCACGCGGAGTATCACCGCTTGGAGGCGTGACGTGACCAGGATCGAGCCACCAATCATATTGAACAACAAAATTAAGTAAGTAAAACCAACCACAATACAATTGGTGACTCTAAGACAATAACCAGTTTTAAGTTAACAGCGGAAGCATAAAACGTAAGTTCACAACATAAGTTCATAGTTCATGAGTTTTAAGACCCAAAACATAAGTTCCATAAGTTTATAGAGTTTAATTATTAAGTAAGGGACATAACAGTCCTTATCCCACAACAACCTCCTCCTCGTGCAAGCTCCATAAGCATCTAGCGACCTGTAAGGCATGTAACAACGAGTCAACAACAAAGTTGAGTGAGTTCACGATTGGTTGATTAGTTTTAAATTGTTTCTGAAAACGTGGTTTGACTTTCGTTGGCATATTTGCCGTGGGGGTTACCCCATAGTTGAAAGTATGTTTAACCAGATTCTTTTTATTACCCAAACCATATCCATAATCAGTGGGGGGCTTCCCCATGTGAACTACTAGACCATACATATCGACAACTGACGAACAATAGTTGTGCCCTACATCAGCGTCTATCATCACTGACAGTTTGCCATAGTCCATTAGTACACGCCCGTCCGAACGGCACGGTGTGAGGTTTGTTAAACTTAATAGCGCTATTAACTAATGACCCGCTCGCCATTGGCCTCGGCGATTAAGTCGATATAAATTGAGGGACTTCATGATAGAGTTTTGTCTAGTAAGTTTTAAGGTTGTTGTCCTACCCAAGGAGGACAAACGTACGAATTCTACCCAAGGAGAATACGCAGAATTATTATTGGCATCCTACCTATGGAGGATGGCCGTACATATCCTACCCAAGGAGGATATGTAGATCCCGTTTTAATTTCTTTAACCCATTCCCAACCACCGGGAATCCCATGCATTAGAAAGTGTGTGAACTCACCTTGGTTTGCTCGGTTAGATTATCAAATATAGCTAACAGTCAAGGTTGGTCCATCACGTCCTAATACGATTACCAGTTAGTCATTTAGTGGTTTCAAATAGAGCACAAAGTTCCTACACGTATCTACTACATAACATGTATTCACTTTAATAGTTCACGCTCATATAAACATTCCACCTATAGCTACTCAAGAACAAGCATACGATATTGCACATAATACTTTCATTGACATATAACATGTTAGATCATCCTCAGATAACATACTCGACATTTAGACACGCAAATTACTACTTATGTCGTTTCAGCTTAAATATTCAAAACCCGGCTGTTTTCGGGCATTTTAATAAAATAGTTAACTTATTCCAAAAATTCCCAAATTTTTACATAATGTCTTAAACGATTTAAATATTATTGTGTAAAAATCTCGGGATCCGATTCATCACCAGTATTTTATAAAAAATCATTTTTCGGACTGCACTCAGATTTATCTTTTTCTGACTGCAGTCCACGGAATAATTTATTTAAAATTCATCGAAAGTCCGATTTACGAAATTCCAGTCAGAGGATTACAAATACATCAGTGGTCATTTACAGTACAAGTTTCATGACCTAGTTCTACTCAGGTTTCAAGTTATGACTAAAAATATAATACCCATTTACTGCTGTAAAAACTCAGCTCTAGCTGTGGTTACAAATCGACCCTTTAAAAATAGCAAACGAAGTCCAAAAATTATGATTCTAGTGCCATTAGAACCGTATTTCATAATGCATAAATCTAGACTTTATAAAATACATTTTTCGTTTTATTAAGGTCCTGTTATAGCCAACTGAAGTTGGCTGTAATCACCAATCAGACTCCTGTTTTCAGCTTTTAGCTTTCTAACTCGTGTTCGATTGATTCCGTTAACATGTTTTGTGATCGCAACAACATCAAACATCAATATTAACAAGCAAATCATCAGATAATCAACAAGAATCAAAACAACTTCATATTAACATTATTTCTTCATGTTTAAAGCTTATGTTTAAGTTTTAACTTTATGTTCTTTAGTGTTCTTGAAGTTCTTCACATTTACCATCATGTTTCATACTTTAACCACCTCCATAGAATGTGAAATGAGTAGATCTAAGAGACTTACCACTAGCTTAAAGCTAGGAGAGTTCAAGTGAAGAAATGTGGTGGCTAATAGCGAATAGAGAAGGTCCTTCAACTTCCGATCACACCGAGCTTCGTTGTTCACCTTCTTACACCTATGGATGCTCTTGGATTGGTTGAAGATGACCAAGTGATGATGGTGGTGTGTGGTGTGGTGGTCGGTCGAACAAGCAAGAGGAGAGAAGGAAGAGGGTTATTGTTTGATGTGTAGAGAATGAAATGTTAATATCTCAAGTGCCTTTTTATAAACCAACTTCACTCTTTAACCTTTGTGCAATATGCCTCTAATTACCCAACATGATCCATTTTAATATTCAAGAAAATTAATGGGTGGGATCCCATTTCACAACCGGTTATGGGGGGGGGGGGGGTTGGTTTAGTTGGGTAGCAATGGATGGTTAGGGATCTAGTTAGGAGAAACAAATGTTTAGTTAATGGTTATGGTGTGTTATTATTTATAAGGTGTGTTAGGGTGTCTGGGTACCCTAACTAGCTTAGAAAAATAGGAACAATGCTTCTAGCATTATTTTGGTGTTCCGGGTAATGTCCGGTTGCTCGGTTTTGTTAGTGCAGTATGTCTATCGCCTCCGTCAATCTTAACCGTAGCAGAAATAGAAGGGATCTAGACTTTATGTTACATGTTGTAGTTAAAAAGGCACGTGACATAATTGTAAATAAGGAGAGTCTCCTTATATCCTTTGCCTATAAATAGAACCCTTAGAGTTAGTTTTAAGGACTTTTGCTCATTTGGAGGTTTAGGAGATCTAATCTTAGAGAGAGAAAGTCTAGAGAGAGAAATTTCTCTCATGTGATTCTCGGCTTTGTACATGTCATCTTATTCAATAGAATCATGTTCTTAGTACGTCTAGTGTGTTCGGTCTCATTCGTGCACGGATTCCGCACGTCGCACGATCGGTTCGCAATCGAAACGGTGTCAAAACCGATCCAACAAGTGGTATTAGAGCAGGTGCTCGGTTGCGAAGATCAAACGCACAGATTCGTACAAGATTTGATCAGAATCAGATCCAAAATCATTCAGAATTGTCGAATTTCTCATATTTTTCATCCTTTCACGTTCTTAACTGAAAATTGGCAAATTAAACGAGTTTTTATGGACGAAAATTGATAAAATTTGGATATGTTTGCGAAAATACATGATCTCTAAGCCTATAAAATTTCAGATCTTAATTCGAAGTAGTTTGGGAGAAATCTAGAATTTTTGTGTTCAAAAAGTTTAGATATGTTTACTGTTGCTGTTGCATGTGTTCATAGTGTTCACCGGACGGATGGCAATCCGTACGAGTGACCACTCGTATCATTACACTTCATTAAAGAGTTGACTTTGTTTGACTGTACTCACACGGATCACCACCCGCACGGACAGCTGCTCGTTCATTTGTCTCACACATTGACTTGTTGACCACTCGCGCGGATAGCAATCCGTGTTGACTTGTTGACCACTCGCGCGGATAGCAATTCGTGTTGACTTGTTGACCACTCGCGCGGATAGCAATCCGCGTTGACTTGTTGACCACTCGCGCGGATAACAATCCGGGTTGACTTTATTTGACCTATCCGGACGAATTACTTGTCCGCACGAATAACAATCCGCGTCACAACAATCCGGGTTGACTATATTTGACCTATCCGGACGGACACTTTTCCGCACGAATAACAATCCGCGTCACAACAATCCGTGTTGACTATTAGTTGACCTATCCGCACGGACACTTGTCCGAACGGATAACAATACGTGTCACAACATCTCGCCTGAACTAGTCATTTTAGTCAACATATTCAGGTTTGTCAGTCAACATATTCGGTGAACATGTGAATGTGCATGAATTAAGTGTCTTGGCCATGTGAAAATTTTAATTGTCTGACCATTTTGCATGTGAAGTTTGATATTGAAAAGGTATCACGTGATACATTGCAGCCCATGTGATTGAAATTTGTGATCATTTGCTTTGAGGCCCAATCATATTTGGTTAATTTTTGAAGTTGTTGGCCACTGTTGTAATTCACGTGATACAATCAATTACACAAATTGAACGGCCCAATCAAGGTTTGGATAAAGATTGAAATTGAGCGGCTCAATCAGATCATTTGAACCAATCATTAATTGATTTTGTACAGATTATAAATCGTGTCTTGATACAAGGGATTTGAGGTGATTTACAAGGTGCAATTTTGTGGACTTTGAACTTAAAATTTGTTTAATTCAAGACGTTTAAAAAAAATTGTGGTTAAAATGTTTGACGAGAAGGAAAACGTTAAACTTGAAAGACTAAACAATTGGTATAGTGGTTGTTATCTTGAGACAAAGGAGGTTGTGGTTGAAAGATTTAAATATTTTATGTGTAGGAAATCTGAGAACTTTAATGATATGGAAAAGCGATATGAAGATTTACTTAAAGGTTTGAGAATGAATTACTTAAAGATATCAGATGCTGAACAGATATCTAAGTTTGCTGATGCATTACCTTTGGATTGGGATGAATTTTTGGGTAAACTGAAAAAAAAATTCTAAGTTCTCAAAATTTAGTTCAAATGATTTCATCAGAGAGCTTAGAAAACAAAATGATGAGAATGAAAATAAAAAGAAAGAGTTGATAGAGGAATTAGAAAGAAGCTCAAAATATATAAGTTTGGATGTGATTCTTGAAATAATCAAAAGAATTAGAAATGGTCTTGATGTAAGAAGTAGGATGAAATATGATTTCAAGAGAGGTTGTTTTTTAAATGAAGATTTGAATCCTGCTGATATGGTTAAAATTTTTCTTGCAGGAACGTCAAAGATTGAAGAATCCAAGAAAAATGAAACTTCAAAATGTGAAGTTGTGTGCTCAAAATGCGAAAAATTCGAAGCAGAAAATGTCAATCTCTTGAAAGATGTGGAGAATTTGACATTGGAAAACAAAGCTTTGAAAGACGAGAAGAAAGCTGATGATGAACAGATTTTGGAGTTACGCTTGAACTGCGAAAAACTAAAATCTGAAAATGACAAACTTTTGAAGAATGTTAGAGTTTGTCATTAGAAAACAAAATTTTTAAAGAAAAAGAAAAAGATTTTGAAAATGAAAAATTAAAGATTGAAAAAGATTTTCAAAGTCAAATAAAGATTCTTGAAGATGGGAGATCTATTTTTAGCAGGAATAATATTGAAAAGCAAAAGGAAATAAATTCCCATCGTCAGACGATTATTCGACTTGAAAAAGAAGCTGAGTGTGATAGAAAGAAAATCAAAGATTTAGAGAATAAATTGAAAGGTTTTGTGAAACCAGATTATCCATGTCCAAAACCGATCAATTCTGTTCCAATAAGTGACAATGTCACAAATTTTGACAAAGTCAAAATTGAAGATTGTGATGACAAAACTGATGATGAAAATGAGAAAAATGAGAAAAGAAAAATATTTTTGGAATTAAAAGAAAAATTCAAAAATACTGTTTTACACTCTACTGAAATAGGTGAATGCTCAAAGCAAAAACCCGTTAAGAAGAATGTAGAACAAAAACAAAAAGTTAAAAATTCGAAAAATCTTCAAAAAGAAAATAAAAGATCATCAGTTCAGTCATCCAATCATTTTGAAAATTCACAAAAATTTCAAAATCAAAACTCGCAAAAAGTTGGTAATAAGTGGTGCAGGTTTGATCACAGTACTCAAAAGCCAAATTCAGCTTACAAGAGAAGATGGGATGAATATTCTTCAAAGCCAAATCAAGGATACAAAAAAAGGCATGATTACCACAAGGCAAATAAATGTTATGATCTTAGTGTGTGGTATGAAAGTGGTGAAAGGTATGATAACAGAGTGTGTTACACTTGTGGCTATCAAGGACACATTACTGTTAACTGCCAAAGCCAGAGATTCGAAACAAGAAGATGCTTTGAATGCAATATCAAAGGTCACATTGCCAGAGATTGCCCAATGAGATCAAAGGGAAGATCGAGGGCTGATTCTCAGAAATTGGCAAAGAAACCAGTCAATGTCAAGCCCAAAGAACAGAAAGTTCAAAAACCTAAATTTCAAGAACAGAAAGTTCACGAACAGAAAGTGAAGCTTTCACAGGGGCAGAAAGACAGACTGAGGAAGAAAAGAAAGAAGGCAAGAGAATACTTGGAGAAAATTTTGTCCTCGGATACAACTGGTAATCCGAGAAAAAGTTATGATGAATTGCTTTCCTCAACTGAAAAGGCAAGCAAAACGAATTCATCAGATGCAAATCTGAGGACAAAAGAAAAGAAGAAGAAAATTGTCGGCAATGAATCTGGCTCAATAAAGTCAGACAAGCCACGTTCAGGCAATGATTCTGGTTCAACAAAGCCAGAAGAGCCATGTGTTGAGGTAAAATTAGAGAATTCTAGTCTAACAATGGATGATGAAAATTTTCCACCATTGTTACACAAGAATTCTAAATCACCCAAGGACAGTCAGGCTTGGGTGAAACTTTTCAAATAGAAAAACCTGACTTGCCGGAGTTCCCAGGTTGGTAAGTGTGGAACAGGAATCGGCATCTTTCTTGAGAAATTCACAGGTTGGTAACTGTGATATTTCGACATACAAGTGGTTAATCAAGGACATTAATTTGTACTTGAAATAACTATCTTTCAAGAGGTATTGTTGATAGATCCTAAAAATGTTAAATTTTTCAAATGATGATGAGAAAACAATGTGATGAAACCCCGAGTTTGTGAAAAGACAAACAAAACTAATTTTCCGGAAAAACCATTTGATTAAAACAAACTTAAGTGTTTTGAAATCATAATGGGAAAATAGTTTGTTGTCAGGGGAGTTCTGATTGTTTATGCCAAGTGAATGGCGAATTGAAGTGATTTGATATCAGTTTGTCACGTTTCTTGTACAGTTTGTTTTCAAATTTTTCTTGAAAATCAAAATTGAAACATATTTTGATTTTAGGGGGAGAAAAATTTTTAAAAAAATAGAAAATTTGAAAATGTCAAAAACATTGAAAAAGCAAAAATGAGTTTTGTTGTGAATAAGAGGAAATGATAGTAAATCAGTGGATTATCACAGCATGCTAAAGAAATGAAATGTCAAATGTGATAAACGATCTCACTAAGGATGTGACGATAGGCTCAGCTAGACTAGTAGATTTGCGATAACGATACAAACTTAAATGAAAAAGCCTAGTTCTAGTGGGAAACGCGGTCGAAAGCATAGTACTTAGTTTTATCCTTCTTGACTGTGGGCCTGCTCAGTAATCGCTGATTGTCAAAAGACATAAAACCGGTTAAGTCTGTGAACTTTCACAACTTTGCTGAAAAGTCACTGTGATTTTGTGTTTTCATTTTGCAAAGATTTAGACGTGTTTTATTTCTTTATTTTGTTTAAGCATTGGACATCCTCTGCGTATACGGGAGTATCGACCTGGATGTTATTGCTTAAACGTTCTGCTTTATTTTCTTTGGTGTTTCGTTTAAGCTTTGGATCACCTCTGCGTATACGGGAGTATCGACCTAGTGGTTAAAGCCTAAACAACTTCAACTTGTTTTATTTTCTTATTTTGTTTAAACATTGGACTTTCTCTGCGTATACGGAAGTATTGACCTGATTGTTAATGTTTAAACATTCTGCATTATTTTCGCACATATCACAGTTGATGAAAGTTTAAAAGCATTACTTGAGTCAGTGTATTGCATGATGAGGGGATATGCTGAGATCGTGGGGTCCATAAGAATTTAGTGCAAAATTAATATACCTTAACGTATCGGTAAGCATTTCGAAAGTTTTTAGAATGAGTTTAAAAGGACAACTATATCGTCAATCTACGTGAATCGTTTAGAACTTAAAGTGTTAAAAGCTCAACGGTGCTAGTGATTTGTCTTATGAACTGATATGATCCTCTTACACAAACTCACAAAAATACTGTCTGTATATATTTCTTTACTGCATTTTTCTAAAAACAAAAACCCAAAAAGATTGTGCTTTAGTATAGATATTTGAAAATTAAAAAGATTTTCGACAACTGATGTTGGAAAGCGGATTTTCAAAATTCCGAGTGCTAAACATGATGAATCACATTGGGTTGGGAGAATATGTTATATACAAATGTTTTGAAAGATTGTGAGTTTAGTTAATCAAGATCATTCACTTGAACTTGATGTAACTATTGATGAAAGAGTGATTTATACCAGTAAGTTTCTTAAAACTAAATGTTATAAATTTGTGAAACTTATGTTGAGGTAGAGGATATGCAGGTTAACCAGGTTTCAAATCCTGAGTAGATGCATAATAGAGCTAGGAATTGATCCTGAACTTGTGAACCTGTGAAAGCCAGACTACGATCCCGACAGCCGAGTCTAAGGGGGAGTCTGAAGACGAGCTCAACTCAAGAGGAAGCGTGGATTCAAGAAGCCAGGAAACTATCCTGAAGGAGCTTGTATACGGAAAACCAGGTGTCGATCCCAAAGCATGAAAGCTTGACGAAACGGGGAGCCTGAAGAAAGAGTTTGCTGAAAGGGGGAGCTGAAGCTCAAGACAGATCCACCGGGATTTTGTTCGAGAAAGAGGGAGTCTGTGTTTGCTGAAGACGTCAAACTTTCAAGAAGACTCAAGAAAGAGAGAGAAAGAAAAGTCGCTACGAGTTTGACTACAGATTGACTGCGGCAATATCCAAGGTGGAGTCTGTTAGTGCAGTATGTCTATCGCCTCCGTCAATCTTAACCGTAGCAGAAATAGAAGAGATCTAGACTTTATGTTACATGTTGTAGTTAAAAAGGCAAGGTGGCATAATTGTAAATAAGGAGAGTCTCCTTATATCCTTTGCCTATAAATAGAACCCTTAGGGTTAGTTTTAAAGACTTTTATTCATTTGGAGGTTTAGAAGATCTAATCTTAGAGAGAGAAAGTCTTAGAGAGAGAAAGTTCTCTCATGTGATTCTCGGCTTTGTACATGTCATCTTATTCAATAGAATCACGTTCTTAGTACGTCTAGTGTGTTCGGTCTCGTTCGTGCACGTATTCCGCACGTCGCACGATCGGTTCGCAATCGAAACGGTGTCAAAACCGATCCTACAGGTTTGATACTGTTCCGTTGAACTGCTTAATTAATCCGTAAAGTGTCCTATATATATATATATATATTTTTTTTTTGTAACACTTTTAATTCTTAACACTTAGGAAAGCACACAGGACTATTTAATAACTTTTCTGTATACTACTAGTATGTTATCAAGCACATGTAAGTATAACACAGTAATCAGAGAGCAGTTAAGTAATTCCACACAGTCATCAAGCACTTTAATTATCATAAATAAATTGTACGGATACATGGAATTATGAGGGTTGTCACATTCTCCCCCCTGTTAAGAAAATTTCGTCCCGAAATTTAGCTCGTGATTACTGAGGAAGCTAGTTATGTTGCGTTGGTTTCCTGGTTTTCCTGGGGTGTCACAGCCTACCCTTTGATCCCTTATGCCAAGATGAAAATTAGAGATAACCAGACCAGACAATGGATCCAAGCCTTCAAATTACACCAAGACCATTATTAGAACTGCAGATTGTCTCCGCTATAAAAGTGAAGAGTAATCCAAAATTTGTTATTATTTGTTATTATAAAAAAAGAGTTGTTTCTAACACACATAGTAGTTTATCATCTTCCTCTTTGTATACCTTAAATATGTAACTCACTATTACAGAAAAAGAGTTGTTTCAAACCAGATCATGAGTTGTTTCGCCCGCCATCTATTGTTCCAATTCTGGTTGCTATTGTAGCATCTTCATAGCCCGCCAGGTCACCATGAAGCTCAACAATCTGTAAATTAAAACTTTAGGAATGGTATTTCACATTTAAATATTCATATCATGTAACGTTTGTGGTAGACTTGATTATATATAAAAAATTCTAAATCAGTGATAAGGAAACCATCATGAGCATAATCAACTATAGGTCGCTCACATACCTGCGACTCCATTTCCTACAACAAATAAAGCAACAGAATCAAAGTTGAGATTCCATTGCAGCCGGTTTAGTCGCAGCTTCTGAAATTGTCCAGCTATAAAGCAAGCTGAGTTGGCCGACACATTTTCAACCGAGCCGACTCACTCTTTTCAGATGTATCAAGATGCCGAAAATTTATAAGCTTTACAAATGGCATTTCCAAAAAATTATAAGATTTACAAAATTGTAGATAATCTACACTGGAAGGTAGCTTCATAAACACAGTTTAAAAGCTACAATGGATCGGATTATCTTATCTAAAAACAATTTTCTTCCACTTTCAACAGATTATTCTTAATCTTTCGCATTGTCAGAATGCCAGGCTCAGATTGTGAATAAAGATGACAACACCATGGCTGCAAGAGAGGTTGCATGAACAACTGCCATCCTACAACCTTGCCATGCTATGATGCTATCTTCATTCAGTTTTTACTCATATCTACAAAATCATCATAGCCTCATCTTGAAAGGACAAGAAAAATGCACTTTGCATTCATTTTTATTCACCATCACAGTCAACCCTAAATGATTCAGGGTGTAATCAATACATAAACAGAAACCCAACTTACGAAAAAAACCCTAAATCAAATATGGAAACAAAAAAACCCTAAATGATTGAGGGTATAATCAATACCTAAACATCGCAAGAGCAAAGAAGGCATGAGAACACAACATTAAACCTTGATACAGATCCAAATCAAATAAGAAACCATTAAACATAGTTATCGCAAGAGCCAAGAAGGCATGAGAACACAGCATTAAACCTTCATAATCTGTTCCGGAGATGATCGAAGGTTGTTGTTTTTCGGTAAATCGGAAATGTTCGGATTTCATGAACCCAGGTTGCAGGAACCTTTTCAGAAACCACAGATCCTATCTGAGTTTATTGTTCATCGCAAGAGAAGGTGTGAGTGAGAGAGAGTTGATGTTTTGAATTTTGAATTATGGATTCTGAGAGAGATGCTTTTTAGGTTTTGAGGACATTTATTGAGAGAGAGATTATATTAGGCTGTTTGAATTTGAAATTTAAAACACTCGGTTTTTTTTTTCAACTCCCCTTTATTAGAGATTAATATATATATATTTTGATATTAGAAAAAGGATATAAAAATTGATATTAGAGATTAATATATATATTTTGATATTAGAAAAAGGATATAAAGTTGTTATTTATGACATCAGCAAAACCTACGTGTCATATCTAATTAGTTGACACGTATGCAAATCGAGGTCAGCGGCTAATCTCCTTTTATAGATAGTATAGATTCCATACTAATAGGTCAAAGTACTCTAAAGGTTAGGCTTTAGTCAAATACTGTTTACACATCAAACTATTTGGTTCTGATACGGAAATGTATAATTTATATAATTTAGGGTAAATTTCATGTTTTGTCCTTTATTTCATAATAATAGGTTAAAGTACTCTAAAGGTTAGGCTTTAGTCGAATAATGTTTACACATCAAACTATTTGGTTCTTATACGGAAGTATATAATTAGGGTAAATTTCACGTTTTGTCCTTTATGTTAATATCCTATTTCAAACGGTGTCTTTTGGCGCTAAAATTGATGGAATTTTGTACTTTATGTTTAAAAATTTTGCACGTTATCTCTTTTGGCCCTAAGCAAGTCAATTTTTCTTGTTAAATCAGATCACCTAAGGGCAGGTTAGTCTTTTTACATATTTATTTATATATTTTTTAAAAATAAAAAATATATGAAATAAATAAAAAGAGATGTATATATTATCCCAAAATATCTATCATCTCTCTCTAAACTCTCTCCTCCCCAAGAAAACACTACATCACTTGTGACCACCACTACCACCTGTGGCCACCACCACTCACCACCAATTCCAACAACTAAAAAACCCCCACCGCATATGACTACCAAAAATGCCACACCGGTTGCGGCGACCACCACTTTCATCTACTCTTTCCCTGGCCAACACGTCCGGCCAACATTTGCATTTCTTTTCTTTCCCTGAACGCCGCCAAGTTGTGCAAAACCCTAGATCTGTGGCTGAGATCGGGCTCTTCAGCGTTAACTCTTAAGAACACCTATTATTGCCAATACCCAGAAAACCAATACCCGGTACACCAGGTATGGTTTTCCTGACCAATACCTGGAGCCAAACCCGACCCAAGTATTGCCAATACCCGAAAAACCAATACCCGGTGATACCCGTACCCGGGTATATACCCGAACCCTAGTATTCAAAGGTCCTAAGAATCGACCTCAAATGTTAATATAAGTGACATTGTTTATTACGTTTAGATCTTTATTCTAATGTTTGCTCAAATATTTGACACTTCCTCTAAACCACGTTAATACATAACAGTTGAGTAACCCTAAATGTCAATTACATGAAATATAATGCTTTCCATATTATTTATCTTGCTTGTCTTCAACCTCGCTTGAAGGAAACAATAAAAAGAAGGAGCAAACAAACGATCACAAACAAGAGAAGTAACAAACAAACGCCTTAGCAAACAATAAAAGAGAAGTAGCAACAAAACATAAATGAGCAAGGAATACACCATAACTTCCAATATGAAAGCGTAAATTCACCATTTTCCCCAAATCAATGCTTCAACATGAGGTCATGACACTCCGAATAATCCCCTCTCCTCTAATGATCATGTTTATTATTTTACGGTATGGTAAGGCCTGCAAATCCCAAAATCAAAAGTTAAACATAGTTCTAACAAAAAATAAATACAAAGGTAAATGCGATAGAAAGAGGATGTAGAGATTTACTTCCACATTTGAAGTTATGAGGAAATCGGCGTCCACAACCTCCGATAAGTTTAACGAAACTATTGATATCAATGAGAGCAACCACACTAGGGGTGAGGACGGGACATATGCACTTAACATGGCTAACTCGAATTCGTTTGCAACAAGATGATGATGGTTGTCGGCCATACATCACGCTTTTACACGCACTTAAGGCGAGACCCCTCTCTGTCTTGCACTGGCGGGCACTCGGTCCCGCACTAGCCATAGCCAACAACATGATAAGCATCAACCCTATAACCAAACTCCAACAATTCTTCATCCTCAAAAGTGTAAAATTACTTGAGTTTTACTTGTTTTTTCATTCTAATTTAAAGTTTATACTTATAGAGGAGTGTGGGGGTGTGTGGTTCCTTGTACTTTAAGTAAGTAGTGTGGGAATTTCTAGGTCAACGACTTACATGGCACCACTTGACAAATTGATCCTTTTACCATTCACACTTTCACCTACCAACATATGGCATATTTTTTGTAAACAACGTCTACCTCAATAAATTGGGATGAATTAGGAATGGATCTTGAATATGCTCTCATGTTATACGTCAAATATAACAACTTGTAAGCGAACTCTCTTAATAAAGTTGCATATTTGAAAAGGTTTCTTAATCATTCTAAGGGTTGCAAAGAGTCCATTATATAACAACCAAAGTTCAATTGTAAGAAGAAAAAACTCTTCAAGCACGTCAAAACTTTGTTTCCTTGATACCATAAGGGAAGTCGGGGCGCCACGAGATGGCCTTATTTCCACGCGTTTTGGATAGTGAAACACCGCCGCCACCACATTTGTTCACGCGTGGATTAGATAACGCGTCCTAATCATCACACGCTGAATTTCAATTTTTGGAACGTTGAAAATGACCGTTGGTGAAAACTTTGACCGTTTGTTATGATTTTGCTATATATATATACACACACAAAATATAATTTTTTAAAATACCAAACAATACAATCATTCCAACACAAAAAATAAAATCTTTCAAACTTCAAAAAAATTCAATTCAACCCAAAATAGAAGGTTCAAGCAAACGAGGTTCGGGTTCGAAGAAAAAACCCGTACGACCGAAGGTTCGAGTTAATCTTTGTGAGCCGGCGAGATTTCGGCTGCAAGACGAACCCGACCCAATCCCACCATTTCAAACCCAACCCTTTCAAACCCAACAATTTCCACCATTTCAAACCCAACCGTATCAAAACCAACCTTTCATTCCACCATTTCAACCTCAAAAATTTCAAACACAACCGTTTCAAACCCACCATTTCAACATCGACCCACTAGAAGATAACAATCTCATCCACTAATTTGCCTGTGCATACCGCGAACCACAACAACAACTTGATGACGATGACGATAGTGAACCGGTTCAAGAAGAAGAAGAAGACGACGATCAAGAAGTTGAAATCGTCCCAACATCCGCTTGGAGGAGCGAGGAGGAGGTCGCCTTGGTCAAGACATACTTGCACATCTCCGAAAACAAAAACATTCGAATGAACAAAAAAGAGACTTGTTTTGGAGACGAGTTATATCTCATTTTGCCAAACTTCCCGGTTTGACCGAACGAAACATGGATCAAATGACTTCGAAGTGGGGAGATTTGAACCAAAAAATGAGTAAATTTAACGCTTGCTTTATTCAATTGGTACGTTTTTTAAAACCCATTTTGCTAACACCCATTTTGCTACGGATTTGCCACGGATTTGGTCCGTAGCTACAAGTCTCGTCGCGAATTTATTTGCTACTAACTTTCGCTACGAAAACTATATTTGCGACGGGTTTAGCTACAAAAGGTGACGTCGCTATTTTAGCTACAGATTCGCTACGAAAAAGTATGTTATGGTTTTTTAGCTACGGTACTTTGCTACCATTTTTTTGCTACAGATTATTAGCTACGGAGTCTTTTTGCTATGGATTTTAGCTACAGTTTTTTAGTTACGGAACATTGCTACCATTTTTTGGCTACGGATTATTAGCTACGAAGCTGTTTTCGCTATGGATGCTAGCTAAGCTTTGGCGCTGACAAATTGCTACGACTTTGCTACTATTTTTGCCACGGATTTGTTGCAATTTAGCTATGAAATTTGCTGCATATATGCTAGGGATTGGCTACAGAAATTTGTTATCTTTTGCTACTCATTTTGTTACCGAATTTAGCTACGAATTTCGTTTCAATTTTGCTATGAGTATAGTTATGGGTTTTGCAAGGTTTTTGAAGCAGATTTAGCTACACATTTGGTCTTCAATTTTCCAATCGTATACTACTTTTTGCCACTAAACATTATAATCAAATCTCAATAAACATAAAAAACTATACCAAAGATTAAAAACTCAAAACCAAATAGAATAATAACTCAAAGTTTCAAACATAACCAAAGTAACATCATAAAGATCCAAGTTATCCCAACGCAACAATAAAGATCTAAATTAACCCAAAGCAACGATAAAGATCCAAAAGAAATACAATAAAGTTCAACATATCTAAGTTGGTGGCGGGTTTTGTGACAGCAATTGAATTCTCTCATTCATTTCGGCGTACAACCTCGCACTTTCTTCGATTTACTTCATCACCGCATGCTTCTCTATCTTATCTTGTTCCAACTCAGCAATTTTTTCCTTCAAACGTTGCACCTATAACATCCAAAGCAAAAATGACCCATTAAAATCCATTATCACGCCTTATAACATGACACATTATATGAAGTTCATTACATCTAAATGGGGGATGTTATAGCACATTACAAACAAATCTAACTCAATATAAGCTGATACATTTAAATAACCTACTATTAGTCTTTTATCACATAAAAATGTAGTTTTTTTACTAAAGTATTACGAACCTCGTCACTGTCACTTCTCTCTTGCGAATTTGAACTATGGGTAATCGGCATTGACGATGTTCCCGGAATCACGTTATGTGAGTTAGCAATGTTGCCAATGCCTTACAATCTACCCTTTTTATTTCCACCGACCGTTTGTGACCACAATTCCATATCAAATTCAGGGTGTAAAGTAGTATCCTCTCCATATTTATCAACAACATATTTATCACATGTGCTCTGTGATAATAACATAGAACAACTACTACTTTAAATTTTATAATCGTATTAGTAAGTGCAAAAAACAAATATTTACAAAACAATAAGACTTACATAAGCTTCACTCGCCCTCATGTCAACCCAAGTCACATTTGGCTGCTGAATGGTGTCTTCCACCTCATCGTCTTCTTCCGAACCATTCTCAACTGACCTGCTACTCCCAACCAATTTATCTAGGGGTCTCGACCCTTTCTTTGCATGTGTTTGCAACCAGAACTCACCAAATGTAGCACACCGCTTCAATGTCTTCTCCTATACATCAAAATAAGCATTTAATGAACATAAATAATATGTCAACTGAGTAATTCCTTTTTAACTGCAACATTTATAGAACTAATGGCAACTGACTATATCACTAAAATATCAGCCTTTCAAAAAAAAATATATATATATCAGTTCGCATTATTCACATCCAGGTTCAAATTCTGTAGTATTTATAGTGTTTTGTTCTCTAATTTAATATATATCACTATGTGTTTGCTCGAGCTCAAAGAAGTAGGCTCGAACCGAGCCAAGCTCGAGCTTCATAAAACATAACAAGCCGAGCTCGGCCCGGCTCGTTTACACCCCTAAATGTATGAATTTGTAGGAAATATGAATCTGCACAGTGTGTGTATGTTAAAGATGAAAAAAAAAACATTTCTTACCATGTTTTTTCTAACCGTGACATAGCTCTTCGAGCCTAGTGTATGTCTACCGCCAACTGCTTTTCCCCTGTTTTCACTGTTTTGAGAAGACTTTTTCTTCCACGAATCAGTATTCCAAGCTGCAACTAGTGTCTTCCAAGACTCTTGATTGATCCAGAATGGCTTAAACGGAAAAATGCGAGTCAGATCATCTCCAACTTCTATACCCTCTTTGCACGCAAGAGCCTTTGCTTTCTCCCGAGCTCTCTTCAACAAATCAGGAAACTTTCCTTTGATGCACTTCTCCCAGCAAGAGTGAATTTGGGATTTCCACTCGTCTTTCCATTGATAGTATTGCTACATAAGAACACTTATTAATAACGTGTATATTCTTTATTAAGCTATATGCGTTATCATATAAAAATGTGTCATAAGTATATACCTGAAAATGCTCAAACAAGCGTTCACAATGATGAGAAGGAACATCTTTCCATCCTTGCCACGGACCTGACTAATAGAATATTATGTAGCATATTCCCTTGTATATTATTGTGATGATTGTATTCCATATTTACGAGATCCTAATTGATCTCATATTGTAAATATAAATTGTCAATGAATGAGAAAGAGGAGGCAGGCATTCAATCATAAACTCTTTCATGGTATCAAGAATTTGACCTACCCCTTTCTTTCTTTTCCCACCACTGCCGCACCTCCTCTTTTCCTACTGTTCTTTTTTTCTTTTTTGCCAATCAATTGGCAGCCACCATATAGTTCGAATTTTCCCACCACTGACTCATCAACTCTTTTCCCACTGTTTCTTTTTCTTTTTTGCCAATCAATTGGCAGCCACCTCCTGTCCTCATGGATCAGAAAATACACCCTGCAATTACTGTATCCAACATCAAGAACCTAATCCCCATCACCCTAGAGATGGAGACCATCCAATATTCGACATGGAGCGAACTTTTTCGCGTCATTTGTCGTGCCTATCAAGTAATCCAACACCTCTCCCCAAAACCCTCTTCTTCTTCTGAAACAGACAAAGACAAAGCACCCGCGGACAAAGACAAAGCACCCGCGAAACCGGCCGATGACTTATGGGATCAATTGGATGCTATTGTGCTCCGATGGATCTATAGCACAATCTCTAATGACCTTCTCAATACCATTGTGACCCCGGGTATGACTGCCTACGATGCATGGACTACTTTGGAAGGCTTATTTCACGACAACAAAACCGCAAGAGCTCTTCAACTCACCCACAAGTTCTCTAATACTAGGTTGGATGGCTTCCCTTGCATGTCGGCTTATTGTCAGGCTCTTAAATCTTTGGCGGATCAACTCGCCAATGTCGATGCCCCCTTGACAACAAGCGACTGGTTCTTCAACTTCTTTGCAGCTTAACCGAACCCTATGAGAGCATCTCAACCATACTCCAACAAAAGGACCCCATTCCATCCCTCTACGTGGTGAGATCACAACTTATTATGATTGAAGGTCAAAAGGCCTAAAAGGCATTGTATGCATCACAGGTGGCGGCCAGGCTCTCACAGCAAACACAACCAAAGCATCTTCCCCAGCCGCATCTGATACTTCTGACCGAACTCGTGGACGTGGTCGCAGCCGCGGAAGGGGACACGGTGGGACCAACTGGTCCCGCGGGCGTGGACAGCAGCCCCATGGTTCTTGGACGAGCCCGACTACTTACACTTGGACAATACCCCAACCGTGGCCTCATCAACAGCCGGCGGCAGCTCCTCAGCAACAATGGCTTCAATGGTCCTCGCCGCCCCCACCATGCCCCTATCCCATGACCGGCTCAACCACAAACCCTAACTCTGGACAAGGAATATTGGGACCCAGACCGAACCAGGCACATCAGGCTTCATACACCCCGACTGATATCCAACAAGCCCTATACACCATGAGCCTTAACCCTCCAGATTACAATTATGGCTTGATGGATACAGGTGCGACAATCAGCATGGATCCCAACTCAGGTAATTTCGGTACTATTTTTAATACTTGCATGAATGAAAATATTATTGCTGGAAATGGCACGACTATACCGGTACTTAGACACGGCCCACAAACCTTTCCCCGACCTTACCAACCATTTGTTTTAAACCGAGTCCTTTACACACCAAAACTTATTAGAAAACTAATTTCCGTACGTCAATTCACTAGAGATAATTTTGTGTCTGTTGAATTTGACCCATTTGGTTTTCTTGTGAAGGACTACAAGACCCGGGCCCCTATCATCCGGTGTAACAGCAGCGGTGACCTCTATACCTTCACCAAAGACTCGCACTGCTTCTCCACATCCACCTCCATTGCTCAACCATCAAGTCTCTGGCATCAACGCCTTGGTCACACTGGCCCCTCTTTATTACAGTCTATAAAGAATTCAAACTCTATTGTTTTTAAGTCTTTGAATAAGAATTTGTGTGAACCGTGTGTTTTGGGAAAATGTAATAGACTTCCTTTTTATGCTTCTAATAATGTTACATTACAACCATTTGATATTGTGCACTGTGACATTTGGACCTCCCCTGTTTTAAGCACGGTAGGACACCGCTATTATGTCCTCTTCTTGGATGACTACACCAACTTTCTTTGGACCTTCCCTCTCTCCACCAAATCCCAAGTTTATTCAATATTTGAATCCTTTACTAAATTTGTTCAAACCCAATTTCAACAAACAATTAAAACCTTCCAATGTGATAACGGGAAAGAGTATGTTAACGCTTCATTTAAACAGTTGTTTGATAAAAATGGCATTCTATTTCGCCTCTCTTGTCCCTACACTTCTTCCCAAAACGAAAAAGCGGAACGCAAAATCCGCTCCATCAACAATATCACACGCACATTACTCACCCAATCCTCTCTACCACCAAACTTTTGGCATCATGCACTTGACACAACCACATATCTCCTCAACATCATCCCCTCTAAAACTCACAAGTTTCACACACCAACCTATCTCCTATACCGCCAAATACTAACTTATGATCACCTACGCGTTTTTGGGTGCCTATGTTACCCTCTTCTACCCTCAAATACCATTCACAAACTTGCTCTCCGCTCCTACCCATGTGTTTTTCTTGGTTACCCTACTTCACATCGTGGCTATAAATGCTACAACCCACTATCCAAACAAATAACCATCTCTCGTCACGTCTTGTTTGACGAATTTGTTTTCCCATTTGCGGCCATCAACACTCATACAACCTCACCCACTTATGAATTTTTAAGCAATCCCTTTCCCACTCACCTTTGGCCTATGGTCCAACCCCACGGCCCGGAAGTCTCGGACCATCCACCCTCAGCCTATACTCCTTCACACCATCCATCGGCTCACCATAACCCCTCAGCCCAACACTCAACTCCGCCCCCAACATCACCACCATCTACCACATCGCATTCCCATCCAGTCCAATCCACTACCCATTCCCAACAACCACCGACACCGCAAACTCCCCATATTACCCAACCCCCGACCCATACCTCACCATTACAAACTGGCCCAACTGTCCCTACATCCGACCCTCCCACTCCTCATATATCGCCCAACCCTTTATCGGCCCAACCTGTCGCACCCCAAACCACACCATCACAACTTGCCCCACAACGCTCCATGCGCACGCGTGCCATGGACGGCATCGTAAAACCTAAACAATTATTTAACCTACACACTACCACCATCACTCCCATTCCCAAAAACCCATCACTGGCCATGTCCACACCGGAATGGTAGACCGCCATGACTAATGAGTTTCGTGCACTTATTAAAAATAATACTTGGGAATTGGTGCCACGTACCCCCAAATGAATATTATTAGGAGTATGTGGTTATTCAAACACAAGTTCAGGTCTGATGGCACACTTGAACGTTACAAGGCCCGGTTAGTTTGTGATGGGCACTTACAACAGGTTGGGGTTGATTGTGGGGATACTTTCAGTCCAGTGGTTAAACCAGCCACTATTCGTACAGTTCTTTCTATTGCTCTCTCTAACTCATGGCAGGTTCACCAATTGGATATGACAAATGCTTTTCTTCATGGGAATCTCAACGAGACCGTATACATGCATCAACCCATGGGTTGTCGTAGCACACAGTATCCAGATCATGTGTGTTTATTGAAAAAGTCTTTATATGGCCTCAAGCAAGCACCCCGCGCCTGGTATCAACGTTTCACTGATTACGTTCTCACCTTAGGGTTTATACAGAGTCGCTGTGATGCTTCCCTCTTCATACTACACAGTAACGGCCACATCACCTACCTTCTTCTTTACGTGGATGACATTCTGCTTGTTACATCATCCACTGAGCTACGAGACACTCTCATGACTCATCTCTCTAAGGAGTTCGCTATGAAGGACCTCGGACCCTTAAGTTTTTTTCTCGGGATCTCAGTCACCCGCAAGCATGACTCTATGTTTCTCTCCCAGCAGACCTATGCAGCTGACATCATTGAACGCGCGGGCATGACTTCTTACAAACCCGTTGCCACTCCAGTTGACACAAACTCTAAGCTCATTTCCAATGCTGACACGGATTTCTCAGACCAGACTCTTTACAGAAGTCTCTCAGGTGCACTCTAGTATTTGACCTTTACTCGCCCAGATATCAGCTACGCAGTTCAACAGGTTTGTATGTATATGCATGCTCCCAAAACTGACCATTGGAATGCTCTAAAACGGATCCTTAGATATGTTCTGGGCACGGTCACATTTGGTCTTACTCTAGGGAATCACAAAGACCCTACTCTTCTTGCATACACGGATGCCGACTGGGCTGGGTGCCCCGACACTCGTCGTTCCACTAGTGGCTATTGTGTTTATTTCGGGGATAATCTCATTTCTTGGTCCTCCAAACGTCAGCCGAATATCTCGCGTTCGAGTGCTGAAGCCGAATACCGGGGAGTTGCCAATGTAGTTGTTGAAATATGTTGGCTTCAAAATCCGCTCCTTGAACTACACCGTCCTCCTACCAAAGCCACTATTGTATATTGTGACAACGTCAGTGCCATATATCTCACAGGGAACCCAGTTCAACACCAACGCACCAAACACATTGAGCTCGACATCCTTTTTGTTCGGGAACAGGTTCAACTGGGTCAAGTCCGTGTCTTACATGTCCCCTCACGCTACCAAATAGCGGACATTTTTACTAAAGGCTTACCTCGCATCCTCTTTGAAGACTTCCGCTCCAGTCTCAGCATTCGATCACCTCCCGCTTCGACTACGGGGGTGTAATAGAATATTATATAGCATATTCCCTTGTATATTATAGAGATGATTGTATTCCATATTTACGAGATCCTAATTGATCTCATATTGTAAATATAAAGTGTCAATGAATGAGAAAGAGGAGGCAGGCATTCAATCATAAACTCTTTCACTGACCACATAGCCTTCAAATTGAAACCAATGGTCCGGGAAACATCATCATGATTATTAAATCTACAAAATGAAAGCAATTCACCACAATTAACGTTAGTAATGATTAGATATTCACTAGTTTGATGTAGTTGTGACAATATGGGCAGGTTGTGTCACGGGACAAAACATGTACCCATTGAAACGGGCCAGTTTGTCACAAGTAAATACCTTAACATGTGCCCTAAGATTGGGAAAATAAAGAAAGGAAATCCTTAGATTGACAGAAAAACATATTTTCCGCTCTCATGCCTTTTTTACAGTTTGTCACAAGTAAATGGGCAAGTTGATGTAAATGGGTCGAGATTATCAGCTATAAGTTGATGTAGTTATGACAATATGGGCAAGTTGTGTAACAGATCAAAACATGTACCCGCTTCACGGGTCAGTGGGTTGATCCAAAACACCTGTCCAAATTGTATACAACTAATTACCAGTTAGTGTGTCAACTATGATTACAAAAACCAAATATATCTTAATCACCAATAAAGAGAATATAAAAACATATATATAGTACTTACTCATTTTTTTCAACCCAAAGTACAATGCAATTTTCAGGTGTTGGTAATGGACCTGGGACAACCGGTCCACGCCCGACAGTAGCGACCCGCTCATCATTATCAAAATCATTAGGCTCATCATGCAACTGATATGTCTCCGGAGTTGGTCTACCACCATTTTCTGTATTACGCGTACCGTTACCTCGCCCACCACCTTGACCCCTAGTTCATAAACTCCCCTCGGCTAGTTCATAAACTCCCCTCGGCGTCGTCTTAACAACAGCCCACCAGTCTTTTAGGCTTTTTTCCTTTGAAGGATATGGTGTATAGTATACCTGTTGTGCTTGAGATGCTAGGATAAACGGGTCATCAACGCATCCTATTGCCTTGGGTTTAACATCAACCATACCAGTCTTCGGGTCCACCCTTACACCATTCACGGGATCAAACCACGTACATTTGAACAAAACAACCACACAACTTCCTAATTTGCTCTGATATTCCACCTCTAGGATTTCATCCAGCAATCCATAGTAGTCACTCTCATTTTCATCATAGGAAGCCCCTTTCACGCACACACCACTGTTTTGGGTGACTCGTCCATGATAAGATGTTCGTGTGTGGAACTTATAACCATTAACGAAATAGCCCTTATGTGATTGAACATAAGTAAGAGGCCCTTGTGCTATGTCTCTCAAATGTTCTTTCCCGGGGTCATTCATAACCTACATTCATAAAAATTTGTTAACATGCTTGCAATAATATAAAAAAATTGTTAACGACTATATTAGAATATAAAATTATTCTAGTCTTATGCTTACATTACATTGCAACCATTCAGCAAAAGAACTATCTTTCTTTTTTTTTATCAAGTGTAACTTGGTCACAGTGTGGGAACGAAGCTCTCAAATGTTCATCAAATGACCCTATGGCTTCGTGTAGCTCTTGACAGTTAAGTAATATATAAGTATGAGCCTTGTGTTTGTCTTCATCAGTAAGAACTATGTTTTTTCCACCCTTATCATCTAATCTTCGAGATGGGTGTTTGAATACACTCAATTGAGAATCAGAACTCGAAGAACAAGAAATATTAGGGGCAAAATTGCGAGGCTCGTGATTCAACCGTGTCTTAACAGTTGACTCAAGATACAAGGCACAATAGTTAGAAAGTTCATCTACCAGATATGTCGCAACCCCCGGCCCCTACCTGGGATCGGGCGGCCGCGAACCAGTTATTAGTGGTATCGGTGTTTATCAATTTGGCAGCGGAATTTACATCAGGACCGTAGTTAGGAAATATTTTATCAGAGTAAAATACCACATTTTATAATATTAAATACATGGGAAATTCTCAAGTTTCCATTACAAATATTTTTATAGGGATAAACCCTAATTTATTGAAATAAAACATCTTCTTTATTTAGGTAACTTTTATAGCCACTTTTCCCAAGCCTTCAGTACTGTCTAGCTGGCTTCTAATTGGCTTTCACATTTTGTTACCTGAAACACGTTTAAAAACATTTTGTCAGTGGGAAATACTGGTGAGTGAATCCCAATTTAATCAAAATAGTTTTATCATTATACAGTATTGAGAGCGATTACAATATTTATATCTACACAATTACTCATTCAGTACTGTCAATCCTGACTTGTGGGTCATATTACCCATTGGCTATCTCATTGTCCAATAGTAACATGTTCCACATTTTGTATACAAAACCCCAACATACCGGCAGTAATTGAAGAATTACAAAGACTCAATCACTGCTAATTATATTTTAAAACATTTAAGGTTTTGTGAAAATAGTTTACAAAAAGATTTCACAAAAGGAGATTACTCACATTGCTAATTTAGGTTTTTCCTTTGTGACTTCCTGGTTATAATCTATTAATTAAAACAATGCACATGCATTAGTGTAATAACCCAATTTACATTAGTTATACCCTCCCCGAGACAGAACTCCAACGACAACGTCGGGCAGAGCCTCGATAGCCGTTACGGAGCACTAAATCAATCGGGCAGCATATCTAATACGTAACCGGGGGTTAAAATACTTACAACGAGGCAGAGCTTCGCTAAATAGGGGGGTATTATGCCCGGGAATTACTTATACTATAGAGAAATTGAGAGAGAATTGAAACTTTTGAACGAATTGGACTGAAGGCCGATACCTTCTATTTATAGGGTCTGATCGACCTTTTGTCGCGCCCCGCGAAAGCCGAAGACAATGTCTTCGCGGCCCGCGAGAGCCTCTAGGGTAGGCCCTAGCTTGGCTGACTCAAGGGGTAGCCTCGACACGAATCGTGACACATGGCGGCACCGGGTTAAGCCTGGTGGCCAGCTGTCGCGGCCCGCGACAGGTTTAGTCAAGGGCTTCGCGCCCCGTGAGCGACCATTAATTTTTGTTTTTATTTTATTTTTATAAAATTAAAGTATTTAAGGCCTATTTCTCGTATACGGGGTGTATTTTAGAACGTATAGGGGTGTTCTAAATATTTTAGGAGGGTTGTTATATCTTCCCCACCTTGTTTTAGAACTCGTCTTCGAGGTCTTACTGGAAAAGGTGTGGGTATTTCTTCTGCATTTCTGATTCAATCTCCCATGTATATTTTGGTCCTCTCTGGGAATCCCATCTTACTTTAACTAGAACTAATCTCTTGTGTTTGAGATTCTTGACCTTCCTGTCTTCAATCTGTAGAGGCTTCTCTACAAACTTAAGTTTCTCATTTACCTCTATGTCCTTAAGAGGTACCACTAATGATTCATCAGCTAAGCATTTCTTGAGATTGCATATATGAAATACATCATGTATTCTTGCCATTTCCTCTGGCAGTTGTAGCTGATAAGCCACTGGTCCTATTTTTCTAATAATCTCAAAAGGTCCAACATACCTGGGGCTTAGCTTTCCCCTCTTGATGAATCTGACTACTCCTTTCCTTGGAGATACTTTTAATAATACCTTGTCTCCTACTTGGAATTCCAACGGTTTTCGTCTGTTATCAGCATAACTCTTTTGTCGATCGCGTGCTGCTTTTAACCTTTCCTTGACTTGAATAATCTTGTCTGTTGTTTCTTGTACTATCTCTAGTCCAGATAGTTGTTTTTCTCCAATTTCTGCCCAACAGACTGGGGTTTGGCACTTTCGTCCATAAAGTGCTTCGAATGGTGCAGCATTGATGCTGGTATGATAGTTGTTATTGTAGGAAAATTCTATTAATGGTAGGTGATCATCCCAATTTCCGCCGAAATCAATTACACAAGCTCTAAGTATATCTTCCATTGTCTGAATTGTCCTTTCGCTTTGTCCATCCGGTTGAGGATGATAAGCTGTGCTTAGATTTAACTTGATTCCCATTGCTTTTTGAAAACTTGTCCAAAAATGAGAAGTAAAATGGCTATCTCTATCAGAAACAATAGATAAAGGAATTCCATGTAATGAAACTATTTCATTTACATATAACTTAGCTAACAGTTCCACACTGAAAGTTTCTTTCATCGGTAAGAAATGAGCAGACTTGGTTAACCTATCTACAATCACCCAGATTGTATCATTACCTTTTCGAGTCTTGGGTAATTTGGTAACAAAGTCCATTGTTATCAATCCCCATTTCCATATAGGCATTTCTAATTGCTGCAACAACCCTGAGGGTTTCTGATGTTCAGCTTTAACTTGGGAACAAGTTAGACATTTGGCAACATAAGCTGCTATATCCTTTTTCATTCCTATCCACCAGAAATTCTTTCTTAAATATTGATACATTTTATCACTTCCAGGATGTATCGTATACTTAGACTTATGGGCTTCTTCTAATATTCGGTGGTGTAGGTTTCCTTGTTTAGGTATCCAAATCCTTTTCTTATGGAATCTCCAAATTCCATTTGTTCCTTGTTCTAATTCCTTAATCATTCCTTTCAATTTCTCAGTATCATCCTTGATTACTGATTCTTGTACTTCTCTAATTTGCTTGTTTAAATCTACTTGCAGATTTAATTTAAGAGAACGTACTCTTTTTGGCTTTTCATGATACTTTCTACTTAAAGCATCAGCTACTATATTAGCTTTTCCTGCATGATACTGGATATTACAATCATAATCACTAAGAAGTTCCATCCAGCATCTCTGTCTCATATTCAACTCTTTTTGCCTAAAAATGTACCTTAGACTCTTATGATCTATGAAGACTACAAATTTATTTCCATATAAATAGTGTCTCCAAATCTTAAGGGCAAAAATTATGGCTCCTAATTCTAAATCATGGGTTGAATAATTCTCTTCTTGGTTCTTAAGTTGTCTAGAGGCATAGGCTATAACCTTTTGACGTTGCATCAACACACATCCATAACCTAACTTAGAAGCATCACAATAGACTACAAAGTCTTCAGTTCCTTCTGGTAACGCTAGTATGGGTGCGTTGGTTAATCTTTGCTTAAGGATTCTAAAGGCTTCTTCCTGTTTTGGTCCCCATTCAAACTTAACAGATTTACAGGTTAGTTTTGTTAAGGGAATGGCTATTCTAGAAAAATCTCGGATAAATCGTCTATAGTAACCGGCTAATCCTAGGAAACTTCTAACCTATGTTGGCGATTCAGGGACTTTCCATTTAGTAATCGCCTCAATCTTTGTGGGATCCACATGAATTCCTTCATGGTTAACTAAATGCCCAAGAAATTGTACTTCTTTTAACCAAAATTCACATTTTGAAAATTTAGCATAAAGCTTTTCTTTTCTCAGAAAATTTAGAAGTGCATGCAGATGCGCTACATGTTTCTCTTTACTCTTAGAGTAAATGAGAATATCATCTATAAAGACAATTATGAATTTGTCCAAATATGGCTTACATATTAGGTTAATCATGTCCATAAATGCGGCTGGGGCATTGGTTAGACCAAATGGCATGACTGTAAATTCATAATGGCCATATCTTGTTCTAAAAGCGGTCTTAGGAATGTCCTCTTCCTGAACTTTTAATTAATGATATCCTGAGCGTAAATCAATCTTTGAAAAGAATCGAGCTCCTTGCAACTGATCAAACAGATCATCGATTCTCGGTAATGGGTACCGATTTTTAATTGTGACCTTGTTCAATTCCCGGTAATCAATGCACATACGCATTGACCCGTCTTTCTTCTTGACAAACAAGATCGGTGCTCCCCATGGCAATGAACTGGGCAGTATGAATCTTTTCTCTAGAAGTTCATTTAGTTGTTTCTTCAGTTCTTGCAATTCTGCTGGTGCCAAACGGTATGGTGCCTTGGCAATTGGTGCTGTACCTGGTAGCAGGTGAATTCTGAATTCAACTTCCCTATCTGGCGGTAGTCCTGGTAACTCTCCTGGGAAAACATCTGATAATTGAGATACTACGGGAATATCTTTCAATTCTTTTCCTTTAGTGTTAATGATTATGGAAATCAGATACACTAGTGATCCTTTTCTTGCACAACTTGCAGTTTTCATCACAGAGATGAATTTCGTGGATCTAGATGACTTATTTCCTTTAATTGTGATCTTTTCACCCCTTGGTGAATTTACTTGTATTGACTTTTGGTCACATAGAATACTGGCTTTATTGGCTACTAACCAATCCATTCCTAATACGGTATCAAATCCTGCCAGATTCATTGGGTAAAGATTTGCAATAAAATTATGTTTTGAAATTTCTATTCTTGCTCCCTGCAAGATTTCAGTGATCTTAATGGATTCTCCATTTGCTGTCTCTACTAAACATTCTTGTTGAAGTTTAGTTAATGGTTGATTGAGAAGTTTGCAAAATGAAGTATTAATAAAACTTTGGTTTGCACCAGAGTCAAATAATATTTTAGCAAAAACATCATTAACTAAAAACGTACCGGCAATCACATCCGGAATCATCTTGGCTTCTTCGGCTGGCAGAACAAATGCTCTAGCATTCTTAGTAGTCTTGTTGTTCATAGCTGGAGCTGGTTTCGGACAATTTGGTTTGATATGTCCAGTTTCTCCACAATTGTAGCATATCTTATTGTTAGGTTTCTTCCTGCAGTCTTCCTCCTTGTGTCCAGATATTTTGCAGAAATTGCAGTATATAGAGCATCTTCCAGAATGCTTTCTTTTGCAATACTTACAGTAAGGAGTAGAAGTAGAACCTACATTTTTCCCACGGTTGGAATTACCGTAGCGAAATTCCTGAGTAAGCTTTTGGGCTAGGTTTCTTCTCTGATTTTCTTCTTGTGTTCTACAGCTTCTTCTATGGTTGGTGGTCTAGCTGCCTTGACTACATGCCTAATCTCACTGATTAATCCCTAGATGTAACGGGAGATTAATACTGGTTCAGGTGAAGCTAGGGTTGGCACAATTCCAGCATATTCGAATAGTACAGTAATGTAACCCTTACAGTCTACTCCAGTCATCCTAAGATTTAAGAACTTATTAGCTATCTGTTCTTTTTCAATGGGAGGACAAAATTTCCTTTCAACCATATCCTTAAACTCAATCCACTCCATATTATAAATTCTATCACTTCCCCTAGACTGGAGAATAGTGTTCCACCATTCTAAAGCAGCATTCTTAAAAAGACTGGAAGCAAACATAATTTTGTCTTCCTCTGCACATTTGCTTATTTTTAAGACAACCTCTGTCTTTTCTAACCAGCGTAGAGCTGCAATGGCTCCTTCATTGCCAGAGAATTCTATCGGTTTACAAGACTAGAATTCTTGTAAGAACAACCACAAGACATGGTTCTTCTTCTTTTTGGAATAGGCAATTGAAGTAATGGTATGTTATTATCATTCACACTATGACTTGGTTCAGTGTGTTGACGTTTACTTCCATTTGCAGATTTATTTTCTGCTTCCTTAACAGTCTTAATGATATATGGAGCACTATTATTTATCTGGTTGCCATTATTATCGTTATTCTGGTTTTCCTGATTTGCTGCGTTGTCCATCTGGATTATAAACAATTACCAAGTATTAATATCACAAAATAAGATTTAATGTAAACAATCACACAGACAAACACATTGATCAAAATCGCCGTACATTGCGTCATTTACTCTATTTTATAGATATGCATCTATTACAAACAGTACTGGAATTTAAATTACAATACTAGTATGCATCGGTAGGTAGTGGATTATCTAGGATTTTTTTTTCAACTTATATATATATATATATATATATATATATATATATATATATATATATATATAGTGGGGATCCTACGGAAAGTGTGTTTTTCCTAGAAAGTCTAGGAAGCGATATGGGCCATCCAATGGGTGTGTTTAATGGTTGAGATCATCTTGGTGGCATTTTGGTAATATGTGTTTCTTAAAAATAGGATTATTTAATTAATTAGGGGTATATATATGTCATTTAGCTTGTTTTAAATATAAAAATAATTGTCATTCCATAACAACCCCACATTTCTTGCAAATTTCTCTCTCTCTCTCTCTCTCTCTCCCTTTCTCTCTATCTCTCTCTTTCTTCCTTCTATCCTTCATGAAGAAACACATCAAGAAAACACATCATATTAATCAGCTTGCTAATCTGCGTGCTGTTAAAACACAGCGTTAAGAAATCCTCCAGCATTACCAGCGTGGATGGTAAAACACAGCGTATGAATCTGCTTGCTGTTAAAACACAACTGTATGAATCTGAATGCTAAAACACAACTGTATGAATCTGCTTGCTGTTAAAACACAATTGTATGAATCTGAATGCTAAAACACAACTGTATGAATCTACTTACTGTTAAAACAAAACTGTATGAATCTGAATGCTAAAACACAACTGTATGAATCTGCTACTGTTAAAACACAACTGTATGAATCTGAATGCTAAAACACAACTGTACGAATCTGCTTGCTGTTAAAACACAACTGTATGAATCTGAATGCTAAAACACAACTGTATGAATCTGCTGCTGTTAAAACACAACATCAAGAACATTCTGGTGGTTTCCAGACATAATTAAAAATCGATACAGACCAGTTAATAGTAAACAGAAAAATAAGTGTATTTGCCATATCCGCAATCAAGAATTGTGTTTGAAGCCATAACTATCTCTCACGTAAAAATGATTTACGAATAAAGTTGATCAAGATTGTGAAAGGAACGAATGAGAATTTAATTGATATTTATGTCTGGTAGTAATTCGCAAATCATGGAGAATCAGTTACCATAAAATCGTGCATAGTTAGTTAATGAGATATAAATTCCAAAATTAAAATAAAATGTCAAATTACACAATTGCCCTTTTAGTTAAAATCCTTCAATGCCACATGTCACGTTCTGATTGCTTCCTAGACTTTTTAGGAAAATAAGGCTTTCTACCCAACTCCTACTCTATATAATATTAACAAATTACTCATATAATTTTGCATAGATTCTTAAACACGTTTATTTAACAATTTTATTTCCTATTTTTTTAAATTACAGATCTAAGTACAATTCGATAGATTTGTTAAATTGGTGTAATTTAATTTTGACTTCTTGTAGTATTGGTTCCAATCTGAACCATTAAGATTTCAACATACTCGTACTGACAATTGCGACTTGTATACCCCCTCAATCCTAAAAAACACACATTCCAGCCCACGGCCGCACCCTTAAACCCGCCGGCGACCAACCTTATTGTTCCGGCCGCAGGCCATCATTCTAGTTCCGTTCGGCGACCAACATCTCGTTCCAGCCAACCTCAATCGGCCTGCGTCTTCACCGCCACTGCTGTTTCATCAGGTATCATCAATCCTTGTAACACCCGACTGTATTAATCAAGATTTATTTATAATAAAATACACATTTCAATGCTAAAATGTGACTTTACAAAAACTTTTCATACTATCATTCCCACATGTTTACAACATTAAAAAAAAAAAAAACAACTTAATGTAATTGAATTCGTCGTTTAAAAGATACGACGAAACGCCGCACGGAAGCTTTTAACTTTATCGTGTTCGGTTCTTCTTCGAGCTTGATCTTCATCCGGGCACTCTTGGCAATCACTTATGATCAAAACCAACTTAAGAGTTAGTTTTGATAGTTAAATAACAAGTTTAAACAAGTTATATGGGTCAAACAAACAAAATTAAACGTTTTTCAGGTTCAGGGGGGGCTAGGCGTGACGCCTAGGGGCTAGACGCCCCACCTAGCCCCCTTTTTGGCAGAAAGTTTTTATTATGTTGCTGCATATTCTCAGCATAACCCAATTTCACGGAAACGAGCATAACCCTCTAGTTTTTAATCCGTTTTACGCGATTCTTTTTCCTACGCGTCCGTAATTTAATTCTCCATCTTATGGAGTTAAAATCCAACATTAAACATAATAAATTTTGAGACTTCTAAGCCTTCGACTCGTTACCTTTTTATCGACTTTTAACCCGTTTATGCATTTTATCAAACAAACATATTTGTTTGATCCTTATATCCCTTACACTTCTTCAATTTAAGGTTATCTACCATATTAGGTTCTAATCACAGGTTTATTACACAATTTAAACCCGTTTTCACTCGTATGCTTATTTTGACCCGTTAAGGGTATTTAAGCCTATTTTAAGTATGAGTCTCTTTCATTCACATCAAGCATTATACTACCACATTTCTTGTCAAATAAACTTTCTTCACAACTATATTTGTATTGTATTAAGTGTGGAAATTCCTAAACTCCGAGTTTTACCTCTCGAATCATTATTTTATGGCAAAGACCATTATAGAGTCAAATGACTAAGGATTCACATCATTCGCTTTTGTTTACTCATTCTAAGTGTTTAATTATGCATACTACTCTTTTCCGAACAGCCCTTATAGGTCGTTCGCTCGATTTAGCTTACAAGGCCATTTTGGTCAATTTTCATCCTTCTTTTACTACAAGGTCCTTTAAATACTTGTTTGACCCCAAAGTCCGACCCTTTTAACCATATCCTTGTTTATAAACCCATGTGCTTCTAAACACCATAAATATAACACAATTTATTCGGTTTACCAAAAAGGTAACCGAATATCTATATCTTAACCTTGTCTAACTCTTATAGAATCTCAAGTTCTACATGATGAGTTGAACCATTATACATACCTGGCTCGGATCAATATATTGACCCGTTTCAATACCTTGACTTAGTAGCCGCTAAGCAATAGCGATGTGCGTATCCATTTGATATTTATTCCTATAAACATGTAACTCGACAAACCATTAGACAATATTGTCAAAGGGTGATAATTTCCCCTTTTGACCGGTTTATTTACCTAGTGATCTTCGTCACTTCAAGCAAATGCCAATTTCATGTATTATGCTAATTTAAAGTCTACTAGCGAAAATACGGAATCAAGCATAACGTAACGGAATCGTAGTTATGTACCTTTTAAGCACCTTTTTCAAACGTGTATTTCCACCGGCTTGTCCACTTGACGATCCGGATTCCTCGCCTAAAGAGTTCAATTCACAATCTGTTTAGAACCCTCTTTATAAGTCTTAACGCATAAATTGCCATATCCATCAAGCATGCGTTTTTGTCCGATTTTCCACATTTATCTTTCATTTAGGCATTTTAACGAACACCTAACGGGTAAAATTTTACATCTTTAAAACCAAGTTCATAACTTGATATTTTGCCCAATATAAACATACATATCGATTTCATCATGTCAAACATGCATACTAATCTCAAAATCATTTAATAGTAATCAAGTAACACCACTTTTGGTAGTCATGATTCTTGTGTTCATCTAAATTTACAAAACCCATTTAACTTATCAATGGATCATCAAGAATTTCATAGATTATCCAATAATCCACCATGTTATTGACTAGGGTTTACTCCTAGACATCATATTACTTCAAGATTCATCCATGCATGACATAATCAAGCTCAATTTCAGTTTCTTACAAATAACCTAGAATTTAAGATGGATCAAAACATCACAATTTTACAAACCTTATGATCCTTTCAACTAGGTGTTCATGAATTTGTGCTTGAAATTCGATTTAGACTTGATTAGAGGCTCCAATTTGTGAGTTTTGTGAGGATTTAGGGTTTGAAGAAAACCCATGTCGCCCCCTGCTTCTTAATCGACCAGACACCCCCAAAGTGGGTGTTTGGTGTGTTTTAATTCTTGTTTTTAATAAATCAAGTTTCAAGTTTAACAAGTTTGGCCCCTCCATTTTCCTTAGTTCATAATTTAAGTGTTTTAACCCACTCATAAGTCACTATCTAACTAGGTTAGAATTATTCCTAGTCAGCTTAGTAGGTTCGGTAAGTTAAAAACCCATTTTATTTTAAGTCCCGTTAACTAGGGCCCTTATAAATTCAATTCCTTAAAACTTTGATTCACTCGTATTTAATATTAGGATTTCTTATTTAAATCCAAATATTTACCGGGTTATTATTTTTTTTTACTACCAACGGTACTTTATCTGTCTTTTAGTATTAACGGAGTTTTGATTACCAAACCCGTTTTCGGGATGTTACAAGTCTACCCCCCTTAAAGAGGTTTCGTCCCCGAAACCTTATTTACGTAGTTCATTGGTTTAATCAAACGAACCTAGTTTCGTTTTCAAGGCTCCCGTTTCCTTTGGTCAAAAGTTTTCATGTATACTGACGCGTACGTCTTTCATGTGTAAGGCCTCGCGGGCCTTTACTTACAGCTTATAACCCTTTATCTTTATTGACTGAGTTGTCACTTGACCACTTAGTCTCGTTAGTCTTTTAATAGGTCTATCCCGCGCTTGTGTTATATTAACAAGCGCTTGTATTTTTTATGACGCTTTCTTAACTTTGAATAGTTTTACCAGCTAGACTAATTAGTCGCCGTCACTTCATACCCCGTAACTCACGTTACAACGTGATCATTTTCTATATTTCTTTTCTTGTCCGTGAGCGTGTCACGTCACGTTTAAGTTTAATTCAACGTTTCTTTATCATACTTCTACTTTTCGAATGTATCGTCTCGCACTTATCGATGTTAAAACCCATACTCTTTGATATTTGTTATTTCCGAATTCGCCTTATAGTATTCATATTTGTTAAAACGTTATTTCTTACTAAAACTGAATTTTTAGTTTAACGTTTTTCTCTTTAACTATGTCAATTACTCATATCAAGGAAATTGACAACCCATAATTTATTGTTTTCCGTTCTCGTTTTACGCGGGGATTCGTAACAAGTTCCCTCACCTTACACTATTGACCCGTAGGTTCCTTCACTTAACCTTGTAGGCTATTTCCTTAAGCTTTCACCTCTTTAAGGCGAGGCCCTTATGATCCCTTTGCTTCAATTCATGACCCGTGGGTCATTTTGGCCCCGTAGACCGTTACACTAATTAATATCCCGTAGGTTATGATGATCCCGTAGATCATCTTTTATTCGAGTCTTTATTCAAATGTATATACGTTTATATACGCATATGGCGTTAAGGCACCCCTTTTTATGTTTAGAATTATTCACCTTTACTTTTTAGATTTCGTTTGACCTTGACCGTAGTCTAAGGCTACATTGTTTTCTTTCGAATTATCTTTCCGACTTCTTGACTTCTAACGTCAATTACACGTCAGTTTGCCCTACACTTACCGTTACCCGGTTCTTACCTATACTTCTTTACGTCCCATTACCCAGGTTCTTTTATTTTAATGTTTTTAACGCCTATAACTCCTTTACATAGGTTTATTAATATTTCACACTTTTATTTATTCGATTCGCGCTTACTTACTTTAGCAAGTGTCATTCTTTATTAAATTTGTTTGACTTGTTCGTGTGAAAATTCATCACTTATGAATGTCAAACTTCAGTCTTTGTTCGAACCGTTCAGCTTTGAAATAGTTGAACGTAATTTATCAAAATTTCTATTTGCAGTATCTTATCGTCCTTTAGTCATGACCCAAAACCCGAGTCTTTTTGACTTTCCATACGCGTTCCTGTTTCTCAGTCTACGCATGCGTTTAATTCCTTACCCATCAACCGGGTGTTTTACCGAAATCGTTATCATTGCACCCCTTCCGGTATGCATTAAGACTTCATTTCGATTTACTTGGTCATCTTAGCGAAATCCGTCGCTTTTATTCGACCATGTCTTTTATTCTTTACGTGACCACCATTGGCGGCCTTATTAATTATGAGTGACGATTATCATCGTTATCCTTGCTTTACTACGACTAAAGTTAACAACCTTGATTATCTTTTTCGTGTGGGGAACACCTTTGTTTTTATGACCCGGCGGATCATCTATACTTTAGTTTTACTTGCCCATATTGTTCACCATGGCCCTTTCGTCCAAGATGACTTATTTTCGTGAATTTTCTTTTGATCATTCATTTATATCATCATTTACATTAATCCTTGTCCCTTCTCTCGGGCTCATTATCCTAATGTAATACGCTTCTGTCACCCGGCTGTGCGTTTACATTATTATCAACTATTTTGTTCATTTGTTTCATTTGGGTACTTTTTAATTTGTCCCATTCACCCCGTCCTTACTACATCGGATGTAAATGTGTCCGCTATAAGAAGTTCATGGTATCATATGCCACTACTTACTTGGCCAGAGTAAGCGATTAACACATGACACGCATGACCTTTTTATAGTTTTCACATCACACCCTATGTAAGTAATGCCTCTATTTGTTTCTCTTGGAAACAATATCCCGAATACATTTTCTATTCGGTTTTCCAAGTTTCTAATTTACATATGCAACAATCATTCTCTACATGTTTGTTGCATATTGCTATTTGTGCGTTTACATTTAAAAGCGTGCACCTGGTAATGTTTGCCCCGACGGGCGTTCCTTGCCATTAACCTTGTTCGCGGTCGTTACGCGATTTAGTCCTTAGTGAGCATGCTCCTCTTGTCATACTTCGGACCGTTCCTCTATCATAACCGTAATTTGTTCAACCCTCGTCATCTTCAAATGAGAGTTTCCTCCAATTAAAACATTCATAAAAGTTAGTAATGTCAACTTTACTAAATGCCCGTATCATAATACAAGGCTTTTCTACTATACGTGTTAACGCACGTAATTTTGTTAACTATATCTATTATTTAATTGAGGTATCGTATATTACACGATAACCCTATGTGTTGTTTACAACACTTTAACATGCTAAACCATTAAAATACACGTACTTACCGGATTTGTGATCAAGCCTCGAACCGAACACACTTTACTTTTTAACCATGAGCTCTGATTACCAACTTGTAACACCCGACTGTATTAATCAAGATTTATTTATAATAAAATACACATTTCAATGCTAAAATGTGACTTTACAAAAACTTTTTATACTATCATTCCCACATGTTTACAACATTAAAAAAATACAACTTAATGTAATTGAATTCGTCGTTTAAAAGATACGACGAAACGCCGCGCTGAAGCTTTTAACTTTATCGTGTTCGGTTCTTCTTCGAGCTTGATCTTCATCCGGGCACTCTTGGCAATCACCTATGATCAAAACCAACTTAAAAGTTAGTTTTGATAGTTAAATAACAAGTTTAAACAAGTTATATGGGTCAAACAAACAAAATTAAACGTTTTTCAGGTTTAGGGGGGGCTAGGCGTCAGGCCTAGGGGCTAGACGCCCCACCTAGCCCCCTTTTTGGCAGAAAGTTTTTATTATGTTGCTGCATATTCTCAACATAACCCAATTTCACGGAAACGAGCATAACTCTCTCGTTTTTAATCCGTTTTACGCGATTCTTTTTCCTACGCGTCCGTAATTTAATTCTCCATCTTATGGAGTTAAAATCCAACATTAAACATAATAAATTTTGAGACTTCTAAGCCTTCGATTCGTTACCTTTTTATCGACTTTTAACCCGTTTATGCATTTTATCAAACAAACATATTTGTTTGATCCTTATATCCCTTACACTTCTTCAATTTAAGGTTATCTACCATATTAGGTTCTAATCACAGGTTTATTACACAATTTGAACCCGTTTTCGCTCGTATGCTTATTTTGACCCGTTAAGGGTATTTAAGCCTATTTTAAGTATGAGTCTCTTTCATTCACATCAAGCATTATACTACCACATTTCTTGTCAAATAAACTTTCTTCACAACTATATTTGTATTGTATTAAGTGTGGAAATTCCTAAACTCCGAGTTTTACCTCTCGAATCATTATTTTACGGCAAAGACCATTATAGAGTTAAATGACTAAGGATTCACATCATTCGCTTTTGTTTACTCATTCTAAGTGTTTAATTATGCATACTACTCTTTTCCGAACAGCCCTTATAGGTCGTTCGCTCGATTTAGCTTACAAGGGCATTTTGGTCAATTTTCATCCTTCTTTTACTACAAGGTCCTTTAAATACTTGTTTGACCCCAAAGTCCGACCCTTTTAACCATATCCTTGTTTATAAACCCATGTGCTTCTAAACACCATTAATATAACACAATTTATTCGGTTTACCAAAAAGGTAACCGAATATCTATATCTTAACCTTGTCTAACTCTTATAGAATCTCAAGTTCTACATGATGAGTTGAACCATTATACATCCTGGCTCGGATCAATATATTGACCCGTTTCAATACCTTGACTTAGTAGCCGCTAAGCAATAGCGATGTGCGTATCCATTTGATATTTATTCCTATAAACATGTAACTCGACAAACCATTAGACAATATTGTCAAAGGGAGATAATTTCACCTTTTGACCCGTTTATTTACCTAGTGATCTTCGTCACTTCAAGCAAATGCCAATTTCATGTATTATGCTAATTTAAAGTCTACTAGCGAAAATACGGAATCTAGCATAACGTAACGGAATCGTAGTTACGTACCTTTTAAGCACCTTTTTCAAACGCGTATTTCCACCGGCTTGTCCACTTGACGATCCGGATTCCTCGCCTAAAGAGTTCAATTCACAATCCGTTTAGAACCCTTTTTATAAGTCTTAACGCATAAATTGCCATATCCATCAAGCATGCGTTTTTGTCCGATTTTCCACATTTATCTTTCATTTAGGCATTTTAACGAACACCTAACGGGTAAAATTTTACATCTTTAAAACCAAGTTCATAACTTGATATTTTGCTGTCACACCCCGAATTTCCACGTGTCACCGGTGGAAATTCGGGGTGTGACAGGTTGGTATCAGAGCCAAAATTGAGTGAATTAAACACTAGCCCTTAGTGTTTAATCTCAATGACACAGTAGCACATTCTTTGACCTTTTGAGTCTAGACTTAACATAGGAATATTCTCAATCCTAATCTGGAAATTTTTGCTTCCAAATTTTTATATATACGTCGCCAAGCGAAGAAGCTGTAATAAAAATTCTCCACGTCTGGAGCCTTGAAATGCTGAGCTTCGTACCGCGACCAGGATGAGACGTGCAACCAAGGAGAAAGCATTCAGGAATTGAATGAAGAAGAAACTCCTTTGCTAAAAATCGTTTCCTCAATAGTCCTTATAAGGACATATTTATCTTTTCAGTCCCTTCGAGGACAACACTATTCCTTTCAAGTCCCGCTTAGGGCAACTTTATACTTTTAATTTTTATATAGTGGAATGATTAAGTTTAAACTTTCATTCTAAACATGAAATATGAAATAAATGGGAAAATAACATTCCTTTTGCAAGATCTACCATTATAATAAAATGGCAAAATCTAAAAGGACAAGACCTAGCTTCGGGTCATATTAAGACCGGCCAAGATGGCAGTTCCTCAATTTAGATTCAGATCCTTATTAACATTTCAATTTAGAAATTGTTCTGCGTTAATTATTAAAAAAAAGAATCTTAAAGGTAAAACCTAGCCTAAATGTCAATGCTGACATGGCCAAGATGGTAAAACCTAGCCTAAATGTCAATGCAGACATGGCCAAGATGGTAAAACCTAGCCTAAATGTCATTGCAGACATGGCCAAGACGGTAAAACCTATCCAAAAGATTCTTAACCCAACTAAATGATCTCTGAATCATGGGTTAAATCATCAATTAAGATGATCATATTTTGACCACACGTGGTAATATAACGCCTACGGGCCTTGCTCATTTCTACATGAGCCAAAAGACAGTGGTAGCTATGACTCCCTATCTAACAAAGGTAATGAACTATGATTCAAACCTTTATGCCTCGATTCTCTGAAATCCTGGCTAATAATTAAAAAAAAAATTCCTTGTGACTAGGCCTTATCTGCTAATATATAGTGTTATTGTTTATAATTAGGATAAATTATAATAGAAATCCTAAATAAATGTGAGCAATAAATTAACCGAATATGGTCTCTGTTTACCATGATTAATGAATTTCCCTAAGGGGCAATTCCATAATAAACATCCCTTAGAAGGGAAGTGCCTACGGGCTATAGTTAATGTCCTCTGAGACTAAAGACAGTGGTAGCCTACAACTCACTGTCAAGAAAAGGTAATGAACTTTGATTCAAACCTTAATGCCTCGATTCTCTGAAATCATGGCTTAAAAATTAAACTTGTCTACGCGACTAGGCCATTTGTGCTATTATTAAAACCTTAATGCCTCGATTCTCCGAAATCATGGCTTGTAAATTAAACTTGTCTACGCGACTAGGCCATTTGTGCTATTATTAACTTATAAATTAGGATTATGATAAAAATCCTGAATAAAATAAATATCCTTCCTCCCCTGCCAGTATGCATTTTAAAAAGAATCTTAAAGGTGAAACCTAGCCTACGCGGCCAAGATGGTGAAACCTATTCAAGGGATTCAGATCCTTGTTAACACCTAAGAACGTGTTAGCACTCCTGACAAATGTGATTCGATAAAATCACAACAGTCATCCCTATATTGGAAATTTTTTTAAATTCCTAATTCGCCTTATGATCTAGAAATCATGGCTTATATCATCTTATAAGATGATCATATTATAAACATCTGTGAGTGATGAGGTGCCTACGGGCTAAATTTGTTGTCCGAAAAGACAACGACAGTGGTGGTCTTTGACCCTATCTTGATCACATAAAAACCCATTCCCATAAAAGTGAGTTTTGAGCCTTTATTGAGCATACACATTTACATCTTTAGACTAAATGCTCATTTTTCGTTTCTTGTGTGAATAGCCGCTTGGTTCTTACGACTCTAGAACTTGCCACGACGATACATTCCCGGTCCTTATCAACTTAAACCCGAGTAAGTAAATGATAGAGGCATTAGGACTAACCCTTTTTTCCTTCTACACCATTATTTTTCTTTTTCTTTTACCACCTACCAAAAATAAAAAAAATAAAAAAAATCCCCCTAGTTAGCCCCTTTGAGCCTAAACCTTTTCATTTCATAACCCAAACCAAACACCCTTTTACCCACCAAAACCTTTTTCATTTTTTAACCCTTTGTTTTAGTAACAAGTTCGGTTTTTCGTATGATCGTTCAAAATATATATATATATATATATATATATATTTGTGTTGATGATGAAGCAAAAGAAAATAAACAAACAAGTTCATCAAAAATAACTTTGTTTGAATAATAGCTTCATCAAAATAAAAAGTTACAAAAATAGAAAGTCCTACGAAAACCGACACTTGTTACGTTTTTTTCACCCTTTTTCTACTAACCACTAACCCAACCACCTACCTTTAACCCAAGCCTAACCCTTCACCCACAAAGTCCTCTTGATATTTACAAAGGTCTAAAAGTTAAAAAGGAGGAGGATTGATTGCTTGGCAAGCCTATGGTAGGAATAAGTTCCATGCCGCTCTCGAGTGATTCACTAAAAATACACCTTCGGCCGAGTGTGAGTGATTTCTCCCGTGAGGTATGTGAACTTGTATATAAATGGAATTTTAAAAAGGCATGTTATGCCCAAATAAGTAATTTCTCCTATGAAATGTTCTAAACAAATCATAACGAATAGGATTGTAAATAGATAAAAATAAAACCCAAAAAGATCTTGGATTCCCAACACTCTATGACAAGCCAAAACCTTCTCTTCTACCTATTCCATTTGGGAGTGTAAGCCACATATTAAAGAGTTTTGCTTGAGGACAAGCAAAAGTTCAAGTGTGGGGGTATTTGATGTGTGTAAAATGCAACATATAAATTACATCAAATGAGGCATAAAACTAACCCTTTTTAAGTACTAATGTTGGAAAAAGAGTGTTTTTGTCTTCCTTTTGTATTTTCAGGATTAAATGAGCTCAAATTCACAAAAGAAGAAAAAAGACAGCTAAATCTAACATAAATACAAGAAAAGGAACATAAGTGGACTGCCCGACCCCTCAACGGCATCTTCCCAAGCAAAATAGAGAAGGCAGAAGACTGAACACGCCCCGTGCTCAGCCAGCACGGGGCCGTGCCCAAGAAGCAGCAGAAAAGACAAACCTATAGAAGCTTCTATTGCCCACCACGGGCCGTGTCCAGTGAACACGGGGGCGTGGCGAAAGTACAGCAGGCGCATTAATTGTAATTGCGAATTACAATTAATGAAGAGAGAGAATGTCAGACAGGCACGGGGGCGTGTCCAGCGGACACGGGGCCGTGCCCAGCCTTCTGTTCAGCCTATAAATAGGAGTGCTTGGTTTCATTTCAACTCATCCCTTGGCACCACCTCTCTCACACTTCACCCACCACCCACCACCACCATAACACCATCATCCACCACCATCATCCACCACCATCATCCATTGTCCATCATAGAGTGTGTGAGTCGTCTCGGGATCCAAGATTGATCGTAAGAGTTCTTGACAATCAAGGCCATGTTTGCCTAAGTCTCTTACATCACTTGGTGAAGACAAAGTGTCTAGTATAATACTTTTTATTTCTAATCTTTTGCACTTTTTATTTGGTTTTGTATTAATGACTTTAATAACTAGTTACTTATGTTGAAGGTGATCTTTCCTTATCGTTTGTCCGTGGTGTCTTGGCATTATTTTACTGTCTATATAAAATAAAAGATTTTCACCATTCACATCTCCACGGTCTATATGGAGGTATGTTGGCTACCTGGTCGGGGGTTAAGGGAACGGTTTGGTAAAGGTCTTGCCATTGTTCAGTGTTTAGAGGTCCTGCAATGGACCTGGGTCAAATTTAGTAGGACCTCCTTCAATGCTTCACGGTATTGGATGGCGGGGGTCCAAACTCTTTGATCCCCTCATAAGTTAACTACTATTAATACTATAACCCGGCTATTTAGGACTGTATCCCTGCTGACTCAGACTACTTAGCCGAGGGTAACATCACCGCCAAAAGCGGGGCCTACCATAATATTGCATTAATAACTTAATTAATTATCTTCCAATAATCCACCCTTTTAGGATTGTATCCTTGCTGACTCAAACTACTGGGGTGAGGGTAACGTCACCTTCAAAAGAGGGGCCTACTACAATAACTAAGATAATCTCTTAATTATGTGCAAAAGTGCGGAAATAATCAAAGGTTATACTAGATACGAGTCGGAACCAAGTGATTCATCTTGTCTATCTGTTTTTCTTTTATTTTATTTTCAGCATTTTAGTTAGTTTTTATTTTTCTTAGCTTAAAAACATTTTTCTAAACTTTTTATTTTGATTAGACGTTGAGGATAAACCGGTACTAAAAGCTCTTGTGTCCTTGGACGACCTCGGTATCTTACCAACACTATACTACGCCCACGATGGGTGCACTTGCCCATATGTGTGTTTAGTGTTAGTAAAATATCGTGTTTTATAAATTTAAAACTTGGCTAAAATAAGTGTTAAAGGGGCTTAAAATATACACCTAATATATATAACACTTCATGCACATCAGGAGGGAAATGCCTACGGGCCATATTATATTGTCCATTGGTGACACAAACATTACGATCTCTATGATCCCCTGTTTAAGGTAGTGAGCTGCGCTCAAGCCTAATAGTCTATATGATCATTACGATCCTGACTAGTATCATCAGTATGATGATCATAAATTCATAATATTAACATCCCTAGTGATGAATTGCCTACGGGCTATACTTTATTCTACTGTCGATAAGACCAAAATAGTGGTGATCTTTATGATCCCCTATTCAAGATGGTGGGATTATACCCAAACCTAATAGTCAATATGATCGATGTGATCATGACCAATATCATTAGATACGAAAATTATAGATAGACATCCATTAGTGATGTTAATTGGTTTACCTTTCTGTCAAGAGAATCGCCTTTCAAGACGATGACAGTTGTAGTCTATGACTCCCTGTCCAAAGGTGAAGAACTATGTTCAAGCCTTAAAAACTCTTGATCTAATTAGAATGCAGTCTATCACGGATGTGGTGAGTAAGGCCGCATCAGAACTAGATTCCATAAAGCTGCCAAAGAAGGAGCAGCTAAGCCTGGAAAGGCTAAAGGAAGAAATGCCTGAACTCACCTGATGAATGCCAAGAGGCAGTTCACGAAGTCATCAAGTACAATCCTTATCATTTACGAATGATAATTTCTGCTAAGTGTCCTGATTTAGTACAAGAAATAATAAATCTTCATAAACCATAAGCTTAGCAAACTTTTATATTATCCACAAGGTATAACTTACCAAGGAAACCATAGTAACCGATTCTTCTAGTATCGGTAAGGAATCCTTCCGAAAAATATAAAGAGTATTCTATCTTCGCATAGAGTACGACAACATATGTTATTTTAATTATTTTTCTCATTGTTTTTCTATCGCCTGCGAATGCCAAACTATGTTTGATAAAAGTGCCATATGAGGATTGGCGTATCCTAGTGTGTCCCATAGATTACTTCCATGCCTGATCAGTATGGAGGTTTAATGCATGGAACCCCTGAGATATCCCAATGGTCATATTGTACTAAAAGTCAACTAATGGTATTCAAAGGAGATATCCAGCATGGAATTATCCAAGTAAATGTTCCCAATTAAGGAATTTGTGGACTAGTAACATAAATGTGTCACTTATTTGACACAAGCAATGATGGGTGAACTGGAGCCTGAGATATAGAAATCTCTGTAACCTCCTTGTACCCTGATTATCTTCTCCTAAGATTACCCTGTTTACCCCTGGAAGGCAGGTAGAATTAAGATTATATCCCATTAAGACTGTATTACTATGAAATCTCCAAGACGACTAGTATCATCATTGGAAGAATCGAAACCCTGATTAACTAAGTTTGAAAATAGAGGGTTCATATAGCCTAACTCAATATCCGGAGAATTCGGTATAGTTAATTATGAAAGACGGTTCATTTTGCTTATGCATTATTACCGCAACCCTAATTAGGCAATGATTAAGAATTTCCATCAGCTACTCAGGATCGTCGAGTTGTCCAACTAGCTATAAGGATTAGCTATTCCTTAATAATAGTTTTAAGCAACGGTTGGGATAACCATCTCACCATAAGATAAACTTTCTATAATAGTTGATATATAAGCATCAAGGCACCTCCCTTAGAGACCTTGTAAAGATGGAATGTTAAACATCTATTGCTAGGACAACAGATTGGTAAGTCCACTTATCAGGATCTGAAAGTTGCATTAGAAACAACGAATAAGATCATACAAACCCCTAATTATCTATAGTTTGTCATTATTCGGCAGAAAATCAAGGATTAATGGAAAGTAGTAACCTTCCTAAATTCTTGCTAAGGAATAGGGTTCAACAAGGGATATCACCCAGGGAGGGTGTGCCAAATTGTTAAATTATCAGGCTAGTCAAGCTCTGAGTATATAGAATCATTCGAAGGATTCGAATGTATCAAGATTAAATAGCTTACGAGCTAAGACCTAATTAAGGACTTGGTGGAACGCGCAATGTGACCCACAATAAGTCGAAAAGCGCTATCACATAATGATACGCAGGACTATGATAGTATGAGCAACCTGTTTCGATTAAGGATCGACAGGATTAGAAGCTCCAAAAAGATAAATGTGCCTATTATAAAGGTCAATTGTAGTGCCTTAGAGGCTCAAAGGTACTGGGGAAGATTAAGCCCAATTTAAGGCAGAAAATACTTCCTTTACTTTAACAAATCTCGAGGTCGAGATTTCTTTTAAGGGGGTGAGGATGTAACACCTCGAAAATTCACGTCCTATAATATATTGACACGTGTCATAAGTTTGACCATGTGAAAGAATGTTCTGAAAGGACTAAAGTTGACAATCATGGAAAGTATGTGAATATACGAGTTCTAAATGTCAACAGTGAATAAATATACTTTACAATAACCCTACATGATGTTGATACCATCAGACGAATAAATCATGGATCATACGAGGCTAAAAGTGAGAGATTACAAACTACAGGGGTTAAATGTGTCAACATGTTTAAAGTATACCTCTGAGTGACCTTTTGACAAACCCGAAGCTTTGTAACTGTTAATTATGCTCACTAGAATGCACGATATAGATTTCATAAAGTTTCGTTATCGTATGAGAAAGTTATGATCAAATTCGTGTGCGAGGGGTTAAAGTGTTAACGTTGAAAGTTATGACTTTTCGGGTTAACCAGAAGCGTCCAGGGACTTGGCGAGGTGGGTATAAGTCTTGAGGCCCTTGTAAATAAATATAAAGGGGTCAAATTGCAATATATAAGCTCAGTTGACCTTTCGTGAAACCAAGAGCCAAGGATGCAAACTGAAAAAGGGATTTTTAAGCTTGAGGACAAGCTTACGGACCTCAACACTGGGGACCTTACGGTCCGTAAGCAGTGCCCAGCGACCAGAAAACTTGCTGTTTGCTGTTATGCGCATGTAACTGCCCTTTAAACGATTTTCCTCATATCCCTTGGCCCCTAAACAACCCCTAAACATCTAGGACACCTGTGGGAAGGTTGTGGTCTGTTGTAGACTTATTTGTCAAAACATTGTGGAGCCTTGATCACTATATAAAGCCCTCATGTGCAACAACTTTGATCACACCTTCATCTGAAATTGTGGAGCATTTCTGGAGCTTAGGAACAGATCCAAGACCTCCCTACTCGTGCATAGGACCCTTGTAAGTACCCTTGACCTTCCTCGATTAAGTTTTGCTTAGTTTATAGCTTAAAAGTCAAACCGTCGTAATTACGGTTTGACTTGACGATTAATCGCTATCGGTCCAGGGATTAGTCAATGTTAAGGTAGTTATAAGTTGGTAATTATGTGGGCAATAAACCCTTAAAAGGGTTCCCCCTGATTCCCACTCTAACTAGGTCAAATGTCGGGTCAAACTTGTTATTAAAAAGTCAACAGGATGCTTAAATTCTAATTTATGCATAATTAGCAATGTAGAACATATACAACCTGTTTGATCATTAATATAACTTGGTAATTAGTGTAAGAACATGTCTAAACATGTTCAACCCGACAATTTAATGTTTAGACCCGGTTCGGAACTAAAACTCGCAAAGCTTTGACTTTTGCTTTGACTTCAGTTTTGACCCGTTTTGGTATAATTTAGAAATACCTTAGAGCTCTATTTGGACCAGGTTACATGCTAGTATAACCCTCTGTGATTATACACCATGGTTCATTAGTTAACCAATTAATAAGCATGATTCCGTTAATTGCTCATATGTTGACCATTATGCCCTTATTACCTTAAAACGTGATTTTTGGAAATGTAAAAGAGTAGAAACTTTAATTACTAATATATAAACTTGTATGCAAAGTTTGACATCAGTTTGAGGTGTAGATTAAGAGTTATGCTCGTTAGCGTAAAATGAAAGCCTTATGTTAATTAAACGGCGTAATTAGCGTATAGCCTCGTTAAGCCTACTTTTTAATATCAAAGTTATTACCCACTGATGTAATATATTATTTTGGGATTTTTGAAGATTTTTAATTAATTTTAGGCTGAGCATAACTAATAGTCGTAGGCTTAATCCGGTAATTATCGGTTTTGCCCTTACGGGCCATAAAATGAGTTTTACATATATAAATGACTCCAAACCTTTTGCTACTAATTTTAAATGATAAATAAATTATTTTAAACCTTCTGGAATAGTAAAAATATCAGCTTTATGTATCGAACCCGGAAATGGCTTCTAATCGCCTTATTAAGCGTTTTAACGCATAGTATGTACTAAAACTATTTTAAACATACAAGGGTTGATATCTACTGATATTTGAGGCAAATTATAATATTTTGACAGTAAGCAAAAGTTGTTTAACTCAGACTTCAGTTTTGAGCTTTACGGCTTATGTGAAATTACCAAAATGCCCCTACGGTGCATAGTTTGGTTATAATTGATAAATTTCACATATATACTTTACCCTACTGTTATAACTTAGTAAAATAAGTATTTTTGCTGATTATATCAGACTTGTAACTCAGGTAAATACTTAAACTCTTTTATAACCTTTTAAATGACCAAACTACCCCTACGGGGCATAGTTTGTGTTTAAATACGTTTTGGGCATAATGAAAGACATCTTACTGATGTCACAACATATTTGAGGCATAATTAACTTAGGAAACCTGTATATGGCTCTCATGAATACCCGTTACGCTTCTTACGCATTCGGTACGATTTATGTAACTAGTTTACATAAATTAGCCGAAACGGGTCAAACCTCATCGGTTTTATCTCAAAATCCAGAATGTGTATGAAATACCCATATTATACAAGTCTTCAAGCTTGTCGGGTCTAAAACACATTCTATTCCGGTCTTCGCTTAATCATGCGTTTGAACCGTATATTTCCTTAAGACTAACCGGTCTAAGCTTAGGCTTAATTAAAGACCCGTTAGCATTCTAATTGGTTATTTATACCATCATTCCAGACTAGAGCCTTCCGGTAAATTGTACCTACGCTTACTTAAGTGAATACGGCTGAGTTATTAATTCTTGCTATTTAAGACAGGAGCTAGCTCAGGTAAATACTCTTAACTTATTTTCCCTATACGGGCTTGGGATACGGCACTATAAAAGTACCGGTTGGTCAGGTGTATGTAGTCATTTAAATCGAATTGTGATTGATGTATTTACATAACCTGTTTAATATGTATTATTTGGTGTATGGCTTTTGGGGGTTAATGACCATGTCCCGGATATCCTTGGCATCATTTTATGAAATGGCCACGACCTAAGCACGGGGTGTAGGCATACACCTGACAGATGCATTATGTAAAAACTGGTAATCCACTCCGAGGTATCATCCTTGTGGGCACTATACCGGAACTGGTAATCCACTTAGAGGATGATAGCCTGTGGGCATTATACCTGTGGCGTGTCAGTTAATCTGTCCGGCTCTTCTAACCGGCCCTAATGGACGACAAATAAGTAAAACTGTATACAAGATTATATACAAATAATTTTCCCAAGTTAAAAAGGTTAATTTTGCCTCTGTGCATTTTAATCAAATTATAAAAGATATTTTGTGCCACGTGCATTCAAATCAATTTTCTTAAACTCTTTTCAAATGAGTCGGTTGAGTGTATTTACCAGTGAAAACTGACGTATTTTCCAAAAAGGTTAAGTGACAGGTACTGAACGTAATTGGCTGGAAGCTCAGGGCGCTAATAAGGAATCTTGCAAGTTCTAGGCGTCTAAAGTCTGTTGAACAAATGATATGTTTTAAGATCCGCCTGTGGATCCTTTACTTTCCGTTGTAATACTGGATATTACTTTATATTCGGAATGTAATAATATTTATCTTTTGCTTCCGCTGTGCATTTATATATTGTGTTGTTTGACTATGATAATATCAACTACGTCACGATACTCCCCACCGGGTCCACCGGTGACACGTGGAAATTCGGGGTGTGACATTTGCCCAATATAAACATACATATCGATTTCATCATGTCAAACATGCATACTAATCTCAAAATCATTTCATAGTAATCAAGTAACACCACTTTTGGTAGTCATGATTCTTGTGTTCATCTAAATTTACAAAACCCATTTAACTTATCAATGGATCATCAAGAATTTCATAGATTATCCAATAATCCAACATGTTATTGACTAGGGTTTACTCCTAGACATCATATTACTTCAAGATTCATCCATGCATGACATAATCAAGCTCAATTTCAGTTTCTTACAAATAACCTAGAATTTAAGATGGATCAAAACATCACAATTTTACATACCTTATGATCCTTTCAACTAGGTGTTCATGAATTTGTGCTTGAAATTCGATTTAGACTTGATTAGAGGCTCCAATTTGTGAGTTTTGTGAGGATTTTAGGGTTTGAAGAAAACCCATGTCGCCCCCTGCTTCTTAATCAACCAGACACCCCCAAAGTAGGTGTTTGGTGTGTTTTAATTCTTGTTTTTAATAAATCAAGTTTCAAGTTTAACAAGTTTGGCCCCTCAATTTTTCTTAGTTCATAATTTAAGTGTTTTAACCCACTCATAAGTCACTATCTAACTAGGTTAGAATTATTCCTAGTCAGCTTAGTAGGTTCAGTAAGTTAAAAGCCCGTTTTATTTTAAGTCCCGTTAACTAGGGCCCTTATAAATTCAATTCCTTAAAACTTTGATTCGCTCGTATTTAATATTAGGATTTCTTATTTAAATCCAAATATTTACCGGGTTATTATTTTTTTTACTACCAACGGTACTTTACCCGTCTTTTAGTATTAATGGAGTTTTGATTACCAAACACGTTTTCGGGATGTTACAATCCTTTTACTCGAATCCGAAATTTTTGTCGGTCATTTGTGTTAGGTTGGTAATTTTTAGGGATACACTTGGAAAGTAAGAAAGGTTTTCATACATAAAGGGAGAATGAGAGGTTGTTCTTTGACGGAATTTTGATGACGGGAATAGAATTGGAGAAATTGGTTTTTTTAAGCTCATCGCAAAATATGTTGTTAGGTTTTAAATTGAATTTTTTTTATTTGTTAATTTGCATTTGACAGCAAGATGATGGATTAACATTTATGTATCAATTTGGTTGTGTGTAATTTTAGCGTTGAAAATTTAAACGATTTAATGTATTCCTTCTAGGTTTCTGGTTATAAATTGCAAATTCACAGTTAAAAGATTTGAACTTTTTTTTTCTGTAGTGTTTCTTTCTGTGTTTCGTTTCTTTGTTTGTCATAGGGGTAAAAAGTCACTCTCTATAGTTATTCAGAGGTGGCCATAAAGAAGTATGCATCAGTGTTGTCTAGGCACATAGTCAATTAACTCACAGAGTATTTATTGTTGTAGTTAAGGGTGTAAACAAGCCCAGAGGCTCGAGAGCTACTCGTGATCGACTCGGTTAAAAGCTCGAACGAGTCGAGCCTTAACAAGCCCGAGCCCGAGCTCGAGCTCGAAATAGAGCTCGTTTACTTATCGAGCCCAAGCTCGAGCCTGAAATACGAAGCTCGTTTAGGCTCGCGAGCCTAAACGAGCCCAACAAAATTTTATTTTTATATATATAATATAATAATAATGACGATAACATTGGCAAGCCGAACTTGAGCCGAGCTTTGAACATTTGAGCGATGTTGACGCGAGCTCGAGTCGAGCTTTTTGCTCGTATGAGGTTGTTCTCAAAATAGCTCGAGCCGAGCTCGAGCTTAGGATTTTACTAGCGAGCTGAGCTCGAGCTCAAATATGTAGGCTCGAACCGAGCTCGAGCTCAAATATGTAGGCTTGAATCGAGCCGAGCTCGAACCTCATCAAAACATGACAAGCCGAGCTCGAGCCTAGTCGAGCTCGGGATTAGCCCGTCTCGTTTACACCCCTAGTTGTAGTGTTATTTGGTGATTTAAAATTTTTACTTTTTTTATTGTGATTACAACCTGGCAATGCATGTGTAGGGAATTTTAGGTGCTCCATTTTTAAGATTATTAGTGTTAAAGGATTGAAAGTTGAAACGATAGGCTTCTAATGTCTAGCATCGAAGTATACAATCGAATTATGGAAGAATTTCTACTAAATTCTACACGGTATACGCCTAATTCCTTATTGATTTTAATATACTGATTTGATGATTGGTTTTCCTACTATTTTAAATTGTATAATGATTTTCCAATTTCAATAATAAGAGTTTTTGGTGCTAATGGAATTTGTATATATTTCGGTTATTTTTTTTTTCATCTTAAAAGTTTTAAATGTGTGCAGGGTTTTAATTATAAGTTATCCAGTTTAGTATGCGTGCTACATCATTTAGACGCTTTTGGGTTGTGAGTCCATGAAATATGAATCTTAGCAGAAGTAGGCCCCTTATGATAGTTATAGATTTAAACGTGTTTAGTATGTGCGCTGCATCATATGATGACTTTTAGTTACAAAAGACAAAACATTGATTCCATGGAAGTAGTCAAGCAGAACTGTGTTTCGGTATTAGATTATTTTACGTAAATAATTTCAAATTTCTGCCTTGTGGATTTGTATTCAAGTAATCATTTTTTATGACTTACATGGAGGTTAGTGTATGCATCCACAGATTAACTTAATCAGTTATCAGGTTTTTTTTTCACATATATACACGGTTCTACTTAACTATTTTTTTGATTTCATAATCGGTTCTACACTTCTACTTTACAGATTCTCTGATTCTGGAAACTCTAATTCCATGTACCATTTATATGAATTTTTTTCTTACTGATCTGATTTCTAAACATCATACATTTATTTTAAGCTAATTTTATTCATGTTTTAGGACGTGCATTGACTTTATTGGTCATGGAGTGGTAGAATAATCGAGCATGGATGTATAAAATGACCAATAGTGATGGATTTATTAATACAGAATACTGTGAAAACTTGAAAAAGTGGTTAGACTTCGTCTATTCTAAAGATTCAGTTGTGGATCGAAGGGTGTCTAAGCGTCGTAAGATAGTATATGACATCAGATATCCTTGTTTAAGATGTCAAAATTCCATCTACTTAGATAGAGAAACTATTCAAAAACACTTGCTTAAAAGGGGTTTCATGCTTGATTACTACACATGGTATGAACATGGTGAAACTTCCACTCGTGAGGTAGGACAATCTTCTACTATGAGGGAAGTTGATGATGACGATGATGGTTGTAGACGCATGGTGTTGGATAGCATGTGTTCGTTAGTCGATAATTCGACAATAAACTCAAATCTACATTCAAGTACTCTTGAAAGGGATGTTCCGAATTTAGAAGCAATGGGATTCTATAACATGTTACAAGTTGCCGATGAACCTTTGTGGGAGGGGGAGAAGGCCACCGATTACTCAAGGTTGCAAGCTGTTACAAGTTTTTCTAAATTGGAAATCACTTTATAATGTATCTACCGCATGTTACGGCCACATCATTTCTATGGTTAAAGAATTGATGTCTGAAGGGAATAAGCTACCAGAAAACTTTTACTATGCGAAAAAGAGTTTAGGAAAGCTTTGTCTTCCTGAAGAAAGGATTGATGTTTGTAAAAATCACTGCATGTTATTTTATAAGCAAGACATGACATTGACACAATGTAAATGGTGCGGAGAATCTCGTTACAAGAGTGGCCAAAATAAGGTACCTCATTTGGTGATGACATATATGCCGATTGGTCCTAGACTTAAAATGTTGTATATGTCTACAAAGACAGCAAAAAATATGATTTGGCATCATGATCATAAAACAAAGGAGGGTGCATGGCACATCCAAGTGATGGTAAGGCTTGGAAGCATTTCGACTCGGTGAATCCTGGTTTTGCGAATGAGATCCGGAATGTTCGTCTCGGGTTATGCACTGACGGCTTTAACCCAAATAATTCGAACTTAAACCCTTGCTCACTATGGCCTATCTTTCTTACAATCTATAACTTACCTCCATGGATGAGTTTAAAAGACGCATATATTAAACTATGTTTGGTTATTCCTGGACGAAAGAGCCCGAGTCAAAACGTAGATGTGTTTCTAAGGCCATTAATAGATGAGTTGAAAGAGTTGTATGAGGAAGGCATTGAAGTTTATGATGCTTATCGCAAAGAAAACTTTATGATGAGAGCTATTCTTTTATGGACGGTTAGTGACTTCCCTGCCTATGCTATGTTATCTGGCTGGAGCACGCATGGTCACTTAGCTTGCCTATACCGTATGGGAGACACAAAAGCTTTTATAGTTACATGCTGGAGGCAAAGCAAGTTGGTTTGACTGTCATCGGAGATTTTTACCCCGGTCACACCCTTTCCGTAGTGATAGAAATGGATTCCGGGCTAATAAATCTATATCGTCATCATTGGGACCTCCACCTGAGTTAACTGGTTGGCAAATATATGAACAAGTTTATGACCTTCCAAATGTCTATGAAGGTGTAACGTATAAGACAAAAAAGAAAATTTTAGGATTTGGTAAAACTCATAACTGGGTAAAGAGAAGCATTTTTTAGGAGCTAGAATATTGGCCCATGTTGTTAATCCAACACATTCTTGATGTAATGCACATTTAGAAAAATGTTTTTGAGAATCTGTTTCACACAATCATGGATACTCAATATACAAAAGATAATATCAAGGCAAGGGTGGATTCAGAACAAATTTGCAATCGACTGTCGTTGCATACTTGGGTGGAGAACAATAATAAACACGTGAAACCAAAAGCAACATATGCTCTAACCAAAATGCAAGTAAACGAAGTATGTAAATGGTTGAAACAGTAAAGTTTCCTTACGGGTATGCTTTAAATATTGGGGGTTGTGTATAAAGATGGTACTTTTTACATCTTTAAACGTCATGATTGTCTTGTGTTTATGCAACGGTTGCTGCCTATTGTATTAAGAGGTATGATACCAAAACAAATATTGGAACCCGTAATAGAGTTGTGCACATTTTTTCGTGTAATATGTTCAAAGGTTTTACACATTGAGGATTCACAAAAATTGGAAAAAACTATCGTTGTAACCATTTGTAAGTTAGAAAAAATCTTCCCTCCTGGTTTCTGTGACTCAATGGAACACCTTGTTGTACATTTGACCAATGAAGCTATTCGTGGTGGTCCAGTGCAGTTCAGATGGATGTATCCGTATGAGAGGTAGCCGTTTTAAGTTAATGGATTATTCTTTTGACATATAAAATGTTTTATAATTGATAACATTTTTTCCCTTCAACTTTTAGGAAGTTGGGTCGATTAAAAAATATGATTCGAAACAAAGCAAGGGTCGAGGGTCCTATTGTTGAGTCATATCTTATAACAACCCTCCTAAAATATTTAGAACACCCCTATACGTTCTAAAATACACATCGTATACGAGAAATAGGCCCTAAATACTTTAATTTTATAAAAATAAAATAAAAACAAAAATTAATGGTCGCTCGCGGGGCGCGAAGCCCTTGACTAAACCTGTCGCGGGCCGCGACAGCTGGCCACCAGGCTTAACCCAGTGCCGCCACGTGTCACGATTCGTGTCGAGGCTACCCCTTGAGTCAGCCAAGCTAGGGCCTACCCTAGAGGCTCTCGCGGGCCGCAAAGACATTGTGTTCGGCTTTCGCGGGGCGTGACAAAAGGTTGATCAGACCCTATAAATAGAAGGCATCGGCCTTCAGTCCAATTCATTCAAAAGTTTCAATTCTCTCTCAATTTCTCTATAGTATAAGTAATTCCCGGGCATAATACCCCCCTAATTAGCGAAGCTCTGCCTCGTTGTAAGTATTTTAACCCCCGGTTACGTATTAGATACGCTGCCCGATTGATTTAGTGCTCCGTAACGGCTGTCGAGGCTCTGCCCGATGTAGTCGTTGGAGTTCTGTCTCGGGGATGGTATAACTAATGTAAATTGGGTTATTATACTAACGCGTGTGCATTGTTTTAATTAATATATTATAACCAGGAAGTCACAAAGGTAAAACCTAAATTAGCAATGTGAGTAATCTCCTTTTGTGAAATCTTTTTGTAAACTATTTTTACAAAACCTTAAATGTTTTAAAATATAACTAGCAGTGATTGAGTCTTTGTAATTCTTCAATTACTGCCGGTATGCTGGGGTTTTGTAAACAAAATGTGGAACACGTTACCATTGGACAATGAGATAGCCAATGGGTAATATGACCCATCAGTCAGGATTAACAGTACTGAATGAGTAATTGTGTAGATATAAACATTGTAATCGCTCTCAATACTTGTATAATGATAAAACTGTTTTGATTAAATTGAGATCCACTCACCAGCATTTTCCACTGATAAAATGTTTTTAAACGCGTTTCAGGTAACAAAATGTGAAAGCTAATTAGAAGTCAGCTGGACAGTACTGAAGGCTTGGGAAAAGTGGCTATAAAAGTTACCTAAATAAAGAAGATGTTTTATTTCAATAAATTAGGGTTTATCCCTATAAACATATTTGTAATGGAAACTTGGGAATTTCCCATGTATTTAATATTATAAAATTTGGTATTTTACTCTGATAAAATATTTCCTAACTATGGTCCTGATGTAAATTCCGCTGCCAAATTGATAAACATCGATACCACTAATAACTGGTTCGCGGCCGCCCGATCCCAGGTAGGGGCCGGGGGTTGCGACAGAAGGTGGTATCAGAGCTGCATCCACTAATTTCAGCCACAGAAGTGTTATGCTGACATTGGAATTGTAATTCTGTTAGGAAATAACCTATGTGACAATGTGCATACGTGTATATTATTGTTTTGTGTTATTTTACAATTTGTTAGTTTACAATATGAGTGATCAAGGACCATCGGACGCTTATCGTCAATTTTCTAGTTCTCCTAGAGATGAATGCACTTCTTCTCAGCCTACCCCCTCGGGGTATTCAGCTGACACAGATGAAGGGATCTTTATATTCAAAGCGCAATCCGAAGAGCCATTCCCACCAAAAAGAGAGGATGGTTCAGTAGGGGAGCCCACGAGCGTAGAAAAAGAATGAGGAAATTACAGCAACAGCGAGCTCTAGCAGCAGCGAATAGAGAAATGAATGTCCAGACTCAGGATATACTCAATAGACGATTAGCCAATTTCCACATACTAGCTACCACAGCTGCAGATCCGAACTTAGAACAAATCATAGCACCCCAGCCACTACCCTTATTCCCAACACAACCCATGGAAATCGAACCAAACCCAGGAGACCAGATTCCATTACCTGCCTTCGACCCTATTGAAATCCCTAGAGTCCCAGCACCCCATCCTCTAGACTATGATCCATGGTTTGATGACCACAGGGATTACCCAGAACTCCACCCACAAGAAGAACCCATACAAAACTCAGTAGCACCCTATCCTAACCTTGACCCTCTAGATCCGTACTCGGATAATGACCAGTATATTCGGGAAATTCTAGAAAACCCATACCCATACGGAGAACCAATGCCACAGTACCTTGACCCGATACCAGCACCCGCACCACCCATGAGTACCGAGAATGTGCAAGAACTTCGCACCTTTGGTGAGGAGTTGTTAGATGAAAGTGAAAAAGATAAGGCAAATAGGAGAGAGGCTCGTTTGGAAGTACGACGAGCGTAACATGCAGTATTGGATGGACCCCCACTAATAATATATATATATAGAGTAGGAGTTCGGTAGAAAGCCTTATTTTCCTAGAAAGTCTAGGAAGCAATTAGAACGTGACATTTAGCATTGAAGGATTTTAACTAAAAGGGCAATTGTGTAATTTGACATTTTATTTTAATTTTGGAATTTATATCTCATTAACTAACTATGCACGATTTTACGGTAATTGATGCTCCATGATTTGCGAATTACTACCAGACGTAAATATCAATCAAATTCTCATTCGTTCCTTTCACAATCTTGATCAACTTTATTCATAAATCATTTTTTACGTGAGAGATAGTTATGGCTTCAAACACAATTCTTGATTGCGGATATGGCAAATACACTTCTTTTTCTGTTTACTATTATCTGGTCTGTATCGATTTTTAATTATGTCTGGAAACCACCAGAATGTTCTTGACGTTGTGTTTTAACAGCAACAGATTCATACAGTTGTGTTTTAGCATTCAGATTCATACAGTTGTGCTTTAACAACAAGCAGATTCATACAGTTGTGTTTTAGCATTCAGATTCATACAGTTGTGTTTTAACAGCAAGCAAATTCATACAGTTGTGTTTTAGCATTCAGATTCATATAGTTGTGTTTTAACAGCAAGCAGATTCATACAGTTGTGTTTTAGCATTCAGATTCATACAGTTGTGTTTTAACAGCAAGCAGATTCATACAGTTGTGTTTTAACAGCAAGCAGATTCATACAGTTGTGTTTTAACAGTAAGCAGATTCATACAGCTGTGTTTTAGCATTTATATTCATATAGTTGTGTTTTAATAGCAAGCAGATTCATACAGTTGTGTTTTAGCATTCAGATTCATACAGTTGTGTTTTAACAGCAAGCAGATTCATACGCTATGTTTTACCATCCACGCTGGTAATGCTGGAGGATTTCTTGACGTTGTGTTTTAACAGCAAGCAGATTAGCAAGCAGATTAATACGATGTGTTTTCTTGATGTGTTTCTTCATGAAGGATAGAAGGAAAAGAGAGAGAGAGAGAGAGAGAGAGAGAGAGAGAGAGAGAGAGAAAATTGCAAGAAATATGGGGTGGTTATGGAATGACAATTATTTCCATATTTAAAACAAGCTAAATGACATATCTACCCCTGATTAATTAAATAATCCTATTTTTAAGAAACACATATTACCAAAATGCCACCAAGATGATCTCAACCATTAAACACACCCATTGGATGGCCCAGATCGCTTCCTAGACTTTCTAGGAAAAACACACTTTCCATAGGATCCCCACTCTACATACATATCTAAGTATTTATACATATTACATATGTATATAATATTAATAAATTAAATGAATTATGGGAGTCGGTTCGAGTTTTTACCCAAATACCCAACTACCCGATGTCAACAAGGACAGGAACCGAGTTTTAGAAGTGGGTTTTTTTTCGGGTAGTGTATGTAGGTGAGGTCGGGTATCGGTTTGGGTCGGTTCTTGCTCGGGTCGGGTCTGGTTTTGATTTTTCTCACCCCTAGAAGAAATAGATTGAAAGAAATTAGAAGTGTACCCGAGTTAAAAGAAATTAGACCTTGGAAATTAAAATTGAAGGTCGTGATTCCGGTGGAGTGGGCGGCGATAGTCGTGAACGGTGGTGGAGTGGGCGGCGATGGTCGTGAACGGTGGTGGAGTAACTGGTTGCATATGAGAAAACCCTATTTTGGGGTTTAAGCTTTATTTAGATCCAACTTTCTACAAATTTTGCTACCAAGTTTATTTAACTTTTTTATTTAATTTTCAAACATTTCTTTTTGCTACTGATTTTGCTACATTAATTTTTTATATTTTTTTTCTCAGATTTGCTACGGATGTTGCTACAACTTATTCTACGCTTGGTTTTAATTTTTTTTTTTTTTGATAAATTTGCTACGAATTTTACTAGGCTTTTTATTTAATTATTTTTTAGATATTATATTCTCAACTTTGCTACAGATTTTGCTACTGGTTTTATTTATCTGCTTTTAAGTTAATTTATAAGTATGTATTTTCTTGGTTTTGCTACGGATTTTGCTACACTATTTTTTTCTATATTTATTTCCTCAGTTTTGCTACGGATTTCACTTGCGACGGAATATTTGTTGCAAAATTGTAGCCAAATGTGTCCGTAGCTAATCCGTAGTTAATTCGTAGCAAAATTTTCTACCGATTTTCCCCGTAGCAAAACTTCATAGCTAATACCTCTTTTTGTAGTAGTGAATTTTTTATTTTATACAACATAAAATTGTTTTTTAATTTTTATAAAACATAAAACTGTTTTTTTTTTTATTTTAAAAAACAGAAAACTGTTTTTTTTTTTTTATTTTATAAAACAGAAAACTGTTTTTTGAATTTTATAAAACAGAAAACTGTTTTTTTTTTTTAACAGAAAACAGTGTTTTTATTTTTTTAAAACAGCAAACTGTTTTTTTTATTTTTATAAAACAGAAAACAGTTTTTATTTTTATTTTTATAAAACAAAAACTGTTATTTTTTTATCTTGTTTTATAAAATATATTTTTTTTTTTGTATTTTTTGTAGACCCGAAATCCACAAAGCGGAGCGAGCGAGGCGACTATTATAAAAAACGCCTTAGAAGACTATTGCCGATTATACAAGCATAAAACTTTTCAACACATGGCGGCATGGGAGGTTGCGAGACATCACCCGAAGTGGGTACCGGTTGCGTTGGTCGACATGGATGGGCCGACGGCTCCAAGGAGAAGAGGAGGTCCCAAAAGATCAAAAACTTTCGAGTCCGGGAACTACACTACTTCCGAGTCCGGTAACATGCCCGAAATGAATTTGAATGACCAACCCGATGCCGAACCCAATCAAGATGATACACCCACAAGGCCGCGCCGCAAGAAAAGTGGTGATTCGTCAAGTAGAAGAAAGGAAGCAGTAGCGGAGTCGATCACCGAATTCAAAAAGGCTAAATTGGTGGAAATGGTCGAATCCAAAGAAAGAAGAGAAAAACTTGTGGCGGCAAAACTTAAACATGAGGAGGCGTATATTAGACACTTGACCGAAAACGAAAAAAATAGTGATTTAAACGTCTTGTTACAACCGCACAACAATCTCGACGAACCGTTTAAGTCGATCGTACTTCAACGCAAACGCGAGATATGTGAAAAGTGGGGTTAGGAGATGACGTAGATTTTTGTGTTTTTTAAATTCGCAATGTTTAGTTTGTAATTTAGGATTTATTTAAATGAAATTTATAATTTATAATTTTATTGTTAATTTATATTTTAAAAATAAAAAAAAAAATCATCATTAGTGAGGGGCACCTCTAGTAAAATCCATCACTAGTGATGGCATGAAGCTCGATAACGTGACGGAACTTGATTGATTGTTGTGAGTGATGGAATTCCATCACTACTGGAGCGCCCCTACCCCATAATACTGGTAAATCATACTGAACATGATTTATTGTTAGTTGAAATACTTGAACAATCAGTAAGTTCCAGTCTGTTTATGACCGCTCGTTCACTGATAAGGTATACTACTCGTTCAATCGTTATATCTTGTGAAGGGATTTGCCATAAAGCAAGAATGATTTTTTTTTTTTTTTCAATTGAATGGAAAGTCAAAATTGACATAAGACCATGTGTAGTGGTAACAACTTATAATGCCCCCACCATGGGGCATTATCTGACACGTGTCATCCCAGTCAGCATGGGGCATTATAGCAAAAAGTGGTGTAGTGGGGCATTATTCCAATAACGCCCCTTCCAATCATTAAAAAGGATAAAAAAAAAAAATACTTTTACACTTGTCAAAATAATGTCAGCTACATACACTTGTCAAAAAAAAAAAAGCAAGTAAATGCCCCCTTAGTCAAACATGTCAGGTAAAACAAACAAGTTTTGAGCGTTTTAATTAAAACGCCGGAGTACCTTTTTTTCAAAAAGAATAGAAAATAACGCCCTATGTAATGGTAGTGGGGGCGTTTTGGGGCGTTATTTTTCAATTTTTTTTTAAAAATCACGCCCCACTACGGGTGGTCTAAGGATAGTGATTACTTGTCCCAGAGCAGTAATGTTATACAACGTATATATTGAATTTTATTATGGACTACAAAATTATTATAGATTTACATCTCAAAATGAACTAACTATTTAGTTTTTATATTAAAACCATATATATATTGAATTATATTATGGATTACAAAATTATTATAGATTTAGTTCCGGTTTCAAGGGAAAACATGTTGGTTGATAAAATACTCCACATTTCATAATTATAATATGCGTTGATTTAATTTACATTCTTAGAGATTGAGGTACCTCGATTTGGCCATTAAGTTAGGATTAATTATAATTTTTAAATGCATTTAGTGGAAATAATCATTCAATCCGATGCGTTGACGTTAACTAAACAAATCAGAAACTAATATTTTAAACTCTTTAATGTTTTTTATCAGTATGGGGTTGAATCAGTCTCCTACTAGCTACCACTCTCCACGAACGTAACGTAACGTAACGTAACTAATTAGTGATGAGGATTTGGAATTGAATCCATCACATATATTCAATTTAGGGTAAATTTCAATTTTCGTGATTTATGTTTGTATCATATTGCAATGGATAGCTTTTAACTTCAATAATTATGCTGACGGTATTTTATTTGAAAAACTCATTATATCCGAAGTCCTTTAACACTTCAATTAAATTTGGTCAACTAAGAGTAGTTTAGCCATTGAGTAGTTAAGCAAAGCCCAAACTCAGCAGACTCGTGAAACTAACTTCAAGCTCCAAGCCCAATCAGATATCCAATAAACTTATAAACACAAAATAAAGAGTAAAATGCCAAAAATGGTTCTAAGTTTAGGCTAGTTTTGTCATTCAGTCAAAAATAAATCTTTTGTATTTGGTTCCTAAGGTTTCATTTTTGTTGTCATTTTCATTCAATTGACAAACTAGGTTAAAATTTTCTATTAAGTTCTCATCTTGTTATCGTTTTCCTCATTTAAATGAAGAGTATACTTGTCATTTTATGCCATAATATATTTTAATTAAATGAGGAAAATGACAAAAAATGTGATAAGTTAACAGAAAATTATAATCTAGTTTGCCAATTAGATGAAAATAGCTGCAAAAATAAAACCTCAGAGATCTAGATACAAAAAGTTTTTCATTTTTGAATTGAAGTAGTAAAAATGACATGAATTCAAAGACCATTTTGACATTATACTCCAAAATAAAATATACTATCTATTACATTAGTAATTGAACCGAAAAGAACGACATATTTGTATTTTTTCACATTTCTATCTATCTTAAAGTATAAAGTCGGTGGCTTTTACTCCACCGACCTTACACTTTTCACAATAAGACAAAGACACCTCAAACATTTTGAAATGTCAATTTTAACTCTACTCCATTGAAAATGATGAATTCACACTTCACTTTGTTTCAATTTTACCCGTTTTGTTCCTTAAAAAAATAGTTTTTACATGCGGAATTTTATGTGTGTCGGTATAAATTTGAGTTAATCTACGTTGAGACGGAATTTTCTTTAGTGATTTTCGTTCACTAATTGCTTTTTTAAAGAACTAATTTGTAGTTAACCTCCTTGAGTTTTAAAAATTTCGACTTTGCCTCTTTTGTTCCTTTACTTGAAAAAAAAAACTTTTACGTACGGATATAAATTCGAGTTGATCTACAATTAGACGGAAACTTTTCTTGGAAAACGAGTCAGTACAACTTTAATACGTTTTCTTTACATGACAAACTGAGCGTTGTTAGCTATAACACATTTTTATCTCATGGTATAAATTCAAATTACTCTACGTTTCGTGTGTTTTCTATTTTTTAAAGCTATAATAAGCCCTTTTTTATTGTTGACTAATCTGTTCATTGTTTGTAATGTACCCGGGCCGCAACGCACGCTGGTCTATTTACTTGTTCTATTCTTACATTGTTATGCATTCTGTATGATTATTAAAATTTCATTTATATCACAAACCGATTGTACGAATCTTTAATACGTAACCAATGAACTTATGATCGTGAACAAATAATTAAAGTTTATAAACACAAACATTTTTATTCATAATATTAACACATAATCGTTAATCCACCTCTTTCCCCGGATGCATACATGCTTCAACATGAGATCATGACACTCCATAGGTTCTCCGATCGATCATATTTATTAGCTTACGGTATTGTAAGACCTGTGAAACCCGAAATCAAAAGTTAAACACAATTACAAAATAAACACATATAATTGGAGTTGAATCTGTATTTAACATGTGACAAAAGAGAATGTTAGAGATATACTTCCACATTTGAAGTGACGAGGGAGTCTGCGTCCACAACCTTCGATAAGTTTAATGCAACGATTTACGTCAATGATAGCAGCCAACTTAGGGGTGAGGATAGAACATATGCACTTAATATGGCTAACTCGTATTCGTTGACAACAAGATGGCGATGGATGTCGACCATATAATATGCTTTTGCACGCGTTTACCGCAAGTCTTCTCTCTTTCTTGCACTGACTGGCACTCGGTGCGGCACTAGCCATAGCCAACACCATCATAAGTATCAAAACTACAGCCAAACTCCAACAAGTCTTCATTCTAAAAGGTGTAAATTTTCGAAATTTGTTGCTTTTTTTAAACTTATTTCCGTTCTATTTGAAAGCTTATATATATAGAAAGAGTGTGGTGATATTGTGTTGGACATTGTAGTGTGGGAATGGTTAACGACTCACATGGTACCAACTTGACAATTTGTTCCTTTTAATATTTACCATTCACACTTCCATCTATCAACATGTCGCATCTTTCCTGTAAAAGTTGTCTAACTAAATTAATTGTTGGTTTAAATGAGGAATGATCTACAATAATATGGTTTATGTCATGTATTTATTTCTCATGTAACATAGGATTGTACTAGACAATTTTGTGTGTAGTATTATGTTATACAATTCATTCCTACAACATATAAAAGATAATGCACCATGTACAAAGTGAGAACAAAATTAAACTCTTCAATGTAATACACCTATTTATTTTATTTTATTTTTTGTTGGGTAATTACAAATTATGACTTTTTTTATTTTTTATCTTGGTGTCACTTATGGACGCTGACTTTTAACTTCAACAAGTATAATACATTCCTAACATAGTATATTTATTTTGTTATACTTCTATGGACAAAAAAATGTTCCCTAGGGTAGAAAAGAATCAAAGATAATCAAATAAAAATAATAGTTTTTTACTTTAAAAAAAGTTCAACACGATTTCGGTATGAATAAACAAACTTCAAAACTTTATTTTTGTTCTAACATAATAAACTATTTAGCATTACTTGCATCCATATATCAATACTCTAAAAATTCGTAATTAAAGATTAATCTACCTCGACTTGGCCAATAAGCTATAGGATTAATTATACTTTTTTTTGAACGGTCAACGAATCCTCCAAATGGGCTACTGACGAAATTCATCACATCGGTATACACTCGCCTCTAAACCGATGAAAACCCTCACCTAGGACCGAAGCCTATGAACACTCGCCCAAATGCACGACAGTGCGGTGGGGTAAAACCTGCTCAGTTCAAGAATCGAACTAGCGATCTGCACCTATTCGCCTAGTCTCTAATCATCACCAAGTGCCGCAGAAAATAATGAGGAGGGCAGGAAATCGAACCTAGTTCCCTTAGAACACCAAGTCTCTCCCTTATGACTCTACCACCACCACCTCATTGGCAGGATTAATTATACTTTAAAACACATTTAGTGGACCTTAACATTCAATCGAGGCGTTGACGTGAAGCAAACAAATCAAAAACCAATATTTTAATATTTTGGATCTACATAGGGGTTGAATCGGTCTTATACTACTCTCTACGACTCCACGTACGTAATAAATGATGACGTAACTCCGGATTTTAGACATATAATCTTGTAAAAATCATATTCATTTTATTTATCTCAAATCTTCGTACCATTCCGTCAGTGATCCTAATTTGCCGTTCAAAAAAAAAAATTATATGTGTATTCAACCATATTTAGGCTCGAGTCGGGAATAATAAGAGCCGAGCCGACTGGACTCGATATTTTCAACTAAGCTCATATGCTTGCATCAAATCAAACGTGAGCTTGCTCGTTTTCCTGGGTTTTAAAGATGTTTTTTTATAGCAGCATAGAACTACAAGTTAACAACAATTTTAAGTTACATAGGTATCAGATAATATAATACGCTATATATATTGCTAATATACAAACAAATGAGCTAATTTATACTTGTCCAGGAGCGACTTACTTGGGCCAAATAATACCTTAGTAGGAACTGGCATAGAAACGATCCATCAGTATGATCAGTAATAACTGAGCAGTCAAAAGGAATGTATGTTACTACTGACATAACCAAACTATCAACAATAACTCTATTATTAGTGAATGAAGCAATTTATTAGTAGTAACTAAGTTACTATTGAGACATGACTAAACATGAAGGCCTCACCAATTAATCTACCCCTTGGATCATTCCATGATTTACATCCTCTTCCAAGTTTCTGCAAAATTAACTATAAGACCACCCGTAGGTAGAGGATTAATTAGGCGTTTTTCTTCAAAAAGTTGGTTGAGCGTTTCCTTTAGAACGCCGGAGAACTTTTGCTTTAGCCAATAAGAAATTTCCAAGTATTCCATGTAATCTTATTTGTTTTATTTAAAAGAAATAATTGGGTAATCAATGTGTATGAACTAGGTTCACTTTTTATAAAATATATTACAAAATATATAATAACGAGACTCTCGTTATTCGTAGGAAATATGATAGTACAATCCGGTTACAAAACTATATGAAAAATAAAATACAAATACTTTGTACCAATCTTGATTCAAGCCAGCATCTTTGGAAGAACTTCAACCGCATCGTCTTGTACGAACCTCCGCTGCAAGAATGAACAAACTGTCGTTGACGGTTTTGATTGATGATCGTGTTTGACACGGGGCCCTTAAAACAGATTTCGCGCCTCCTCTCAGACAGTCTGTTTCCAGGATACAACAACCGAAGCAGTAGTTGTACTGCCGGAGATGACACTCACGCCCAAGATTGCACCGAGCATAATTTGGTGTTTATAAAATTTGGAACAAGATGAAGTTGTGTAAAATTTGAGAGTACTCCTCTCAATGAAACATCGAGAATCAAGAGAGTGTCTATTTTCTTGTGTCTTAATATGAACCACCAAGTTCATATATATACACCCATAGTTTTAACCTCACTAAAACTAGTAATAAAAATAGACATTAATCTTGTCATAACTATAACATTAATCTTGTAATAAATAAGATAATGAATATAGCTTTAATCTCTAATTAAATGGACTTAAGTGATTAGTCAAAAACGGTCATCTTCATCATGACACACATTAAACGGGTTGTAACAGCTAGCTTGACCAGGTCCTGCCAATTGCTATGTTACCGTTGCAGACATGTACGCGCGCCTGAAGTGGCTCTTCAGTCCGTGCGCCACATTGTATGGAACCCGCGCATGCGCATGGTGTGCAGACCAGTGCGCCTAGTTACTACTGTAACCTGCGCGCGCGCCAGAACTGATCCGCCAGTCCATGCTCGTGCGCCACTTGCACTACCCGTCGCACGCCTGAGAGGCCTGCGCCACATCATCCGCCTAAGTCACCCACTGGTGCGCCAATGATGTGTGCCATGTGCCTAAAGAGCTTGCGTCGTATTGACATGTGACATATCATGGCATCCGCCTACGCCACCCTAGGGTGCGCCATAAGCGGACCCGCCATGTATCTGACCACGCGCTTATGGGCAAAATACAAAGGTGGTGTGCGAAGTTCAAAATGCGCTACATAGGGCCTATAGCCCACGGCACGCGCGCATATGTGCACGAGTAAGGGTGCTCCGCACCCTTTAGGGTCCCCACTAGTGTTTGCCTTCAAGGAGTGCTCCTCCTTATATACCACTTTAAGTTTTGTCATTCCACCTATGTGGGACAAGATGACAAATCTCAATCCATTTTTCTCATCTTTGTTTTCCCAAACAAACAACCTCAAGCTTCGATATCTCATTCATCTTATCTCTATTTCGACATAGTTTGAACACAAACCATAAATAATTATTTATACAACACAGAGTTAGGATCCTGTAAAAAAGACTAAAAGTGTGAGAAGGGTAAGAAAGAATCTACACCATTAGATCTTTGATCTAATGGTTGAGATTAATAGGGACCAAATTGTAAAATTTGGTTTATTTTTTTGGACTGAATTGAAAATTCTAGGGGTAATAAAGTCTTTATATCCATTCAAAAATAGGAACTGTAAATCAAAATCCCTACAATATCTCTCTCTCTCTTTCTCTCTCCAGATGATCTCCATCTACGATCAAAGATCTCTCTCTCATCATCATCATCATCATCATCATCTAACATCGTTATAATCATTCACACCGGCTCTGCCGACTTCGCCGGCCGGAGTCCGGTCGGGTTTCTTTAAAGAGATAGAACGAGGGTGAGAGAACGAAGGGGTTGGGGTGTCTTTGCTGGAGAAACCGTCGCCGGCAGCCTCCGGAAAAGCGGCGCCGGTGGCCAGAGAATAGAGAGAGGGAACCGAGATAGTGGGGGTGAGAGGAGGTGTGCGTGTGACGGAATCCATGTCGAGCGGCGAGCGGCAGCGGCGGTGGTGGTGCGGATCGGCAATGGTGGTGCGGCAGTGGTGGTGCCGGAAGTGGAGAAGATGATACAGAGGTGTTATATTCTTTACTGAATGGTGTTTTTTTTTTCTGAATGGTGTTATTTTCTTTTCATTAATGGTGTTTTTTTCTTTTCAGTAATGGTGTTTATTTTATTTTCTGAATGGTGTTATTTTTTTCTGAATGGTGTTATTTTGTTTACTGAATGGTGTTATTTTTTGTTTACTGAATGATGTTATATTGTTTACTGAATGTTGTTATTTTTTGTTTACTGAATGGTGTTATATTATTTATTGAATGGTGTTATTTTTTGTTTACTGAATGGTGTTATATCTTGTACTGAATGGTGTTATTTTGTGTACTGAATGGTGTTATATTTTGTTTACTGAATGGTGTTATATTATTTTGTAAAAACACCATGAATTGAACTATGAATTTATTTAAAACACGATGTCATGAACATGCTCTGATTATGGACGGTTATAAGTCCTTAAATCAAGGATTTTCTCTCTCCAAATCCTTGAATCAAGGATTACCATATTTGAATTTGTTAATGCATTTACAATTATACAATTTTCAATTAATTTAGATCTAATGGCTGAGATTCTTTCTTACTTTTCTCACACTTTTGGTCTTTTTTTACAATAACTCCACCATATAAATATTATTGATGTCCAAAATATTTAGTGAAAAACTCATTTTCACTAAAATTTCCAACACAATGTTGGGACATTATGGGGCATTATACCACTACACCCTTTTTAACTTCAAGCCCCATAATGCTCCTTTGCTGACTAGGACGCTAAATGTCAGATAATGCCCAAGGGAGGGGCTTGAAGTTCAAGCCACTATACACATGGTCTAACAATTTATGTAACTTTGTGAACAATCCAACCCAATAACATCATAAACTTCGTAGACAAGAATTGAAACCCAAAATGCATAACGCGGTATATACAAAGTGTGTGACCAGCCCTAGTGTGTGTATAGTAATTGTGTATTTCCATAAGAGCATACACTAAAAAGCAACAATACTAACAAGACAAAGTAAACAAATAATCATATTGACATTAGGCAGCTATAGTGTAGGCAACAAATCACTTTCAAAAATGGTTACTTAGAGACTCTTTTGTGCATGATTGATCGACGGTTCAGAAGAGCATACACATGACCCTCATTGATACTTAGTATCAATTTCTGGATGGATCGATGGGTGATGAGTTTAGAGAGGAAAAAGATTAAGGGTTTAGAAAGAGAAAAGTGGATTGATTGGTATAAGGAAGAAAAGAAATCATGATTTTTTTTTGAAAGATCGCAAGTGATACAGGAGAAGAAGACGATTGTAGGTCGCTCTGGTATGTAGACCATGAGGAGTACCAAACTGGTGCTAAACTGCAAGGAAATAGATTGTGGCCTCTATTCTTCCCCGTATTTACGTCAAAGGGAATCCATAAACCGTCAAGGAACATCCCCTTCAAGAAGCTTTTCATGAATTATTGCTTGTTGTTCTAATGGGAACATAAAAATTTATAAATAGGTAATTAATTCAACACTTTCCCTAATTCCATTTGGAGACGACCTTACCTTGATATACTCATATAGGTAGTTAGGACGTCATAGCTTAACTTACTTTGGATTTGACCATTATATACTCATATAAGTAGTTAGGACGTCATATTTAACTTACTTTTGATTTGGAGATGACATTACCTTAACTTACTTTTGATTTGACCATTATATACTCATATAAGTAGTTAGGACTTCATATTTAACTTACTTTTGATTTGACCATGACATGTAGATCACCTATATATGAAAGAAAAAAATGTGATTGAGCAATACGTTCAGTGAACATATAATGTTAATAATATTACCATATAAAGGAAAACAAAGTTGAGACAAATACGAAATAGATACAATTGATACGACATGGATATATATATATATATACACTAGCAGGATGCCCGTACAATGCGCCGGGAGCCACACATTACATTGCAATACTCGTTTTTGGTTGTTTTCTTCTTCATATAATATTTATTGTAGCATCATTGTGATAGATATAGATCAAAAGCGAAGCAATCGGGTAATCCATTTCATTGTGTTGTGCGTGGTTCGGTCGGTTCAGTTATTATCCTCGACGATTAGTCTATTTTATTAACCAGTCGGTTTTTGGTTAATCACTCCGGTTTATTCGGTTAGATTGATGGTTTTTGGTTTGGTTCATTTAATTTCAGTTAATATCAAAAACCAAACATGAGCTAAAACTTTTGTTTAGAAATATATGAGATTGAGGTATAAATACATGAAATGAAAGTATAAATATATGAAATGGATATATAAACTATGAAATATAGTATAAAAGCTAGAAATATATGAAAATATGAATGATTAGGTTCAGTTCAGTTAATTTTGGTTAAACGAGAGTAAAAAAATTGATAACCGGTTTTTGGTAATTCGGTTTTCAGTTCAGTTAATTCAGTTTTTGGTAGATTTAACGATTTAGTTATTGCTCGGCGATAACTGGTTTTGATTAATAATGCGAGATGCGACGTGAAACGTAGAAATTGCCATTGGTTAAATTATTATCCTTAACCGAAATCGAGGTCATTGATTAGTCTATTTATCAACCAATCCATTTTCAGTTAATCGGTTTGGTTTATTCGGTTAGATTGATAGTTTTGGTTTGATTCATTTATTTTCGGTTAATTGCCAAAACCAAACTTTGGCTAAAACTTTTGATTAGAAAAAGATGAAATTTAGGTATAAATATATGAAACGGATGTATAGGTATATGAAATGGATGTATAGGTATATGAAATGGAAGTATAAATACATAAAATAGGGGTATAAGTATGAAATACATGAACTGAAGGTAAAAAAGCTAGAAATATATGAAAATATGAATGGTTCCGTTCAGTTAATGTTGGTTAAATGACGGTACAAAAAAATTAAAACCTTTTTTGTTTAATTCGGGTTGCAGTTAATCGGTTTTTGGTTGGTTTCGGTTAACGATTCAGTTATTAATCACCCTTAGATACTGTTAATCACGTAACATATCAATTTTTTAAATTTAAAAAACAATTGTAATACTATACTCAAATTAAAGAGAATAAAATACCCATTTATATGATGTAATTTTTTTAAAAAATATATTAATGCATCAAAAAGTTATGACCGCTTAAAAATCGTGGGGGTGGGGATTAGTTTTTTTATAAGGGGATAAAGTGTAACTACTAACTATTCATCTATAATTTTGTTAAATATGAGGGATTAAGGTGTAATCTAAATGAGAGAAATAAATTGACGGTATTTAGTCACTTGACATTCTACAGCTATTAAACATTCTGGGATAATGACTAAGTACGTTGGGCTTTAATCACTTGTACACTAATGCATCATCTATTTGTACCTTTTAATCCACACGTCAATACTGATCAGGACAACTATCGAAACATCGACACAAAAGAGTAGGTTGTCACGATACTTTTAAATTTTTTTAAAACATTATAGTTTATAAGTTATGGCAAAATACGTTAAAAGAATTGTAAGCTGGTTCTGAAGGGGGGGAAAGTGTAACTAATTACCTATAACTATGTTAAACTCAGAGATTTGAGTGTAATAAGATGGGAGACTAAAATATAATTATTGTTTAAAAGGCCAATTTACCTTCATTTTAGGGGTGTATTAATATATTAAGAGGGAAAAAGTTCTTATTTTTTGTTATCTTAAAATAGCTCTCCCTCATACATTATAATATAGTATAGAGATATATAGAGTTAGGTTCCGATACAAATAGGTCACAAATTGGCTTAACGTAAGAAGTGAAGCAGGGAACTTTTTTATTTAATTTTTTTTCTTATCTTATTAAGCACATGTCTTAGTTGCAGAATCTAAAAAAATGTATAAATAACACTATTAGAGTAATTATAATTACCATAGGATAACTATCTCTACTAGACTAAATACATTAACTTTTTTTTTTTTATTTTGTAACTAAACATCATGCTTAAGTAGATGGAAAAAAATTTAAAAAAAAAAATCTCCTTATTCACTTCTCATGTTCTTATCATTTTGTATGTTAAGACCCATTTGTATTTGATTCTTACACTATGTATATAACCACACATTCTCGCTAGCAAACAAATTTACAAATATATAACTATAATAAAACATGATGACAAGCTTATAAAGTTATAAATCTACATTTTACCCTCCTCAACCTTACCTTAGCTTTGCTATTGGTAGGATTTACTAAAGTGACGAGGTAGTTTGTGTCCACAACCCTCAATAAGTCAATGAAACGATTTGCGTTAACGAGATCAGCCAATTTAGGGGTTAGGACGGAACATATGCACTCAATATGGCTAGCTCGAATTCGTTGGCAACAAGATGGTTATGAAAGCTGACCATACAATAAACTTTTGCATAAGTTTACAACAAGTCTCCTTTCTTTCTTGCACTGACCAGCACTCGCTGCGGCACTAACCATAGCCAATGTATGCTCATAGTTTTAGTATTGTAATGTTTAGGAACCATTAGAATACAAATAACTTGTGGGGGGAATATCATTTCTCATAGTTTGTTTTTTCAGAACAACGAATTTCTTTAATCATATCATATGTGGGACTTGAACCCGGCCAAGACCTCCAAACCTAGTTGTGCCTAAAGGCTTTGCCTTTGCCAATGGGTCACTAACCCCATTGGTTCTCATTGATAGTTGATGAAAAGAAATTATTATATGGTTTATGGTCGGGAACATGTCCTCTTTTCCTAACTCTATTCAAATAGGTACCCGTGTTCTTGAGGAGTTTCATGCCTATTAGTCCGGATCCATACCTTGTTCGCTAATTACTCCGTCCATTGGATCTTAAGAATAAGTTCATTTTGCAAATTTTGTTTCAATTCGAATGCGAGTTCCTTGATTGATTCCCCATTTATCATCTATATTCCTTACTTCACCTGCTTGTTTAAGAATTTCGCTATAACTTTCATCTTAAGTTGTTACTTTTCTGAATTATTAGTTTTCAATAATTAACCTTTATGGAATTGTACATGTCCACTTTGTTTTGTTGCTATGTTAGTGTGATGTCTAGTCACACGCGTTTAAAAAATGATTAAAAAGGAGAAAAAGGGTCGTAGAAAAGTAAAGTAAAAAAGAAAAAGGAGATAATATTGTCGTTTAATTGCAACTATTGTGAAATGAAACTTAAGACACCCATTAGCCATTGCTCCAGCGGACATTGAAGATTTACGATCCATTCATAAAGCACACTCCCTATCCGGACCGGTTCGTCGAATGAACGAAGTCCGTTGAGTTGCAAGAAGGAACATCAAAGATCACGTTAACGGGTTGGAGAACCAGCTTCGATTGCCATTAGGATAATATAGTAAGGTAAACATCATATATTGTTTCAAAAAGTTAAAAAAAAATAATAATAATAACTTAACTAACTATAGTTTCTGATCCTATTTATTTTGTAATTTTAATACTGCAATGTGTATTCATTGCATTTATTCTTTATACCAAGATGTCGAGAAAAGTTAAAGCAACTCCAGTCGGTATTGATCTTGGAACAACATACTCCTGTGTTGCTGCCTGGTTCGATCAACACAACCGTGTTGAGATCCTACCTAATGAACAGGGTAATACCATTACCCCATCATGTGTTGCTTTCAACGACACGGAACATTTGGTAGGTGAGGGTGCCAAAAACCAAATCACTAGGAACCCTCAGAACACTGTTTTTGGTAAGTTGATCTCATGAACAACTTTGATGTTTATTAGACATTCACACAAGAATTCATAGAGGCTAGCTGATCAATTTTATGTACTTTGATGTTAATCAGATGTTAAGCGGATTATGGGAAGCAGATTCAGCAATATCAGATTGCAAAAAGACATAGAATCGTGGCCTTTTAAGGTTATTGAAGGATCTAGTGATAAACCAATGATCGTACTTGAACACATGGGTGCAAACAAGGAGTTTTCAGCTGAAGAAATATCTTCCATGATTCTAAAGAACTTGAAAGAGGCTGCTGAGGCATACCTTGGAACACCTGTTAGAGATGCAGTGATTACCGTCCCTGCATACTTTAGTGACAAGCAACGACAGGCAACAAAGGATGCTGGTACGCTGGCTGGTCTCAATGTCATGCGCTTGATCAATGAACCCACAGCAGCTGCAGTTGCCTATGGTCTAGACAAGTTTGCTGATCCAAACCACCCGCACCATAAAAACGTTTTAGTCTTTGATTTGGGCGGGGGAACATTCGATGTGTCACTTCTCGCTATCAGCAAGGAAGGAACCATAACTGTTAAAGCTGTTGGGGGTGACACTCGTTTGGGTGGAGAGGATTTTGACAAGGCGATGGTTGATCATTGTGTACAAGAATTTAAGAGAAGACAAAATAAAGATGTCAGTAAAAATGCAAGAGCAATGGGAAGGTTGAAAGTTGCGTGCGAGAAAGCAAAGAGGGATCTGTCTTCAACAACACAAACGTCGATTTCCATTGATTGCTTGTATGATGGAACTGATTTTACGATGAAATTCACCCGAGCAAAGTTTGAAGAGCTAAATGCTGGTTTTTTTATAAAGTGTATTGAACATGTGGAAAGTTGTTTAAGAGATGGGAATATGCAAAAACATGATATTGATGATATAGTCCTTGTTGGTGGGTCAACTAGGATTCCTAAGGTACAACAAATGCTAAGGGACTTTTTCGACTCGAAACTACTTTGCAAGAGCATTAAAGCTGATGAAGCTGTGGCTTATGGTGCAGCAGTGTTGGCTGCAAACTTAAGTGGTATTGGTAATCAAGTTGTGAAGGATTTGATACTTTTAGATGTCACCCCTTTGTCCCTTGGTACCCGTGTCAACGATGAAGACATGGATGTAATAATCCCAAGGAACACGCCTATACCCACCATGAAAGAGAAAAATTATTGGCCAGTTAAAGATAACCAAGAATCCATTATAGTCGATGTGTATCAGGGTGAGTGTCGAAATGTGAAGGACAACATCTTCCTTGATGAATTCAAACTTCATGGTATTCCACCGGCTCCTGCTGGGAAACAAAAAATTAAGGTTTGCTATAGCATAGACTGCAATGGTATTCTTGAGGTGTTGGCTGAGTTGGAATCTACCGGTAAAAAAATAAGTTTAGTAATTGATGGAAGTGGAAATGTGTCAAAGGATGACATTGAGAAGATGCTCCAAAAGATTGAGCTATAAATTTTATTATTTAGCATTGCAGATTATATATGTTGCTTTAAATTATATATGATAAATTTCTTATTTAGTATTGCAGATTATATATGTTAAGAGCATTGGTAATGTTTGTACTTCAATGAAGTTTGTATTGTTTGTTAACAACTACAAATTCTAATATATGTTTGCTTTAAATTAAGCATCTTTACCGGCACCTCGTATATATGATTCTGGAATTATTCATGGGTGAGCATAAACCGAATTCACCATAATCGATGTAACCAAATTAACCGACGGTTTGGGTTTTTGTATTCAGCGGTTTATTCGGTTCGCTTCCAATTATGCTTGTGTTACAACTCTAGACCTTTCGTATTTTTGTGGTTCATAACTGAATAGTGTCGTATTTTTGTGGTTCATAACTGAATAAATTTGTCGTGTTTATGGTTAAGAACTTTCTTAGATTTATAACTCAAGCCAGTTTGTATTGTTGTGATTCCACGGAACATATGCCTGCTTTTCTTTTTTTAATTCATTATGGTAGAGTTTAGTTAAGAACTTCCTTGATTTGAAACTCTAGCCATTTGGTATACAGCATGTCCAACAAAATGGGTGGAGCGGTTTGGGTAATAGGCTTGTTCGTGTTTGTTTGTTAAGAAATATATGTGTTCATTAACACTTACCGAACGAGATTTTATGTTTGTGTTTGTTTGTCAAGGAAATGAACTTGTTCGTGTTCGTTTGTGTTTGTTTGTTAATTTTAGTCAACGGACATAAACGAATGTTGATGAACACAAATAAGCACAAACTAATGTTTATGGACACAAATGGAAATAAACGAACACAAAATGTTCATGAACATAATATATAGTATATTGACACTTATTAAATATTTTATTGTTGGAATTTTGTAGTATTTAAATAAAATGTAAAAACTAAAAACTCTCATGAACTATCAAAGACAAACGAACAAGTTACCGAACATTCAAGAACATAAATGAATGAACGCGACCTCTGTTCATATTCATTCATTTAACTAGTGTTTTGAAAGCCGGACCGGACCAGCCGGCTAGACCGGTCGAACCGGTGACCGCCGCTTTAGGCGGTCCGATTCAGGGTGTTGGACCCTTTCTGCATGTAGCCGGAGGTCGAACCGGAAAACCGGTGTAAAAAGGGTCAGACCGGAGGAGTAATTTTAAGGTTTTTCTTCTTTAAAAACTCAGACGAGATCATCACACGAGTAGTCTGAGTAGTGGCCTGAAAAATTGCTTGAAACCCTTGGTTGTGTGGCGTTTCATTGATATTGAAGCTTAGAGAGAGAGAGAGAGTATCAGAGAAATCAACGGATAATGGATCCATCTTATATTTTTAAAGTCTTGGGAACCAAAAGTCATCATATCATACATGGGAAGATGCACACCTTATCTCTGAGACACTGACCTAGTTTGATTTCTTTTTATATTTCATTTATATTAATATATACCATTTAATGAAAACTCTTTTCATTTTAATTTGGTATTTTGTTCTTGTATTTTATATTTCTAGTATTTATTTAGAGTATAAATTAATAATAATGTTATCCGGTTTTAAATCCGGTCCGACCGGTCACCAGTGAACCGGTAAGACGTCCGGTTTTAAAAACATTGCAATTAACGAAACGAACGAAATTTCTTGTTTGTGTTCGTTTGTTTAATAAAAGAACGAACACAAATGAACTTCCCGCCAAACGTTTGGTTCGTTTGTAGCCCTAATAGTGAGTTTTTATAAAAAAAAGGGTCATTTTGGTTGAGGTCGAAATAGGTTTATGTCAAGAAGAGTCATTTAAAAAATTGTCAATTTAGTTGGGTTAAAAGCTCCCACAAAAATTGCTTGGTTTTTAAGCGAGTCGAGTCGTGCCGACTTGGTCTATATTTAATAACTAATTTATTATACATATCCTACTTTTAATAAAGAATTCTAATTGATGCCACATGAAACTTTCTTTATTAATGATAATATTATTAATATTAATATATTATCGATATATACAACTATTATTATCAATCGGAGAATCTATTGGCACACCTCACCCATCTATCCGCACACTTTTTCAATTCAATACGCATTGTATAGGCCTATACGATGCGTATTAAATAAAGTAAAAGACTTGGCAGACTGACAGGTACAGGTGTTGTCTGGCGGCGGGCTTAATACGCATCGTATAGGCCTATACAATGCGTATTAAGGCACTGAATTTTTGAAGTTTATTTTTTGGTGTGTTGTGTCGAATGCGAACCCGAGAAACGAAAGGGATTTCGAGCAGTTGGTCAATGACATGATAGACAAAGATCTTGACACGATCATATCCATTTTCAAAGTGTTAGGAACGAAATGGATTTCGAGCAGTTGGTCGATTACATGATAGATAAATATCTTGACACGATCATATCAATTTTCAAGTGTTAGACTAGATAGCCCAAGATGAAATATATTAAAACTATTCAAGCCCACCAGTCTACAATGTGTTATGGTGAGATTCTTCAAGTTTGCACAGTGGGAGAAAGACCAGCACCCCTGTCAGTATTGTCATAATGCAATGAGACATAACTGAGATTTAAGCGACGTGTTCCGATCAATGTGTATCGACAAAGGTGACGAAGAATTAAACCCTAAAACGGAACATAATCCCAGATTGTCTAGAGAAGCACTTTTATCATGTGTCATATGGTAATAACTACCAAGTGAATATGGAAGTTATTAAAAATCAGATGCAACTTTACAGCACGCTTACCTTAATCACATCTTCCATGGAGTCACAAATCCGACAATAGGTCCACGGATCTTACACGCGTTGAATGATCGAGAGAAACTTCTTCGAGCTAACTGCTGATATCTCATCCTTCTTATCTTGTTCAAAGTTTTTACGACGTGTTCCGATCAACGTTTATCGACATTGTTACAGGTGATGAAGAAACCCTAAAATGGAACATAATCTCAGATTGTCTAGAGAAGTGCTTTTATCATGTGTCATATGGTAACAACTACCAAGGGGATTGTCTAGAGAAGCGCTTTTATCTTGTGTTAGTGGGAAATGTTTTAAAAATCAGATGCAACTTTATGGCACGCTTAACTTAATCACATCTTCCATGGAGTCACAGATCCGACACTAGGGCCCACAGATCTTATGCCCACTCGCGATACAACCGGGAATTGCAAACCGCAATCGTTTTTTACTATGGGAGTGGCGGCTATGGGATATTTTATATAGATGGCTATTGAAGGTGTCGATTTAATTTTCCAAGGTTTGCCAATAATACGATCCATTGTAAATACGATTAATAATAAATATGAATATTTTATATAGATGACATTTTCTAATATATTATTGATATGTGGTTTGATGTTATTTATATAGTATAAATAACTTTTGTATGCATATAGCGTTATACTATATGCTCTGGTTAGTTTTCAAAAAAAAAATTAAAATTTTACTTTTAACCTAAATCTATCTTTGAATCTTTTATAATTTTAACTTTACAAAATTATAACTTTTTACATTAAAGTCAAAACTTTTCTTCTTTTACAATTTCACTTTACAACTTTTTTACATTCAACTTTGGTCTCTTATACTTTTCATCTTTAGTAAATTTTCGTTTTAGGTTTCATACTAAATTTTGCGAGTTATCACGGAGCAACGTGTGTATGGTTCAACGATTTTATGTTTCGTTCATCATTTTGCGAGTTAACACGACGCAACGTCTATGTGTAGTTCAAGGTTTTACGTCTATTGTTTTCCATTTTATAGGTTTGTCGCAACGCGTGAGTCATTGATCGACTTTGTTATTTTTTATATGTTCTATCTTTCGGTTTCTTGCAATTTTAACCTCACAAAAATGATTTTTACCTTTTTAACCCAAAACTTTTTATCTTTTCGAATTTAACTTCATAACTTTTTTACTTTTAACTTTGGTCTCCTATACTTTTCATTCATCCCAAATTTTCGTTTTAGGTTTTGTACTAAATTATGCGAGTTAAAACGACGCAACGTGCATGTGTGATTCAACCTTTATACGTTTTGTTCATAATTTTGCGAGTTAACAGGACGTAACGCTCATGTGTTGTTCAATGTTTTTACGTCTATTTTTTCTCATTTGAAAGGTTCGTCGCAACACATGGGTCCTAGATCGACTTAGTTATTTTTTTAAATGTTCTACATTTCGGTCTATCTCTTCGTTTTAACACGCCACAACTTCAGCGATGATGGTTGCTGACGATTGTGTGACATTGGTGCTATTTGACATGCTTTTACGCCCCCGCCGCAACGCGCGGGTGCTTAATTCTAGTTATATTATATTATATATATTAATACATACCTCTGATGAATAGTAACTTGTAATTTTATTATGTATATTAAATTCTCTTTGTAGTGCATTGGATAAAGTGACACTGAGTATTGAGAAAGAGGTTGGATTTAAACTTAATTTTGATTTGATAAACTGATGGTGAAGATGAGTGCTTTATAGAAAGTTATAATTTTGAAATAATCACCTTCTGTTTTATGTGTATTTTTAAATTTGTTTCGTATTAATACTATTTAAATTTTAATATATTTTTTTTTTAGTTTATACCAATTTAAATAGGATGTTAGATAAAGTTTTGACTTTTGAGTATGTTGTTGCGAAACGTCTGTTTTTAATTACGTCTACATTTAAATATAACTCAAAATCGAGTTGTAAGTGCCAATGTATAAGTGGCCAAAGCACAAACGTACATGTTATCAAAGTTCTACCGAGTTTTTGTTTTAGAAATGTAATAATAACATTTTTTTATAACATTCGGAATATACTGTTGTAGTTCTACCGAGTTTTTGTTTTAGAAATGTAATAATAACATTTTTTTATAACATTCGGAATATACTGTTGTGACGTGTTTATATTTATCTACGATTGAATAAACGTTCTATTTTTTACTAATGTAATATGACGTTTTATAGAATTCCGAATATACTGTTGCGTTGTGCCTATTTTTACTACGATTCGATGAAAGTTCTATTCTAACAGGTCAAATATAGTTAACTTTTTTGGTTCTTTACCATGACAATCCGCCACTTTCGTTTATATGGTTTTTGGTCAATGTAAAACTCATGTTGATTGCTATAACAAGTGCCGGTATTGTACTGTTATTGTAATAAACCGAACCGATACCGACCAAAAGTCCACCGCGAAGTGCGGGAGAAATCCGACTAGTTAATATTAATACATTATTAAATTAACAATACTATTGACATATAATCTCTATTTATTTTTTTTACTATATAATAGATAAAAAAAAATTGGACACGTTAATCTTATTTTTCCGCTTAACTTTCCTATTAAATATAATAAGTTAAATCTTAATTACCTTGTTTTTCTCACCTAGTATTACTAAATCATAATTAATAAATTATAGTTTTCCACTTTATCTCTTATTTATTTAATATTTTCTCTTTTTTTTTTTTGAACGGCGATTGACTCCAACAGTCGAGAGGATCACACCCACATTGCATGGGTCCCTAGTCCCCCTCGGGCGAGGCATCCGAGGTTGACCATAGGCGCTCCACGAGAAAATTTCCAGCCGACAGCCACTTGACTGCCGTTGCAGCCTCCGCACTCAAGAGCCGGAGTAACCGCACTGTAATAGAAAACTCGTGTGCGGCTCAAGACTCGAACCCGGGCTATTACGCACTCAAGGCTCTTATCCATCATTGCCATGACCCCTCAACCAAGGTTGGGGTCATTTACCCCCAAATACAACAGGTGGGGATCGAACCCGGGTCTCCAAGGAAACCCAAAGTTCTTTCCACCACTCCACTACAAGTGGGGGATTTTCTAGGTTGGGGTCATTTTCTCTTAACTATTACTTTTATTTTTGCCAATGATCTCTAGATCAAGTGGTGGAGGGCTTGCATTTCTCTTGAGAGATGCAGGTTCGACTCTCACTTGGTGCAGAGTGAGGCACTGGTGGGCAATAATAAGAGACCCAGGGAAACCTGGGTTGGATCCTTGAGCCAAACGGGTTTTACCGGTAATCTCACCGTCGTGCCTACAGGCGGGTGGGTTACCGGGTTTTCCCCGGAATTGGTGGTGGACTCGGGTTACTCTCGGAGTACTCCATTTGTCCAGTGGGTGCCTCGAGAGTGCTTGGGATTGAGTTTGTTGGCCGTTCAAAAAAAAAAAACAAAGTAAAATGTTATAACTCGTGGAATATAGAAGTTTGTAAGCTAATAATAAATAAGAAAACAAAGTAAATGTTATAATATGTATATAGCACATCAAAGATCATTTTCTTTCAAAATCATATCACGAGTATGTGTTAATCGATTACATTATTGTTGATACATATTTTGTGGACACGACTCGGCTCGGTTCGACTCAGCTCAGTTCGACTTGGTTTCGACTCGGTTGAAAGGACGTCAGAGACTTGAAGACACGAAGATCGAGACAAAGCTACAGCCAAGGGGGAGTTTGTTGGTGCACTTGTGTCTGTACTTTGTCTGTATTTTGTCATGATACGAAACGATGTCTTGTGTTAGTCTGAGTTACGTCTTAGGTTTTGAACTATGTGTGTTCGATGTAAGTTTGACCAAGTCAACCATCCTCCTGGTTTGACTTGGCCAAACAGTTAACACATGGTTTGTAATATGTTTGTGTCGAAGGATGAGTCATCGAAGGATTGTTTATATCCTTCGATGAGCTCGAAAGATAACCTTCGATGGATATAGATGGACCTCGAAGGATATCATCCTTCGAGGTATATGTGATCCTTCGGTAGGTTTCAGATCGATAGATGATCTTTCGATCAGTCTATCTGATCCTTCGACCAGACGATCTGTGTTTGGGTATATATACCCATGTAATGTGTTCACTTCAAGAGAGGAAGACAAGTGAGAGCACACACACACACGAGAGAACTTTGAGAGTTTATAGAATACATCTGTAAACATTGAGCTTGTAACTGATCTTTTCATACGTATTAATACAGAGGTGTTAATCGGTGAATCTTGCGTGTCGTGTATTGTCGTCTTCGATCTCGGTTTGCATTCTAGCTTGGATTCCGCACTCGCTAGTGTGTTAAGCATAACAAGGAATAGGTTTGACCTCAACCTCCGAGAGGGACCTACAAGTGGTATCAGAGCCGTGGCTCTTTTCCTTGTTAAAAACCGAGTTTATACAAGACTTTGGAGTGTTTGGATAAAACTCACATGGTTTAGCACTCGTTTTCAGTGTTTTTCTCGCATTTCTTGACGTTAAAACGTGTTCTAAACTAACCGGGTGTGTTAAAGGACGGGTTGGGTAACTTAAAAACTTGTTTTTAAGAAGTTTGGTCATTTCCGGCCAAATTCCGGCTTACTCCGGTGACCGGTTTCTGGATAAGATCCTTCGTTTTTTATAATATTTTATTGTTCAAAATCTTGGTTTTGGTAAAAATTATGGTCTGACCATACCTTCTGCCGAAAGATTTCTACCAACCCATCACCTTTTCACCAACCTGTCACTCTTTTGTCAACTGTGTCAGTGCAGATCGAAGGATATCCTTCGAAGTCGAAAGATCATCTTTCGATCAAAGGTAGTTCGATAGATAATCATCCTTCGAACATCCTTCGAAGTCTGTGACTTATCCTTCGATCAAAGGAATCTTTTTGAAGGATATATTTTTCGATCTACAGTTCTTTTTCGAAAGATAAGGATCCTTCGATTGGAGAATCTTTCGAAATCATTGTTCGAAATTCAACAGTGATCTTTCGAACACTGTTGATCCTTCGAACAAGTTTTGTTCTTTCGATCCTAGTCTGTTTAAGTTTAACAAGTTTGTGTTTTTCAGGTCTTTCGATCAGGGATCCTTCGACTGGTTGTTATCATTCGAGATTTTAACATAGTTTGTGAAAATTAAATTTTTTTAAAAGGGGGAAACTTGTTTTTCAATTTTTAAATCAATTTTCACTTAATATATTAATTTTTATAAAATGGGAACAAACGGTCAGTGGGATCCAACCGCGTGGACTCTAACATCTACGCAATCATCAGCTACGCAATCTGAGTCAGATTTCGACAAAACTGCATGGATGCGAGCTATTGCCCCACCTCAAGCTGCAATGATAACTGCAAATCAATGGGCATTGGTCACAAATCAAAGCAGCAGCATTCAAACAATGATGCAAAACGACAGTGAAACTGGTACAAGCACAAAACCGCCAAAGCTAAATCACATCAATGATTGGGGATGGTGGAAAGAAAGGCTGAGAACTTATGTTCAGGGGCAAGGTCAAGATCTATGGATGTGCTTCTTCACCGCATTTGACAATGATTTGGAAGTTGCAGGATCTAATCCACAAACTTACAGCACTTTGTCTGATGATGATAAGAAGAAATTTGAGTTAGAAAAGAAAGCATTCATGATTCTCACACAAGCTCTTCACAGAGACATTTACCACCAGTTTGTTTACTGCACGACTACTAAAAGCTTGTGGGATATGCTCACGTTACGATGTGAAGGAAATGCTCAATCTAGAAAGATCAAGCAAGAATTACTGAAGAAAGAGTTTGAAGGTTTCACGTGTATGGAGAATGAGACTTTGGCAGAGTTATCTACAAGGTTCCATCACTTGTTGAGCGAGATGTTTGCTTTTAAAGTCACTGCCACTCCACAAGAAATGGTGAAGAGATTCGCTGATAGCTTACCATCAAAGTGGAGCAGTTTTCTTGAAATTCTCAAAGAAAATGGTGTTCTAGACACAATCAACGTTTATGAGTTAATTCAAAAATTGGAGAACAAGGATGTAGAAGAAAAGCTTAAGGCAAAAAGAGCACTAACTCCTCAAAATCCAGAGATGTACTTTGGGATTGCAGGAGGTATCAGTGGAGAAAAACCAGCTTCTCAACACGCGAAGCTTCAAACAGCTTTCATCTCAAACACCGGACCTTCCACAACAGATCAGTTTGATCCTTCAGCATACTCGATGTATTCAAGACCAGATTCTTCTTCTCAACAACAGTATGTGCAACCGACAGCTCAGAAATTCACACCACCGCCTTTCTTAGACCCAAGCAGAGCTCAGCAGCAGCAACAACCGCAACAGCAAGGGTTTTATGGAAGCTCTTCAAACTTTCAAGCCACTTCCAATCCGAACACAGTCAGATTAGACACTTCCAACTTTTCCAAAGTCAGTGTCGAAATAGCCAAGGAGCATATGGAGATGTTGAACACCTTGGTTAGTGCTTATTGTGGATTGATCGCAAGTCAGATTGGGAATATCAATCTAACCAATGAAGATTATCAGCAAGTGGATAAAGAAGAGTTTGAAATGATGGATATCAAATGGGCTCTTGCTAGTGCAATTCGAAGAGCAAAGGAGTTTATGGAAAGGACGGGGAGAACCAACTTGGAAAGCAAGAAAGACACCAAGTATGGGTTCGACAAGCAAGCTGTAACGTGCTTTAACTGTGGTGAACGGGGTCATTTCAAAAGGGAATGCACAAGACCAGCTCAGCATGGAAACCAAAATCCTTTCAGAAATCAAGGCAACCAGCAGAACCAGAACAGGAACAATGTTCGTACGATGATACCTGTCAACAACCAAAGCCAAGCAGGGCCATCAAATGCCAACCAGGCACTTGTGGTTCAAGTAGATGAAGGTTGTGATTGGTCGCTTCAGTTGGGAAATGATGCTCCAGATGGAACAACATGTTTTGCTGAAGTCGTAAAGGATTTAAAGCACGCCAGTGGTGGAGAATCTTCCACCAATGGTGATGAATCTTCTGAAGATGAAGACAATTCTGGTTATAGTGGAAGCTCAGATGAAGAATCCTCCACTTCAGGCAATGATCATGTGGATGAGACATCAAGTGCGTCAGTCGATGCAGATATTGATGAGCCTTTGGAAGAAGCTGCAGCAGGAACTGAAAGAAGATCTATTTTGGTGGATCAAGCTGCTTACTCTTCGTCTTCTCTCCATTCAGCCTTTATGGCTAATGTCGACAGTTCATCAAGTCAGGTATGTGTCGATGAACCCACTGTAGTTAGTTGTGAAAATTGTGATAGTTTAAATGTTAAACATGCTGAAAAGGAAAGTCAGTTTGACATCACACACAAACACAATCAAGAATTGATTGTAGATCTTTCTAAAGCAACTGAAGCTAACTTGTTTTTAACCAGAAATGAAAAGGAATTTAAAGCAACAATTGCGTCATTAAGACATGATGTTTCAGAATTACAAAAGGCTGTTTTGCGAAAACAACATGCTAACAATAATCTTATTGACACAATTGAAAAGCAAATGGTAGAGTTGGCAACAGCTCGATGTGAATGTGAGACAATTAAGCAGAAACTGGAAAGCTATTCCAATTCCCGCTATGTACTGGATCACATCATTGACGTTCAAAAGAAAAAGGGGGATGCAAGATGTATTGGATTCAAATCATGTCCTCCACCAATGAATCACAATTACTCCAAATTGCCTGATGACGAGGATATGCCCCGTTTTGAACCTACTGTGCCACTCGGTCTAGATGACTTTGCAGCAGGCCTCGGGTTCACAACTGGTACATCGTCCTCGGGTCAATCAGAATCTGAGAGTGTGACAGATTCATCCTGTGTTAAGGAACAGAGTCCTCCCATTGTTGAGGATGCTGATTCTTCGGATGATGAATCTGAAGAAATTGTGAAACAACAGTCTAACTCGGTTACAACAGATATTCCAATCGAGAATCACATCTTGTGTGATCCACCAGTGAAACCGAGTAAGACTGAAATGTCAAAAGCAATGGAGTCCATTGTATCTAGCCTTGAAGGGAATAATTTGTTGTACACGCTCAAAGGAGATAGCAAAATCTACTCTAACAAAGATTTTCCAATTAAAAATGTAAATCAAGATTTAATTGAGCAAATTTTTGAAGGATGCACTGATAAGTTTTTGGGGAACAAAAGTGGCAAAGTCACCGTCACTCAATGTGATCCAATTCCGTGTGAACAAATTAGAAAACAATACGGAAACCAAAAACTACAAATTGAGCGAAAACAACAAGTTAATTCCGGAAAAGGTAAGGTACAGGGAAGGAAGGCTCAGAACAAGAATGTTCAAGCACCTAAAGTTCAGCAGCAAAAGGTGCAAAACAAAAGAGCTTCTGTTAAGAAACGAGAACCGAAAATGAACTTTGTTGGATCCACGGGTTCAGACAAACTTGAAACATTTCAGGATAAATCTAACGTTGATTTTGTAAAACAAGTTAGAATTTTAAAACGAAATGATCAGAATAATTACACCCAACACACCAACGGATGTGATTTAGGTTCAAGCACGTCTAGATCACAAGGTTCATTGTCTGGTTCTCCGTCTGGTCATCAACATGTTTCTCCGAAGTTTGTAGAGCGGAGAACATGTTTTGAATGTGGGACAGTTGGGCATATTGTAAGATATTGCCCACACGTGCAAAAGCTGAAGTAAAAAACGAGTGCTCCCCAAGAAATCGATTACCGAAAACGATCAGTTTCCCCGAAACAAGACCCACGTGTCTTGAAAGAAAGGGAAAAGAAGTTAAAGCAAAAGAATCAAAAGGTAATTGAAAAGGCCTTAAAATCAGAGGTCAAAGAAGAAAAACCTGTACAAGCAAAACCTGAAACTGTAAACCCAGTAAATGCTAAAACAATAAATTCAAATACTGGTAAAGGACAAACGGCTTGGAAGCAAAAGCAGGTAATTCAATCAGGGGGAGCACCACAGGTTCTTTTTCCTAATCATCAAGTGATTGAGATCACTTTCCTTGATGATCAAGGACGACCCAAGTCCACAAAGGCTTGGGTCCCCCTCTCAATCTGATAAGTTAAGTGAGTGTGTAGGATATTCCAGGAGGAACTTTCGATAGTCGTAAGATTGTTGATAGTGGAGCGTTCTTACACAAGATAGGCGACAGAAGAAATTGTTGCTTTTGATGAAAAGAAAAAGAAAGGGGAAACAGTGTTGTCTGTTGAAAGAGATTGATAACTTCGACAAAATGAAAATCATTTCAAAAGTGTGATTGTTAAAGGCTTTAATCGGGTCCCCGGGATAGATTCACGTAAAATGTACGCACCTGCAGCACGTCTGAAGTTCACAATCGACAAAATGAACGTGCAGTGTACATTTCTTCGTGGTGTGATTGAAGAAAATGTGTTTGTTGAACAAACCAACCGGGTGTGCGGATGCCTTGGCATGGGTTGAACAACCGCACACTACTTCTCAAGAGAAAGACAAAGACCTTCGCTGGTGCAATGTGGAAGACCAGCCGGACCCGGAGGTTTATGATCTTGTTGCTGTCAAAAGATTTCTCAGTAGCTACAAAAATCGACTTTGAAATCCACACCGGGTGGATATCCAGTTTGGGAGAGCACTCAGATTCTTTGCAATGCACGAAGCAGTTGCAGGATACGGTTTTAAATTTCTAATCTCTCCTATACTCGTCGATATTTAAGCTGCTTTATGAATTGTTATCCTCTTGTAGCACTCTTTGGCCAGACAATGTTTGTCATGGTCCGCACCGCTTACCGACATGCCAACTGACTTTTCCAAAATTCGTTAAATCATTTCTGACTCAAAATTAATTTTGGTAAATGGCATTGAGGTAAAACCATGAGTTAAACCAACATCGGGAAATCGTTTTTGTAAATATCTTTGTGTCTTTTAAATTTTATCTTAGTTTGTTGATTTTAGGGGGAGTAAATCCAAATTTGAAAATCCAAAAACATCGAAAAATTTCAAAAACACAAAAACAATAGAAAAACAAAAATGAGTTTCCTGGCGAGCAAAAGAGAATATGATAGTACATCAGTGGTCTGTCTAAACCTCCTTAAACCTAAAATGAAAAACGATAAGCAGCTCTATATAAGATGTATCGGTAGGCTCACAATCATTTTAAAGTGTGCAGGGTGATATAAACTTAAATCGACTGAAGACCAGGTGGGAACCATTCATTGGCATATGGTCTTAGTACCGAAATTTCGTTTGAGAGATTGCCGAGGTTCTGAGATATTCGGTCTTTATGCTGCTTATCATCTGGGTATCATGGTTGTATCTTTTACCGAAAAATAACGGGGACGCAAGTCTAGATCTTCCATGATACCATACATACGTGTACATATTGCATTCGACCTCAATAAGTGATCAACAATCACATGTCCCTCAAAATAAGTGATAAAATATCACAGTTATCCGGGAGTCAAGTTCGTCTCTCTGCTGTACGAAAGTACTGACCTGTTCACGGACTTGCTCCTGTGCCCTCATGCATCTGAAAATCAAGTTCCTCATCAATAAGTGATTTTATCACATAGGGCTTGTTTTCAATCAAAATAAGTGAGAATCTCACATCATATACGGTCAAACAGATGATAATCGGTATACTCACCGGTAAGATGAACTCTCGTGCATACCTTGATACGGGAATGTGTCGTGATGTGGATGAACACCGGTCGGTAAGTATAAATCATACCTTAATCGTATCCCCTCGCCATGATTACATCTGATAAGTTGAGCTTATGTGGACAACAATACCGATAATTGTTATAGGATGCTTATCTTAATGTTAACTAATAGAACAACAAGAGCGTTTTGGCATGACCGTACACTGATATGATTCTCTTACCCTCGAAACTCGCAAAAAGAATGTCTGTAAATATTTTATTTAATGCTTTCGTTTCTGCATCCTTGTATATATTTATTTACTGCTTTCGTTTCTGCATCTTTGTATATATTTATTTATTGCTTTCCGTCTTTACATTTGAAAAATAAAAAAAATAAAAAAAAAAATTTCAAAAAGATTTTAGGTGTGTTTTAATATAAACTTTATAAAATCCAAAAAGATTTTGCTTCTAGTTTATTTTTGATTGACTGATGTTGGAACTCGAGTATGTCCTACCCAAAATCCTGATTATAAGCCGGAAAACAATTGCATCTTCATAAACTGTCGAAAGTAACAAGTTTTGAAAGTTAAAGAATTAAAATTGATCTTTTTCTAAACTTTCAAACTTTTGTCGGTCGGTGTTTGATTGAGATTTGATCTCATATGTGTCGTTTGTTTAAATGTTAACTATATTCCAAGCGGTTATTCTCATTATGCGTTTAGCTTTCTTGCATGTGCAGATGCTAAAGGCGAGGAGAACATGTTCGATGACAAGCTTTGGAATGAAGACACGAAGTGGAGGCACTCAAAGGATAAAATGATCGAGTTGCCGCTGACCCTTCATCAACACCACAAGGATCTGAAGATTTGACAAGTCAAAAGATTCACGAGCATGACTCATTGGAGAGTTCAATCTAAGGGGGAGTTTATTGACACACTACCTAAATGAAAAGGGGAGTTTGTTGATACACTTTCTACTTACGACGCGTGAAGACTTTGAAGATCCTCCGACGTGGAAGACATCGAAGTTGAACCTCACGAGTAGCGTCCAAGGGGGAGTTTGTTGATACATATTTTGTGGACACGACTCGGCTCGGTTCGACTCAGCTCAGTTCGACTTGGTTTCAACTCGGTTGAAAGGACGTCAGAGACTTGAAGACACGAAGATCGAGACAAAGCTACAGCCAAGGGGGAGTTTGTTGGTGCACTTGTGTCTGTACTTTGTCTGTATTTTGTCATGATACGAAACGATGTCTTGTGTTAGTCTGAGTTACGTCTTAGGTTTTGAACTATGTGTGTTCGATGTAAGTTTGACCAAGTCAACCATCCTCCTGGTTTGACTTGGCCAAACAGTTAACACATGGTTTGTAATATGTTTGTGTCGAAGGATGAGTCATCGAAGGATTGTTTATATCCTTCGATGAGCTCGAAAGATAACCTTCGATGGATATAGATGGACCTCGAAGGATATCATCCTTCGAGGTATATGTGATCCTTCGGTAGGTTTCAGATCGATAGATGATCTTTCGATCAGTCTATCTGATCCTTCGACCAGACGATCTGTGTTTGGGTATATATACCCATGTAATGTGTTCACTTCAAGAGAGGAAGACAAGTGAGAGCACACACACACACGAGAGAACTTTGAGAGTTTATAGAATACATCTGTAAACATTGAGCTTGTAACTGATCTTTTCATACGTATTAATACAGAGGTGTTAATCGGTGAATCTTGCGTGTCGTGTATTGTCGTCTTCGATCTCGGTTTGCATTCTAGCTTGGATTCCGCACTCGCTAGTGTGTTAAGCATAACAAGGAATAGGTTTGACCTCAACCTCCGAGAGGGACCTACAATTATATTTATTAAACATGTGTAATACACATGTTTATTCAACCAATGCAATAAACAAGTTTTAAAGATGTAACTTTTTTATTACTTAGTATATAAAATTATATTATTCAATCCGTAATACACGAGATTTCAACATAGTATATAAATGAATATATTAGTAGGGAACCCACGCGTTGTGACGGGGTCAACAAAATTTGACCTAGGCCAAGAACAAAGAGAGTACCAAAATACATCAAGTATAACACGTAAGGTAACCACCACCACATATGTACTATACAAAAAATGTTAAGACACGCCATATTTGAAACATAATGAAATGATTCCATGTCTTCATTTCCCACCCATTGAATGTGCAGCGATGACTATGCGAGCTGAGTTGAACTACATAGCAAAGCGCTTGAAGAAACATGGTGTGACCTTGGGCGAAAGTTAAGCAAAGGATATTGTCTACTGCGGCTTGTTGTGAAACTTTTATGGACATGGGGATATGTTTCCATTTTCATGTTATGTTCTTCATAATCTTCTACATATCTATAATTAAGTTTCCTATGAACTCCTTTAAATTTGTTCTTGTGACTTAATTCCCAGCATAATAGTTCAATATGTGTCTCCAATCTTGTGTTGTTGCTCCTTTTTCGGCTTGAATTGTCAATCTGGTATGCTCATATTCATAATCTTGTTGCCATTCTGGTCTGCTCATATTGATGATCTTGTTGTCAATCCGATATGTTCAAATTCATGATCTTGTAGTCCCATTTTTGCTATAGTACTCTTTCATTTGTTCGAATACACCTATTAACTTGTTATATACACTAACATGACACTAACATGAAAGGATTACCCACAAAACCTCAAACCCGTCATCTGAGTTCTTGATCACATAACCAAATGACATGCACACACATGATATTACTTACGGCCACAGATTCCAAGTTTTTAATTATAGAGCCAATGAATTACACACACCAAAACACACACATGATATTCCTCTCGCCAAACACGCACATGACAGTACCGCACCACATCAAAAGTATACACACACCTCACGAATTGAGAGACACGAACTGACAGAAACATATATCGCAACACAAGGTTTTACACTGACCTAGAGCCCACAAAATTAAAGCGGGAAAATTCTGGTTCGGTTAAGTTCTTGTCTTTTGTTTTCAGGAAAAAATGCACCTTCAAACGAAAAAACCATATATTTAATCAAGTAGATTTTTTACTAAATCAATTGTGGAAATAAAGACCTTACCCATAATTGCTAAAGTAATAAATATAACACTAAACAATGAGAAATGAAATTTTAGCGATGCAGAGATATGAATGAAAAGGAAAAAGACTCAAAAGCAAAGAGCATATATAATTTAGTTATAATTCGTACCTATAATTTATTGCTTTCCTTTTGATTTATGTCATGTAACGAGTTGACGCAGATCTGCGCGTTGCGGCGGGATGTTAATTAGGAATGTCTTTAGTATCATCATATAAAATGCGAAACTGCAGCTAGATCTAACCGATTATGTGATACAAAATCATCAAAACAAACTTCACAATTCGGATAATCTTCAAAACAAACTGCAGCTCAAGGATTTGGGACAGTTGTCATATTTTCTAGGTATCCAAGCTACATTTTCTGAGGATGTCTTACACTTATCTCAGCAGCGCTACTTACTTGATTTATTATAGCGCACTGGTCTTGCTGATTGCCGTCCATTATCTACTCATGTATCTTCTGGTAGACAGCTCTCACGTCATATTGGTGATCCTCTATCTGATCCTACTATGTATCGGATCACTGTTGGTGCTTTACAGTATCTTGTGCTGACACGACCAGAGATTGCTTATGCGGTCAGTAAGGTGTCACAATTTCTTCAGCCACCTACTGATCGACTCTAGGTCGTTGTCAAGCAGATTTTGAGGTACCTTAAGGGTACCATCTCTCATGGGTTATGTATACGTCGGTCTACTTGTGTTGATTTACACGCTTACAGTGATGTTGATTGGGCCGGGTGTCCCGATGACCGACGTTCCACCACAGGTTATTGTGTCTTTCTTAGGCCCAACCTCATCAGTTGGAGTTCCAAGAAACAGCATACGGTTGCTAGGTCGAGTATTGAGGCTTAGTATCATGCTCTTGCTCATACAGCTGCTGAGTTACGATGGATTACATCTATATTGCATGAATTACATATCACGTTGACTTGTCCACCTTCTCTTTGGTGTGACAATATTTGAGCCACATATCTTGCAGTCAACCCAGTGTTTCATCAGCGCACCAAACACTTGGAGATTGACTTGCATTTTATTCGTGACATGGTTTTAGCGGGTATTCTACATGTTCGATATCTTTCTACTACGCTTCAGATTGCAGATAGTTTGACAAAAGGATTGTCTGGTGTTCGTTTCGACAGTATGAGGTCCAAGCTTCACGTGGATGCTCCCCGTTTAGCTTGAGGGGGCATATTAGTATGTATGAGTATGCACAGATAGCTGGAGTTAGTTACAGTTTGTTAGTAGTTATCAGGATCCTCTCCCTTGTCTATATATAGAGGATTCCTTGACTTGTACTAATAACTGAATTCATTAGATTGTTTGTTATGCTCGTACCTGATTCACAATCAAGTTGTGAAGGATTTGATACTTTTAGATGTCACCCCTTTTTCCCTTGGTACCCGTGTCCAAGAAGGATATATGGATGTAATAATCCCAAGGAACACACCTATACCCACCATGAAAGAGAAAATTTATGTGACAACTAATGATAACCAAGAATCTATTACAGTCGATGTGTATCTGGGTGAGTGTCGTAAAGTGAAAGACAAAATCTTCCTTGATGAGTTCGATCTTCATGGTATTCCACCAGCCCCTGCGCGGAAACAAAAACTTAAGGTTTGCTTTAGCATAGACGTCAATGGTATTCTTGAGGTCTTGGCTGAGTTGCAATCTACCAGTAAAAAAGTACATTAATTGATGGGAGTGGAAATGTGTCCAAGGATGACAATGAGAAGATGCTAAAAAGGATTGAGCTTTGAATTTTATTATTTAGAATTGCAGATTAAAATTAAGAGCATTGCTAGTGTTTCTACTTAACATATGTTGAGTTATATTATGGTATCTTTACAATGCGCCTAGTATATATGATTCTGGAATTATACTAATTGGAACTTCTTAAGGTTTTATGTATAAGATATGCAATGATATTATTTGACATTTATGGAAATTAAAAATATTTACGAGTCATGTTCCGTTTAGAAACTATATACCCCTACAAACTTTTTAAATATCATACATGCCCGGACCAAACTAGAAATATCATACATACCCTTTAAAGATTTTTGATGTATTGTAAAATACATCTTTATTCGCGTCCGTTTTAGTCGTTATTTATTCGTTTTAGTTCCGTTTTAGCGTAGATTGTACATACTATTGATTTATTTGTGTTTTCCGGGTCCTTGCAGCCAAAATATGCAGAAAACGAATCAAAATCTGGAAAGGAAAAGTGTCGGATTGTAAAACGGGAGCTCGGGAGCAGAAACGAGGCGAAAAACTCATTCTGGAGCTTTTACACGGGCCGCATAGACATCAGCATTAAGTTTACGCGCCCCGTCAAGGTTTAAAAAATCATTTTCTGACATTGGGAGCTAAACGGGCCGCGTAAGCTAAACCTCAATACTTACGCGGGTCGCGAGGGAGTGAATTACATGCACCGACTTGTTTCTTCAACGGATATAGGGTTTGAAAGGTTATAAAACATCATCTTCAACATCAGCCGCAACAGCTACGAATTTTGGAGTTCTGGAGCATCATTAGCGGCTGATTGAAGGTTTTGGAGCATTCGGGAAGCAAGGAATCATTCGGGTAACATTCGGGAGCGCTCGGCATTGAAGAATCAGGTTTATTCTTCCCGTTTTCATTCTTGTTTCGTTTGATCTTGTTTGTTCAATGATGAATTCAGAATTGATATTAATTGTTATTATGTTTCTGATTATGTTTTCCGGCTAAATACCTTTAACTACCTAGGCATGACGATTGTTTAAACAAAGATTGGATTTTTATTCGTTATTAATGTGATTATGGGTTATCTTGAAAAGTAAACGATTATGGAATTTTGATTTGGTGTATATGCATGCTTGAAGTGTTTGATTACTGTTTCTTGCTTCGTATGATCCTTGGTGACGGTCTTTATCACATAATAGGGTTATGCTAGGATTCTAGATTTAGGTGAGTGTCTATATCACATAATAGATCTTTAATCCTTTAAGGTGAAAATCGAGTAAGTAACCTTAGAAGTAATATTCGGTAATTTTATAAAATCAAGTGTTCTACTAATCTTGTCGCTGTAAGGCTCGAGGTTGTTAATAGGTCTCGGTTTGGTATATAGCTAGGATTAGGTTTTGTAAGAAATCGGTCTTAGTTCCCTAATCATTCTCGTGTCTATTAAACCAAGTTGAAACCCATAATTGCCTTAGACTTTCGCGCTGTAAGGTAGATCGTCACATTAAGGCACTTTTCAAGAAGTTAGAGGACTGTAAGGAAATCTAACAACCGGTAGTCGTAACAGCCTAGGTAGTGCCATAAGTTTCACCTCGAGAAGGGTTGAGGGGCTTAGTTGGTGTCTTAATAGGTTCAGTATCTAAAGATCCCGGTTCCATATCACATTAGTTTCGAAAAGAAATCCATTCCAAGTTAAACATGAGTCTAGCCTAGGTAGTCTTCATCGCCACTGGTTCAAGTCTTCGTCCGAGTTCGTGTTTAGTTAATTTAGCTAATTTGGTTTAATCTTTATTTGCGTTATTTAGGATTTTTAGAAACCCCCCCCCCCAATCGAATAAACAATTAGTCAAGTCGTGTCAGTCTTAGTCTAAATAGTGTCTTAGCGTAATTTAATTGAGTCTCGTGGGTTCGATATCCGGACTTACTTAGCTTTACTAGAGTCGATCGGTTCACTTGCCGGTTAGTAGTTTAGTCGAGTTTAGAGAGTGTAGAGTATTACTTTGAGTCTAGATTTAGGTTAATTTTAGTTGTTTTTATTAAACTACTTCGTGCACATCAATTTTACAATTTTACCAGTTTCAAATAATAATGGTTTAGCTATTTTTTATTAGATCAATAACCACACAAATGTGGAAGGTGCCGAAGCAAATTGGCAGAAAATCAAGCCAGAATTATCATTGGAATCACTCTTCCAATATTATATTACGACTAATACATATTTATACGACTGCGAGTCACACCTGACGTAATCTGATACTACCTCCGTGTGTTTGGTCATCTGAGTCTCTGTATTCAAGCCTGTAAACTGAATTCTTTGTGGTTGATACATGCTTTGTTCAATTAGTATTTCGAAAATATGCCTAGTGTTCAAAGCAATTTACCTAATAACCTAGAAGGCAACAATATGTATTAATAGCTAACGTAAATCATGTCAATGATTTCCGAAATTATGTCCGAGATTATATGTATTGATTATGTAATATTTAGTTTCCATGTATTCTTTGTATTGTAGGCCTATATATTGTATCTTATTGTTATCAATAAAATTAAGTGATTGAGTTCTCACATAGTATCAGCCTAAACAGGTGATCCCTCCTCCTTTGTCTCCCCTTCCTTCTTCTCAGCCCTACCCTACTGCCGCCACCATCCTTGCAGCGCCGCACATGGCTGACTCAAACCCTACTGCCACCACCATCCCCCTCCACTCCTTTCTTTACTTTATTCCTCTTAAACTCAATTTACAAAACCTAATTGGTCATATAGATGGAACCACAAAAATCCCATCCGAAACCATCACCACTGAAGATAACAAAACCTCTCCCAACCCTGAACATGCTGCCTGGACTGCCAATGATCAGTCTATGTGCCTTCTTCTCCAGTCCTCTCTCTCTGAGGAGGCTATGTTCGAAATTATTGGCCTCACAAACGCTCGCCAAATTTGGCTTGCTTTGGAAAATGCCTACATCCACAGTTCTCTTGATCGGATGCATGTCCTTCGTGACAGTTTACGTGCCTTGCAGAAGGGTTCCACTACAGCCACCGACTATGGTCGCAAATTCAAAACCATCTGCGATCAACTTGCGGCTATTGGTTTTCCAGTCGACGAACGCGACAAGTGTCATTGGTTTTTATGTGGACTTGGTGTCGCCTTTGAACACTTCTCAACCACACACCAAGCCCTTGGAACTTCTTCTTTCCGAGAACTTCTTAATAAGGCCGAGAATGAAGAAACCTTTGTCCCATCTCTTCACGGCTCCAATCTTCCCTCTGCTGCCTTTGTCGCACAAAACTCTCGTACTGGAAACTCTACTTGTCCCTTATCTGGTTCATCTTATTCTAATCGAGGACGTGGTCATGGCCGTAATACAGGTCGTGGCCACTTAAGACGTCCTCCTCACTATCAACTTTGCAGGAAAGACGGGCACTAGGGATGAGCTCGGTACCGTCCGGTACCGAACCGGTACCGAAAATCCTCAAAAGTGGGTACCGGTACCGGTACGGTACCGGTATTTGAGGGTAAAAACCGGTAAATACCGGTACCGAACCGGTACCGAAAATCCTAAACGTCGGTACCGAATCGGTATCGAAAAAGTACCCGGTTCGGTAAATTCGATACCGGTACCGGGAACGTTTTGCTCATCCCTAACGGGCACTATGCAAACACCTACCCGAATCTTGCATCCTTTGCTCAACAGGCTCCACCTCTTGATGCAAATCTCGCTTAGGCCTTTCAAGCTCAGTGTCATGTGACTGAGGAATACCCAGATTGGACGGGTGACACAGGTGAGTCAGCTCATCAGCTCATATGACTCCCTCTGTCCACGATCTTACCAATGCTCATTCCGCAAAAAGAAATGATTTTGTTCGGTTTGAGAATGGTCAAACCTTACCCATAACCAATGTCGGCACAACCTCCCTTAACAAACATATTTCTCTAAAAAATGTTCTTGTTGTTCCACATCTCACCAAACGTCTTCTTTCCATTAGTCGCCTAACCAATGATTCTCCTGTTGATGTTCTTTTTCTAACAACTTTTTTCACATTCAGAATCGAAAGACCAAGGAAATCCTGGCAAAAGGGACTTTTGAGAATGGGCTATACGTTCTTCGGGAGGGAAATCATGCGTTTTGCGTCATATTTAAATCATCATCTCAAAGCATCCTTTGAACGATGGCATGAATGTTTAGGACATGTTTCTTTTAACACTATTTCTAGATTACATAGACATGGTTCCGTATTTGTTACTTCTTTATTGCGAAAACCGAATATTTGTTCTCCTTGTCAATTGTCAAAATCACATCGTTTTCCTTTTTATTTGAATAATAAACGTTCTGAGCATGCTTTGGATTTAATACATTGTGATCTCTGGGGTCCTTCTCCTGTTACTTCATCATATGGTTATCGTTATTATGCTATATTTATTGATGATTTTTCTAGCTTTACTTGGTTTTATCCGCTAAAGTAAAAATCTAAATTTTATGATGCCTTGTTAATTTTCGCACCTTTTGTCCAAAATCAATTGTCCAGAAAAATCAAAATTTTTCAGAGTGATGGTGGAACTGAATTCACAAACCACAAAGTTCAAAAATTCTTCCATGATCATCATTGGCGGACCCAGGAATTTTTCTATTGGGGTGCGGAACATTTTTAAAAATTTTAGGCCCCTAGGTATATAAGTAAAAAAATCGGTTCGTATCGGGTCGGGTCGGGTCATGTAAAACAAACGAACATCAAACTAAATTTATATAATCATCAAAAACATGTCAAACCTTGTTACAAACATAATTAAAACGTCGACGCCCTACAGGTTTTCATTTTTTGAAATCTATCCAAAATATCATCTAAAGCTAATTTCTTAAGCAATTCTTTCTCTATATAATATAAGTTCATCGCTCCATAACATAATGTTTCAATTTTAATTTTCAACTATTTCAAGCCCTAGAAATCATAACGTAAGTTGTAATCACCCTAAAAATATATAAAGAACATAATCACCCTAAAAATCATCTAAACAACCATAAACAACGTCAAAACGCACAAAATTTCAAACCTATTTAACAACTTTATTACCCTTTTTTCTCCTATAATATCAACCAAAATCATCAAAATAACAAAGAAACTTACCCGTGTTCGGATTCCGGTTAGATTTTGTGTCAAACGACGGTGGTATGGTGGCTGATTACGGTGGTCGCCGGCTGCTGGACTATTGTCGCTGGGTGATGTTGTTCGTTGGCAGTGCAGGGACGCAAGAGAGAGAGAGAGAGAGAGATTCTTAAGGTTTAGGGCTTTAATTATTTTATCATAGTTTGAAATATTGTTGGGTTTGGTTAATGGGCTAAGACTTAGTGGGCTAGCTAGTTAGGAATTATAAGTGGGTAAAGGACTAAAGGTATGGGTATTTGGGTTTAGTTGGTTAGGTATTAAAAGTTATATAATTTAGGTAGTATATTTTTTTTTTAAATAAGAGTTTACTAAAAAAATTTAAAATATAAATTGATAACACTTTTTACCTAAGGGGTGCGGACAAAAAATTTCTAAGGGTGCGGTCGAAAATTCCAATGGGTGCGGATGAAAAATTCCAAGGGGTGCAGACGGGATTTTCGACGGAATTTAACCCTAATTTTTTTTCTCCCGGGGGTGCGCCCGCCCACCTTGGGGTGGGCTTGGGTCCGCCCCTGATGATCATGGCATTCATCATCGACTCTCCTGCCCCCACACGCCTGAGCAAAATGGTCGAGCCGAGCGAAAACATCGTGTAACGCCCCAAAATCTGAATGTTAATGTTTGTCGTATGTTCTTATGTGACACGTCATGAAATAAGTAACTAGGCTATTTAACCTAGTTAAGGGTATGGTCAAAAGTATTAAATGATGAAGGTAGTGTCAGTTATGTTTTAAAGGTAAACCCGAGGGGCTAAAGTGGAATAAATGAAAGTTAAGTTATAAGATAACTAAACACACACATAAACACACACATCGTGTGTGTTCGAGAAAGATCAGGAGGCTCCCATGGAGCCTCAAACCCTAAATCGCCTTTAAGCTCAAATTGGAAGGCAAGATGAAGTTGAAATCCATAACCGAGCATGGATTAATGATCACCAACACGAGGGGATCATAAGGTATGTCTTAAATCTAAGATTGGTGATCATGGGTGAAGTGGGTTATGTTCTAATCCGTGAGTTAATATGAAATTGATCATGTACAAGGGTTAGAATCCTCGTGTAGAACATGGGTTACGAACGGTTTGCGTTAATTTGATGTTTAGAGGTGACACCCGTTAGTTAGGGTGAAGATGATGACTAGAATCACCTCCTATGTTCAAGTCTTGTTGAATGATTGATGTATTATGTGGGTATGATGAATTATTGTTAGATGAAAGTATAGGAATATGATGATGTTATGTTTAATATTCATTTGGAATGATACATGATGATTAGTAGTTGGTTTTGATGGGTTATGTATGAATTTAGAAGAATTGTGCATGAAATAATTGTATGTTATGCTTAAAAGGTAGTACTCACATCAAGTGTATGATGAAATGTATATAGTGTCGTCCGTATGGTTGATTATGATGTTACGGGTATATGATGATAAGTCGATAGTTGAGTATGGTTAATAGTTGACTTTTGAAAGTCAACTAAGTATAAGAAACATGAATTGACTCGTTGTCGTAAAGGCTGGATTATAGGAAGTCGTATGGTACATGTTATGTTAAGATGCGTTATTTGTGATTATGTGATGAATTACAAGAGTTAAACGGATATGAATATAATCATATGAGTCTTGTATGCTAGAAAGGACTAATGAAAGTTCCGGGTGAAATATGAGATTGATATGATTGTTAACATGTACGAATGCATATGCTAATAGGAGCGTGATCTTGATGAAAAGAGAGTATAGGAAGCATGTCAAGACGGACTCACGCCTGAAAGGATAACGGGTCAAGAAAAGGCGAGGAATCGGATACGAGCACGGATGCATAAGGTAAGTGATTTCCTTAATCACTTCTTAGTACTAGTAAGTAATAAAGTGTTGTAATGAATTAAGCATGACGTTTGAGGTCAAATATGTGTTAAAGTCCTTCGTCGTAAATGATGGGTTTAAGGTTGACCAAAATGCCCTTGATGGGTATTTTGGGGTAAACGAGCTTAAAAGTAGTTTTGAAGCAAGTTATTCGATTAGTGTAATGTTTTGGACAAGTATGGAAGTGGGGATTATGGTTTGGTTAGTTGTAGACCAATTAATGCACGAATACCCTTAACGGGTCAAAAATAAGCATATGAACGATAAGGTGTTAAGAGGATGCAAGGCATCCAAGAATTTGGTAATTTATGATAGACGTCACTTATATTATTATGTTTATAAGAGGTTTTGGTAAAACGAACAAGTTATGTTGACGTATGCATGAACGGGTCGAAAAGTGGTAAAAGGGTAATAAGCCGAAGAGTTAAAAGTAAGAAATTATATTAAGTCGGATGTTGGATTTTAGTTCCATTAGATGGAGAATTAAATTACGGACGCATAGGAAAAAGAATCGGGTAAAACGGAGCAAAAACGAGGGAGTTATGCTCGTTTCCGTAAAAACGGAACGTGCTGAAAATATGCAGCACCAGCTGCGAAGTTTCTGTGAAAAGTGGGGGGTCGCGTAGCGCGACGGCCCGTCGCGTCGCGCGACGGGTCAGGTTTCTTCGGAAATTGTTTTCATGCCCCGTTTTGCCTTGGGAACTCGTTTAAACGCGTTTTAAGTCGTGTATGACTAGTTTAACTCATGTTTTGTGACCATTAGGGTAAGCGTATGTGTGGATAGGCATGTAAGGACGTTGTATATCTCTATACACGTATGTAGAAGTGTATGAAAGCGTGTATTCGCGAATGTATGTAAGATTATGGTGTGTAAGCGAGAACATAAGGATATATATGAAGGCGTATATGAATAGACAAGTATGAGTCGGGTATATTGCAAAGGTTGATTGGAAATATAAATGTAGGCATGTATGTAGGTGGGTACGTATGTATGTTGTATAAGTATAAGAGTATGTATGTAAGGGTGTATGTAGATAGTATGTATATGTAGTCAAGTGAGTATGTACGAAGGTATGCACGTATGTAAGTGGTGAGAAGGTATGGAATAAGTATGTACGCATGTATGTAAGTATGTATGTATGTTTGTATGCAAGTATGTATGTAGGTTTGTATGTATGTATGTATGTATGTAGGTATGTATGTATGTATGTAGGCATGTAAGTATGTATGTATGTATGAACGGATGTGTTTAGGTATGCACGTACGTATGTATGTAGGTACATAGGGATGTATGTTGCTATGTGTGATCGTAAGTGTATGTATGAGTTGTATGAAAGTATGTACGCATGCATTCAATGAAATTGAGTACTAACGATAATAACATCGTGCCTGGTGATGAAGTGTAATGCAGGAATACCAAGGAAGTCTCACTACGAATCTTATGATCAGAAGGAAAGCCGGGATGTAAAGAGTTAATGAAATGAAAAGTAAACGTGAACAAGTCTTGTATGCTTATGATACGTACTAACGTTATGAATTCTATGTGGTGAGCGCAGGTAGTACAAGCCATGAGGATTACTGTGGAGTAGGGATCGAAGATCGAGTCACAAGACGGATTGTACGGGAATGTTTAATTATGTAATTTTAGTGTCGATAAGTTATGTTCTTATATTAACACGAAGTTTTAGAATGTCAAGATATATGTCATGAAAGAAATTTTCAGACTCGAAATTCCGCTGCGTTGTGTTAAGGTTAAACCTGTTAGGGTGTAAAAAGTTGGTATCAGAGCCCTGGTTTGAGAGAATCAAGTACGAGAAGGTAAGTACTTGAACTCAAACTTGCGTGCTCTTGAGATAAGAAGTCCGTACAATCTAAGACTCGATCAAGATCCAAAGGTAAAGGCTAATGAAAGTATGTACTTATGTATACGTATAAAGAAACTGACGGTTTGTATGTGCAAGGTAAGCATAAGTGTTGGAAGCGGAGGAACCGTGAATGCGGTCTAGTATGAATACTAAGGCAGGCAAAGAGGTAATAGGATAAATAGGCAAATGAGCCCAGGTACGTAAATGTAATATGTGGATGTATGTAATGGAAAAGTTCATTCAGGGAAGGAAAATTTTAAGATGAAAGACAATGATAGTATAGTAATGAAGTATTGGAAGCAATACACGCGCCGAAGCCTAAGTCTACGAACATAAGGTGACAATTACATGAAGGCACGAAACTACTATGTGGATTGTGTACCTGGCCAGTACACGAGAAACGTATGACGTTCGTGAGGTCATGATAATTGTTACAGGTATGTCCGGTAGAGTTGGGTAGCAGGCGGGCGTGTGGGTGAAATGGGAAGTAAGACTCTCGGGAAATTGAGAGTGCTATGTAAGAATGAAAAACATGCCTGATAAGAATGAAGAATGTTGAATCCGTGATTAAGTGCGGATCAACGAGGCATCAATGATATGTTTGAATCCGTGATATGGATTCAAGGGATGAAAGGCATGAATGATATGTTTGAATCCGTGATATGGATTCAAGGATGAAAGGTAAGAATGAATGTTTGAATCCGCGAGACGGATTCAAGGAGGAAAAGTAAGAATGTAATGATTGAATCCGCGAGACGGATTCAAGGAAGAAAGGTATGAATGTAATGTCTGAATCCGCGAGGCGGGTTCGAGGATAAGAGGCATGAATGTAATGTTTGAATCCGTAAGGCGGATTCAATGAATGAAAAAAAAAAGCATGAATGATGCGTCTGAATCCGTGAGACGGATTCAAAAATATAAGAAGATGAAATTAATCCGCCTAAGAAGATGTCGACAGTTTGACCATGATTGAGTCGAACGGGTCATAGAAAAAAGTATAAAGCAAAAAGTGATAGTATAATAAACGAAGTTTGTATAAGTTACGTGTTAGATGTGTTAGTAATTGACTCTTAGAAGTCGGAATGATGACGGGCTGTGACCCGGACAATAACTTGAGTATGGGCGGAAATGGTAAGCTCAGTAAGAAATATTGAAACGATGTAATAAGGTCTTTGCAAGTAAGTACGAATGGAAGGAAGTACGAGCGTGTACTTCCGTTGGCAAAATGATTAATTGAATGAAAAGATTGCATGTAAGAAATAGAATGTGCGGTATGTTATAGCAGGATTATTGATGTGATGAAACCAATCGTATTGGGGAAAGGATGTGCACGAGTGGAAACTCATGACACGGATGAATGAAATCTGGCCTATTATGGCTAGTACTCGAGGAAAAGATGAATCGATCTGGGTTGCAGATCGTGGGTTGGGAGATGAAAAAGAGGTTAGTAAGAATATTAAACTCATGATTGGATAGATATGAACTAGTATGACACCTGTATATGTGTAAATTAAGTAATGCATGAAGTGAAAGCAATAGTAATGTGAAATGAACGAAATGATTTAAAGATAAAATAAAGGTATGCAAGGTATACGTAGCTGTAGAAAATGTAGAATGAGGTTAACGTTAGAATTAAGCACGTAGGCGTGATTATGTAATAATAGTTTTGTTGTGATAACAAAACAAAAGTTAAATGTTATACAGAGTATGTAGAGAATGTAAATTTTAAAGGTGAGATGGAGATATTAGATCCATTAAGAAAGGATCATATTAAAGGACGGAAGAGTATGTGTATTGACCAGTTATTGACAGGTCAAGTAAATGAAAATGAAAATGATATAAGAAAGAATGATCAGGAAAGTATGGGCTAGTAGTCGTATGGATGGACTAGAAGAAAAGATAATGTGTGTTTGATGAAAGTGAGAAAGGTTTCGGGGACGAAACCTTGTTTAAGGGTGGTAGACTTGTAACGCCCCAAAATCTGAATGTTAATGTTTGTCGTATGTTCTTATGTGACACGTCATGAAATAAGTAACTAGGCTATTTAACCTAGTTAAGGGTATGGTCAAAAGTATTAAATGATGAAGGTAGTGTCAGTTATGTTTTAAAGGTAAACCCGAGGGGCTAAAGTGGAATAAATGAAAGTTAAGTTATAAGATAACTAAACACACACATCGTGTGTGTTCGAGAAAGATCAGGAGGCTCCCATGGAGCCTCAAACCCTAAATCGCCTTTAAGCTCAAATTGGAAGGCAAGATGAAGTTGAAATCCATAACCGAGCATGGATTAATGATCACCAACACGAGGGGATCATAAGGTATGTCTTAAATCTAAGATTGGTGATCATGGGTGAAGTGGGTTATGTTCTAATCCGTGAGTTAATATGAAATTGATCATGTACAAGGGTTAGAATCCTCGTGTAGAACATGGGTTACGAACGGTTTGCGTTAATTTGATGTTTAGAGGTGACACCCGTTAGTTAGGGTGAAGATGATGACTAGAATCACCTCCTATGTTCAAGTCTTGTTGAATGATTGATGTATTATGTGGGTATGATGAATTATTGTTAGATGAAAGTATAGGAATATGATGATGTTATGTTTAATATTCATTTGGAATGATACATGATGATTAGTAGTTGGTTTTGATGGGTTATGTATGAATTTAGAAGAATTGTGCATGAAATAATTGTATGTTATGCTTAAAAGGTAGTACTCACATCAAGTGTATGATGAAATGTATATAGTGTCGTCCGTATGGTTGATTATGATGTTACGGGTATATGATGATAAGTCGATAGTTGAGTATGGTTAATAGTTGACTTTTGAAAGTCAACTAAGTATAAGAAACATGAATTGACTCGTTGTCGTAAAGGCTGGATTATAGGAAGTCGTATGGTACATGTTATGTTAAGATGCGTTATTTGTGATTATGTGATGAATTACAAGAGTTAAACGGATATGAATATAATCATATGAGTCTTGTATGCTAGAAAGGACTAATGAAAGTTCCGGGTGAAATATGCGATTGATATGATTGTTAACATGTACGAATGCATATGCTAATAGGAGCGTGATCTTGATGAAAAGAGAGTATAGGAAGCATGTCAAGACGGACTCACGCCTGAAAGGATAACGGGTCAAGAAAAGGCGAGGAATCGGATACGAGCACGGATGCATAAGGTAAGTGATTTCCTTAATCACTTCTTAGTACTAGTAAGTAATAAAGTGTTGTAATGAATTAAGCATGACGTTTGAGGTCAAATATGTGTTAAAGTCCTTCGTCGTAAATGATGGGTTTAAGGTTGACCAAAATGCCCTTGATGGGTATTTTGGGGTAAACGAGCTTAAAAGTAGTTTTGAAGCAAGTTATTCGATTAGTGTAATGTTTTGGACAAGTATAGAAGTGGGGATTATGGTTTGGTTAGTTGTAGACCAATTAATGCACGAATACCCTTAACGGGTCAAAAATAAGCATATGAACGATAAGGTGTTAAGAGGATGCAAGACATCCAAGAATTTGGTAATTTATGATAGACGTCACTTATATTATTATGTTTATAAGAGGTTTTGGTAAAACGAACAAGTTATGTTGACGTATGCATGAACGGGTCGAAAAGTGGTAAAAGGGTAATAAGCCGAAGAGTTAAAAGTCGGAAATTATATTAAGTCGGATGTTGGATTTTAGTTCCATTAGATGGAGAATTAAATTACGGACGCATAGGAAAAAGAATCGGGTAAAACGGAGCAAAAACGAGGGAGTTATGCTCGTTTCCGTAAAAACGGAACGTGCTGAAAATATGCAGCACCAGCTGCGAAGTTTCTGTGAAAAGTGGGGGGTCGCGTAGCGCGACGGCCCGTCGCGTCGCGCGACGGGTCAGGTTTCTTCGGAAATTGTTTTCATGCCCCGTTTTGCCTTGGGAACTCGTTTAAACGCGTTTTAAGTCGTGTATGACTAGTTTAACTCATGTTTTGTGACCATTAGGGTAAGCGTATGTGTGGATAGGCATGTAAGGACGTTGTATATCTCTATACACGTATGTAGAAGTGTATGAAAGCGTGTATGCGTGAATGTATGTAAGATTATGGTGTGTAAGCGAGAACATAAGGATATATATGAAGGCGTATATGAATAGACAAGTATGAGTCGGGTATATTGCAAAGGTTGATTGGAAATATAAATGTAGGCATGTATGTAGGTGGGTACGTATGTATGTTGTATAAGTATAAGAGTATGTATGTAAGGGTGTATGTAGATAGTATGTATATGTAGTCAAGTGAGTATGTACGAAGGTATGCACGTATGTAAGTGGTGAGAATGTATGGAATAAGTATGTACGCATGTATGTAAGTATGTATGTATGTTTGTATGCAAGTATGTATGTAGGTTTGTATGTATGTATGTATGTAGGTATGTATGTATGTAGGCATGTAAGTATGTATGTATGAACGGATGTGTTTAGGTATGCACGTACGTATGTATGTAGGTACATAGGGATGTATGTTGCTATGTGTGATCGTAAGTGTATGTATGAGTTGTATGAAAGTATGTACGCATGCATTCAATGAAATTGAGTACTAACGATAATAACATCGTGCCTGGTGATGAAGTGTAACGCAGGAATACCAAGGAAGTCTCACTACGAATCTTATGATCAGAAGGAAAGCCGGGATGTAAAGAGTTAATGAAATGAAAAGTAAACGTGAACAAGTCTTGTATGCTTATGATACGTACTAACGTTATGAATTCTATGTGGTGAGCGCAGGTAGTACAAGCCATGAGGATTACTGTGGAGTAGGGATCGAAGATCGAGTCACAAGACGGATTGTACGGGAATGTTTAATTATGTAATTTTAGTGTCGATAAGTTATGTTCTTATATTAACACGAAGTTTTAGAATGTCAAGATGTATGTCATGAAAGAAATTTTCAGACTCGAAATTCCGCTGCGTTGTGTTAAGGTTAAACCTGTTAGGGTGTAAAACATCGACACATTACAGAAACAGGTCTTGCCATGCTTTTCAATTCCCATGCCCCCACCAACTTATGGACCGATGCCTTTGGATCGACAACCTTCATCATCAATCGTCTCTCTATGGCCTTACTGGATTTTAAATCCCCTTTTGAACATCTATTCGGCCATACTCCAACCTACTCCACCTTTCGTGTCTTCGGGTGTCGTGTCTTCCCGTATCTACGAGATTATGCCAAACATAAGTTATCATCTAGAAGTGCCGAATGTATTTTTGTAGGGTATGATGCCAAATATAAAGGATATCGTTGTCTTGACCCTCGGTCAAATAAGGTCTACATCACCCGGCATGCTCAATTTGACGAAGATAATTATCCCTTTAGTGGCTCTGTCAAACCGGTTGATGAAGCCACATTAGTCTTCTCAAACTTTGATGAGACCTTACCTTCCATTCCACTACCAAATCAGCCTCCCATCATACACCATTCTCCTTCGGCTCCCGTCCAATCCACTGCTACCTCTCAGCCCAATTCCGATCCTTGTCCCCTTTGTTCGGCCCACTCTACTTCTACCAGTCCCCTTCCCTCAACGCATAACGCACACCTGCCAACCGCTTCCCCAACCCACCTACTTCGGCCCATGCTTCACCCACAACCCATCCTTCATCTTCGGCCCAATCCCCCACACAACCATCCTCTTCCCAAAATCAACCAGAACCCGAACCACCTCAGCCTACACCCGAAAATAGCCCTGCTCCGGCACCTCCTGCGCAGCCGATGCCATCACATACTATGAGAACTCAATCCAAAAATGGCATCTTCAAACCTAAATATTTTGCTAACTTGAGTTTATTTTCAACCGCTTTACATCATGCGCTTCTTGCAGCTCATGACCCACGTGGTTATAAATCAGCAGCGAAGCACTCTAAATGGGTACGTGCAATGGAGGAAGAGCTGGATGCGTTACACAAAAATAAAACTTGGGTTCTAGTTCCTTGTCCTTCCAATGCAAACATTGTTGGTTCAAAGTGGATTTTCAGGACAAAATTTAAAGCCGATGGTTCCATTGATCGATATAAGGCTCGATTGGTAACGCAAGGTTTTACTCAAGTTCCAGGACTTGATTTTTCTCACACCTTCAGTCCAGTTGTTAAAGCCTCTACTGTGCGGGTTGTTCTTGCTCTTGCCACTATTTATGGTTGGCCCTTAAGGCAGTTAGATGTTCGCAATGCCTTTCTGAATGGAAATCTGACTGAGACCGTATATATGGAACAACCTACTGGGTTTGTGGATTCTCGTTTTCCGAATCACATGTGTCGCCTACAGAAAGCTCTTTATGGTCTAAAACAAGCACCTCGCGCTTAGTTTCAGCGCCTCAGCAAAGGTGTTCTCTTTCATGACCCCACTCTTTACCGGTCACTCGTCGGGGCCCTTCAATATCTCACTATCACCAGACCTGATCTCTCATATGCAGTAAACTAGGCCAGTCAACATCTACAAGCTCCAACAATTTCGCATTTTCAATCGGTCAAGCGGATTCTTCGTTATGTTAAGGGAACCATTACCTTTGGATTGACTTTCTCCAAACCTGCTACCACTACTTTAGTTGGCTATTCTGATGTTGACTGGGCCCGTTGCATAGAAACAAGGCGATCTACTTATGGATACTTCAATTACTTAGGCGGAAATCTTGTGTCTTGGAGTGCAAAGAAATAACCCACATTCTCCAGATCTAGCTGTGAGTCTGAATATCGTGCTATGGCAAATACCGCAGCTGAAATCATTTGGCTCACTCATCTTCTTCGTGAGCTGCATGCGCTTCCCATGGCTCGTCCTACTCTACTCTGCGACAACAAAAGCGCTATTTTCCTCAGCCAAAATCCGGTTTTTCATAAGCGTGCCAAGCACATTGATATTGATTATCATTTCGTTCGAGAACTCATCTCCTCAGGGCACCTACATACAAAGTTTGTTCCATCCGATCTCCAGGTTGCGGACATTTTCACAAAAAGTCTCTCTCGTCTTCTATTTGAAAAATTTCGGGGATTACTTCGTGTTGGTTCCCCACATGTTCGATTGACGGGGGGTAATAGCTAATGTAACATGATTTACGAAATTATGTCAGAGATTATATGTATTGATTATGTAATATTTAGTTTTCATGTATTCTTTGTATTGTAGGCCTATATATTGTATCTTATTGTTATCAATAAAATTAAGTGATTGAGTTCTCACATAGTATCTTCTTCCCCCAAATTGTACTTCACTACCTGTCTTATATTTTTTTGAACGGCCAACAAAACTCAACTATTATAAAGAACCCACCAGAAAGAAGCTGGCAAAAATACAACGAAACATCCGAAAGTTGACATGTTTTATATGGATCATTGACCGGTTTGACTTACTCCCATGTAAGTTCTATATTCCCACTTTTTATAGTTTTTACTATTTTGGTTTGATATGGATGCTTGCATGAAAGTTTATGAAAATGTTATGATTCTAGCACTAATAAATGATTTGAATACTATTTTAATGAAGTAATGCCTATAAGATGTTAGGTTAATTGTTGATCTTTTAACTGATTATGCAAGGTTTTCAATGTTGTAGAATCCTACTTAATATAGGTTTTCATAGAATCACATGATTTAACACAAATAAAGAAAATGAAATGTTTGGCCTTTAAGCCGTTATGTTGATGAGTTACTTTTAAGATGAACGTTATGTTTAAAAGGATTGGTAGTATGGAAAACCTAACTAACAAGTTTATGAAGGAAATGGTAAATGTTCTAAGTCTTGCATGGTATAAGTAGCGGTATAGATTTGATGGATAGAGCCTTGGATTAGTGCCTAGTTCAAGTAACTAAATCTATTACTAACCTTATGGCAGCGTCATGACCGGGACACGTGACTGTCATAAGAGCTACGGGGGCGGTGCCTTTATGGCCTGTCACTAGAGGATTGTACAGCTTATGAGACCGGAGTGGCGACGTTCACTTGAGGGGTGAGCGTGACTCTATAATATAATGTGCTTTGTCAATTTATGGACAATGAGCCACAGGGGTTGTGATGTGCATGGTCAGTTTATGGACAATGAGCCATAAGGGCTATATGATATACGTTGTCAGGTTATGGACAACAAGACATTAGGGCAATGCTATGATATTCTTAGAAACTAACTACCAGGGGCGGACCTAGAGTGATAGAAGGGGTAACCTCCGTTGCTCCTTGACGCTCCAACGGTAGTGTAAATTTTGGAAAAATTTGACGGTTTTTCGATTTCGTTACCCATTTTTATATAAACGTTACCCCTATACGGATTTTCTAGATCTGCCACTGCTAACTACTACAAAATCTACATGGTACTTTTATTTATATGCTGCATATGTACATGTTATTTATCCCACATTTTCAAAAGATGACACCAATAGTCCAGTAAGATTGTGGAGTGGGAGTGCCAAACAACATATCATTGCACACGAATATCTTAAACAAAATCCAACACAAACTTGGTAAACAAACAGCTGACCCATGAATACAAAAGAAAAACGCTCTATTAACAACCCAAAACACACCTTTCAACATACAAATCATAGTATTTATAACTTAATCCTTAAAGTTGATCTCATAATCCCCACTGGTTTCAATCTCGTCGTCTAAATCAATCTCATCGTCGTCTGGATCCAACGACCCCTCACCCATGACTGTTTTTCCAATCCTGGTGGACCCTTCCCCTGGAGTCTTAGCCTCTTGTATGATCCGGTTGATCTCCTCGACACTTTGAAGCGATTGATCACTGCTTGTGTTTGCATAATTTGTTCTCTCGCCTTCCACCAGCTCCTTTGGCATGTTTTTCTTAAACCAAGGATGTTTCTTGATTTCTTCTATAGTGATCCTCTTTACAAATGATTGAGCAACTTTAGTTTCATATTTTCTTAAACCAAATAATCGAACCAATTTATAAGACGATAACAGTTTTTTTAATATTTATAAACAATATTATATATCATAAAGTTTTGTTATAATCTTTATAAATAACATATTTCTTGCCCCAAACTTTGCTTTATATATTAACATGTTTGTTGATTATTTACTTGACCCACAATACAATTGGATTTATTAACTGGAATGAGTCTGAATCAATCACGTCCAAAACCGACAGTTAACCAAATTTACCTGAACCATATTTTGTAAAAATGAATTAAACAAACATTTTTAAACCGAATTCAATCGGTTATAAAAACCTTTTTAAATATTATGCTCTGAAACAAACAAAATATTATGGTACTCTATAATATCATATAAGATGGCAGGACGTGCTCGATTCTGCATCATGCCGTGCCATCTATATTGAAAAAGAAATGGTACCTTGGATGGGTTAGCAACAAAGATACGAGAAAGGAGGTGTCTACAATCTTTAGAAACACGCACATAATCAGGTATCGAGTACTGAACACTCAGAATTCTCTGCATATAATAAGAACAACCCAATGTTATAACCGAGTCATGACACTCTTTTAAGTTAAAGAAGCATATAATTAATTTGGAGCTAGATAATATTTATTATGTGAAGCTGTGGTCATCATGTTGTCAAATTAACAATAATTCTGAATCTGGAAATTGCAAGTCTTGACTTTTGACCGTAAAGTCAGCATGTATCTCTATTCTTCTAGGAACATATGTATAATATAATTTGAACAGTTTTTGATATATCATACCCCAATTGTGTTACGAAAATTTCGAGGGTCTTTGGGATCCTCAAAAGGGTAAGCTCCTACAAGCATAACGTAAAGAGTCACCCCACAGGACCAAACATCTGCAATCTAACACAAAATAGACAATCAGACAAAACTGTGGTATGTTTGTATGTGTGGGAATTCGACCCATTTACTAATAAAGTGTTGGTTTTGAGTTATGCTTATTCTCTATCAGTATCAAGAGGGTAAAATTATAAAAAAAAAAAAAAAAAGAATAGCTTGTGAAGGGAATGGGTCAAACAGTCGCCCAAAGTGTATTTTAATGACCAAATATGTAACTTCGGTAATCATACGTGACACAATAATTATTTACAAATGGGTGAATCAAACCCGTACATAAAAACAAACATTTTGACCCGTAACACAACCCGTGTGACCCACCATTTCGCCACCTCTAGTATTTTGCTAGAAAACAAACCAACCAAAAGATGCAATAAAGTACCTTGCCATCATATTCTTTACGAGATATAACCTCCGGGGCAATGTACGCTGGTGTTCCCACTTTCGATTTTGGTTGAGAGTGCAATAAGCCAGACTGAAAATACGACCAGAAAGTGCATGATAATCGAAAACTTTACATCAAAAGATAAAATTGTCCTAACAAATGTAGTTTTTACTTTTTAACCTTTGAATAACCAAAATCACAAATCTTGAGACGAGGGGTCCGGCTTCCATCTAAGAGAGTGTTCTCAAGCTTCAAATCTCTATGACAAATTTCCTAATGTTCAAAAAAAAAACAATGATTATGAAACACAAACGATACAAATAGCTCAAAACTACTAAAAGTTATTATAGCATGCTAAAAAAACAATCTTTACCATTGCATGACAGTAGCTGACCCCAGATATAAGCTGTTGGAAGAAAAACCGAGCCTGTTTTAACAAAAAATATCATTTCAAGGTGTTAGTTTTTCGCGGTTTCATTTGTACAATAGAGAAAGTGATAACGTGTATGAACCTCGTCTTCACTGAATCTTCCAGCATTGCAAATCTGGCCAAAGAGTTCACCACCAGCTGCATATTCCATCACTATGGCCAGATGTGTTGGAGTTAAGAAAACCTGCACACATTTATTATTCTTATACTACGGACCTGTGGACCGTTATACCCTTGGTAAGCTTTGGTTTGTTTAAAGATTGAATTTTTATTCATCTTTGGTTTAACTTCTTGCAAACCGCTTGCGAATATCGTTATTTTGTCATGAAGTGAGTGGAAAGTTATGTTTCTAGAAGCACAAAGTTACCTCCTTGAACCGAATGATGTTTGGATGTCTAAGTGATCTGTGATTGATGATTTCCCTTTGAACGTTTTCATCAATCTGAAACAAGAACATGAGGCGTTAGGACCTTTCGAAAATCGGTCATAAAGGAAGTTCTTGAATAGCATGAGATCAAGATTAGTCACTGTGTCACACAAGATCAAAGATACCATTTTAACACAGTGGATTATACTAGCGGGCCCGCGGGCCGGACAGGTTTGGGTAGTTTAACTAACAACGGAATTGTGGAAACATGTCACGTTGGGTTAGGTTGAACCGCGACTGCGTGCACGATTTTACCATATTCTCTGATTTTTTTAATAAAAGTTGACGTGTAAATTATGATTAAAAGATATTATTACATCAAGAATTAAAAGTTTGAATAAAAAGCTTTAGGAGGTTGTACGCGCGCATTAAAAGTATACTTTTGACGGACCTGGTTGGGTAGTTGACCCTTCCCCCTTTAGATAATCTTTTTCATATGACCCGTTTGAGATCAAACAAAACACAATCAAACCGTTAAGCAGAAAGGGTCGAAACTGGCACCTCTAAATTTATACACAAGAAAGTATTAGCTAACACCAAGATTCATCTCTAAATATTTCAAGCCAGATCCTTTCACCGTACCATGAAAATTTCAGCACTTTCCTTTTCTGTATATCCCATAAAAATTGTGATATGGAATATTTTAAAATTGTACTAGTTATATGCTGCTTGTTATTATTACAACAAATAAACAAATTATATTCACTTTTGACATGAACCAAATTGATTTTTTTTATAAAACGACCTGTTTTGATCCAAACCCATTTTGCCTAGAACTTGTTTTGACCCGTTTCACGACCGACCTGCCGGTTTTGCCAAAGCTTATATTCAAAGTTTAAAACACTATATCCATGTGAATACTAAACTGACTGGTCAAACTGGGTCAATAAATAGAATCACATACCTTTGATCCTCTTTCAATGTATTTGACTGCAAGCAACTCTTTGGTCTTCTTAACTCTAACCAGCCTTGCCACTCCAAAATTCCCGGAACCAAGCTCACCTCCATTCTAACCACACAACACACAAAAAGTCAACTCAAAGTCAACCCCAGATCAAAAAAACATTCATAAAGCTCAGAGAAAAACTGAAAAGTGTTAGTGACTATTACTTGTGAATGTTGAAAAAGATGAACAAAAGTTGATACCTTTGAGTTCAAAATTAAATGATATATAAAGGGTTTTGTGGGAATTTAATATAGATTTGATTTTTAAAAAATATCTTTAAATAATTGAAGGGGGGACCACTAAGCCTTGTGGTTGAGTGGTAGCCTTGTGACATTTCAAATGGGAGGTTATGGGTTGGAGTCTCGTTTGAGACAAATTTTATTCTGGGTTGAGTCAAGCAGTGGCGAAGCTTGAGATTTCCGACCACAGGAGGGGGGGGGTTGAAAAACCTAAAAAGTTCTATAGAACCGGGGGGTCGAAAATGTATATACCCAAAAATTTCTATACGAAAACTACATACTCTCCACTACTGAGCGAAAAGTCGCCCTACTTAAGCTGCGCCCCTGAAGCCAAGGGTTTTTTTCCAGTGGATTTCCTCCTAGGAGGGTGGACTGAGTCATCACGTTATGTTCTTCGGATGGGATTTCCTCTTAGGAGGGTGGACCGGATCATCACGTTATGTTCTTCGGATGAAAGGTGATTCATTTGTCAGAGTGCTGGGCCTTCGCTGAGACCACAGGGTATGGGGCTCGTCCCCGGCCCCCCCCCCCCCCCCCCCCCCCCCCCCCCCCCCCCCGCGTCCTGGACCGTTGCACACCGCCCCCTAGGGGCCGTCACGGCGCCTTCGTCCGCCAGCCAACCGACGTTGGAGACGGAGCAATTGGTTGGCTGAGATTTCATTTGGTGGGCCCTCTCTCCCTCTCTAGTGGGTAGTCCTCCTCCCGTGATGACGTGGCGCCTACGTAGCGGGTGGTCTCCAAAGAGACTATCCATTCCCATGGTCTGATAAAAATATTAATTATAAATAATTGATTGGGGGAAGAGACACGTGTGCAAAATATACAAGCTAGTAGGGCACCCTGCATTTAAAGAGTCGGCTGCCTTCAAGGTGCTGGCAAGTGAAGGTTTTGCAGATTTGTGACATGTGTAATATATCTAGCTACGTTTGAATATATTGGAGCATGAAGTGGGTCCGGTGTGGAAAGTATCATTTATTTGGCTTTTCTTGTTAGTTTAAAGTCAAATGAAAACTTTATATTATAAGTGCCACACACATTTAATAATCTAAGATTCTAAGGGGTATATATATGCCTCGTGTCACACTAAACTTTCACACAATAAATGTGGATATGTTATTTAAATGCGGTTTAATATATATTGGACCACGAATGTCTTTTTATATAACTTTTTGGTTATCAACTTATTCTTTTTAAATCTTTGTATTCAAACTTTATAACTTGAAAGAAATATATCATATAATAGATAAGAAAGATAGTAGTGTATGCTGCTAATAAAACACGTACCCCTTGTCCTGCATTATTAAAAAAAATGTGATGCAAAATAGTTTTTTTTATCTTTTTAGCAGCTTACCTAAGACCATGTGTTATGATATATGATAATGATTGTGAAAGACACGTCATTCGCGTCATTCGTCACATGGACGATACGTAAGTGGAGGGGAGATCGCACTCACGATCACTTGGGGGTGTTATGGAGTGATCACGCTCACGAGCCCACCAAATTCCTTCACTTGGGCTTAAGGTCAAATAAAAAGTTAATATTATTAGTGCCATATTTATGCATCGTGTGACACAAGCTTTCAAAAAATAAATGTAGATATGTTATTTAAATGTGATTTAATTTAATATATTTTGGTCCATAAACCAAAATTTAGTGTCGGGTCTTTTTGTATTACCTAGTTTGTTACATTTACCTAAGTTTAACTTAGTGAGGAATCACATAGACATGACTTTGTTGACTTGTTCAACTTAAGTGATAGTTAGCCCCTCGGTAGTGGGGCGGTATATACCGCCGGAATCCACCATGGCGCCCCATAGCGCCCGGCCACACCACTACGGCCGGCGCTATGGGTTGGTTTCGTGCTCTCCTCGTGAAATACATAGCGGCGTGACCATTCTTTCCTACTCACACACACATATATATACATACATATGTATGTATAATTGAAGGAGTTATAAAACCCCCTTACCACTACACCCTCTTGTGATATAAAGCCCCATAAAGCCCCTCTCTTACGCGTTTAGCCACTTGTCGCATAACGCCCCCATTGTAAAGAAACCAAAAATTGATAGAACTTGGACTACAATTTCAAACAAAGTCAAACGTTTTGATAAACCGAACAAAAAAATTGATAGAACTTGGACTACAATTTCAAACAAAGTCAAACGTTTTGATAAACCGGACAAACAGTTGAATCCAAGCTTAAGGGGTTAACAAAATCCAATCTTGAGACATAGGCAGAACTATGATCAAAAGTCAACTTACACAAAACCCTTCTCCCGGAAAACATCACGAGTGGTTTAGCCAAAATATATTCCGCAAAACTAATACAAACACCCATTATTAACTTTGGTCTCGGTTACCTGCACACAAACAAAAAAACCAAGAAACTGCTTCTTTGTCGTTCCTGTTGTCGTCGAAGATTAGTTTAGTTCATTTATTTACTTCATACAGAAACATTGAAGGTAAATGTAACATGTATTTCATTACCTTTTGTCAACAAAACCACACACCTTCTAACCGTTTTAACACTCATTAGTCTCCCCCCGGCTCGTCAGTGTCAAATGTGGTGAGAAACCTGATTGCCTCGTCAATGTCATGTGTGGTAAGAAACCTGATTGCCTGCGATATATCGTCATCTCCTTGGACTTTAGGCATGTATGCACCGTCTCTGTTGAGTCTAGTAATGTGTGCACGGTGAATTGACAGTAGGTTATTCACCAGTGTGTTTTGACCATTTGAAGATGCTGCAAATTGGCTGACCCTGTTTTTTAGTTCACTCAAGTACCGCCTGGCAACTTCAGCAAGAGTCGGGAATCTGGACTTGGCAATGGTCACGCGAGCTTCAGTGGGGTGCATAATTCGAAAATATTGTGGGTATGGTGTCTCATTGATTCGCTTATATGCCTCACACAGATTTATAACCTCGTGTTTCACCCGGCAGTCCCTAAGTACGGGTGAATCAGTTAAACAAAGTGCTTCCAACATAAACTGCAGTGGAGCCATTTCAGTCCAACTGATGATTTCTGCCAAATAGTTACAGACACCGTTCAACCTTCCCCAACCGTCCCGATTACCAAGGATAACCGTTAACAACCCAGCACGGAAGTTACAGTTTGCGCCCACTATGGTCCGAATGTTCTTTGCAGTTGATATTGACAGCAAGATGTCCCCTCCACCTGGCACGAGATCGCCACAAACTCCTGCGAAGCTCTTAATTGCGGCTGCCCTTCTTAGCATGAACCGCTCGTAGCTCCGATTATCAATATTTTTGTAAATAACCAAGGCGAGCTGGGCAAAAATGGCGTATACGGTGCGATTGTCAATCCAACCTTGAAGTGTTATGAGGTAGGGGGCTTCTGTATCTTCGGTGACCTCTTCGATAGTGTATCCTGTTTCTTGAAGAAGTTCTTTGGCCAACGGAAGCAATGCGGGAAATAACATTGCAAGAGCGCTAAGGTAGAATGCCGCGCTCTGGTGGGGAGCATGACCAGCACTGCATTCGACCGCACTAGTGTGGATCATACTCGGTGTTGCATCTGGACTTCTCTGAACCAGCATTATCAACTCCTTTCCACGTTTGAATTGTCTGAGAGCATGAGACAATCCAGCGGAGGGACCGTCCAGTTCGTTCATGACCTGCATCACAACAACGTAAACAATCAGCGACTTTCAGCAAACGATTTATATGCTAAACCCTAATACGACTCATATGGAATGGAAATCGAGTACCATAAGAGTCATACAAAGGTGGTTGCACAAAATATAGATCATGCATCGATTATGAAGTAGAAACATGTTATGAAATAATGGTCAATATAATTTCATGCAAATAGCGACAACCAAGTGTGAAATAGTAATGTTCCTTGAATTCATTCATCGGAGGATACAGTGTATAAATACAAATGAGGAGCTAGACTAAAGGCTACAATTATGTTGACTAGCTACAATTAGGGAAGACTAAATTAAAAGGAGAATATACAAAATGGTTATAGAATAAATGCCAATAATATCTTGGATATAATATCGGCTAACAGTCCCCCGCAGTTTTAGCCGTAGGATTGCAGAGGCATAAACTGGATCGGAAACGTTGAAACAAGTGCTTCTGGAACCCCTTGGTAAAGATGTCCGCGTACTAGTCTGCTGGAACGTGGACATAGTTATCGATAGCGAATAGCGACAAATAGCGACAAGGTACCTATATGCTACGTAGCGATAGCGATGAAATAGCGCTCGCTATTTCATGTATAGCGATAAGGTAGTAGAAAATTTTAAAAATAAAAAATATAGATATTTATAATTTATATATGTATATAATGTTAATTTTATACTTTTTATACATAAATTCAGAAGTTTAAGGACCAAATGTGAACTAGTGAAGATAGAGGGGGTTAAATGTTTAAATACACAAACTAATTTTACACTTTTTTATGTAAAAGTTATAAGTTTTAGGGGCTAAATATAAACTGGTGAAAGATAGAGGGGTTAAATGTTAAAATACTAAAGTTATTTAACCCTAGAGTGTTAAACACGCCGCTATACTCTGCATCTTCTTCCTTCTTCCTGGTCGCATCTTCTTCCTTCTTCCTGGTCGCATCTCCTTCTCACATGTTTCCGGCCAAAAAGCAGCGCCGTCGCCGGAATTCATCGCCGGAGGTCGCTATTTTCACGCTTTTCAGCCGCGAGATCCAAATAGCGCAGGTACATCGATTCGCAACGCTATTCGCGATAGCGGTCGCTATGGCCGCTATCGATAACTATGAACGTGGAGGACTTTTATGGTACCAAGTCGAACCTTCTCCCGAACGAAAGGTATATCCAGCTCGATATGTTTGGTTCTTTGGTCTTGCACTGGATTCTCGGCTAAGTAAACGACCGAAATGTTGTCACAGTAGACGAGGGAAGCATGTGTGACGGGGAGGTAAAGTTCCAGCAAGAGGTTACAGATCTAGCTGAGTTCGGAGACTGTGTTGACGACCGCTCTATATTCAACTTTGGCGCTTGAACGAGAGATGGTTGGTTGCCGCTTAAAGGACCAGGAGATGAGGTTGCCGCCCATGTATGCGCAATATCCATATGTAGACCGACATACACCCGCTCCAATCCGCATCGGAATAAGCGGTGAGGTTGGTGGGCGAGGAAGGTGTGATTAGGAGACCTTGTGTAATGGTGCCTTTGATGTACCTCAGGATGCGTTTTAGAAGTTGGAAGTGAGGCTCACGGGGGTCGTGCATAAAGAGGCATATTTGTTGCACCACGTATGATATGTCCGGGCGCGTGATAGTTAAATATTGTAATGCACCGGCCAAACTGCGATATAAGGAGCTGTCCGAAAATGGGGAACCATTTGTAGCACTAAGTTTGGAACCGACTTCCACCGGCGTGCTAACGGGTTTGCACGTGAAACAATCTCCATGGCATATGTTGATTGGGAAAGAAACGGGCCATGTTGTTGTTGAGTAACTGAAATACCGAGGAAGTGATGTAGTGGACCGAGATCTGTCATGTTGAATTCGGATGATAGAGATTTGATGATGCTTTTCAACAATGTCGTGGTTGAGGCGGTAAGGGTAATGTCATCCACGTATAGAAGCAAGTATGCCATCTAGTCTCCCTTTTTAAAAATGAATAAGGATGTATCACAAACGCTACTTGTGAACCCGCAATGAGTAATGTAACCCGCAAACCGTTGGTACCACGCCCGAGGGGCTTGTTTGAGAATTGAGACTGTATAAGGAGCATTTAAGTTTGCATACATGTTTCGGGTGCGTAGGTGAAGTAAAACCCGGTGGTTGAAAGATGTAAACCGTCTCCTTTAAGTGACCGTGCAGAAATGCGTTTTTGACATCAAGTTGATGTATTGGCCATTTTCTTGAAATAGCTAAGCTTAAAACTATGTGAATCGTGGTCGGCTTAACGACAGGACAAAACGTTTCATCACAATCGATGCCCACGGTTTGACTTTTACCGTTAACAACGAGCCTCACCTTATGTCTTTCCATAGTACCATCTGCATGAAATTTATGCTTAAAAAGCCATATACGTCAGATCACGTTAGCATCGACAAGTCGGTCCCACGTATATTTGCCAATAGTGCTTCATATTCATTTTTCATAGCATCTTTCCAGTTCGGGTCGGTAAGGGCTGTGAGGTAAGATTTTGGTAATGGAGAAATAGGCGGGGTTGTGGTGGTGTTAAGGTTGAATGGTTGACGCGGTTTGGATATCCTGGATTGGGAAGGGTTTGCATGGGATGAGTTGAGGAAGGGATTGGTTGAGATGTGGTGTGGGTATTAGTTACTGGATTGATTGTGGTGGGTAGTGGATTTGTGGACATAGGGTTCGAAGGTGGGGTATTGGTGGAGGAAGCCGAGGTGGGGTCGAGAGAATGAGTTGGCAGAATAGGGGTTGGGACCGGTGTTATTAGATGGAGGTGATTGAGGAGGTTGGGTGGTAGGCCGGGATATCTGTTGGGCTAGGGGGTGGATGAGTGCGGAAATGGGCAAGCGGATGTTGGGCCATTTGATTAGGCCGGTTGTGTGAAAGTGGGAGGGGATGGTTGTGTGAACAATAAGGGTGAAGGGTTAAGAAAGAAATGTGTAGGGGTCGGTTTTGACGGGTTGGCTAGAGGAAAAATAGACTCGTCGAAAGTGACATGTCTAGAAAAAATGGTTTTACCCGACGAATGGTCTAAGCACCTGTAGTCGCGGTAATTGACCTGGTAACCTAAAAACACACACGGTGCGGAGCGAAGGGTGAGTTTATGTGGACAGGTGGAGGAAAGGTTGGGGTAACATAGGCAACCGAACACTCGTAAGTGATCATAGGTCGGTTGTCTAAGGTAGAGAGAAGTGTCATGGGTGTTAAGTTTTGGTGAAGTTTGGTGAAGTTTGGTAGGAAGGATATTGTGTAGGTAGGAAGCGGTGTGTAAGGCCTCGACCCAAAAAGATGAGGGAATTTTGGCGTGGGTGAGGAGCGCGAACATGATTTCATTTAAACGTCGAATCATGCGCTCGGATTTCCCATTTTGTTGGGAGGTGTGTGGACACGAGAAGCGAAACTCGATGCCATTTTGCTTTGCAAAATTTTTAAAACTTGTGTTTACAAACTCTCCCCCCATGTCACATTGAAAAGATTTAATGTGTAAGTTAAATTGTGTCTTAACAAAACGATGAAATTGGGTGAATTTGGTAAATGTTTCGGATTTAAATTTTAACAGGTAGACCCACATGTATTGGGTGAAGTCATCCGTTAGGACCATGTAATACATATAACCTGCGTGACTTAAAATTGGCGATGCCCACAAGTCGCAATGTAAAATAACAAAAGGTAAATAAGTACAATTTGTGGAATCCGAAAAAGGTAATCGTTTATGTTTCGACAATTGACACGATTGACAAACAAACGATGTCTTTATTTTGTTACCAGAAATAAAATGCTTTGCATTAAGAAACTCCATCACTGGATGACCGGGATGCCCAAGTCCATTATGCCAAAACGGGGAGTCTTGTGAGGATGCAAAGCACGTGGTTGCGGAAGTTTTGGTGGTGAGCGGGTAAAGGTCACTAGTACTGTTGTGACGGCTCAGGATCGTGCCATCCTTGAAATCCTTCACTGAAAAACCAAATGGGTTAAACTCAATGGATGTCCAATTATCAACATTGAATTGACGAACAGAAATTAAACTTTTAATAAATTTAGGATTATAAAGGACCGATTTAAGGTGCAAGGGTTTGGACGGGGTGTGTATGGTTGAATTTCCCGAACCCAAAAAGTGGAATGCGATTACCATTTCTAACAAATATTGACGCTATAGGTGAATACGTGGAAAAAGTGTTAAGTTTGTCATGCTCGTAAGTCATGTGATCGGACGCACCTGTGTCAAAATGCCAATTATCATCATAGGCTTGGTCTCCCTACTCCAAAGAGAAGGCTTCAACAGCATCAGCTAATTGTGTGGGGTCCATGGGGTCGGTTTCAGTAAGATGAGCTTGGGCCGATTGGTGTTGTTGATAGCCTGAGTTCTAGTTGCCAGATTTGGACGTGGGTCGGTAGTTCTACAGTTACTGCCATGGTTGGGATGGATATGGGCAGGGCGGAGGAGTCCAATACAGGTAAGGTTTCTGCCGATGAGGGGCCCAATAGGGTGCATACTGCATAGGGTGAGGTGAGTTAGGTCGTGGAGATTGAGGCGGTGGATTGCGGCTGTTGCTTTTGCCTGAGCGGGTTGGTTGTCTGGATGATTATTCACGGCTGTTGTGGTTGCGGTGGGTGTAGGGTTGTGAGTCCCGATTGTTTGAAAGACGGGACTCGGTTGGAGAGGATGGTGAGTCCCGGGTGGGTTTGGAAGAGACAGTTGTGGCAACAAGTGGGTTGGAACTTGGAAGAATTGTTTTCGCGGGCAACAATCTGGCGTGCTTCGGCTTGGAGTTGATCCACAACGGTTTCCCAAGGAGGTAAAGATTGGTTGAGGATAGCCGTTGTTGTATCGTACTCTCGGGGAAGGCCACGAACAAGGTGCAGGATGCGTTGAGTGTGGGTGAGGGGGCAGTCCACAGCAGCAAGTTGATCCGCAAGTTCGCGAATCCGTTGACAGTAATTTGGCATGGCAGAGAGGGTAAGGTTCGTGAGCTCGTGTGGAGGGAATGGGCTCGGGATCCTTTGTTGTTAAGGAAAAGTTTCTTGACCTGTTCCCATGCTTCATAAGCCGTTGATGTATCTTCGAGGACTCGGACAAGAAGGTCGTTCGATAGAGTCCCGTAAATCCGCTGTAAGACGACCGCATCGATCTTTTTTCACGCGGGATATTCAGCATCATCTTTGTCCGGGGCCGGCGTACCCGTCGATATGGTGAACCACATCGTACCTGGTGGCATGGACTTGGAGCATGAATAGTTTAACCCAAGATGGATAGGAGACCTTCGTTCCATCAAGAATACGAACTTTATGTTGGAAATTCGTTACTGTATAAACAAGATGGAAGCTGTGAGGGGTCGGAGTAGTGAAGGAGGAGGATTTATCGGCCATGGTGGTGCGACAGAAAAGATGAACACGAAGGTTCAAGGATGGGTATGGCGGGATCGAGATCCGACCTTCAAGGTGATACCATGTGAAATAGTAATGTTCCTTGAATTCATTCATCGGAGGATACAGTGTATAAATACAAATGAGGAGCTAGACTAAAGGCTACAATTATGTTGACTAGCTACAATTAGGGAAGACTAAATTAAAAGGAGAATATACAAAATGGTTACAGAATACATGCCAATAATATCTTGGAGATATTATCGGCTAACACAAAGCATAAGCAGAAAACGTAAACTTAGTTTCCTTGTGCAATGTTTGTCAAAATCACTTTGAAATATGTCGGCTTGTCGCCATTTCCTTTTTTGTTTAAGCATTGAACATAAGAAAATAGCGACAACCGATTGAACATAAGAAAATGGCGACAACCGAGCACAAACAAAAACCCAATAATCTCTACTACTTTTACCATTCACGTATTTAACGTATTGATAGTTTATTAATTTTGTAGATTAGTATTTTATATATTAAAAATAAATAGTTTGTAATAGTTTTATAAATAAAAGTAAAATAACTTATTATTTAGGGCGAATTTGAATTAAATCGAATTTGTTCGAATTTGAATTCGTGTTACAAATACGAATCATTCATTATTTGATTCGTTGAACACCGCTACTTCCCGGTTTAACACGCACGTCATTACCCATGACCACCTGTCTAGAACTGACACACTACTGCATATGGCATAAGAAAACTCATAATGATAATAATCTAATACAACTTGCATACATTATACCTACACTTCAATCTGAAACAACCACGTAAGGCACATAAAGTGGAAATCTAGCATACAACCCAATCACAATTCACATCACCAAGACGTTATCTAGACTCATCGTCATCAAAGACAATGACTCCCTACGTCCTTAGACTCATTGTCGCCTCAACGCGACACTACCTACATCTTTAGACTCATTGTCGCCTCAACGCAACAACTACCTACATCTTTAACATTACCAGGATGCTACATTTCACACACAAACATGCATCTAGACACGTACAACGGCCTAGAGCTCCCACAGCATCACATCAATAAGGGTTTACTACACCCTTTTCTACGTTCTACCCAACTCGTCTCATTGCTCTATGAGGACGCGACTAACCATACACACCCAGATAAGAAACATCAATAAGGTTCTTGACACTCAAGATCCTACGTAAACCTGGGCCATATCACACACAATAACCCGTAACGAAATTACCCATACTCCCCACTAATCCTGTTATCCCCTGTGAACACGACACAACAACTAACTAAAGAAACCCATTCAGTCTACCGCTCCCAACTCCACAAGTTTACGTGACTCTTGAAAAGGTTGACTCAACATAAGACATTACGCATACCTGATGTTCAGTCCGACCGATGATTTCTGCCAGATGGTTACAAACACTGTTCAATAGGCTCATACCGTCCCGATTAGCCAGGATAATCTTTAACAACCCGGCACGGAAGTTAGAGTTTCTGCCCACTATAGTCCGAATGTTCCTTGCAGTTGATACCGACAACAGGATGTCCCCTCCACCTGGCACGAGGTCGCCCACAACTCCTGCCACATTCTTAATTGCGGCTGCCCTGCTTTGCGTGGACCGCGCGTAGCTCCGATCATCAACATTTTTGTAAATAACCAGGGCGAACTGGCCAAAAATGGCGAGGGCGGTGGAAACGTCAATCCAACCTTGAAGTGTTATGTGGTATTGGGCTGCTGTATCTTCGGTGACCTCTTTGACAGTGTATTCAGTTTCTCGAAGAACTTCTTTGGCCAATGGAAGCAATCCGGGGAATAAATTAGCAAGAACGCTGAGGTAGAATGCCGCGCTCTGGTGGGGAGCATTACCGGCATTGCATTCGACCGCACTAGTGTTGATCATACTCAATGCTGCCGCTGGAGTTCTCGGGACCAGCATTATCAACTCTTCTCCAGCGGAGGGAGTGTCCAGTTCATCCGTGACCTGCATGACAACGTCATAAACAATCAGCGACGTTCAGCAAGTGATTTATATTCTAAACCCTGATACGACTAATTTGGAATGAAAATTTAGTACCGTACGCGTTGTAAAAATGTGGTTGCACAAAAACCTAATCCATACATTGATTATGAAATAAATGCTCGATATCATTTTATCTAAATAAGAAACAAACAGGTTGACATTGATCATCAACGAGCATAATCCAGCAAAGACACAGTTAGAGCTCAATTTTCTTTACTTAACAAACCTAGCACAGCCAAAATGCAAGCTATACGAATGCCAAGATTAAGCAAATGTTCATCTAATTCACATCTCAGAATCATAATTCACCAACTGATCCGCTAAAAACAAAATATAGACCAACACATGCATCTACAATGCTATTCCAAAAGATTATGAACTCGCTTTTACCCCATTGTCAAAAAGCAAGCTAAAATCTACTTGACGGAAAGTGATTTTGACAAACATAGCAAAAGGAATCTACCATGACACGGGCCACTGCAGCTCTCTCCTCAGCCGCTGCTGAGCTCTCGGCCTGATCACGGCCTCTCTTGCGGCCCCTGGCCGCACTCGGCTCCGGTCTGTTGGACATAACTGCAAAAAGAGGCGACTGAATGTAACGAAATTCAAACAAGTTTCACCAAAATTCAAGCATGATCCACACATATAAATACAAGTTTTCATATTTAAACACTCAATACACAATTTTACAATCAACATCAACAATCAAAGCTCCCAAAATCCTACATCAACATCATCCCAAATCAACCAAACGGATCAAGTATACTTATACAAAAGTATGAATATTAGCCATGTGAGTAAAAAACAAGTGAAGTACCAATCAAACAACAAACCAATCATAATTTGTTTAAACACATAAACCTCATCCCCGTTTGAAATTAACCATAGCAACCCCCACATATCATAACTCCCAAACAGGGGTGCAAACAAGCCAAGCTACTCAAGCTCGGCTCGAAAAAAATCTCAAAATGAGCCGAGCATAAACGAACTTGAGCCCGGGACTAAAAAGAAGTTCATTTAGTAAAGGGCCCGATCCCGAGCTTTGCTTATCGAGCTCAAGCCAACTCGCGAGCCTAAACGAGCCCACCGTCTATATAATATTTAATTAATATAGTAAATAGATATTTAAATAATAATATTTACTATTTATAATATCAACATTTATATCTTCAAACTTGAAAACAGCTATCCACTTCAAACGTACAATATCAACATTTATATCTTCAAACTTGAAATCAGTTACCCACTTCAAACGTATAAACAAAATCGACAAAAACTCGACATTATCCAACCGACTTCACTCATGCATAAACCCTCTATTCAACCAATATAATGAATATATTATCAATGAATCTCAAGCTGATATCATATATAGGCAAACCGAACTAATCCCCATGCAACAATCTTCCCCCAAAATTCAGAGAAACAAAGTTAGGAAAGAAATAAAATCTACAGTCTACTAAAATAAACACACAAGTTTAACGAAAAACAAGAAAATACACCGAGCGAGATGGTGGATGGTAGCGCACAGCGAAGGTAGGTGGATGGTCGGGTGGTGGATGTTGGTGTTGGTGTCCGAGAGAGAGAGAGAACGAAGGTGAAAGGTTTTTGAAATCCAATATTTATTCATTTATTCATTTTTTATTTTTATTTATTTTATTGGTAAGGTGGGAGAAGTTAGTGGTGGCTTGTGGCTCAGCTCGCTTAAAAAAAGTTTGGCTCAAAACAAACCGGTTTAGTTGAAAACGAGTCGAGCCCGAGCTAGCCTAGCTCGGCTCGTGAGCCATGTTGGCTCGTTTAAGCCCAAGCTTGAGTCTAACCTGACTCGGCTCTGGTCGGCTCATTTACAGCCCTAGTAGTGACTAAACATGTTGGTGGGATCCGGGAGTTGAACCTTACTTGTTAAATGGTGGTAGAGGTATAAGTCAAACACCTTTGGGTCAATGTAATCAAATCCATAAACAATAACAAAAGGGTGCATAATTCAATTCAGGAAAGCAAGTCCATAACGGGTGTTTGAAAGACTTATTTTTTGAACGAAAAACGTTATTCTATTCTATTCTACTCTACAACTAGGTGTGTAAACGAGCCGAACCGAGCCCGAGCTCGACCAGGCTTGAGCTCGAGCTCGATTAACTTATGAGAGCTCGGGCTCGAGCTTAGCTCGATTTGAGCTTTGTTTTCAAAGCTCAAGCTCGGCTCGTTAGTATTTTCTCAAGCTCGGGCTCGACTCGTTTATTATCTATAAATTAATATATTAAATAAAAATAATATAAATAATAGACTTTTTAGGCTCACGAGCTCGATAAGTGAAGCTCGGGCTCGGGCTCGTTTACTTAATAAGCTTATTTTTAGGTTCGAGATTGGCTTGTAAACAAGTTTAAATAAGCTCGGCTCGACTCGGCTCGTTTACACTAAGGCTCGACGAGCCTAACGAGCTTCACATGTGAGGCTCGAGCTTAGGCTCGATAAACAAACGAACTTTATTTTAGGCTCAAGCTCGGCTCGGGCTCGATAAGTCTCGGTTTGTTTCAAGCTTTTTTCTCGAGCCGCTCGGCTCGTTTGCACCCCTATCTTCAACAACTAATACACCTCTAAAAGGCAAATGGAAGACTTGGACCTAAATAAGGCAACTCAAGTTTTCACTTGGAACAGTAAGGCCGATGGGTATGGGGCTCGTCCCCCCGGCCCGCAGAGCCGCTCCAACGTTTCTGAAGGCCCTAAGCGAACTACAAAGTCAGGGCCTTATTATTGGTATAAATGAGTTGAGATTGAGATTTGAGACATTGAATAACCAGAGCGATGATTTTTCCTAGTATCAGCCCTAATTTCGCTCAATCGGCAATCAATTTTACATTGCTTACTCAAAAGACGCCAACGAGGGTTGATGTGTTGCGTGCGTGGACAGTGTGGACTCCTAATGTAAAATCCTAAACATTGGGCCTAGAAACGTTGTTTAAATGGCAAAAAAACAAGTCTAATATATGAAAAGAAATAAAATTGGATGCCTTGTTTTTTGGTGGCCCTAGGCCTTAGCCTAGGTTGATAAGCCTTACGGGCCGGCTCTACGGCCAGTCCTTGCTCACCGCCCCGTCGCCCCACCCCCCTGCTCCGGCGCCGTCCCCTGCTCCGTCTCCTCCGTCCAAATTCCGACGCTAGCGACGACCCTCTCTCCCACACACACATCTCTACATACATACATATATATATATAAAGGGGTTCATCCCCCACCCCCTCGGTCCATCCCCTTTAGGCCTATCCCACGTGGCGGTGACGTGGCGGATGGTCCCTTTGGAACCATACCGGATGGTCTAAGAAGTATGGCCCTTTCTTCTACCTTGTGTCAAGTATGTGGTTGTCATATGGAACAGTAAGAAGTATGGCCCTTTCTTCTACCTAGATCACTGCTCGGAAGCAACGTCTACTTGGGACAAATTTGTACATTGACCAGAATTCTTAAATTATCTGCTTATGATTCTATCGATGACTTAATGGTGTCTATGAATGGGTTGAGAGCATCGGAGATAAGAAAAGAAAATAGTCTAGGCAATAATATACTTAACATGTTCGAGACTTTGGAAAGGCAGTAACGATAAGTTGTTTAATGGGTGACTACATCCGCTTGTAGAATGGTCAATGGTGAAAGAAGTGAAAGAAACGTGGTTTGCATGATATTGCATAGAAAACATTATATTGCATCGGTTTAATACCATTTTTTACATTATTTTTAGCAAATTGATGCAATACTTTAAATGTGATGGTTTGGAAATGCATTAATTCTTTATATGTAGTTTTGAGTATCATATTCATATGCACCAAGTGTGTCTATTCTTTCGGCTCAACAGCAAGGCCCAAAAGCTGTTGTTGGGTTTTGGGTTTGTTCCTTTCGGCCCAATAAAAAGGTTATCCAAACTCCATGTCCTAGCACCCATTTTTTCTTCTTCGTTTTGGTAACAATTTTCATTTTGTTTTTTTTTTTTTTTTTCACACATTAACAACTTCCTGGTTCATTTTCTTAAAAAATAAACGTTAATAATTATGAAGAATAAGTAATTTGAGGAGGAAGAAGTAAGGTCGCTTTTGGAATGAATTATGGGGGCTAATTCCTAAGAAGTAAGAACTATTACAAAACCAGACTAATGTGTATAACCATAACGAACATGACCCATATCTTGTGTAGTGTCTCCCTACACTTTACTCCTATCACAACACAACCGCAAAATAATCAAATTTTTACAATAGTTCTTTTGTTTAATGTAGCCCATCATGTGATTCTTGACAAATATCTAGGATTATGACCAAATTGCTTTATTTTTTGGTTAATCGGTTTCAACTGATAATGTTCGAGTGTTTTTTTATGTTTTTGTATTGTATTGTATTGCAGGGGCGGATGTAGTGTTATGTTAGGGGTAGCACCCGCTACCCCTTAACTTTTCCTGAAAATGTATTTTTTTTATCTGTTTTCAGTTTTTTGTATTATGCTACCCCTGAAATAAGATTTTACCACTCCTCAATGAAAAAGATAACGAAGGTGTTAATCTACTACATGCTTCTTCTTTCTTCTCTTTGTACGCTCCATCCAGCGGCATTCTTTTCTCTTTTGACCGATACCCTAACAGGGTTAATGTTTGCGTTTATAAGTTTACTGGGCTTTCCTGTTCTTTTTACTTCTTATTTTGACTTGAGCTTTCCCTTTATTTTTATTTCTTATGTTTGACTTGGACTTTTTTAATTCCTTTTTTATTGTATCCACGTGTTTTAAGTCTAAACCTATTTGTTAGACGTTCTTTTTTCTTTTTCTTATTTTTTAACAACTTTTATTTTTCTTATATATATTGAAATCTAATTATATACTAGTATTAAGTACCCCGCGTTGCGGCGGGGGCGAGCACTAATGCCACACTACTGTCAGCGGCCACTGACACTGAAGTTGCGGTGTTAATGTGAAGAAATTAAACCGAAACGTAAAATATAGAATAAAATAACTAACTTGATCTAGGGCTCGCGCGTTACGATGAACCCGTGTCTAGTTTTTTCTCGTTTGACAGGTTCATCATAATCTATATCTATATATAATATATATCATTACCACTATACAAACCATAATGCATACATTACAACAACCATTGCATCAATATGTTGCAAATTATATTTATATACAAGATTTTGGCTAAATTAATTAGATTATTATAAATAATAATTTACAAATAAAACAACACAACTTTGAATGGATCAAACCGATTGAATATGGTAAGATAATGAAACCATTATTTGATTAGGGTACAACCACTTAAGCACAATTTACAACCTTACATGCATACAAAACAGATTGGATTTTGTAAGGAATTGAAACCATTATTATTTGATTAAGGTACAACCACTAAAGCACAACTTACAACCTATATTTGATTAAGGTACAACCATTTAAGCACAACTTACAACCAAAGATGCACACAAATGTTTCAAATTAATAGTATATATATTAATAGTATATAAATGGCATAAGACTAAGAACCCATTGTATATATCATCCCATCTATATATCATTGTACAACTTTCAAAGCAAACAATACAACAACTAATGCCCAAGATTGTTAATAATTGATAGTATATAAATGTAAGAAGTGTATTAACGTGATAATTGTTGATGTCTATTATTAAATTAGCTTTGAACAAGCCTAAAACATGTCTAATACCCCTAAAAATGGCATTTTTATACTATACGTCTTGCTTAAAAAAATCTCGCTTTCCTAGCGCCTTGCGCCTAGGCTTCGAGAGAGGCCTAGGCCCCTTTGACAACATAGATTAAATATTGTTGATGATGGGCAAGAGTGACATCTTTTTGTGAAAAAAAAACAAGATTGAGATGTAGATCTGACGGAAAGTTATTATAGTCAAAGAAACCAATAGACATTCATTACTAATCGACATCATTTTGAAGTTAAAGTTTTTAATACGGTTTTGGATATGCAAATTCAATAACTTGGAAATCGATTCAATGAGGTCTCAACTAGTTTGATAGAAAATATATTTGGTTTAAAACCTTGTAATTCGTTTTCTAAGTTTGACATGTCTTTGATAATAGCATTTTCTGAGATGTATCCGTATGATTTTACTAAAGAAGAAAGATAGTGTCTTTTGGGTGATCTTATGGTCTTTTATCTCACTTTAAAGGAAGATGATACATTTGCAAAATTGAATGGAATGTGTAACCTCACTCTTGTAATGGTGGAAACCGGAAAACATAATATTTTTCCTTTGGTTTATCGGATATTGAATCTAGCGTTGGTTTTACCGGTTGCAACCGCAACCGTTGAAAGAGGTTTTCTAAGTTGAAGCTAATCAAGACGGATTTACGCAATCGAATGGATGAGGAGTATTTGGACAATGCTCCAATTTGAGCGGTTGAAGGAGAAACTTTTGATAAAGTAAAAGAAGAGAATGTAATGGCTCGATTTCAAGTTTTCAAAAACTGAAGAGGAGACATCTATCAAGGTTGTGTTTAACTTTATTTATTATTGTGATTTTTTTTTGTTTCGTTTGTATTGTATGATGTATGATAAAAAAAATTATACGTTATCTTTAAAATTTTAGTCTAGATCCTCCACTGTTGTATTGTTCCAAGAGTTTGGTACAGTCGTGTTTAATCTCGGAGATTATCAGTGTTGATCTACACCTTGCAAATTGATGCTACCAAAAGTTAGCTTTGTACTTCAGATAATGTGCTTTAGATAAATCATTTGTTTTAGAAAAGAAAAAAAAAAAGTTAAAAAGTTAGGCATATGTTGACCCTAGATGTAGTGTGCAATTGTGCATACATTTAAATCTATTTTGAGCAAACGCAATTACCGGTACCGGATCATTGTCCTTGTAAAAAAAGAAGGATATAAAAACTTCCAACTAGCAATCTCATTTGCCTACACCGGATTAGGATCAAATACAAAGGATCCTAATTGTAAGAAGTGTAAGAAGGATTTATAAAATGACAAGTGTCCAATAACCTAAAAAAAATCCACTACACAAAAAAAAAAAAAAAAAAAATGCATCCACCACCACCAAAAACCTAAACCCCAACCCCCATCACCCACCCCAATTTTTTTTTTGAGTAAACTGCCATTTTGGTCCCTGAGGTTTGGCCAGTTTTGCCACTTTAGTCCAAATCTCAAACTTATTACATCTGGGTCCCTGTGATTTGCATTTTGTTGTCATTTTAGTCCAAAATCCAAAAACCCTAGTTTTTTTTACTGTTGCAACCTCCTATTTTGTCCTGTAGTGCAGGGGCATTTTGGTCATTTTTTAAATTTCATTTGTTTTAGTTTTTTTTTTAGAAAAAATATATGAGGAGGATGATGATGATGATATTGGGGATGATGATGATCAAAATGGCAGTTTACTCTCCCTCTCTTCTCTCTCTCTATAGCACCACAACCGCAACCTCCTCCTTCTCTCTCTCTCTTCGTGAACTCCACCACCACCACAACCGTGAACTCCACCACCGCCACCACTGAAACCCTAAAGCGCCACCACCGCTGTCACCATCATAGCCGATACTGAAACCCTAAACCGGCGGAAGTTTAGCAGATCTGGAACCTTCTATGTTCGATCTACGATGGTGTAGCAAAATTAGTGATCTCTGTTTTACTTTTGACTCGGAGAATGAGGCAGAGAGGAGCAAGGGTTTCTGAGGGTGGTTGCCGCCTCTTTCCGCCAGTGATTTTGATTATCTTCAACAACCCTCCGTTATATATGTATATGTACATGTATGCATATCTCTGTGTTTTTTTTAACGGTAAACTTCTTTATACATATCACACATGTATATGTATTGAGAGAGAGACAGAGAGACAACTGTTCTTTCGTGGTGTGTTCTTGATTTTCTGGATTTTCTTGAAGATGATGTTCTTGATTTTCTGGATTTTCTGGGTTTTGATGATAATGTTTGATGATGTTCTTGAAGATACAGATCTGAGCCTCGTTTCTTTTTACAAATCGGTTTTTGATTTTCTTGAAGATGATGTTCTTGATTTGCTGGATTTTCTGGGTTTTGATGATGATGTTTGATGATGTTCTTGAAGATACAGATCTGAGCCTCGTTTCTTTTTACAAATCGGTTTTTGTTTTGATTTAATTTTAATGAAATTATATTTTTATTCTGGGTTTTGTTCTGGTTTCTTGATTTTCTTGAAGATGTTCTTGATTTTCTTGAAGATGTTCTTGATTTTCTGGATTTTGATGATGAAGTTTGATTTTCTTAACAATCCCCAAAATGCCCCTGCACTACAGGACAAAATAGGAGGTTGCAACTAGGGGTGTTCAAGATCGGATTATCCGCTTTTCGGATATCCGAAAATCGGATATCCGAAAATTTCGGATAGTGAATATTGATATCCGAACCCGAATCCGAAATTTCGGATATCCGATTTTCGGATATCCGAAATTTCGGATACGGATTCGGATATCTAAACGGATATCCGAATTAAAAACAAAAACAAAAAAAAAATCAATTTTCTGCTTCACAACATAACTTGTATTCGGTGAATCCAGCCATCAAACAATCAACAAAGTCATAATAAAATTCAAGCTTTATAAACCTATAATAACATATAATAAAAATGATTCGTAAACACAACAATAAATTATAAAAATGATGAATGCTGACATAAGCACTAAACATCCAATATACATCTTTATAAACCTGTAATAACATATAATATATATTATTATGTAAAATGATGAATCCAACCATCAAACCCACATAATTTCAATATGTAACACTTTTTCAACCAACTGATCATCATTGCTAGCCCGAATCAGCTGCTGCAGAGCTTCTTTGGCTGAAATAGAGTGGAGAAATTGGCAGCAAGTTTGGTTTTTAATGATGAACTGGAGCAGAACTAGGGTTCCGGTGGGGGGTCCAGCTGCGACGGCGGTAGGGAGTGGGACAGGGGGTTTGGTTATGGTGGTGTTTCTTGGTGGTGGAGGGTGGATGGAGGTGTGGCCGTTGTAGGTGCGGCGGGGGTGGTGGCTGTGGTGGCTGCGGTGGATGAGGCGATTGGTGGATAGGGTAGGGTTTGATGGGGGAGATAAGAAGATTTAGATGGAGGTTCTGAATTATGATGTTGTGTGAGTGTGGATTTAGGGTAAAAATAAATGGGCTGGACCATGATAGGTGGGCCGTAAACAAGTAATACATATATAAAAATATTTTTTATTTAAGTTTTTCGGATTCGGATAATCCGAATATCCGAAATTTTTGAAAATTAACATCCGAATCTGAATCCGAAACTTCGGATTATCCGATTTTCGGATATCCGAAATTTCGGATATTTCGGATACGGGTTTTCGGATATTTCGGATTCGAATTCGGATTTAGATTTTTTTGAACACCCCTAGTTGCAACAGTAAAAAAACTAGGGTTTTTGGATTTTGGACTAAAATGGCAACAAAATGCAAACCACAGGGACCCAGATGTAATAAGTTTGAGATTTGGACTAAAGTGGCAAAACTGGCCAAACCACAGGGACCAAAATGGCAGTTTACTCTTTTTTTTTTGCCAAGGGGGTGGGGGTTTAGGTTTTTGGGTGGTGGTGGGTGTTTAGTGTTTTTTTTTTTTTTTTTTTTTTTTGGGGGGGGGGGGGGGGGGTAGCTTTTTTTTAGGTTTTTGGGGGTTTTTTTGGTGAGGTATAGTTTTTTTTTGTTTCTTTGCCGCGGAGGTGGGGGGGGGGGGTTAGTTTTTTTTTTAGGTTTTTGGGGGGTGGGGGGGTTAGGTTTTTGGGTGGTGGTGGGGTGGGGGTGGGGGTTTAGGTTTTGGGTGGTGATGTAGTGTGTTTAATTTTAGGTTATTGGGCACTTGTCACTCTATAAATCCTTCTTACACTTCTTACAATTAGAAGCCTTTATAGAATAACTTGAACTTGCCTACATCACCTATAGTCACATGCTCTGTGTGTACTATTCGTTTTTTTAATGCAAAACATAAATCTGTGGTTTTAAAAATAAGTAAATAATTGATAAATGGTGGATGCATGGTTATTTGAATAATATAGTAATACTACAAATTATATACCTATCCTACTCATGCTACATTGAATGTTCCATCGTCAAAATTCAACGTTGCATGTGCATCATTTGTTGAAATGGAGAGGGACTTGTTAATTACTCTTGATCACAAACATTAAAGATGCATGCATGAAATGGGTGGTTATAGTAAACATCATTCAGTCACACAAATTTTCTTTTCATAGATTCGTTGGACCAACATAGTAGAAAGTAGAAACAATATATTGTTATACTTCTAGAATTTTAATATGAACTCAATAAAAGGTACATAGATTTAAGAAGATAATCTTGCACAAAGTATACAGTATTATAATTGTAGGAAGTGTAGGAAATAATATTGGATATTGATCTAAGAATTTAATGATCGAGAAATAAATAGCCTCAAAAAATTGAATCACGTACAAAAACAACGGGAAATGACAAGATATGAAGATACACTATTTTTTACTTTTGAATCTACTTCCCCTACTATTTGTAAACACACATAACTTTTTTTATTTTAAAAAAATTACACTATAAAAATAAGCATTTTATTATCTTTAATTTGATTAGGCTATTGTTATAATTTTTTTATTTTTTTTAATTTGCAAGTACGTGATTACGTCTTTGAAGGGGTATGGTCCCAAAAACCTTGCGCAAGCGCATTGGACCATACCACAACCTCATCCCAAAACATCTTGAATAAAGACCCTGTGCGGCTGCGTAGCAGTCCTAAACATGATTGGGAAGAAACAGTACAAAGACAAAGGAATATGGTCTAGGAAACCTCGCGCAAGATCACGAGAACATACATGAGTCCTATTCCAAGAACACCTTTAACAGAACCCTGCGCGGCTGCGCAGCTGTTCTAAACAAAGATATAGAAGAAAATAATCATCGATAACCGTGCGCCGGAGAAAAGGTAAAACTAACATTCAACTATACCTTGTGCGGGCTCGCGCAAGGGTACAGTTAAACTTGAAGACAAGATCCTAAACATCTCCGCACGTCTGGAATCAAGACTTGAACAAAAGTGTTTTTTCTATTATAACAGAATAGACACGTGGCAGGGGCATAAATGTTTAAAGCTGTAGATCTTCTAGAAAGATGTTAATGCTCATCGTGCACAGCCATTCAGTTATAACTAACTATGACATGGCATGATCCGGAACGCTCATCTGATCATGGTGATGGCACTCCTTTGAAGATCAATCTATAACAAACCCACTTTCCACGTGGCATCTCCCCAGCCGCCGATCACACTCACGATACATGTGCATGGATGTGACGTTAGTAATTGACGGAAAAGAAAATAACCGCCAACGGAAAATACTTTCCGTCACTATCTCCGTCAACAGATTTCCCGCCCAAATCCAGCTATAAATAAGTCATTCCAGGTATGATATCACAAGTTACACTCACTTCACTTTTACTACTTCTTCTTCTTCATCAAGATCATTGTACTTATTCTCACGCTGGAGGGTGGTCACGGAGAGAACACCCATTCTCTCTGTGGCGAGTCTAACGGCTTTCTGTTTTGCAGTGATCACCGGAGAAGGAGCCCAGTCAAACCCCCGAATCAAGCGAGAGGATTAACCCCTTTTATCCAGAGACTAAACCCGTGGTTTGATTGATTCCACTCATTCCAGTCGTTGTTTCTTCGTTGGCGCCCACCGATTCTTCAATTTTCAATTTCATCTTCTCGTTTGATTAATTTCTTTTCATTTTCTGTTTTCTATGATAGAAGTTCCGACAAATTACCATAAAGTCCTCTATCGAAAAGTAAGGACGTTCTGGTCCATGCTTTTCAAATTGACAGAACCATGGGGAAATCACGTAACAACAAAATTAATCATAAGGTACACAGCCCTGTTGTCTCAGGATCTGGAACTCAGATTAGTCCAAATCTACTTTCGGAAGAAACTCCAGTTTATTGGTTTACCAAATTCCAAAATACCATAAACGAAATTTTCGTATAAAAATCTTCCACTCAGGTGCAAATCATAGACACATCCAGAGGATCTCAATACGACTTATTAAACCTATCGACTTAAGTAACAGAGGTATAACCTCAGATAAACACCGAATCTGAATCCCTCCATCTCAGATCTGGTTATCAGGAGTCCCAGGCAGAACACATGTCTTAGAAGAAATCTGATAGTACAGTACTGGGCCCACGTTCACCACAACAGTAGGACACCCAGCTCAACGGCGGAGGTTATCTGAAAACATTCAGGTATATGAGACAAAATATGGAAGACGGCCACAACCCAAAAACCAGTATGGAACAAACATACATGGTGCAAGGGGACCCTCGCGCAAGCAGAACAAACGAAGCCACAGTCAACACTGGCGTGAACAACAAGTAGTCTTCCCCGTTGTTCCAGGAGGTCCTCAGGAAGAGCGGTCGGTTATCATCACTGGTATTTTCGGCCATTATCATACAGATTACATGTTCATTGATCCGGGTAGTTCTATGGGTATTATCTATGAACAATGCTTTAAACAATTAGACCCAGAGGACAAGGTGCGCTTGAAACCAGTCGATTTCCCTTTAACTGGCTTCTGCAATGAAGCCGTCTTTCCGCTGGGTCAAATCGCCTTTCCCGTAACACTCTCAGACGGAGAGCACTCGCGCACCGTTACAGTCAATTTCATGGTTATGCCAGCCACATCACGCCATGATGTACTGCTGGGAAGACGTTCACAATGGGAGTTTAGCATGATTACCTCCATACCACACGCTGCTTGCGGTTTTCCAATATGCTTACGGTTTTCCAATAGAAACCGGAGTAGCAATCTTATATTCAAGCAAATACGTGATGTATGTAGATGTCGAGCCACCAGTAAAATCCACAAAGCCATCACCACCTAATGAACCAAAAAATGGGTACTCAACAGTGAATACCCTGAGCAAACCATTTTATTAGGGCACTCCATCTCACCAGTAATCCGAGCAAAATTAAAAAAGCTTCTATCTGAGAACACGGATGTTTTCGCATGGTGCCCAGCAGACATGACCGGCATGCCAAGAGAAATAATGAAACATTGCTTGAATGTTCGACCTTCCGCAGAATCAGTCGCAGAAGGGAAGCGCAGTCTTAGTACAGAAAAGGCTCGCGCAATGAATGAGCAAGTAGCCAAAGTACTTCAGGCTGGAATCCTGCGCGAAGTACGGTATCAAACCTGGGTAGCTAACCCAGTAATGGTACAGAAGCACAACGGCGGGTGGTGCATGTGCGTTGATTTCAAAGATCTCAACAAAGTCTACCCAAAAGACTCTTACGCCCTCCCAGAAATAGACAAGAAGGTAGATTCCTTATCATCCTTCCGCTGGAAATGTTTCCTAGATTGCTATAAAGGATATCACAAGTACAAATGAAGGAAGAAGACGAAGACAAAACAGCTTTCCGCACGGAAAAAGGCACATATTGTTACACAAAAATGCCTTTCGGTCTCCGTAACGTTGGAGCTACTTACCAACATCTAATGGATAGAGTCTTCGGAGATGATATTGGCGTAACAGTAGAAGTCTATATGGACGATCTTGTCATTATGAGTCGTGAAGAAGAATCCATGCTCACAAACATCCAGCGCACTTTCGACTCTCTGCGCAGAGTTAACCTAAAACTGAATCCTGTAAAGTGTTCGTTCGGAATGGAAGAAGGCAAGTTCTTAGGATTTATCGTAACCAAAGATGGTTTCAAAGTCAATCCTGAAAAAGTAGAAGGTATTCAACTCATGCCATCACCGGCATCCATTAAAGAAATGCAACGCCTAGCGGGTCGGCTAGCTGCGCTCAACCAATTCTTAGCAAATCATGCCGCTAAATTATACCCATTTATCAGCACACTACGCAACTGCGTAAAGAAAAGCCAATTTCAATGGACCCCAGAGGCAGAGAAAGCTTTCCAACAAATGAAAGAATGCTTAATCCAACTACCTACTTTAACAACTCTGAGAACTGAAGAACCACTAATCTTGTATCTCGCCGCATCAGAAGTAGCAGTTGGCGCAATATTGATGGTCGAAAGGGAAGGAGTCCAAACTCCAATTTATTACATCAGCAAAATGTTGACCGGTCCGGAGACGAGCTATTCCATCATGGAAAAACTTGTTCTCGTGTTTGGCTATGCATCACGCAGATTACGAAGGTACTTTTCTGGCCAAGTTATAACTATCCTTACCAACTATCATATGGGACAGATCTTGTCCAAACCAGATGTCGCGGGCAAATTAGCAAAATGGGCCATTGAACTGAGCAGATATAACATTTTATATAAACCACACCCGGCTATCAAGGGTCAAGTCCTAACGGATTTTGGCACTGAAGTGCCCATTGATAAGATCCAAGAATGCGAAGCCATTCAAAATCCTACCCCAGTTTTCAACGACAGGGTCTGGACTTTACATACAGATAGTGCTTCCAATGACGACGACACAGGAGCTGGTCTCCTTCTAGTTAGCCCCAATAACCATGAACTTACCTACGCCATCTGGCTAGATTTCAAGAGCACCAACAACGAAGCGGTGTATGGGGCATTCCTCGGGGGTCTCCGCTTAGCGCTAAAAATGGGGGCAAAAAATGTTGAAGCACATGTCGATTCCAAGTTAGTAGCGGAACAAATTAATGGCCGCTACGACGCTAAGGGCGAAGAAATTGCCCTATATTTCGAGCAGGCAAGAACTCTGATCAACCAGTTTTAGACCTTCAAAATAATCCGCATCAACAGAAGCGAGAATAAGCACGCGGATGCGCTAAGTAAGCTAGCCGCTACAAGCTTCAAGCACCTAGCAAAGGAGGTCCGCATTGAAGTTCTCTCAAATCCATCCGTTCCTCTAAGACACGTACATGTAATAGAAGTTGGGAATCCATCTTGGATGTCCCCAATCATTATGTACTTACAACATGGAACTCTCCCAGAAGGGAAAACAGAAGCAAGAAAAATTCAACACAAAGCGTTAAATTACGAGATGGGGGATGGAATTTTGTATCGCAAGTCTTACATGGGTCCCCTCCTAAGATGCTATTGGGATTGAACCCTACAAAGGAACAGATGATATGCAAAGCCAAAACTGGTTCAGAACAGTGGATCATCATAAGTAGTGTTTGTACAAGTCTTTTCCCTTGACAGTGGCTTCAACAACTGATAGACTCAAAGAACTGTTCATTACAACTGCTGACAGAACAAGCACTGATGAAGATTAAAGTACTGAAGCTCAATCTACTGATGTGTCCCAATCACTGTTAAAGACCAAAGCACTGCTCTTCTAAAAGACTGATCATCCTTAGGAGAAAGCATTGATGCTCAATATCAGTGCTTAGGCTACAACAGTGGAAGGAAGAATCAGTGTTTTATTTATGTATTGTCTATGTAATCAGTAGTTTAGTAATCAGTGGTTGTATGCATCAGTCCTTAGAGTTTGTTAGGAGGTTAGATGTCAATTTCATGGTGACGTCAGCCGAAGATGCTCAGTGGTTGAGCTATACTATAAATAGAACAGTACTTTGTACTATTCTATGAGCTCTTTTCTTCTAAGTCATTCTTACGATCAATTACTGAGCTCAAACTGAGGGGGAGACTTGTGCATGCCTTGATTATTGTAATTAAATACAATCATTCGACTCAACGTTAAACATGTTTGCTTAAACTTTTCTTCCATTGATTGTTTATTCAAAGTTTACTTTCATATTCCGTTGCAATTCAAATCTCTGTTTCATCTCAATTTAATTAAACAAACACAATCTAAGAAACTCTGATCCTAACAGATGCGTAGACAAACACGATGAGCAGTATCTGGTCTGGGAAATCCATGAAGGACTGTGTCGAATCCATGCAGGCCCACGCATGGTAGTAGCAAAAATCATGAGTGCGGGCTATTACTGGTCTGGCATGCATTTAGACGCTGTAGAGATCTTGCGCAAGTGTACGTCATGCCAGCGTCATGATCCAAAGACACTCCGCCCAAAGAATCATCTGGCTCCAGTAACTACAGCGTGGCCCTTCCAGCAATGGGGTATCGACTTAGTAGGTCCCTTTCCTGACGTGCCTGGCGCAGTAAACAATTAAAATAATCACTAAGGCTCGGATTTGACAAGTGACAGATGATTGAACGAGCATATGATTAAGAGTCTTTTATAAGCATAGATTAGCATTCATAGATGTTTTAAGGACCATTAACAACCGAAGGTTACATCATATGGAGGCTTTCTTTGATTTCAACTATTTGTATTCCAATTATTTATACCATACTTGTTTAATCATACATGCACAATACGTATACAATCACGAAATACACATCTTTAATTCAAAACCGATCATACATAGAGATTATATTTCTCTTTAAAGTGATATTCATACATGTTTATTCATTATGCATGCTTTCATATACCTTAAAATACGTAAAACATGCAAAACAATGTGTTTGTAGCACTAAATAAGCAACCTAACAACTCAAAGGACTAAAAATGAAAAATTTTCATCTCCCCAACCACTTTCTTTAATGTTCTAACTCACAACCACCTTCAATAACTATCAAACCCTAATCCTCATTTATAAATACAACTTTCCCCAACTCCTAAACCACTTCCATACTCTCTTAAATCATCAAGGAATCCTCCACTTTTTGGCAGAAAATTCTAAGTCCATAAGGTGAGTTTTGAGCTTGTTCTTACACATTTTTTCTTCTTGTTTTTCTCCTTCTCCTTCCTTGAATGATCTCTAAGAGTATTACCACATGTTTACCAAGGTAAACAAAGATGCTATATCACCATTTGGAGATCCAATGCTAGGATTTTATCAAACTTTTAAAACTAGTCTTATCTTTACTTTTTTTCTTGGAACTTTTGCACACCAACCCGAGTACCAACAAGTTCTATTTTTTGAGAGACTTGTGTTAAGGTTTTGTTCCAAAAACTTTGAGGTTCATATGCCTTCATTTCATTCATTCTAAGTCCCTAAGTAATCTCTAGGCAACAAAGCGAGCAAAGCTACACCAAGTTTCCAACCATACAATGATGGAAACACTCATCTAGTTATCCTCACTTGGTTACTTAATTAGTGAATTAGATATTTTGTTTATGTTCTTCATACTTGTATTCATGACCATTCGTATTGTCCATGTGATGATTTGTGCATTGGTGAAATATTGAAGCTAGTTGATCACCCTACCTCTAATACATGACAAACACATGACTATAATATACCTAATAATTTTTCCAAAAACCAAACCATAATATCAACTGAAACCATGGTTGAAAGTTATGTGTTAAGGTGGAAATTATCTTAGTTTTGGACTTCTAATGGGTGTAAGACACATTAAAAACACAAACTAAAAATAGTGTCCAAATAAGTATATAGGCAAGATATGTTTTATGTATTCTCATACTTATAAGTTTTCCCATTTATATTCCAATCCTAAAATCCTCATACTCATACACCTTTGTTTACCATTTTAGGGTAAACTTTTGTGACTACGTCCTTCAAAGACAGATTACTCGCTTTTATGGAAATCTTCGCAAACCGTGAGTTCATACTTAACCCATTTTACGCTTTAAACATTATTTGGGTTGCAACATGTATCCATATCAAATTCACAATTACACATACAATTAATCTTATGCAAACACTCAATTCTTGAACAAGCTTACTTGTTATGTTACTTGTTTATACATACTAGGACAATCTTATGCATGCTATGTATCATTAACTTTAAAAAGCATCCCTTAACATGTATAGCTCTATAGGATCAGCACATCGCGCCGTTTGTTAGGTCGTTGTTAAGTATTCAATCTTTACAGTCTTATTCACTCTGATGATAAGGTTACGCTAGTGGAAACTTTTGGTTGATGTTTAGTCTTATATGCTAGTATGATTATATCACTTGGTGTACAACTAACATGTGGATTTAAGATTTCATTCATACGTATGCTATGTAGACAAGCTAGTATGCTCACTGACATAATTTGTGTTGACGGATATTTTATACATGTTGTAGGAATATTTGATGATGATTTCGCAAGAGAAGACTTGGGGTGGATTAGATACTCACCTAGTTTTAATTTATGCATTTTAATATTGTTAGTTTTAAGAATCCGATTGTCGTACTTTCCATTTTCATGAACAATGTAATGCTTGATTTAGTGAAATGAAATGAAATTTTGAGTTTTAGTTTATGGTCGCAAATTTAGTGTTATGTTGTATTTGAGCAATCTATTACGTCTCGTCTTGATATTTCCGCCATCGGTTGGGGTGTGACAATTAGGTTTGAATAATTCTAGGTGTACCATACAAGAAGAATCCTAAGATCGAATAGTTACCTTAGTTAGCAATGATGATGGAAATGGGCTTACTCTGGCTAATAACGTGATTTGGTTATTGCTAGTGTCGATCAAGATACAAAACAGACACGAGAGATTTGAGAAGGTGATGGTGTGTGTGACGAACCATGAACTGGCCATAGGTGCAATGATTTGGCCAATCTTAACTCGGTTTCAATTTGTCAAATAATTTCCATTAAACTGGATCGGTTACATGATGGTACATTCTCTCTATTTCACAGTTGGAATGGATCATAATGGTTTTCCTACTAGCTTTTTAGAAAAGGTAACATCTAGAGTACTAATGATATGAATAATAAACCTTATGGTTTGATTTGAATTTTATTAAGCACTAAAGTTTTACAGAGTTAGGTTATAATAGGAAGTTTATTTGGCTAGGAAGGATAGGAAGTAGTAATCTTGATCATCAATTGATTTAATCAAGGGTTTAGATTAAATAATGGAAATTGAAGGAAAGAAAAGAGGCGCGTGGGTTTGTGTAAGGGCATTGTAGTCAATCCAGGACAATAGTTTCTCTCTCCTCCAATACCCCCCATTTTTTAAACGTTAATAACTTTTTCATACGACATAATTTTTTTTTTATAAAAACTGCACAGAAAATGAGCGTTTTTTTATCTTTAAAACGAGTATACTATTGCTATATTTTCGAAAAAAAATTCGAAAACCCAGTTGCGTAAAACGCAATGGAAAAAAAAACCAATTGCGTAAAATGCAATGCAAAAAAAAAACGTAAAAAACACTTTTTTTAAACGCAATGCACCAAAAATACAAAGAAATGTCTTATATGTAAAACGCAATGGCCAGAAAACACTTAAAAATGTCTTTTTTCTAAAACGCAATGGACTGAAAACACATAAAAAATGTGTTTACCTAAAACGCAATGCACCAAAAACACAAAGAAATGTCTTATTTTTAAAACACAATGGACAGAAAACACATAAAAATGTGTTTCACCTAAAACGCAATGCACAAAAAACACAAAGAAATGTCTTATTTGTAAAACGCAATTGCCAGAAAACACTTAAAAATGTCTTTTTTTTCTAAAACGCAATGGACTGAAAACACATAAAAATGTGTTTACCTAAAACACAATGCACCAAAAACACAAAGAAATGTCTTATTTCTAAAATGCAATGGCCAGAAAACACTTAAAAATGTCTTTTTTTCTAAAATGCAATGGACTGAAAACACATAAAAAAGTGTTTTACCTAAAACGCAATGCACCAAAAAACACAAAAAAATGTCTTATTTGTAAAACGCAATGGCCAGAAAACACTTAAAATGTCTTTTTTCTAAAACGCAATGGACTGAAAACACATAAAAATGTGTTTTATCTAAAACGCAATGGACTAAAAACGCTTCAAAAATGTGTGTTTTTTTTAAAACGCAATGGCTAGAAAACACTTAAAAATGTCTTATTTCTAAAATGCAATGGGCTAAAAACAGAAAAGAAAGTGTTCTCTCTAAAACGCAATGGACTTAAAACACATAAAAATGTGTTTTATCTAAAACGTAATGCACCAAAAACACTTAAAAAATTGTCTGAACTAGAAAGTAGATATCAAAAACTGTCTACGAAAATGAGCCAATTTTCAGAAAATTAAATTTTCTGATCCAGCCAGGGGCTCTGCCCCTTGGACCCCGCCAGGGGCTGCCGCCCCTTGGACCCTGCTCCTAGGGTTGTAAACGAACCGAACGAACACGAACAAGGCCTTGTTCGTGTTCGTTCGTTAAGGAAATAAATGTGTTCACGAACGGTTCAAGAACTGTCACGGCCCCAGCCCCGGTTTGACCCGGTCAGGAGCCGCGGGACAGGAACCCGTGGTATTTATTAATTGATGCGACAGCGTAAGATTTATCAGGATCTTTTAAAACTTGAAAATGCCCGATTATTTTATTTAGATAATCTGGGACAAGCCCTGTAATTTACAATTGAGGAATTTCACAAGGGAATTCCCTGATTTACAAAACATGTTTATTTATTTTAACTGAGCCACCTCTTCAAGCTTGTTAGTGCTCCGTAGCACGTTTTCCTTGATTTACAGCAGGTCTCCTGAAACATGTTTTAAAAATATTTTATCAGCGGGGAAATACTGGCGAGTCATTCAGGTTAAATAAAACGACACATAGTTATAAATTACAACATAAGAGCGATTACAATGGCTTCTATCTTATTTTTATCTGGCGCCGTGTCACCTGGTGACGATGGTCATACCACTATTGGGTCTATTTCCCCAAGTAGTGATGATTATCATTGTTATGATTTATTAGCCTAACTATGAGAATTTAGTAATGTGCGCAATACCCCACTAGCCAGTGATTCAAGATAACCATGACTTAATCCCTATAATTATAACATTTGAAAATGGAGTATTGTAAAATACTTTTGATAAAAGAGAATGACTCACTTTGCAGATTTAAACAGACAGAGTTTAGCCTACTGATTAGTCTTGTAACCTAATTTAAATAACAATGCACACGAACTAGGTCAGTAACTAATACATCATTTACGATAACTCACGAGATTAAAACTCTCACAACGAATGATAAAGTGCTATACTTAAACATCCGTCGAATTCACGACTAATGACAAAGTATGGCCCTAAAGTGGGCATCACTTAAACATCCATCGGATAGTTTCAATCGATCGGACATTGAATCGTAGCAGCGATCGAGTTAATACCCTGCATCGTAGCAGCGCCTCGCTATTGTAATTTCGAATTTTGAGCAGCGTGCTTTCGTTTTTGAAAGTTGGTTTCGACACCAGTGAACAGCCCATGGCCATTTCTATTTATAGGTGAAAAATGGGGTTCACGCGGCCCGCGTGTACCTTAGCTTGACCCTTACGCGGCCCGCGTGGCCACCTAGTCTACGTGTAGGGTTATTTGGTCATCAGTAGGTCTGCCACGTGGATCGTAACGCTTATCTGGTCAACCCTACTTTGATGCGGCCCGCGTAAGGGTCTGCATATCCTTTAAGCGGCCCATCTGAAGACCAAAAATCTTGATTTCTTGATTTTTGATATGGATTAGGGTTTCAGGGGTCCGGGATCGCACTTACGGGTCGTTTTGGGACATTTTTGAAGGTCATTACATCATCCCCACCTTATTTAAAATCTCGTCCTCAAGATTTACTGAAATAAGTGAGGATACTTTCGCTTCATCTCCGATTCCAGCTCCCAAGTGTACTCGGGTCCTTTCTTTGAATCCCATTTGACTTTGACCAGTACTAGTCTTTTGTGCTTGAGAAACTTAATCTTTCTGTCTTCTATTTGCAGTGGCTTCTCAACAAATTTTAACTTTTCGTTTACCTCTACATCTTGAAGAGGTACTACCAAGGATTCTTCAGATAGACATTTCTTGAGATTGGATACATGAAATACGTCATGTACCCCAGCTAACTCTTTTGGTAGCTGTAAGCGATAGGCAACTGGCCCTATTCGTTGTATTACTGGAAATGGTCCTACGTACCTTGGACTTAGCTTTCCTTTCTTACCAAACCGAACTACTCTTTTCCAAGGAGAAACTTTTAAGAGTATCTTGTCCCCAACTTGAAACTCTAGTGGCTTGCGTCGATTATCGGCATAACTCTTCTGGCGATCTCGAGCCGTTTTCAGTCTTTCCTTGATTTGAGTGATCTTAACCACCACAAGTGGCCTAGTGGTGGAGTGACTTGGGTTCTCCAATGGAGACCCAAGTTCAATTCCCATTAGTGTCACTTTGGTGGCCACCGACACCCGCTTTAAAGCCGGACCGAGGACACTCGAGGTCTCGGGTTCGAAACATGTTTCGTACCCCTCTTTGATGGCTATGGGTATTTGCCGCCAGGGATCCTTGTCGGGTGGTGAACTGGGAAGGGAGATCCCTTCCGCGGTCAGGGGTACCGTGCAATTACCCTTTTTTTGATTTGAGTGATCTTGTCGGTAGTTTCTTGCACTATTTCAGGACCTGATAATTAACTTTCTCATATTTCTGCCCAACATACTGGAGTTCTACACTTACGTCCGTATAGTGCTTCGAATGGGGCAGCTTCAATGCTTGAATGATAGCTATTGTTATAGGAGAATTCAATTAAAGGTAGGTGGTTATCCTAGTTTCCACCAAAATCTATCACACATGCCCTGAGCATGTCTTCCAGGGTTTGGATCGTCCTTTCACTTTGTCCGTCTGTCTGAGGATGATATGCAGTACTTAGATTTAGTCGAGTTCCCATTGCTTCTTGGAAACTTGTCCAGAAATGGGAAGTGAAACGACTATCCCTATCCGATACAATGGAGAGTAGGACTCCATGTAAGGATACTACTTCATCTACGTACAACTTGGCTAACCTTTCCATGCTAAAGGTTTCTTTCATAGGTAGAAAATGAGCTGATTTGGTTAATCGATCCACAATTACCCAAATCGCATCATTACCTCTTCTGGTTTTGGGTAACTTAGTAACAAAGTCCATGGTTATAAGTTCTCATTTCCATACAAGCATTTCTAATTGTTGTAGTAAACCTGAGGGTTTCTGGTGTTCTGCCTTAACTTGCGAACAAGTAAGACATTTAGAAACATATCTAGCTATGTCCTTTTTCATTCCTATCCACCAGAAGTTATTCCTTAAATCTTGGTACATCTTATTGTTACCAGGATGCATGGTATACCTAGATTTATGGGCTTCCTCTAAAATCTTATTTCTTAATTCTCCCTACTTAGGTACCCAAATCCTTTTCTTGTGGAATCTCCAAATTCCATCACTGCCTTGCTCTAATTCCTTTACTCGTCCTTTCATTCCTTCAGCATCATCCTTGATTACTGTTTCTTGAATGTTTTTCAGTTGTTCCATTAAGTCTAATTGTAAGCTTAATCGAAGAGAACGAACTCGTCGTTGTTTCTCATGATACTTACGACTTAAAGCATCAGCAACTACGTTTGCTTTTCTTTCGTGATATTGTATATCACAGTCGTTGTCACTTAGGATTTCCATCCATCTCCTTTGTCTCATGTTTAATTCTTTTTGCCCAAATATGTATCTTAAGCTCTTATGGTCTGTATAGACAGTAAACTTACTTCCATACAAATAGTGTCTCCAAATTTTAAGGGCAAAAATTATGGCTCCTAACTCTAAATCATGTGTCATATAGTTTTATTCGTGCTTTTTCAATTGCCTTGAGGCATACGCAATTACCTTCTTGCGTTGCATAAACACACATCCTAATCCTAGTTTTGAAGCATCACAGTATACTTCAAAATCTTCTGTTCCTTCTGGTGAGGCTAAAATTGGAGCATTTGTTAGCTTTTGCTTCAAAATCCTAATGGCCTCTTCTTGTCTAGGTCCCCATTCAAACTTAACTGCTTTACAGGTTAGCTTAGTTAATGGTACAACTATCTTGGAAAAATCCTTAATAAACCATCTATAATATCCGGCTAACCCTATAAAACTTCTAATTTCCATTGCTGATTGCGGAACCTTCCATTTGGTGATCGCTTCTATCTTAGAGGGATCTACGTGAATACCTTCGTGATTCACCATGTGTCCTAAAAATTGTACTTCTTGTAGCCAAAATTCACACTTCGAGAATTTGGCGTAAAGCTTCTCCTTTCTTAACAAAGTTAAGAGTACATGCAAATGCTCACAATGTTCCTCCTGACTTTTGTAATAAATAAGTATATCGTCGATGAAGATAATTACAAATTTATCCAAGTATGGTTTACAGATCCTATTCATCATGTCCATAAATACTACCAGAGCATTTTTTAGTCCAAAGGGCATGACTGTAAACTCGTAATGACCTTACCTAGTTCTGAAAGCAGTTTTAGGTATGTCTTCTTCCTGTACCTTCAACTGATGGTATCCGGAGCGTAAATCGATCTTAGAAAAATATCTAGCTCCTTGAAGTTGATAAAAAAGATCATCAATCCTAGGTAATGGGTATCGATTCTTAATTGTAACCTTATTCAATTCTCTATAATCGATAAACATTTGCATCAAACCATCTTTCTTCTTTACAAACAACACTGGCTCTCCCCACGGGGATGAACTAGGTTGTTTGAATCCTTTGCTTAGTAATTCATCTAACTACTTTTTCAATTCTAGCATTTCGGTGGGTGCTAATCGATAAGGTGCCTTAGCTATTGGTGTAGTTCCAGGAATTAGATGAATTCTAAATTCGACTTCCCTATCAGGTGGTAATCCAGGTAGTTCTTCTCGGAATACCTCTAGGTATTCTGATACTACTGGAATTTCTTTGAGTCCCTTACCCTTAGTGTTAATGATTACTGAAATCATATACACCATTTCTTGTTTTCTTGAATAACTGGACAACTTCATTACTGAAATGAATTTTAGTGGCTTTTGTGGTTTATCTCCTGTAATCACCACTAATTCTCCTGTGGGTGTATGAATTTCTATGGAATTCTTATCACAAAGAATTCTGGCATGGTTGGCTACTAACCAATCCATTCCTAATACAACATCAAATCCGGCTAAATTCATAGGTAACAGGTTTGCAGAGAATTTATGGCCTAAGAGTTCGATTTTTGCTTCTCGCAAAACCTTATCTATGTTAACAGAATTCCCATCTGCCGTTTCTACCGTAAAAATCTGCCTAAGGTTGCTTAAAGGTAGGTTAAGAGCTTGGCAAAATGAAGTATTTATAAAACTTTGGTTTGCACCAGAGTCAAATAATACTTTTGCATAAACGTTGTGAACTAGGAATGTACCAGTTATCAGGTCAGGAATTAGTTCTGCTTCATGAGTAGTCAACTGGAAGGCTCTTGCATTTCTCTTGGTAGCTCCTTTTGCAGGTTTGGTCTTGTTGTCAGCTGGTTTGGCTAATTTCGGGCAGTCTGGCCTAAAATGTCTAGCTTCTCCGCAGTTGTAGCAGATTGTTGCTTTCTTCTTCCTGCAATCTTCTTCTTGGTGCCCCGGGATTTTGCAGAAATTGCAATACCCTTTGCATCTTCCAAAATGCTTTCTTTTGCATGCATTGCAAAATGGAACAGTGGAAGATTGCCCAGTTCCCTTTTTCTTGAAATTGCTACGATTACCCACATGGAATCCCTGGGTAATCTTTTGGGCTACTTCCTTCTTCCAGTTTTCTTCTCTTGTGCGTACTAGCCCGTCAGTTAAAGTGTTAGCTAATTCCACAGCATCGTCAATAGTGCGAGGTCTCGCAGCTTTAACGATGTCACGGATTTCGCCAATCAATCCCCAAATATAGCGAGAAATAAGTACCGGCTCTGGCGAAGCCAGGGTAGGTACCATTCTAGCATATTCGAAGAATGTCGAAGTATACCCTCGACAGTCTACATCCACCATCCGGTGGTTCAAGAATTTATTCGCCATTTGTTCTTTCTCATACTCGGGACAAAATTTTCTTTCCACTAGCTGCTTAAATTCTTCCCAACTCATGGCATAGGCCATATTTCTTCCTTTGGCTTGAAGTACCGTATTCCACCATTCTAACGCCCCTTCTTTAAAAAGATGTGACGCATACATGACCTTGTCTTCCTCGATACATTTACTTATCATAATTACTGCTTCAGTTTTCTCCAACCAACGCAGCGCCGCAGTCGCCCCTTCATTGCCTGCAAATTCAGCTAGTTTACAGGCAAGAAATTCCTTATAAGTGCAACCAGGCGTTGCAACTTTCATTCTTTTGAGAATTGGGGCTTGCAGTACATCATTGTTATTGTTATTGTTGTTATTGCTGCCTCCGTTTACACTATTACTGAAGTTGTCTTCATGGGTACATTTGCTAGGAATAATTTGTTGAGGTTCAACTGGATTTCGAGCATCAGCAAGTATTGCTGGAATATCATTGGCTATTCCCTGAGCAACGATATTTTCGATATCTTGCCTATTTAGAAATTGATCTTCATTGTTATGCTCAGATTGATTAACTTCATTATCGGGTTCCTTACCAGCGTGTGCCATCTGGTAATTAATTTATATAAGTAATTAGTATAAAATCATTAATAACCAAACATAACAAAATAATTGCATATAATCACATTAACAAGTATAGCCAAAACTGTCGATCTTTCGACTTTCGATATTATATATATATATATAATAGACATCCGTACAAACTGGTCGTATTTCCAAGATATTCTTTCCCCTACTTCCCTAATGCGATTCCCTGCATCAATCAGCTCCTCGCCATAATGACGGAGTTCAGCCAGATTTTCCATGCTCATAGGTGGGTATAGTGGAGGTTCTGGGTCAAATTGAGGGAAAAAGGTATTAGGGTTGTTTAGGAGATCCTGAAAGTGCCAGTCGGTGGTCCACCATTCTTCTAGCTCTGCTGGTAGAGGTTGGGTGTGGATAATAGAATCTGGGATTTCAGGCTCTAGGTCAACGGGAAGTTGTGCTTCCGCTGGGTAATTAAAGAGGTTTTCACCGATAGGTCCGATGAGGTCATTAAGTGCTAGTTTATGATCTAGTTCTTCCTAGGGTGGCATTTCCTGGTTTTGCCTAGAATTTTCCCCAATCTCTATTTCCTTGCCACTTTTGGGATCTTCCGTCTTGGTAACTTTTCGTGTCGCTGGTTTCTTCCTGGGCACACGCCTCCAGCCCACAATTCTTCTTCTTTTCTTTGGCTTTGGTTTCTCCGGAGGTTAAGTTTGAAATTCCATAGGTTCCTCCATGTCAGCACAATACCCGGTAAAGTCTTTGGAAACTTCCACATTAACAGGATAGAGATTGAGATTCGGAAGGGCTTCAGATAACTCATTCATGCTGTTTAGCAAATATGAGGAAACATACAAAATTCTAGGTTAAATGTTTGTAACTTTGAATTTTCACATAATCACATAATGGCAATCAGACAATTAAGTATTAATAAAAATATGAAATATTGCGATTTTATATAAATTATAACTGTAAATATACTAGGGATAATTTATTATATTAAAGTTTCTGGCTTGTAGGTAGCATAGGTGCTGGTACTGATTTGGTGATTTAACTATAAGTTAGCATTTACTGCTGTAGTGGCTAACATGTAGAGATTTGCCCATTGTTCATCTAACTCATCTTCCCATGGTGGTTTAGTGCCTATTTCCTGAGTTTCCTTATTGATCATCACTCCTTTTGGTTGTGACTTCCTCATTTTCTCTTCACTTTTTCTAATAATCAAACTTCTTTTATTAGGGGTAAGTGGTTTTTCATACTGTGCCTTACGAACAAATATTCCTTCCTCAGTATCTGCTGAGTATCTTGAGGAATTGGATTGGGATGAAGTTCCCTAATCTTTCGGTGAACTATCTAATTTATGATAGATGTCCGAAATTCTTTGCTTACCCATACTGTAAATTAACAGATAGTCAAGATAGAAACACATAATTACAAGACAGTAATCAGGAAAATTAAGTATTTTAATACTTAATAGGCTTAAATCAGTGGCTCTGATACCACATTTTCCTGTCACGGCCCCAGCCACGGTTTGACCCGGTCAGGAGCCGCGGGACAGGAACCCGTGGTATTTATTAATTGATGCGACAACGGAAGATTTATCAGGATCTTTTAAAACTTGAAAATGCCCGATTATTTTATTTAGATAATCTGGGACAAGCCCCGTAATTTACAATAGAGGAATTTCACAAGGGAAGTCCCTGATTTACAAAACATTTTTATTTATTTTAACTGAGCCACCTCTTCAAGCTTGTTAGTGCTCCGTAGCACGTTTTCCTTGATTTACAGCAGGTCGCCTGAAACATGTTTTAAAAATATTTTATCAGCGGGGAAATACTGGCGAGTCATCCACGTTAAATAAAATGACACATAGTTATAAATTACAGCATAAAAGCGATTACAATGGCTTCTATCTTATTTTTATCTAGCGCCGTGTCACCTGGTGACGATGGTCATACCACTATTGCGTCTATTTCCCCAAGTAGTAATGATTATCACTATTAGGATTTATTAGCCTAATTGTGAGAAATTAGTAATGTGCACAATACCCCACTAGCCAGTGATTCAAGATAACCATGACTTAATCCCTGTAATTATAACATTTGAAAATATAGTATTGTAAAATACTTTTGATAAAAGAGAATGACTCACTTTGCAGATTCAAACGGGCAGAGTTTAGCCTACTGATTAGTCTTGTAACCTAATTTAAATAACAATCCACACGAACTAGGTCAGTAACTAATACAGCATTTACGATAACTCACGAGATTAAAACCCTCACAACGAATGAAAAATGCTATACTTAAACATCCGTCGAATTCACGACTAATGACAAAGTATGGCCCTAAAGTGGGCAGCACTTAAACACCCATCGGATAGTTTCAATCGATCGGACGTTGAATCGTAACAGCGATCGAGTTAATACCATGTATCGTAGCAGCGCCTCGCTATTGTAATTTTGAATTTTGAGCAGTGTGCTTTCGTTTTTGAAAGTTGGTTTCGACACCAGTGAACAGCCCATGGCCATTTCTATTTATAGGTGAAAAATGGGGTTCACGCGGCTCGCGTGAACCTTAGCTTGACCCTTACGCGGCCCGCGTGGCGACCTAGTCTATGTGTAGGGTTGTTGGGTCATCAGTAGGTCTGCCACTTGGATGCCACGTGGATCGTAACGCTTATCTGGTCAACCCTACTTTGACGCGGCCCGCGTAAGGGTCTGCCTATCCTTTACGCGGCCCGTCTGAAGACCAAAAATCTTGATTTCTTGATTTTTGATATGGATTAGGGTTTCAGGGGTCTGGGTTTTCGCACTTACGGGTCGTTTTGGGACATTTTTGAAGGTCCTTACATGAACACTTACCGAAATAGATTTTATGTTTGTGTTCGTTCATTAAGGAAATGAGTGTGTTCGCGAACGGTTCACGAACACAAACGAACACAAATAAATTTGGCGAACGCGACGAAGGATAAAGATAGATAGCCCAAAGAGTAGCACTCGCACTTGAATCCCTTATTGTGGAACAAAGGTTGATCGTATTCGCCGATGTAAATAATGAGAAATGAAAGGGAAATGATGCATAAACACGGTGAAAGTGGGTTTCCTTGTTTAATTGTTAAGGTAATAAAATAAATAAAAGTTTAATAATATAAAAAGTACAAATAAAATATAAGAAAGTACAAAGATCTTCAATTGAAACATAATTATACGAACATAAACGAACGCAAATCAACGAATGTTCACGAACACCTTACCGAACGTTCACGAACACAAGCGAACGAACGAGACCTCTGTTCATGTTCGTTCATTTAACTAATCGAACGAAATTTCTTGTTCATGTTCGTTCGTTTATTAAACGAACGAACATAAACGAACTTCCCGCCGAACGGTTCACGAACTGTTCGCTGAACGTTCGGTTCGTTTACAGCCCTACCTGCTCCCAAGGGCGCTGCCACTGGACCCCCGCCAAGATCGTAAAACGCAATGACTCAATTCAAAAACCCAGATCGTAAAAATGCAATTCAAGAATTTCTTACATGAATCGAAGCCGATTTCTTCAACGATTGACGAAATTTGAATGATAGAAACACTTATCAGCGATCGAATCGAACGGATCGAGTGATTCGCTTCAAAATCATGGGAAAAAATGAGATATTGTATGAAGTTAAACTGGGTTTCTTCAAAAAAGTTGAAGAACACGTTGATTGGGTGTTTGAATCATTGATTGTTAACGAAAATCACACTATAATGTAGTGATTATTGAGATAGAAAATGAAAAAAAGGTTGAAAATTGTGAGTTTTGAAAATGGTAGGTTTTGAAGTTACTGGGGAGAAGAAGGAAGAAGAAATGATACGATTGACTAAAATACCCTTCCTCTTTATTTTAAATTTTGTCACATGTCATAATCCTATTGCTTTCTATCATTCCTAGCCAAAATAAACTTTCTATTTGATCCTCACCCAAGTTTTATAATCCAATTAAACTAATAACTAGGTTAGAACCCCGTGTATTACACGGGTTGAATAAATATAATTTTCTATACTAAATAAAAAACAATATTTTTTTAAAAACCTCATTTATTATACGTGTTGAGTAAATATAATTTTATATATTAAATAATAAAAAATATATCTTTAATAACCTCGTTTATTGTGCGAGTTGAATAAATGTAATTTTATATATCAAATAATAAAAATTTATATTTTTAAAAAACCGTGGGTATTCACGGGTGGAAGAAATATAAGTTTATATACTAAATAATACAAAAAGTTATATTTAAAAAAAAACTTTGTATATTGTACGTGTTGAATAAATCTAATTTTATATAGCAAATAATAAAAAATGTTATATTTTTAAAAACCATGTGTATTACACGGGTTTATCTATTGTTAAAAAAATCTTTAAAATTATATCTTTAAGAACCTCGTTTATTGTGCCGGTTGAATAAATGTAATTTTATATACCAAACAACACAAAAGTTATATTTAAAAAAAAAACCTTGTGTATTCACGGGTGGAAGAAATGTAATTTTATATACTAAATAAAAAATTATATTTTAAAAAACTCTGTCTGTTGTACGGGTTGAATAAATCTAATATTATATAACAAATAATAAAAAATGTTATATCTTTAAAAACCTTGTGGATTATACGGGTTTATCTATTGTTAAAAAAAATCTTTCTAAATCAAAATGGATTTATTATTTTTTAAATTAGGTTATTACTATTTTAAATTTTTGGTTTGATTAATAAGTTGTTTAATATAATTTCTCATAGTTAACAATAATAATATTAACAATAAATAATATACTAAATAATAAAAAATTATATTTAAAAAAACTCTGTGTATTGTACGGGTTGAATAAATATATTTTTATATAGAAAATAATAAAAAAATGTTATATCTTTAAAAACCTTGTGTATTACACGGGTTTATCTATTGTTAAAAAAATCTTTCTAAATCTAAATGGATTTATTATCTTTTAAATTAGGTTAATACTATTTTAAATTTTTGGTTTGATTAATAAGTTGTTTAATATCATTTCTCATAGTTAACAATAATAATATTAACATTAACAATAAATAATATGCATGTTTATCTACTATTAAGTGAAAAAAATACTTTTTAGTTTATATAAGACTTTACGATTTGAGCTTAAGTTTATGCCAATAATTTAGAGTTGATAAAATTTATTTTAATTTAATTAATACTTAATAAATTAAATTAAATAATATTTTTCTACAATTAACGATGGTCTAGAATAATGACAAGTGTCGATTTATTGGTTTATTTTATTATTGTTGGAAAAATAGGTGAAAATAGCATTTTTCACAAATATAGGAAAATGATTTTTTCCTATTTTGGACTAGAAATAAATATAATAAAATGAGCGGGTTTTATATGTTTATTTGTGGGTTTGTGTTCTATGTTGCAAGAGCTTCACAACGAACTAAACCACGTCCAAAACGGAGCTAAGATGAATGAGATATCGATGCTCAAAGTTGGGTGTTTGGAACATTCAATGCTGAAACAAAAGGGAAAGTAGCACCTTGTCCCACATCGGATGAGAGATGGAACTTAAAGGGGTATTTAAGTGGGAACTCTCCATCCTTATTGTTTCATGGGAGCACTCACTAGTGTACTCGCGAAGGGTGCGGAGCACCCTAACTTGCACTCGCGCACGCTCGCGTGGCGTGGGCGATGAGGCGCAATGTGGCGCTTTGATGACGCACTTTGCACTTCGCATCGCCGCGAGCCGCTTGAGAGCCGCCTTTGTATTTTTGACCACGTGCGCGTGGTGGATCTCATGGGCTGCAGGGACCAAGTGGAGTGCAGGTTCGAAGCGCGTGACGTGGCAGTCCGCCCACGGGTATACGTGGCACGAAGGCGCGCGGTTGCGCATGGTGCATAGGTCCTGAGGTGTCGTGCGCGTTGCACAGAAGTGATCCAAAACGGCGCGACTGTGTGGCGTGCTTGTAGAGGCTCACAGGTGACGTGGCGCACGCGCGCATGGACCTGAGTCAGTGAGGCGCACGCGCGCATGGCAGTGAGCCAAGAGGACGCACCGCGCATGGCGTGCACACCTGGGCGCGTGCGCACGCGTTGAAGCTTCCATCATTGAATGACAGTGCAGTTTCAGTCCAGCTTCGTAACTGACGAGTTAACAGGCTTTGACTGAGAATTAACTGACGTATTAAATTGCATTGAAGACGTTTAATGCAATTTAAACCTCTCATTTAATTCGTTTTTGGCTGTTTCAAACCGGGAGCTGTATAAATACAGCTCCATACCCAGCAGAAGAAGATGACCAGCAACACAATAGCATACTCCACTTCTTTCTAGAATTTCCTGATCTCTTTCTTGCAGCTTTCAAGGTAACCTTCGGGTTGTAGGCTAACTCCGGCAGTACGCTGCTTAGGCTGTTGTACCCTGGGAAACAAAACGAGTACTCTTGGGAGACTCGGAATTTGTTTTAAGGGAAGCGTGTGGACACGTGCCTCAGCCATTCTTCTTCTACCCCATTCTTGTATTTTGGTTTTATTTCAGTTGTAATCGTATTGTAATTTTGCTTTCGTTTATTTCTGAATTGTAATAGTTTAATAAAATTTGTTTATTTTATTTTTATTACGCGAACGGTTCTTACAATCTTAAAACAAATTTTTAAAACCGTTCGTGTAATCAAAACCATTCTGTTTGTGATTCAAACTAGTTTTGTTTTCACTCAGTTTGAGTTTTAAAAACAGATTTTTTTTTGTTTTCATCTTCAAAGGAGCGACTTTGGTTGAAAACTATTTTGGTTACATTCAGATTGTCCTAAATTGCTAATAAACTTTCTGCCTTGGTCTTCAAAATTGGACTTAGAATCCAGTAAGTAAGTTTTAAATATTCAGAATTTTCTGTTTTTGGTCTTCAAAGTTGGACTTAGAAGCCTAAACAGTAAATTTGTGGTAAAATTAAAATTTAGTAGTTTCCTTCTGGTTTGTGCGTAAATCAGAATTTTTTGACTAAAATTTTAATTTTTTTAATTTTTTCAGCATGTCGAACGAAAATGTCAACGTTAACAACACCACAAATGTTGTGATGGGAACCCCTCTTAACGCCACCACTGTGGGAGCATCCACAGTGGCCAATCACGCTGAACGACCCGAGAAGTTCTCGGGTCTACACTTCAATAGGTGGCAGCAGAAGATGTTCTTCTACCTGACCACCATGAACCTTGCGAGGTTCTTGTCGGAAACCGCTCCCCAACCTGTGGAAGGGGAGACCGACGCACAAAGACAGTGCGCGGTAGATGCGTGGAAGCATTCGGATTTCATATGTCGTGGCTATGTGTTAAACGGCCTGTCGGATGCATTGTATAATGTGTACTACAACGTCAAGACTTCCAAAGACCTTTGGGATGCCTTGGACAAGAAGTACAAAACGGAGGATGCTGGCACAAAGAAATTTGTGGTAGCCCGTTTTTTGGATTTCAAAATGGTTGATTCTAAAAGTGTTATGAATCAAGTCCAAGAATTCCAAATTATACTACATGACATCTTTGCGGAAGGCATGACACTTAGCGAGACATTCCAAGTGGCAGCGTTGATTGAAAAGTTACCTCCTGGTTGGGTGGATTTTAAGAATTATCTTAAACACAAACGAAAGGAGATGACTTTAGAGGACCTTATTGTTCGTCTTCGGATTGAAGAGGGCAATAGAATTGCCCTAAAAGGCAGCCAGGCGCAAACTTCGGCTAGCGCAAATTTGGTTGAGCATGGGCAATCCTCTAATGGCGCAAAGGGTAAGGGGAAGAAGGACAAGGAGAAAGCAAAGGCTAGCAAACTTGGACCGAAGAAAGGGGTTGTGAAAAAGAAACCTCCAACGTTCCAAGGGACTTGTTACAACTGTGACGAGCCGGGGCATCGGGCTAACCAATGCAAGAAACCAAAGCGTGAGCGTGCGCACATGGTGGATGAAGACGGAATGCCTTTGGTGGCAATGATTTCCGACAAAAGCGCAATGATAGATGAGGTCAATACTGTGACCAACACTCCAAAAGGATGGTGGGTTGATACGGGCGCGACCCGTCATGTTTGCGCAGACAGAAGCCTCTTTACCACCTTCAAGGCGCTTTCTGGAGAAGAGAAGCTGTATATGGGAAATGCAGCCACCGCTGACATCATGGGTGAAGGAACGGTGATCTTGAAGTGGACTTCGGGGAAGGAGCTCACTCTAAGCAACGTATTGTATGTCCCGGACTTGCGCAAGAATCTAGTCTCGGGTTGGTTGCTTAACAAGTTTGGATTTCGTTTAGTGTTTGAAAGTGACAACTTTGTTCTTACTAAACGACGAATGTATGTGGGTAAGGGCTATGCCCAAAACGGCATGTTCAAATTAAATGTAACGGCTGTCAAGAACATGAATAAAATTGCTACTACTTCTACTTATATGCTTGAGTTTTCTGATTTGAATAAATGGCATGGTAGATTAGGTCACGTAAATTTTAATTCAATACGCCGTTTAATCAATTTAAATTGTATACCAACATTCCATATTGATTCACACTATAAATGTGAAACATGCGTTGAATCCAAACTTACAATAACATCATCGAAATCGGTTGAACGAATAACCGAACCCCTTGATTTAATTCACACTGATATTTGTGATTTAAAAGCGGTACCCACAAGAGGTGGAAATAAGTACTTCATCACGTTTATTGATGATAGTACTAAATATTGCTATGTATATTTACTAAAAAGTAAAGATGAAGCAATAAGTAAATTTATCTTGTATAAGAATGAAGTTGAGAATCAACTTCAAAAGAAGATAAAAGCTTTGCGAAGCGACCGAGGAGGCGAATATGTTGCACCTTTTGCCGATTTATGCGCAAAAAGTGGCATTGTACATGAGTGTACACCTCCTTATTCTCCACAATCAAATGGCGTGGCGGAACGAAAGAATCGCACATTGAAAGAAATGATGAACGCCATGTTGATAAGTTCTGGGATGAGCCAGGAAATGTGGGGGGAGGCCATTCTCTCGGCCAATTATCTTTTGAACAAGATACCATTGAAAAAGAGAGACGAGACTCCATATGAGCTATGGAAAAAGAAAAAGCCTTCATATAAATACTTGAAAGTGTGGGGGTGCCTAGCAAAGGTGATTGTACCACCTCCTAAGGCTCTTAGGATAGGACCCAAAACTGTTGATTGCATATTTATTGGATATACGCATCAAAGTAGTGCACATCGCTTTCTTGTACATGAGTCCAAGAATCCTGATGTACACGTAAACACTATCATGGAGGTGAATCCTAACGTTGTGTCTTACTTTGAACATGTGTTTCCTTTGAGAAGACAAACACATGCAACGTCATCAACACCTAATTTTGAAGTAGGTGAAAGCTCATCTAGACGAGTTGATGAGGTAGTTCATGATAAGACACATGAACAACCTGAGATTGAAGAAAGTGACCGTAGGCGAAGCGAAAGGCAAAGGGTTGAAAAATCCTTCGGTCCAGACTTCGTTAGCTATATGGTTGAGGGCGAGCCCAATACATATCGCGAAGCGGTTTCTTCTTCAGAAGGACCTCAATGGAAAGAAGCAATAAGAAATGAAATAGATTCTATATTGCAAAATCATACTTGGGAGTTAATAGATCTTCCACCTGGTTGCAAACCACTTGGATATCGTTGGATATTCAAAAGGAAGATGAAAACTGATGGAAGTATTGATAAATACAAGGCTAGGTTGGTGATTAAAGGATTTAGACAAAAGGAAGGTCTAGATTACTTTGATACCTACTCGCCTGTGACGCACATAACCTCGATTAGATTGGTTCTTGCTATAGCGACTTTAAGAAATTTGGAAGTTCACCAAATGGACGTTAAAACCGCATTTCTAAATGGCGATTTAGAAGAAGAGATTTACATGGAGCAACCTGAAGGTTTCTCTGCCCCAGGTCAAGAGGGTAAAGTTTGTAAACTCGTCAAATCTTTGTATGGTTTGAAGCAAGCACCAAAACAATGGCACCAAAAGTTTGATCATGTCATGATTGACAATGGTTTCAAAATAAATGAGTGCGACAAATGTGTTTATTTCAAAGACACAAATGAAGGTTATGTAATTTTATGCCTTTATGTAGATGATATGCTTATCATTGGGAGTAATGATAAAATTATCAAAGCTACTAAAAGCATGTTAAAAGCGAGATTTGACATGAAAGACATGGGTTTAGCGGATGTGATTCTTGGAGTAAAGATCATAAGAACCCAAGAAGGTCTAGTGTTAAGTCAATCTCACTATGTGGATAAAATTCTTGAAAAATTCAACTCGGAAGATAAGAGTGTAGCTCGAACTCCAGTTGATACCTCTCAACATCTCAAGAAAAATAAAGGAGATGGAGTTGCTCAGTTAGAGTATTCAAGAATTATTGGCAGTCTAATGTATCTAATGACATGTACTAGACCCGACTTGGCTTACGCGGTGAGTAGGCTAAGTAGATACACCAGCAATCTGTGCACGGATCATTGGAAAGCTATCACTAGGGTGCTTAAATACATAAGATACACAAGAGATTATGGACTGCATTATACCCGACAATCAGCAGTGATCGAAGGATACACTGATGCAAACTGGATATCGGATAATAAAGATTCCAAACCAACAAGTGGTTACGTGTTTACACTTGGAGGAGCTGCTATTGCTTGGAAGTCTTCTAAGCAAACGGTGATAGCAAGATCCACAATGGAATCCGAATTTATCGCCTTGGATAAGTCAGGCGAGGAGGCGGAATGGCTACGTCAATTCGTGGAAGATATTCCAAGATGGCCAAAGCCTTTGCCAGCCATATGTGTACATTGTGATAGCCAATCAACGATTGGTAGAGCTCAAAGCTTGATGTACAATGGCAGATCAAGGCATATGCGACGTAGACATAACACGATACGATAACTACTCTCAACGGGTGTTATCACAATTGATTATGTGAGATCAGTGGATAACATTGCGGACCCGTTTACAAAAGGCTTAAGCAGAGAGTTAGTAGAAACGTCGTCAAGAGGAATGGGACTAAAGCCCGTGGTAAATGGGAATATGAGGGAAACCTAACTTAGCTGACTGGAGATCCCAAGATCTAAGTTCAATAGGACAACTTAATCATATTACCAAAACGGAGTCACTGTGGGGGAGTACCCCAAACAAAACTAAAAGGGAGTTAAATATACTTCCTAGTCCATTCCAATCAGTGACATTGATGTGAGGCTAAGCATATTAAGGTTAACGATTTCGGGAAATCAAATAACCATGATGCTTTTAATGATTCAGGGGAATCACCTATGTTAGAGAGAAGTGGGGTCGCTTCAAATGGATTTGTGGGGTGCGCAAATCCTAGAGCTCTCACAGAACCAGGCTAGTGTTCCAGGACCATAATAGGACACGACAATGAGGAGTTGGCCAAACTAGGGAGAGTATTGTGTGAAGTGTATTGTCGTTTACACAAATGGGGGTATGTTCAAGGACATCGCGTCTACACACCGCTAGTAAGCTAAGTGCGCTTCACAAAAGAAGGTTCAAAGGTGACAACCTACCTATCTTGCAATACTCAACTGTCGAAGTTTATCGTTGAAAAGTGTAAGGAAAAGATCCATTTCCATACATGTGGGGGATTGTTGGAAATTTGATGAAAATAACATTTTTCATGTGGGGGATTGTTGGAAAAATAGGTGAACATTTTTCACAAATATAGGAAAATGATTTTTTCCTATTTTGGACTAGAAATAAATATAATAAAATGAGCGGGTTTTATATGTTTATTTGTGGGTTTGTGTTCTATGTTGCAAGAGCTTCGCAACGAACTAAACCACGTCCAAAACGGAGCTAAGATGCATGAGATATCGATGCTCAAAGTTGGGTGTTTGGAACATTCAATGCTGAAACAAAAGGGAAAGTAACACCTTGTCCCACATCGGATGAGAGATGGAACTTAAAGGGGTATTTAAGTGGGAACTCTCCATCCTTATTGTTTCATGGGAGCACTCACTAGTGTACTCGTGAAGGGTGCGGAGCACCCTAACTCGCACACGCTCGCGCGTGGCGTGGGCGATGAGGCGCAATGTGGCGCTTTGATGGCGCACTTTGCACTTCGCATCGCCGCGAGCCGCTTGAGAGCCGCCTTTGTATTTTTGACCACGTGCGCGTGGTGGATCTCATGGGCTGCAGGGACCAAGTGGAGTGCAGGTTCGAAGCGCGTGACGTGGCAGTCCGCGCGCGGGTATACGTGGCACGAAGGCGCGCGGTTGCGCATGGTGCATAGGTCCTGAGGGTGTCGTGCGCGGCGCACCGAAGTGAGCCAAAACGGCGCGACTGTGTGGCGTGCTTGTAGAGGCTCATAGGTGACGTGGCGCACACGCGCATGGACCCGAGTCAGTGAGGCGCACGCGCGCATGGCAGTGAGCCAAGAGGACGCACCGTGCATGGCGTGCACACCTGGGCGCGCGCGCACGCGTAGAAGCTTCCAGCATTGAATTACAGTGCAGTTTCAGTCCAGCTTCGTAACTGACGAGTTAACAGGCTTTGACTGAGAATTAACTGACGTATTAAATTGCATTGAAGACGTTTAATGCAATTTAAACCTCTCATTTAATTCGTTTTTGGCTGTTTCAAACCGGGAGCTGTATAAATACAGCTCCATACCCAGCAGAAGAAGATGACCAGCAACACAACAGCATACTCCACTTCTTTCTAGAATTTCCTGATCTCTTTCTTGCAGCTTTCAAGGTAACCTTCGGGTTGTAGGCTAACTCCGGCAGTACGTTGCTTAGGCTGTTGTACCCTGGGAAACAAAACGAGTACTCTTGGGAGACTCGGAATTTGTTTTATGGGAAGCGTGTGGACACGTGCCTCAGCCATTCTTCTTCTACCCCATTCTTGTATTTTGGTTTTATTTCAGTTGTAATCGTATTGTAATTTTGCTTTCGTTTATTTCTGAATTGTAATAGTTTAATAAAATTTGTTTATTTTATTTTTATTACGCGAACGGTTCTTACAATTATATAGTATAGATATAGATATTTATTAAACGAGACATTTCATATTCTTCGGTAATCGTTTAATCAATTTCAAGATATTTTATGTTTGTTTAAATCTGACATAATAACTTAAAAATAATTTAATATTTATTATTTTAGGGTTTTCAAAATTTACAAGTATTATGTCTGATACTTATTAAAAGTCATCCACTTCAAATAAAGTGATAACTTATGCAAATCTTGTATCGTTTAGTTATGTATAATCTATATCATAGATATTGGCTACAAGGAATGTCTCATCTCAAATATCACAAACAGGTTTTAAGCGTAATGGATATGTATGAGAAGAAAAGTGCACAGTAAGTGTGTTAGAATGATAGTAATCCTCAGATTCGTGACCTCCTCGAAAGTTTCCACTCAGAAAACTAAAAAAACAATCCGTAAGCTCCAACTGGCAAAGGGGACAGTATCAGTTGATACGAGACTGGATGTTAAAGATTCCAATATAAAAAGGGGTTGAAAACAACGAGATATTCTCTAACTAAATATGTCTATATTCGATTGATTTGCAAAGGATTCACGTATAGAGAAAGAACCCAAAAGGTGCTTTCTTACATGCGAAACGTGGAAAATGTATCTATAAGCAGAACCCAAAAGATTGTTGCTCAATGTAAAGAAATATATGGTGTGCAAATTAAGAAAAGCCTTTGTACAATTTTACTGTAATTTATTTGGTGTTCATCGTTTGTTTATATGAATTCCTAAATGTTAAATAAATATGATTTTTCTTTCCTAATTTTAATTTAGGTTCATTAAATATTACTTTAGGTTTAGAAAGATGAAACATTCAAGGATTTATCTTGACATTTTCATTTATTATATACCAATAATATATATTAAGAATTATATTTAATATTCATGTAGAAAGATAATTTTCCCTCTTACTAATTTAGTCAAGTATTATTCCATAAGCATCCTCTTACTAATTTAGTCAAGTATATTATTCCATAAGCATAACATGTTATAAGTAGTTAAATTTTGTTGAAATTCTTCCCAAACGCGTATAATATACTATAGATACGTAGAGTTCTTAAAAAGTGGTATTGAACTCGGTTTCATTAAAAGTTAAAACGCCATATAATAGACTACAAAAGAATAAAATTGATGATGAAATAATATTTTGTCATTAAGGTAAACATAGGTATGAATAAAAAAAGAAAAAAAAATAGTTATTTTAATAGATAAATTAAGTAAACATAGATATGAATAAAAAAAAAAAAAGAAAAAAGTCAGTTATTTTAATAGATAAGAATATTATTTGGCATATATAAATTTGAAATTATATATAATACATATTTTTTTTTAAAAGGCCAACAAAATTTATTAAAACTTTTGATTAACCCACTATTAAAGCAGAATGATTCACCAAATTATACACCATAGACCATACAATTCATACACCAAATACATTTTATAACCTCATACTAATCAAATCAAAATGGCACCAATTCTCCCAGGTGAGACTAAGGGCGTTTGCTCTACTCTTCTGCCACATGTATCCAAGCATTTTTATCTCTTCTTTCATCCTTGTCAAATTCGCTTGTTTGACATTGAAGGTAGCTTCGTTAAGAAATTAACATATAAATAAATTACAAAATGATAAATGTAATAAACTAGTGGGACTGCCTGCATGATGCGGTAGAAATTCAGTTTGTTCAATATCGGTTCGGTTTTTTATAGTATTGTTATTCGATATAGCAAGCAGAAGAAAAAATCCAAAAAATAAAGTAGTGATACGCCCCAAGAATATTGACACATGTTTTACATCAAATGAAACCATAAAAACGAATTAAGTCATGATGGTAAACCTACATCGATATGTGAATAAAAAAAGCACGTCAAAATCACTTTGAAAAAACAAGTGAGGTAGTTTACAAGTTTAGTTATAATTGAGGGGCTATATGGTACTTATAAAAAATGAATAAGAAATAAAACCTTTGTGGTTAAAGCTGAGGGGGTTGTATGATAATTCTTAAAAAAGAAAAAAAAAACAAACCTTTGTAGCAAACTTTAAAGTAAAAAAATAAAGTTGTAGTCAATATATTAAAAAAAGCTATACTAATCAAAATGTCAAATTAAAAAAAAAAAATTAACTTCAAAGCACCAAACTTTTGCTGTTAGTTAAAAAAATGAAAAGTAAACTATTAATAATGAACTGCCAAACAGAGTATTAAAAATAGTGTATTAGTCATATCAGTTTTTAAATTAGTTGTTTAGGAGATTAACATAAAATATAGATTGTGAATAGTTTTACATTTATATTGATATATTTTAGAGTTAATTATATAAATAGTTAATGTGGTTTGACCATAATATTTGAGACCCAACTTTAAAAAGTTCTATTATTAAGACATGTGGCTTTCAATTGTAACATGTTTTGGTTTCACGTCAATCTTTGTTAAAAATCTGTTAAGTTTGTGTAAATATATTACCTCTTTAGATAACTAAATAAAAAAAATTTAGAAAACACTAAACCTGACTCCTTTTGCGCTCCCTTTTATTCTTTAACACTCTCAAAATTCACAATAAAAGGATATATTGGTCATTTCGTTATTAATTTAACATAAAGTTTAATGCTCGTTGTTGTTTGAACCTAAACTTATTACAAATGAAAAATTATATATTTCAGAAAGCTGTGTTTGATTGTATTCGGGCTTCTCATGCTTAAGATTTCTTAAGACTCATCCCTATTGAAGGATTGGGCCAACACGTGTCGGTTGTGGAGTATCGAGCAATTCTTAAGTACCGACTAATGATCTCTTTGCCCCAGGTTGATGAGCCCTGCCCAGTTTGTCACAAGGTTTGTTTAAATACTTTTGGTGAGCATACGGTCCATTGCAAGGAGTTACCTGAGTTTAAATAAATGCATGATTTGGTTAGGGATATTCTTTGTTCTAAAGCGGGCAGGGATTTCGGCTAAAAAGGAGGCTCTGGTGAACTTTCTGACATATCCGCTCGATGGAAGGTGGACTCTTCATGTCACACCCCGATTTCCACGTGTCACCGGTGGGCCCGGTGGTGAGTATCGTGACGTCATGGTTGGCAACGTAGTAGTCAAACAACACAATATCAATATGCACAGCGGAAGCAATTTAAAGTATGTTACAACCGAATTTATTATTGTAATATCATATGTCACAATATTCGGAAGTTTATCCACAGAAGGATCGAACATAAAATGGAAACAGTAGTTCAACAGACTTTTAGGCATCTTAAGCTTGCGAGACTTCTATTGATGCTAAGGAGACATATCCAGCCAATTTCGTATAGTACCTGCATTTAGCCTTTTTGGAAAATACGTCAGTTTACACTGGTAAATACATTCAACTGACTCATTTTGGAAAAAGAGTTTGAAAAGTGATTCGAGTGCACACGACACAAAATATCTTGACACATTGATTAAAATGCACAGAGGCAAAATTAATCTTTTTAACTTGGGAGAATTATTTAATATTAAAATCTTGTGAACGAATTACATGTTACTTATGCGTTCAGTAGCCCGGAACGTATCCGGGTTAAAGATTAATAGACACACCACTATAATGAGTTATACACGGACGGTGTACGCCTACACCCCATGCTCAGGTCGTGGCCAATCTCGTAAGATGATGCCAGGGATATCCGGGACATGGTCATTAACCCCCCAAAGGCTGTAAAGTAAACAAATCTGTTTAAAACGAGCCGATCAAATTATTCAACTACCCACTAAGCGTGGAGATTTGATGCCCGATCAAGCGGTACGCTATGTACTGTAACCCAAGCCCGTATAGGGAAAATAAGTTAAAAGTATTTACCTGAGCTAAATATAATTTTCATCCCAGCCGTATATCAAATCAGCAAGTACAGATAGCTTTTACTGGGCTCCTAATCTGGAACGAAGGTTTTTAATAACCTATTAGAATCCTAACGGGTCTTTAATTAAGCTTAAGCTTAGACCGGCTAGTTTTCAGGATACGGTTCGTACGCACGATTAAGCGAAGACCGGATAGAATGTGATTTAGACCCGACAAGTTCGGAGACTTGTTTAATATGGGTTTATTATTCACATTCTGGATTTTGAGATAAAACCGATAAGGTTTGACCCGTATCGGCTAATTTATGTAAACTTGTTACATAAACCGAACCGAACGCGAAATAAGCGTAACGGGTATCCGTAAGAGCCATATACAGGTTTCCTAAGTTAATATGCTTCAAATATGTTGTGAAATCAGTAGGATGTCTTTCGTTATGCCCCGAACTAATTTAAACACAAACTATGCCCCGTAGGGGTAGTTTGGTCATTTTAAAGTTTGTAAAAGCGTTTAGATGTTTAACTGAGTTACAGGTCTGATGTAAACAGCAAACATACCCAATTTGATGAGTTATAACAGTAGACTAAAGCATATATGCGAAATTTATCATCTTTAACCAAACTATGCCCCGTAGGGGTATTTTGGTAATTTCACATAAGTCGAAAAGCTCAAAACTGAGGTCTGAGTTTATCAACCTTTGCTTACTGTTAAGATATCATAATTTTCCTCATATATCAGTAGGTATCAACCCGGGTATGTCCAATATGATTTTAAGACATACTATGCGTTAAAAACGCTAATTATGGCGATTAAAGGCCATTTCCGGGTTCGATACTTAAATCTGATATTTTTATATTTTCAGAAGGCTTAAAATAATTTATTTATCATATATGATCAGTAGCAAAATGTTTGGAGTCGTTTAGATAATTAAAACTCATTTTATGGCCCGTAAGGGCAAAACCGACAATTACCGGATTAAGCCTACGATTACTAGTTATGCTCCGCCTAAAATTAATTAAAAATCTTTAAAAATCCCAAAATAATATATTACATCAGTGGGTATTAAGTTTGATACCAAAAAGTAGGCTTAACTAGGCTATACGCTAATTACGCCATTTTATTAACATAAAGCATTAAATTTGCGATATTGAGCATAACTCTTAGTCTACAAGTCAAACTGATGTCAAACTTTGCATACAAGTTTATATATCAGTAATTAAGGTTTCTACACTTTTACATTTCCATAAATCACGTTTTAGGGTAATAAGGGCATAATGGTCAACATATGAGCATTTAACGGAAACGTGCATATTAATTGGATAGCTAATGAACCAAGGTGTGTAATCACAGAGGGTTGTTCTATCATGTATCCTAATCCAATTTAAGCTCTGAGGCATTTCTAAAACATACCTAAACGGGTCAGAACTGAAAGTCAAAGTGAAAGTCAAACTCTGTGACTTTCGGTTCCGAACCGGGTCTAAACAGGAAATAGTCGGGTTGAACATGTTTGGACATGTTCTTACACTTATTACTAAGTTATAACAATGATCAAACAGGTTATATATGTTCTAGATAGCTAATTATGCATAAATAACATTTTAGGCTTCCTGTTGACTTTTTAAATAAAAGTTTGACCCGACTTTTGACCTGGTTAGAGTGGTGATCAGGGGAAACCCTTTTGAGGTTTTATCACCCACATAAATACCAACTCATAACTACTTTCACTTCGACTAATCACTGAGCTAACAATGACTAATCGTTAAGTCAACCGTTAATTACGACGGTTTGACTTTTAAGCTAAAACTAAGCTAAAAATTAATTTAGAAAGGATTAGCCAACTTACTGAAATCCTAAGCTTGATTAGGAAGGAATTGGGTCTGCTTTGAAGCTCCAGAAGGCTCCTCAATTGCAGAATGAAAGTGTGATCAAAGTTGTTGCACTTGTGTGGTTTATATAGTGAACAAAGTCAGCATAATGTGTTGACAACTAAGTCTAGCACTAACCACAACCTTCCAACATGTGTCCTAGATGTTTAGGGGTTGATTAGGGGCCAAGAGATATGAGGAAAATCGTTTGTAGGTCGAAAATTGTGTTAAAACTGGCAACATCCGGTTTTTTGATGCTGAGTGTTACCTTACGGACCTCAAGGTCCCCAGCTTTGAGGTCCTCAAGGCAGACATCAGGCTTAAAAATTTGTTGTTTCTTGTCCCTTGGCCTTTCGAAAGGGCAAGTAAGCTTATTTCTTGCAATTTGACCCCTTCTTATTTACCTACAAGGGCTTTAGGACTTATACCCACTTTTCCAAGTCCCTGATCACTTTGTTATCACCCGAAAAGTCATAACTTTCAACATTGACGCTTTAACCCCTCTCATACGAATTTGATCATAACTTTCTCATACGATAACGAAACTTTATGAAAATTTTATCGTGCATTCTAGTGAGCATAATTTACCATTACAAAGCTTCGGGTTTGTCAAAAGGTCACTCAGAGGTATATCTTTAACATGTTGACACATTTAACCCCTGTAGTTTGTAACCTCTCACTTTTAGCTTCGTATGATCCATGATTTATTCGTTTGATGTTATAAACATCATGTAGGGTTATTATGAAGTATATTTATTCACTGTTGACACTTAGAATCCGTATAATCACATACTTTCCATGTTTGTCAACTTTAGTCCTTTTATAACATTCTTTCACACGTTCAAACTTTTGACACGTGTCTACACATTATAGGACGTGAATTTTCGAGGTGTTACACTTCAGCCAACTAATATTCTTGTGTTTGGGTTGGCAGGTGGAAAACACGCGTGTGTGGACCTTACAGGGGTGTCCCCTCTTGTTGGGCTTAGGAATAATGGGTTTGTTGCTGGCCAGGCAGCGTTGAAGGCGGAATCAAGCAAAGTCGCTAAACACGAGAAAGCTTGTTTAGAGAATCAACACGTGTTTATCCCATTTGCTTTTGATATATTTGGGTCTCTAGTACCGGAGGCTGTGGAATTCCTGAATGGGGTCCAACGGGTCGTGAACAGTAATATCTCGACCCTTAAGAGTCGTTTCGTCTTTAGTAGGATTGGTTTTGCAATTCAAAAGAGGGTTGCGTCATATTTTGTTGCCCGTTTACTTATTGTTGGTTTGTGATGAAACAATGGTTAACCTGGTGGGGTTAACTCACTGGTCTCGTCAAGTAGGGTTAATCCCTTCTTTCCGAGGATCCTTGGTTGGATCGTCCGCTGGTTGGTTTCCTGCACAAGGAAACAAGCCGTGACTCGTAACAAGGAGAATGGGGTGGGGGGTGCTCCTTGTTACCACTCTCCGGCGTGAGAATCAGTAGTTTGCTTGGGAAGCAAAGTGTGATAGTAGTAGTAGTGAGAGAGTTAAGAAGTGATACCTCAAACCTGGTTTGGGATGGGTATTTATAGCCGAGGAGTGAAGGAGGGTAGTTGAGTAGCTAGTCTGACATCGCACAGGGGTGTCAGACCTGTCAGTTACGGTGAGGATGCCACGTCCAACTGTGGTGTCAGACTGTTGCACATACGTAGGCTAGTAAGCGACTGTTCTCAGTGCCACTTACACTGAGTGTCAGACCCACTTGCCTTGTGGGCAGGATGCGGTGCCAGGCCGCATCGCTGCTTGCGGTAACCGATGTCGTTCCCGCGTTCTTTGTTCCATCCAAGATGTATGCAGGATGCGGTGCCACGCCGCATCGCTGCTTAGTGACTGTTACTGTTGTCCAGATCCCTTGTCGTGACGAAAATGTTCATAGGATGCGGTGCCGAGCCGCATCACTATGCGTAACATTAGTTTCCGTCCTTAAGGTAAGTCTTCTCATCACTGGACAAATTGGACCGCTATGTTCGCGTGTACCCGCACGGACACAGGTAAGTTATTGCTGGTGGGGGTTTTTTATAAGGGTAGTGGTCACTCGCGGTCATGTTGACGCGAGATCTTGGACTATATCCCTTCAAGTCCCCCCAGTCTAGTGTTTCTTCCTTATGCAAGTTGCATGTGGGAGGAATACTGGACTATGGTGTCTAGAAGGTAAAATATGGGCCATGCGGATGGCTCTTACTTTCATTAAATCAAACTGTTGACCTGTTTGTTCGGACTGCTATCCGATCGGTAGGTCGTTCGAGTGGATTGTTTCTTCCTTTGAGAAGGATGTCCGGTGAGCAAGTTCCGTCTGATGCGGAATTCTCAGCCAAGGACTTGACTCTTGGTCTACCTTTTCCTGATGTCATCAGCCACCTGTTGGTGTTTCGAACCAACCTTTGAAACGGTGACTGAAGGTGTGAGCAGGGTTCCAACCAACCTTTGAGATCGTGACGGAAGGTGTCTGTCTCCGCCACTCTAGTTGTGACCTCTGTGTCAGCTAATGCAAAGTTGTAAGTACTTTGCTCAAGCTCTATGTTCAGCAACTGGACATGTAACGATGATCCCTGTTTTGTGGGGTGTTCATGTTCTCCAGTTTAGCTCTCTAGTAACCGCACGTCCTCTGCGGTGTAACTCTCAAGTAACCGCACGTCCTTTGCGGTTACCTCGTTGTTGCACCTTGTCTACCATGTGTGTTTGAGCCACGTGGGGTAGTTGCGTCATTGTTGGCCGTGTTTGGTCGAACAATGTGAATCTGGACTATGGGCAGATAAACATGGTCACAGGCATGGTTGTGCCTACCATTGTTTATTCTATGTGATCCATAGGTGGGTAACTAGTCATAAGCGGACTTGTTACCACCGTTCTGGAGCCACTTTCCTTCACGCTTTGGTGGAAAGTAGTGTTCCTTTAAGTAGTGTCGCCGGAGGAGATCACCTTAGATACTTGGGAAGTTGGTTGAAACTCTTCCGCGTTCGTTCTGTAACCACTTTCCTTCATGCTTAGTTGGAAAGCGGTTTTCCTTGAAATAGCTTTGTTTAACCGCGTGGTGGTTTAGTTGTGGCTCTTCCGTAGCTACCGTTCGCATAGTTGCGGTTTGTAGCAGCTACCCATGAGTGGTTGCGGTTTGCAGCAAAGAACTCGCTTCTAGAAGTCTTGTAGCCTGGATGTGGCTCTTGAAGGATCAGGAGTCAGGGTTGCTGATGTGCGGTTGCCCAGCATACTTGCCCTTTTTCCTGAGGAGAAGCTGTTTGCGTTCCCTCCGTGGTTGTGAACCGAACATGAGGGATTTGAACCTTGAAGAAGGTTATATGGAATGCGGTTTACCGCATCCTGAGAAGCGGTTTTCTCAGTCCAAAGAACCATGCTGGTTCTGAGTATCTGACAAACCTGTGCAGGTTTGTGTGTGTCATCTCCACATATTCCACGTGTGCTCGTGGGTATGTGCGGAGATTGGTTATACCCCTCTACATAATTTAGATATATATATTTTTGCCTTTTTTGAGGGGTATGTAAAAAACGACATGCGGTATGGGTTATGGTGCGGTAAACCAGAGAAACCGCATGCCGCTTATGTTTGGATAATGTTTGTCGCTTTTGTGCTGCCTACGTAGCTGATGGGACGTGTGGGTTGTTGAAAGTTGGTAGGATTCTGACATGTGATGATCTGAAAGGACGTTTTGCATTGTTCGATGTCATAACTGCACTGTAGCAAGTAGTGTAAAGGTCTTTTCTGTCAGGCGCGTTGGAGGCCACGCGCGCGTGATAACCGTCAGCTAAAACGTCCCTGAACACGTGGCGATACGTAAGTGGCCCTTTTTGAATGTGGTAAGTCGGTTTACTGCATCGCATTAATTGCGATGAGTATAAAAGGGGAAACCGTTTGATTTCTCCTCACTTTGTTCAAATTTCAAAATTTTCTCCGGTGAAAAGAGTGTGTTATCTTTGTCTTCTCCGATCACTCTGTCTGTATTTCCGGTGATTTTCTGAGTTTTTGTGTAACTCGTTATTTCTCTTCTTTATATTTCTTGATGGCTGAACCATCCAATCCACACAATGTGGAGGGTGAAAACCCTGGACCTTCTTCTCCGGTGGCTGAGGAAGAAGAAGACGACGGTGGTAGTGCCCCCGGTGGTGGCCTACCACCTTTGAAGTGGTCAAAGGTGCTGTTTAACCAACTGATGACCGGTGTACAAATGCCTCAGGAGTTTGGGGCTCTTTATCCCCAGGAGGGTGACACCGGTGCTCATGCTCCGGCCGGTTATGTCACTATGTGGGCGGATTCATTCGGTGAAGGTAACCTTCGTTTACCGTTAACCGTGTTTGTTGCCGAAGTTTTGGAATTTTATAAACTTCATATCTCCCAGATGAGTCCTTTTGGGATGATTTGTATTAGAAACTTTGAGTACACCTTTCGTGCTCTTGGTTTGCCGGTTACCGTTGAGAATTTCCGGCGATTCTACCAGTTAACTGTAAATACTGGGTTTTTTTTCTTTTGGCCAACGGTATGGGAGTGTCAAGCTGATGACCCCACCCAAGGGTATCACAACGTGGAAGAGGAAGTTCTTCTACGTTAAGGCAGTGGCTGTTGTTGCGCGGATGACTTTCCGCAACGTGAATGAGGTGATCCCTGCAGAGGATATTGGTCTTCCCGGTCCGGGCACGGTGGAATGGTTTTCAAGGTTAAGGACGATTGAGCATCCGAAACTGGACAATACGCAGCTGTGGGTGCTGCGGATGATGTTGACCAGGGCTGATAGGAATGCAAAGCCTATTGTGCGGGAGAAAAACGGAGGTATGTGTTGTTCTCTTTTGCGGTTTCCTTCCTTAACCATGGTTACTTATTTGTTAAAGTACTTATCAAAGGATGTTGAGCTGTGGAAAATATTCGATCCATCCTTCGAAGGAAAGCTTGAAATTGTTGAGACTGCTGCAGGTGAAGGTTTTAACTTAACCATTCTTAGGAACTTCCGCGTTCCTGCGCGCGATGCGTTGTATGCACCCTTGCCGCAGGGCGAAGGTATCTTGTATATAGTCTTCTTACTTCTTTGTAAAGAAGTTCATGTTTCTTATTTGCCTGTTTGGGATTTACACACAGGTACTCTTGGGGCCCTGGGTAAGTTTGAGGCGAAGGGTGCTCCGAAGAAGCATGCAGAGAAAGTTCCGCGGGGTCGTAGTAAGAAGAAACCTGAGGCTCCTGCTGTTCCGCCTTTGGTGCCGCAGGTGGCAGGTATCTCTCATTCTTATTTCCGCAGATATACCGATTACGTGGTAGTATCTGACACCCTTGAGGGTTTGGGTGTTCCAGGTGGTGGTGCGGTTGCAGGTGGGACCTCTGCGGGTTCCAAACCTGCTGATGAGAAGTAGAGAAAAGCAGATAAGGCCGTGGATGCTGGTGAGAAGAAGAAACCGAAAATCCAGACCCGACGGAAAGCTGTTCTGAAGTCTGTTGACCCTGCGGTTGTTTCTGGTAAGTAATTCATAATTTTGACAAGTATTGTTTTTGTACTTGTAGTTTATAGTCTTTTTGCTTTGATTACAGAACCGCAAGATAAAGGTTTCTCCATTTTTGATGCTCCTCCTTCCCCTCCGCGTGAAAAAGCTACGGGTGTGGGGGTAAAAGTGATGCCCGAGCCACCTGCGCGGGCGGAGGATACTGGGAAAGGGCCTGCGGCTCAGATATATGATACAGTGGACTCTGCTGACAATCTGATCTCCCCGCAGGACACTGACGATTTGAACTTGAAGTTTGCTTATACTGAGGGGAAGAAATCGCCTGCTGCCGAGAAGGCTTCTGGTTCGGCTTCAGGGGGTGCGGGTTTTGCAGAGACTCCGATTCAGCCTGAAGAGACTGAATTGGAGTTTTATTACCGCACTTACACTGAAGACTTGGCCATGAGCTATCACCGCCCTCCCTGGACTGTAATGCAAGGGGATGATATCTCTGCTGACCCCTCCGCGTGTAGGGAGATTTTGGGTGGTATGGGCACCCCATTTGAAGTCAATCGGGCCCGTGCCTTGCCAACTGAGGTCCAAATTAACCAACTCTCCTCCATGCTCGTCGGGAGTTCTATAATGGCGAATGCAATTTTGGACAAGTACAAGGTGCTGGGCCGCAGGGAGGAGGAAAATGCGCGGTTGCGTGCCGTGGCTGACGGGTTGGTGAGGGCTGCACGTGAGGGTGCAGAGGAGCTTGAAAGGCAGAAAGCTGCTTTTGAAAAGCGTAAGCAGACTGAGGAGTGGGCTGCAACTGCTCAGCTTAAACAGGTTCATACCCTTGCAAAACTGCTTTCTGACGAGCGCAAGAGTTGGAAAGAATCTCTTTCTAATGAGCGCAAGACACTCTCTGATGAGCGCAAGACCTGGAAAGAATCTTGGGCCAAACAGAATGAAATTCTTTTTCATGTTCGCCAGGAGCTTACCAATGCCAATGCAGCGAACTCTGCGTTGGCTAAAGAGAAAGCTGCGGCTGTTGCGGCTGCCCAAGAGGCCAAGGAAGCAGAGGCTCGCCTTGCCAAGGTTCTTGAAGAGGCCAAGGAGGCGGAGGCCCGCGTTGCAAAGGCTCTTGAAGGGGCGAATGTTGACCGCACCAACTTAACCAAAACTATCCTGGGCCTCCAGGTATAAGTCTCTTGCTTTTGAATTTGTACATGTTTTACAAGTATGTTGATTATTCTTGTATACTTGTGTTTCTCTTGTTAAAAGGAAACAGTGCGGACCCGGGGGGCCACTATTGAGGAGGTCTCTGCCCGTGCTGCTGAAGCTGAAGCGCGGGTAAGAGAGGCTAAAGAGGCTAGAGACAGCCTTGCTTCTTCACTTGATCTGCTTAAGGCTGATCGCGAATGGATGCGTATGCACGGTATTGGGCATGTAAGTATCCGTTGCCTTTGTCATCTTTTTTTTTTAGGTTTGCATTTGGTAACCGTAGTATTCTTGTTCCGCAGATTGTTACGTCTATTCTTGACGCACCTGAGAACGTATCAGGTGTCAATGAGATTAAGGAGCGCTCCCGGGATGCTGGTTTTAAAGCTGGCTACAATCGCTGCATTGCTCATATGAATGTTATGGCCCAGGGCCAATATACTGATGAGCGATCCGGGTTCCATGGAGTGGATACTGAAGCGCTTCTTGCCGTTGCGGTTGCGTCGTATAATGACACGTCTATTTCTGCTCTTGAGGACCTTAATGATTGCCTAGAAGCAGAAGACTATGTGGATCGCTTGCGGGTGTTGTATGCTGATGAGGACGATGAGGAAAAGCCTGTTGTTGAGGGCAAGGATGGTGTGGGCTCCAGCGGCATAAAGGAAGACTAGGCTGGCTTGCGTGCTTTTTGTTGTGTCCTCAATGTAAATGTCAAAAACCTTATGTAAATCCCTTGTGCACCGCGTAGGTGAAGGAATTTTTTGAATATAAAGTTTGAAATGTTTCAGTTTATACAAGTGTTTATATTACTTGCATTTGTGAACTTGTGTTAGTTAATGTTAATGTGAATTAACACTAGGTCTGTGTTTGCCTTTTGCATATCTAGATGATATGCAAGTACAAAAACTGTACCCAGCCGGATAGACAGCGTTGCCATTGCTGGCCTATTATAATAGTTGCGTGTGGTTACCACTCTGTGTGGGTATCGCGAATGAAGATTTTGCCAATCTGTTTTTGCGGATACCGCAGAGTGGAACACGCATTTGTAATAGGAGTAAATAAACAATATTGCATTGAATCGTTTATTTATTTAAATGGCCCGCGGCCCGATAGGTTACATGGTAAATGTAAAAAACATGGCTTACATATAACAGCGTCAAGCTGTTGCGCATTCCATGTGCGTGCGATAGTTTCGCCCTCTAATGTTTGCAGTTTATACGCGCCTTTGCCCAGGACCTCTTGGATGAGGTAGGGTCCTTCCCACTTGGGGGAAAGTTTCCCTGGGCGTTCCGCGTTGGATGCTTCATTGTCACGAAGGACGTAGTCTCCTGGGTTGAAGGTACAAATGCGGACGCGTGCATTATAATACTTTTCAAGTTTGGTTTTGTACTTGGCCTCGTTGATGGCAGCGTTTCCGCGCCTTTCTTCTAGGAGGTCCAAGTCAACCCTGCGTTCCTCATTGTTGTCTATCTTGTTGATAGCTAACATTCTGGGTGAGGGGAGGCATACTTCCGCGGGGATCACCGCTTCGGTGCCATAGACCAGGCTGAAGGGTGTCTCACCGTTGCTTGTTTTTTGGGCTTGTCCTGTGAGCCCATAAGATACTTGGGAGTTCATCAACCCAGCCGCGTCTGGCTGTCCCCAACCGTGCTTTGATGCCTTCGACTAAACTCTTATTGATACTCTCGACTTGGCCATTCCCTTGTGGATGCGCCACTGAAGAGAATATGTGTTCAATGTTAAGCTCTTGTAGCCATTTTTGAAAGTCGTCGGCAGCGAAGTTGGTACCGTTGTCGGTAACGATGCACATTGGTAGACCGAAAAGGCAGATGATATGTTCCCATACGAACTTCCTTATTATCATAGCGGTGGTTGAGGCGAGCGGTTTTGCGTCTACCCATTTTGTAAAGTAGTCAACAGCCACTATGATAAATTTCACTGCACCTGGTGCGTCTGGAAATGGTCCCACCACATCGATTGCCCATTTCTGGAATGGCCATGCGGTGGTTACGGGGATCAGGTTGTTCTTGGGGCGCAAGGTTTTGGGAGCATGCCGCTGACAATTGAAACACTTGCGTAAGATCTTAACGGCGTCCAGGTGCATGCCGGGCCAGTAGTACCCGGCATTCATGATTTTGGCCACCACCATGCGTGGGCCTGCGTGTATGCCACATATTCCTTCGTGTATTTCTTTGATAAGGTACGTGGCATCTTGAGGGTCGACGCATCGTAGGAGTGGCCCCAGGTATGATTTACGGTACAAGATACCGTCTCCCATTTGGTAATGACACGCTTTGTATTGTAGCTTGCGTGCCTCTGCCTTGCTTTCAGGAGTAACACCTGATTGTAAGTATGCAATGATCGGTGTCATCCAGGATGTTGTACCGTACTGGATGACATTGACTTGGCGCAGGGGTACTGAGGGATTTTGCAGAACCTCGATGCGTACCTCTTTTGCCAGGTGTTGGAAACTGGTGGATGCAAGTTTTGATAGTGCATCCGCGGGTTTGTTATCACTCATGTTAATATGGTGGATATTGAAGGAGGTGAACTTTGATTTCAGTTGCAAGGCTTGTTCGAGGTAGAGGATCATGATATCCCCTTTTGCGGCATAGTGCCGCGTATCTGCCCTGCAACTAACAATGAGTCGACGTGTGTATCCAAATGTTGGACGTCGAGTTTGACTGCCAGACGCAGCCCTGCCAGTAGAGCCTCATATTCTGCCTCGTTATTCGTGCTTTTGAAATCGAGGCGGATTGCATATGTAAGCTCTTGCCCATCAGGGCTAACGAGTCGGAGACCTACACTTGCACCCTCTTCGTTGGATGCAACATCTGTATATATTGCCCAAGTTTCTGCGGAGGGTGGTGGCAACGCAGGCTTTTGCTCTTCTTCGCATTCTTGAATGCGATTTGCTGGTACTTCAGCAACGAAATCAGCCAAGACCTGGCCTTTGATCGCGGGGCGCGATTTATAGTTTAGTGAAAGTGCGCCCAGCTCAATTGCCCATTTTGCTAATCTACCAGAGATGTCGGGCTTTGATAGGATCGGGCCGATCCTATAGTTAGTTAGCACCGTGATGACGTGGTTTGCAAAGTATCGTCACAACCGTCTTGACGCGTGTACTAGTGCTAATACCAACTTCTCCATGATGGAGTACCTCGTCTCTGGGTCGATGAGCATTTTGCTGATGTAGTAGATGGGTGTTTGAACTCCTTCCCGTTCCACAATGAGTACCGCGCCTACCGCGTTGTCCGCGGCAGACAAGTACAAGATAAGTGGTTCTTCTTTGCGTGGTGGGGTTAGAGTTGGGAGTTGAATCAAACACTCTTTCATCTCCCGGAAAGCTTTTTTGGCCTCTGCGGTCCACTGGAATTGTTCCTTTTTTAAGCAACCCCGCAGGGTTTTGATGAAAGGGTAAGACTTAGCTGCTGTAACAACTCTCATCAAAAGTCATAATTACTAAAGTAATTTGACCAATAGGAAACCCTAATTGAGACACCCAAGTGATTCTGAATAAACCCTAAAATTTTCATAATTTTCAGAATCAGGATTAGGGCCCCTAAAACTCAGGGGGGGATAAACCCTATTGACGATTATCCACTTAAAACGTAGGCAGAAAGGAATTTACGAAAACCGTCGACTCAGCTGAGCTAGTCCCACATGTGGCAACCCTATGCACGAAAATAGTTCTTACGCGGGCCGCCTAAGGTTAGCTTAAAACTCACGCGGGCCGCCTAAGGGACAAAATTCACCTATAAATACAGGAGTTTGGGACTTGAATTCTGGCTTCAGAACGACGCTCAAATTCACTTTGTGCGCTGAGATATCGTAGAAATACTCCAATTAACACACACAGGCACTAAATCGACGCCGCAATCAGGGTATTAGCACGATCGCTGTATCCCTCATAAGTTAACTACTATTAATACTATAACCCGGCTATTTAGGACTGTATCCCTGCTGACTCAGACTACTTAGCCGAGGGTAACGTCACCGCCAAAAGCGGGGCCTACCACAATACTGCATTAATAACTTAATTCATTATCTTCCAATAATCCACCCCTTTAGGATTGTATCCCTGCTGACTCAAACTACTGGGGTGAGGGTAACGTCACCTTCAAAAGAGGGGCATACTACAATAACTAAGATAATCTCTTAATTATGTGCAAAAGTGCGGAAATAATGAAAGGTTATACTAGATACGAGTCGGAACCAAGTGATTCATCTTGTCTATCTGTTTTTATTTTTATTTTTATTTTCAGCATTTTAGTTAGCTTTTAATTTTCTTAGTTTAAAACATTTTTTCTAAACTTTTATTTTGGTTAGACGTTGAGGATAAACCGGTACTAAAAGCTCTTGTGTCCTTGGACGACCTCGGTATCTTACCAACACTATACTACACTCAACGATGGGTGCACTTGCCCATATGTGTGTTTAGTGTCAGTGAAATATCGTGTTTTATAAATTTAAAACTTGGCTTAAATAAGTGTTAAAAAGGGCTTAAAATATACACCTAAAATATACGACACTTACCGCACATCATTTACAGTCCTGCCCTTCGAATTAAAGAATGCACCTGCAGCATTCATGGACATGATAAATAGGATCTGTAAACTATATTTAGATAAATTGGTAATTATCTTTATCGACGATATACATATTTATTCTAAAAGTCAGAAAGAATATTATCAGCACTTACATGTACTCTTAACTTTGTTAAGAAAAGAAAAAGCTGTACGCCAAATTTTCGAAGAATGAATTTTGGCTGCTAAAAGTGCAATTTTAGGTCATATGGTGAATCCCGAAGGTATTCACGTAACTCCTGATAAGATATTATCAAAATGAAAGGTTCCCTAATCCGCAATGGAAATTAGAAGTTTAGTCGGATATTACAGACAATTTATTAAGGATTTTTTTAAGATAGTTATACCATTAACTAAGTTAACCTGTAAAATAGCTAAGTTTGAATGAGGATCTTAAAGTAGAAATTAACCAAATACTCAGATATTGGCCTTATAAACTGAAGATTTTGAAGTATAAGGTAATGCTTCAAAGTTAGGATTTGAATGCATGTTAATGCAACACAAAAAGGTAATTGCGTATGCATCAAGATAATTGAAAAAGAACGAAGGAACTATACCACTCATGAGTTAGAATTAGGAACCATAATTTTTGCCTTAAGATTTGGAGATATTATCTGTATGGAAGTAAGGGTACTATCTATACGGATTATAAGAATTTAAGATATATATTTTTAGGCAAAAAGAATTAAAACATGAGACAAAGGAGATGGATAAAAATCCTAAGTGACTACAACTGTGATATTCAGTATCACAAAGGAAAGGATGAAGACGACAAGAGATCTTCAGAAAAGTATACAGATAATAGATAAAAGCTGTTGGAGTTCGAGTTGGAGACAAAATGTAATTGAAAGTATCTCCTTGGAAAGGAGTAAGAAATGAAAGCTAAGTCCAAGGTACGTAGGACCATTTCCAGTAAACCAACATATAGGACTAGTTGCTTACCAGGAAGAGTTAGCTGGAGTACATGATATATTTTATATATCCAATCTCAAGAGATGCCTATTAAACGAATCTTTGGTAGTACCTTTCCAAGATATAAAGGTAAACAAATAGTGTTAGTTTAAGTAAAGTGGGATTCAAAGATAGGACCCTAATATACTTGGGAACTGGAATCCAAAATGAAGAGAAAATATCCTCAATTTTTCCGGTAAATCTCGAGGACGAGATTTTTCTTAAGGTGGGGAGAATGTAACAACTCTCATCAAAAGTCATAATTACTAAAGTAATTTGACCAATAGGAAACTCTAATTGAGACACCCAAGTGATTCTGAATAAACCCTAAAATTTTCATAATTTTCAGAATCAGGATTAGGGCCCCTAAAACTCAGGTGGGGATAAACCCTATTGACGATTATCCACTTAAAACGTAGGCAGAAAGGAATTTACGAAAACCGTCGACTCAGCTGAGCTAGTCCCACACGTGGCAACCCTATGCACGAAAATAGTTCTTACGCGGGCCGCCTAAGGTTAGCTTAAAACTCACGCGGGCCGCCTAAGGGACAAAATTCACCTATAAATACAGGAGTTTGGGACTTGAATTCTGGCTTCAGAACGACGCTCAAATTCACTTTGTGCGCTGAGATATCGTAGAAATACTCCAATTAACACACACAGGCACTAAATCGACGCCGCAATCAGGGTATTAGCACGATCGCTGCTACGATTCATTTTCTGACGATCAATATATCCAATGGATGCTTAAGTGCCGCCCACATTAGGGTTATACTTTATCGTTCATCATTAATTTGACGGATCATCGTTAATTCGATGGATAAAGTATTATACTTTGTCGTTCGTCATTAATTTGACGGATCATCGTTAAATCGATGGATGAAGTATTGCACTTTGTCGTTCGTTGTGATGGTTGATCTCGTGAGTTATCGTAAAGGCTGTATTGATTACTAACCCCGAATTGTGTGCCTATTATTTGAATTTAGGATAAAAGGCTAATCAGTAGGCTAGGCTCTGCCCGTATAAATCTGCAATGTGAGTCATTCTCCTTTTCTCACAGTTTGTGAGTCATTCTCTTTTTATCAAATATTTTACAATACCTCAAATTATTTTTCAAGGTTATAATTACAGGGACTAAGTCGTGGATATCTTGAATTACTGGTTAGTGGGGTATTGTGCACATTACTAATTTCTCCCAGTTAGGTTCATTGACCTACTCGGGATAATCACTGTTAGGTTCATTGACCTACAGGGATAATCATCACTATTTAGGTTCATTAATCTAAATAGTGGTATGACCATCGTCACCACTGTGACTTGTCACCATTGTGACAGTAAGCCAGATAAAAATAAGATAGAAGCCATTGTAATCGCTCTTATGCTGTAATTAATAACTATGCATCATTATGCAAAATAGAATGATTCACTCAGTATTTCCCGCTGACAAAACCTTTTTCAAACATGTTTCAGGTGATCTGTTATGAATCAGGAAAAGTGCCATATAGCACTACAAGCTCAAAGAAGTGGCTCAGTATAAAATAAAGAAACATGTTTTGTAAAATAAAAGATTTCTTCGTGAAATCAAACTATTGTAAATTACCGGGTTTTATCCCGAATTGTGAAATAAAATAATCGGGAAATATTTACATTTTAAAAGATCCTGATGAAAACTTCCGCTGTCAAACTCAATTAATTAAATACCGCAGGATTTCTGTCCCGCGGCTCCTGAAACGGGTCAAACCGGGTCGGGGGCCGTGACAGAAAAAGGTGGTATCAGAGCCACTTATCGAGCCACTGATTAAGACAATTAAGTATTTAAAAGAAAATACTTAATTTTTAGTAATTTTTATTTCATAATTATATGTTTTATTATCTGACTAATTTTGAACAGTATGGGCAGATTTTTATATGTTAGCTACTGTAGTAGTAAATATAAATCTTTAAATATTCTGACTCAAAGTTTTAGCATCTCTATTATCTACAGTCTATAAACCGTAGTCAGTAAATAAATTTTACAAATAAAACCTAGTGTGTTTTAATTTTCAGTTATTTGGTAGTTACCCAGTATGAAAGACTATTTAAAAAGTTGTTCTATACAATTTGTTTATAACTTAGTAATAGTGTGTATTTTACTAAACAGCATGAGTGATCTGTCGGAAGCCCTTCAGAATTTAAATCTCTATCCAGTAAGAATCGAAGTTTCCAGAGATTTCAATAGGTATATTCCAGACATAGAAGAACCTATAGAATTCAACGTTTTACCTCTCGAGAAACCTAAGCTTAAGAAAATGGAAATTAGGGAAAGTTCTAGGCAAATTGAGGGATTACCATCTCAAGAAGAACTAGAGTTTATAATGGCAACCGATGATACTATTGAGCTTGTTAATGAAAATGATTTTATTCATTCTCTTGAAACACAACTACCAATGAATTTAGAATCAGCTATTCCAAACCCTTCAATCCACTGGAATATAGACGAATGGTTGAATAATGAAATACTGTTACAAAACCATCCCTATAAGCTTTTTCCTAAGTACAATCCAGAACCTTTACCAAATCCACCAATGAGTAACGAGAATATGGCTGAATTCCGTCATTTTGATGAAATGGATGCTGGGAATAGGATCCAAGAGATTTTGGGACAGATCTCCTAGAAATACGATGAGAAGGAACGCCGTTACTAGAACATCACCTGACAAAGGATAGGGGATTATGAAACTATGATGGTGTAATAGTAAAATCAGTTTGTGTAAAGTAAATAATAAAACTGTTGTATATAGAAGTATGATATAATCTTTACAACAAATGAAATATTAGAAAAGTTACAATTTTGTTTGTATATTCGTTTACGTGATTATGTGCAAATAATTGTAACATTGGATTATTTCTTTTATACTAATTATTTATCTATAAATTAGATATCAGATGGAAAACGCTAATAATGAACCAGTTAATGAGGTTAATCAATCTGAGCAACAACCGGGGGATCAATATGTAACTAGGCAAGATATAGAAAATATCGTTGCTCAAGGGATAGCCAACGCTATTCCAGGAATAGTTGCTCAAGGGATAGCCAATGCTATTCCAGCAATCATTGCTGCTGTTAAAAATCCCATCGAACCGCAACAAGTTGTTCCTAGTAAACGCATTTCTGAAGATAATTTAAGTAATAGTGTAAATGGAAGCGGTAAACATGTTAATCATGATAATGAACCACGGCAAGCTCCGCTCCCTAAGAAAAGGAAAACTGCAACGCCTGGTTGCACTTACAAAGAATTTCTTGCTTGTAAACCCACTGAGTTTGCTGGAAATGAAGGAACAACTGCGGCACTGCGTTGGTTAGAGAAAACCGAGGCAGTAATTGCCATAAGTAAATGTGCTCAGGATGATCAGGTCATGTATGCGTCAAATCTTTTCAAAGAAGTGGCGCTAGAATGGTGGAATACGGTGTTACAAGCAAAAGGAAGAAGGATGGCGTATGCTATGGACTGGGAAGAATTTAAGAGCTTTGTAGAAAGAAAATTCTGTCCTGAATATGAAAAAGATCAAATGGCAAATAAATTTCTAACCCATCGGATGGTGGATGTAGATTGTCGAGGGTATACTACGACATTCTTCGAATATGCTCGAGTGGTACCAATCCTGGCTTCGCCAAAGCCGGTACTTATTTCTCGTTATATTTGGGGATTGATTTCCGAAATCCGTAATATCGTCAAGGCTGCGAAACCTCGCACGATTGATGATGCGGTGGAATTAGCCAATACTCTGACTGACGAACTAGTACGGACAAGAGAAGAAAATAGAAGGAAGGAAGTAGCCCAAAAGATTACCCAAGAATTCCGTTCGGGTAACCATAACAATTTCAAGAAAAGAGAGAATGGGCAATCTACCACTAGTCCATTTTGCAATTCTTGCAAAAGGAAGCATTTTGGAAAATGCAAAGGATATTGCAATTTTTGCAAAATTCCGGGGCATCAAGAAGAAGACTGCAGGAGAAAGAAATTTTCAGTCTGCTACAACTGTGGAGAAACTGGACATCTTAGGCCAGATTGTCCAAAACTGAATAAACCATTTGACAATCAAGTCAAACCAGCAGAAGGAGCAAAAAGGAATGTAAGAGCCTTCCAGCTGACTACTCAAGAAGCCGAGATGATTCCAGATGTGATAGCCGGTATGTTCTTAGCTTACAACGTTTACACAATAGTATTATTTGACTCTGGTGCAAACCAAAGTTTTATAAATACCTTACTCTGCCAAACTCTTAACTTACCGTTAACAAGCATTAGATAAATTTCTACAGTAGAATTGGCAGATGAGAATTTAGTTAAAGTAAATAAGGTTCTGCAAAACATAGAAATAGAACTTTTAAGTCATAAATTTTCTGCAACTCTATTATCTATGAAATTAGTTGAAATCAAGGTTGTGCTAAGAATGGATTGAATAGTAAAACAAATATGCTCGAATTATCTGTAATAAGAATTCTATAGAATTTTGAGCAATCACTGGAGAAGTAATAATGATTACAGGAAATAAGTCATAAAGTTCATATCTAATGAAAGTTGTTAGTTATGAACGAAAGCAAGGAATATTATATATGATATCAGTAATCATTAATACTAAAGATAAAGAAATTAAGGAAATTTCTGTAAATTCAGAATACCCAGATGTATTCTCAGAAGATTTACATGGATTACCATCAGATAGGGATATAGAATTTAGGATTCATCTAATTCCAGGAATTTTACCGATAAGCCAGGGAACCTTATCGGTTAGCACAATATTGGTTGTTAAGAAAAAGTATGGTTCAATAAGAATGTGTATTGATTATAGAGAATTGAATAAAAGTTACAATTAAGAATCGATACCCATTACTCAGAATTAATGATCTATTCGATCAATTACAAGAAGATAAATAGTTTCTAAGATCAACTTATGTTCCGGATATCATCAATTAAAAGTATCAGAGGAAGATGTACCTAAGACTGTTTTCAGAACTAGGTATGGTCATTACAAGTTTACTGATGTGTGTAAAATGCAACATATAAATTACATCAAATGAGGCATAAAACTAACCCTTTTTAAGTACTAATATTGGAAAAAGAGTGTTTTTGTCTTCCTTTTGTATTTTCAGGATTAAATGAGCTCAAAAACGCAAAAGAAGCAAAAAGACAGCTAAATCCAACATAAATACAAGAAAAGGAATATTAGTGGACTGCCCGACCCCTCAACGGCACCTTCCAAAGCAAAAAGGAGAAGACAAAAGGCTGAACACGCCCCGTGCTCAGCCAGCACGGGGCCGTGCCCAAGAAGCAGCAGAAAAGACAAATCCATAGAAGCTTCTATTGCCCATCACGGGGCCGTGCTCAGCGGACACGGGGGCGTGTCGAAAGTACAGCAGGCGCATTTATTGTAATTGCGAATTACAATTAATGAGGAGAGAGATTGTCAGACAGACACGGGGCCGTGTCCAGCACTCTGTTCAGCCTATAAATAGGAGTGCTTGGATTCATTTCATCTCATCCCTTGGCACACCACCTCTCTCACACTTCATCCACCACCCACCACCATCACAACACCATCATCCACCACCATCATCCATTGTCCATCGTAGAGTGTGTGAGTCGTCTCGGGATCCAAGATTGATCGTAAGAGTTCTTGACAATCAAGGCCATGTTTGCCTAAGTCTCTTACATCACTTGGTGAAGACAAAGTGTCTAGTATAATACTTTTTATTTCTAATCTTTTGCACTTTTTATTTGGTTTTGTATTAATGACTTTAATAACTAGTTACTTATGTTGAAGGTGATCTTTCCTTATCGTTTGTCCGTGGTGTCTTGGCATTATTTTACTGTCTATATAAAATAAAGGATTTTCACCATTCATATCTCCACGGTCTATATGGAGGTATGTTGGCTACCTGGTAGGGGGTTAAGGGAACGGTTTGGTAAAGGTCTTGCCATTGTTCAGCGTTTAGAGGTCCTGCAATGGACCTGGGTCAAATTTAGTAGGACCTCCTTCAATACTTCACGGTATTGGATGGCGGGGGTCCAAACTCTTTGATCCCCTCATAAGTTAACTACTATTAATACTATAACCCGGCTATTTAGGACTGTATCCCTGCTGACTCAGACTACTTAGCCGAGGGTAACGTCACCGCCAAAAGCGGGGCCTACCACAATACTGCATTAATAACTTAATTCATTATCTTCCAATAATCCACCCCTTTAGGATTGTATCCCTGCTGACTCAAACTACTGGGGTGAGGGTAACGTCACCTTCAAAAGAGGGGCCTACTACAATAACTAAGATAATATCTTAATTATGTGCAAAAGTGCGGAAATAATCAAAGGTTATACTAGATACGAGTCGGAACCAAGTGATTCATCTTGTCTATCTGTTTTTATTTTTATTTTTATTTTCAGCATTTTAGTTAGCTTTTAATTTTCTTAGTTTAAAACATTTTTTCTAAACTTTTATTTTGGTTAGACGTTGAGGATAAACCGGTACTAAAAGCTCTTTTGTCCTTGGACGACCTCGGTATCTTACCAACACTATACTACACTCAACGATGGGTGCACTTGTCCATATGTGTGTTTAGTGTCAGTGAAATATCGTGTTTTATAAATTTAAAACTTGGCTTAAATAAGTGTTAAAAAGGGCTTAAAATATACACCTAAAATATACGACACTTACCGCACATCAAGTTTTTGGCGCCGTTTCCGGGGACACAAGGATTTTAAGAAAGTTAGGAATCAACGGCCTAATCAGTTTTCCTTTTTCTTTTTATTTTTTTTAGGATTTTTTTTTAGTTTTTCAGCTTCTGCAGAGCTCAGCACGGGCCGTGCCCGGTCAGACACGGGCCGTGCCCAGCATCATCACTGGCAGTTTTTATTTTCTGAGTTACAGAGAGCTGAACACGGGGCCGTGTCGGTGCAACACGGGGTCGTGTCCAACTCCCAGTAACTGGGAATCCAGAAAACAATTACTGTATCTCTCAACATGGGCCGTGTTCACTGAGCACGGGGCCGTGGTGAACTTTCTGACCAACGTTCTTTTCTGTTTTTATTGCAGGACTCGGAACCCAGGTGCCACATTTGACCCTCCTACGTAGTGCATGAGCTCCAGTTCTAGTAGAGACATAAAAGAACCCTTGGAAAAACCCGAACACTTTCTCAGAAAAAGACTTAAAGCTAAAAATCAAGAAAAAGCTTCGGGGGACCCAATTCCAATGGCGGACCAACGTACCCTCATGGATTACCTACGGCCTACCGTAGGCAATCTCGGCGCCGCTATCAATGCACCGAATGTCGAGGCCAACAACTTCGAACTTCGGCCGCATTTGATACAAATGCTCCAAAACTCCGCAACCTTCCACGGGCTTGCGGACGAGGATCCCCATCTACATATTACTAACTTCTTAGAAATATGTGATACCTTTCGGATCAATGGAGCATCGAATGACGCCATCCGCCTTCGAATGTTTCCTTTTTCACTAAAAGACCGAGCTAAGGCTTGGCTTAACACCCTCCCAGTTGGATCGGTAAACACCTGGGATGAACTCGCCCAAAAGTTTTTGTATAACTATTTCCCTCCTGCAAAACGGCTAAATTAATGACTGAAATTAATACATACTCACAAGAGGATGGGGAATCCTTATATGAAACTTGGGAAAGGTTCAAGGAGCTTTTAAGAAAGTGTCCTCACCACGGTCTAGCGGTATGGCAACAAGTATCCACTTTCTACAATGGATTGTTGCCACACACAAGACAAACACTTGATTCAAGCTCCGGGGGACTTTTAGGTAATCGTCGTCCAAATGAAATATATAACCAAATTGAGGAAATTGCTCAAACCAATTTTCAATGGCACACTCCCCGAGGTAAAAAATCCATTGCCCCGGGCGCCCATAAGGTTGATGAAAGCACCTCTTTACAAGCCCAAATCGAGGCCCTCTCTTCAAAAATCAAAAAGCTAGAAATGACAAAAACGGCCTCGGTTATGTCTTGTGAAGGGTGTGGTGGGTCACATGAAAATTGGAGTTGTATGAAAGAATTAGATGAACAAACTGAAACGGTAAACTACATGGATAATAGACCTAGGCCGTCGGGTCCTCCAACGGGTACCTACAACCAAGGATGGCGTAACCACCCAAATCTTGGTTGGAGAGATCCCGGCAATAGTAGTAACCAACAAAACCAACGAACTAATTTTCAACAACCGCAAAATTTTCCTCAACAACAAGGTGGAAGAGAAAGGCTTGAAGATACTGTATCTCGCCTCATCTCTGACACTGAAAAGAAAAACTCGGATCGATTTCAACAATTGGAATCGAATTTCAGAAATCAACAAGCTAGCATTCAAAACGTTGAAAAACAATTAAATCAACTAGCTCAAAATTTCTCCGAGAGACCACAAGGCGCGTTACCTAGTAATACCGAAACGAACCCGAAGGCACAAGTACATCTCATCACATTAAGAAATCGAACCGTGGGTCCCGAGGATGCTCCATTGCCTCCAAATAAAAGAAGCCATTCTAGCCAGCCTGTGACTCCTCCTGTGCCAGAAAAGGCTTCTACACCAAATCAAGAGCCCACCAAGACTCCTCCAATCCCGTACCCCGGTAGGTTGAATCGTCAAAAGACCGATGAGCAATTCGCAAAGTTTGAAAGTTTACTAAAACAATTGCATGTTAATATTCCTTTTATTGAGGTCCTAACCCAAATGCCTAAATATGCAAAATTCATGAGGGATTTCCTCACTCACAAAAGGAAAATTGAATCATTGCAATTAGTTAACTTAGGCGAAGAATGCTCAGCTTTAGTACTCAACAAACTTCCACAAAAGAAAATCGACCCCGGGAGCTTCACAATCCCTTGTTCAATTGGGAAGTCCCCCGTCCGAAATGCTTTAGCCGATCTTGGGGCTAGCATCAACCTCATGCCCACATCAATGTTTAAACGACTCGGCCTAGGAACAACAAGCCCTACAAAGATGAGCATACAACTCGCCGACAGGTCCGTCAAATTCCCACAAGGTGTCGCCGAAAATCTGCTAGTCAAGGTTGACAAATTCGTCTTTCCAACCGACTTTGTCATCCTAGACATGGAAGAAGACACCGAGGTCCCTCTCATCCTCGGGAGGCCATTCCTAGCCACCGCCCAAGCATTGGTGGATATGAATGACGGAACTCTAACATTGAAGTTTGGGGATGAGGAAGTGAAATTCGAATGTGGAAGGCGAGTAGAGGAAGAAGATCCGGTCAACTACATGAAGGTCATAGACTCAAGCTTGGATGACGCTCTCCGACGGTGTAACATGGGATGCAACATATCCCACTTGGGTAACATATGACCAGGCTTTGGGTCTAGCCAAGGACCCTTATAAACGTGGCGCACCATGGAGGCATTCCACGGAACTATCCTTAGTTTAATTTAGAGTAATTTTTATGTTTTCTAGTTAGTTTTAATTTTCAGGAATAAAACACACTCATGGTGGTAAAGGATGAAAAGGGGAACGAGAAAAATGAACCCATGCACAAGAACAAGGCAACCCGACAATTTTCTCCATTTCAGAAGGTTCAACACGGGCCGTGCCCAAACAACACGGCCCCGTGCTGAGCACCCTGCAGAAAACGCCCAGTTCAGGTAACTGGACACGGGCCGTGTTCACCCAACACGCCCCCGTGTCCAGACTTCTGTTTCTCTTATTTTAATTCTGTTACTGGCACTTGAACACGGGGCAGTGCCCGGACAACACGGGGCCGTGTCCAGTGCCCAGTAACACAATTTTTTGCTTTTTAAACACTATTTTACACATCTAATCAACCTAAAAAAATTATTTTTGGGACACATTGAGGACAATGTGTAATTTAAGTGTGGGGGGGATGCTAAAACCTTGAACTTTGCAAGTCCTAAATACAAGCCTTACACAAAACTCTATTGGAACCGCTAATCACCCCAAATTTTTTTCAAAAATTTCATTTTTTTTACTTGTCCATGTTTAACTCGGAAAATTCAAGTTCTCAAAAAGGTTATATTTTTACAAATTTACAACCGATAGCGTAGTGATAAAAAGAACCAACATAAGAAAATTATGAAAAGGCATGACAAACTTATTTAAAATTTGATTATATATACTTGATCACATAAAAACCCATTCCCACAAAAGTGAGTTTTGAGCCTTTATTGAGCACACAATTACATATCAATTGACTAAATGCTCATTTTTCGTTTCTTGTGTGAATAGCCGCTTGGTTCTTACGACTCTAGAACTTGCCATGACAATACATTCCCGGTCCTTATCAACTTAAACCCGAGTAAGTAAATGATGGAGGCATTAGGACTAACCCTTTTTATTTCTACACCATTATTTTTCTTTTTCTTTTATCACCTACCCAAAAATCCCCCTAGTTAGCCCCTTTGAGCCTAAACCTTTTCGTTTCATCACCCAAACAAAAACCCTTTTACCCACCAAAACCTTTTTCATTTTTAACCCTTTATTTTAGTAACCAGTTCGGTTTTTCCTTAAAAAAAAAAATTGATGAAGCAAAAAGAAAATAAACAAACAAGTTAATCAAAAATAACTTAGTTTGAATAAAAGCTTCATCAAAATAAAAAAAAAAATTGCAAAAATACGAAAACCGACACTTGTTACGCTTTTAGCCCTTTTTCTACTAACCACTAACCCAACCACCTACCTTTAACCCTAGCCTAACCCTTAACCCACAAAGTCCTCTTGATATCTACAAATGTATAAAAGTTAAAAAGGAGGAGGATTGATTTCTTGGCAAGCCTATGGTAGGAATAAGTTCCATGCCGCTCTCGAGTAATTCACTAAAAATACACCTTCGGCTGAGTGTGAGTGAATTCCCCGTGAGGTATGTGAACTTGTATATAAATAGAATTTTAAAAAAGGCATATTATGCCCAAATAAGTAATTTCTTTTATGAAAAGTTCTAAATAAATCATTACGAATAGGAGTGTAAATAAATAAAAATAAAACCCAAAAAGATCTTGGAAATCCCGACACTCTACGACAAGCCCAAAACCTTCTCTTCTACCTATTCCATTTGGGAGTGTAAGCCACATATTAAAGAGTTTTGCTTGAGGACAAGCAAAAGTTCAAGTGTGGGGGTATTTGTTGTGTGTAAAATGCAACATATAAATTACATCAAATGAGGCATAAAACTAACCCTTTTTAAGTACTAATATTGGAAAAAGAGTGTTTTTGTCTTCCTTTTGTATTTTCAGGATTAAATGAGCTCAAAAACGCAAAAGAAGCAAAAAGACAGCTAAATCCAACATAAATACAAGAACAGGAATATTAGTGGACTGCCCGACCCCTCAACGGCACCTTCCAAAGCAAAAAGGAGAAGACAGAAGGCTGAACACGCCCCGTGCTCAGCCAGCACGGGGCCGTGCCCAAGAAGCAGCAGAAAAGACAAATCCATAGAAGCTTCTATTGCCCATCACGGGGCCGTGCTCAGCGGACACGGGGGCGTGTCGAAAGTACAGCAGGCGCATTTATTGTAATTGCGAATTACAATTAATGAGGAGAGAGATTGTCAGACAGACACGGGGCCGTGTCCAGCGGACACGGGGCCGTGTCCAGCACTCTGTTCAGCCTATAAATAGGAGTGCTTGGATTCATTTCATCTCATCCCTTGGCACACCACCTCTCTCACACTTCATCCACCACCCACCACCATCACACCACCATCATCCATTGTCCATCGTAGAGTGTGTGAGTCGTCTCGGGATCCAAGATTGATCGTAAGAGTTCTTGACAATCAAGGCCATGTTTGCCTAAGTCTCTTACATCACTTGGTGAAGACAAAGTGTCTAGTATAATACTTTTTATTTCTAATCTTTTGCACTTTTTATTTGGTTTTGTATTAATGACTTTAATAACTAGTTACTTATGTTGAAGGTGATCTTTCCTTATCGTTTGTCCGTGGTGTCTTGGCATTATTTTACTGTCTATATAAAATAAAGGATTTTCACCATTCATATCTCCACGGTCTATATGGAGGTATGTTGGCTACCTGGTAGGGGGTTAAGGGAACGGTTTGGTAAAGGTCTTGCCATTGTTCAGCGTTTAGAGGTCCTGCAATGGACCTGGGTCAAATTTAGTAGGACCTCCTTCAATACTTCACGGTATTGGATGGCGGGGGTCCAAACTCTTTGATCCCCTCATAAGTTAACTACTATTAATACTATAACCCGGCTATTTAGGACTGTATCCCTGCTGACTCAGACTACTTAGCCGAGGGTAACGTCACCGCCAAAAGCGGGGCCTACAACAATACTGCATTAATAACTTAATTCATTATCTTCCAATAATCCACCCTTTTAGGATTGTATCCCTGCTGACTCAAACTACTGGGGTGAGGGTAACGTCACCTTCAAAAGAGGGGCCTACTACAATAATTAAGATAATCTCTTAATTATGTGCAAAAGTGCGGAAATAATCAAAGGTTATACTAGATACGAGTCGGAACCAAGTGATTCATCTTGTCTATCTGTTTTTATTTTTATTTTTATTTTCAGCATTTTAGTTAGCTTTTAATTTTCTTAGTTTAAAACATTTTTTCTAAACTTTTATTTTGGTTAGACGTTGAGGATAAACCGGTACTAAAAGCTCTTGTGTCCTTGGACGACCTCGGTATCTTACCAACACTATACTACACTCAACGATGGGTGCACTTGCCCATATGTGTGTTTAGTGTCAGTGAAATATCGTGTTTTATAAATTTAAAACTTGGCTTAAATAAGTGTTAAAAAGGGCTTAAAATATACACCTAAAATATACGACACTTACCGCACATCATTTACAGTCCTGCCGTTCGAATTAAAGAATGCACCTGCAGCATTCATGGACATGATAAATAGGATCTGTAAACTATATTTGGATAAATTGGTAATTATCTTTATCGACGATATACATATTTATTCTAAAAGTCAGAAAGAATATTATCAGCACTTACATTTACTCTTAACTTTGTTAAGAAAAGAAAAAGCTGTACGCCAAATTTTCGAAGAATGAATTTTGGCTGCTAGAAGTGCAATTTTAGGTCATATGGTGAATCCCGAAGGTATTCACGTAACTCCTGATAAGATATTATCAAAATGAATGGTTCCCTAATCCGCAATGGAAATTAGAAGTTTAGTCGGATATTACAGACAATTTATTAAGGATTTTTTTAAGATAGTTATACCATTAACTAAGTTAACCTGTAAAATAGCTAAGTTTGAATGAGGATCTTAAAGTAGAAATTAACCAAATACTCAGATATTGGCCTTATAAACTGAAGATTTTGAAGTATAAGGTAATGCTTCAAAGTTAGGATTTGAATGCATGTTAATGCAACACAAAAAGGTAATTGCGTATGCATCAAGATAATTGAAAAAGAACGAAGGAACTATACCACTCATGAGTTAGAATTAGGAACCATAATTTTTGCCTTAAGATTTGGAGATATTATCTGTATGGAAGTAAGGGTACTATCTATACGGATTATAAGAATTTAAGATATATATTTTTGGGCAAAAAGAATTAAAACATGAGACAAAGGAGATGGATAAAAATCCTAAGTAACTACAACTGTGATATTCAGTATCACAAAGGAAAGGATGAAGACGACAAGAGATCTTCAGAAAAGTATACAGATAATAGATAAAAGCTGTTGGAGTTCGAGTTGGAGACAAAATGTAATTGAAAGTATCTCCTTGGAAAGGAGTAAGAAATGAAAGCTAAGTCCAAGGTACGTAGGACCATTTCCAGTAAACCAACATATAGGACTAGTTGCTTACCAGGAAGAGTTAGCTGGAGTACATGATATATTTTATATATCCAATCTCAAGAGATGCCTATTAAACGAATCTTTGGTAGTACCTTTCCAAGATATAAAGGTAAACAAATAGTGTTAGTTTAAGTAAAGTGGGATTTAAAGATAGGACCCTAATATACTTGGGAACTGGAATCCAAAATGAAGAGAAAATATCCTCAATTATTCCGGTAAATCTCGAGGACGAGATTTTTCTTAAGGTGGGGAGAATGTAACAACTCTCATCAAAAGTCATAATTACTAAAGTAATTTGACCAATAGGAAACTCTAATTGAGACACCCATGTGATTCTGAATAAACCCTAAAATTTTCATAATTTTCAGAATCAGGATTAGGGCCCCTAAAACTCAGGGGGGGATAAACCCTATTGACGATTATCCACTTAAAACGTAGGCAGAAAGGAATTTACGAAAACCGTCGACTCAACTGAGCTAGTCCCACACGTGGCAACCCTATGCACGAAAATAGTTCTTACGCGGGCCGCCTAAGGTTAGCTTAAAACTCACGCGGGCCGCCTAAGGGACAAAATTCACCTATAAATACAGGAGTTTGGGACTTGAATTCTGGCTTCAGAACGACGCTCAAATTCACTTTGTGCTCTGAGATATCGTAGAAATACTCCAATTAACACACACAGGCACTAAATCGACGCCGCAATCAGGGTATTAGCACGATCGCTGCTACGATTCATTTTCCGACGATCAATATATCCAATGGATGCTTAAGTGCCGCCCACATTAGGGTTATACTTTATCGTTCGTCATTAATTTGACGGATCATCATTAATTCGATGGATAAAGTATTATACTTTGTCGTTCGTCATTAATTTGACGGATCATCGTTAAATCGATGGATGAAGTATTGCACTTTGTCGTTCGTTGTGATGGTTGATCTCGTGAGTTATCGTAAAGGCTGTATTGATTACTAACCCCGAATTGTGTGCCTATTATTTGAATTTAGGATAAAAGGCTAATCAGTAGGCTAGGCTCTGCCCGTATAAATCTGCAATGTGAGTCATTCTCCTTTTCTCACAGTTTGTGAGTCATTCTCTTTTTATCAAATATTTTACAATACCTCAAATTATTTTTCAAGGTTATAATTACAGGGACTAAGTCGTGGATATCTTGAATTACTGGTTAGTGGGGTATTGTGCACATTACTAATTTCTCCCAGTTAGGTTCATTGACCTACTCGGGATAATCACTGTTAGGTTCATTGACCTACAGGGATAATCATCACTATTTAGGTTCATTAATCTAAATAGTGGTATGACCATCGTCACCATTGTGACTTGTCACCATTGTGACAGTAAGCCAGATAAAAATAAGATAGAAGCCATTGTAATCGCTCTTATGCTGTAATTAATAACTATGCATCATTATGCAAAATAGAATGATTCACTCAGTATTTCCCGCTGACAAAACCTTTTTCAAACATGTTTCAGGTGATCTGTTATGAATCAGGAAAAGTGCCATATAGCACTACAAGCTCAAAGAAGTGGCTCAGTATAAAATAAAGAAACATGTTTTGTAAAATAAAAGATTTCTTCGTGAAATCAAACTATTGTAAATTACCGGGTTTTATCCCGAATTGTGAAATAAAATAATCGGGAAATATTTACATTTTAAAAGATCCTGATGAAAACTTCCGCTGTCAAACTCAATTAATTAAATACCGCAGGATTTCTGTCCCGCGGCTCCTGAAACGGGTCAAACCGGGTCGGGGGCCGTGACAGCTGCATGGTTGGCTAAGAATCTATTCAGTGCGGCTAGCCTGCCGGCTAGTCGTTGCATCTCTTTCATCGTAGAAGGCGATGGCATGCGTTCGATCGCCTGAACTTTTTCCGGGTTCACCTTGAATCCATCTTTGGTTACGATGAATCCAAGGAATTTGCCTTCCTCCATTCCAAACGAGCATTTCCCTGGGTTAAGCTTCATGTTGACGCTTCGCAGAGTTTGGAATGTTCTTTCAATATCGTTGAGCATGGTGTCTTCCTCCATGCTCATGACGACCAGGTCGTCCATATAGATTTCGACACTTTTGCTGATTTGATCGGCGAAAAGTGTCGTTCATCAATTTTTAATAGGTTGCGCCCGCGTTGCGCAACCCGAACGATATTTTTGTGTAGCAGTAGTTCCCGGTAGGAGTGCGGATTGCCGTTTTATCTTCGTCCTCGATTGCCATCTGCACCTGGTGGTAGCCTTTGTAACAATCGAGGAAGCACTTCCACTGAAATGGTGCGAGGTTATCGACCTTTTCGTCGATCTCTGGAAGTGCGTAACAATCCTTGGGGCAGGCTTTGTTGAGATCTTTATAGTCGACGCACATGCGCCAGCCCCCGGATGGTTTTTCTACCATGACTGGGTTTGACAACCAAGTCTGGTATTTGACTTCCCGCAGGATGCCTGCGGAGAGCAGCTCTTGGACCTGCTCATACATCGCCTGGTTTTTTGCTGATCCAATGTGGCGTTGGCCTTGGATCACCGGCTTGATACCTGGCATGGTATTCAAGAAGTGTTGCGCGATTTCACGTGGTACCCCCGTCATATCTGCGGGTGTCCACGCAAAAATATCCTGGTTCCTGAAGAGGAACTGCTTCAGGTGCGCTTTGGTAGTAGGGGACAAGGCTTGGCCCAAGGTAACTGTTTGCTCTGAGTGTCTTGCGTTAAGCACCCATTTTTTCTGGTTGAGTGTTGGGGTAGGCCTTGCTACCTTTGCCGGACGCAGTTCGTCCGTAGACATAACTTCTCTTTGGGCGTATATTATCGCGATCCCCGTCGCGGTTGGGAAACCGATGGCAGAGTGGGGGACGGATGTTATCATGTTGAAGTCGCCTTGGGACTCCCTCCCGAGAATTACGTCGTATTTGGAGGTGTGAGGTAAAACCATGAAGTTTACCTCCTCCGTCCTTGTGTGCCTTCCGTTGGTGAGGCGCACAGGGAAGGTAATCTGGCCCAGGGGGAATACGGTTTCCCCTGAAAACCCGGCCAGCGGGTAATCCGCTGGCTGCAGTCGGTCTTTGTCTTCTTGATCGAACTGATTGAAGCATTGCTCGTATATAATATCGGATGTGCTGCCCGGGTCGATGAACAACCGCTCGGTGCAGTAGTGAGCTACGTGGCCTGTGATAACCACGGCACTCCTATCGCGCGGGCCGCCTCGGACTTTTGGAACGACGACTTGCTCGTCTTTCCAGTCATTGTCCGGTCTTCTTGCCGCCTTGCGCGGCCTTCCTTTTCCTCCATTGATCATGTGGGTAGAGGCCACGTACATGGTTCTCTTACCCGTGGAGGTGCCCTCGTCGTGGGGGTGATGCGCTTGGTAGCTTTGTGTGCACCTGGCAACAGGTGTTGCAGTTTCCCCTCTTTTAGGGCTCGCTCAATCTCCAGTCGGAGACTGATGCAGCTATTTGTTGTGTGGCCCGAGTCCTTGTGATAGTCGCAATAGAGTGCGGGATCTTGGTTCTTTTTGGACTTCATCGGTTGGGCCGGTCGCAGGAACTTCGCGTCTGTTTGGAGGACTTCGCTTGGCGACTGGTTGATCTCGGTCCAGCTGCGGTCTCGAGATTCTTTTTTCGACGCCCGGTTTTCACGCTGGGCGTTGATTGTAGCCCTTGCGTCGGGCTGGTTGCTCCGCGGGACATATGGCCTGGAGTCGCTGCTGCGATTCCATGTGTCCCGGTTGCGCTTGTTGTTGCGCTTGTGTTCTTGGTGGGAGGACTGGCCTTCCGTTTGGGGCTGCGTCTTTGATACGTGCGGTCTGAGGGACCGCTGAGTCTGGGAGTATGTCTTGACCGCAGCCATGACATCTTCCCATTTCTTGGGCAAGCCGTCCTTGCCGGAGATGTTCATAACCATTTGTTCGTCTTTTACTGCAACGATGAAATGGTTACGCGCCATCTGGTCGGCAACATCGCCTATCTCTAGGCATTCTTTATTGTAACGGACAAAGAATGCCTCAAGCAATTCGTTGTCTCTGCGCCAGATGTTCATGACGTCTATTGAATCACGTTCGTGACGTCGCTGTTGGCTAAAGTGTGCGAGGAATTTTCCTTGCAAGTCCTCGAATGAGGTTAGTGAGTTAACCGGCAAAGAATCGAACCAATCCCTGGCCAGACCTGTTAGGGTCTGGGGGAAAAATGGCACCAAGTAGGTTCATCCTACCTGTCATTGCACCCTGCGCCGACGAAGATGTTCATGTGGTCATCCGGGTCGGCTGAACCGATGCATTTCCCAATGTTTAATGGGAATTTGGTGGTGGTGACATCGGCATTGGCAATTTCCGGGACAAACTTGGAGTTTTCGGCCGCAGATTTCGGCCTGTAGGGTTGGCTCTGGTGGCGCTTTGCAACGCGGAGGTATGTAGTACGGGGGTGAGTGGGAGGAACATAGTTGCGTCCTCCCGGTCTGCTGCTACTGCCATGGGATTCTCCGCGGTACGTACCGTCGTCAGGATCGGTACGGCCCTGTCCTCCATGGTGGGACTGAGGTCCCAATCGGCTATGGATGCCGGGACCATGGTGGGCTATAGACTGTCGCCTAGTTTCGCCATGTGGGCCTAGGCGGCTATGTATGTGGCCCCTGGCGCGGGACCCATATGAGGAATCATCCTCATCAAGTGTGCGGACATCGCAGTAAGAAGAACCGCGGTCTTCCTGCCTGCTTCTGGAGGCCGGATGTGTTGGGGATCTACCGTCGTATTACAAAATACGACCCGCAGGGGTATGCGGTGCTGGGGTTGGCCCCGCAGATACTTGGGCTTCGGCGCAGGCTCTGTTATATGTTGCGGCCAGCAGAGCTTGTTGCTGGTCGAACCAGGTATGAAGGTTCATGCCTGGAGGTATCACAGAGGCATACTGTGACAAATCGTGGCCGAACGTAAGGGATGCGCCCCCTTGCGTTGATGTGCCAATATGTTCAGCATTTAGGGCTACGGGAATAGTCCTCGTAGGCCCTGTGTTTTCGGGGTTTAGGTTATCCCCGGTAGTGTTGTTTAGACGATCAGACATGGTTTTTCAGAAAGAAAACGATGGTTGAAAAAAGTGCTAAGAGTAGCGGTGGGCGCCAATGATGAAACAATGGTTAACCTGGTGGGGTTAACTCACTGGTCTCGTCAAGTAGGGTTAATCCCTTCTTTCCAAGGATCCTTGGCTGGATCGTCCGCTGGTTGGTTTCCTGCACAAGGAAACAAGCCGTGACTCGTAACAAGGAGAATGGGGTGGGGGGTGCTCCTTTTTACCACTCTCCGGCGTGAGAATCAGTAGTTTGCTTGGGAAGCAAAGTGTGATAGTAGTAGTAGTGAGAGAGAGTTAAGAAGTGATACCTCAAACCTGGTTTGGGATGGGTATTTATAGCCGAGGAGTGAAGGAGGGTAGTTGAGGAGCTAGTCTGACATCGCACAGGGGTGTCAGACCTGTCAGTTACGGTGAGGATGCCACGTCCAACTGTGGTGTCAGACTGTTGCACATACGTAGGCTAGTAAGCGACTGTTCTCAGTGCCACTTGCACTGAGTGTCAGACCCACTTGCCTTGTGGGCAGGATGCGGTGCCAGGCCGCATCGGTGCTTGCGGTAACCGATGTCGTTCCCGCGTTCTTTGTTCCATCCAAGATGTATGCAGGATGCGGTGCCACGCCGCATCGCTGCTTAGTGACTGTTACTGTTGTCCAGATCCCTTGTCGTGACGAAAATGTTCATAGGATGCGGTGCCGAGCCGCATCACTATGCGTAACATTAGTTTCCGTCCTTAAGGTAAGTCTTCTCATCACTGGACAGATTGGACCGCTGTGTTCGCGCGTACCCGCACGGACACAGGTAAGTTATTGCTGGTGGGGGTTTTTGATAAGGGTAGTGGTCACTCGCGGTCATGCTGACGCGAGATCTGGGACCATACCCCTTCAGTTTGTAATTTGCTCTTTTGACATTAATGAGATATATATTAGAATTTTGATATTTCAAACATTTACCCTTTTGAACTTGAAACCCCAAAGCCATGTATATGCAGGGGCGGATTTAGAGGTAAAGACCGGGTTCTCAGGAACCCAGTCTTTTCGGAAAAAAACGTTTTTTTGTAGTGTAAACCTTGTATGATTTGGAAAAAGGAACCCAGTGATTTCTCCGGCTGGATCCGCCACTGTGTATATGGACTATCTATATAATCAACATTGCATTTTACCACTAACACAAATACCTTAAGATATTATTGAGCATACATATATGATAATGTACTTGTTTAAAAAAATATTATGTGTTGTGTTATATTAAGAAAAAACAAACGTGTATGAAATAAACAATATAGAAAACGATATATGTGTATAGATTTGGTTAGTGTTTGGTTTTGTCTGGGATTTAGGTATGCCTATGTGTGTGTTTTTTCGAATAGGGTTTCGAATATGGTTTTAGTTAGGTTAAAATGTTTCGATGAAGATGACGGGTTAGGTTAGATGTTTGTTAGGATCTTAATTCTTGGTTGACATTGTATCTTATTGTGGCTAGAATTATTCGATGATGTAGGCAAATATTGTTTCCATCCAAATGTGAATCATAGTAGTTGTATGACTGTTGATAAAGGAGAATGTGACAGGGATTGAGATGATTCTCTCATGTGAAAAATTGAGGGAAATTGTAATCTTTTTGTTTCGAATTTACTCGTGTGTTAGGCCAATTTCTACTTTAATAAAACTAGGAATAATACCCGTGCGCGTTGCGGCGCGGATACGTCGAAAATATTGAATAAATTAGTCCAAAAGTTATGTGATGCGTTAACCATATAAAGACGCACATTTCAAAGTATCTGATTGGACTCAATGTGACCTATATAAGCATTGTGATTGGATCAAAATATAAGGTAAATCGAGTTTATGTCGTATAATCATAACGTATTATATGTGACCCAACTAATACATAGAAAACATCAATGGGTATAAAGAAAAACCGACATGTTTAATCAAAAGCGATTAATGGAAGCTCTTGAAAAAAGGGGAAAAGCACAATTTGACTCCACTCAGTTTGAACCATAATTTACGAAAGACACATAAAAAGACGTAAACATATTAAATTTGACCTGACTCGTTTTCCAAAAAAAGTTTGCGTTTTACGTAGACCAACTCGAATTTATACCAAAACGTACATAAAACATGCACTTAAAAATGGTTTTTTAACGAAAACATATTATATCTGACCTGACTCGTTTCTAGAAAAAGTTTACGTTGAAACGTAGAGCAAATCGAATTTATACCGACATCTACATAAATACATGCACGTAAAATTTACTTTTTTAATTAAAGGATATATAGAGGTTAACTCGAAAATATTGTTAGTAAAAAACTTAATAAATTAAAAACGTTCGTAAAACCGTGCCAAGTAGCACCAATATCACATCATTGTCAGCGACCACCAACATCGAAAAACTCGTAAAACTAAAATAAATAAAAAGAACAAAATAACACCGAATGAAAAGCAGACGTAAGATCGTTGAACCACGCACACCCATTGCGGCGTGTTAATGCGATGAAATTAAACATTGAACCACGCACACCCATTGCGGCGTGTTAATGCGATGAATTTAAAGCGAAACGTAAAATGTAGAAAAAACATAATAAGTCGATCTAGGACCAACATGTTGCGACGAATCTGTCAAACGACAAAAAAAACGTTTAACCCCACACACACATTGTGTGTTAACTCGCAAAAATTTTGAACGAAGCGTAAAAACTTGTAAAAGATGAAAAGTATGGGGGACAAAAGTTGAAAATAAAAAAGTGTTAAAGTTAAATTGCAAAAGATGGAAACTTTAGGTTAAAAGTTAAAAAACAAAATGGTTAAAGTGTAAAAAGTAATATTCTTTGGTAAATTATATTTAATGTAGGTTTTTTTTTTAAAACCTCCCAATGCAAAGGATACAACACCATAATGCAAGAACTTGTTGCTAATTTATAATATGGAAATTAATTTCTCAGGTCAGATAAATGAATACTATTTTGATATGTCTCTATGATATGATGATAACATGTAGGAGTTCACACCTTCACACATTAATTTTGGCAAATTGGATTTAAATAATCCCAACTCACTGCTATTGGCCAATAATAATCCCAACTCATTTAATCACCAATAATAATCCGAACTATTTACTTTTGTTTGTAAAATACTCCCAGTTAAAAAAACACTAACTAGGTTAAAAAATTGCTGATGTGGCTTGCCACATCACCTGTCACATCAGCTGCCACGTCATCGAAAATGCCACGTAGACTGCCACATCAGCTGACACGTCATCGAAAAATGCCACGCAGACTGCCACATCAGCTGCCACGTCATCAAAAAATGCCACATCAGCTGCCACGTCATATGACACATCAGCTAAAAGGGCCACATCAGATGCCACATCAGCAATTTTTTAACCTAGTTAGTGTTTTTTTAACTGGGAGTATTTTACAAACAAAAGTGAATAGTTCGGATTATTATTGGTGATTAAATGAGTTGGGATTATTATTGGCCAATAACAGTGAGTTGGGATTTTTTTTGAAAACCTCCCAATGCAAAGGATACAACACCATAATGCAAGAACTTATTGCTAATTTATAATATGGAAATTAATTTCTCAGGTCAGATAAATGAATACTATTTTGATATGTCTCTATGATATGATGATAACATGTAGGAGTTCACACCTTCACACATTAATTTTTGGGTAAGTTACATTTTTTTTCTTTATGTGTATATATGAGTGTAATGGATCTGGATGTCTTTTAACTTTAATAATTACAGTTACATTTTTTTTTTGTAAAACTTATTATACCATAGGTCCTTTAACACAGATCCGGTTAAAATTTTCAGTTAAGTCTATTCATTTATCGGTATTTGATAGGGATGGCAAAAAAGCCCAAGCCCGACGTGGATACCCGAAACCCGAAACATATGGGCCGGGTATACCCGAAGCCCAATGGGTATGGGCCGGGTACGGGCTTAAAAAAAGAAAAAAAATTCGGGTACGGGTATGGGATTTAATGATACCCGCCCGATACCCGGCCCATTTACCTGAATAATACCCGAAAGTATTTTTTTTATAGATTTCTATATATATATAAGCTTAGTACATGTACTTATTACCTTGTCTATAGTCATATGTGTATGTATTTGGTAGGTGTGTAGTGAACATATAACTTATTTTTGAACATGTATATTGGATATGGAAGCTATAACCCTTTATTATGTGGATGTTTATGCAATTAGGTGGTCTTGATACAATTACTTAATTAAGTAATCGTTTTGATTTAATTTGGCATATGTGGTCTGAATATGATATATAAGTTATTAATTATTTTTCATTTTTTATAGGTCATTAAAATAGTAAATTATATAAACATCAAAGTAAAAAATTACACATTTGTCCCAACGGGTATTTTTAAGAAATTAACGGGTATACCCGATACCTATGTGTATACCGGGTAATTACCCGATAAATACCCGACGTGTAACGGGCCGGGTATGGGACAAAAAATTACAACCGGGTACGGGCCTGAGATTACCAATACCCGGCCCATTGCCATTCCTAGTATTTGATCAATTCACACTTTTATTTGAAATGTATCTTGATAAATAAAATCAATAAAATTACGTATATACATCATCTTCCCAATTCCAACTCTAGAACCCTAACCACCACCACAACTACCTCATGCCACCGCCACCATCATATGAACCCTAACCATTTTACAAAATAAGTCATAATTTGATCCTCTAACCCCATCTTCACAAACCCATGCGCAAAGAAACACGATCTCGTCAGATCTGCAACGTCGGATCCTTTGCAGACCTGCAACCCAGCCGCTAGCCACCGCCTAATCTCGTCACCACCACCACTCCAACCGCTGACCACCACTTTCAATTTCCATTCTCTGTCCATCACCACCCCCAAACAACCAGATTTGCAAAAAACCACCCTAGATCTGAAGATAATGAGTGCCGCCACCACTTCCAATCTCCATTCCATGTCTCTGATCACGAAAAAGCCCTTTGACTTAAGATTGTTTTGGGTCTTTCGGTTGACAGAGCATTAGGGTTTTAATCACTATGAACAAAGGATTTTTTTGTTGTTAGTGTGATTCATTAAGGTGTTTTGGCTTAGTAATTTTGGGGATTTGAGTATTTTATTGAAATGTTGTTAGGGTTTTGATCTTATTGTTTCTCTGTTTCTGAACAGCCTATGTTTGATAAATATGTGTGAAATGTTGTTATAACAAAACAAAAGATTTGACCTTTTGTGGGTGGCGGTTGCTCGATACGGATTTGGTGGTATTGGGGAATTGGTGGACGGATTTGGTGTTGGTGGTTACTGGATATGGTGGTGGTGGATGGATTTAGTGGTGGTGGTGGTGTTTGTGGAGGATGGTTGAAGAGAAATAGAGAGAAAGAAGGAGAGAGATGGCTGAGAGAAGAGATAGGGTTTTATGGGTAAACGAAATGAGTAAAATTACCAATATACCCTCATGTGATCAAACTTAACTAAAAATTTTAACCTGATTAGTGCTAAAGGACATAGAGTGTAATGAGGTTTCACAGATATAGGAAAATGATTTTTTCCTATTTTGAACTAGAAATAAATATAATAAAATGAGCGGGTTTTATATATTTATTTGCGGGTTTGTGTTCTACGTTGGAAGAGCTTCGTAACGAACTAAACCACGTCCAAAACGGAGCTAAGATGAATGAGATATCGATGCTCAAAGTTGGGTGTTTGAAACATTGAATGCTGAAACAAAAGGGAAAGTAGTACTTTGTCCCACATAGGAGGAGAGATGGAACTTAAATGGGTATTTAAGTGGGAACTCTCCATCCTTATTGTTTCATGGAAGCACACACTAAGTGTACTCGCGAAGGGTGCGGAGCACCCTAACTCACACTCGCACACGCGCGTGGCGTGGGCGATGAGGCGCAATGTGGCGCTTTGATGGCGCACGTGTGGTGGATCACAGAGGCTGCAAGGACCAAGTGGTGAAGTGGCATGCGGGTTCGAGGCGCGTGACGTGGCAGTCCGCGCGCGAGTACATGTGGCACGAAGGCGCGCGGTTGCGCATGGTGCATGGGTCCTGATGTGACGTGCGCGGCGCACCAAAGTGAGCCAAAACGGCGCGACTGTGTGACGTGCTCGTAGAGGTTCCCAGGTGACGTGGCGCACGCGCGCATGGACGTGAGTCAGTGTGGCGCACGCGCTCATGACTGTGAGCCAAATGGACGCAGCGCGCATGAGCGTGCAGACCCGCGCGCGCGCAGAAGCTTCCAGCATTGAATGACAGTGCAGTTACAGTTCAACTTCGAAACTGACGATTTAACGGTCTTTGACTGAGAATTAAATGACGTATTAAACTGCATTGAAGACGTTTAATGCAATTTAAACCTCTCCTTTAATTCCTTTTTGACAGTTTCAAATCTGGAGCTGTATAAATTCAGCTCTTGGTCACTGCAAAAGATACACCACGAACACCAGCAACACAACAACAATATCACTTTCTCTCTACAGTTTTTCTGATCTCTTTCTTGCAGTCTCAAGGTAACCTTCGGGTTGTAGGTCATCTTCGGCAATACAATGCTCCGGCTGTTGTACCCTGGGAAACAAAACGAGTACTCTTGGGAGACTCGGAATTTGTTTTAAGGGAAGCGTGTAGACACGTGCCTCAGCCACTCTGCTTCTACCCCTTTCTTGTATTTGTTTATTTCAGTTGTAATTGTACTAGAATTATTTAGCTTTCTTATTTCTGTATTGTAATCAAAGTAATAAAATTTGTTTATTTTTTATTTAAATTACGCGAACGGTTCCTACAATTTTAAAACAAATTTTTAAAACCGTTCGTGTAATCAAAACCATCCTGTTTGTGATTCAAACCAGTTTTGTTTCACTCAGTTTGTGTTTTAAAAACATATTTTTTTTTTGTGTTTTCATCTTCAAATGAGCGACTTTGGTTGAAAACATTTTTGGTTACCTTCAGAATTGTCCTAAAAATTATTAAAACTTTCTGTTTTTGGTCTTCAAAGTTGGACTTAGAAGCCAAACAGTAGGTTCTAAATATTATAAAATTTCTGTTTTGGTCTTCAAAGTTGGACTTAGAAGGCGAAACAGTAATTTTGAGGTAAAATTAAAATTTACTAGTTTACTTCTGGTTTTTGCGTAAATCAGACCTTTTTGGACTAAACTTTAAATTTTAATTTTTCAGAATGTCGAACGAGAATGTCAACGTTAACAACTCGAATGTTGTCGTTGAAACCCCTGCCAACACTGTGGGAGCGTCCACAGTGGTGAATCATGCTGAACGACCAGAGAAGTTCTCGGGTCTCCACTTCAAAAGGTGGCAACAGAAGATGTTCTTCTACTTGACCACCATGAACCTTGCGAGGTTCTTGACTGAAATCGCTCCCCAACCTGTGGAAGGGGAAACCGACGCTCAGGCTCTGAGCGCGGTAGAGGCTTGGAAGCACTCGGATTTCATTTGTCGAGGCTATGTGTTAAACAGGCTTTCGGATGCATTGTATAATGTGTACTACAATGTCAAGACTTCTAAAGATTTATGGGATGCCTTGGACAAGAAGTACAAAACGGAGAATGATGGCACAAAGAAATTTGTGGTAGCCCGTTTATTGGATATCAAAATGGTTGATTCTAAAACAGTTATGAATCAAGTCCAATAATTGCAAATTATACTACATGACATCCATGCGGAAGGCATGACTCTTAGTGAGACATTTCAAGTGGCAACGATGATTGAGAAGTTACATCCTGGTTGGGCAGATTTTAAGAATTATCTTAAACAAAAAAGAAAGGAGATAACTATAGAGGATCTTATTGTTCGTCTTCGGATTGAAGAGGACAATAGAATTGCCCTAAAAGGCTGCCATGCGCAAACTTCTGCGACCGCGAATTTGGTTGAGCATGGGCAATCCTCTAAGGGCAATAAGGGCAAGGGGAAAAAGGACAAAGAGAAAGCAAAGGCTAGCAAACTTGGACCGAAGAAAGGGGTTGTGAAAAAGAAACCTCAAGCGTTCCAAGGGACTTGTTACAACTGTGACGAGCTGGGGCATCGGGCAAACCAATGCAAGAAACCAAAGCGTGAGCGCGCGCACATGGTGGATGAAGATGGAATGCCTTTGGTGGCAATGATTTCCGACAAAACCGCAATGTTGGATGAGGTCAATGCTGTGACCAATACTCCAAAATGATGGTGGATTAATACGGGAGCGACCCGTCATGTGTGCCCAGACAGGAGCCTATTTACCACTTTCAAAGAGCTTGCGGGAGATGAGAAGCTGTACATGGGAAATGCAGCCACCGCAGACATCAAGGGCGAAGGAACGGTGATTTTGAAGTGGACTTCAGGGAAGGAGCTCACTTTAAGCAACGTGTTGTATGTTCCAGACTTGCTCAAGAGCCTAGTCTCGGGATGGTTGCTTAATAAGTTTGGATTTCGTTTAGTTTTTTAGAGCGATCAATTTATACTTACTAAACGAGTAATGTATGTTGGTAAGGGCTATGCCCAAAATGGTATGTTCAAATTGAATGTAATGCCAGTAAAAAAGAACATGAATAAAATTGCTACTACTTCTACTTATATTCTTGAGTTTTCTGAATCGAATAAATGGCATGGTTGATTAGGTCACGTTAATTTTAATTCAATATGTTGTTTAATCAATTTAAATTGTATACCAACATTCCATATTGATTCACATTATAAATGTGAAACATGCGTTGAATCCAAACTTACAAGATCATCATCGAAATCGGTTGAACGAATAACCGAACCCCTTGATTTAATTCACACCGATATTTGTGATTTAAAAGCGGTACCCACAAGAGGTTGTTGGACCCAGTTTGGCCTTATGTCACACCCCTTTCTGCGGCGGAAGCACGAGGTGTGATCATGAAAGGTTCTCATTGCATACGAAAGGTAAACATACTACATGCTCATAAAAATAACTTCAAACGTCTTTACCATTACATAACGGAAACATAGATTAAGTGTTTGCATCATGAAACAACATATTGTCTGAAAGTTTACAACTTATTTAAAAGTAATATGGACGAAATCCAAGAGCATAAGTAAGACCGCGCGAACATCCACCTTAGTTACCTGAAATACATGTGAGTTTTGGAAAAACGTCAACATAATGTTGGTGTGAATTCATGCAGCTTTGTATTGAACACGTTTGTATACTTTGTATGAGAACATGATAAGTATCTTGTGAAAATAAAGTATTCTTGTGTAAATAAAGTATTCTTGTGGTATGAACCAAATAAAGTATTCTTGTGTACGAACTTCGTACAAATAAAGTATTCTTGTGTAAATAAAGTATTCTTGTGGTATGAACCAAATAAAGTATTCTTGTGTACGAACTTCGTACAAATAAAGTATTATTGTGTAGTTAATGGGTTGCAAGGCCATTAACATGTGACACGACATAGGAAGTCACCAAACCATAGACATTTTTCTAGTTGTCGATTCACGACGGAGACACAAAAGCACTACTCGGTACTAGTGTTCACCGAGAGTGTGGCTGCCCGGACACCCGTTAGATCTAACCTTTTGTTCTGTGGTCTAAGTATGTACACGATTAATGGTGCTTATGGTACCCTATTCGTGACACGATTTCTCGTATCATTCCTCAAAACGCATCATACTTGGTACTAGTGATCACCAAGAGTGCTTCTTGTTTATGTATTCATCAAGTCAAGTATCAATTCTCGTTTATTATATCAAGTATCAATTCTCGTTTATTATATCAAGTGTCAACTCTCGTTTATTATATCAAATATCAATTTTCATGTGTTCGCCCCAAGTTTAAAAGTATGTAAAAGATTAAAAGTGGGGACACAAACTTTCCTGTAAACATTCAGTAACATGTATTTCACCCCCGAAGTTATAAAACTGAAAACAGTTAAAGAAAAGGGGGAGCATGAACTCAAAACTTTGCATTCCTTGCATCGTAAACTTCACCGGGTTTTGCTTATAATGTGTCATGACCTAAACGTGTTTTATTATCATTAGTCACTAGACTTGTACCGCACAAGTACAGTCACTATCTTTTGTGCATTCGTTCTTGTGTTAAAAATAATTTATATTTTTAACTATGGGTCTTACTTATATTATTTTCTCAAAAATAAATATAAGTATCTTGTATGTTGTATGTGTATTTTTGTGTTTTTACTTCTCATGAGTATTTAGTGTACTTTCAAGTCCTAATACACTATCAAGTATAATACACACTACATACACTTAGCACAAAATTTGGCGATCAATAAATATATATATTTTTCCTCAAAAATATACATACTTAATATCCATTTTTATTCTTGAAGAAATCCTCATTTCTTAACACAAAAGTTTGGGAAACCTTGGTAAATGTTTTTAGATATATTTTTAGGGGATAAGTTTCTCAAAAACTTATATTTTTCTAAGTGTCGAAATTTATAGAAATTTTGACAGAGTTTCCCCTAAAAATGGAGGTTTCCCATGTTTTCAAAACATGTGTTTATTTTCTTTTAAATCATCATCCATCAATTTCAACAACAATCATCAACAATATACATCAATTTTTCTATTTCATGAACTTGATAATTTATAAAAATGTGTAGTAACTTACTAGGGTATTTAGTAAGTCTTGTTACCCTTTAAAGTGTGATTGCTTCTTTCAAAACTTCATTTTTAAAGAATATGATTCTTTACAACTTATGTTCATGTTTTCTAAAAATACTTCTTCTTGTATTTTTCTTGTTACACATGTGTATCTTTACTTTATTAACCACCAAAAATAAGGTTTATTTGTTTAAGAACCAAGATTAAGTAAAACTTGTATTTTTAACTTGGTTCTTTTGAAAAACAACTCATGGATCTTTAGATCTACATGTTTATCATCTTACTTTGATCTTTATTTTTAGGAAAACATAGTGTTCTTTCAAGTTCATGATCTTCTTGTGGATGATTCATAACCTTTAACATGTTCATCCCCTTATCTTGCTAGATTATGTTTTTAAGCATGATCTAGCAAGATTGTATGATGATCTACATCATTTCTACCAACAAACAATAACCAACAATCATAACAACTCATGTACATCAAGTTTTCTTCATATTTAAAGCTCATGTTCAAGTTTACTTCTTATGATTCATTAGTGTTCTTGATGTTTTTGAACATGATTCATCATTAACCACTTAGAATAAATGTAAAATAGCAAGATCAAAGTTCTTACCACTAGCACAAGGCTAGGGATGATCAAGTGAAGAAAACAAGTGGTTAATAGCAAACGAAGAAGGTTCTTGACCTTCCGAAAGCTCCTAGCTTCCTTATGCACCTTCTAACACCTTGAGGAAAGCTTGGAATTGGATGATCTTGGGTTGATGATGGTGGTGGTGCTTGGTGATTCTCGATCGAGGGTGTAGAGGGAGGAGAGTGAGAGTGTGGTGAAGTGTGTGTTGAAATGAATTGTTATGATCTCATGTGTTCTATTATAAACCATCTTCACAAATTAACCCTTGGATATTATGTTCATGATTAAGAGACAAGATCCAATAAAATATGAAATTAAAATCCCATGTGGGATTATGTCTCTCAACCGTCCAACATTAGGGGGAGGGGGGGGGGGTTAAGTGTAATATTTCCAACTATTAGTTACATATTTTAGTTGAAATGTAATGGTATTAGTTAGGTAATTTGTGTATTTAGTGTTTAGGAGGTGTAATATGATGTTCAGTGATCCTAACTAGCTTGGAAATATTAAAATGGTGCTTCTAATATTATTTTGATGTTCCGGGTAATGTCCGGTTGTTCGGTCAGATACCGGTTCGTTAAAGTGCTAAATTGCACCGTTTAGTGTCCCTTTAAGTATTCTTTTGTAACCCTTTCAATTCCCAACACTTGGGGAAGTATTCTGGATGATAAATCAAAATTTCTGCATAATATTTCAGTGTCATAATGCTGATTATAGCTGAATTTAATGAAATTCTGCACTTAAAGTGCGTTTCGGGTGCTTTTTAGTGCGTATTTTAGCTTCCGGATGGTCTATATATAAACCCTTGTATGTACACTTGGGTTTTAATGTATTCTTGTCATTGGACCTACATCTAGGCTCCAATTCTATTGTCTAACTGCTTTCTGCAGAGTTGTTGACATATTGTGTTTTACCGGTGAGTTTACTTAGTATTTCTGACGCATCGCAGGTCATTATTGCATAATGTAATTCTTGTAGTATAAAACGTGCACGAATTCACAAGTATAGTATGTAATCAGATAATGTTGACATTAAAGCACATAATTGCAGTCATTAAATAATAATTAAAGTGTACGGAAATTACCGGTTTGGTGCCAGTTGTCACAGTCTCCCCCCGTTAAAAGAATTTCGTCCCGAAATTCAGGCTGAGCTAACTCTCGCAGGAGTCTTCTTGAACAGGTGGGGATACTTTTCTTTGAACTGGTCTTCATGTTCCCACGTGTACTCGGGTCCGTGCTTAGAGTTCCAACGTACTTTGACAAGTTTCACACTGCTCCTCCTGGTCTTGTTGACTTTCCAGTCGGTAACCTCAACGAGTTGTTCTGTAAATCGGAGGGCATCATCAATATGCACTTCATCCGCAGGGATGATCACGTTTTCTTGTGTTGGACTCTTCTTGAGGTTGGATACATGGAACGTATCATGTACTCCATTAAGTTCTTCCGGTAATTCCAACTTGTATGCCACGGTACCAATCTTTTCCAAGATTTTGAATGGCCCGATGTACTGTGGATTCAGCTTTCCACGTTTTCCAAATCTTACTACGCCCTTCCAAGGTGAGACTTTTAACAATACTTTGTCTCCCACCTCGAATTCTAATGGTTTCCGTCTTCGATCAGCGTAGCTCTTTTGTCGACCTCGAGCCACCTTAATGCGCTCTCGGATCTGCATAATCCTGTCGGTTGTCTCTTGTACAAGTTCAGGACCAACCATACGTTTATCTCCAGCGTCTGCCCAACATAAGGGCGATCGGCACTTGCGGCTATACAGAGCTTCGAACGGTGCAGCTTTTATGCTTATGTGGTAACTGTTATTGTAGGAAAACTCAACTAAGGGTAGATGAGTATCCCAGCTGTCGCCTAGGTCCATGACACATGCACGAAGCATATCTTCTAACGTTTGTATGGTTCGTTCGCTCTGGCCGACTGTTTGTGGATGGAATGCCGTGCTTAGATCTAGCTGAGATCCAAAGGTTTCTTGAAAGGATTGCCAGATTCTTGAGACAAAGCGTCCATCTCTGTCTGAAATAATTGAGATAGGCACTCCATGTCGTGCCACAATTTCTTTTAAGTATATCTCAGCAAGCTTTCCAGTGCTGTCTTTTTCTCGGATCGGTAGGAAATGCGCATATTTCTTTAATCGATCAACTATCACCCATATCATATCGTGCCCTCTCGGGGTCCTGGGTAACTTCGTTATGAAGTCCATCAAGATTTGCTCCCATTTCCACATGGGTATCTCTGGTTGTTGTAGCAGGCCGGACGGTTTCTGATATTCAGCCTTAACCTTAGCACATGTTAGGCATTTTCCAACATAGACAGCAACGTCGCTTTTGAGTCTCGGCCACCAATAGTATTCTTTTAAGTCTTGATACATTTTGTCCGATCCTGGATGGATCAAGTATTTTGACTTGTGCGCTTCATCAAGGATGACTTCTCGTATGCCACCATAGAGCGGAACCCAAATACGCTTCTTAAAGTTTATATCACTTTGAAACAAAATGGTTTACAAGGTGATTGTAAGATTATTATCTAGTACAAATGAATCTTGAATTCTGTGGGTCAGAGGGCAATGGATTTTTGATGTATGTGTGAATGCTAAGCTTCAAACTCAATTTTCTTCTGCTGGTTGGGCCTTCTATTTATAGAAGGTTAGGTGCATGAATAAATAATAGTTTATTCATGCAACAAGTCCTGCAAAAAGTGGCCAATTGACATATTCATTGAATCCAACGTTCAAGTTGCCTTTTTCATCATGATATCCAATAATGTCAACTTGCTTCGGTAAGTGTGGCAGGATAGAGCTGATTTCAGACAAGTGGGGTACTTCATCAGAATTTCTGATAAACCACTTCATCAGAAATTCTGGTGAACAAATCATCAGAAAAATCCTGATAATCAGAATCGTCAGAAACTGATGATATTTCATCAGAAATATCATCAGATCCTTCAGAAATGACCTTCTCTGATAATCTAATTCAGCTCTTGTTCAACTTGTGATTCTTTGAAGTAGATGCTGTGCATTTTAGTTGTCCTATCTGATCTTCTTCTTCTTGTTGTGATCTTCAGGACTGTGATCTCTTCATAGATCCAGTTTATTGTGATTTTGTTCAATACTTACAAATAAAGTTTCCTAACAGTTTCCCCCTAAGTATTGTAAGAAAATGAACTACCTTATGAACATAAAATTTCCAAACAGTGGAAACATATCACTTGCAAAATTAAACCAGTTACTGATGTTTTTGAAAAACAAATTACATAAAAGATGAAAAATCAAATAAACAGGTTCTTCAATTCAACTTCATTCTCTTGTGCACATCTCCTTCCTTTAACTGCTTTTTGTAGGAGATATATTGTTGCAGCTGATATACATGTCTTTGTACCATTCTCTTGCTTGGATCCATTCTTCAATCACTTGCTCAATTTCTTTCATGTGTCCCTCCAAGTTCTTTCCTATCTTCTGAAGATGTTCTTGTCTTTTGTTCATGGTTTTCAGGATATACTTCAGAGTTTGATTTGAGTACTTGCAGATATCAACGCTTCTGAACAGAGCTGTGTTATTATCAATATCTCTGAAGATTACACCATAGTTATGTTCTTCATTTTTACTTGTCAGCATAATGATGTCTCCAGATCTTGCATCTTCCAATATTTCTGAGGGAACTTTTGTCTTTGGAGATCTGACATACACTTTTTTGTTGTGTACATGCTCATGATTGATGCATAGATCAAAGTCTGAAAAAGCAATTCTTTCAAACATCAGTATTCCAGCCTTTGATATGCTATTCAACGCCCTTCTGACTTCTTGATTATTTTTCTTTTCCTTTTCATAATGATCCTTCATAAACAGAATGTCTATAGGATGCAATTTGTCAACTATTTCTTCATCAATCACCTTTTGTTCTTCCCCATTTTTTCTCAGAAGTGTGTATCTGTTTTGCACATGAGTTCCTCCAACATCATCGGTTCCAACTTTCACTTCATTCACCTTTAAAATTTTCTTTACTGGATTCTCATTCTTGTAGTGAATGCTACTTGAACCTCTTTTTATTCTTTCTTCTCTTAAACCCAATCTGACAGGAGACAGTGATCTTGGTTGTTCATCTTCTTTTGTTAAATAATAGCTCACCAGATTGTACTCAGGGAATATCATTATATCCCTGGCAATCTCTTTAACCATGACAGACTTAGTTTCAGATATTTTTCTTTTAACAATCTTTGATTTTTCTGATGAATCACCTTCTTGTTCCCATTCATTCGTTGCTTGCATATTCATAAATTTACTTATGGCTTAGTCATCAGACACTGTTGGGTTTGGGACAGATGCTAGCAATTTAAATTTGTATTAACATGAGGTTTTGCAGTTGCTAACCTTTTCAGCATTTCATCTCTTGGGATACTTGGAGGAGGACCCATTGGTATGGTTCCAGCTTTGATGCTTGGTGTAGCTAAAGATTGTTGAGGAGTTGACTTTGGAGCTTCTTGTTGTGATCTTTCAGCAGGAATTTCTTTCATGAGTTCTTGGGGATCCACTTTGGCCAATCTTGCAATGTTGAATTGCATCTTCTCCATTAGTTGTTGCACTTCTTTTACCTGTTTTGAGTTGCTGGTTATGTTTTTCTGAACTTTGGTGAATTCAGTTTGAGCTTTAGTCTGAATTACAGCCCATTCTTTTGACAGCTTCTCAAGGGCATCTTTGATACCGTTATTGCTTGCCCTTAGCATGGTAACTTCCTCCAAAACTCTGTTTGAACTGCTCGACTGCCTTGATTCCACCTCATTTGCAACTTGTGCCTTGATCTTTTCAATTTCTGTGAGAATCTTCTGGATTTCTGATGCAGAGATGTTGGATTCTGGTGCCTTTTCTTTCATCTTTTGAAGAGACTTTAGTGCTTCAGTGTTTTCTTCAGTTTGTTTCTTTATTGCCTCCACTGATTCTGACAAAGTCTTCATATCAGCCCTTTGACCTTGTATTTCTCACAGCAACATATCAAGTTTTTCTTCAACTGGATTTCTTTTGCAGACTTTGTAAACATTTTCCAGCACTGTTTCTAAATTTTCTTGGTTCATGGGTGTTTCAGGGATATTGGGAACAACAGATGTTCCTTGTAACTTTCCAGCTGCAAACACATTCGCTGCTGTTTTGGAGATGATAGGGTCACTTTTGGCTTTACCAGATTTTGGTGCAGCTTTAAGTTTACCAGAATCATCTCCACCAGTGATGAAAAACTCATTTTCACCCTAGATTTCCTTGTGTCCTTGAATCATATCTGTAGGATCGTGTATAGACCTGAATGAGTCGTTCAGAGGAGTTTAACTTCGTTTCAGAGGCGGAAACTAAGAAACAAAGATAGAAATAGCTTTATCTTCACCTTAACTACTTATTTGATTAATAAAATCACGTATACAATCAGTCTTCACACCGGCAGCACTTCGGTATGGAATACAAGGGACTCAATACTGATTTCGCTCATAAGAAACCTATATATAGGCCTGTTGATTCCGCCCAAGATAACACATGACATTAGGAGCGAAATCACCTATAAGTGATTTCGGGCGAAATCACATCCACATGTCTACAGGAGCGAAATCAGCAACTATTTTACAATTCTATTTCACATGCACATGCATTATATTTTGACTTCTTGTGACATTTCAATTCTATGTCACATGCATATGTTGTAGATGATGCAAGCCCTTAGGTCACTTGGATGATGTCATCATCAAGAATGATGACATCATTCTTGTTCCAAACCGCAATGAACCGAAGACTTGACATAAGATGACAGATGCATGCACTAACAGACTCCCCCTCAGATGTTGACGAGTCTCATGTGTCGAGTCTTCGCATCTTCAGTCTTGATCAGTCTCTGAGCTTCATTCTTTCATTCAGCATTAACAGACTCCCCCTAACAATGTGTTGGCATTCCGTTAGTTCTTCAGCATCATCTGCTTCAAGATCGTAGTCTGACTTTCACTCTCTTCTCTTAGACTTCATGAATCGGAAACTTGGCTCTTGCTCTATCCACATCATCCTCAGGTATCGGAACCTGACTCTTTAAGACACAAGCTTGTAAGGATCGAATGACCTGGCTCTCCCGAAGATTGTTCCAAGATCATCACCTGGCTCTCGTCTGGCTCAGGATCGTCACCTAGCTCAAACTTAAACCTGCACAATCTCTACCTCAAAGTAAATTTTCTCATTTTAACAATTAAAAATGCACTAACACTGACTCTTTCTCAAAAAATAACTCAAAAAATCTTGATGAACCATTTTAAAATTTGATCAAAACACATTTGATTTTCAAACACATACTTCTTTTCACAAACATGTCATCATGTTTAGCACTTGGAATTTTGACAATCAGCTCTCCAACATCAGTTGTCGAAAATCTTTTTGGATTTTTTCAAAAATTTATGCTAAAACACACCGAAAATCTTTTTGGATTTTAAAGAAATGCAGTAAAGAAATATTTACAGACAATATTTTTGTGAGTTTTGTGCAAGAGGATCATATCAGTTTATAACAAGTCACGAGTACCGTTGAGCTTAGTTACACATTAAGAATTAAACAATTCACTTAGATTGCCGATATACTAATCCACTAAAATTCTTACATAAATTTCAACTGATTCAGGATATGAGTTAGGTGTTTTAAGAACTTAAACTCATTCATGTGTCCCACCTCTTGAATATACTCCCGTATCCAGATCCCAATATTCAGTCTTACAGGTGAGTATACCACAGATGATATCTGTAAGGGGTTATAATGCGAGGGCCGTGAGAGCTCAGGTCGATACTCCCGTATATGCAGAGAGATGACGGCTTCGACTTTTGGTGTGTCCCCTTTAGAGGATCTTTTGTTACAACAGCAATGACTATCAATTTTATTGTTTCATCAATTTTCTGAAGGCGGCGCTATATTTCAAGCATATGCAGAAAGTATTATGCGGGGACTAGGTCAGAAATTTCTTTCAACAGAAGTCCCGGGATAATACCCCAGATATCACTGAGCATAAAGACCTAGTATCTCAGAAAGAGGGACCTTTCAAACGAGATTTCAGGGGTTACCTATATATCCAAGTAGTGTTCCCCACAAAATAAGCAAGTTTGAATTTAAGTTTATATCCCGAAAAAACTTACTAAATGTGCAAAAATCTATCGGCATATCATCAGTGAGACTGTTTAACGCTATTTAAACAATACAATTCTTTAGCATACTGTGACTGTCTACTGATGTACTATCATTTCCTCTTCTTTTGACACTAAAACTCAATTTTGATTTTATCATGTTTTTGCCTTTCTCAAATTTTCTAATGTTTTTGAATTTTCAGAAATTTCTACTCCCCCTAAAATGCAAACACATTAAAGAAAATTTGAAAACAAACTGTACAACCGACTTGACAACCGATATCGAATCGCTGCAAATCACCATCCACTTGGTATAAACAATCAGAACTCCCCCTTTCACAAAACTATTTTCTCATAATGATTTCAAAACACTTAAGTTTGTTTTAATCAGAATGATTTTTCCGGAAAATAAGTTTTGTTGGTTTTACCACTTGTAAAGTTAGGGGTTTGGTTCATCATATTGTCCTTCAAACATACGTATCAGGATTACATCAAGTTCAAACTAATGACCTTGACGAATCACTTTGTAAAATCCAACCTCTTACCACTTTGTAAAAATATCCAAAACATATAACCACATGTAGGAATAAATCATCTACACAAACCCTTTTACCAATCAAGATGCCGATTCCTGCTTCGCACTTACCAACCTGGAAGCTCCGGCAATTCACACTTATCCTGTAACAATTTAAACATTTTTAAAATTCAAACACACAAACAATTACTTAAGAAAGATGCCGATTCCTGATCCGCGATTACAAACTTGGGATCTCCGGCAAAGTCCTAAGACTTCAAGGGAAAAGAATTTCCACCCAAGTCTTTTCAGACTTGAGAGTTTTCAATTCTTGCTCAGTAGGATTATAGGTAGCTTTTTTAGTTGCATAGAACTCTTTAACCCCTTTTACTTTCCCATCAAGCATTTTCCCAAAAAAATTCTTAACATTCCCGTTGAATGTTTTCTCGACATCAAATTCATTTTTCCCGGAGTAAAACTGATCCGAGATCTCAACTTTACCAATTTTCTTTTTAATTTCTTCAAATTTCAGTGATGGAAATTCATCATCATTCACTGAATCTTTTGTCTCAACCTGTGGCTCATCTGGCTTTATGGAACCAGATTCATCGCCGACTTTTACATCACCCATCTTGACAGCCCACATTTGGTTATCTTTTGCTTTCTTTTTATAAACATTCTTTTTAGAACATTCACCAACCTCATAAAGTTTTCAAAAATTTTGAATTTTTTGGTTGGTGGTTCAACATCAACAACTATTTCTTTCAGTTTTTCAGAAACTCCCTGTTTAGTCTTAGCATTTTTCAGACAATTCCATGCAATGTGACCAGCTTCATTGCATTTGAAACAGGTTCGAGTCTCTCTTGAATGAAATACTCCAGTTCCATTTCTTCTCTTCTCAGCAAGAAACTCCTGGTTTGATTGTTTCCAGAAAGGTTTCTTCTGTTCCTCCTCAGCACTTCCACCTGAAACAAATTCTGTTTTTGTTTTAGAATTTTTCTCATTTTTATAATTTTTAGGTGGAATAAAACCTAAACCTTTCTTTTTGTAGCTACCATTATGGTTTGATTTCTTTTGAAAACCAGAACCAAAATTGTAACCCTTTTTCTTGTTTAATCATTGTTGAACTCTTAAAGTGTATTTTTTTTAGGTTTTCCAGTAAGATTTAAATCTTTTATTTCAGAAATCTTAATTTCTGTCATTTTGAAAACCTTTTTGATCATTTCAAATCTAACACTTCTTATTGGAAACTCTTTTTCAGAGTATAATTTGTCAGAATCATTTAAAGTGTATGCAACTTCAAATGTTTCATCATCCAAATTAGATTTTGATAACAAAAACTCTTTACTGTATGCCCGTTTGACCGATGACTTTGGACTGTTGACCGACGAACTTGAACCTCCAGACCCAGACTTTGACTCAGACTCCTCATCTGTATCCAACACCTGATCGACCACCTTTTTTATTAACTCGGACTCATGATCAGTGTCAGACGATATAAAAACAACGTCAATGTTTTCTGGTAATTCATCAGTTGTATCGGTTTTTAGCTTTATATTGACTGCTTTTTCGACTTGCTCCTCATTTGGTTTTCTGGGAGAATACCCTCCCCAGATTGGAGGCAGACACTTGTTATAAGTAACACTCGGTTTCTTACCAGTATCCTTCTTCTTTGTCTTTTCATCCTTGAATGCTTCGAAACTTGCAACAGTCGGATAAATTCTATCAATAAGATAATCAGAACTAGAATAACTCTACAATAATCTTCTGATCCTCTCATTCTCAATTTTTTCCTTCTCCAACTCTTGCTTCAATATAGCACATTTTTCGATGTAATGATTTATAGCTTTTTGCTTTGACATCATCGTAGCATTCATCATCGTTAAAGCATCTTCTCTCTCAGAATTAGTCTTTTGAAGACCAGTTACTGTTCTGTTTAAAACATCATAAGATTCTTTCACATAGTTGAGATTAAATAATAATTGTTCCTTCATCTTCTCAAACTCAGCCAGCTTTTCATCTCTAGCTGCACATTCTTTGCAAGGTTCCAAACACTTCAAGCAAGGCTTGAAGACTTCCACAATCTTTTCAACTTCAATGATCTTTTCAACTTCAACAACTTTCTCAGCTTCAATCACCTTTTCTGTTTCATCCATCTGCTTAGTCTCAATGATCTCCTCAGCAATAATTTCAGACTTCATTACTTTTTGTTCTTTTGCAGCCCGTTTCTCCTTCAGTTTCTCCAAGCGATCTGCAAAATAGAAATGAAAACTTTCAGGAGAGAGATGAGTTTTAGCAACATTAATATGTCGTTCTTCTTCATCATCACTACTGCTATCATCAGTTGGTGACTGATCAAATTCAATAGACTTTTCAGCATTATCATCCGAAGAACCAGAATCAGATGGTGTTTGATCAAAGACAATCTATTTTTCTGAGCTTTCATCACTTTGTATGCTTTCATCTGCACTCTCTGAACTTTCTTCAGATGCAACAGACTTTTCTTCCACATTCTTCACTGTCTCACCAATAGACTTCATCCATGTGGTAAACATATCTGGTTCCTTCACAATCTTAGCAATGAATGCTTTAAATTCTCCTTTTTCATCCACAAACATATCCCAGCTAAAACCTTCAGGTAGCTTTTCATCATCTTGAAAATGTCAGTTAAAATTCTCTTGATTCCCCAGACATGCTCTTTTTGAATCCTCTATCACCTTTCTACCATGAGCCACTTGTGGTTCTTGTAGTTGTTGTTGACCAACCTGTTGATATATAGCTTTCCGGTAGTAGTAGTAGTAGTGGTAGTAGTAGTCATCTTTTCCAAACGGATTCTGAGCTCCACTAGATTCTCTGTTCTTGCATTCTCTTTTGAAATGACCTTTCTCCCTGCATCGAAAACAAGTAACTTTAGATTTATCAAAACCTAAAGTGGAAACATGTGCATCAAGAAAGTCATTTCTTCCGGTAATCAGTTTGAACTTTTCTGCTCGTCTAAGAACACTAGCTAGACACCATTTGATGTCCATAAGTTCCATTTCTTCGGCGTCTATCTGATCGTAATCCTCCTTTGTGAGCATAGGATTTTCGATCTTTCCAGCCACTAAACCTTCATAAGATAGTAACACGGAACCAAGTAATGCCATGTGATCTTTCGCAATCTCTTCAGAAAAGCTTTGGCCGTCTGGAAGATTCAAAGCAATGTTGCATTGTATCACATAACCATTTCCTGTCTTTGTGCTTTGAGAATGGAAACTTGTAGTTGACTCTTTCGGATTGACGCTCGGAAATGAAGAGAATCCACTGCTGCTTTTAGTTGAACTCTGGTCAATCTTTTCTGTAGAATCCCCAGCACTAAACGCAGTCTAGATTTTCGGACTTCTCTCAGCTTCTGGAACTGGAACACTGCCTTTGTAATACATCTTTACATCTTGTTGACCACTTGGACTGTTCATCCTCGTGATCTTTTGTTGTTCCAAATCTTGACCCTCAATCTTCTCAATAAACTGAGAAATCGTTAATCCATCATAAACCCCAGTATTCTTCAAGATCATCAAGTATGTGCCCCATTCCTTTTGTGGTAAAGCGTCAGCTAACTTGTCTACCCACTCTTCACGATCTTTTGTTATACTAAGCATCGACATGGATCGCACTAAGTGACAATACCGTTCAATCAGCTTATTAGTATCTTCACCCGGTAGACTGCTGAATAGATCAAACTCTTTCTTGAGAAACGCCTTCTTGCTCTTAATCATGTTCTCACTACCCTCAAACTTGACTTTTAGAGCATCCCAGATTGATTTTTAATTCTTGTCATGTTGTAGCAGTACAAAAATGTCTTCTTTGATGGCTTGTTGAAGTAGACTGATCATCATCTTTTCAGCTCTATACATTTCACGTTCTTTGTCGTTGAACTCTGAGATTTCTTTTTCAATTTGCATTTCGGTACGAGGTAAAACATATCTCTTCAAAATACATTCCCATGATCTCAGATGGTTAGCTTGAACCCAGTTTTCAAATCTATCTTTCCAACCGTAATACTCCTAAATGCTCATTAGCTTCGGGGGTTTCTGAGTAGTTCCTGTTTCGTTTTCCAAATTCATGTTCTGAGCAATGACAGCTGGAGTAGACGGAGTAGCAAACGCGTTGTAGAAATCGTTATCCATGTTTCGGATTTTGAAATATCACAAACTTAGATTCTTCAAACGAGCTGGTAAACAATTCTCCTTGAATCACCTGAATCACCTTAAACAAACAAACAAACACTTATCAGTTTAAACACTATTAAACAACTGAAACAAACTGATACTCGGACTAGTGAATATTCTGTGCGGACTGAATTTGTGTGAAACTGAGTTTGATGTCAAACCATGCGAACTGCTATGACCCGGATAAAAAACAACCCGACTTGACTAAACCACACAATCTGAAAAAATTCGAATTCAAAACAAACTGAAACACCACTTCTTTGATTTCATTGGACCTCACAACAAATGATCTGATTGGGCCGCTCAAACTGATTTGGCCTCTAAAATGCACTTATCCGATAACAATGATTGGGACATTTGACTTAATGAATGTGATTGGACCGATGTTTTATGTATACCCACCAAACCGACAAAACTCACTTGTAGGCCCTGATTGTAAATCCACTAAATGCTTTAATGGGCTGACATAGTTACACAACTATTGGACCTCTTTTTAAATGTGGACGACACATGCAACTTCAATTTCAAATCCCACTAAGCCGACACCTATTATCTTATTACACAAATTCACATGCAACCTTATCAAAAAGTATCCGACAACTTCATTATAACACGAATATTCTTCTGATATTGGAACGAAATCACAAGTTTTGAAAACTGGAGCGGAAACAGACTTTGAACACTATGAGCGGAATCAAAAACTTTTCTGGGAGCGGAATCAACAAATGAACCTTGGAGCGGAATCTAAATTTTATCTCTGGAGCGAAATCAGAAAGTTCAACAGCAGCGAAATCAGATGTTCTGGTTGTCAGGAGCGGAATCAACACGAAATTTGGAGCAGAATTAGATTTCTCGAGCGAAATCAGAAATATCCATTACGAGCGAAATCAGCTTGGTGTCCAGTTTGGTCCATTTTTAGTGCAATTTTAGCTATGAAACTTTCAAGGATTTGTCTATGTCCAATTATCTATAATCTGTGAAATTTTGAACCGATTTTGACCGTTAAAACTTGCTGAAATGATGAAAGAATGGTGTAGAAGACAGAAAAACAATGATATCAAGCTGAATTCGACAGAACTCCTCGTACTTGGCTCTGATACCAATTGTAGGATCGTGTATAGACCCTAATGAGTCGTTCAGGGGAGTTTAACTTCGTTTCAGAGGCGGAAACTAAGAAACAAAGATAGAAATAGTTTTATCTTCACCTTAACTACTGATTTGATTAATAAAATCACGTATACAATCAGTCTTCACACCGGCAGCACTTCAGTATGGAATACAAGGGACTCAATACTGATTTCACTCATAAGAAACCTATATATAGGCCTGTTGATTCCGCCCAAGATAACACAGGGCATTAGGAGCGAAATCACCTATAAGTGATTTCGGGCGAAATCACATCCACATGTCTACAGGAGCGAAATCAGCAACTATTATACAATTCTATTTCACATGCACATGCATTATATTTTGACTTCTTGTGACATTTCAATTCTATGTCACGTGCATATGTTGTAGATGATGCAAGCCCTTAGGTCACTTGGATGATGTCATCATCAAGAATGATGACATCATTCTTGTTCCAAACCGCAACGAACCGAAGACTTAACATAAGACGAAGATGACAGATGCATGCACTAACAATATCAACATATGATTCTTCACAAGTTTTTGAGGTAAACGGATTACCTTTAGCCAGATTTCCTTGATCAGTTTCCTGATCTCTATCTGTTGGGATCTCATCCTCTTCCTCATTTTCTGATTCAGAGTTGAGATTAATGGAACTAGTAACCTCCTCATCAACATTAGTTGTTCTGTATTCTAACTTGTAAGAAACATTAACTGAACTTTCTGATTTTGTTTCTTCTATATGAGAGTCAACTAAGACAGTGTTTAAAAGAGATGTACCAGCAATCTGAGATTCATCATAGTGTACGACTTCAGTGGTTTCAATTGTAGTAGCATCATAGTGAGTTTCTCCAGCAACATGTGATTCTGCATAATGTTCATGTACTTCCTTTTGATGAATCTCAAATTCATGATGAATTCCTACTTCATGAATCTGTTGGCTTTCAGCATGTTGTGTCTTGTTTTCTGGTGAGTTAGCTATCTCCAGAATTCTTTTTCCTCCTGCACCCTCTTTTTCTGATGGCGAGGACTTCTCATCATCTCCTTTTTCTATTGATGAATAACAGTTCACAACTTCTCTGCTGGGCTCTTCTGTTGGAGAATCTGATTTTGTCAGAAGTTCTTCATGTTGTATTCTGTATTGTGAGTCTGGTGCAATGAGGCATAACATGCTTTCTGGCAACACATGGATATCTTTGTCTGATTTCCACCCATGATTGGAACTCCAGGCCTTCATGGTATTTGAACTCCAACCATCTTCCAAAATTGGAATTTCTATGTTTCTTGTAGCAAATGTTTCAGAGATGAAAATAGAGATTAACCTTGGGTATGGCAGATGTGAGATTATTCTTCCATTTCTGGTGATGATTGACCTTTTGAGTAGGTTGAAAATTTCTGACCCATAATCAATTTTGAACCCAGTTATGAGTCCATACATGATTGTCAGAATAGCTTGACTGATTTGATCAGTTCCCCCTATCTTTGAGGTGAGAATTTGTTTAGCACTTCCATCATCACTTGCCAGATGGCTGGCAATTCACTTCTTCTATTGCTCCAATTTTGTTGATATCCTTTTTCTTGTAACCAAGCCCAATGATGAAGCTTATTAATTCTTCTTTGCTTGGAGCTTCAATGTAACTATCAAGAATAGGCAGTTCAAGCCATTCTCTTACTCTTGCAGGGGTTAATGTTACATAAACACTTCCCCATACATGAGCAGAGACCCGATTTTCTTCAACTTCATTAAAAGTGTGAACAAATTGTTGTAGTGGCCTTTTTGGTACCTCTCTTCCTTTTGTTAATGCTCCTGAGATTGGACATTTTGTGAGATATTCTACCAGAAGTTGACATCTTACATCATATTCCGAGTGCTCTGTATTCATCAGCAGATTGTTTTCCTTCATTGGTAGAAATTTTGCATCTTCAACGAAAGGTACTTCATGTTGAACAATTGGGATGTTGAGGTTTACTTCTGCCATTGTTGATCTTTGTGAGTTAGGGTTTGAAATTTAGGAATTTCTTTTTTTTTTAATTATGAGTGAGAAACAGGGGATTTTTAAGGTTGAAGTTTTTGTGAGGAAGGTGAGTGATTTTTGAATTTCTGCAAAGTGTGTGTTATATAGGAGTGTTTAGCAGAGGATTGTGGATGTATGGAGTTGAGGGGGTTTAGAACGTGGCATGTAATGGTGGTTAAGAGCTCATTAAATGTCTTTATAACCGTTAGATCGTGTATCGTGAGTTTTTTTGGTTCAGAATATAACCGTTGGATCGTGGGTATCAAGACATTAATGAGATGGTTTATCATGTAATTGTGGTTATGCCTTTTCAACTTGTCCCTTCAATTTGTAGTTTCTGCAATCATTTCTTCACAAAAGTGTTGAACTGATTTTTGATTGGAGAAAACTATCGGTTCTATGACACCTTTTCATCTTTGTGGACCCCATTAGATAGGAGGTCCAATTACCTTCCTTCATATGTATCCTCTTTTCTTTGTAAGTCAAAAGTCCCATTCTGATGATGTCATCAGAAATTCAACATAAATTCTGTTGAACATATGTATTGCCTTTTGTTCTGTCTTCTGTTGACCTTTTTAGATGTGGTCAACAGAAGTCAACAGAATTTTCAACAGAATTTCTTGGTTGAGTTTTCCCCCTAAACTTGTGATCCTTTTCAACAGATTTTTTTTAGATGAGAGGGAATGAGATAAGATCAGAAGACTCACATTTGTTTTTCTGGTGGCATCCATGTCTCTTGGCGTTTTCTGATATTTTCTAAAACTTTTTATTATTGAAGTTTTACCAGAAAAAAATTTAGATCCATTTTTGAATTACCATATTTTTTTTCTCCTGTCATCAGAAACTTAGAGTTTTGAGTCAAAGTTTTGATTTCTGATGATCATGTTCCTCATTTACCCATTTCCCTAAATGTAAACCATAAGCCAGATAACAAAGCAATAAAGCAAGAACCTAATATAGCCATATTAACACAAAAAATTTACACAAACAAAAACCTAATCGATATCTATGCCTTCTCCATGTTCCATCTCAAGGAGCAACAACAGGTCAGTTATCAACCCATAGTTCTGGTTGGTGGGTACAAGCATGCTGAGACCCATGTTCTCTTGATGTCTTATATCTGCCCTTGGGTAACTTGCAGGGATACCTGCAAAGTCTAGCTGGCTCGTGATTATCTTCGTCAGAAAACGAGGATTCATTAAGAACGGCTTGCCAACCCACATGTTGCTTGCAAAATCTCTCATGAGATAATAAGAGAAGTTGTAAGGTACTTTGAGTACAAGTGCACGTATCGGCTCCATCAATCTAAGAGATACTTCATGATGATTGATGACCTTCTTTGAAAAGCATGCTCCCATCTGTGTGACCAGATATTGCCATGGCTTGATAAAGCCATGTTTGTTGATTGCTCGTTGTTGGGTTTCCGTATGGTAACCTATTTGCCTCAGGACATCATCCTTTTGAGGCCTTGAGAACATCAGGACATCATTATCATCATTGAGTTGAAGAGCCGTCCTGATGGTGGCTGCATTTAACAGAATTTTTTGATTTAGCACCATACTCTCGATGGTCATTTGTTCCCTGTTCTCATACTCAGATAATGTTGCATTTGTCCAGAAGATTTGAAGAATCTCTGGATGAACAGTTATATGAGTAGTGAGGGCATAGCTCAAGTTACTACTCATGAGCATCTTAAGCACAACTTGACACCCTTCCCATTGAGGACCTTCTAGATTGGTCCTCAATCTTAGATTGTGATATGGATGAAGAATAAGTGAGAAGCATTCAGCTTTTATGGTATTCATTTTGTGTGTGTGGGAGAGTATGAGGTGAAGGTGAAGAAGACGATTTAGAGTGCCCCCTTTTTTTGTGTGTGTGAGGACGACATATTTTCAACACAAAGTGGTGAACATTTATAGTAAACTTAATTCTTGCCATAAATGGAATGTACCTACTTGTAGATTTTCTTCACCGCAATCTCTGTTATTTAATTGATTATCAGAGGACAGAAAGTGTAACAGAGATAAGCTTCTTCTCCACTTCACTTGCATTAAATGGTTTAGGCGGCCAATTTCTGGTAATACATCATGATAGCCTACCAATATGTCACTTCAACCTTCTTAATACATAATGGGGTGTAATTAATGAAGGTGAGAGAAAGTTCCATATTAACGAGTTCCCAGAAATTTTCTGTTGAATGACGTTATCAGCACTAAAAAAAATTTCTCCCCCTTTTTTGTTAAACAAATATTTTTTTTTGATAAAAAGAAAAAAATTGCCAATGTACAGTTTATGAATATGCTGACAATAGATATTAATAAGGATGATGACATGCAGGAATTTGTTTTAATGATCTATGATAATTCTGATTATCCAGCATATTTTTCTGATGATTCACCAGAATTTCTGACGATTTTATCAGGTGTTCTGATGTTGTATCAGATTTTCTGATGATTATATCAGATTTTCTGGTGATTTATCATAAAAATATGATTTTTCTTTGATTATCACTAAAGCAATTTATCAAGCATTTTTCTGGTGATAAGGTTTATCTGAGAGATTTTTATCATAGAACCGACCATAACATAGCAAATTATTTGTTAAGCCTTCAACATAGGCTACTTTCTCTATGGTCAAACATCCATACCTTATGCATCCATATCCCAAGATCCTCCCTTTTACTCCATTTCCAAAATTTACCATTCTACCCAGCTCTGAAAAAAGTTGCTGAGTAAGCTCCTGTCCCCAGTCATGTGCTTGGAACTTCCTGAGTCGCAGTACCAGATCTGCTACACATGATGGTCCTGAAATGGAATGATTAGAGGGTTTTTGGTACCTAGGCATGCTTGGGTACTGTTTCTGATAGGATTTTAATCAATTTATTTTTTCTTCTTGGTTTTGCATCAGAAACTCTGTTATATGCTGAGCCATTAACATATTTTACATTTTTCTTTTGAAGATGGTGTTGAACAAGCTTCAGTATGTCAACACACATATAAGATTTATCAGAATTTTCTGATATTTCTTCTTGTGATGGAATGAGTGGATAATTTTGAAAAGATGAGTGAACTGCTTCTGGAGTCTTTACAGATTCTTGACTGCATTCGCTTATGTTTGTTTTGAAGTTTGGTTTTTCAAAAGAGTATTCAGAACAGGTTGTCTTGCAAGATTCAGATTCAGATTCTGATGAAAATTTATCAGAAATCTGATGAGTTGCTTTAAAAAGACAGTGGGTTTACTTCCTCTTAAGTTTTTATATCCTAAACCCTATCCTTTGTTCTTTGGTGTGGACTCAATGAAATTTATGAATTCTTTTGCTTGTCGAAAACCTCTTACATTGATTTCTTTATCATTGATTTTCTTGTAAAGATCTTTTCCTTCATTTTCATAAAACTCAATTTTAGCTCTTTGATCTAAACTTTCCTCTATAAGTAGTTGGTTTTCAAGAATGATTTTATTCATAGTCCTTTGCAACTCATCAGATTTTCTAATATCTGATTGATGTTTTTCTTGCAGATTTAGAAAATCTGACATGAGCTTGTTTAGCTTGTGTTCAAGATCAAGATTGTCTAAATTTACCTTTTGTTCTGAAGTTTCTGGTAGACCTTCAGAAAGTGCCATGAGGCAGAAATTTGCCAATTCTTCTTCTTCATCATCAGAAGAATCATCAGATAACCATGTATCTGTTCCTGCAATTAAGCTGACTTGTTGCTGCTTCTTTGCTTCGTCAAGCTTTTTCTCATAATAAGCAACATCCTTGAGCTTTTTGGTCTTGCATTCTGATGCATAGTGACCTCTCTGCTTGCACTTGTAACACACAACTTCAGCCTTCCCTTTATCCTTAGATCTAACTTCCTCTTTAGATCTCCCATCCATCCTTCCTCTGTCACTTCTCTGGTATCTCTGTGTCACGACCCCCGACCCACCCTGGACGGAATCGGGAGCCGCGAACAGCCACGTGGTACCAGTGATTATTTTGAAAAATATTGCAGTGGAAATTTCATCAGGACCGTGAGTTAGGAAAAATATCAGAGTTTATAAAACACCGGATTTTATTTATTAAATAGATGGGATAAACCCATGTTTTACAAAGGTAGCTTTAATAAAAGATTAATTTGATTACATAAAACAATATTTCTTAATTTGATTTAATTAATAAAATAAGCCACTTCTTGAAGCCTTTCAGTGCCGTATCCATCTCTTACTCCAATCTACTGTAATTACCTGAAACGCGTTTTAAAAAGGTTTTGTCAGCAGGAAATACTGGTGAATCATTCTATTTACTAAAAAGACACGTTTGTTATAATTTACAGTATTAAGAGAGATTACAATGTTTCAGATATCAACCAACTACCCACAGTATTTGTCATCGACTCGTTTCGGTGACTGTGGTCATACCACCATTGGCTGCCCCAATGGTGACGAATATCACTAATTTTAGGTTCGCCCACCTAAAGTGATAAAACAACAGTAATATGCGCAATACCCCACATACCGGTTGTAATTTGGTGATTACATAAACTTAATCACTGTAATTATTACTTTGAAAACATTTAAGAATTTATAAAGCACTTTGATAAAAAGAGAATGACTCACATTATAAGCATGCAGATTCATACGGCAAAGTTTAGTCTACAGATAAGCCTTGATATATTGCAGATTTATACAGGGAGAGCTTAGCCTATTGATTTAGCCTTGTAACCTAGTGCACACGAACTAGGTAGGTAATTTAATACAGCATTTACGATAACTCACGAGATCAAACCCTCACGTCGAATGACAAAGTGCGATACTTAAACATCCATTGAATTAACAACGAATGACAAAGCATAAACCCTAATGTGGGAAGCACTTAAACATCCATTGGATAGTTTAATCGATCGGACATTGAATCGTAGCAACAATCGAGTTATTACCCTGTATTGCGGCGACGATTAGTGATCAGTGTGTGTTTTGATAGTAATTCTACGATATCTCAGTGTATAATTGGAATTTTCACGTCGAACTGAAGCCAGGAATCAAGTCCCAATGCCTGCTATTTATACACAAAATTTGCCAGGCTTACGGACCGTAAGCCTCAACCCTTACGGTCGGTAAGGGACACGAAAGCTTTATACAGTTTCGAAAAATTCAATTTTGACAACGTTTTATGTAGATAATCGTAACTAGGGTTTTACCCCCCCTGAGTTTTAGGGGCCCTGATCCTGATTCTGATTGTTCTGAAAATTTTAGGGTTTGTGCAGAATCACTTAGGTGTCTCAATTAAGGTTTCCTATTGGACAATTAAAATAATAATTAAGACTTTTTTATATGAGTTGTTACATTCTCCCCACCTTGTTTTAAATCTCGTCCTCGAGATTTGGGTTACGATATTTCTTTTAAACTTATGTCATGTTTTAGTTAATAAAAACAAGATTAAGGTAGATGATACAGAATCAAAATATCAAATTTTGTGAATACGAGTTGTACAATAAGTAGGATTCAATTGTTCAACTAAATTAGTTCAAGAATTTGATAACAATTGAAATGAGATGAAATGATAAAATTTCCAAAGTGACTAGGTTCAAGCCAAAAGATATATGATCAATAGATTTTTAAAATGAATGTGAAGGACTTTTAGAATCAATAAAATTCTTTGTCAAAAGAAAGTTTACTTTGATTGGCAACTGAGGAAGACTTAGAATAGACAGGTTCAAAATGAAATAAAAGTATGAAAAATGATTTGTCAAATATTGAATTATGATATGAAAAAATCAATGTGCTGAGATGAGTGAATTGCAAGGATACACCAAAAGACAATAGAGTTAGTGTATCATTGTTTAGAGTTCTAAGTTGTTTTAATTGTGAAACAATGTGATATTACACTATTAGTGACCATATTTTTCATACTATGTCCTAGAGATCGAAATATAATAAGAACAAGTTGTTTTGGCATGACCAACCATTATATTATATTTGTAAAGCAAATGTAATATATATTATTTGTTACGCATTTTTATTATATGTAAATGATCACCACTTTTAAATAAATATTATTTTAGTATTTTACTATATTATGTAAAATAACTTATATTTACTATGTAAAACACCGCAATGAAGTTATTACATTTACAAAGTATTTTAGTATTATTATTTCGTAAAAGAAATCACTATTATGTATAACGTTAAAAGTTGTAAATAAAGGAGTAAAAATATTTATTGTACAAAAGTATTTGTAAAATATTTTGTAAATATATAACACTTAATGGGTCGATTTTATGTGATTACTTATTTTTATTTTGAAACCATATAACGTTGTGAATGTATTTACAAATGTTGTAAATAAGTGAAAACGAGGACTATTATTATATATTACAATGTTTCCCATAACCCAACGTAGTTGATGACTACCATATTATTCTTATATGGTCATTTTCTTGCCAGAGCGTTACAGTTCATAGTTACCACAAAACATGTGATAAACAATTATTTATATAATTTTATTCGTCCCTCTAATTCTTGTATTGTTTTATGAAAATATGTCTTCTCCTTACAGTATAAAGTATATATATTTATATATATATAAAATATAAGTAAAATTTATTAAATAAGTATGATGACTTAATTTATATACATGAACTAGTTATTATCATGGTTGGATATTGGTTAGTGCTGCCTTGTTTAAGCATAGGTGATCAGTCTATGCCTAACTAAGGCTAGGCTACCCAATACCTGCCCTTGACAATAACCCTAGTACGTAAAAATATAAATTATTCACATCACTGGTTTAACAAGAATTCTTAAATATAGTAATACTATATTGTAAATTAGGTAATTACTTATGTAAGTTTCCATATATATTCAATTAAATTTATATAATGTTTTTCGATTGAAGATGATAAAGCAATAATTATCACGAAAGACTCAATTGATGCGATAAGAACCATTAAAAGATACACGAAAATATGACATGAATTTGTGTATCATTATCTTAGCACGTGATTGTTAAGATTTTTTTTTTTATAAAATAAATAAACAAAGTGGATTCGATATGAACAAATAAATAAATAATTAAATCCGAGATTAGTGCAAGCTTCAAATTTGGGGAAACGTCATCACAAGATGATCGTGATCAAAGAAATAATTCAGTGAAGTCGAAGGCCAAGCAAAACAATTGAAGTGTTTATTGGAAATAGGATATCTTCAATCCATCATATGGAATTTTGAAATGAATATGTAATGCGAGAAAGTTCAAATAGTTGAATTTGTTTTAAACAAAACAAGTTCATGTATTAATAGGAAAGTTTGGATATGGTCACAACAAAGCCATGTATGCCAAAGAAAATTGAATTTCTAAAAAAAAAATTATTGACTTGATATCAAAGGGTCATCGTTTTGCAATAATGAGGTTTACAGAGATCAAGTATAGCGAAACTATATTTTAGTTTGGATAAAATAACAAATTGGAATGATGCCCTCCAGTGGTCTTCATAATTCAAATGAATCACATGCGTAATGAATAGTGCATGTGTGGATTTACCAAGAAATGAAATAGATCAATATTTACTACTATGAAAGAAATCCTCATGGTATGATGACCATTAGAGGAAGTAGAAACACGAAAGTCAATTTATTATATGCAGAAGTCAGAAAAAGAAATATAAGAAATTTTATCTGGAATTTCGTGTGATAAACGTTGTTAAATGACATTACCAGGGAATGTGAATAAAATGAAATAGGGAATTTGTAAAGGTATGTGACTCCTTTTTCAGTGATAATAATTATGACTCTGATTAGACTGTGCACCAATGGTTGTGAAATTTTGTTCCAACGTACCTCAGCGAGATTCAGGTCATTTGTAGAATCATGTGACAAAGTGCCCAATCATATTTTCCAAAGGTCTTGTCTTAAAAGTTGTGTGTGATATACTTTAATGTCTGTGGACGTATAATTTAAGTTTCATGTATTTTCTTGTGCATTAGCACAACTTTATATGCTTCTTACTTGCGTTAATAGTATATGGTAACTCATTTGGTAATTCTTATACTTTTGATAGCGTCCCAACTTAAAAGGTTCTTAGTGTACGAGTTACAAGGTAGATGATCAAACGAAATAATGTTTGATATCGGAATTATAGATATCTGCAAGAGATTCCTGATAAAGAAATCTGGATTTATTATTGACACATAGGCTTGTGCTTTATTCCTAATTGACTTTTGGAATTCCTTAGAGATATACATATCTATATAATCATATATTTCACATGTTGTAATATACATACCCTCTATAAGGTCAATGTATTTAACAGATTCATATTTCCAAAAACAAGTCAGATATCAGGTCATGATACTATTTAGGGAAATCTTTGTCACTTGTTTGACATATTATATACCCCGTCTTATCCGATTCGCGCCGGAGATGTAACCTCAGTATATCCGAACAAACTGGAGAGTCTGCTACACCATACCCAGTTTTGCCGGAGAAAATTTTCTATTTCCCATAAATAGTATCTTTTCAAGATTTTAAAAGTGCCTCTTTTATTAGGGCTTTCATCCAGAATCAAGGAAATTTGTATTCCCGCAACATATGTTATCCTAGACCAAGTAATATCAATAAGCAAGGATTAATAGCAATTAAGTGCTATTGCCTGCAATGTTCTAATCGTCATTCTTACGGCATACCAAAATCCATCATACTTTATTTACACAAGTACTTAGCTTATCTCGAAGCTTATACTAAGGCATCTTTTCTTAAGTTCAACTCTAAACGTTATCATGTGTGCTACCATTTAATAGCAATCTCCTAACTCTTTTATATGAACTTAGGTATTATTATCATAACACTTATAGGCTTAGAGCAGTGGCTCTGATACCACCTTCTGTCACGACCCCCGACCCACCCTGGACGGAATCGGGAGCCGCGAACAGCCACGTGGTACCGGTGATTATTTTGAAAAATATTGCAGCGGAAATTTCATCAGGACCGTGAGTTAGGAAAAATATCAGAGTTTATAAAACACCGGATTTTATTTATTAAATAGATGGGATAAACCCATGTTTTACAAAGGTAGCTTTAATAAAAGATTAATTTGATTACATAAAACAATATTTCTTAATTTGATTTAATTAATAAAATAAGCCACTTCTTGAAGCCTTTCAGTGTCGTATCCATCTCTTACTCCAATCTACTGTAATTACCTGAAACGCGTTTTAAAAAGGTTTTGTCAGCAGGAAATACTGGTGAATCATTCTATTTACTAAAAAGACACGTTTGTTATAATTTACAGTATTAAGAGAGATTACAATGTTTCAGATATCAACCAACTACCACAGTATTTGTCATCGACTCGTTTCGGTGACTGTGGTCATACCACCATTGGCTGCCCCAATGGTGACGAATATCACTAAATTTAGGTTCGCCCACCTAAAGTGATAAAAAAACAGTAATGTGCACAATACCCCACATACCGGCTGTAATTTGGTGATTACATAAACTTAATCACTGTGATTATAACTTTGAAAACATTTAAGAATTTATAAAGCACTTTGATAAAAAGAGAATGACTCACATTATAAGCATGCAGATTCATACGGCAAAGTTTAGTCTACAGATAATCCTTGATATATTGCAGATTTATACAGGCAGAGCTTAGCCATTTGATTTAGCCTTGTAACCTAGTGCACACGAACTAGGTAGGTAACTTAATACAGCATTTACGATAACTCACGAGATCAAACCCTCACATCGAATGACAAAGTGCGATACTTAAACATCCATTGAATTAACAACGAATGACAAAGCATAAACCCTAATGTGGGAAGCACTTAAACATCCATTGGATAGTTTAATCGATCGGACATTGAATCGTAGCAGCGATCGAGTTATTACCCTGTATTGCGGCGACGATTATTGATTCGTGTGTGTTTTGATAGTAATTCTACGATATCTCAGTGTATAATTGGAATTTTTACGTCGAATTAAAGCCAGGAATCAAGTCCCAATGCCTGCTATTTATACACGAAATTTGCCAGGCTTACGGACCGTAAGCCTCAACCCTTACGGTCCGTAAGGGACACGAAAGCTTTATAGAGTAGCCCCGTGTGTGTAGGCTTGCTGAGTTTGATAGTTTCGAAAAATTCAATTTTGACAACGTTTTATGTAGATAATCGTAACTAGGGTTTTACCCCCCTGAGTTTTAGGGGCCCTGATCCTGATTCTGATTGTTCTGAAAATTTTAGGGTTTGTGCAGAATCACTTAGGTGTCTCAATTAAGGTTTCCTATTGGACAATTAAAATAATAATTAAGACTTTTTGATATGAGTTGTTACACTCTGGCTTCCTCCCCTCAACCTCTGCTCAAATGTTTTGGTGAGCAGTGCTATTGCTTCAGCAAAAGCTGAAAAGTCTGATGATGTATCAGAAATTTCAAGATTTTGGCTGTTTGATGGTTGTGGATCATTGGTAGTTGTTGATCTTTGCGAGTTTGAGATAAGAGCTAAAGATCCCCCTCTTTGAATGGTTTCTTCAAATATTTCTTCCTCTATGGGGACCAAGATGTTGTATAAGTCATGTAGACTCATGTTTCCTAGTTCTAAGGTTGAGGACAAAGTCATGGTTAGACTTCTCCATTCTCTAGGAAGGACATCAAGAAATTTTATGTTTCTTTCATCATTTAACTTAGTTATTCCAAATTTCTTTAGCTCGTTTAAAAGTTTTGTGAATCTTTGATATGTATCATTTAATCTTTCATTTGGCAAACTTTTAAACCTTTCATAAGATGAGACATTGTTTGTTCTCTTGTTTCTTCTCATCCTTTCTCCTCCTTCACAAAGATTTTCCAACTGATCCCATATTTCCTTGGCTGATGCACATGCATCAACTTGTGAAATATGTCATTGGGGATGGCCATAATTAAAAGTGACTTAGCCCTTTCATCCCCAGCCACCTTTTCCTTGACTTCCTCACTCCAAAGTATTTCACTTTTGGGAGCTTGGGAGGCAGGGATAGCAGGTGATTGGTCAGTTGCTGGAATAGCTAGTATTACAGTCATTGGTATATGTGGACCCCTTTCAATGGATTGAAACAGAGCTCGGTCATGACCATTAAGGAAATTGACCATCCTGATTTTCCATTGGGGGTATTCCTCTCTGACCAGAGTCGGAGGTTTGGACATAAAACCAATGTTAAAAGCATTATTCCAGGATTGAAAGCAGGCCATATTTAGAGAAAAGAAGATGAGCGATTGATCGTTTGAAAATAGTTTATTCAATCTGATCTGATACCAATTGTTGGACCCAGTTTGGCCTTAAACAACTTCTTTTCACGTAATATGGCAAGTGATTTCAGTAGATGTGAAAAAGATGTGCGGAAATGGAAATCAGACTTTCAGAAACAAGACCTACAGAATTATCAAGTTTATATCACTTTGAAACAAAATGGTTTACAAGGTGATTGTAAGATTATTATCTAGTACAAATGAATCTTGAATTATGTGGGTCAGAGGGCAATGGAGTTTTGATGTATGTGCGAATGCTAAGCTTCAAACTCAATTGTCTTCTGCTGGTTGGGCCTTCTATTTATAGAAGGTTGGGTGCATGAATAAACAATAGTTTATTCATGCAATAAGTCCTGCAAAAAGTGGCCAATTGACATATTCATTGAATCCAACGTTCAAGTTACCTTTTTCATCATGATATCCAATAATGTCAACTTGCTTCGGTAAGTGTGGCAGGATAGAGCTGATTTCAGACAAGTTGGGTACTTCATAAGAATTTCTGATAAACCACTTCATCAGAAATTCTGGTGAACAAATCATCAGAAAAATCCTGATGATCAGAATCGTCAGAAACTAATGATATTTCATCAGAAATATCATCAGATCCATCAGAAATGACCTTCTCTGATAATCCAATTCAACTCTTGATCAACTTGTGATTCTTTTAAGTAAATGATGTGCATTTCAGTTGTCCTATCTGATCTTCTTCTTCTTGTTGTGATCTTCAGGACTGTGATCTCTTCATAGATCCAGTTGATTGTGATTTTCTTCAATACTTACAAATAAAGTTTCCTAACAGAGGTGAAAATAAGTACTTCATCACGTTTATTGATGATAGTACTAAATATTGCTATATATATTTACTAAAAAGTAAAGATGAAGCAATAAGTAAATTTATCTTGTACAAAAATGAAGTTGAGAATCAACTTCAAAAGAAGATAAAAGCTTTGTAAAGCGATCGAGGAGGCGAATATGTTGCACCTTTTGCCGATTTATGCGCAAAAAGTGGCATTGTACATGAGTGTACACCTCCTTATTCTCCACAATCAAATGGCGTGGCGGAATGAAAGAACCGCACATTGAAAGAAATGAAGAACGCCATGTTGATAAGTTCTGGGGTGAGCCAGGAAATGTGGGGGGGGGAAGCCATTCTCTCGGCTAACTATCTTTTGAACAAGATACCACTCAAAAAGATAGACGAAACTCCATATTGTAACACCCCGAAATTTAAAAAGGCTTTATATTAGCATTATATAAAGTATAAAATAAACGAGAATGAGCTAACTAGGAATAAATAACCTAGTTAGTTAATTGTCCCGTTTTAAAACATGAAGGAATTTAAAATGCCAAAGATATAAACTAAATAAAAGTGGAGGGGCCTATGTTGTTAAAATCTAAACTTATATTATTAAGTTTAATAAAAATAAAAACCAAATACACCATTTAGGTGCCTGGTTCGATCAAAGCAGGAGAAGGGCGACCCCCACTCTCAAAACCCTAACAACTCACTAATCTCACAAATTGAAGGCTCAAACCAAGTTAAAATCGAAAATTGAGCATAGATTATTGATCCCCATTGTAAGGGGGTTGTAAGGTATGTAAAATTTGATGTTAATTCTCTATTTGAAATTCTCATGAATTTGGGAAATCCGAAATTTGATGTTGCATGTTTGCTATTCGGATAGAATATGGATGATCTAGTGTCTAGGAGTAAAACCTAGACAATAACATGTGAAATCATGCCTAAATTCTGGAAATTTCATGAGTACATTGAAGGTCATTCATGGGTTTTGTGAGAAAATGATGAACACTAGGGTGTAGAATGCTAATCTAGTGTAAATTGATGCATAGAAACTGATTTATGAAAATATGATGTGTAATTCTATATGTAATAGCTCAATTGATGTTAATCAAGGCTAAGTAGCAAGCCATGAATTAGAAAATAAAAGATGTAAAATTCTGCCCGTTAAGTGTTTGTAAAAATGCCCCAAAGAAGGCTCGAAATTGAAATTTAAAGTTAAAGCACATGATTGTGATGATTTGGCAAATTATGCGATATATGATTGAAAAGAAGTTCTAAACGAATCGTGATTGAACTCTATAGGAAAAGATACCGGAGCGTCGAGTGGACAAGCCGGTGGCGATTTACGTTTGAAGGGCGTGCACTAAAGGTATGTAACTTGATTCGTTATATTGGGAGAATTCTGGTAATTAGCATATGTGTAGTCGAATTGTAGAATAAAAGTTGTGTTGATTTAAAACGATAATGTTCGCTATACTGAATAATAGGTCAAGAATTGGTTAGGTCTCGTTGGTAGTCATCATAATGGAGGATTCCGTAGATGAGCCAAACGGGTCGAATAATCAAACAATGCGTGGCTAATGCTTCGTAATATGGTTAATTGGTCTTTTGTGATTGTTAATAAATGACATATTAGAATACGAGAATTTAGCGTGTTGGTTTGTTAAAATGAAGAAGTCCATAAGGGTGAACTAAACGGGTCACTAAGAGAAGGTATGAATTGAATAATGGTAGTACCTTACTTGTAGATTTTGAGCCCGAGTGACGGGTAGCGAAATACTAAACACGCAAACCGGTGATGGGAGCGTGGGCGTTAAAAATGAGAAATCCAAGATTTGGGTTTTGGGTGAAATAAACAAAATCAGACAAAACATAAACTTTCAGGGACTACCGTAAGTTACGGTAACTACCGTAACTTACGGTAGAGAACAAAAACGTTACGGCAGTTCTATACTGCCTTACGGCAGACCAAATTGATCCAGCGTCTACCGTAACTTACGGTGGCTACCGTAAGTTACGGTAGAGCCCTGACCTTTATGTTAAATTTTGCATATTCTTGTTAATCGAATCCGTTTTTTAGCGTAGTTTCGATTATGTAATATTTATAAGAACTCTAATACTAGTTTTTGTTAAAAAATTTCAGTTTCTAGGTATTGCAAGTATGTGGATGACGATCAAGATGATGTTTCAAGAACCGAACACAAAAATTTTGGATGCTTCCACCTTAATCTGATCTAGTTAAACTATATAGTTTTGTAGACACTTCTGAATGACCTATGTTTGAAACCAGTTATTTTACTATGTTAAATACCATGATGAAGTGTAATTCACTTTACTAACTAAGTTTTTGTTAGTTATAAAGCTTCTTTTTACAATTATCGCAATTCTTTTGAAAATTAAAAGACGGGTGTTACAAGTTAGTAATCAGAGCCTAAGGTTGTCAACAAGTGTTCGGTTCAAGCTTGATCGATCATTCGGTAAGAATTAAATTATTATTTTAGTAGATCCTATCTTATGTATGAAATGAGATGTGAATTAATGTGCATGGGAAGGGTGTGTTAACACACTCAAACCCGGAAAGTGCACCAAATGTGAACGGTAAAAGCAAGTCACTCACTTGGCTAAACCAAAGCAAATAAAGCTATGTTATAAATGAAATTTTTAATGTTTAATGTAAACATTTCAGTTTCAAGATGTCGAATGGAAACAATAATGATTCGGTGCCGACAAGCACCGAACAAATGAAAGAGATAATTGCCGAAGAAGTGGGGAAGGCAATTGAAGGTAGTCTATCCGGGTTTATAGACAAAATTCAAAACACGGTGTTGTCACTTGTCGAAGAACGAGTCAAAAGGTTGGAAGATAGTGTCAACCTCATGAAAGAGAAATTGGGAGAACGTAAGGGATGTTCGTACAAAGAGTTTATGGCTTGTAAACCGCCAATCTACAACGGGGAGGTTGACCCGATAATATGCCAGAGATGGTTAAGCGATGTTGAAGGAGTGTTTGAAAGGACCCATTGTGACGAAAGTGACTTTGTTGCTTACGAAACGGGTCAGTTGAGAGGTCAAGCCAAAGATTGGTGGGTTAATAAAAAGAAGGAAATAGGGGCTGAAGCGGAGAGGGCCATTACATGGGAGGAGTTTAAGACACCGTTTCTTAAACATCATACTCCCAAGGCAGTCATTAATAAAATCAAGGAAGAGTTCATGCAACTTAGGCACAAGGGCGAGACCATAGACAAGATTATGGCGACGTTTATGGATAAGATGAAGTTTTGCAATGAACTGGTGACGAATGAGGAACAAAAGATATACTACTACTATAACATGTTGAGCGCCGAGTATAGGGAGTTCATGACTCCTTTAAAATACGAGACCCTTACCGAGATCATAAACGTTGCTCGGGAACGGGAAATCGAGCTGAAGAAACAAGTTGAAAGGGGTGAGCGAAGTGCACAGGATGTGAATCCAAGCCCTAAAAAGAAAGCTCGAACTGGAGAATCAGGAAAGAAGGTTGATGCTAAAGGTGGGTCGCCAAGTTGTAAAGTGTGTGGAAAAGGGCACAAGGGAGAGTGTCGGTTCAAAGACAAACCGTGCCCCATATGTAGTAAAACGGGGCACACGGCGTCTCTATGCCAGGGTAAAGTCTCGGTTTGCTACAAATGTTATCAGCCCGGCCACAAAAAGTCTGAATGCCCAAACTTAGTTGGAAGGAGAGACGTTAAAGAATCTCCAGCAGAATCCCCTAAGGCGAAGGCTAGGTCCTTCCAACTTACCGCTGCCGAACCAAAGATAGAACCCGATGTAGTCTCAGGTATATTCATAATTAACTCAATTCCTGCACGTGTATTGTTTGATACGGGTGCGAATAAATCCTTCATTTCGCATGGATTTATTCGACATCCTTCATTTGTATTAGCGAAATTATATGTGCCCTTAGAAGTTGAAATAGGGGACAATAAAAGTTTTATAGTTTGTGATATTTGTCGAGGCTGCAAATTAAGCATCGATGATGAAGAATACCTGATAGACCTAATCCCGATGTCAATGGGGGAATTTCAAGTAGTCGTTGGGATTATTGGCTATCTCAGCACCATGCAAAGGTCGTGTGTTTCGTAAGGAGATATAGCTAACATCTCCGAGCGGGAAACACGTTACTATCTATGGCGAAAAAGGAGGTAACCCCATAATATGCTCAATGTTGAAAGCTCACAAGCTTATGAAGCAAGGATGCAAGGCATTTATGATATACGCAAATGAGCCCGAGAAAGAATCACTGAAGATTGAAGATGTACCGGTAGTACGGGACTATGAAGATGTGTTTCCGGAGGATTTACCGGGGATACCGCCTGAACGGGAAATAGAGTTCGGAATCGAATTGATTCCGGGCGCAAAACCCGTAGCTAGAGCACCGTACCGACTCGCGCGGTCGGAATTACAAGAGTTGATGTCCCAGATTCAAGACCTGCTTGACAAAGGATTCATAAGGCCGAGTGTGTCTCCTTGGGGCGCATCGGTATTGTTCGTGAAAAAGAAAGACGGAAGCATGCGCATGTGTATCGATTACCGGGAGTTAAACAAACTCATGGTAAAGAACCGATACCCGCTTCTGAGGATAGATGATTAATTCGACCAATTACAAGGTGCGAACTGGTTTTCAAAAATTGACCTTAGATCAGGGTATCACCAACTAAAGGTCAAAGAGGAAGATGTGCCGAAAACGGCTTTCCGCACGTGATATGGACATTACGAGTTTCTCGTGATGTCATTTGGGCTGACAAATGCACCCGCGGCTTTCATGGACCTCATGAACCGGGTTTGCAAACCAATGCTAGACAAATCGGTCATCGTGTTCATCGATGATATTTTGGTGTATTCAAAAAGTGAAGTTGAGCATGCGCACCACTTACAAGAGGTGTTAGAGATACTTAGACGAGAAAGGTTGTATGCGAAATTTCCTAAGTGCGCCTTTTGGTTACGAGAGGTGCAATTCCTCGGCCACATCATAAGTGCCGATGGAGTATTGGTAGATCCGTCAAAGATCGAGGCCGTGTCGAAATGGAATCCCCCGAAGAACCCTTCGAAAATTAGAAGCTTCTTAGGGCTTGCGGGGTACTATAGGAGATTCATTCAATATTTCTCCAAGATTGTGTCGCCACTAACAAAGTTAACCTGGAAGGAGGAAAAGTTCATTTGGGGAGTTGAACAAGAAAGGGCGTTTCAGACGCTAAAAGAGAAGTTAACTCAAGCTCCGGTATTAACATTGCCGGACGGAGTCGAGGACATGGTGGTTTATTCAGATGCCTCATTATCGGGGCTAGGATGCGTTCTGATGCAACAGGGCAAGGTTATAGCTTATGCCCTGAGGCAATTGAAGATACATGAGAAGAAATATCCCACGCACGATCTTGAATTGGCTGTTGTGGTATTTGCATTAAAAATATGGAGGCACTACTTATATGGGGTAAAGTGCACCATATTCACTGATCACAAAAGCTTAAAATACTTCTTCGATCAGAAGGAGTTAAATATGCGCCAGAGACGATGGTTGGAAACGGTGAAGGATTTCGACTGCGAAATACACTACCACCCCGGAAAGGCAAATGTGGTGGCGGATGCTCTGAGCAGAAAAGCTGACTATGTCGCAATACGAGTAAGGTCAATGCAGCTTGTGGTGACCTCGGGTATACTTGAACGTATCTGAGAGGCACAAGTAGAAGCAGTAAAAGAGGAGAACTGGAAGAAGGAAAGAATAATCGGCCAGTTAAAAGACTTGTCGGATGGAAAGAACGGGTTGAAGACTCGATCCGGAAGAATATGGGTTCCAAATACTTGTGGAGTGAAGGCGCTACTACTTGATGAAGCCCATAAATCCTGATATTCTATTCATCCGGGTGCGACCAAGATGTATAATGATCTGAAACAAAATTATTGGTGGCCCGGAATGAAGAGGGATGTGGTGAAATACGTAGAGAAGTGCTTGACTTGTTTACAAGTCAAGGCGGAACACCAGAAACCTTATGGGAAACTGCAACCTTTGGAGATCCCGGTTTGGAAATGGGAATATATCACTATAGACCTATTGACCAAACTACCTAAAACGATTCGGGGATTCGACGCCATATGGGTGATTGTGGATAGATTGACGAAGAGTGCACACTTTATTCCTATACGCGAAACATATACTTCGGAAAAGATGTCCGAGGTATATACAAACGAAATAGTGGCACGTCACGGAGTACCAGTATCTATTGTGTCGGATAGAGATACCCGGTTTACTTCAAATTTGTGGCGAGATTTCCAAGAACAGATGGGAATGAAACTCTACATTAGCACCGCCTACCATCCTCAGACAGATGGGCAGAGTGAAAGAACAATACAGATGCTAGAGGATATGTTACGGGCAAGTATCATCGACTTCAGTGGAAGTTGGGATGTTTATCTACCTTTGGCCGAATTTTCATATAACAATAGTTACCATTCGAGTATCGGCATGGCGCCTTATGAGATGTTATATGGTAGAAAATGTAGAACCCCGGTGTGTTGGGGTGAAGTGGGACCATGCGAATTGGCCCATACAGATGTAATTCGGGCCACTAATGAGAAGATTGAAATGGTACGAGCTCATTTGAAAGCAGCCCAAGATAGGCAGAAGTCATATGCCGATAAAAGACGAAGACCGATTGAATTTTAGATAGGCGACATGGTTATGTTGAAGGTCTCCTCATGGAAGGGCGTTATTAGATTCAGAAAAAGAGGGAAACTAAGGCCGAGGTTTATCGGGCCATTTAAAATCATCGAAAGAGTTGGCAAAGTAGCTTATCGCCTCGAGCTACCGGAAGAGTTGAGTGGTATACATGGCACGTTTCATGTGTCACAACTGCGGAAATGCCTAGCAGAGGAAACAACATATATCCACTACGGCGATATCGAGGTGGATAGTAGCCACACATAGCTTGGTGAATCATCATAGCAACAAATTCAATGTTCATACGAATCGAAATCACAAACCGGATGTTAGAAATTGTTCAAAACCAAGCAAGAACAGCCAAAATCGCCCCTAGTACTCCAGAGAAACGTCCAATGATGATATAATGTGAAAAGGCACCCAAAAACGGTTTTAATGAAGGCAGTTACGAAGTTCCTCGCAGCCTCCACCGTAAATTACGGTGCCACCGTAAGTTATGGTGGACTTCAAGGTGTTACGGTGGGATGAGCCTGAGTTACGGTGAAAATGGGGAAATTCAGCCTCCACCGTAAATTACGGTGCCACCGTAAGTTATGGTGGACTTCAGCAAGAAATTTTGTTTTCTTCATAACTTTCTCGTTACAACTCCGTTTTCTTCGCCGTTTTCGCCCACGTTCTCATAATTTCATCCCCTATCATGTCATCATATTAATTCTTCAATTCCAATAATTGATTTTTTTCATTTATTTTCCGTATTTCTTCCATTTTAAGCTCCATTTGTACCTGAAACACAAACAACCGTAGTTATCTAATTCTAGACAATTACCCGATTAAATGTAGGATTTTAATATCGTTTATACCACTTAAGGGTTGTCCTACGGACTACCCGTCACATCCCCACACTTAATCGTTGCTTGTCCCAAGCAACTCATCAAACCGTTTTCAAAATAAGCGATCAACACAAATCAAGCATAAACATGTTATCCTTTTACTAACCCTTTCCTAACATCCAAACAACATACCCCTCACTATATCTCTCCTCTCGGCAACAAGTAAGCACTAGCAAAGATAAGCTAGACACACAAAAGGCAAACGGGTGATTGCACAACTATATGCTTGTACCTAAATCGGTCCTTCTCCTAACAAGTGCCAAACATGAATGCAAATCAAATGGACTTTAAGGTTGTAACGTGGCTAGGTGTACAGGTAGGAAATGGAATATATATGTAGTAGCGAAGGACTTAACCCGGTCTTTTATTACACAATGAAACAAACAATAAACATGACATAACTTTTATATACAAGACAACTCAACGTCACTTTTTTTTCTTTTTCATTGCTTTTTCACTTTTTTTTCTTCTTTTTTTTTCTTTTTTCTCTTTTTTTCTTCTTTTTTTTCTTTTTTCTCTTTTTATTTTCAATCAAATATTCAACATAACACTATAACATATCTACACACTACTAAAACAACTACTAACACTATAAGACCGGGTTAAGTTGGGTAAATTTTTAGGTAACTAGCTAAGGGGTAACAAACGATAGGCTTTTAGGCACAAAATGGGCAACTAAATGTCCAAACCCCCGCCCCTCTCGAAACCATGCTCATACATATAATTAATGAGGTCCAACCCCCCAAATCCCACACTCACACACGCTAAGGACGAGGCTACCTAAGTGCCCTTATCCTTTTCGCATTCATATCCAACTAAGGACTCAAACCGTATCAAGGCATAAGTTCTAATGCACCCCCACCCGTTGCCACTCTCATCAATGATAAGTATTATTTATTCACATGTGTGGCTTCAACTCTCACCAAGAATAAAATGTATTAAGGGTTGCCGGTGCATTATTTGGGGTTAATCCAAAGTGTTCAAATTCTCACATTGTTTCGCTTGATTTAAAAATTTTTCAAAAACTTCAAAATTTCCCCCATCCCCACACTTGGGATACATTGACCCCAATGTATGGTTTTGGGAAGAGTTGATCGCTAAAGCCCTTCAACATCAACAAAAGCTTTAAATCTCAAACCCCAAATTTCTTTTTTTTTTTATCGTAAAGCAAACGAACTAACTACCAATATTTCAAAGCTAAAGAACATAACAAGACTAAGGAAAGAGTACATTGACCTGGTGAAGTTTGCCGCAACAGATGTTGTAGATAATCCGACTTCCTATCATCACCTTCACCCAAATATCCGCACATCTTCCCCACACTTGAATGTCGCCATGGCCCTGAAACATAGAAAGATAAAAACAACAAGATCAATATAAAACCCCGGGTTGCCTCCCGAGCAGCGCTAAGTTTCGAGTCTTCAGCCAGACCGTGCCACCACCATTTATGGTGGCTCAAAGAATCGGTTCCTATCACCTCCCCCACTGTAGCTTGTCATTGGGCAAAATGCATCCGTCTCATTTTGACTCGGTGGGTAATCAAATACACTCCTGCTTGAACCCATATGTGTTTCTTCACGGTCCGGTGGGTGCTTTTTTCTCATTCTTTGAAACACATTTTTCATACAATCACTAGACTCACCACCCTTCCTCTCAATGGACTCATAACTAATCACTCTAGTTTGAACATCAAAGTACAACCTACGGTTCTTTTCGGTCATGGTAATAATCTCGTCTCTACAATTAATTTGAGCATTTGCTGTGTATAGAAACTGTCGACCTAAGATTACCCTTTGTTGTGCTGCCATGTTGGTAGAAGCATAGTCCAAAACTAGAAAATCCACCGGGTATTCAAACTCTCCCAACTGAATCTTAACATTCCTAACCATTCCCCGTGGACGCCTCCAACTTCCATCCGCCAAGCTCACCATGGTGTCTATACCTTCAAGCGGACCAAAGTCGTACATATCGTATAGATCGCTTGGTAGCACACTCATGCTTGCCCCGTAGTCCAACAATGCTTGAGGGATTTTAATTTTCCCACACAGATAGGCACGATTGGCGCTTCATACTCTTTATTATTCTCGACTTCGGCATCTTTTTCCAAACCTGCATTCACTTGATACGAAGAAGTTAGCAATGTTTCATTAAATTTAGTATTTGGAACGGTGCTTACCACATTGATGTTAATGCTTTTTGTGTTCTTGGGATTTATCACCGTGTCACTTGGTAATTGACCTTTTGCTTTCTTCAATATCGCCACATCACTCGCAAGTTGACCCATTTGAGTGGTCAACGACTGAATCGCTTTGTCACGGATTTCATCTTTTTACATGCGAACATCATCCATTTGATTTCTTCTCTGCATCTCTAGTTGCATTGCCTTGAGCATCTCCATCATCTCATTTCCGCTTGATGAAGTTTGACCCGAACCACTTTGATTGTTGTAAGGTTGGCGCGAACCAAAGTTACCTTGGCTACCTTGAAAGTTCGGGTTAGCTTGATTTGAAGGGTTCCCATAACGAAAATTTGGGTGGTTCCTTAACCCGGGGTGGTATGTATTAGAATTCATGTTGTTGTAATTTCTACCACCCCCTCCTTGACCTTGAACCGCATGAACCTCTTCATATTGCCCTTCCACCATTCCTTGGCAATTTTCAGCCGCATGACCTATTTCATTACATAATGCACAAACATCATAAATTTGGTTAGTAGTTTGAACATTACCATCATCTATGGCGTGCACTTGAGGTCGGGCAATGGCCGGTCGGGCTCTCCTAGATACTTGAGCTTTTCTTTTTGAGGTAATTGCCATGTTCTCCAAAAACTCCCAATCATCATTCTCATAATTTGTGCCAAAAGTCCCACCGGTAATGGACATTAAATCACGAGCATCCTCGGCACTCAACCCCTCGTGGAAGGCATTCATCAAATCCCAAAGTTCAATCCCATGGTGAGGGCAATTCTTTATCATCATATTGAAACGTTCAAATGCCTCATGGAACATTTCACCATGTTGTTGTTGAAAACTCCTCAACCCCTTCCTAGCATCGTTGGTCTTTTGAGCGGTATAAAATTCGTCTAGGAAAATTTGTTGCATCTCCGCCCAAGTATAAATAGATGCTGAAGGCAAAGTGTAGAACCACTTCTTTGCTTTATCTTCCAAAGAGAATTGAAATAGAACCAACTTAACATCATCCGAGGAAAAACCTTGACCTCCAATAGTGTTGCAAATGGATTCGTATGTTTCCAAATGAAAGTAAGGTTCTTCCGTTGCTAACCCTTTAAACTTTGGCAAACTTTGGAGTGCGGTTGTCCTCACCTCAAAAGTCCTCCCATCCGGGTGATGAGGAATCACTACCGGAGAAGGATTATTAGTGATAACCGGTCTAAAGTGAGCTTCAATACCCCGTACCGCCTCTCGATGATGTCTACGCGGAGCACCCAATGGTACTCTTGGTTAACCCATTTGCCCTTGCATAAGCCCTTGAGGTGCAAATGGTGGTTGAAATTGATATTGATGCATTGGCGGTTGTTGTTGAATCGGTCTTTGAAATTGATGATGTTGATACTGCGGCCGAACATGTTGTAGAGGTGTTGGTCTTTGTATTTGTGGCCCATGTAACCGAATTTATTGTATCCCCGTTGGTGGCCTACCCATATCTTGAATTTGTTGAATCGGTTGACTTTGTTGACCCGCTCCCCCTTGTAGTCCCAAATATCCACCATTACCCCCATAGGAAAAACCTTCCTCTTCGTACCCTCTAAAATCCTCTTCGTAACCATCATCGTATCCATCCCCTTGAATTCCCAAAGATTGCCCAAAGGGAAGAGTTGAATATTGAAAACCTGATTGGTTTTGTGGTCTAAAGGATGAAGTAGCATGAACAATAGTCGAATTGGGTGTTATAATGTAATTAGAGGATGATTGACCCGTAGTTGGGGGAAAGAAATGGGAAAATGGTGGAATTGTGGTAGAAGGGTTAAAGGTAATAGTGGGTTCAACTTGGGTAGTGATCGGTTGCGTGGTATTGGTTGGTGTAACTTCGAGTGATGGAGTAGGTTCAGTGGTGGTATTAGGTATAGTGGTGTTTGGTGATGGTTGTGTGGAAGTAGGTATGAATGATGAGGTCATTTGACCCGTTGTGGGTGGTAATTGAGATTCTTGCATGATGTTTCGTGGTGTGATGGGTGATGTAGGTGAACCAACAATTCTATTTTCTCTTACTAAAACACGATTTTGCCTTAATGTTCTTTCGATCTCCGGATCAAATGACAATGGTGACGCTTTGTGAGAGCCTCTAGTATGCATGCACCTGTAAAACTTGCACAGTAAACACACCAGTGTAAACCCGAAAATAACAAAGCAAAACTAACAAACTGACACACGTTGCGCACTACTCCCCGGCAACGGCGCCAAAATTTGACGTGTTTGTCGTGGTACACGCAAATTTAAATCCAAATACTACTAATAGATAGCGGTAAGTGGGTATCGAACTCAGGGAGTATGTGGAAAATATGTCGATTATATAGCTTTGCAATTGAACTACAATTAACCTAATTTGCAGAAAATAAAGATCAATAATTTGGATTGTTGTTTTAGAAAACTAAATTAATAACTAATGGCAAATCAAAATTGGTTGTTTAACAGATTAGGAGAACAATGACCATCTTAGGATTCAGTTTCTTTTAACAATTGTGTGAAATTCCAACTAGAAAGAGTTACATAGACATAACTCGTGCATAAATAATCGAAGTGATAAAAGGGAACAAAGTACTCGGATTGATAAACGCGAGGTTGTTTCCCGATGATCAATTAATCAATAACCAACCCTAACCCTTCCCGTGATATCTCGATTGCCAACGGCACCAAGAACGTACGATTGAGAATAGAAATTGCACTATCAATTAACAAGCTACAAACAATTATGCATACACCATAATAATCAAGAAACGCAAGTTATCATTCTAGAAATTCAGAAATAAACACACAAAAGTTCAAGAGAAACCTTCACCTAAGATGATCACCGAGAGTTTTAGCCACACATAGCTTGGTGAATCATCGTAGCAACAAATTCAATGTTCATACGAATCGAAATCACAAACCGAATGTTAGAAATTGTTCAAAGCCAAAATCGCCCCTAGTACTCCAGAGAAACGTCCAATGATGATATAATGTGAAAAGGCACCCAAAAACGGTTTTAATGAAGGCAGTTACGAAGTTCCTCGCAGCCTCCACTGTAAATTACGGTGCCACCGTAAGTTACGGTGGACTTCAAGGTGTTACGGTGGGATGAGCCTGAGTTACGGTGAAAATGGGGAAATTCAGCCTCCACCGTAAATTACGGTGCCACCGTAAGTTATGGTGGACTTCAGCAAGAAATTTTGTTTTCTTCATAACTTTCTCGTTTCAACTCCGTTTTCTTCGCCGTTTTCGCCCACGTTCTTATAATTTCATCCCCTATAATGTCATCATCTTAATTATTCAATTCCAATAATTGATTTTTTTTCATTTATTTTCCGTATTTCTTCCATTTTAAGCTCCATTTGTACCTGAAACACAAACAACCGTAGTTATATAATTCTAGACAATTACCCGATTATATGTAGGATTTTAATATCGTTTATACCACTTAAGGGTTGTCCTACGGACTACCCGTCATAAGACCACTAGAGATTCTAGATCGAAAGATTAAGCACTTGCAAAACAAACAAATCGATCAAGTCAAGATCAAGTGGGAGCATAGGAAAGGTTCGGACACTACATGGGAGTCCGAAGAAGAGATGCGACGTCTCTATCCTGCACTTTTCGGTACGTATCCTGGTTTCGGGGACGAAACCCTTTTAAGGGGGGGGTGGACTTGTAACACCCCTAAATTTAAAAAGGCTTTATATTAGCATTATATAAAGTATAAAATAAACGAGAATGAGCTATCTAGGAATAAATAACCTAGTTAGTTAACTGTCCCGTTTTAAAACATGAAATTTAAATAGCCAAAGATATAAACTAAATAAAAGTGGAGGGGCCAATGTTGTTAAAATCTAAACTTATATTATTAAGTTTAATAAAAACCAAATACACCATTTAGGTGCCTGGTTCGATCAAAGCAGGAGAAGGGCGACCCCCACTCTCAAAACCCTAACAACTCACTAATCTCACAAATTGAAGGCTCAAACCAAGTTAAAATCGAAAATCGAGCATAGATTATTGATCCCCATTGCAAGGGGGTTGTAAGGTATGTAATATTTGATGTTAATTCTTTGTTTGAAATTTTAATGAATTTGGGAAATCCTAAATTTGATGTTGCATGTTTGCTATTCGGATAGAATAGGGATGATATAGTGTCTAGGAGTAAAACCTAGACAATAACATGTGAAATCATGCCTAAATTCTGGAAATTTCATGAGTACATTGAAGGTCATTCATGGGTTTTGTGAGAAAATGATGAACACTAGGGTGTAGAATGCTAATCTAGTGTAAATTGATGCATAGAAACTGATTTATGAAAATATGATGTGTAATTCTATATGTAATAGCTCAATTAATGTTAATCAAAGCTAAGTAGCAAGCCATGAATTAGAAAATAAAAGATGTAAAATTCTGCCCGTTAAGTGTTTGTAAAAATGCCCCAAAGAAGGCTCGAAATTGAAATTTAAAGTTAAAGCACATGATTGTGATGATTTGGCAAATTATGCGATATATGATTGAAAAGGAGTTCTAAACGAATCGTGATTGAACTCTATAGGAAAAGATACCGGAGCGTCGAGTGGACAAGCCGGTGGCGATTTGCGTTTGAAGGGCGTGCACTAAAGGTATGTAACTTGATTCGTTACATTGGGAGAATTCTGGTAATTAGCATATGTGTAGTCGAATTGTAGAATAAAAGTTGTGTTGATTTAAAGCGATAATGTTCGCTATACTGAATACTAGGTCAAGAATTGGTTAGGTCTCGTTGGTAGTCATCATAATGGAGGATTCCGTATATGAGCCAAACGGGTCGAATAATCAAACAATGCGTGGCTAATGCTTCGTAATATGGTTAACTGGTCTTTTGTGATTGTTAATAAATGACATATTAGAATACGAGAATTTAGCGTGCTGGTTTGTTAAAATGATGAAGTCCATAAGGGTGAACTAAACGGGTCACTAAGAGAAGGTATGGATCGAATAACGGTAGTACCTTACTTGTAGATTTTGAGCCCGAGTGACGGGTAGCGAAATACTAAACACGCAAACCGGTGATGGGAGCGTGGGCGTTAAAAATGAGAAATCCAAGATTTGGGTTTTGGGTGAAATAAACAAAATCAGACAAAACATAAACTTTCAGGGACTACTGTAAGTTACGGTAACTACCGTAACTTACGGTAGAGAACAAAAACGTTACGGCAGACCAAATTGATCCAGCGTCTAACGTAACTTACGGTGGCTACCGTAAGTTACGGTAGAGCCCTGACCTTTATGTTAAATTTTGCATATTCTTGTTAATTGAATCCGTTTTTGAGCGTAGTTTCGATTATGTAATATTTCAAAGAACTCTAATACTAGTTTTTGTTTAAAAATTTCAGTTTCTAGGTATTGCAAGTATGTGGATGACGATCAAGATGATGTTTCAAGAACCGAACACAAAACTTTTGGATGCTTCCGCCTTAATCTGATCTAATTAAACTATATAGTTTTGTAGACACTTCTGAATGACCTATGTTTGAAACCAGTTATTTTACTATGTTAAATACTATGATGAAGTGTAATTCACTTTACTAACTAAGTTTTTGTTAGTTATAAAGTTTCTTTTTACAATTACCGCAATTCTTTTGAAAATTAAAAGACGGGTGTTACACATATGAGTTATGGAAAAGGAATAAGCCTTCATACAAATACATGAAAGTGTGGGGGTGCCTAGCAAAGGTGATTGTACCACCTCCTAAGGCTCTTAGGATAGGACCCAAAACTGTTGATTGCATATTTATTGGGTATGCGCATCAAAGTAGTGCATATCGATTTCTTTTACATGAGTCCAAGAATCCTGATGTACATGTCAACACTATCATGGAGGTGAATCCTAACGTTGTGTCTTACTTTGAAAATGTGTTTCCTTTGAGAAGACAAACACATGCAACGTCATCAACACCTAATTTTGAAGTAGGTGAAAGCTCATCTACGCCAGTTGATGAGATAGGTCATGATAAGACACATGAATGACCTGAGGTTGAAGAAACTAATCGTAGGCGAAGTAAAAGTCCAAGGGTTGAAAAATCCTTCGATCCAGACTTCGTTAGCTATATGGGTGAGGGCGAGCCCAATACATATCGCGAAGTGGTTTCCTCTTCAAAAGGACCTCAATGGAAAGAAGCAATAAGGAATGAAATTGATTCTATATTGCAAAATCATACTTAGGAGTTAGTAGATCTTCCACCTGGTTGCAAACCACTTGGATATCGTTGGATATTCAAAAGGAAGATGAAAACCGATGGAAGTATCGATAAATACAAGGCTAGGTTGGTGATTAAAGGATTTAGACAAAAGGAAGGTCTAGATTACTTTGATACCTACTCGCCTGTGACGCGCATAACCTCGATTAGATTGGTTCTAGCTATAGCGGCCTTAAGAAATTTGGAAGTTCACCAAATGGACGTTAAAACCGCATTTCCAAATGGTGATTCAGAAGAAGATATTTACATGGAGCAACCTGAAGGTTTCTCCGCCCCAGGTCAAGAGGGTAAAGTATGTAAACTCGTCAAGTCTTTGTATGGCTTGAAGCAAGCACCAAAACAATGGTACCAAAAGTTTGATCATGTCATGATTGACAATGGTTTCAAAATAAATGAGTGCGAGAAATGTGTTTATTGCAAAGACACAAATGAAGGTTATGTGATCTTATGCCTTTATGTAGACGATATGCTTATCATTGGGAGTAATGATAAAATTATCAAAGCTACTAAAAGCATGTTGAAAGCGAGATTTGACATGAAAGACATGGGTTTAGCGGATGTGATTCTTGGAGTAAATATCATAAGAACCCAAGATGGTCTTGTGTTAAGTCAATCTCACTATGTGGATAAAATTCTTGAAATATTCAACTCGGGAGATACGAGTGTAGCTCGAACTCAAGTTGATACCTCTCAAGAAAAATAAAGGAGATGGAGTTGCTCAGTTAGAGTATTCAAGAATTATAGGCAGTCTAATGTATCTAATGACATGTACTAGACCCGACTTGGCTTAGACGGTGAGTAGACTAAGTAGATACACTAGTAATCCATGCGCGGATCATTGGAAAGCTATCACGAGGGTGCTCAGATACATTAGATACACAAGAGATTATGGACTGCATTATACCCGACAACCAGCAGTGATCGAAGGATACACTGATGCAAACTGGATATCGGATAATAAAGATTCCAAATCAACAAGTGGTTACGTGTTTACACTTGGAGGAGCTTCTATTGCTTGGAAGTCTTCTAAGCAAACGGTCATAGCAAGATCCACAATGGAATCCGAATTTATCGCCTTGGATAAGTCAGGCGAGGAGGCGGAATGGCTACGTCAATTCGTGGAATATATTCCAAGATGGCCAAAGCCTTTGCCAGCCATATGTGTACATTTTGATAGCCAATCAGCGATTGGTAGAGCTCAAAGCTTGATGTACAATGGCAGATCAAGGCATATGCGACATAGACATAACACGGTACGACAACTACTCTCAACGGGTGTTATCACAATTGATTATGTGAGATCAAAGGATAACATTGCAGACCTGTTTACAAAAGGCTTAAGCAGAGAGTTAGTAGAAATGTCGTCAAGAGGAATGGGACTAATGCCCGTGATAAATGGGAATATGAGGGAAACCTAACTTAGTTGACTGAAGATCCCAATATCTAAGTTCAATAGGACAACTTAATCATATTACCAAAACAGAGTCACTGTGGGGGAGTACCCCAAACTAAATAAAAAGGCAGTTATATATACTTCCTAGTCCATTCCAATCAGTGACATTGAAGTAAGGCTAAACATATTAAGGTTAACGATTTTGGGAAATCAAATAACCATGATGCTTTTAATGATTCATGGGAAAGGATTTGTGGGGTGCACAAATCCCAGAGCTCTCGCAGAACCAGGCTAGTGTTCCAGGACCATAATAGGACACGACAATAAGGGGTTGGCCAAACCAGGGAGAGTATTATGTGAAGTGTATTGTCGTTTACACAAATGGGGGTATGTTCAAGGACATCGTGTCTACAAACCGCTAGTAAGCTAAGTATGCTTCATAAAAGAAGGTTCAAAGGTTACAACCTACTTATCTTGCAATACTCAACTGTCGAAATTTATCGTTGAAAAGTGTAAGGAAAAGATCGATTTCCATACATGTGGGGGATTGTTGGAAATTTGATGAAAATAGCATTTTTCATGTGGGTGATTGTTGGAAAAATAGGTGAAAATAGCATTTTTCACAAATATAGGAAAATGATTTTTTCCTATTTTGGACTAGAAATAAATATAATAAAATGAGCGGGTTTTATATATTTATTTGCAGGTTTGTGTTCTATGTTGGAAGAGATTCGCAACGAACTAAACCACGCCCAAAACGGAGCTAAGATGAATGAGATATCGATGCTCAAAGTTGGGTGTTTGAAACATTGAATGCTGAAACAAAAGGGAAAGTAGCACCTTGTCCCACATCGGAGGAGAGATGGAACTTAAATGGGTATTTAAGTGGGAACTCTCCATCCTTATTGTTTCATGGAAGCACACACTAAGTGTACTCGCAAAGGGTGCGGAGCACCCTAACTCACACGCGCACATGCGCACGCACGTGGTGTGGGCGATGAGGCGCAATGTGGCGCTTTGATGGCGCACTTTGCACTTCGCACACTTGCATTGCCGCGAGCCGTAGAGGTTCCCAGGTGACGTGGCGCACGCGCGCATGGCTTTGAGCCAAATGGACGCAGCGCGCATGAGCGTGCAGACCCGAGCGCGCGCGCAGAAGCTTCCAGCATTGAATGACAGTGCAGTTACAGTTCAGCTTCGAAACTGACGACTTAACGGTCTTTGACTTAGAATTAAATGACGTATTAAACTGCATTGAAGACGTTTAATGCAATTTAAACCTCTCCTTTAATTCCTTTTTGACGGTTTCGAATCTGGAGCTGTATAAATTCAGCTCTTGGTCACTGCAGAAGATACACGACGAACACCAGCAACACAACAGCAATATCACTTTCTCTCTACAGTTTTTCTGATCTCTTTCTTGCAGTCTCAAGGTAACCTTCGGGTTGTAGGTCATCTCCGGCAGTACACTGCTCCGGCTGTTGTACCCTGGGAAACAAAACGAGTACTCTTGGGAGACTCGGAATTTGTTTTAAGGGAAGCGTGTAGACACGTGCCTCAGCCACTCTGCTTCTACCCCTTTCTTGTATTTGTTTATTTCAGTTGTAATTGTACTAGAATTATTTAGCTTTCTTATTTCTGTATTGTAATCAAAGTAATAAAATTACGCGAACGGTTCCTAAAAAAAAGATGCACTTATATGTATTTAAAAGATTGATATTAGAATCATGCATCAGGTATAGCCGAGTATAATCGGTTTTGGTTCCGGTTCCTGTTCCAGGTATTGAGATCAAAATGCATACCCTATCTATTCCCTACGGATATGGTCGGTTTCAGGTATTGAAAAACCTAGGTATTAAAAAAACCGATTAAGGGTATTTTTACTAGGTCTGGTTTTTTTGTGCACTCTAAATGTAAGGAGAGACTTGTGCATCTTGCTCATATGATAAAGATACCATCTTTAACTCCTTCCATTGACATTTTTTGCTACATATAAATAGAGTTTTAAATGGCTTAGAGGTCAATGCTATGATGAAACAAGCAATGTGTATAATAATCAATTAGTTATGGATTTGAAATAACAAAAAACAAGAAGAAAATACCTAAACATATTATGTGTAATAATCTTCTCATCAACTTCCATTGACATTTTTTGCTACATATAAATAGAGTTTTAAATGGCTTAGAGGTCAATGCTATGATGAAACAATGATGAAACAAGCAATGTGTGTAATAATCAATTAGTTATGGGTTTGAAATAACAAAATACAAGAAGAAAATACCTTTAACATATTATGTGTAATAATCTTCTCATCAACTTTAGTTAGTGGCTATAACGATTGGAATTAAAAATATATGTGTGTTGTGAAATTATTTGATAAGTGGTTAGTATTTCTGTAAACAAAAAATATATATAGTCTAAGGATCCTTTAAAAATAACATTTTTCGTGAGAAGTGTAAGAATGCATAAGAATTGATATATATGCATTATGTTTTGGACTTGAACATAATGTTTTGGGTTGTTTTGACAAGAAAAACACCAAACGTAACAATTTAAGACACAATGCAATGAATTATAGGCTTAAAAATGAAAACACTATGCCAAGAACGTGAAGTAGTGTGTTTTAAGTGTTAAGCAGTGTGTTTTGTTGTTTTTTAAATTTCATGCCCATAATACATTGCATTGTGTTTTAAATTGTTATATTTGGTGTTTTTCTTGCCAAAACAACCCAAAACATCATGACTAAGTCCAAAACATGATACCTACATGTCAATTTCTATGTCTTCTCACACTTCTCACGAAAAAATGTCTTTTTTACAGAAACCTTCCCCTATTATGCTGAAGAAATTGATGAAGAGATTATGTAAAAACACATTGTTACTGGTACAAACAAATTTAAAATTTGAATTGAACAAAGTGTTTTATGACATGAAGATTTCCATTTGTTATTAAGGTGCTTCAAAATTTCAAATACGTTGAAGACCAATGGTTCTTAACAAAATTAAATAATTAGTATTTTGTTTTTTAATTACATTTGCTACACATTCTGAGTTTATGGATGTTTTGTGATAGATCCATAAAAAGGTCAAGACACCCTGGAAGTAGGGCTGTAAACGAACCGAACGTTCAGCGAACAGTTCGTGAACCGTTCGGCGGGAAGTTCGTTTATGTTCGTTCGTTTAATAAACGAACGAACATGAACAAGAAATTCCGTTCGATTAGTTAAATGAACGAACATGAACAAAGGTCTCGTTCGTTCAATTGTGTTCGTGAACGTTCGGTAAGGTGTTCGTGAACATTCGTTCATTTGCGTTCGTTTATGTTCGTATGTTCATGTTTTAATTAAAGATTTTTATACTTTCATATATTTTATCTATACCTTTTATACTATTAAACTTTTGTTTATATCATTACCCTAACAATTAAACTAGGAAACCCTCTTTCACCTTGTTTATGCACAATTTTCCTTTCTTTTCTCATTATTTACATCGACGAATATGATCTACCTCCGTTCCACAATAAGGGATTCAAGTTCTAGTGCTACTCTCTGGGCCATCCACCTTTATCCGTCATCGCGTTCGCCAAATTTATTTGTGTTCGCTTGTGTTCGTGAACCGTTCGTGAACACGCTCATTTCCTTAATGAACGAACACGAACATAAAATCTCGTTCGGTAAGTGTTCGTGAACCGTTCGTGAACACATTTATTTCCTTAACGAACGAACACGAACAAGGCCTCGTTCGTGTTCGTTCGGTTCGTTTACAGCCCTACCTGGAAGTGTTTTCATCGGTGGAATAAACCCCCCAAATTGCAAAATTCCAAATAGAAACTGATTTTTTTTCCACTTTAAAAAAAATATATTGCTTTTCATGAAAACAAAAATATACAAATAAAAAAATATATTGCTTTTCGTGAAAAAAGAAATAGTATACAAATTTTGAGCATGATGGAAAATTATGTAAACTAGAAAAGTAACCCGCCGCATCGCGGCGGGGGCTAGATTTATATTTCCATTAAGTCAGATACACGAGCTGCAACCAAGAGTTTATGCCTAGATTTGTACATGTATTATGGTCGCAACTTGGGTTGTTAAAACCAAGCTTGTTAGTTACATAAGTTGCGCAAAAGACGTTTTCTTTATCGATGTGGCTTGCTGAACTACTTCCTGCAGTTGCGGTCTTTTTCCTGCTTGGCAATTGTACAAAATATTTCAACGTGTCTACACATAATTCACCGTTGGTTGCGATATTTGGATGGAAAATCTTGGTCAGAAAATAACCTAATACATTCACATTAAAAGAATTAAAAAAAACTTATTTTAATACATTTATATTTGGGCAGATTGCATAAGAAAGCATGTGAGCCGTCTGAGAACACCATATAATACAATACCATATTCATATATACCATGTGTTCATCACCACAAGTTATAAGATCTTTAGAAATTGTGTGGATTGTAGAATAAACCCATTTATGAAAGAGTAAATTTCAAAGTTCGTCCTTTATGTATGTCTAATATATCAAAGTATGTCCTTTATCTTTAATAACCTCAGAAAACATCCTTAATGTTTGAAAAACCAATCAGGTTATGTCCTTTACCCTAAACCTTGTTTGTTTTCCCAGTTAAGTCAGGTCATGTGAGAAGCACATGAGGCATTAATGTCATTCTACCTCTGTAACTTCTGTTGCTATGCATCTGCTCGTGACGATGAGCCTTCACGTGCTGAGTCGACTCACTCATCTTCCCCTTTCTTCCTCTTCCTCCTACTCGCGGTTGATTCTCCACTTGATACAACTACAAATCTCAAAACAGATCACTTGCAAATTCAACTGTCTCAACATATTATGTATCCTTGATACAACTACAAATCTCAAAACAGATCACTTGAATCGGAGGTTGTAACTGTGGCTGTGGATGTGACTGTAACGGTTCATTTCCGGTGAAATTTAGCTCCGATTGAGCTCCGGCGAGCGAACCTAGGGTTTCCGAAACAAAAACAAAACAGTAAACACACAAATCTCCAATAATAACCAGCAGTAATCGAACCTAGGGTTTCCGAAAAACCTGGAACTCGCGTTTCTTCAAACTCGTGACGTCATCGTTCACTTCAAACATGTAATCTTCAAACTCGATCAGTCTTTCTCCCGCGTCTCTCTGCTTCTGAAACCGCCGCTCACCACCACCGAACCGCTGTTCTCCCCCCCCCCCCCTAACTGACGTCTCTCTCTCTCTCTCTCTTTCCGTACCGTCGCCGCCATATGGTGGTGGCTGTCGTCAATCGAAAATCGGAGGGGGGTGACGCCCCCGGATTGGAGAACCGAGGAGGGGAGTGGAGATCGAGAGGTGGGGGTGTTTGGCAGTGGATTTGTGTGATTTCTCTGTGTTTGATTTGGGCTATGATTGTGTGTGTATGTTGTTTATAAGTTGCAGAGTATGAAGAAGATGGATTGGTGATGTAGAGAAATGAAATTGTGAAAGGGCTTGGTAGGTAGAATGACATTAATGCCCTCATGTGCTTCTCACATGACCTGACTTAACTGAGAAAACAAACAAGGTTTAGGGTAAAGGACATAACCTGATTGGTTTTTCAAACATTAAGAATGTTTTCAGAGGTTATTAAAGATAAAGGACACACTTTGATATATTAGACATACATAAAGGACGAACTTTGAAATTTACTCTTTATGAAAAAAGAGGTGCTAGTTTGAGTTAAGCTTTGCAAGGGCAAATTTTAAACTAAAATAAAAATACTTTGAACAGGTCAAACTGGTGAAAAGTCACATAAAGTGTATCCAGAAAGCACAAAACCTCCTAAAATGGTTTTAATTATGCAAAAATATTAACAATGTAACAGCAGATTTTTTTAATCCTATTAAAAACACCAAGCATTCATCAAATTCAAGAAACAGAAGGTTAAAATGTTGCAGGGTAGACCAACAAAAATCTAATCCAATTGACCCGTTCTAAAAACAACTCATTTGACTAATTACCCAACCCGTTAGACCTGCCCCGTTTCCACCTATAAATAAATATAATTACACAACGATGCATAAAAACAGTGACCAGACCTTTAGGTGGTGAGTGTGGGAAATGACGAGACAGAAGCAACTTCATGCGAAAAACACCATTCTCATATGGTGTTCCAGCCACAAACCAGGTATATTCAGTCAGATTAACAGACATAATGTTCCTAAAAAATATAAGAAAAAAAAATGTTACCTGGGCCTTCAATATCGAAAAAAAAAACATAACAAACAAACCGAAAGTTCAATGGGTCGAGGTTCATCCCCAACCAATGTTTAAAAAAACATAAAACAAATACAAAACCACTGTAAAAAAACGAAAGCGACTAACATTTCAGATCAGTTCTTAGTTTTAGTTCTTCGTAGGATAAAAAATTGTCTATCCATTCTAGTAGCGTGTCGTCGATTCAATTCAATTAACAACTTTTTATTGAAAAATGGTACCCAAAATCCATAATGATTATCTCAAATTGACGATTAATAAGACATACTTGTATTCACATTCACCTAGCATCAAGAAACAATTGTAACTCAACCACCTCATCGGAGCTAGCCGGAAACCTGGCAAGAAACTGAAATGTTTAAGTTAGTTTAAATAATCTCCCAATTAGCCGATCTATTCGAAAAGAAGACATGCAAGTTAAGCAAGCTTAACAGAAATCTCACCGAAGATCTTTCGGAACCTTACTTCCTCAAGCTTTCGTCTCTGCTATTAACATCATCGCTCATTCTTCCTCGCCTCTACCGTAGCCGACACCACCACCATCACAAACCCTAGCCGTCATCTCTGTAATAACCAACCGAACACCAGCGTTTCTGTAACGGTAGTGGTCCTTTTTTTACTTGTCAATATTTGATTGCAATTTGGCTAGTCAGAAGGTGCTACGGATGAAGCTAATAAAAATTCCGACTCTTGTGTTAAAGAGGAGCCAAAGCTACCATTTCAGTCTTTAAATAAACCAAATCTTTATTTTTTTTAAAGATCTCTGTCAGTTAGCACATTTGAAAATCATATATGCTCCTCTTTGATTCAAGCTGATCTAAGGTCAGAAGATTAAACTACCAATATTTATTCCATCATTTCCTAAGATAATCCCATAAACGTATTCCTTTTTTTTCTTTTATAGTAAAATGAAACCCTAATTCTCTTTTGAAAAATAAGCAGTAGTCACTCAACTAATTTTATGTCTTATTAGCTCAAAACCTTAAAAATAAAACACTAAGCCGTCACACCTTCTTCTTCATTAGCACAGCCCCGATCAATATTTCGCTAAAAAACAATCCTCTTCCTCACATGTTAAATTTAAAGATTTTAGGCTCAGATTCTAATTTCATGGCTGCAATTCTGGTTGCTTAATTTCAAGCATCACAGTTGCCATGCCAAGAATGCATCATAATCATCATCACCCAATCTAAGGTCGTTACAGCCACGAAGTGGGTACAACCCAGAACAAAATATAACAACATAATGCACACAAAGGTTATCGGAAACACACATCCAAGGGTCAGGAAACCATCACGGCCAGGTAAGCATCGTATATCAGACCACCAAAAACTTCATACAACATCATCATAGCTCAACACATCGATATCCATGGAAAAAAAAAAGCAACAACCATAGCTGGTTTCAAACTCACGTGCAACAATGACACAAAAGCTAACCACGAAACCCCCAAATTAAGGAAACACTATACATCCACAACCACCGTTCGTCGCCGTCATAGACGATTCGTAAACCGCCGACAATATCAAAATCCCAAATCTCACCCTCACAAAAAACAGATTTAACTAAACCAACAGACTCGGATCTAATAGATCGTCATCGTCTTGACGGCTCAGTGTCGCCCAGGCTGCAACCGGAGTTGCCACGCCAATAGGCAGGCTCCAATCATCGGCGGTGGTGAAACAACAATACCAGCGGTTGTAACAACCACACCACAAAGTAACCCAACATTAAACCACAAAATGCAAAGAAAAATAAAAACCAAAACGCTGACCTGAAGCCGGTGCCTCCGGCAACGGTGGTGCAATACTCATCGCTCCATTTCTTTCTCTAACACCTGACAATCTCATTTGTATCATAGATAACCACAGATCTACGGTGGTGCGTAGTGGTTCCGGTATGGCTGGAGAAGACGGGTGAGGCCGTGGTGGTCGGAAGCGGCGACAGGGAAGTGGTGATGGAGATGGAGGCGGATGTGCGACGGAGTGAGTGGCGTTGGCGTTGAAGACGATTATGGAGGGCGGTGGTGTGAAGGTGTCGATCTGGTGAAGAAGAAGTGAAGAATGTGATTTAGGGTTTAGAAGATAAAGCTGACGCCGTTACCGTCAATTCACTGTTGTTCGGTTATGTTGTGAATTAATATATATATATGAATTTAAGAAGTCTAATACAAAGGGACACCATCACCACTCCAAATTATTGAAAGGTTAGACTTTTCTTAATAATGTTGTGGAAATTGCTAAACGAGGTTATCATCAAATTACTTAAGAATATGGTGGATTTGAATCCACGTAACTAGTTTGGGATGTTTGACGTATAAAAAAGATGTTTAACGAGTTTTATCTATATCATTGGTGATGAACGGAAAAGATAGCTTCTGAGCATCAACTTCACTTGTACCATCATAACATGCCATAAAATGAAAGATTCACCAACTTGAATGGTATCACTGACTTTGTTGGGCGAGGGTAAGGCTGGAGGGTGTGGGGGCGCCACCCTCGCCAGCTGGACGCCTATAGCGCCCCCCCCCCCCCTCCGCCATCCACCACACCCCGGCGCTATGCCGGGGCGCCATTGAAGGCCCGCCATGGTGGTAACGAGCAGAAACGCCATTCAGGTGGGGCCTACTAGTTCGACAACCAATCAAATGTTTTTTTTTTTAATTTTGCTTAATAGGGGCTCCATCCACACCCTCTAAATTAAAGGGGGGCTCCATCGCTGACGTGGATCCTATGTGGACTTGATAAAGCCCCATGGGGCTCCATCCACACCCCATAGCCTAAGAAAAATGAAACATCGTTCTTATCATTTAGACCATTATCACCGTCGTTAGATTTTCGTGTTGCAACCACAATATTTAACTTATCTGTCTCGATGATGATGCTTGTAAATCCATATCTATGCAATCAAAGTATTGATTGTTTGTGTTGAAGAGCAATAACCACTTTTGGCGTTATGTATGAAGATGTAATATATTGTTTTAAAATATGAAAACAAAAATACACAAAAGACAAATGCAAGCTATAATTTGTTAATCTTTAATGAGTAAATTTCAAAGTTCGTCCTTTATGTATGTCTAATATATCAAAGTATGTCCTTTATCTTTAATATCTTCAAGAAACATACTCGATGTTTGCAAATCCTTACAAGTTATGTCCTTTAGCCCTAACTAGGTTAATTTTTACAGTTAAGTATGACCAAATGGACCCTACATAAGGGTATTTTGGTCATTTACTTTATTTACTCAAATTAATAAATATAAAAAGTAACTCATCTTTCCAAAAACACAGACATTTACTTCCTCAAACTCTACTCCTCTCTCTCGATCTGTACATCATACTCAAACAATCACCCTCCCATCTCTCTAATCCGTCCAGCAAACATGAAACGACACCGGTTTCCAGCCGATCAACTTCACCAGACGCACCCCCTCCTCCGCAACGATACCCCTAAACCCCCCTCTCTCTACAATGACCAGCCGACCACCTACAGTTGTGGCGGCGCATGATGGTGACGACACGATGGCCAGCGGCGACGACAAAGCAGAGAGACGAGAGAGAGAAACAGAAAGAGAGAGTGGTGGCGTATGGCGTGCAGCGGCGGAAGACAACGGCGCCGCCACCTACGGCGGCGGTGGCGGTGATGACTGATGATGATGGTGGTGTTCTGGTCCGACGAGCTTCAGATTCGAGTCGTTTTCCTCGGTAAGCACTAAACTCTCTTAATCACGTCAAGATCTTGTTAGATCCACATTTTTCTTCTCGCTTCTTTCTCTGATCGATGTTTGTTTCAGGCGGGGTTGAAGTTTCCACTGATAATCGACATGTTGATGATGATGTTGTGATGATAATGTCGATGGTTGGTCAGATCTGTTTGGTTGGTCAGATCTGTTTGGTTTCGTGTTTAAGCGGGTCGGGTTTCAATTCCTGATTATGGATTTTGGCTTTAATGTTTTGATATCTGGATTTGGTTAGAATGGTGGCTGGTGGGGGTGTCTGGCGGTGGTCGTGGTGGTGGCTGGTGGGGGTGTCTGGTGGAGGTAATGGTGGTGGCTGGTGGAGGTGATGGCAGAGAGAGAGAGAGAGAGTGTTTGTGTCTGGTGGAGGAGAGGAGGTATATTGTTTTATATATATAAATGGTAAAATGTCCAAAATACCCTTATGTAGGATACACTTTGTCTGATTTAACCATGAAAAGTAACTGGATTAGGACTAAAGGACGTAACATGTAAGGATTTGCAAACATCGAGTATGTTTCTTGAAGATATTAAAGATAAAGGACATACTTTGATATATTAGACATACATAAAGGACGAACTTTGAAATTTACTCATCTTTAATTGTTTTAAGTGGTATTTTGGCTTTATTCTAACATAGTAAATGTGATTGTTCCTCTTCTCCTACTAAATCCTCTAATTCACCACTAGTGTTTGGGGTTATGTAACCAACTGGGGTAGCCCAATTGGTCACCGACACCCACCTCTTTCCAGAGGTACCGGGTTCGAGTCTTGGGAGTGACATATGTCGCCCAGGGTAAGAACTCGGCATGGGGAAGTCACCGTGGAGCTAGCTTGGTCGGGTAGCGGCTCCCGGAGTGAGATCACTCCGGCGGTTGGGAGGACAGTGCACTATCCCCCCCTCCCCCCCCCCCCCCCCCCGGTTTGGGGTTATGTGGTGACTGTTCACCGCGGATATGGATGGCAAAAAAGCCCAAGCCCGATGGGTATACCCGAAACCCGAAACATACGGGCCGGGTATACTCGAAGCCCAATGGGTATGGGCCGGGTACGGGCTTAAAAATAGAAAAAATTCGGGTATGGGTACGGGTATGGGATTTAGTGATACCCGCCCGATACCCGGCCCATTTACCCGAATAATACCCGAAAGTATCATATTATAGATTTCCATATATATAAACTTAGTACATGTACTTATTACCTTCTCTATAGTTATATGTAGATATGTATATAGCAAGTGTTTAGTGAACATATAACTTATTATTGAGCATGCATATTGGATATGGAACCTTATCTCCCTTTATTACGTGGATGTTTTATGCAATTAGGTGGTACTGATACAATTACTTAATTAAGTAATCGTCTTAATTTAGTTTAGTATATGTGGTCTGAATAGGATATGTAAGTTATTAATCATATTTTCATTTGTTATAGTCATTAAATAGTAAATTATATAAACATTAATGTAAAAATTACACATTTGTCCCAACGGGTATTTTTAAGAAATTAACAGGTATACCCGATACCCACGGGTATGCCCGATACCGGATGGGTAATTACCCGAAAAATACCCAACGGGTAACGGGCCGGGTATGGGACAAAGAATTACAACCGGGTACGGGCCTGGGATTACTAATACTTGGCCCAAGCCCGGCCCATTGACATTCCTAACCGCGGAGGTAGCTTGGTCGGGTAGCGGCTCCCAGAGTAAGATCACTCCGGCGGTTGGAAGGAGAGTGCACTATCCTCCCCCTTTGGGGTTATGTGGTGACTGTTGTTCACAATGGTGTACGAGACTTCACAAATTAAAATGATGCTCAATGTGGTAGGAAACTACACATTAATTGTAGCAGTGTTAGTAATAATGACAATAGATGCTATTTGTGAATATTTGAAATAATATAAGGGCACTACTATACACACCCCCCCTATTACTAACTACACCCCCTCTCCTCTCACATAACTTACAGGTGGGGCCTGCGTGGGACCGACACTCTCACAAGGGGGGTGTGGTTAGTAATAGGGGGGTGTATAGAATGCCCCATAATATAATGTGGCATGATTTGATGTTGTGTAGGCTTATATGAATGTCACATCAACATAAAATAATACAAAAGCTAAAAATAACGAGTTACATATCAAACGCAGGTCATTTTTTTTTTTAACAAAATGATAATAAAATAAAAAGTAAGTTACATGTCATAACTGTAAGATTAAATATATTACGTATTAATATTTAATCTGTAGCCATTATAATCATTTACATTATATAGATCAAAATATATAACAATCCTATTAAATAATTAGTTGGTAATTGTTGATGGACCATATTACCCTTATTAACTAATTAGGGTTTCCTCCTGGGTGCTTATATAAGGAGAATTATGTGGAGGTTATAGGGTTACTCAGTTGCACATTAGAAACACCCCATTAGCCATAACATCAATTCGACCTCCATCTCCATACCGATTCCCTTATCGGTTTTTCTAAGCCACCATCATCAGTCAGCACCCTAAGGAGGAACCAGACCAAGATGACAATCATGTCAACCCTTAACGGATTCTCTGCTAACCTGTGCTGATGCAACCAAAGGTATGTTTTATTGTTTTCCCTCATGCTCAAACAGAACTGAACCAACATGTGGTATCAGAGCATATGTTGATTAGTCAGTTCTGTTTTCGTATCCATAATTCTGGGATTGAAACTTGGAAAACGAAAATTTTTGAAATCTTATGAATCAACAGCCGTATTCGAGTAGGTATATATGTTCGAAATCCCTGTTTTCGGAATTTATTAATCATATGTTTACTCGAAATCTAAAGAGTTGTTTTATGACCGAAATATGTTTAAGCAAGGCTTTAAAATTCAGGTTTTGGGTTCCAGAATTTTATTTTTTATGTTTAGGGTTCATCACATGTTCTTAGGAAATTCGATAATTCTGTTATGTTTTGGAATGTTTCAGGATTAATGAGTGTTTTTTCCATGTTTGATCTAATTTTATCATTTAACTTTATTCGAAATTGTTATTAGATAAACAGTTACAATTTTCAAAATATGTTGATAAAATTAGATCATCTTAAAACAGGAAACAATATCTCATAATCCCTTAGATTTCGAATTTCAGTTATGTTATCACAAGAAACAGCTATCAACAGTGGACTCGAGACCATAAGGCTTCGACTCGAGACCAAGATCTCGACTCGAGACCACAAGGTCTCGACTCGAAATCATAAGGGCTCTCAAAAGTTTTCAACTCGAGACAAAGGTCTCGACTCGAGACCATAACGCATCAACTCGAGACCACTGAGGATTCGACTAAGGCCATTAGACCATTACAACTCGAGACAGAGGTCTCGACTCGAGACCATTAGATCTCGACTCGAGACCATAACGTGACAAGGTGAGACCATAACGTATCAACTTGAGACAAAGGTCTCGACTCGAGATCATTAGATCTCGACTCGAGACCATAACGTGTCAACTCGAGACAAAGGTCTCGACTCGAGACATCAAGGCTGTGACTCGAAACCTCATTATTTTTAGTTCGATCCGCGCTAACGGGTGGTTTGCTATTAAATAAATGGTTTTGTAATTACTTATCTAATTAATAAGGATCAAATAATGTTTTACAAAACCAAAATAGCTTAACTTGAATGAGCTTCTGATATATCATTTCTGGCCAAAGCTGACTTGATACATCTACTTATCATTCAAGTATTACGAAAGCTATGTTGTGTATGCATCATAAGCATGAATGTCTTAATTTCTGGCCAAAGCTGATTTAATTCATTCATAGATGGCATACTCAACAAGTGCATAACTAAAGTGATTGTTTCAATTCTGGCCAAAGCTGATTTGTTACAACCACTTTGCACATATGCTTAAATGATTACACTTCTGGCCAAAGCTGTTTTGTCTTCATTTAAGTAGAATTTTTTTAGCTAAGTCTATTATTTTGATGTTAGTAATAGACATATCACAATCTCTTCACATAATGATCCTTAGATTAATGATCCTTAATTAAGTTTTTATGATCATTTCGTCTGCCTTATTCTTAATACCCATAATGTTGCTCACTATAATTTTCTTCTATATATATCTCATCCACTATAATTTTTAAACCTAAAATGTTTGCTTTATTTAAAGTTTCTATTAGAATTAGCTCTTAAATTAAATCCTTGATTATTTCTTAAGACACGATAATCCTATTGCTCTCTTCTGATAAAGATTATAAAGAAGAAAATTAGAGCATGATGAATAGGACAAATCGACCATGATGTCTATTATGATAATCAAGAACTCTCTAACGTAAATGCTATCACTAAAGTTATTCCAGATTAAGTCTTTCCTGAGACTAATCTTTATTTATGGAAGAATCACTAGAACTCCTAAGATGCATGCCTTAATTTGAAACTCTAAACTATAAAGTTAAGTGGTATATGTGAATACATTATAATGTACAAAACCATGACCCATAAAGTTAAGGGCTTACGCATGGAAATAAGTACATTTTTCCAGTACATTACATACTAAGATTTTCACTTGTACAATTTGATGCATTATAAATCAACTACAACACTCAAAAATACCAAAGTATAACGAGTGTGTTGATAAGCAACATATGTACAAAGAAATAAATATTAGAAACTGGAAAATAAGTTGGTACTCACCTTACAACCACTTAAAACTTTAAAAGAGGATTGTTCTAAGGTCCATAGACAAATTACAAGTGCTAATTCCAACATTAAGGTTCTTCAAGGGAAAATCTCACTGCATAATTATGTCATTAGACTAGGCATAAGCAACGAGACTATCCATTATTCCAAAGAACAGTTGGATAAGTTAATTAGGTAGTCACTTACTAATGATATTTAAGTCTGATAATTTTAATATTCCAATTAACACATGATTAGTTGACTCTAGTTCCATACGTTTCCTTACCAGAACTCGACAAATAACTAACACGAGAGTTAGTGACAAAATTAAATGTTAAGGCTATAAGAACCATAATAAGCAGTCTTCTAACAAAGCTTTTCGATACATTACATGTTCTGATTATTAATCAGAGTACAGTATCATTACTTAGGCTATGTCATGAAGGTTGTGAGGTTTACATAACCAACATAAAGTCACACTTACCTTAAACTCTCATTTTATTGTTCTAAATATCTGGATAGAAACATTACTAAGATGGAAATAGATGACACCTTACGCTTTCACAACTTTTGTCATCATGCAAATGAGAATTCGACAAAAGGAAGATGAGACTTATAAATTTCATCCATTATAACTGAAATTCATGAGAAATCATGACATGGTTAATGAGGATGATTTTTTATCTAATCTCATTCTAAGTGATTTTAAATCATGACGTTATAGCCCTAAATATGACTTGGCTTAAGGAATAAGTATGGGTCCATCATAAGTCATTCATTGACATTAGTGGAACTTATTCAAAATGGAATATTCAGACATAATTCATTTATCATTTATAAGACTATCAACTTGTATCTAAATTTTGTCGCATATGGCTGACGGTCTTAGAAGAAATCAATTCATATATTCATATATATACTTAATAAGATTTCTATTAGATATGTCCCTAAAGTTTCTTATGATATTTGGACATTAAAGAAATCAAATAAAGTTTAACGTATATATGATAGGTTCCCACATCACGTAGCTCATTGAAACTTCTCTTGTAGCATTTTAGAGATATCAAAGATCAGTGGGAGCATTAAGTGCCTTAATAATAACTTGCAATAGTTGCAAGAGGTGGAGGAGTGAAAACTTCATATTACTTCAATTTACACCTCTTGTACAAGACACCGCTCCATCACGACACTGTTTCATCAAATACTTGTCTCCTTAAATCTAATGCTACTCTTACAAAAGTTTCATTGTTGCTTAATTGTGGGCACACTTACATTTCTTACCTAAAACTAGCATAATCCTCAACAAGAGAAATCACGACTAACGTCATTAACTTGTTTTCTCTATTAGAATTTGTTGGTCGTTACATATTGACCCTAAGCATGCTGAGTTCCTAAAGATTTCTAAGGTCAGTGGGAGCAGTCAAAATCCTTATCATGGTTTGCAAGGAATACAAGAGGCGGGGGGAAGAGTGTCATTAAATTTCACTCCGAATTTAACTCCGATTACACCTCTTGTACACCATACTGCACCAACTCTTACAAACTTAGAATCCTGAAAATGATAGCAACCTAACCAAGAGCTAATCCATAAAACTGAAACTTCTAATGAACCCAATAATCAACTCAGGAGGTCATCTAGGTTTAAAAGCCTACTAACTTTGATGATTACATAACCTCCCTAATTGAAGTTGAAATGGATTTTGAAAATGTTTATTGATCCTATCTCTTCAAATTAAGCCATTAGCGTAAATCAATCTTCTGAATGGAATAAAACAGTTTTCTAGTAAAACTGATTTTATGTGTTCGTATAACGTTTGAGATTTGATTGAATTACCTAAGAGTGTAAACCAAATCCTAATATAAGCGTTAAGACACAAAGAAGCTTGATTGATTGTCAAAGGTTGTGCTCAGGAAGAGATAAATTATTAAAGAATCTTTATTACATATCTTATAGAAGATTTCTTTGAGGATCATCACTGTTCTAGTAGCTTATAATAGTTTAAAGCTACATTAAATGAACATTATAGACAATTTTCCATAACAAATGGCTGACACATTTACATGTTCATTAGATAACAACCTAAAGTTTCAAACTGAAGGTTAAAGAACACTTTATTTGTAAGCCAATAATATCCATGTATGGGTTAATGCAAACATCATAATGTGATGAAAAGCTAACGTAATTATTTTCATCAAGGATCAAGTGGATTAATGTACCTACCTCAAAATGAGTGGGAGCAACTAAGATAAACTTGTCTATATAGATGACATTCTTTTGACAAGTATATGTTACATAAGTCAAAGCATTATTAACACAAACTTTGATATAATAAATCTCAGAGATATCTCTTACGTGATTGATATCATAACGTACTGAGATAGACCTAATGGGATATTAGTTTTCGTTCCATAAGTTTAACATTAAATGGGTCCTTACGTATGTAACAAACAATTTTGCTCTCCTTCAGAGGATAATATGGTAAATGAGATTATTTATTTACGCTTCATTAATTGGAAGCCTTATGTAAGTTCAAGTCTATACTCGTTTAGATATTACTCACATTGCAACACACTAGATATGTCTAGATTAATGTGAAGCATCTAATGGAGTATTACAATATCTTTAAAAGAAATGAGAGACTATAACTTAAAGAAGAAGTGAGAATTAAAACCGGTTTATTACGATTAACTTTGAAATATTCAAAGATGACAAGAATGTAATTTCGGGTATATCCTTATGTTAGCAGACAAAACATATTTCATGGAGGAGTCATAATGCACTGATATTAACAATCTAAGTTATAACGACATAATATAGTCACTAAATGTTGTTGGAAGTTTATCAGTGGACTAATAAGTTTAATGACTCCATATAATTAATGTTTTGAAGACTTAGTGTGATAAAGTCAGCTACCATAACTCCTTGAACAGTAACAGTTCAAGAGGTGCTGCATTAAGTTTCGATACGCAATTAATTATTCGTTTATGAACGAATTGAGGAAACTAAGTTTTGTATCGAATACATTCATGATATGCTTAAGGATCCTATAATTGAAGGGCTATTACCCATAAGTCTTATTAAGAGAGCTCAGAGACGGGTATTAATTAATGGCCATGCGCAACTGCATATCGTACTATGAATGACTAAGTATTAGTTAATTTTCCTCATCAGTTTGATTTTGTATGTCTCTAAGAATATGTCAAGCTAGCATAATGGCATATAGACAAATATAGTTACAAATCAAACAAAGGGCTTATGCGTATTTTGATCATAACGATTAGGTTTTAAATTAAGGCTATAGTATGATTAATGGGGGTCCTGAGTCGCATAATGATTCAACGGCTGTATTTTTCTACTATAGTACTTGTTTAAGGCTAAAATGAGTGTTAACTCCTGATCAGGCTTATCTAATACTCATAGTAAATGATTACTCGGCTAAGTGGGAGAATGTAAGATTAAATATATTACGTATTAATATTTAATCTGTAGCCATTATAATCATTTACATTATATAGATCAAAATATATAACAATCCTATTAAATAATTAGTTGGTAATTGTTGATGGACCATATTACCCTTATTAACTAATTAGGGTTTCCTCCTGGGTGCTTATATAAGGAGAATTATGTGGAGGTTATAGGGTTACTCAGTTGCACATTAGAAACACCCCATTAGCCATAACATCAATTCGGCCTCCATCTCCATACCGATTCCCTTATCGGTTTTTCTAAGCCACCATCATCAGTCAGCGCCCTAAGGAGGAACCAGACCAAGATGACAATCATGTCAACCCTTAACGGATTCTCTGCTAACCTGTGCTGATGCAACCAAAGGTATGTTTTATTGTTTTCCCTCATGCTCAAACAGAACTGAACCAACAATAACCTTTGGTTAAAATTTTATAATAAAACAGATGATACTTGTTTTGATTTTTTTCAACAAAAGAATACACGAATAGTGTTTGTTTCATTCAAATGTTATGACATTTACGTAAACTAGTATGTGTTGGAAATCAAGTCATCTTCATAATCAAACAATGAATTAATTGGTTAAAACTCTTTGATTGAAATTGAAAGTACATAAACCCTAAACATGTAACCCTTAATTATACTAAACAACCCAGAGAACAAGTAACCTATTTTTATAAGGAAACCAAATAAAATAAAACTAAATCTTCCTACTAAAATAAATTAAATCATTTATACCATCCTCCAACTTTTGAGTATTGACAAGATTAGTTCCAACAATCACCCCTAATTTTGTCAAGTTAATTTTAGGTCTTGAATACTAAGTAATACCCGAAGTTCTTCCACTTTAATACTCGATGTCTTGTGTTCGCTTTGCATCAACACTTTTGTTGCAGCCGATATGCTACCGCACCCCTTTTTTCCTGACTCATTTAGCTTCACACCCAAAACTTGTCCAAACAGTTGAATCATCAACCACAAACAAGGCAACATCTTTTCTCTTCCACCTTGATCAAACTTGCTACTTCACCACCTTTGAAGCCTGTTGTTGATCTAATCTAAAACTGCACTACACCTCGTGATCAAGCTTGCAATCACTGCTCCTTGATTGCTATGGTCTTGCTGTTGTTGATCACAACCTTGATCACTATAACCGTTTGATCAACAAACCCTCTTGCACCTACCTTCTTGATCGCTACAACCTTTTTTCTTCCCTTTAACCTCCCAATTGATAAACCGCTATGATACCAATTGTTAAAAATCAAGCCTTCTTCAACATAATTAAACAATGAATTTAACAGGCTAAAACTCTTTGATTAAAATTGAAGGTATGTAAACCCTAAACATATAACCCCTATCTATACTAAACAACCCTATTGGAGAACAATTAACTTATTTCTATAAGGAAACAAATAAAATAAAGAGTTAAATGCCCGGATAGTCCCTGTGGTTTGGCTTTTTTTCACCTTTAGTCCCTAACTTTCTAAAATTACCTCTATAGTCCCCAACTTTTCAATTTTCATTCCCGGATAGTCCCTGACGCGGATGGGGGTTAGTTTTTGGTGTTAAGTGAATGTGATATTACAAAATTACCATGACTTACACGTTTCTCTAGACGATCTACAAGTGAACGAAACATTACACTTCGTGGAAAAGCCTGTTGAAATCATGGATCGCCAAACCAAGCAGCTCAGGCACTCACGCATTCCTATTGTGAAAGTCCGATGGGAAGGAAAACGAGGCGCAGAGTTCACTTGGGAACTCGAAAGCGACATGAAGGCTAAATACCCGCAGTTGTTTCAAGAGAAAGCTTAGCAAGAGAAAGTTCTCAAACGTGATTCACGGCGTTGCACAGCTTAATTTAGGGACGAAATTCCCTAAACAAGGGGAGGTTGTAACACCCCGTGTTTTCACAAGTCAAAGTCAAGGTCTGAGTCAACGACCGATTTCGCGTAACTTGACTTGTAGAAATTTCTTTATTTTAATTGTATTATGTGGAGTAAGTGTCGTAAATGACAGTAATCGAATTGTGTTAATCGTCATTCAACCGATCTACGACTGTGAACTATAGGAAGTAACAATGCGATAAACTTAACTAATCACTAATCAAGCTATGCTAATCGAATCGACATCGAATCGCAACTCGAACTATGTATTTTACTTGTTGTTTATACGTGTGTGTGTGCCTTACGTGTTACATGCGCATGTTTATTTATGTTGTGTTGTGGTCATCAAGCGAACTCAATCGAAACTCGAAATCTAACTCGAAACGTAATCAAACTCGAACTCGAATCATGATCGAACTATGATATATAGTGGAAAAGAGATTACGCTAGATACGAAGTAGTTGGGACTGAAAGTAATTGATTAGGAAACCTTATCGAATCGAACCGCTCGCAATCGAAATCGAAATATCAAAAATCGTCGCGCGAAACACTCGAAAAGTGCGACTGATCGATCAGGCTCCCAGCCGATAGAACAGCCAGCCGAACGGACTGCTGTCCGATCGGACAGGCTATCCGATCGAGCTGCCTGGCCGATCGGCCAGCCCTTTCCTCTTTTGCCATCCTATAAATACCCCTGTCATTGTCATTCTTTCCACTTTTGGAAACCCTCATTCGACCAGAACGCTCAGTTCAACCTTTTCTCAGATTTCTCTCGATTCCGGTAAGTTTTCGTCCTAAATCTTGTACTTTCTTGATCTATACACACTCCTACACCTTTCTATCTTTCGAATCTTAACTTTTAACCGTGAAATCATGAAGAATCAAGTGTTCTAGGATGATGTCATCATGGGTTCTTGAAGAACTTCATGTTTTGGCCTCAATCCACCAAGAATGACTTGGATCTAGCCGATTTCCACATAAACAAACAAGGATCTTTCATAGATCTGAACATAAACACGGTGAAAAGGACTGGAGGATGGATTTTCCAACTTTATTCCAACTCTTTTCACTCAATACCTTCAAAACTTGCAGAAACGGACCCTGAGCCGGTTTACAAATCACTTCGGTGGTCGAACGGCTCAAGATCTGGATTATATCCGCGAGGTTAACCGACTTCGGGTTAAACGTTAAACTTCGTTCCAAACAGTCCACCGGCCGGATTTGGGTGATTCCTGTCCGACCCGAGGAATCAAGTAAGGAAGAGGGATCTATGGTTCTACTCGTTGTCAAAATACCTCAATAGAACCAACAGAACAACCAAGTGTTAGACGCAAGGGCTGATCAGGTCAGGATGCTGACCGAACGGACAGCCAGCCGATCGGATAGTCAGCCGATCGACTGGCCAGCCGATCAGCTAGCATATGGTCCCACACAACCAATTTATTTTGAAGAATGGTATTGAACGAACTGTTGTTCGATCGAACCACTGTCCGATCGGATTACTCCTCAGATCATGAGATACTATGCTTCAACACTTGATCGATTTTTAACATATTCAATGCACTAGAAGTGCCACCTGATCGAACAGCCGTCCGATCAGGTGACACCCGGTTGTCCGATCGAACAACAGTTGTGCTATTCGATCGATCAACCATCCCATCCGATCCACTGAACCATACTTTGCAATTCATTAAAGGGGTTGACTATTGTTGACTTGCCAACCGATCGAACACCTGTCCGATCCAAGGGCTAAACGTTGTAATTCATTTGAGTGCCTAACCGATCGAGTTGCCGGCTGATCGAACTGTCGTCCGATCGACCGACCTGAAAGGTAAAGGTACTTCAATGTTTACAAATGCTACAATGAAAACTTCAAAAGTCAAACCATCATACACAAACACATCCTTCTTAAAGGAAGGAACAATCCACTCGAACAGCCATCTGATCGGCCTACCGACCGACCGGACAGCAGACCGAACGGGCTGTCAACCGAACGGTCAGCCGTCCGATCGAACTGCCGCCCGATCGACCAGCTGTCCGATCCACCAACACTTGTTTCCTGTTTTACGTTTCACTTATCGTTATGCTACCGAATCTATTCAGGCTAACCGTACTCGATAAAAGCGCTCCCTTCAATCCATTAATCGCTGTGAGTATACTCGATCCCTTTTTGTTTTAAGTACTTTTGGGTGTTACATACGTTACGAATATTCAAACTACAACTATCACACTACTCAAACTAATTGAACGCTAACCGTTAATGCATGTTATACGTGGCTTATGAATGCTTGTTTGTTATGATTACACATGGAATGTTGTCTACCTGCCTTAGCAACGATAGTACTATAGTTTGGACTCAGCACCCGTTCACACGGGGGTTGTTAAGGATCTTTTACTTGCATGGATTACGGTGGTAATCATGTATTGCGAACTGCCTCGGGCAGTCAACCCGCAGTCATTGGTATCGATGGATCTATGTCGGTAACTAACGTGCTTCATTTCACTATGTGTACGTGCTGGTTATGCGTAAACGAATTCGAACTCTATATGCTATTATCAAACTTGTATGCTCACCTTTACATTTTATGTATTGACCTTATTTTAACGTATGTGACAGGTGCTTAGGAAGTTTACATGCTCTCTGTGATGTGATGAAATTGAAGCTAGGAAAGGAGGTCCTAGAAACCAATAAATAAACTATTTATGTTTAAATCTGAGTTGTCGGAACATAATATTTGCCTAGATTTTATCTGTAATAATTTGTTTACTATTTGAGACATGGTATGGGACATGTTAATTTAAATTGAATTGTAATGATAGTTGTTATGGAAACTTCTGGACAATCTGTTTCGCTTAGTGCCATGCCCCGATGATTCCGCCATCGGTTGGGGTGTGACAGATTGGTATCAGAGCCATAACTATAGGGAATTAGGCAAGACTCGACCTAGTCCGGGTCGATGTCTTAGATACCTAGGCTATAGTTAAGAACCAACAGACCAACTCGAGTACGTCTAGTAGGAATTTCGTACGTACTTATTCTTCACTATCTTTGCCTATACTACACTCTCACTGCACTCGAATTTTTCGACTATAAAAGGGGCAATAAGGCCGAGATTAGGTGTGAAAACCTCAAACTCTCAACTAAAGTTGCTTAATCAACCCGTATTTTATCTACAAACAAGGAGAATTATGCCAAATCAGGAGTGAAATCCGTATTTTGATGAATAATCTCCTCTATTTTATTAAAGCTCAGGAGCAAAAGTTGTTAAGTCAGGGGTGAAACCCGAACCTTGATAGCTATTCCTGACTCATTTTGGTTTTACAAAACTCTCACCAAAGTCTTGATGGACTCCAACGACCTGAAGTCACGATAGGACTAACGGGATGCATGCCAAATGCCCAAGAATCGAGGCAAAGGCACAGACCTGAAGGTTAAATGTGCACAACAGATCCTTGTGAATAGTCGAACCGCTTTGGTTAGTCAAAGTCTACTAGCTGCAGACAATCTATTTCTCGGATTTTATGTGTTTTGATTCTGAGCCGGCAACTGCTGACTCGGATAATTCATCGATTTTATGAGTTTATATGTGTGTTTACCTGTTTATGTGTTTTAATTTTTCGAATTTACTCGATTTCGCTTCGATCGACACACTCGACTCGCGCTGGATTTCTACCCCAAAACGTTAACAAATCGCTAAATTATGTACGACTTTATGCTACGCTTATACTACACGACTGGATATATCAAACGCGAACGCTATATCCGGACGATCGCGAACTGTGAATGATAGGTTTCTGTATTCTGACTGCATCTTGTGACTACATGATTATGTGCTTTTGTGGATTCTGTGCTTTACGTGCCTACGTGCTTATGTGGTTACGTGAATCTATGATTATGAGCCTATATGTTTATGTGATACGTGTTACATTGCGTGTTCCTAAGCTTTAGTATGTGGTAGACGTGTGAGGTGAGATTCGAATACAATGTGATGAGTCCTGTGACGATGTCTGTTGCAGACCATGTCGTCTGGATCCCGTCATGCTCTCTCCCGTCAGGAAAAGAGGGACAAACGCCTTGCTTCCATCATCGCCAAGAGTGTGGCAAAGGCCGTGAGTGATGTTTATGAGAATGCTAGCAAATCATCCGAGGAATCGAGAACCGAAGCTCCCAAAGCTGCCGCAAGGACTTTCAGTTTCAAGCAATTCAAGTCGTGTGGGCCAAAAGAATTCACTGGCGAAGGAGGTCCCACTACACTATTCCACTGGTTTGATTCCATTGAGGTTACTCTGCGACAGAGTGGTTGCCCTGATGACCTCCGTACTCTGAATGCTACCGGCGTTTTCCAGTCCCGTGCACTAGACTGGTGGACGGACGAGAGGAACAAGCGAGGGAACGATGCAGCCTACGGTCTGTCGTGGGACGAGCTCAAGGAAGTTATGCTAGAGGAATTCTGCCCTCCTCACGAACGTCAAAAGCTGGAAGATGAATTTTGGCACATACAGCAAAAGGATGGTGACAATGCTAGTCTCACTGCTCGTTTTAAACAGCTCAACATTATCTGTCCCGATCAAGTCAAGACTCCCAACATGACGATCAAGAAGTACATCCGGGCACTGCCCGACTACGTTTCTGATTTCGTGCAAGCGGCTAAGACTACGACGATCGAGGAAACCTATCTGCTACCCGCTGAGATCAACGACAAGCGGGTTAAGGCTGGTGTCTAGGATAAGACTTCGAAGCATCTGCATCAAGCTACCGCTACCGCACCAATTGCTGAACCCACCTCATCAAGCAACAAAAGGAAGAACAAGAGAAAGAACAGCTCCAGCAACAAGAACTGTGCGATTACTGCTGCATCGATTCAAGCTGTACCTGCCCAACAGCGTCAAGTAGCGGCGCATGTGGCCAATGCACCGCCTGCAAAGCGTGCATACACTGGGCCACACCCGCTCTGCCCTACTTGCACCTACCACCACCCGACTGCTATTCAATGCCGTTTTTGTGCTCATTGCAATGTGTACGGCCATTTTACTGCCAACTGCCGTATTCGTCAAGCTCCTGCCAATCAAGCTCTACTCACTGCCCCACAGGGTCAACACGCTCCTCCGGCACCCGCAGTCAAAGCCAGAGCCTGCTTCGCATGTGGCGACCCAAACCATTTCGCCAACATGTACCCAAACAGGGTTGTGAAACAAGAGCCTCAGCAACAGCAGCCACAACAGCAACAACAGCAGCAGCAGCAACAACAGGCCGCACGCGCCAGAACTTTCAACCTCAACGTGCGTCAAGCCCAGGCCGACAACAACATGGTCAATGGTACGTTCCTTGTGAATGGTATTTATGCTTCCTGTTTATTTGATACCGGAGCCGATAATTGCTTTGTGTCGTTCGAATTTGAGAGACTCCTTAGTCGTAAACGCTCCAAACTCTCCTCGGCATTTGATGTTGAAGTCGCTACCGGAAGAACCGTCGCCGTCAATTCTGTCATCCGTGATTGTACTCTTGAGCTCAACAATCACATCTTCCCAATCGACCTCATTCTGATGCAACTCGGAAGCTTCGACGTCATAGTAGGCATGGACTTTCTTCGAGAAAACCATGCTGAAGTTGTGTGCTTCGACAAGATGATTCGTTTTTCGCTCGCAAATGGTGACTTATTGTGTGTTTATGGCGATACTACTTCAAGAGGGCTCAAGCTTATGTCATGTGTGCAAGCCAGCAAGTATCTCCGCAAGGAATACAGGGCTTTCCTGGCTAACATCGTAGTAGCGGAGAAGGAAAAGAAAGAGAAGAAGGAAGTGAAAGACGTTCCTATGGTTCGAGAATTTCCTAATGTTTTTCCAGAGGATCTTCCCGGACTACCGCCAAGTCGTGATATCGACTTTCGTATTGACCTCATTCCTGGAGCCGACCCTATCGCCAAAGCTCCTTACCGACTCGCACCATCAGAAATGCGCGAACTCTCAACCCAACTCCAGGAATTACTTGAGAAAGGCTTCATTCGCCCGAGCACCTCTCCTTGGGGCGCGCCAGTCCTCTTCGTCAAAAAGAAGGATGGGTCGTTCAGGATGTGCATCGACTACCGGGAATTGAATAAGTTGACTATCAAGAACCGCTATCCTCTACCTCGTATCGACGATCTATTTGATCAACTACAAAGCGCTAAGTGTTTCTCGAAAATTGATCTACAATCAGGATATCATCAGCTGCGTATTCTAGAGGAGGATATACCTAAAACCGCATTTCGTACTCGTTACGGCCATTACGAATTCGTTGTCATGCCTTTTGGTCTAACCAACGCACCAGCGGTTTTGATGGATCTGATGAATCGCGTGTGTAAACTGTATCTCGACCGTTTCGTCATTGTATTCATCGATGATGTCTTGATCTATTCCAAATCTAAAACCGAACACGCGCAACATCTACGTTTGGTTCTCGAGTTACTCCACGGGAACCAACTCTATGCCAAGTTCTCCAAGTGTGAATTTTGGTTGGAGAAAGTTCAGTTTCTGGGTCACATTGTTAATAGTCAGGGCATTCACGTCGATCCTGCAAAGATTGAAGCAGTCAAGAGTTGGGTTACACCTAAGAATCCGTCTGAAGTCTGTTCTTTTCTCGGACTAGCGGGCTATTATCGACGATTTATCGAGGGATTCTCAAAGATTGCTGTACCGCTTACCTCTCTCACTCATAAAGACAAGCCTTTTGTTTGGGGAACTAAACAAGAGACTGCCTTTCAAACCCTCAAGCGCATGCTTTGCAATGCTCCTGTTCTCACATTACCCGACGGAAACAATGATTTCATTGTCTACTGTGATGCTTCCAACCTTGGTCTCGGTTGTGTTCTCATGCAACGGGATAAGGTCACAGTTTACGCATCTCGTCAGCTCAAAATCCACGAGAAGAACTATACAACCCACGATCTCGAGCTAGGCGCAGTTGTTTTTGCATTAAAGATTTGGCGACACTACCTGTATGCTACCAAGTATACGATCTTCACCGATCATAGGAGCCTGCAACATATCTTTAATCAGAAGGAACTTAATATGCGTCAACGCCGATGGGTAGAACTTCTCAACGATTACGACTGTGAGATTCGTTATCACCCAGGCAAGGCAAATGTTGTTGCCGACGCACTTAGCAGACGGAGCTATCTGCTTAGCACTCGTAATGTTCAAGCCCAGCATAATCTCGAAACTCTCATCCGCGACGCTCAACATGCATGTTTTAACGAACGCACCCTGAAGAAAGAAAGGATCTACCACGATGGAGCCCAGCTTGTGAGCAAATCAAATGGGATATTCCACTTTTTAGACCGAATTTGGATTCCCAAGCGAACTGATTTGGGGTAAAATACACATATTTGTCCCGTGTAAATTGTATAATTTTTGTACAGTTTTTATTTGTTTTTATTTAGTTTAGTATTATATTATGTTATTTTGTGTTTTGGCAGGTACTGGTGCAAATGGAGTGGAAAAGAATAATAAATAAATCACCAGTCAGTTGAGTAGAGTAGCCGCCAATGACCGAAGGAAATTCGCCGCTATTTTTCTTGAGTGGGTCGAGGCCTCTAACTCTATTTCATAAGTTAAAGGCTAATCCATTAAAAAGAAAAAAAGAGTAAACTGCCATTTTGGTCCCTGTGGTTTGGCCAGTTTTGCCACTTTAGTCTAAATCTCAAACTTATTACATCCAGGGCCCTGTGGTTTGCATTTTGTTGTCATTTTAGTCCAAAAGTGAAATTTGACCAGAATCCCCAATTTCAACCCCTTTGTTGTGTCCTTATCTTCAGGGGCAAAATGGTCATTTATAAATTATTATAACAAATTATTAATTAAATTAAAATAAATAATCCCTTCATCATCCAAAAACCCAGATGTTCATCATTCATCATCCAAAAACCCAGTTGTTCATCATTCGCTGCTCTCTCCTCTCTCTCTCTCTCTCTCTCTCTCTCTCTTCCCCCTCTCTCTCTATAGCCCCACCACCACCGCCACCTCCTCCCCCTCTCTCTCTTCTCACTCTCTATAGCACCACCACCACCTCCACCTTCTTCAAAACAGATAAACCTCAAAACCTGACTTTAACAGCCAACAACAAGAAAGACAGCTATGAATATAATCAACTTCACATTTTGATAACAAATCTAAGAGTTCGAAAATGGAAACCATCCCCAAAACTTAAAACTCTACAATTCAACTGAATTATTAAAAGTCACACAGACCAGAAGCACTATCCATTCAAGGTTACAATTCATTCAAGTACTTCTAGATCAATTTGATCTCAAAGCTTTCAACTTCAACATAACAATTTCAACTGTCACACTTTAAAGTCCAAATCAAAATTGTAAACATCAACAATAGAACTCTAGATAAATTTCATAACAGAATTAAATTAAAGTTCCTTAGATTATGCAATTCAGATCGTAAGAATACATAACTGGATCTAAAAATCCCAAATTGAAGATATCAATCAAACCCTAAAATCCTAAATCATCAGCATCATGAACAATTTATAATACCCGCCACGAAGACGAAGCACAAGATGCAGGGTAGACTCCTTTTGGATATTGTAATCAGCAAGAGTCCTCCCTTTTGAATGTTGTAATCCGCAAGAGTACACCCATCCTCGAGCTGCTTCCCAGCGAAAATCAACCTTTGCTTATCTTGTGGTGATGAATGGCGATGGTGGTTGTGATGGGGATGGTGGTGCACAGCGAAAATCAACCTCTGCTTATCTTGTGGAATCCCCTCCTTATCTTGTGGTGATGAATGGCGATGGTGGTTGTGATGGGGAACGATGGTGGTGCACAGCGAAAATCAACCTCTGCTTCCCAGCGAAAATCAACATCTGGTGGTGCACGGCGGTGGTTGTGATGGGGAACGATGGTTGATGTGTGTGTGTGTGAGAGAGAGAGAGAGAGAGAGAGAGGGAGAGGAGAGAGAGCGTGAAGAAGACTGGTTATAGCAGAGGATTATGTATATATATATATAATATATAATTAATATTGTTTTAATTAATTAAAAGAATAAATTAAAATGACCAAACTACCCTTGCACTACAGGACAAAAAAGGGACCTTAAAACAGTAAAAAATGAGACATTTTGAGTTTTGGACTAAAATGGCAACAAAACGCAAACCACAGGGACCCAGATGTAATAAGTTTGAGATTTGGACTAAAGTGGCAAAACTGGCCAAACCACAGGGACCAAAATGGCAGTTTACTCAAGAAAAAAAGATATAAATTATGATGGTGGATATGGCAGCTATTAATTTCTTGGATAATATACATATATTATTGGCTACTACCAATTGTTATTGTTTGTGGGAGGATGGCGGCACAAGAGAAAAAGGCATATTATAGAGGCGACAATTTATAAAGAATATTAAAAGAAAGAGTAAATTTCAAAGTTCGTCCTTTATGTATGTCTAATATATCAAAGTATGTCCTTTATCTTTAATATCTTCAAGAAACATACTTAATGTTTGAAAAACCATTCAGGTTATGTCCTTTACCCAAAACCTGGTTTGTTTTCCCAGTTAAGTCAGGTCATGTGAGAGGCACATGAGGGTATTAATGTCATTCTACCTCCACCCTGCTCTCTCTATACACCTCTTTCCACAGCCAACATCAACCGCACCTACTGCACCTGCCACCGCCCACCCTAGACCACTTGCCACCGCCACCGCCACCGCCATCGTCCACCCCACACCACCTGGAAACCTCCGGCGACCACAACCACCCTTCAACGCCTTAATCATTCACGTCACGAGCTAGCCATCTTCCTCACCATTCAAGTAACCCCAAATCCAAAATCCCCATACATGATTTTTTGGGCTTTTATCTCAACAAATTAGGGTTTTATCCTCATACAAAATCCCAAATCACAAATCCCCAACTATCTTCCTACCCACCCCCGCCTAAAAATTTGATCGGAGCCGGTGCTTACACCTGGTACAACTTTATGCTCCGGTTGTACACCTTGTATGACCTTAGCGCCGGTGGAACAAAATGATGTCTGTGAATGCTAAGTGGTTAGAAACCTTAGTGAATGATTAGAAACCCTAGAAAAAGTGTATAGAATGAAGAAGAATTTGGGTGAACAGAGATTCAGATTGATGGATGTTTGTTTGAGTTTGAATCAGTTGAGAAGATGTGTTTATTGGCTTTGTTGAGGTACGTTTTTGAAGTTTTTCAGATCACTACTTCTTGATAAGGAATTATTGAAAGTTGAAGGGTTTTTTTAAGTGACAGTGGTGTTAAAGAAATCACAAAAGCATTAAAAGAAATCAGGAATTAAGTATGTGGAGTGCACTATTTAAAGAAACCATAAAAGCATTGAATTCTGTTATGAGGATGACTTTGAATGTGAGCCAACGTTGGTGAGTTGAATGGTGTGTGGGGTGGATGGTGGTGGTTGTGTAAGGAGGTTGTGGTGGTTCAAGTACAGATGGAGAGAGATGGAGTAGGGAGAGAAATTGTTCTTTTTAATCTTTGATTTAGGGTTTTTATAACAGGTCACATTAATTGTTAGGTAGAATGACATTAATACCCTCATGTGCCTCTCACATGACCTGACTTAACTGGGAAAACAAACCAGGTTTTGGGTAAAGGACATAACCTGAATGGTTTTTCAAACATTAAGTATGTTTCTTGAAGATATTAAAGATAAAGGACATACTTTGATATATTAGACATACATAAAGGACGAACTTTGAAATTTACTCTAAAAGAAAAGAAAAGGACTTAACGTGCGTGAATTCTGAATTGGTTTTGGGTGTTGACCGAAAGAAAAGAAGGTTGACCGCATGGTGATTTGTTTGTGTTTGGGCTGAGTTTAAATTGCAACAAAGGCCGGCCCACTTTTTGGGAATTAAATCGCTAAAAAGGCCATGTGTGTTTGAGTTGAATGATGATAGTTGTGTTATATACAGAGACGAACGACTTTACAAGGAAATATATATATATCATTCAGAGGCTACGGCTGAAGGGGGACATCAGACGCATAGAGAGTCGCACATACTTGCACGAAGACATCAGTTAAAAATTAGAAGCATCTTTCGCAAGATTCAAGGCTACGGAATCATCGGGATAGAGCGGGAGGCTTGGAGAACAAGGAGTTACCGGGTTTAATTATCCGATTCTTTTAGTTTTCTTATATTCTTTGTTTTATCCAATGAATTCTGAATTTAAACTTTGTTTTATTATTTTTGAAACCATGATTCTTGGCTAAACTTTTAAGCCACCTAGACTTAGTTGAATGGATTGAATAAAGTATTTACCTTTTTCGTTATTTGCATGAATGTTATGGATTAATTGTGTTTAGTAAAGGGTTTGTTTTATTGATTTGATGCGCATGCGTGCTTTAACTTGGTTTGTTATTATCATTTGCTTCGTATGATTCTTAGTGACGGTCTATATCACAACATAGAGTCATGCTAGGGTTTAGATCTTGGTGAGTGTCTATATCACATAATAGGTCTTAATTCTTTAGGGTGGAATTGGCCAATAACCCCTAGAAGTAATTGTTAGTAATTTGCTAGGTTTTAGTGTTCTGCTAGTCCTAATACTTGGAAAGTGAGGGGCTATTGATAGGTCTTACCCGACGAATTGCTTTAGGTAGTCCTTGGAAAAGGTCGTGTCTTAGTTCACCTGTCGGTTTTATTAGTCTATCAAGTCAAGTTAATTAATTCAAACTACCCTAGATCTATTATTGGAAAAGAGTAGGTCAACATTAGGGTACTTACACAATAATTAGACAACTGGAAAGGCGTCTAATAACCGGTAGGATTAACAGCCTAGGTAGTTCCACAAGTTTCTCCTTGAGAAGGGTCGAGGGGCTTAGTTGGTTCTTAATAGGTTTAATACTTTAAGATCCCGGTTCCATAATTCATGCATTTAACTTAATCGGTAATCTCTTAAAAACAATCCAGGATTCTTGTCTAGGTGGCCTTGTTCTCATATAAGAAAAGTCCTCAGTCTTTATTCGTCTTTAGTCTAGCTTTAGTTAAATTAATTAGTTTAATATAGATTTCCTTAGTTTTTTTCCGTTACCCCCCCTAAACAATTAAACAGTTTTAGTCGTGTCTGTCAGTGTCTATTAGAGTCTAGTTTGCGTGATACATAGAGTCTCAGGGTTCGATACTCGGACTTGCTTAGGCTATACTACATTGACCGGTACACTTGCCGGTTGTGTAGTTTAGGTTTTAGAGAGTCCTAGTCTATAAATTTAAAACTTAGAATGTCTAGTCTAGCGAGTCTAATTTAGTTAATTTTTATAGTCTGTTTAGCACACATCACGAACCAACCTGCGACAGATTCTGATGGACGAAGCCCACAAATCCCGGTATTCTGTTCATCCCGGTGCTGACAAAATGTACCAGGATCTTCGTTATAAGTACTGGTGGCCGGGTATGAAAAGGGATATCGCTCTCTACGTCGGAAAATGTCTAACTTGTGCTAGAGTCAAGGCTGAACATCAAAGACCCTCTGGCTTGCTCGAACAACCACCAATTCCCATGTGGAAGTGGGAGAGCATAGCTATGGATTTCGTAACCAAGCTACCACCCACGTCATCAGGTCACGATAGCATATGGGTTGTGGTCGATCGATTGACTAAATCAGCTCACTTTCTGCCTATACGAGAAGACTACAAGGTGGAACGATTAGCCCGAATCTACACCGACGAGATCATTTGTAATCATGGGATGCCTCGTGACATCATCTCTGATCGTGATGCTCGGTTTACTTCACGATTGTGGGAAACGTTTCAAACGGCGCTCGGTACAACGCTTAATCTAAGCACTGCTTTTCACCCACAAACCGACGGTCAGACTGAAAGAATGATTCGTACTCTTGAAGACATGCTCCATTCGTGTGTCCTAGACTTCGGTGGCAATTGGGATAAACACCTGCCGTTAGTCGAATTCTCGTATAACAATAGCTACCATTCTAGCATCCAAATGGCACCATTCGAGGCATTATACGGAAGAAGATGTCGATCGCCTATTGTGTGGCACGAGATCGGTCACTCGCAACTAACCGGTCAGGAGCTACTACAAGAAACGACAGACAAAATTTTCCAAATTCGAGACAACCTGGTAAAGGCTCGGGATCGACAGAAAAGTTACGCCGATAAAAAGCGCAAGCCCTGTGAATTTGGCGTTGGTGACTACGTACTCCTTAAGGTATCACCTTGGAGGGGTGTAGTCCGATTCGGCAAGAAGGGAAAACTCGCGCCTCAATATGTTGGATCTTTTAAGATTTTGGAAAGGATCGGAAAAGTTGCCTACAGACTCGAACTACCGGAGGAACTTAGTAATGTCCACCCGACTTTCCACGTGTCAAACCTCCGAAAGTGCATAGCCGACCATGACTTACACGTTTCTCTAGACGATCTACAAGTGAACGAAACATTACACTTCGTGGAAAAGCCTGTTGAAATCATGGATCGCCAAACCAAGCACCTCAGGCGCTCACGCATTCCTATTGTGAAAGTCCGATGGGAAGGCAAACGAGGCGCAGAGTTCACTTGGGAACTCGTGAGCGACATGAAGGCTAAACACCCGCAGTTGTTTCAAGAGAAAGCTTAGCAAGAGAAATTTCTCAAACGTGATTCACGGCGTTGCACAGCTTAATTTCGGGACGAAATTCCCTAAACAAGGGGAGGCTGTAACACCCCGTGTTTTCACAAGTCAAAGTCAAAGTCAAGGTCTGAGTCAACGACCGATTTCTCGCAACTTGACTTGTAGAAATTTCTTTATTTTAATGGTATTATGTGGAGTAAGTTTCGTAAATGACAGTAATCGAATTGTGTTAATCGTCATTCAACCGATCTACGACTGTGAACTATAGGAAGTAACAATGCGATAAAGTTAACTAATCACTAATCAAGCTATGCTAATCGAATCGACATCGAATCGGAACTCGAACTATGTATTTTACTTGTTGTTTATACGTGTGTGTGTGTGCCTTACGTGTTACCTGCGCATGTTTATTTATGTTATGTTGTGGTAATCAAGCGAACTCAATCGAAACTCGAAATCTAACTCGAAACGTAATCAAACTCGAACTCGAATCATGATCGAACTATGATAGATAGTGGAATAGAGATTACGCTAGATACGAAGTAGTTGGGACTGAAAGTAATTGATTAGGAAACCTTATCGAAGTGAACCGCTCGCAATCGAAATCGAAATATAAAAAATCATCGCGCGAAACACTTGAAAGGTGCGACTGATCGATCAGGCTCCCAGCCGATCGAACAGCCAGCTGAACGGACTGCTGTCCGATCGGACAGGCTGTCCGATCGAGCTGCCTGGCCGATCGAGCTGCCTGGCCGATCGGCCAGCCCTTTCCTTTTTTGCCATCCTATAAATACCCCTGTCATTGTCATTCTTTCCACTTTTGGAAACCCTCATTCGACCAGCACGCTCAGTTCAACCTTTTCTCAGATTTCTCTCGATTCCGGTAAGTTTTCGTCCTAAATCTTGTACTTTCTTGATCTATACACACTCCTACACCTTTCTATCTTTCGAATCTTAACTTTTAACCATGAAATCATCAAGAATCAAATGTTCTAGGATGATGTCATCATGGGTTCTTGAAGAACTTCATGTTTTTGCCTCAATCCACCAAGAATGACTTAGATCTAGCCGATTTCCACATAAACAAACAAGGATCTTTCATGGATCTGAACATAAACACAGTGAAAAGGACTGGAGGATGGATTTTCCAACTTTCTTCCAACTTTTTTCACTCAATACCTTCAAAACTTGTAGAAACGGACCCTGAGCCGGTTTACAAATCACTTCGGTGGTCGAACGACTCAAGATCTGAATTCTATCCGCGAGGTTAACCGACTTCGGGTTAAACGTTAAACTTCGTTCCAAACAGTCCACCGCCCGGATTTGGGTGATTCCTGTCCGACCCGAGGAATCAAGTAAGGACGAGGGATCTATGGTTCTACTCGTTGTCAAAATACCTCAATAGAACCAACAGAACAATCAAGTGTTAGACACAAGGGCTGATCAGGTCAGGATGCTGACCGAACGGACTGCTGTCCGAACGGACAGCCAGCCGATCGGATAGTCAGCCGATCGACTGGCCAGCCGATCGGCTAGCATATGGTCCCACACAACCAATTTGTTTAGAAGAATGGTATTGAACGAACTGTTGTTCGATCGGATTACTCCTCGGATCATGAGATACTATGCTTCAACACTTGATCGATTTTTAACATGTTCAATGCACTAGAAGTGCCACCTGATCGAACAGCCGTTCGATCAGGTGACACCCGGTTGTCCGATCGAACAGCAGTTGTGCTATTCGATCGATCATCCATCCCATCCGATCCACTGACCCATACTTTACAATTCATTAAAGGGGTTGACTATTGTTGACTTTCCAACCGATCGAACACCTGTCCGATCCAAGGGCTAAACGTTGTAATTCTTTTGAGTGCCTAACCGATCGAGTTGCCAGCCGATCGAATTACCGTTCGATCGACCGACCTGAAAGGTAAAGGTACTTCAATGTTTACAAATGCTACAATGAAAACTTCAAAAGTCAAACCATCAGACACAAACACATCCTTCTTAAAGGAAGGAATAATCCACTCGAACAACCATCCGATCGGCCTACCGACCGACCAGACAGCAGACCGAACGGGCTGTCAACCGAACGGTCAGCCGTCCGATCGAACTGCCGCCCGATCGACCAGCTGTCCGATCCACCTACACTTGTTTCCTGTTTTACGTTTCACTTATCGTTATGCTACCGAATCTATTCAGGCTAACCGTACTCGTTAAAAGCGCTCCCTTCAATCCATTAATCGCTGTGAGTATACTCGATCCCTTTTTGTATTAAGCACTTTTGGGTGTTACATACGTTACGAATATTCAAACTACAACTATCACAGTACTCAAACTAATTGAACGCTAACCGTTAATGCATGTTATACGTGGCTTATGAATGCTTGTTTGTTATGATTACACATGGAATGTTGTCTACCTGCCTTAGCAACGATAGTACTATAGTTTGGACTCAGCACCCGTTCACACGGGGGTTGTTAAGGATCTTTTACTTGCATGGATTACGGTGGTAATCATGTATTGCGAACTGCCTCGGGTAGTCAACCCGCAGTCATTGGTATCGATGGATCTATGTCGGTAACTAACGTGCTTCATTTCACTATGTGTACGTGCTGGTTATGCGTAAACGAATTCGAACTCTATATGTTATTATCAAACTTGTATGCTCACCTTTACATTTTATGTATTGACCTTATTTTAACATATGTGACAGGTGCTTAGGAAGTTTACATGCTCTCTGTGCTGTGATGAAATTGAAGCTAGGAAAGGAGGTCCTAGAAACCAATAAATAAACTATTTATGTTTAAATCTGAGTTGTCGGAACATAATATTTGCCTAGATTTTATCTGTAATAATTTGTTTACTATTTGAGACATGGTATGGGACATGTTAATTTAAATTGAATGGTAATGATAGTTGTTATGGAAACTTCTGGACAATCTGTTTCGCTCAGTGCCATGCCCCGATGATTCCGCCATCGGTTGGGGTGTGACAGTGGTGGTATAAGAGAGAGAGCAGGGAGAAAGAGAAAGGGATAATATGTGTGTATGTATTTACATATAGAAATATTATATATATATATATATATATATATATTTTTTATAAGAAGTGGGTATTATAAAGATATATTTATTTAATACTTATTTAATTTATTTTGTTTTGTTTTATGATAAGGGTATTTTAGTCATTTCACACCCACTTAACACAAAAAACGAACCCCTATCCGCGCTAGGGACTGTCCGGGAACGAAAATTGAAAAGTTGGGGACTATAGAGGTAATTTTAGAAAGTTAGGGACTAAAGGTGAAAAAAAGCCAAACCACAGGGACTATCCGGGCATTTAACTCCAAAAAAAACTATAATAAATTAAATCATTTAGCATCCTCTAACTTTTGAGTATTGACAAGATTAGTTCTAACAATATGTTCCATTAGATTCGAAACAGACAGATCACATTAAGTAATGTAGTGCTACACCACTTGATAGAGACACATATCTCATAGAAGAGATATCACAAGTTTAAATCTAGGTAATGAGAATATTTTAGCATAATTGGTTTAAAGTAGAATAAGGGTAACATTTCTCAACAATGAAACATATTTGTTATCATTTAGACTATTGTATCACCATTAGGTTTTCGTGATTAAGTGATATATTTAGGTAGCGAAGCTTGAAAATCCATATTACACAATCTAACTAGTGATTAATTTCGAATGTTTGTGTTGAAAAACAATAAGTATTTGTTGGTGTTTTTGTTGAAAAACAATAAGTATTTGTTAGTGTTACGAGTGTTTTTGTTGAAATACAATTAGTATTTGTTAGTGTTACGAATGAAGATGTAGTAGACGTTTTTTAAAATAGAGTAAATTACAAGTTTTGTCCTTTATGTATGTCCCAAATTGCAGGCGATGTCCTTTGTCTTTAAAATTGATGAGTTTTGTCCTTAATGTTTGCAAATCTTGCACGTTATGTCCTTTAGGCCAAACCCAGTTAATTTTTTTTGTTAAATCTGATCATGTTCAATGCACATGAGGGTATTCTTGTCATTTCAACTATACAGGGGTTATTTTGTAAAGAACTTCTATTCAGGGGCCATTTTGTACAAACTTAAAAGTAAAACACTATATATACAAACTATCTCTCTCCTCTCTCTCTCTCTGATAAACTCTCTCTCTCTAACATCTGATAAACTCTCTCCCCTCTCTCTCTCTCTCAACTCTCTCTCTCTCTTCTCTCTCTAACAACAGATTGAAGTGGTGTGTGGCGGTGGTTAGGGGCGGCGGCGGGTTAAGTACGGTGGTGGTGGTGGTGTTGGTGCTTCGGTGGTGGTGGGTTAAGTGCGGTGGTGGAGGTGGTGTTAGTGTGTCGGTGGTGGTAACAGATGGAAGGTGGTGTGTGGCGGTGGTGAGTTAGGGGCAGCGACGGGTTAGGTACGGCGGCGGTGGTGGTTGTAACCATCCTGGTTTTCATACTTGCATTTGTTTGATTTACATTGTAACAAATACCACATTCGGAATGAAACTTCTTTGAACATACTTCCTTTGTGCTTATACATGCTTATACCAATACAAAAACGTGAAACAATTGCAAAGTTTGTTGAGTTTTATGCTATTAAACAAGGTTACATAAACTATAAGGGCCTATTATGACATTTTGTGAAACTACAATTTGAGGGACCTATTTGACATTCTTTGAAACTTGCTTGAAATTATTACTTTTAAATTTCGAGGACTAAAACCATCATTATTTGAAAGTACAAAGTTTAGGGACTAAATTGTTATTTTTGAAACTATGTAAGTAGAAGGGTTAAAAGTGCAATTATTTCAAACTAGAAGTTTAGGGTCCTTTTGGTCATTTTTGAAACCTATTTATAAAAGAAATAAATATATATATTTGATATTAAAAGTCAAGGGTTCGTTTAGTCATTCTTTCAAACTTAAACTCAAGGGACCAAAACCGTTAACTTTGAACCTATAATTAACCGATTTCACTAACCGGGTTAAATCTTTATAAAAGAAATACTCTTTAAATATTAACCCAGTTAGTCTAACTAACTAGGTACTACAGGGGCTGTTATAGTAAATATGAAACTACAGGGACCTAAGTGTAATTATTCCAAAATTCGGTCAAAAAAAAGGGTCAAACCCCTTCGGACCGCTGTGTATGGGATTCGAACTCGTGACCTTGTGTTTGAAACCGAAGTGTCTTAACCAGTTTATCCTCTGTCTCGGAGCTGAAAGATTATGAACTTTAATTCATTTATATTCAACTTAGAATTTTAAATATATTTATTCAAATATGAAACATCAGACATGTTACCACATCTGATCTGTTTCAACCGATTATGTGTTGGTGCGATCTGAACTCGTTACCCACGTGCTCTCAACCCCATTGCCAACCTGTTATCACCATTAATTGACATATAACAGTGCCTTTCGACTGTCATTCGGATTCTTTTTATAAAAAAAATCAAATGGATCGATTCCACTAAAATTGTTGGATCTGAAATCGAATTAGACTTGTATATAAGCCCCTTAGATCAACAAGAACATACTGCACCCCTCACATATCTCATACACATCGAAAACAGTCGGAACCAAATTCTGCAAACCCGCCGGAACCGTCACTCGCCGGAGTTTAACCGACCCATCGTTCCAGCCGATTCCGGTTAGTTGTTTTTTATTCAAATTGTTTGTAATTACCTTTACATGGATTCCCTAGATCAAATTTAGCTTAACACTTAGGAATTGCCCGTTAATTAGATAGGTTGAATTTCTTGTTTGACTTGTTCGTTGACTTTGACTGTCCCAATGTTGAAGATGACTGATTATTTTTATTTATTTATTTTTTTTAAACAGTTAATACACACTTAATCCATATTAAATCCAAATTTTAGAATTAAAATCTGAAATTTTTAGATTAATTATTTTAAATACAATTCTATATAAAAATAATATTTTGACTGAGGTTTTTATATAAATTTGATAATTATAAAATTAAATCAGTTTAATATCTAATAATTCATAATAAATCCATTTTTAGGAATTAAATGCTGAAATTTTTATACAAATTACTTTAAATGCTAAAATTTACGAAAATAATATTTTTACTGATTATTTATATAATTTTGATATTTATATAATTAAATCAGTATTTATACTTATAAATATAGTTTAATTTAATATATTTAAATTATATAACTATATAATTTACATCCAAAATTATTTTTATGACAAAATAGACATAATACTGAGTTTATATAAATTTTGAATCTGAATTTTTATTATATTTAATTATTTAGATAATTAAACTTATATAAACTTGTTTATTGTTAATTTAAGCAAATTAATTCATTTTAATTATTTAAAATGATTTCAAGACCATAATAATTATTTTAAATTAGTAATATTAAAGTTCAATAATTAAAAATGTTATTTTTAATTATTTAGATTTAATGTAATTATTTTGATAATTAATCATATAATTATCATATTTATCCTTTTTAAACCAAATATTTATTATTTAACAAATAATATATATTTTAACCATCTAAATTAATTTATAATTTTTATAAATTAATTATATCACTTGTACAACATTTTGCCAATAATCATTATATTTAATTATGTTATTTAATTATACTAATTAATTATATTTGATTTATTATTACAAATGTTTATATTAAAACAATTACATATCTTTGCAATTTTATCATTTATGTTAAATTAATATTTTTCATAAATAATTCATTTACATCATATTCATATTCCGAGTCCTCTTGTTAGGTTATCCAAACCACATAATTACCATTTAAACAAAACACTACCAAATCCTATAGATTTAGGATTTCCAATTATCCAATTAAACATTATTGTTAATACATATTCCATATTGTTGCATGTTCAATCAATTAGAGTGACGTGGAATCTTAATTCCAAGAATTCTCATACTTTGCATACTTGTTTGAACTTACCCGAGATCAAGGTGAGTTCATAGTCCCTTTTTACATTATTTTTGGGATGATACATATGTTACAATGTGATACAAACTATTTGCTATTTGTGGTTTCCCTGATTGTTTTTGCATTTGCTTAATACTTTGTTGTTTGCTTTAAGAAGTTTACGTTCATCAACTTGCATAAGCCCATCGGTTGTATTATAGCGCTATAGGATTGACGCCCCATCTCACTTCTCATACATTTTGTTGCAATTGTTGTTGTTGTTGGTACTCATGTGAAACTTAGAAGTGAGGTGATATTTCCGAGTATCGTCATAGGTTTGAATGTACCACTAAGTAACTACATGTATTACTCTTTTGCTATAAAGGCATATCGACAACCACTTTTATTCAAACTTTATCTATATTAACATTTTTGCAAAACAAAACCTATGAATTCACTCAACCGTTTGTTGACCCAAATATTTTCCCTAACATATGTTTCAGGTGACAATGTTTGATGACAGGATTTGCAAGAACATTTTACATAGGATTGATCAAGACATATGCCTTAGATTAAATCCAAATTTATCATTTATGAAACAATTTATGTTTTATTTGTTTATGTACTCTCATATTTTCAGATGTGAATGCAATCTATTGAATTGGACTTAAACTATATTTCAACTTAATATAATCTCCATGTGCTCAAATGCATTCTATCAAGTTTCGTGACACCTTTGGCTTTTCCGCCTCCGGCCGGGGTGTTACAGATTGGTATCAGAGCCATGGTTATAGGGATTTAGGTTATTAGAAATTACCTTTGACCTAGACTATAATTTACCTAGGACACTTTCCATTAGTAACTCTTCCGTTATCTTTGCCTTGTCTTCATCTCTATCCTTATCTTTTGTAACCAATGCCTCGTCACTACAGATCTTATCTTTAGATTTTACAAATGCTCATCACCTATCCTTAGGTGATTATTTTCAAAACCTCTTCTGATTTTTAAATTCTCATCAAAGTCTTGGGCTCTAATAACGAACTTGTGCAATCTGGAAGGGTGGATGCCTGTATTCTGAGTTTTCTGTCTAGGCAAGCACTTCGTATAAATCTCATCAGACGCGAGACCAGTTGTGCTTACCTGGGAATTCTTGGGATGAGTATCCACTTATAGGCTAAAGCATGACTTCACCAAGTTATAAGAACCCAACTACTTTGACTTGTCATTGATGTCATTTATTCGTGGAATAAATGATATCCATCTTGTTACGTGTCTTCTTTGATCCTCATTGATTTTATGAAACTACATTATGAAATCACTATAATCTTTCTTTCAGAAAATGCCTCCATGACGAGACACACGTTTGCCTACCTGGGAACTACCGATGAGAGTACAGTACGCCTATCGGCTCAAGGCATGTTACCCTAATTCAAAAGGATTTTTTTTCTTTTCTCCGTTTCAGAACAATCCAAGTTTTTATCGATCTACGTTGTACTATTATCAATTTATTACGATACGATTCCCTCTTTTTCAAAGTTTCAAAATTTTTCTCGAGACCATACCTATCAGATTCAAATTTTCAAACTAGCTGCAGAACGTAGCATGGAAGCTCTAACCGATCACATGGTGTAATCCGGAATCTCCTTATCTATATAAGAAGCTCACTACACGAGCTAATACACACAAGAACTACAATTTCTGATATAATTCAATACCCCATACCCAAACTTTTCTTAGTTCAACAAAACCCCATATCCCAATGGCAAATCTCCCAACAGCATATGCTGAATCTTCAAATGCAGCAAAAATTCATCCCTTCCTTCAGTTTGCTAATTTATGCAACCGGGAGAGGTATCAAAAACTCAAGCATCAGGAAGTTCTTACTATTAGCGGTATTGATTGGCCACAAATAGGAACGTTTGATTTCAGTGGTTTGCTGGCAAGATCACTACAACCTAATACACCCTGGCGCCGTTTCTTCGACATCCTAGAACCATCATACGATGAACTGGTGTATGAGTTCTTGTCCACTTTCTATTACAAAAATAATGAAAATCTTACCAATGAATCCATTCATTTTCAACTTTGTGGGCAACTTCATACTATGTCATTAACAGAATTCGCAGTTTATCTGGGTATATATACAGATGAAGAAGTCCAACAACCCATTTTTACGGAGGCACCAACCTCTTGTTCCTCCGCGGATATGGTAAATTATTGGCAATACCATTCATTAAAAGAATGGTGTGTCAACAATAATTCTACAAGCTTCATAAACCCTTGTTATCAATATATGCACCGTGTTTTAGCCCACACTATCACGGGGCGCAAACATAATCAACACAGGGTTAGAACAATCGAACTTTTCTATTTGTATAGAATTTTTGAGCAAGTTCCTTGTAATATTGCCCACGGGCTTGCTGAATATTTTTCTAGTCAACAATCAAATCCTCAGAGAAGTCTCATGGGAGGGTCTTACATTACAAAAATAGCACAATCATTAGGTGAAGAAACACTAAACTAAATGGTCGGAACCGAGATTGTTAGGGGGTTTGAATCTGCATAAAAGGGGTTAGCTCTCTCTCGGTTGATTCAGTTGCAATGGAATTTCCTCTCCGATGGTTCTGCAAAAAAGAACACCGTTAGCCTCGTCAAGGGGAGAAGAAGGTTCTCTCCTTGACCCGACTCCGGCGTGAGAATAAGTATTGGTAATGGAGAAGATAAGTATTTGAGAAGTGAGAGTGATCTGCGTTTATACCTGAACAGTTTTCTTATTTATAACCGCGAGTTTGGGAGGGAAAACCTGTTATTGAAAAGATGACGGAAGATGCTAACGCCGTAGCGGTTATCTCTTCTTCCGTTAAGTTCTTTGATCCTTCGTTAAGTTGTCCCGATCCGATGTGAATGCACACGGATCGTGGTTTGATCTATGGCTGGGGGACTGCCACGTGGAAAGTGATTAAGTGGAGATTACTCTTCAATTACATGCCTTTGTTGTGATTTCAGGGTTGCTTGTGGTGAAGGCACGTGTCCAGACGGTTATAACCGTCTGGGTGGTGCACGATTGTATTTCTTTCTAGAAGATTACTGCTGTAATCTGGTGTGACACCTTACTGTGTGGATACGGACGAGAAAATCCCAAATCTGGGTAAAATAATATTCAAGTCTGGATATTTAGGCGGAAGTATGGATTAAAGGATTTTAATCCTTTGTAAACGGAAGAAGGCGCAAGGATTTATGTTTTCCTTTGGGCGCGCGATTATGAATTGCTGATTTCCCCTTCTTTGTAAGACCGATGCGCGGCCGCGCAAGGTTAAAAGACTAAAAGGGGTAGTTTGTGGTATGGTCTCAAATCCTTTTTATGAGGTTTTTGGGACCTTACCCCTTCAAGTCTCCCCAGTCTAGTGTTGCTCTTATGCAAGTAAGTGGAGCACTAGACTTACGAGAGAAAGAGTTTTGGCGGGAATTTAGGTGGCTTGTATGGGAAGATTCGTGATATATTTTAAAAAGGTGATTTTGTTTTTCGGAAGCTGGATTTTGTAATCATGATCTAACGTCTGATGACGTCATTTTATAAAAAATTCAGATTTGCGAGAGCTTGATTTCTTACATCGAGATACGTAATGGTGCTTTGTCAGTCTTCATTAATGGGGATATGACCCTAGTTCCTGTAGCGCCGCTTAGATGTGATGTTTTCTGACCATTAATCATGATGGTCAAGTTTTGTCTTATTCTGGGGCATCGTTCCTTTATATTCACATGTGGTGGATGCATATTTGCTTCAGTTTGGAAGAGATGAAAGGAAAAAGTTCTGTTCGCTCCCGGCGACTTTCAGACATCTTAGAGGTTCGTGACGCTGTTGAAGCCTTACTCCTTCTTGCTAACTCTTCGCTGTTGATGTTTGTCGGAGAAGAAAAAGCTGCTGTTCTTGACCCTTCCCTGGTTGCCGGTGTTGATGATAAAGTTTTCCGGCCAGATAGGGTTGCTGATGCCAGTGGTGTTGTGTTGGATGCCGATGGACTGACGGCCCGTTTTCCGATGATCCGGAGAGGAAGCTGTTGGCTGGTGTATCGACGCCGGAAAAAAACTGGTGGTGTGATTAAGTGTTGAAGATGACCGTGTTGCCGGTTGAGTTTTGGCCCTATGAACAGTGTAGTTCTTTTGGTGTTTATGTTAGTTTGTTGCCACAAACTTCTTTTTGAAGATCACTGGTGTGATCGTTGTAAATATTCTTAGTTCTTGGTACTAAAAATTTCCAAAGATCGTTGTCATGATCTTTGTTAAGAAGTGTTTATGTTACACTGGATAATGTATATTTTGATGCACTGCTGTCCGTGTAAATTGTTGTTTAGTTTACAATATGTTGCATGTACTTAATTTCTTTTTAATAGGTTAGGCGAATGAGAGATGGCATTGTGCTCATGTGTGAACGTTTGTCTATAAAGGCGTGTCAGTTTGCCTTTAGACTGTTCATGAGATGTACAACGTGTACCATATTGTTTTCGCAAAAACCAAAAGAATTATATGCAATTTGTAACAAACAGAAATAAAGTAAAGATGATGTCTGCCTTGATAAGAGCGCAAGGCTCGTAATACAAAACATAATAAAGAAATACATTGCCTGTATGTGCTTTCCGCTTTTGAAGGCTTAGCTCATATGTAACACCTGCGCAACTGTTGTGCGTTCCAGGTGCGAGGGACTGAGGTCCCGTCGATCCTTTTTAGGGTGTATGCCCCCTTGCCTAGTACTTCGTTAATGACGTACGGTCCCTCCCATCTTGGAGCTAATTTGCCCGGCTTTTCAGCGTTTGAAGCTTCGTTATCGCGCAAGACGAAATCACCAGGGACAAAAGTGCACACGCGGACGCGCGCATTGTAATATTTTTCGAGCTTAGATTTGTACCTTGCTTCTGTTATGGCGGCGTTCTCGCGCCTTTCTTCAAGAAGGTCCAAATCCATTCTCCTTTCTTGCTCGTTGTTCTGTTTTTCCATGGCTATCATGCGCGGTGAGGGTAAGCCTATTTCATCTGGAATGACAGCCTCAGACCCATAGACTAGACTGAACGGAGTTTCGCCAGTGCTAGTCTTTGGCATTGTGCGATGTGCCCAGAGGATGCTGGGAAGTTCGTCAACCCACCCTCTGCGCGCTATCCCGAGTCGCGCTTTTATGCCGTCAACGATATGTTTGTTTACACTTTCTACCTGTCCGTTTCCCTGAGGATGCGCAACGGACGCAAAGTTATGCTCGATCTTCATTTCTTTGAACCACTTTTGGAGATCGTCTGCTGCGAAATTTGTACCATTGTCGGAAATAATGCTCAATGGTAATCCAAATCTGCAAATTATATGTTCCCATATAAATTTGCGGATTACCATTGCTGTTGTTGAGGCCAGGGCTTTTGCTTCCACCCATTTTGTGAAGTAATCTACCGCGACGATGATGAACTTTACTGCACCTGGCGCGTCAGGAAATGGCCCGACAAGGTCGATGCCCCACTGTTGAAATGGCCAGGCGGAAGTAACGGGAATTAGCGGGTTTTTAGGTCGGAGTGTCTTTGGTGCGTGGCGTTGACATGCCTCGCATCTTCTTAATAGATCGACTGCATCCATGTGCATTCCTGGCCAGTAGTATCCGGCGCTCATTATTTTTGCCACGACCATGCGCGGTCCCGCGTGTATCCCGCATAATCCCTCGTGGATTTCTCTGATAAGGTATTGCGCGTCTGTTTTATCTACGCAGCGTAGTAGTGGGCCCATGAATGATTTTCGGTAAAGGACACCATCCGCCATTTCGTAATTTATTGCTTTGTGTTGTATTTTTCGAGCTTCTGCTTTTCCTTCCGGAAGTTTCCCGTGTTGAAGGTACAAGATAATTGGAGACATCCAGGACGGATCTCCCATTTCTATAACACTTACTTGCTTGAGATGAATGGAAGGATTGGATAATACCTCTATGCGTACCTCCTTTGCTAGATGCTTAAAGCTGGTAGCGGCTAACTTGCTTAGCGCGTCAGCATGTTTGTTTTCGCTTCTGTTTATGTGATTAACTTTGAATGTTTGAAATTGGCTGATTAACATCCGCGCTTGTTCAAGGTACAACGCCATAGCTTCTTTTGCATCGTAATTTCCATTAACTTGCTCAGCTACCAGTTTTGAATCAACATTGGCTTCAAGATTTCTTGCCCCCATTTTTAACGCTAGGCGGAGACCTGCCAAAAAGGCTTCATATTCGGCTTCGTTATTCGTACTTTTGAAATCTAAGCGTATAGCATACGTGAGCTCATGGTTGTCTGGGCTGATTAGTCGGAGACCTGCTCCTACTCCATCGTCATTGGAGGCACCATCTGTGTGTAAGGTCCAGACTCTGTCGTCGAAAACAGGTGTTGGGTTCTGGATTGCCTCACATTCTTGTATTTTATCGATAGGAACTTCAGTGGCAAAGTCTGCTAGAACTTGCCCTTTGATTGCGGGTCTTGTCTTGTAGAAAATGTTGTAGCCTCCCAGTTCAATTGCCCACTTGGCCAGTCGTCCCGCCACGTCGGGTTTGGATAAGATCTGGCCTAAGTGGTAATTGGTAAGAACTGTGATGACGTGACCCGAGAAATACCTGCGTAAGCGTCGGGATGCATGTACTAGTGCTAGGACTAGCTTTTCTATCATTGAGTACCGAGTTTATGGGCCGGTGAGCATTTTGCTGATGTAATAGATTGGCATTTGGATGTTCTCGCGTTCTACCATTAATACAGCACCAACTGCTACTTCCGCGGCAGATAGATATAAAATCAGTGGCTCTTTTTCTTTTGGGGCTGTCAGTGTTGGCAGCTGAATTAAACATTCTTTCATTTGTTTGAATGCGGTTTCCGCTTCAGAAGTCCACTGAAAGTCAGTTTTCTTTGCACAGTTTCGTAGCGTACTGATGAATGGATAAGACTTTGCTGCGTGATTAGCCAAAAATCTGTTTAAAGCCGCTAGGCGTCCGGCGAGCCTTTGCATTTCTTTAACTGTTGCGGGTGACGGCATTAGCTGAATAGCTTGTACTTTTTCTGGATTTACTTTAAAACCATCTTTTGTGACGATGAATCCCAAAAATTTTCCTTCTTCCATGCCGAAGGAGCATTTAGTTGGGTTGAGTTTTAGGCTTACACCGCGCAAGGAGTCGAATGTGCGCTGAATATTGTCAAGCATTATGCCTTCCTCGTGGCTCATGATGACGAGGTCATCCATGTATACCTCGACAGTCTTGCCAATATCATCTTTGAAAATTGTGTCCATTAGGCGTTGATAAGTTGCGCCTGCGTTGCGCAGGCCGAACGGCATTTTGGTATAACAGAAAATGCCTTTATCTGTGCGGAACGCCGTTTTGTCTTCGTCTTCTTCTTTCATCTGGACCTGATGATAACCCTTGTAACAGTCAAGAAAACATTTCCATCTGAATGATGCTAGAGAGTCGACTTTCTTGTCTATCTCTGGAAGCGCGTAGCAATCTTTTGGGCATGCTTTATTCAGGTCTTTGAAGTCGACGCACATTCTCCACCCGCCGCTATGTTTTTGTACCATCACTGGGTTGGCTACCCATGTATGGTATTTTACTTCGCGCAAGATTCCCGCATTAAGTAACTCTGCTACTTGCTCATCCATTGCTTTTTCTTTTTCTTCACTGAAACTGCGCCTCCCCTGAGCAACAGGTTCTACTGATGGTTTGATGTTTAGACAATGTTGTGCGATGTTGCGTGGGACTCCAGTCATGTCTGCTGGGCACCAGGCGAATATATCTTTGTTGTTAGACAATAATTCTTTCAGTTGTATGCGTGTTGCTGGTGAAATGGCTAGTCCTAGCAGAATGGTTTGCTCTGGGTACTCGTTGTTTAGAACCCATTTCTCTGGTTCATTCGGTGCCGAAGGTTTGACTACCTTTGCTGGTGGTTCGTCGTCTACGAACATGACTTCTTTGCTTGAATAGAGTATTGCAACTCCAGTCTCTGTCGGGAATCCGCAAGCAGCATGTGGAATGGAAGTGATCATGCTAAATTCCCTTTGTGACCTTCTCCCGAGCAAGACATCATGACGTGATGTTGCCGGCATGACCATGAAATTGACTGTAACTGTTCGTGAGTGCTCGCTATCAGATAAGGTCACCGGGAAAACAATTTGCCCTAATGGGAATACAGCTTCATTACAGAATCCAGTGAGGGGAAAATCGACTGGTTCTAAACGTGCTTTGTCTTCTGCATCAAGCTGTTTAAAGCACTGTTCGTATATGATGTCCATCGAGCTCCCTGGATCTTTGAACATATAATCAGTTCGGTAGTGACCGAAAATACCAGTGATAATTACTGGTCGTTCTTCCTGAGGGCCCCCAGGAACAACGGGAAATACGACTTGCTGTTCTCTCCAATGTTGATCATAGTTTCGTTTATTTGTCCTCCGTGATGAACCTCCCTGAATCATGTGTATTTGTTTTTGATAACTGCTATATTGGCTGGATTGGATGTCCCCCTTACGTGGTGTTGGTGGGTCCAATCCTGTTGTATCAATTTCTTTTCCAGATCTGATGTTTAACAAATCAGATCTGGCGATTTGAATAACGATTGTGTTTAAAGCAGTTTGGCATCTGCTAAACCAATGTTCTGGAGATTCTTCTAGTTGTAAATTGTTTCCGACGTTTGGTCGAGGACCAGGTTGCCGGTGAGATGACGAATTTTCTGCCATGTACAAAAACAGAAAATGGAATGAACTGAATCGAAACGAGATAGAAACTAGAAAGACTGAGAAAACGGTGGGCGCCAATGAAGAAACACTAAACTAAATGGTCGGAACCGAGATAGTTAGGGGGTTTGAATCTGCATAAAAGGGGTTAGCTCTCTCTCGGTTGATTCAGTTGCAATGGAATTTCCTCTCCGATGGTTCTGCAAAAAAGAACACCGTTAGCCTCGTCAAGGGGAGAAGAAGGTTCTCTCCTTGACCCGACTCCGGCGTGAGAATAAGTATTGGTAATGGAGAAGATAAGTATTTGAGAAGTGAGAGTGATCTGCGTTTATACCTGAACAGTTTTCTTATTTATAACCGGGAGTTTGGGAGGGAAAACCTGTTATTGAAAAGATGACGGAAGATGTTAACGCCGTAGCGGTTATCTCTTCTTCCGTTAAGTTCTTTGATCCTTCGTTAAGTTGTCCCGATCCGATGTGAATGCACACGGATCGTGGTTTGATCTATGGCTGGGGGATTGCCACGTGGAAAGTGATTAAGTGGAGATTACTCTTCAATTACATGCCTTTGTTGTGATTTCAGGGTTGCTTGTGGTGAAGGCACGTGTCCAGACGGTTATAACCGTCTGGGTGGTGCACGATTGTATTTCTTTCTAGAAGATTACTGCTGTAATCTGGTGTGACACCTTACTGTGTGGATACGGACGAGAAAATCCCAAGTCTGGGTAAAATAATATTCAAGTCTGGATATTTAGGCGGAAGTATGGATTAAAGGATTTTAATCCTTTGTAAACGGAAGAAGGCGCAAGGATTTATGTTTTCCTTTGGGCGCGCGATTATGAATTGCTGATTTCCCCTTCTTTGTAAGACCGATGCGCGGCCGCGCAAGGTTAAAAGACTAAAAGGGGTAGTTTGTGGTATGGTCTCAAATCCTTTTTATGAGGTTTTTGGGACCTTACCCCTTCATTAGGTGTCTTAAGTGATCAGATTATCCAGGGATTATCTCCACCGAAGACACCTGGGATTGTAAATCCTTTCACCATGAGGCTAACCCCTGTTCATATTGGTACGCTAACACAACCATCACAGTCGGAGGGAGCTCCAGTTATCTTAGAGAATACCTTCCCACAAAATTTACAACAATCATTTTTGCAGTTTCCTCAACCGTCTTTTTATTGGTTTGATATGCAACCACCGCTGCCATACATACAAGAACATATTACAACTAACCTATCCCAACCTTTAACACCGAACGTCTTACCAAGCTTCCCACCGTTATTTTTCGAGGAGAATTCAACGATACAAGGAACTTGGTTTGATGAAAACATGATGACTCAAGAGCAGTTAGCATCAGAATCCTTTTTGCAAGCACCATTACTGCCACATTCTTTCCAGTCACTGTTGAACGAAGTAGAACAACTGCCACCAACTGATATGGCAGGCCCAAGTACGATGCCTCAAATGAATCTACCTCCAGATTCCTTGGGAGACAAAGTGACTAGGTTAAACCATCAAGTTCAAAATTTGTCTCAACAAATAAGATGGTTGACAGAAAGAAATCAATGGTTGGAAAGCATGCTGATACAAATAACTGATCATATGCAACTGCCTCTACCACCTCCACCACCTTATAATCCTGAATTTGATCCATTACATGACTTATTTCAAATGTAAATTTGTTCAATAGACTGTCAAACAAACAATGTTATCATTGCTAATGTGAAATACGTTTTGATTCAGTTGATGTTATGTTATATTGATGCTTGTTTGATTTAAACAATACCTCAATTTTATTTGTTTCCTCACTTAACTAGAAGTGCTATGTGGACCATGCAACGAAACGCGTAATTTTGGGTGCACACTTAATTACGAGGTTCGAAGCATGGAAATCATAGCAAGCCTTGTTAAGTAAGGTGGCATATGAAAACATTACTTGGTTATGTGATTATCCATTATTTGCTTATTTGTACACACAATTGTTTGCCAAAGATTTACATTACAAATACAGCATAGTACAGTGCCATGCAAAACAATTTCTATACAATGATTCTCGTAAATTCCTCAAAATTATCAGCACCAAACAATGCTCGAGGAATTAACACATTGCTTATCTTTCTAATCATTACAATTACATTCTACGGTCTCTTTCGAATAAATTTCGGGACGAAATTTTCTAAAGTAGGGGAGACTGTAACCATCCTGGTTTTCATACTTGCATTTGTTTGATTTACATTGTAACAAATACCACATTCGGAATGAAACTTATTTGAACATACTTCCTTTGTGCTTATACATGCTTATACCAATACAAAAACGTGAAACAATTGCAAAGTTTGTTGAGTTTTATGCTATTAAACAAGGTTACATAAACTATAAGGGCCTATTATGACATTTTGTGAAACTACAATTTGAGGGACCTATTTGACATTCTTTGAAACTTGCTTGAAATTATTACTTTTTAATTTTGAGGACTAAAACCATCATTATTTGAAAGTACAAAGTTTAGGGACTAAATTGTTATTTTTGAAACTATGTAAGTAGAAGGGTTAAAAGTGCAATTATTTTAAACTAGAAGTTTAGGGTCCTTTTGGTCATTTTTGAAACCTATTTATAAAAGAAATAAATATATATATTTGATATTAAAAGTCAAGGGTTCGTTTAGTCATTCTTTCAAACTTAAACTCAAGGGACCAAAACCGTTAACTTTGAACCTATAATTAACCGATTTCACTAACCGGGTTAAATCTTTATAAAAGAAATACTCTTTAAATATTAACCCAGTTAGTCTAACTAACTGGGTACTACAGGGGCTGTTATAGTAAATATGAAACTACAGGGACCTAAGTGTAATTATTCCAAAATTCGGTTAAAAAAGGGTCAAACCCCTTCGGACCGCTGTGTATGGGATTCAAACTCGTGACCTTGTGTTTGAAACCGAAGTGTCTTAACCAGTTTATCCTCTGTCTCGGAGCTGAAAGATTATGAACTTTAATTCATTTATATTCAACTTAGAATTTTAAATATATTTATTCAAATCTGAAACATCAGACATGTTACCACATCTGATCTGTTTCAACCGATTATGTGTTGGTGCGATCCGAACTCGTTACCCACGTGCTCTCAACCCCATTGCCAACCTGTTATCACCATTAATTGACATGTAACAGTGCCTTTCGACTGTCATTCGGATTCTTTTTATAAAAAAAATCAAATGGATCGATTCCACTAAAATTGTCGGATTTGAAATCGAATTAGACTTGTATATAAGCCCCTTAGATCAACAAGAACATACTGCACCCCTCACATATCTCATACACATCGAAAACAGTCGGAACCAAATTCTGCAAACCCGCCGGAACCGTCACTCGCCGGAGTTTAACCGACCCATCGTTCCAGCCGATTCCGGTTAGTTGTTTTTTATTCAAATTGTTTGTAATTACCTTTACATGGATTCCCTAGATCGAATTTAGCTTAACACTTAGGAATTGCCCGTTAATTAGATAGGTTGACTTTCTTGTTTGACTTGTTCGTTGACTTTGACTGTCCCAATGTTGAAGATGACTGATTATTTTTATTTATTTATTTTTTTAAACAGTTAATACACACTTAATCCATATTAAATCCAAATTTTAGAATTAAAATCTGAAATTTTTAGATTAATTATGTTAAATATAATTCTATATAAAAATAATATTTTGACCGAGGTTTTTATATAAATTTGATAATTATAAAATTAAATCAGTTTAATATCTAATAATTCATAATAAATCCATTTTTATGAATTAAATGCTGAAATTTTTCTACAAATTACTTTAAATGCTAAACTTTACGAAAATAATATTTTTACTGATTATTTATATAATTTTGATATTTATATAATTAAATCCGTATTTATACTTATAAATATAGTTTAATTTAATATATTTAAATTATATAACTATATAATTTATATCCAAAATTATTTTTATGACAAAATAGACATAATACTGAGTTTATATAAATTTTGAATCTGAATTTTTATTATATTTAATTATTTAGATAATTAAACTTATATAAACTTGTTTATTGTTAATTTAAGCAAATTAATTCATTTTAATTATTTAAAATGATTTCAAGACCATAATAATTATTTTAAATCAGTAATATTAAAGTTCAATAATTAAAAATGTTATTTTTAATTATTTAGATTTAATGTAATTATTTTGATAATTAATCATATAATTATCATATTTATCCTTTTTAAACCAAATATTTATTATTTAACAAATAATATATATTTTAACCATCTAAATTAATTTATAATTTTATAAATTAATTATATCACTTGTACAACATTTTGCCAATAATCATTATATTTAATTATGTTATTTATTTATACTAATTAATTTTATTTGATTTATTATTACAAATGTTTATATTAAAACAATTACATATCATTGCAATTTTATCATTTATGTTAAATTAATATTTTTCATAAATAATTCATTTACATCATATTCATATTCCGAGTCCTCTTGTTAGGTTATCCAAACCACATAATTACCATTTAAACAAAACACTACCAAATCCTATAGATTTAGGATTTCCAATTATCCAATTAACATTATTGTTAATACATATTCCATATTGTTGCATGTTCAATCAATTGGAGTGACGTGGAATCTTAATTCCAAGAACTCTCACACTTTGCATACTTGTTTGGACTTACCCGAGATCAAGGTGAGTTCATAGTCCCTTTTTACATTATTTTTGGGATGATACATATGTTACAATGTGATACAAACTATTTGCTATTTGTGGTTTCCCCGATTGTTTTTGCATTTGCTTAATACTTTGTTGTTTGCTTTAAGAAGTTTACGTTCATCAACTTGCATAAGCCCATCGGTTGTATTATAGCGCTATAGGATTGACGCCCCATCTCACTTCTCATACATTTTGTTGCAATTGTTGTTGTTGTTGGTACTCATGTGAAACTTAGAAGTGAGGTGATATTTCCGAGTATCGTCATAGGTTTGAATGTACCACTAAGTAACTACATGTATTACTCTTTTGCTATAAAGACATATCGACAACCACTTTTATTCAAACTTTATCTATATTAACATTTTTGCAAAACAAAACCTATGAATTCACTCAACCGTTTGTTGACCCAAATATTTTCCCTAACATATGTTTCAGGTGACAATGTTTGATGACAGGATTTGCAAGAACATTTTACATAGGATTGATCAAGACATATGCCTTAGATTAAATCCAAATTTATCATTTATGAAACAATTTATGTTGTATTTGTTTATGTACTCTCATATTTTCAGATGTGAATGCAATCTATTGAATTGGACTTAAACTATATTTCAACTTAATATAATCTCCATGTGCTCAAATGCATTCTATCAAGTTTCGTGACACCTTTGGCTTTTCCGCCTTCGGCCGGGGTGTTACATTGGTGGTGGGTTAAGTGCGGTGGCGGAGGTGGTGTTAGTGCGTCAGTGGTCAAGAAGTAAGCAAGTGAGAAGAAGAAGAAAAAGAAGAAAGATGCAGAGGAAGAGTAGTTATAAGCTGGTTTCATTAATTTTCAAGTTGAGCTTCGAAGTTCTTGAATTAATGGCTCCAGTAGTTCTTGAATTAATGGCTCCAGTAGTTGCTGCATGTGACGGTGTTAGCGGTGGTTAGGCTTAGGGTTCCGGTGAGGATGGGGTTGTGGTTGCTGATTTGGCTGGAAAAAAAAAATTCAAATCGGGGGTGTTTAGATAAGGAAAAGGGGGTTAAATTTCTGATTTAGCAGCCTGTTCATGGAGTTCCGGCGAATTAAATGGATTTTTGTAGATAATGAGATATGGTGAGAATTGTTGGAATGAGTAGTGATTTTGTTTGATTCATTGTTATTATTGAATTGTTCAGCATAAAATAGATGATTTCAAAATCACAGGTATGAATAGACTTATGCAATTGGGTATATTCTTGTTTAATATAAAACCCCTTTTCTCATGGTGGATACAAGCACCACCTGCCCAGACCGATTGGTTTGTGGTGGTTTAATATGAGGTTGGTCAAGTAGATTTTGGTTATAGTTTTTTTAATTCGTTTGGTTTGGTAAATGAGTTTATTTTAATTCACGTAAAATCTAGTAAAAACTTGAAGAATTGGTCTATAATCTCGAATTATGGAGTTCCGGCAGTGGTGATGGTCACAGGTGGTGGCTGGGGTTGGTGGTAACCAGGTGGTGGCGGTGACGGTACCGGGAGGTGGTGATGGTGGTCTGTAGGTCTATATAATTAATGTTTTGTTTTTAAATTGTACAAAATGACCCTTTTAATAAAAGTTATTTACAAACTAGCCCCTGAAAAGCTCAAATGACAAGAATGCCCTCATGTGCCTTGCACATGACCAGATTTAACTAAAAAATCTAACTGGGTTTGGCCTAAAGGACATAACGTGCAATATTTGCAAACATTAAGGACAAAACTCATCAATTTTAAAGACAAATGACAGCGCCTGCAATTTGGGACATACATAAAGGAAAAAAGTTGTAATTTACTCTTTAAAATATGAAAAAAAACATAAAGTACAAATGCAATTTCTATTTTGTTACTCTTTAATTGTTTAACATATATTTTTGGGCTATTTTGATTAGGTTTGTAAACGAGCCACACCAGGGGCAGACCTAGAGTATTAGAAGGGGTAATCTCCGTTGCCCCTTGACGCTCTGACAATATGTAAATCTTGGAAAAATTTGACCTTTTTTTTATTTCGTTACCCTTTTTTTGAAACGTTACTCCTAAGCGAATTTTCTAGATCTGCCACGGAGCCACAAAAATATGAATGGAGCATGTCCGTTTTTGTGCATTTAATTTTAACCAAACATGAACAATTAAACGGACATGTTTTCTTGTTCGTTTGTTTAGAAAATACGTATATTTGTGTTCGTTTGTTAATAATATAAACGAATGATTTACGAATAAACATGACTAAACATAGATGAACGAACGTAACCAAGCTGACACCAATTAAAAGTAATCATAAACGTCAATTTGTCTGGATTATAAATAACAAAACTAGACTAATACGTGATATTTTAATTTGGTAAAATTAGGGTAAATTGTGATGGGCCTAAAATGTTTAAATAAATATCTACATGAGCGTAAACGAACAAGCTTAAACGAGTGTAAACTAACAAATATAAACAAAGGTAAACATAAGTTCACGAAATAGACATGTATTCATGTTCGTTTGTTCATCTAACTAAATGAACAAAAAAAATCTTGTTCACAGTCGTTTGTTTAATAAATAAAGGGTAAATTGTGTTTTACGTCCTTTAAATTTAAGTAAATATGCAGACACTGTCCTTTAACTAACGAAATTACACTGGATGTCTTTTATGTTAGAGTTTTTCATCATACGGTGTCATTTTGCCCTAACCCAATTAATTTTTTTGGTTAACTCTTAATACCTGCCACTCACATGAGGGCATAATGGTCATTTTCACTTAATAACTAAAACAGAAAAAATAAAAATACCCGTGAAACTTCAAGAGGAAGATATGTTTTAAGTGCAAATGACCATTATACCCTCATGTGAGTGACACATGTTAAGAGTTAACATAAAAAATTAACTGGGTTAGGGCAGAGGACAAAACATGATGATAAACTGTAACGTAAAGGACATCCAGTGTAGTTTTGTTAGTTAAAAGACAACGTCTACAATTTTGTTCAAACTTAAAGGACGCAAAATACAATTTACCCTTAAATAAACAAACGTTATTGAATTTCTCATCGAACAATTCATGAATTGTCCTCTTAACATTCGATTAGTTTACAATTCTAAGGGGTAGCAGCGCAACTTTTTCCTGTTTACCAACTATCTCGATGTAAATTCGTCTTAAAAAAATTATGTACACATTTGTTTATTTTCCCTCTTCTCAAAGTAAATTCCCTAAACCATCACTAGTGTCTGGGGTTATAGGGTGGTTGTGGTTCACAATGGTAAGAGACCTTAACAAGTTAAAGTGATGTTTAACAGAATTAATAGTAGTATAAAAAGTACTAATATTACAAAAATAATATGATGTGACATAATTTGATGGTGTGAAGCTTATGTGAATGACACATCAACAGATGATTTACAAGATAAAGAGCTAATTAAAAGTAATCATAAGCATCAGTTTTTTGGGAAAAAAATAACAAAACTAGACTAATATATAATGAGTAATATTTTAATTTCGTAAAACTAGACCAAATTACGATGTACCTAAAAATGTTTAAATGAGCGTAAAGGAAGCGACTTAAACAAATGTAAGCTAACAAATATAAACGAATAACACATAAATAAAAGTAAACATTTAAATGAACGAACGTGAGACGTGTTTGTGTCTATTCATTCGTCTAACTAAATGAACCAAAAACTTATTCACATTCGTTTGTTTATTAAATAAACGAACATTAATGAATTTCTCACCGAATCATTCATTGAACATTCAATTTGTTTACGATTCTATTCTTGATGCGCTTAAAGTAACTATCCCTCTTCTCAAAGTAACTTCCCTCAATCACCACTAGTGTTTGGGGTTTTGTGGTGGTTGTGGTTCACAATGGTGTAGGAGACCCTAACTCAACAAGTTAAAGTGATGTTTAACAGAATTAATAATACTAGTAGTAGTATTAATATTCAATAATTAAACTAATATATTACAAAAATAATATGATGTGACATGATTTGATGGCGTGGTCTTATATGAACGATACATCAAAGCTAAAAAGATAACAAGTTATACGTCTAATACATCATTTTTTATGTCCTGATAAGTTGGTCTAGTGGTTAGTCATTTGGTTTCTTTACTTGAGGTCCCAAATTCAACTCCCATTAGCATTACTTTGAAGGACATTGGTAATGACAATGAAGTTTAGAACTAGACCTCTCTAGAGGTCGCCAGTGCGAACCGGGTTTTACCGCAGTGGGCCTTCGGGCGGCGGATTTTCTCCGGAACTGGTGGCTTGATGACTCGGGTATGCATCCAACTCTGACCGTTATGAAGGAAGGAATGTATTTGCTCGATTAAGTGCATCCCAGAATGCTTATCCGGTAATTTAATTTGCCATTAAAAAAACATCATTATATCAAAAGATACAAAATTAAAAGTATGTTACATACCATGCCATAACTTTTGATAAATTAATAAGAAAACAAGTGGTAATTTTTTTGAACCTTTTCAAATTTGTTCAACAAAATACTAAAATTAAAATTAAGAAGAAAAAAAAACAATTTGATAAAGACTTTGATATTGGCAGTTTCTCTGATAAAGACACCGCCCCCTCAAAGGCACAAAAAACTTTAGCGAATGCTTTGTTTAGCAAAATCGCTCAAAGCCTGGGGGAAGTTTTTGATTTGTCATCCTGTCAGAAGGCGGTATTTGAGTGCCTGAAGGGTCCCCGTGCTCATAATTTTTGATGGTTATCCCAATTGAGGGGTTAAGACAATGCATGTCTGTAGTAGAATATAGAGCCATTCTCAAATACCGGTTGATGATCCCTTTGTACCCGGAAGATGAAACATGCCGATATGCCGTAAAGCTTGTATGAATAAATACGGGGAGCACACAGTTTATTGTAAAGAGCTCTCTGTGTTCAAATATCGGTCTGACTGGGTGCATGATGTTTTGTGGGACATCCTGAGAAGAGCTGAGATTTCTGCTAAGAAAGAGGCCACTGTGAATTTCCTTACGGACCCTATGGAAGAGAGATCTACTATGCGATCCGCGGATCTGCTTGTCTTTGGCTGGGCTGGGGAAACATGCTTGTGTGGACCTCATGGGGGTTTCCCCTTAGGTTGGTTTAAGGGAAAACACGTTTGTAGCTGGACAAGCATCAAGAAATGCAGAATAAAAAAATGGATAAGCACGCTAAAGCTTGCACAAAAAACCAACATATCTTTTTTCCTTTGATACCTTCGGCTCCCTAACACCAGAAGTTATCCAATACTTGACCAGGATCCAACGGGTCATCCACAGCAATTGTGCTGCCCCATGTGGACAAATAATTGTCTTTGGAATGTTAGGATTTGCAATTTAGAAAGGGTGATGGCGCAGCTTGCTGTCCGTCTACCTTCTGTTTTAATGTAACTTGATTAAAACGGTAATAAACTTTGTTTTAAGATAAAAAAAATAAATAAAGAAATTAACTAGAAAACAAATGGTATCTGTTTTGAACTTTGTCAAATTTGTTCAACAAAATTAAAAAGAAAAATAAAAAAAAAAAAGAATACAAGAATAGTCTTTGTTTAATTCAAACGTTATGACATTTACGTCAAAGGGTATATTCCACTAGATTCGAAACAAACATAGCATATTTAGTAATTCGTAATTACTACTAATTAACAATTTCTACTCTTTTTCCACATCACGTGCTCCTCACGTGACCAAAACCCTCCCTATAAATACAAACCGTGTTTTCTCATTTACTCACCGCGTCCACCGTTTCTCATTTCTCACCGTCTGTTTTTTTACTTCTTCACAAAGCAAACAAAAAATCTCAAAAAAAAAAAAAAAAAAAAAAAAATTCTTTTGAAAATCGTGTTTCACATAAAAATAACCCTCGAAATTCACCGGTGTGCACGCTCGATTTGAGGTTAGTATTTCATGTTTGTTTAGTGAATTTGTAGTGATTTATTGTTTGATTTTTTTTTTGTTTTGAAATTTTGTGTTGCTTCATGTTTGAAATTGTTCAGATTAGTTAGAAGTTAGATCTAGGGATTTTGTTTGTTTGTTTGTTGTTAATCGCTGAGTTCTTGGTACTTGTAAAAGTTTTAATTTTGTAATTTTGGAGTTTGTTTTAGTTTTTTTTTTTAATTTTAATTTTATGTTGATTGTTTTGATTTGGGGTCTGACTCACTATTCATTAGGCCGGTAAACGAAGTAAGGAAACCGAAACATTTAGCGAAATGTTCGGTGGGAAGTTTGTTTATTTAATAAACAAACATGAACGCCTGTTTCTTTGGTTCATTTACGTCCATATATGTTCGTTTGTTTAAACCTAAGTAGCTAATGTGGTAAAATATCAGATATCGATCAAGGACCAATATTTGAGATATCAGTTATCGCATTGGGATATCGGTAATCTTAATATCATGCTAAATTTATATAGTGTAAATTATTTTTTAAGTCCCCGTGTTTTAGTGGTTTTAAGCATTTAAGTCCAAAATCAAAAAGTTTAATGCCCTGAGTCCCTATCCGCTTATCTTATAATATTTTGAGTCGCTGTGTTTTGGTGATTTTAACCACTTGAGTCCAAAATCAAAAGTACAAGTGTTAAAATTTGTACTCAAAACGTTATAAAATGAGTGGTTAGGGACTCAAGGCATTAAACTTTTTGATTTTGGACTTAAGTGGTTAAAACCACTAAAACACATGGACTCAAAAAGTAATTTACTCATTTATATATATAGCAATTTAGCACTAACAATTTAGTATACTCTCCTACCATTAACAAATTAACCTTTTACAACATTCCAAACACTAACAGTTGTAGCAAGCAGGAGCTGACTAAGACTTAAAACACTAACAATTAAGACTTAAAACACGAATAGCAACAATAAGAAGTAAGATGAATGGTAGAAGTAACGAGTGTTAAAGGTGTGTGCAGGTGGGGCCCACCTCTTTTCAACCAATATTTTTTTTTTGTTTAATAGGGGGCTTTAAACCATTGCATTCAAGTTAAAGGGAGGGGCTTTAAAGCCCCCCATATGACGTGGCGCCTAGGTGGATCTGACGTGGCGTGATAAAGCCCCTAGGGGCTTTATACCATCCCCTCTAGCCTTAGTAGGTGTCTTAAATCGAAGTGAAATACCAATTTTGCCATAAAGAGTTCTATTATAAGGTTGTATAGATATATGTGTGTGTATTTATATATGTATATGTATAATTGTTTAGTTTTATATTTTTTAATATAAAAGTTCATTTATGCTCATTTACATTCGTTTGTGTTTGTTTAATATACTGTTACAACATGATGAATGGTTTAAATTAGTGGAATATGTATTGTTTAATCCTAGAATTCCATGAATAAACTAGCAATTTTCTGCTTTTATAGTCTATACAGCTTAATGTATCTATTTTGCGTTTAAAATTTGTGGTAGTTAAGCTTGAGATGGGCTTGATGAATATAACCCTGTAAGGCTCTTTTAGTCTGAATGGGCTGCTTTCATTCTACCGTAAGAAAACCGGCTCCTGGACATGAGAACCCGATAATACTTGCTTCTCAAACAGCTTGTAAGATGATCATTTTGTCATCAAACATGTTATTTGACTCATTTTGCTTATGTTTGCCTCTATAATCGTCTTTTGCATTTTCAGTTAGTGTCAGTGAAGTTGAAGCTCTATTTGAGCTATTCAAGAGCATAAGCAGTTCTGTAATCGATGATGGATTAATTAATAAGGTAACCCATGTTTCCATTAATGTTTTGTTACTCTTCACTCATTTTCTTCATTATCATTTGTTACATTAAGGTCCACTTTTGATATATTTGACGGCCTTTTACATAACCTTTAACAGGAAGAATTCCAATTAGCTTTGTTCAAAAACCGAAAGAAAGAGAATCTTTTTGCAAACAGGGTATGTTGCTTCTCCATTTTATTTTTAATCATGTAAAGTTTGGTTTTTGTTTTTCAGTCGCGTAATCTGAAATCTTTGTTATTTTTTATCCTTTTATTTGTCTTTCCCACTTTGGAGCATTTATTTACTTGTTTTTATGGTGCGTAAGTATTCAACTTTACAAAAGTGGTGTGGGTTCAAATCTTTGCAAGTGCAAGTTTTGGTGACATTTAGGCAATGTTTTCAGGACCGGACCAGACGTCGAACCGGTTTTCTTATCAGTTCACTGGTCAGGCCAGTCGAACCGGATGTAAGACGTGGGTGATACCGTAAATATTATAAAAATAAATAGGGAATATTGAAATCTTTTAATCAAAATCCTGTTCAACCGCCCAGTTTTCCGGCCAGATTGCCGGTTCGCGGTCCAACCAGCCGGTTCGACTCAAAACAGGTCTGATGGGGTACCGGACTGGCCAGACCACAGTTCTCGGTCCGATTTTCAAACACTGTATTTAGGTGTAAAATTGGTGTTCAAATTTTGTGATCAAGTATTAAACTTCAGTTACAAAAACATAATTAGGGAAGAGAGATGGTTTTTTGTTTAAGTTTAGAAAATAACTATCATTTAAGGCACATCTTTGTGTTTCTAAATTTATATTATTCATCAATGAATCGTATTACAAACACTTTCGGCATACTTTTTTTTTTTTAACGGCCAACAGAATCAATCCAGAGCACTCTCGGGGCACCACTGGACAAACGGAGTACTCCGAGAGTAACCTGAGTCCACCACCAATTCCGGGGAAAACCCGGTAACCCACCCGCCCGTAGGCACGACAGTGAAATTACCGGTAAAACCCGTTTGGCTCAAGGATTTAACCCAGGTTTCCCTGGGTCTCCTATCATTGCCCACCAGTGCCTCACTCTGCACCAAGTGGGAGTCGAACCTGCATCTCTCAAGAGAAATGCAAGCCCTCCACCACTTGATCTAGAGATCATTGGCTACACGAATAATATCTATATTAAACACTCGATTTTGGATACAGATTCATATAGATATACACATTTACCGATGTTCCTTTACGACCTTTAATGCATTTCAAATTATTCAAATTACTTAATTTGCATAAGACCAATGGGGTGATGGTCAATTGGCAAAGGCAAAGCCTTTAAACACCTTGGGTGAGGGAGGTCTTGGGTTCAAGTCCCACAGACGACAGGAATAAAAGAAATTTTCCGTTCGAAAAAAACTTAATTTGCATATGAATATTGGATAGAAAGGGAAATACATAAATATTTTGCATTTATTTTTCTTTTCTTGACGCTTCAAAATTTCGTATGCAGATATTCGACCTCTTTGATGTGAAGCATAGGGGGGTTATCGATTTTGGCGACTTTGTTAGAGCAATGCACGTTTTTCATCCCAACGCCCCTCAAGAAGACAAGATTAGTTGTAAGTTGATCGTGTTGGTCAACACTAGATTACCAAAATGCCCATGGATGATCTTATAGTATAACACTCGTTTTTTTTTCTGTTTCAGTTTCTTTCAAGCTTTATGATATGGACGGGACAGGATTCATAGAGCGTCATGAGGTGAATCTCTACTATTTATATCTTAAATAATTTTGTGACTTTTCAATGAAAATATAAATAAGAATCCACGCAATGACCATAGATACTGTGTATCATTTTTATGGATGCTTTTTGCAGGTTAAGCAAATGTTGATTGCGCTTTTATGCGAGTCTGAGTTGAAGCTTGCTGATGAAACCATTGAGACAATACTTGATAAGGTGATTTTACATTTCTTTTATTGTGACATTAACACTCTAAGTACGCCACGAATATTAATTACACAAAAGAAAAAAAGAAGATAAGCGATTTTTTCTTAATTTGGCTCATGTACAGATTTACTATCACAAATGTTATGTGTTTAGCTGATGTAAAGCAAAATGTCTGTTATAAGAGAGTGATGTTATTATTCATCAAAGACAAATATTCGGTGAATGTTGGATTTTCGCAAAAAAACAGACGTAACTAATATTTTTTTATTCTATTTTGTAAGGGTAGACAAATGTCATTTATATCATTTTAAAATTTTTATAATACATTTACCCTTTCAAAACACTAAAATATCGTATTTCTCATTCCATATAGTAATTAAAGTAAATTGGCTGCCGGTCTATTTACAAATAGGATACCCATATGACAAGGAATGGATAAATATGGCCTTTTTAGTGTTTCAAAGGGCTATATGATGAAGTTTTGTAACACATGAAATTGTCTTGATTTTTGGCTGAAACGTGATTCGTGTCTCCTTTTTTGTTTAATCAGACATTTTTAGAAGCGGATGTTGACCAGGACGGGAAAATAGACAAATCAGAATGGCACAATTTTGTCACCCAAAACCCTTCCTTGCTCAAGATTATGACTCTTCCATATTTAAGGTATAAATTACGTTATGGTAGCACATTCATTTCGGAACCAATAGATAAGAACACATAATGCACCTGTACTTAATGCGTAAGAGGATAGTTGAAGTAGTGGGAGAGAGAAAGTGGCCGTTATGTAACAGTCTTATGTATCATATTCAGAACATTTTAGTAGTTCTGAAATGAATGCCCCTCTATACATATATGTATGTTTACGTATACATAAATACCATTGTGCATATAACATTCAGAGCAATAGGTACAAGTGTATCATACGTGTGTATGTATTAATGGTGTTCAGTGTCTTACTAAGCAAACTGATGTGAAATGCAGGGACATCACAACAACTTTCCCGAGTTTTGTGTTCAATTCTGAAGTTGAGGAGATCGCGACATGAAGAGAACAGATTAGAAGTTGCGTCGTTAGTTCTTTTGATCAGTTTATGTGTTGAAGATTGATGAGATTAGAAGTTGCCTTCTTATTTTGAGCCCTGTTTTGGTTTGGCTTTCTTGAGAAGAAACATCAATAGGGTTGATATTGCTGAAGTGTTTGTCTTTTTTTTTTTGCTTCATATCAAATCATGATCGGTGTTTCAGAAGTTGATTCGATCTGTTTAGATGTTAGTGATTGATCGAAGAAATGGTATCATGTAAATGACGTTCGATCAGATTTATCATCTTTGATTTTATTATAACAATCTCAATATAATGACTGCATATCAGTATATCACAACCTATCGCTATCCCTGCTGTCACCTCCACTTGCATCGCTGGCGTCGACACCACCTACTAGTCGCCAAACCACTATTTACCCTATGTCCGTAATCACCACTAGCCACCATGATATTAATAACCAATACAACGGTTGATTGTTGAACATGTTATGACCCGAACCATTTTACTCGGATTCAATTGACCCGAATCTGTGTTGACACGTTGCACAACCCGACCGACCCGAATATTTTGCCACTCCTTGTTGAAACCATGACAAGAAAAAACTAGTAACTATATGAAGCTGGAACCTTTTTCCCTGACTAAACGTAATAACCCCAGTGGACCCATAATTGTTTTTCATGGGGTGCGGAAGTTTCTAAGGGTTGGATGTCTATGCTAAACATTAAAGAAAAAATCGGTCCGATTCGGATCGGGTCGGGTCGGGTCGGATCACATAACAAAAGTTTATAACTATATGAACATTGTTACATCATATGTACAATAAATAACACCAATTAAAGAAACAAAATTAAATATGTATCATTGTTTTTAAAGAAAAACAAAGATAAAAAGTGAAAATGTAACCCTTAAATGGAAATTCAAAGTCAACTTTGAGTTGTAAAGAGAGTGGTATACGTGTCAGTTGCTTTAAAACAAAACTTTTTAATGAACCATTAAATTACAAGAATACCCCCTATTTAAATTAATATTAAAAGGTCATCTTCTCAAAACTTTTTACGGCGAACATCAGTTTCACCGTTTTTTCTTTTATTTCAATTACATTTGCTTCCATTATTCTTCTATTAGCAATTTCATGGGGTGCGGTATCAAAATTTCATGGGGTGCACTATAGATTTTCACATACGTTTAACACTAAAAATAAAAATTTCAAGGGGAGCGGCCGCCCACCCTGGTTAAGCAGTAGGTCGCCCCTGAATAACCCATACCTAAAAGCTAAGATCATCTATAATAGGTGGCTCCATAACCGTCTCCACGCACTTGCAATGTGCTGAAAACCTTTTTTTTTTTGCACAAGAAAGGCCACCATACCTCTTTTTTACGCATCATGCCCTCTCTTTTCCAAGGCTATTCCCTCTTTTTGAATAAAAAACCCCCTAATACTAGAGATGGCCAAAAAAAACTGGTTTGGCAACCGAAACGGACAACCCAACCCAAATGGTAGCCAAACCAGTTTCACCAAACCCGGTCCCAAAACGATTAAAACAAGCAGTTCCGCATGGTTTGACTCACTAAACACCAAAACCGACCCGAACCGGTTTCACACCCAAACCAGTCCCCGAACCGACCCGACTGAAACCGGTTTTGACTGTTGTAAATGTTCTAGCCATTAGAAAACGATCATTTGACCACTTGAGGCTCATTTCTAGCTGATTTTGGCCCCTCCAAATCACTATTTTGCCTTCCCACCTCATTATAAAAACCTAGTGAGTGTATTTGGTTGATCACAACTTGCAAAAACGCGAAAAACACTCTTCTCGAGTTTTCGTAATGACTTACTCACAATCATCCGTTGGTGGTGTTGGTAAATCCTCCTCTGAACTGCAAGTTCAAATTCTAAAAACGGAGCGAAACCCCAAAATTTGGGGCGGAGGAGGTTTCGGTTTATGTTTATTTAAGTTGTGGTAGTTTTCATAAAAGCATTAGCTCATACAAGTAGTTTTAATTTAATGCACTCATTTACAACCAACCCTCTTGACATGAATGTTGCGCCCCTTTTGTCTAACTCCTTGATCGAACTGATGATTTTCTAGAATGTCGGTCTCTGTACATCCAAACCCCTTACAAGTAAGAGTAAACTGTACTACCGCCGGCTTTGAAAAGTTGATGGTTATGTATAAAAATCCTTACAAGTAAGAGTAAGCCGTTTTTAGACTTTGTGCGAATAACCAAGAATATCGTATGGATGTTTTCCACCCCGAAATTTATAAACAAAAAGTAAAAAAGGGCTATGTACTCACCTTGTGATTGAGTGGCTTAATTTGACTTGAATGCGATCGCGAGATGCCATAAAGTTATTAAGGTTTGTAAAAGATTAGTTTATGATGTTGGAGGGTGCAATGTGAAATACTAGAAAGGTTTATTAAACCATAGTTGAACGTCCAACGTGCGGATTCCTAGGAAAGAGTTGGTGAATAAAATCGCTCAAATTGCTCAAGTACCCGGTCTTTCCTAGATAGAACCTTTTGTTTGCCACATAACTACATACCGGTTTAATGGTTATTTTATTTATATGAAAAGGAGTAAAAAGATCAAAAGAAATGAATTGGATAAAATAAGACAGTTTCAAAAAAAAAAAAAAAAAATTGAATTTTGCCAGCTTTGCACATTGTATTTGTAAGGGCTGTAGAAGATTGAATACTTGGAGAGTTGGAGTTAAAAGGCCAATAATATTACGGATCAAAAGGTAATCCGAAGATTTACATATACCATAGAAAATCAGACCCATTTGAGCATGTTTAATGGGCCTTCAAAGTGCATGCCAGTTTATTGGAAGAGAAAAATGCCCGGGTAGTCCCTGTGGTTTCGCCTTTTTTCACCTATAGTCCCAAACTTTCTAAAATTACCTGAATAGTCCCCAAGTTTTCATTTTTTGTTCCCGGATAGTCCCTGGGTCTAACTTCAGTTTGTTTTCTCTGTTAAGAGGGTGTGAAATGACAAAAATACCCTTTCCTTAAAAGGCCAAACCACAGGGACTATCCGGGCATCTTCTTCAATTTTATTTATAAAACCCCACCACCACACTTCATCTTCAACCTCCACCCACCATCACCCTCCTCCACCCTCCACCATCACCGCCACAGTCATTCTCCACCAAATCAAATGCAGAAATTAACCTCTCACTCTCAAATGTCGTTTGCTTCTAGTACGATCAAAACCCTAAATTCCTTTAGAAAATTTCAGCCGCCAGACTCCGATGAAGATGATTAACGATGAAATATGAACGACGGTGATGTGCAGGTTGGTCGGACTGTTGTTGACCGGGTCAACCCGTTTGAATGAGTTGACTCGAACCTTGACCGGTGTCGACTGAACCGAACCTGAATCTGAAGTGAACCGTACCTTGGACCGAGTATACCCGAACTTAACATGACCCGAACCAACCCGACTCAAACCATCACCACCACTGCAATCGTAGTTGTCGCCGGTACCGGTAAAACAGCTAGCCACCGTCGGCCATCAAAGCACCACCGTCACCATCAACATCCTCAGTTATCATCATCAATAATCAGAGAAAAAATAAATAAATAATAAACGTATGATGTGATCCGAAAGAAAAGAAATTAGAAAGAGAGGATGTTGTTGAAGATTTACCCGATCACCACAGCCGAAGCTGCCGATTTCTGCCGCCACCACTTCCAGCGGCGCCGCTCTCCTCTCTGTCATCTCGGGTCCGATGTCAACCACCACAGCGCCACCGGCTGTGGTGGTTCTTGTGTTCGTTGTCGTCCGCCGCCACTCAGCAGATGGTGGTTGGCGGTTTGTTTGAGAGGAGTGAGAGGAGGAGATGAGTGTGGGTGTGAGGTTATCATCGAAGAAGGAGAGGGCACAGGGGTTTTTTCTGGTGTGCGGGTTATGATTCACAGGGTGGTGGGGGAGGGTGGAGGAGGGTGATGGTGGCGGTGATGGTGGAGGGTGGAGGAGGGTGATGGTGGGTGGAGGTTGAAGATGAAGTGTGGTGGTGGGGTTTTATAAATAAAAATGAAGAAGATGCCCGGATAGTCCCTGTGGTTTGGCCTTTTAAGGAAAGGGTATTTTTGTCATTTCACACCCTCTTAACAGAGAAAACAAACTGAAGTTCGACCCAGGGATTATCCGGGAACAAAAAATGAAAACTTGGGGACTATTCAGGTAATTTTAGAAAGTTGGGGACTATTGGTGAAAAAAGGCGAAACCACAAGGACTATCCGGGCATTTTTCTCTTATTGGAATTTCATAAGGTGTTCATATGTTAGCATAAATAGATTTTGGTTTTGATTAGAGCTATGAGCCATCATTCCACATGTTTTGATATGGGATTATGTATTATTCAATGATATTTTGATATAAAAATAAGATGGATGAATGAATAATATGAACAAGATGATGGATGTTATGATATCAACAACATCATTTTGTGTAAATTTCCTTTGTTTGCTCCATGATTGCTACAACAAAGGAATAGATGTTATGATCATGGATTCAACATAATTGATGAACATTCAAAGTGTCTAAGATGATTCATGTTATTGAAGAACAAGATCATCATCATGAGCAAAATTGATGAATGTTATTGAAGAACATCATCATATTTTTTGTTTTTAATCCTATGAGAGGTCTATGATTATTATAATTGATGATATAATACCATGAACTTCAAGATTTTGAAGATCATAATAATAAATAACATGAATGTAAAAACATAAATTAAAATCTAAACTACAAGAACTACAACAAAATAAAGAAAACAATTAAAAGAAAGAAAGAAAAAACGTACTTAAAGACTTCTTTAGAGAGGTTTTTGTAAAGCAAGAGGATAAGAAAACTAGATAATGGAAGGTCCTATGTATAGTTGAAATCCATGCGGTTTGAATTGATGAGGAGGTTAAGGCTAGACGGTAGCCGACCCAAACACCATGCCCCCCTCTCCCCGGTTCTCGTCCTCCCCGTCGCGTACAAGACGTTGGAGACGGAGCACAAAAAGATAAAATTTTGCCTTCTCCCATGTATGTGACCGTTTGAATTTTTTTTTTCCAATTTCAAAAAAAAAAAAAAAAAAACAAACGGTTATATTTCTATTTTTTACCAAAATCCAACAAAAAATTATATATATTCCCCACTTTTACACCATTTTTCATCATTTTTCACAATTTTTCACCCACTACAACTCATCTCTCTCTCTCTCTCTCATTTTTTAAAACATTCTTCCCTTTTTATAAAAAAATTATTCTACCATGGATCCCTTCAACCCGAACGTCCCCGACAACCCTAACAACCCCAACAACCCGACCCCCGAATGTATTTTCAGTGCTGGGGTACTATCAAACGATGGAACCGAACCAATTCGGTCAATTTTCCGCAAACGCTTTTGCTGCTTTCCAAAACTCACCGAATGTTTTTGCGAACACGCAACAAACTCAAGCCATAATCCTTTTAATATCCAACCCGTGCAACCCATTCAACCCGTTCAACCCGATCAACCATCGCAACCCATTCGAACCGAACCCGACGAAGATGTTGTTGAAGTTGTTCCCGAGACCCAACTGCAAAAAAAAAAAAAAAAAAAAAAAAAAAACAAACGAAAAAAAGGCAAGAAAGTTGCGGGTGAGCAAAGCCAACCGTCCAAACCGAAGCCGAAACAATGGACGCAACTCGAGGAAGAAGCCTTAGCAAAGGCTTATATAGGCTCGAGGAAAAATTGCAAAATGACATCATGAAGAATCATCAAAGTGGATGATTTTTATAAGTTTATGTTTTCTTTAAGTTATTAGAATTTTTTTTAAGTTTATGTTTTTTTTAAGTTTATGTATTGTTTTTTTAATAGAGAAAAATGCCCGGATAGTCCCTGTGGTTTCATCTTTTTTCACCTATAGTCCCTATCTTTCTAAAACTACTTGAATAGTCCCCAAGTTTTCGATTTTTGTTCTCGGATAGTCCCTGGGTCTAACTTCAGTTACTTTTCTCAGTTAAGTGGGTGTTGAAATGACCAAACTACCCTTTCCTTAAAAGGCCAAACCATAGGGACTATCCGGGCACCTTCTCTTTGTAAAACCCATCCACCCTTCATCTTCAACATTAAGAAACCCTAATACCCACACCCTGCTTCTCTTTAAATCCACTACCAAACACCCCCTGCCTCTTGTTTTCCCTACCGACGAGCACAAGGGAGTCCGACTGGACTCCGGTGACGGGTCTAAATAGTTAATCGGCCGGCAAGACACCCCAAACACCTCCCCTCGTCGACAAAACGGACCACCACCGTCCGGTGGTGGTGAGCGATGGCTGCGGAACCAGAGAGACAGAGAGGAAGAGAGAGAGAGAGACCGAGGAGAGGGAGAGAGATGGCGGTGGTCCGTTCCGTTGTGATTCTCGAGTCCTTTGTCATCAGATCAGTTCCAGACGCAAACACGGTCGAGCCACCATGTTTTCTGGCTCCGATTCGGGACTCGCATCGCCGCCGATTCAGGTTAGAATTTGGTTTGGGTCACGTTTCAGAGATCTTGTCTATGTAGTTTCCTTTCTACCTTATTACTGGCGAGCTATGCAGGTTTGGCGAAAATCTATTCTTGCTGAAAACACCTCCAGCTCAGTTGATTGATTACTTTACATTAACGATGTGCTGATATTCTGTTTTCATATTTTAAATTATTGTTGTGTAGTGTGCTCGGAGGTGGCTTGATGAAGGTGACACAGGCCATTTGATTAACTTGGGGAAATATGCATCTGCAATGTTAGCAGCGGGGGCAAACTTGGGATATGAACAAGAAAAGAGTGTGGGATGGCTATGTGCGGTGGTGATAATGTCAAGTATCGCAACTGTGTACCAATTGTATTGGGACTTTGTGAAGGATTGGGGTTTGCTACAGATGAACTCTAAGAACCCATGGTTAAGAAATGAATTGATTCTGCGCCAGAAGTTCATTTACTTCTTATCCATGGTATATATACTTATGTTTGATATACTGCACACAACACATGATCATTAATATGATTAATAGTAACTTGTAAAGGAATAAAAATGAAATATATAGAACTTTCATTGGCGAACATATTTTTTTTCAGGGGGTCGTGGTGTCTGTCGAATGATCAGTCGCCGGAGAGCCGGTCGGAATCCCTACTCGCCGGTCAGTCTTTGGGGGTGATGGTGGAGGGTGGAGGAGAGTGATGGTGGGTGGAGGTTGAAGATGAAGTGTGATGGTAGGGTTTTATAAAAAAAAATGAAGAAGGTGCCCGGATAGTCCCTATGGTTTGGCCTTTTAAGGAAAGGGTAGTTTGGTCATTTCAACACCCACTTAACTGAGAAAAGTAACTGAAGTTAGACCCAGGGACTATCCGAGAACAAAAATCGAAAACTTGGGGACTATTCAAGTAGTTTTAGAAAGATAGGGACTATAGGTGAAAAAATGCGAAACCACAGGGACTATCCGGGCATTTTTCTCTTTTTAATATTAATGAAAGTATTTTCCTATTTTATTTGTTAAATGTTAAAAAAAGTGGAAGATTAAAAAAAATAATAAACTAGTGGAGTAGGATCATCTTCCCATTTCCATTGTTTTTGTGGGATGGACCATCCTCATAAGGACTATGATGTGGCGCCTAGGTGGCGGATCATCCTCAAAGAGAGGATGGTCACCATACCATGTAGTCTAAGAAAAAAAATCAAGAGATTGAGAAAACTCATGAAAATAATATTAATTAGCTGATAAGTATCCAAGATTAAATGACTTTACCCCTTTAAAAAAACTAATAAAAACATAAATAAAAGTTATCTTTATATATATATAGAGTAGGAGTTGGGTAAAAAAGTGTATTTTTACTAGAAAGTCTAGGAAGCAATGAGAATTGGACATGTGGCATTGAGTTATTTTAACTAGAAGGGCAATTATGTAATTTACATTTTAATTTTATTTTTGGAATTTATATTTCATTAACTAACATTGCATGAACTCGAATGTAACTGATTATGTCCATGATTTTTGGAATTTTGGTTGTGTTTCGAATCCAAATCTCATCCAAATCATATGTATATACAATTCTTTCTATCGTTTTCTTCTTCACCAGCAGTGTTCGTATTCAATAAAATTTTCAGAGAGAAAAATCATAGCTTCAAACACACTTGTTGATTGTGGAGATGGTTATTAACATTTAACTGCAAAACCATCAGCTTGTTCTTGGTGATGTGTTTTAACAGCAAGCTGATTCATACAGTTGTGTTCAAGATAGGGCGACGCAAAAAAGCCGTATCAGATTAGTTTCCAATTCCTATGGGAATTCTAAGCATTCAGATTCATACAGCTGTGTTTTAATAACAAGCGGATTCATATAGTTGTGTTTAGCATTCAGATTCATACAGTTGTGTTTTAACAGCAAACAGATTCATACAGTTGTGTTTTAGCATTCAGATTCATACAATTGTGTTTTAACATCAAGCAGATTCATACAGTTGTGTTTTAGCATTCAGATTCATACAATTGTGTTTTAACAGCAAGCAGATTCATACAGTTGTGTTTTAGCATTCAAGCAGATTCATACGCTGTGTTTTAACAACAAGCAGATTCATACGCTGTGTTTTACCATCCATGCTGGTAATGCTGGTGGATTTCTTGACGCTGTGTTTTAACAGCAAGCAGATTAGCAAGCTGGTAATGCTGGAGGATTTCTTGACATTGTGTTTTAACAGCAAGTAGATTCATACGCTGTGTTTTACCATCCATGCTGGTAATGCTGAAGGATTTCTTGACGCTGTGTTTTAACAGCAAGCAGATTAATACGATGTGTTTTCTTGATGTGTTTCTTCATGAAGGATAGAAGGAAGAGAGAGAGAGAGACAGAAAGGGAGAGAGAGAGAAAAAAAATCGCAAGAAATGTGGGGTGGTTATGGAATGACAATTATTTCCATATTTAAAACAAGCTAAATGACATATCTACCCCTGATTAATTAAATAATCCTATTTTTAAGAAACACATATTACCAAAATGCCACCAAGATGATCTCAACCATTAAACACACCCATTTGATGGCCCAGATCGCTTCCTAGACTTTCTAGGAAAAACACACTTTCCGTAGGATCTCCACTCTATATATATATATATATATATAGGCCAGTTAACGTACATGACGGCTTAACGTACCATCAGTACGCGATGAAATTACACACGTTATTTTGAAAATCACGCACGTTATAAACTCAAAAACCCAAATTACGCATGTTAAAAACATTTATCACGCATGTTGAAAACCATTAATCACGCACGTTATACACATAAACACGCATGCCCCTAACTCCTAGTTCAAAATCGCATACCCAGTTCTACGGTCTATTCTACCATCATTGACTTGAATCGAATCAAAGCTTGGTCATGTTCCTGCATCCTTTGTTCTGCGGTCTGAATCAAAAGCTTTGTCATGTTCCTTCATCCTCTGTTCTACTGTTTTTATTTCAAGTCGTCATTTTTAATGAAACTTTTCAAAATCAACAATGAATTTGACCCCCATTCGATGAAATTGACCGAACAATGGCCAATTTGAACTGAAACGAAAAGAAACTTGAACCCAATTGGAACCCAATTCGAGTCGTGAATTTGCTGGAACTTTTTAAAAATCACGCACGTTATAGTGTAACACGCACGTTGTCGTACGTGATGTACGTTAAGCTGTAATGTATTTTACACTTTCTCTCTCTCTCTCTCTATATATATATATATATATATATTGGGTTGAGTTCATTTCAGAACTCTAAATAACTACAAAACTTTCAGAACTCCTAATAAACAATCATTTTATATATAAGTTTTTGTATTTAGGATCTTTTTATTATCTATTATATGTATTTCTTTGATTACATACATGTTAAAAGTAGTTTACATATGTTTAATTGCCAAAATTATATATATGTGTCATAACTAATTACATATATGTAAAAAAAACTAGTTTACATATGTGTAATTATAAAATTACATATAAAAATGATAAAATTACTCTTAACATGTATGTAATCGTAAAAATACACATAATAATAAATGATAAAATTATCCTAAACATAAAAATATATAAATAAAAAGATTATTTATTAGGAGTTCTGCGAGTTCTGTAAATATAGAGTCTTAGGATCTTGTAAAAAAAGACATTTTTCATGAGAAGACATACGAATTGACATGTAGGCATCATATTTTGGATTTGGGCATGATGTTTTGGGTTGTTTTGGCAAGAAAAACACCAAACATAACAATCTAAGATACAATGAAAACCACCTCCAGTTGTAAGAATCGAGAGAACCACTTTCTAGCCACTAGATCAACAAGATGGATGAACAAGATTAAAAGTATTTAAAAATAATATTAAGTATTTTTTGTCTTATTATGTCTTTAATATTTTAATCCAAAATGGTAGTTTAGTAAAATTACTCTTTTTTGTCTTTATTGTTTTTTTATTACTTTTTTGTATTATTATATTAGTTTTTATTTTTTAAACATATTTTTTTATTAAAAGTATTTTTAAATTCAGATTTTTAATAGATTTTTTAAATTTTTACGTTTTACGTTAAAATTTTTACGTTTTACGTTAAACTTTTTACGTTTTACGTTAAAAAGTTTACGTTTTACGTTAGAAAGTTTACGGTTTTAACTTTTTTTTTACAAAAAACTTTTTTTCGCAAAAACGAACGCACCCAGAAATCGCAACTCGGTAGGTGTCTCAGATAGATTGTTATCATCATCGACTGGGAAAAAAATGTAAAAAACCAACAACATCAAAACAATGTGTTGTGTGGATTCTCGAAAAAAATGGGGTTTGGCTCAGATTTTCCGATAATCAAAAGGCTGCAAAGTAGGGTTGCAGGTTCAAAAATCTACCCTCCACCATCCTTGCTACACCATCGTCATCAAAATCTACGTTTTTTTTGTATCATCACTGCCAAGAACGCCATCGTCAATATCAAGTGTCGGAAAAAAAGTTTTGCATTATCAGTACCAAACGACACAAAAAAACTCACTCCTTGATCCGACAACTTTTAGATCGGCACAACGGGGCACCACCGGGCACCATCGGCACCGCTTGCAAAAGCGGTCACCTATAAAAATAGTCGACATCGAAGCCGGCCAACAGAAGCACACAAAAAACATCTCTAATAAAACATCCAACACCCATTTTCATAAAGAATACCCAAATCAAGGAAAACAAATAATCAAATTTCAACAGTATTCTACCTTCAAACTGCCATTTCAGAGAAATATCTCAGAGAAACAGAGCTAACCAAACAAGATGAAGGTGCAAACCAAAATCACAAAAAAGGTGTTTGATAAAATATCTCAGAGAAATAGAGCTAACCAAACACCACCGTCGCCATCAAAACCCACCACCACCGTCTCCGTCAATCCTCACCACCACCACCGTCGCCATCAAAACCCACCACTGCCACCACCGTCTCCGTCAATCCTCACCACCACCACCACCACCGTCTCCGTCAAAACCCACCACCACAGTCGCCGTCAAAACCCACCACCACCACCGTCGCCGTCAAACACACCACCACCGGAAGAACCCCCCCCCCCCTAAGAAAAAACCCTAAAGAAAAACCCACTACACCGCCTTTCAAACTGGATCTAATCCTCTAATAATAATTAGCTTGAACTACAGCCATGGAGAAAGACAGAGGGTCGCCGGAGAAGGAGGGGGTCGCAGGAGAAGGAGGGGGTCGCTGGAGAAGGAGTGGGTCACCGAAGAAGGAGGGGGTGTAGGTGGAAGACATTTTAGAGTTTGGGTGGAGGTGGGAGACGGTGGTCTTTGGGGGTCGCCGGTCTTCATCTTCATCAGAGATGAAGAAAGTGATGATATTTTCAAAAGTTGAAATGAAGAGAGAGAGAGAGAGAGGAAAGTGATGATATATGATAGATAAGAGATGAGAGATGTATTAAGACAGTTAGATGACTTTAAATGAAGAGCGAGAGGGAGATTGGACATTTGAAGGAAATGACCAAATTACCCCTTATTCTGATTTGTTGAGAGTGATGATATTTTCAAAAGTTGAAATGAAGAGAGAGAGGAAAGTGATGATATATGAGAGATGTATTAAGAAAGTTAGATGACTTTAAATGAAGAGAGAGAGAGGGAGATTGGACATTTGAAGGAAATGACCAAATTACCCCTTATTATGATTTGTTGAGAGTGGTTCTCGCGGTTCTTACAACTGGGGATGATTTCTATTTTAGCGGCTCCCTATATATATATAATTTTTCGAAAATTAATGTAATCTGTCTATACTATAATGTATATAAGAAGGACAAAAAGGTAATTTTATCTTACATTTATGAGTTTAAGTATTTATAAGTATTAATTCACATTGTACAACTCTATAAGCCTACACTAATTAACTTTTTTTGTTTGAAGTTTAAGCATTACCTATTACTCCTTTGTCTCACATTGATGAAGAAACAAAGTGGAGGGACCACTATTTCTATAAAATCAAGGAAAGTCTTTGTAAGAACCAATAAATTGTGTAACTTACACAATTAGCCTTTTGACTAAGGAAAATTATATTTTTAGCCATTTGGCTATGTAAAATTTAATTTTTAGTCTTTGGGAAAGTATAAGTTATATATTCGGTTTTGATGATAGAATAAGTTGTAAAGTTAAGCTAAATTGAGTCAAGCGAGCCATGTGGAGTTTTAATTTAGCCAAACTTGAGTTTAAGAATCCAACTCGATTTTAACTTTAAGCTGACCTAGCTCGGTTTGAAGTTGTAGTTGAACTCGAGCTAAAATGGCAATTAACTCTAGTTTTCCCACAAAGAGTAGTTTTCTCATGATCCTTCCTCATATATATACACACCATGCTAGAAGAGTATACGTGCGATGCGACGGAAAACATAGACAATGCAAGGATGTGCATGGTTTGATTGGTTCAACCGAACCAAAAACCGAAATAACCGGTTAATCTATTTTATTAACCAATTTGTTTTCAAATAACCAGTTCAGTTTATTTTGTTAGACTGATGGTTTTTGGTTCGATTAATTTAATTTTGGTTAATAGCCAAAACCAAATTTGAGCTAAAACTTTTGTTTGGAAATAAATGAAATTTATGTATAAATACATGAAATTGAGGTATAGATATATGAAATGGATGTATAAATAAATAAATAAATGAAAGTATAATATATGTAATTGAGGTATAAATTATGAAATACATGAATTGAGAGTATAAAACATTGCACATATAAAAATATGAATTGTTCGGTTCGGTTAAGTTAGCTTTGGTTAAACAGGGGTACAAGAAAACCGATAATTGGTTTGGTTAATTCGATTTTCGGTTAACCGGTTTTCAGTTAGTCCAGTTTTTGGTTGATTCCGGTTCAATTTCGTCAGTTTTCAGTTCGGTTTTGGTTAACAATTCAGTTATTGCCACCACATTGTTAATCACGTAACATATCAATTTTTTAATTAAAACAATTTTAGCAATATGATAGTCAAACTAAAGAGATTAAAATGTTGGTTTTTATGGTGGTTTTTTTAATATTAATATACGTAAAATTATGGTTGTTTAAAAAAACGTGAAGTAGTTAGTTTTTTATAAGTGGTTAAAGTGTAACTACTAATTAGTTATTCATAATATGGTTAAAGACTAAGAAACGAAATTGTATTTAAGACGAGAGGATTAAAGTGTAATTAGTATTTGAAAGACTAATTTACCCTTATTTAAGGGTTGTCATCTATGCATTAAACTAATAAAAAGTTCTTAACTTTTAGATATCTTAAAATGTCATTCACTCATGCATTATAATACAGGGTATGGTTATTGTAAAAAGGGGGGTTTTGTGTGAGAAGTGTAAGAAGGGATATGGTGAGGACATGTGGCACTAATTAAAATTAATACTTGAGGGTATAATTGTAATTGCATCAACTATTCAAATATGGTAATAAATATGTAGTTACAAATTTGGAGAGAGAAAATCCTTGATTTAAGAGCTTGATAACCGTCTATAACATCATTCCTGCTTTATTTCAAGGTTTTTTTTGCATCATTCACAAACATCAGAGCATGTTCATAACATGGTGTTTTTAATAAATTCATAGTTCAATTCATGGTGTTTTTAGAACTTGCGTTCCAGAAGCTGCTCTTGGTATGGTGTTTTCCATCATTTACAAACATCAAAACACATTTATAACATGGTGTTTTAAATTAATTCCTAGTTCAATCCATGGTGTTTTTACGACCTGTGTTCCAGATGTTAAAACACCACGATTGAATCTTATTACAGTTCTTTCAGATGTTAAACACCATAAGTCGAATAGCAATACAATTAAACACCATGTCTTGAATCACCATACAAATGTTTTCAGATATTAAACACCATGCCCTGAATCACCATACAATGTTTCCAGATATTAAACACCATGCCTTGAATCTTATTACAATTCTTTTAGATGTTAAAACACCATAAGTCGAATAACAATACAATGAAACACCATGTCTTGAATCACCATACAAATGTTTCCAGATATTAAACACCATGCCCTGAATCACCATACAATGTATCCAGATATTAAACACCATTCCTTGAATCTTATTACAATTTTAAGATGTTAAAACACCATAAGTCGAATAGTAATACAATTAAACACCATGTCTTGAATCACCATACAAATGTTCCCAGATATTAAACACCATGCCCTGAATCACCATACAATGTTTCCAGATATTAAACACCATGCCTTGAATCTTAAAATATTTCTTCTAGATTTCAAATAAGGAACACTTGCGTGAACACATGGTGTTTTGTACCCAAGCACAATAAAGCAAGAAACAAGTAGGTCATGGCTAGAAAGAAATCGTGGATATTCGTAGAAGGAGGTTTAGGTGTTTTTTTTTTTTTGCGGTGGCTGGAGATAATGATGATTAATGGCGGATTAGGGTGAAGAAGAGAGATAATCTTTGGTTTGTGTGGATGAGAGAGAGAAAATCGTGATTTTAGGGAGGGAAGTTATACAATTTCTTAATTTAATTGATGTTTATTGACACTTATACCCCTATCAAGACAAATCAGTTATTAAAAATTCAAACAAAATTTATATTTTTGCGATTGTGATCTCCACCATTAAAAATCAGATCTAAGGGTGTAAAACCCTTCCTACACTTCTCACATAAAAGGTCCTACCTTTACCTCATAATACACACACACACACACACACACACATATATATATATATATATATATTATAGGATTCGGATCAAGAGAAAACTCATACTAGTTGTAAAAAAAAAGAAAAAAAAATTCGAAGTGGTGTTTTTCGGTCTTTTACGAAAGCATTTTATGATATCACCATGACATAAACTTTTAGACAACATTTTATGGTTGTTGTAAAAAAACTAGGTTTTTCTTAAAAGTTGTTTTCTTTAGAATTTTTGGTATATCTTTTTTTTTTTTTGAAAAACCTTTCGCAATGACGAATTCTCTAAGTTCTCACAACTCGTAGGGGTTTTCATTTTACCCTAACATATATATATATATATTATGCATTACAAAGATGTGATGATCCCAATACAAAGTTTCGTCCAATTATTGGGATGCAATTATATATATATATATATATAGGGAGGAGATCATGCGAGAACCACCCTTATTGCGAGAACCGCGAGAACCAATGTGAACACAACCTAAAATAGCTAAAAAAACCTAACCCCCACCCCCCCAAGCTAAATGCTAAAAACTAAAACCCCCAAAAAACCTAAAAAAAACCTAACCCCCCCCCCCCCCCCAAAAAAAAAAAAACCTAAACCCCCCTCCCCCACCCCCCAAAAACCTAACCCCCCCACCCCCAAGCTAAAATGCTAAAAACTAAACCCCCAAAAAACCTAAAAAAATCTAAAAAAATAAAAAAAAATCTAATTTTTTTAATATTTTTTATGCTCAAATCGCTACTTTTAGTGGCAAAAAAAAATTAATTTTTTTTTTAATTTAAAAAAAAAATTTTAATTTTTTTTTGGCTTCGAAAAGTAGCGATTTTTATTTAAAAAATATTTAAAAAAAAAAATTTGTGTGATTTTTAGCTATTTTTAGGCATTTTTTGTTGTGTTCACATTGGTTCTCGCGGTTCTCGCAATAAGAGGTGGTTCTCGCATGATCTTCTCCCTATATATATATATATATATATTGGACAAAGATCCGTTAGGAACCACCCTTTATTGCGAGAACCGCGAGAACCAATGTGAACACAACCAAAAATACCTAAAAATAGCTACTTTTAGTAGCAAAAAAAAAAACAATATTTTTTTAAATTTAAAATTTTTTTTTGCTACTAAAAGTAGCGATTTTAATGTAAAAAATACTAATTTTTTTTTGTGTGTTTTTTAGATTTTTTTAGGTTTTTTGGGGGGTTTAGTTTTTAGCATTTTAGCTGGGGGGTGGGGGGTTTAGGGTTTTGGGTGGTGGTGGGGGGGGGGGGGGGGGTTAGGTTTTTTTAGCTATTTTAGGTTGTGTTCACATTGGTTCTCGCGGTTCTAGCAATAAAGGTGGTTCTTGCATGAACCTTACCCTATATATATATATTTGTTATATACCTATATAAAATTTAAAAATTCTAATAGGGTGGGGGGGGGGGGTAGGTTTTTTTTTTGGGGGGGGGGGGGGGGTGGGGGTTAGGTTTTTTTAGCTATTTTAGGTTGTGTTCACATTGGTTCTCGCGGTTCTCAATAAAGGTGGTTCTCGCATGAACCTTACCCTATATATATATATATATATATTTGTTTTATACCTATATAAAATTTAAAAATTCTAATAATAATATTGTCAATATAAATTTATCATATATATATATATATCTAAGGTTCCAGCGTGAACAACCTCCAAAGAGTGAACTGCGTGAACAGATCTGGACCCTTGATTTCGTTTTTAGTTGTTAAGGGTATGATTGTAATTGTATAAAAAAATTAGATTTAAATCATTATTTTAATAATTGAATTAAGTTACATCTTTCCTATTTTAAATTCATTATCCACATTATTTTTTAATAAGATAATTATCAAAACAAACAACAAATCATAAGATTTCAATTTCAATTTTTATTTCAGATTTCATCACCAGAATTCAAAATTTGATATTTAAGATCCACATAACCTTCATATTTCAACGGTATACACATGTGTACTTGGATATAAATAGAACAGTACACATGTGTACTCAGCATCGTACATATGTGTAATTAGCTACATAATACATACATAGAAACAATACCTGTAAAACTATTTTATATTTAACAAATTACAAGTTCCATAATGTTTGCCAAACCAAACAAAAAAACATACAATTACAAGTTCTAGTTTCGTGAAAACAATAAACCCAACATAATCGGAAAAACAAAAAAAACATAATCTTTTACAACTATTCGCCATGTTGTATGCTGAATCATCCTTATCAACCAAGCAAACAAACATACGTGAATCATCCTTATCGACCTCATACGTGAATCATCCTTATTGACCTTCCATCTCCACTTTTCTCGTTAATGACAACTCCTATAATAGCACAAAAAAACTCAGCAACTAATACTTTGCATAATTCACAAGTGTACATCAACAACTTTACACATTCAATACACCAAAAAATCTGAGATATCACAAAAAACAGACGCTATACACATGTGTACATCGCATTAAAAACAAAAAAAATCAGAATACACATGTGTACATCGTATTAAAAACAGAGCAAAATCAAAATACACATGTGTACATCGCACTAAAAATGGAGCTAAATCAAAAAAATTGAAAAAAAACTCAACAACTAATAATTTGGCTTCACTAAACATCACGATGAGAATTTAATTTCATTTAATCAACCATGGTGAACATGAGGCCCAAAATAAATTATACCAAGAAAAATGGCTCAATTATAAACCTGAACTTCTGAGAATGATGTATGCATCCAATCCTATACGTGACTTTCATGATCCAATGAAATAATTCCACAAAGGCCCACATCTCCATAGATGTACACAACCCAAAAATCTAGAAAGGTGACACCAGCAAACCAACCGACACCCATAATCAGTAGGTGGGCCCACGGGAATTACTTTTTAATCATGTGCAATTATTGGCCCATAATTTATCCAAGCCCATGCAAACCCTTTCCAAACCCTAGCCGCAAACAAAGGACATCAGCCACCACCCAGTTCACCGGAGAACATCACTTGACCGGAAATTATGACTCTCCGGCGCCGTCATTGACGTTAGTCGCAGATTAGGCAATTCCGGCCACTACCAAAAACCGAAAAACCCATCTTCCACCGGCTTCCACCTTGTCGTCACCACCATTCAGTTGTTGCCACCCAAAACCACCGCGAACGATCTAACAATAAACAATATAAAACATACCGACCTGAATAACTCGAGAAATAACAAGAATAGTGCCGGATTCTCATTCAGTGATGGTAATTTCTCACACAATTTTTCATAAACTCCGGTCAGGCATGCTTCAAGCTCTTTCTCATCTTCACAGTTATAACCAGTTGATAGGCCCGAGCAAAACTGCCAGATCCCATGAATGGCCCGAGCAAAACTGCCAGGCCCGAGCAAGACTTCTATGCCCGGCGGTGATGAAGATGAAGATGGAGGTGGGCGGCGGTGATGAAGATGGAAGTGGCCGGCGACGCTGATATGTCGGCGGCGCTGATATGTCGGCGGCGCTGATATGTGAGAGAGAAAGATTTGTGTGGGATTTTGAAACCTAAATGTGGAGATAAACGAGATTTATGCAATCAAGTTAAAATGTAAATTACACATATACCCTTATTCACTTAATTAAATAGTAACAAATAACCAAATAATTACCATCTTGCCATTCACTAAAAATCTCAAGATCATAAACATCAAGGGCCCAGATCAGTTCACGCAGTTCACTCTTGAGATTTTGTTCACGTTTGAACCTAATCCTATCTGTTAATATATATCTTATATATATATATATATATATTTGTTATATACCTATATAAAATTTAAAAATTAGCATATACCCCCTCTGATATGGTATCAGAGCAAAGGCTTTCCTAAAATCTAAAAGACTGAGACAAGCTCCATATTTTTACTGGCTATGAATGCCCAAAACCTTTTGTGGGGAACTCTCTTAGGTGAAGATTATGGGAAATGTTTATTGCTTTGGTAACAAATTAGATGAGGTTCTGTAGCTTTGTATAATAATTATTTGATTTATATTAACCTCTAAAACTGGAATATAAGAATATCTAACAAGAAACTAAGGGTAGGAATTAAAGCTAACTAGCTAAGGAGTCAGAATTTATTAAACCATAGAGCACTCTCAACCATTTTCGCCATTCAAAAAATTTGAATTCTTGAATTTAGAATTTACTAAAAAACCTAGCCTTAAAAATATTAATACAGAAAATTATAGTTTTATTTGCAGAATTAAACATAATTGTAAACATAATCTACATACAGATAACCCGCATCTAAACGCTTTAACAGATCTAGTAATAAATCTCGACTGTAATCTACAGAAAGATTCAATAATTAATAAACAGTTACTTGAAAAGATTTCAACATACACAAAAGAATTTAAAAAATATTCTCAAAATTTAGATTATATAAAAGAGCAAAACTACCAAATAATTAAAGAACTAAAGAAAAGTTGTTTAGAAAAACAAACAGAAAATATACAAAATAATAATATACAAATAGAAGTAAATAAAATCACAGACGCTATAAACAAACTTAACATTGAAGATATAAAAATTATTAAAAAACCAACACCATATAAACATTGGCAACCTCGAAAATGAACAACCATTTTTCAGGAAGAAGTAGAACTATACAAGAAGCTAGAAATTCAACAAGTAGTATACAAGATATAATTACATCTGAAACATTTTTAAATTGAATACTTAGACGCGGATCAGGGTCTAACAATAATAGACAAATAGTGCAAATAGAAGAAGAAATAGATGTAGACAAAAATATGGATTTATACAATCAGCACCAATTAGACATATTAAACCCAAGAATATTATATCAAACTGGTATATTTAATGTAAATACAACTTTAATAAGAAGCACTAGAGAAGAAAGTCTCAGAGTTCTAGATAAAACAGTAACTATAGATTTATTATCACCAGAAACTATACAAAGAATTAGACACTCTGGTAAACACTTTGTACATACAGGATTAATTGTCATAGGCATTAAAGCTTTAGGACGAAAGAATTTAGGAACTAAACTTTTGGCACTAATATTAGATAAAAGTTGGAAAACAGAAATGAAAAAAGCAATAATATCAGGAATGGAAGTTGACTTAAGCCAAAATACAGCCTTATTCTATTGCACACCAGGAATATTAAAAGACATAAGAGTTTTGCAAAATATAAAAATAGCTTTACGAACAAAAGGATATGAAAATTACGATGGAAACAATATAGTTATAAGTATAGGAGTACTAAGAAAGGCTAGTAACAATTCAGGAATGAAATACAAGGTAAACTGTCACACCCCGATATTTTCACGTATTACCGGTGGGCCCGGTGGGGAGTATCGTGACGTAGTTGATATCATCATAGTCAATTAATCACAGTTTAAATGCACAGCGGAAGTCTAAAGTAATAATACAAGCCGATTTGAAAGTATAATAAAATATTACACAGCGGTTGTAAGTGGATCCACAGGCGGATCAAAACAAAAGAAATAATGTTCAACAGACTTAAAGTGATAAAAGCTTGCCAGTCTCTTTATTTAATCACTCAGGAGTTTCCAGCCCATTACGCGTAGTACCTGCACTTAACCTTTTTGGAAAATACGTCAGTTTACACTGGTAAATACAATTAACTGACTCTTTTGAAAAGTGTTTTATAAAATTGATTTAAATGCACAAGGCACAAATATTCTTTTATAACTTGGGACAATTATTTAAAATAATCTTGTATACAGATTTACATGTTTGTCGTCCGTTCAGGACCCGGCTAGAAGAGTCGGATTAGATTAATAGACACACCACAAGTATAGGCCCACAAGAGAGTGAGTAAAAGGGACTGTGAACATCGCCATTGCATGGCTGTTTTCGATACCAGGGACAGAAACATGCACAGCTGCATGTTGCAGCCTGTTCCACCGCCATTGCATGGCTGTTTTCGATACCAGGGACTGTGCAGCTGGGTTTTACTGCCCTAGGGACACTTGTGAACATCTGGAAACAACATAGGGACAAATGCAATGATCCTGGAACATCCAATTTCCTATATAAGAGCTTGGGTTTCACTTGTTCTTGCACACACTTGAAATTTTACTCTCAAACTCACTTCTCTGGAGCCTCCTGGACTTCTAAGAAGCTTTCTCTAGTTCAAACTTCGTGCTAAGGACTCTTGTAAGTGTACTTAGCCTCTGTAATTAAGTTTTCATTAGTATAATGACCGAAAGTCAAAGTTAGCGTAATTATGCTTTGACTTTGTGATTAATCACTAACTGTCCAGTCATTATTTGAATTGAAAGTGGCTATGTGTTGGTAATTATATAGGTGTTAAACCCTTAAAAGGGCACCTTCTAATTATCACATTATCTCAGTCAATCGTCGGGTCAAAGTTATAAACAAAAAGTCAAACGGGTTAGTTTTTACAAAATAATTCATAACTGATAATGCAGAGGTTATGAAACATGTTTAACACTTAAACAACTTGGTAAATAATATAAGAACATGTTTAGGCATGTTCAACCCGACAATTCTGAGATTAGACTTGGTTCGCAACCGAAAGTCGCAAAAGTAGACTTTTGCTTTGACTTTCAGTTCTGACCCGATTTAGCTTAGTTTAGATATGCCTTAGGGTTCCTTTGGGACCACATTATATGTTAGTTTAACCCTCAGAGGTTATGCTACATGGTTCCTTAAAAATCTGATTCATTTGCATATTCCCGTTAATTGCTTAAATATGGACCATTATGTCCTTTTATCATTAAAATGAGATTTTTGAAAATGTGAGAGGACAAAAACCTTTATTACTGAATTATAAGTATGTCCTAAAAATTTGACATCCATTTCTGGTCTAAAATGAGAGTTATACACAATATCGTAAAACAAAAGCTTTTTGTTAATTTAATGGCATTTTTGGCATAAATCATATTTAAACTCAATTTTTGACACCAAAACTGCCACCTACGTTTAAGATATAATATTTAGGGATTTTTGGAAATTTTTGTTAAATTTTAAACTGATCATAACATAGGGTTCTTGCATAGACTCGCTAATTGACAGTAATGCCCTTTTTGCTAATAAAAGGAGTTTTACACATCCTTTACATATCAAACCTTTTTCTACTAATTTTACACATTAAATAAATTATTTTAAACAGTAGAGACTGATCAAAATCTCAGATTTCCTTAATTAACCCGAATATCGTCAAATACCGACTTTTATGTGATTTAGGCGCATAGTATGGTTTAAAACCATATTTAACACCTAAGACTTATTACCTACTGATATTATAAGAAAATTTTTATACTTTAACAGTAAGTAAAAGTCTTAAACTCAGATTTCCAAATTTAACCTTTATAGCATATGTGAAATGACCAAAATGCCCATACGGTGCATAGTTTGGCCATAAATGATAAATTTCACATATGTATGATATCTTACTGATGTAACTTATTAAAATAAATATTTTTACTGATTATTTAAGACCAGAACCTCATATTGCTATTTAACCTCTTTTATAAACTTTAAAATGACCAAAACACCCTTACGGGGCTTAAATTGGTTTTAAATTCGTTTTGGGCATAATGGAAGGTATCCTGCTGATATCATAACATATTTAAAGTATATTAACTTGTGGAACCTGTACATGACTCATTTGGTTACCCGTTATGCATATACGCGTTCGGTACGGTTTATGTAACTAGTTTGTATAAATTAACCGAAACACAGAAATGATAAAATCGTTTTTGATTGCATCGAATATGAGCCTCCTATAGAAAGAACGACAAGAAAAAATAGATTTTGGGACTTAAGGAATAATATAAAAAAAGAGAGGGAAAAATATTCATATTAAATAAATCAAAATCAATAAAATAAGTAAATAAAAATGGGTTTCACTAAAAAAAAATCCTTTTGTAGCGAATCATTTATTAAAAAAAATAAATAAGCTTAACACAAAAGAAGAAAAAGAAATCATAATAACATGGGCGAACGACAAGAATTGAACCTGCGCATGGTGGAAGATATGCCTTATTTGCAAGATGGAAGACCTGTTGTATGATCTTCAATCCATTAGTAGTACCTTCGCGAACAGAATTAGATCCTGATCCTTTTTGGACCGAGCAAAGCAAAGAGAAGGAATAGGAAAAGGACTTATTGAAATCTTTTAAATTTAAAACGGATCAGTCGGCCGGGTCTCCGGCATTTGTGGGTTCAATGCGAAAATTGTTATGGATTAAATTATAAGAAATTTTTTAAATAAAAAATGATCAAACCCAAACGAACAAAATGTTGAATTGAATCGGTTTTACCTACTATTGGATTTGAACCAATGACTCTCGCCGTATGAAAGCGATACTCTAACCGCTGAACGCTTATGACCTCCCCCTCTATGCCCTGCGGTAATGATTCCTCTGGCATTACGACCTTTACCACAATGATTTTTACTTCAAAATCCAGAATGTATTTAGTTTACCCATTTTATACAAGTCCTCATACTTGTTGGGTCTAAATCACATTCTAATCCGGTCTTCGCTTAATCTTGCGTTTTGAACCGTATACCCTTCTTTAAAACTAACCGGTCTAAGTTATAACTTAAATAAGACTCGTTATGAATCTAATAGGTTATTAAAACCTTCGTTCCAGATTAGGAGCCCAGTAAAAGCTACTTGTACTTGCTGATTTGATATACGGCTGGGAATAAAATTTTATTTTAGCTCAGGTAAATACTTTTAACTTATTTTCCGTTATACGGGCTTGGGATACGGTATTATAATAATACCGGTTGGTCGGGTATTGAATGTTTAATCGATTAGTGGTTAAACCATTGAAATAACCCGTTTTAATCTGTCTTGTTTAATGCAATGCCTTTGGGGGGTTAATGACCATGTCCTGGATATCCTCGGCTCATTCATTAGAAATGGCCACGGCTTAAGCACGAGGTGTAGGCATACACCTGACAGTTGCGTATGTAAAAACGGTATCTCACTCTCTTGTGGGCCTATACTTGTGGTGTGTCTATCAGTCTAATCCGGCTCTTCTAACCGGGTCCTGAACGGACGACAAACATGTAAATCTGTATACAAGATTATTTTAAATAATTGTCCCAAGTTATAAAAGAATATTTGTGCCTTGTGCATTTAAATCAATTTTATAAAACACTTTTCAAAAGAGTCAGTTAATTGTATTTACCAGTGTAAATTGACGTATTTTCCAAAAAGGTTAAGTGCAGGTACTACGCGTAATGGGCTGGAAACTCCTGAGTGATTAAATAAAGAGTCTTGCAAGCTTTTATCACTTTAAGTCTGTTGAACATTATTTCTTTTGTTTTGATCTGCCTGTGGATCCACTTACAACCGTTGTGTAATATTTTGTTATACTTTCAAATCGGTTTGTAATATTACTTTAGACTTCCGCTGTGCATTTAAACTGTGATTAATTGACTATGATGATATCAACTACGTCACGATACTCCCCACCGGGCCCACCGGTAATACGTGGAAATATCAGGGTGTGACAGGTATAGATGGGATAGTTAAAGCAGTAGCATCAAAATCTATACAAATGATAGAACCAATTAAAATAGATCCCGAACAATTAACAGGTTTAGAATGGAATATAAACGATCTTCAAGAAAATGAAAAAACAGTTCTAGTTCCAAAGAGGAGTTTTATATATGAAGGATCGGATGGTAAACAAAGTTTAAGATTTACAGATTTTAAAGAAACTACAAACGAGGAAAATAATGAAAATACTATGGAATATAGTTTTATGAATATAAAACAACTAGAGGAGGATGAAATAGACCTAATATATGATACAAAAAATGAAGATGAAATAAATACAGATTTCTTAAAATTTAAAGAAGAATATATGGATTACACTCTAATAGACTATGAAGAGGAGGAGTAAACAAGTTTTAAAACAGAGGAAACTAACAAAACAATAGAACAAATAATAGATAGAAAATTTACAAAATTAAACATATAAGAAGTAGATAATATGATAATAGAATGTATAACAGACCTAGGAATGACCTATGAAGAAAGCTATAAAAAATTACAAGAATTCTATAATTTGCCATTAGTAGAAAGCATTTTACAGGGAAAAACAATGCTAGTAGATTTTTATAAACATGAACAAGCCTTTATGGTTATGAAAGAAGAATTACAAGGAAAAAGACCTAGAATGGAATGGAGATTCTAGTAACGGAACTTCACATGAAACCCTAGGAAGAGAACCCTGGACACAACCATCAATAGGATACAGTCAAGAATCAACATTAAGAGGAAGAGGTAGCATGTTACCAATAGGACAAACATACAGTGGGAATATGTTGTTATTAGAACAACAAAAACCCCAACTATGGATAGATGAAGTATTAACATGGGAACAAACAGTAGTTAGAATGTGGGAACAAATAAAAAAGATAGTATGGACATGTTTTCCTATCTAGAAACTACACTAGGACCAATAGCCCTAGGAATCTAGCAAAGTAAAAAAGCACAAGATTCAACAGAAATTAATAATTTAAAAGCTTTAGGAGATAATCCTTATAATTTTACATCGCAAATCAGAACACTTATATTAGGAGTTGATCCAGTAAAAAATAATAGCCTAATACAAGATACAACTATTAGAAATCTAGAACAATTAAATATAGCTGATATAAAATACATAAATGAATTTACATTAGATTTTACAAGATTTCTATCACAAATAGGAAAAGCAATGGATGATAATCTATGTGATAAATATTTTATAAAACTACCAGGAGATTTAGGGAAAAATATAAATGAGTCGTGGAAGACAAAATATGGAGAACACCACAATCTTGGAATAGGACCTAGAATAACTTATATATTTGGAATATTAGAAGATAAATGCAAAGAAGTAGCTTTACAAGAACAACTAAAAAGAAATGCATATGCATTCTGTAAAACAGCAATCTACACACCCCAAGCCTATGGCTTTTATGATAGAAAGAAAAATATAAGAAAAAGCACTACTTATAACAAAAATTACAAAGCAAATTATAACAAAAACAAATATGTTAGAAAGCCTCAAACAAGAAGATGTAAATGTTTCATATGTGGAGAAGAACAACATTTAGCTAACAAATGTCCCAATAAAAATAAGAACATAGAAAGGGCTAGCTTAGTGGAACAGCTACACGATTATGAAATAGAACATATTACAACAGACGAATCAGATAATGAGTCAGTCTATAGCATATACAGTGAAGACGAAAAGCCAATAACTAAGGTCACTTACACATACATGAATATAGAAGAATGTCAACATATCTGGGTACATCAAATAGGTAATAATTATATAAAATGCTCTAATTGTGGATATTATCCTAGTATAGAAAAAAGGTCATAATGTAATATATGCTTTCAGGAAATATGTTGCATTTGTATAAAGAAATTACATAACATAGATATAGGTACTACATCAAAAACTATAGATACAAGTACCAACATAAATATAGAAAGATTAAACAAGTTAGAATTAGCAAGTGAATTACACAGTCTAAAGTTAAAAGATATAGACAATAGAATTATATAAATAGAAAAAAAGATTGGATCCAAAATAACAGAAGAGCTAAGTCAAATGTCTACAGAAGCACCCGAAGAACAAGTGTTTATACAAACTCAAGGGTCTCTGAATATGGTTAATATATAATGTCGCTTATGGCTTGACAATAATAGATTTTTAGACTTAACAGCATTAGTTGATACAGGAGCTACTAAAAGTTTAATATCACACAGTCTAGCACCAAAACAATACCACAAAGAACTAAAATATAAAGTAGTAAGTAGAACAATTGAAGATAGATTAGTTGAAATAACACATTACCTAGAACCTACAGGAATACAGTTTTTAGATTTTTCAAATAATTATAGCATGAAGTATGACATACCACAAGTAAATATAAACACAACATATATACAGTCAAAAGACTTTGTGCTGGGATTAAATTTTTTATTTGCTCTAAACGGTTCTGTTACAGTGAATAGAAATTTCATTACACCCAGTAAACAAATCTATACAATCCCAACAACAAGGTATAATAATATATCAAAGATTGCACAGAAGCGTGGTGGTCAAGGAAGTTTAGAATTTTTAAGGCAACAAAAAAGAAGTAATCCAATAGAAAATGAAACTATAAAATTGTTAACAGACTTTTTAAGTCATGAAGTAGAAAAAGGAAAAGATATTTCAAAAAGTATAAATCATCCTATGATCTTACACTTAGAAAAAGTTGGTCTTATAGGTAAAGATATCACAAAATCACATATAGAATACATATGTAAATTTAAACTAAAAAATCCGGATATTACTATAAGAACTGCTAATGTAGAATATAGTCCCTTAGACAAAGAAGAATTTAAAAAACAAATCCCTGAAATGATTAGCCAGGGATTAATTAAAAAATCAGAAAGTCCTCATAGATCAGCGGCCTTTATAGTCAGAAACCATAGTGAAATAAAAAGAGGTAAAGCAAGAATAGTATACAATTATAAAAAACTAAACGATAATATAGTAGATGATGGATATAATATTCCCAATAAAGACACTTTATTAAATCTTATACAGAAAAGGAAAGTTTTTTCAAAATTTGATTTAAAATCAGGACATAACCAGTTAAAACTTGAAGAAAATTTTAAACCATGGACAACTTTCACATGCTCAGAAGGACAATTTGAATGGAATGTTCTTAGCTTTGGGTTAAAAAATGCTCCTTCAATATTTCAAAGGTTTATGGACAGTATTTTCTTAAAATATGACTTTTATTTAGTATATATTGATGATATACTCGTAGCAAGCCAAACAGTACAAGAACACGAAAAACATTTACAACAAGTGTTTGAAGAAATAAAAAAGAATGGAATTGTAGTGTCCAAACGAAAAATGGAATTATTTAAAAGCAAAATATCTTTCCTAGGATTAGAAATAGGTAACGGAAAAATAGAATTACAATCACATATATCTACAAAGATACTTGATTTCCCAGAAAAAATTGAAAACTTAAAACAAATACAAGCCTTTCTGGGACTGGTCAATTATGCTAGAAAATTTGTTCCAAATTATCAAAGTTAGTAGGGCCTTTATACAGTAAAACAACAAAAAATGGCCAAAGGTACTTTAATTCAGAAGATATAAAACTAGTTAAGGAAATCAAAATGGCAATTAAAAATATTAAACCACTAGAATTACCACTTGTTACAGATTACATAATTATTGAGACAGATGGATGCAAAGAAGGATGGGGAGCAGTTCTTCTCTGCAAACCAAATAAATATAGCCCTAAGCAAGAAGAGAAAATTTGTGCTTATGCAAGCGGTAATTTTCAAAACAAAACAAGTTGGACTAGTATCGATTTTGAAATACAGGCATTGATATATGCATTAAAAAAAATTCAAACTTTTTCTTCACAAAGAATTTACAGTAAGAACTGATTGTGAAGCTATTGTAAAATTTATAAAAAATGATCAAAGCAAAAAGATAAACAGGACCCGATGGGTTAATTTACAAAATATTATCCAAGGAAGTGGATATCAAATAAATTTTGAACATATTAAAGGGAAAAATAATGGGATAGCCGATATGTTATCCCGTAATATTAACAGATTGTTGCTTTTAGATGGACAGGAAAAAAGATAAAGGAAAGGCAATACTTGTACATCCTACAGAGCCTACAAAATCCTCTCCGATGAATACATCATCCGAAGAAGAGAAAACAGAGAAACTCATGAGCCAGTCAATACAAGCAGCAAGAACACAGAATTTTAACACTAACTGTCACACCCCAACCGATGGCGGAAACATCGGGGCGTGGCACTGAGCGAAACAGATTGTCCAGAAGTTTCCATAACAACTATGATTACCAATTATTTAAAGCATCATGTCCCATACCATGACATAAAAAGTAATACAATTATTACAGACAAGATCTAGTCAAATTGTTCTGTTCCGACAACTCAGATTTCAAATACAGACAATTCATTTATTTGTTTCTAGACCTTTCCTAGCCTCGATTTCACAGCAAGCCTAGCATATAAACATCTTAAGCACCTGCCACATACGTTAAAGTAAAAGTCAATACACATAGTGTAAAGGTGAGCATACAAGTTTAATAGATATAATAGAGTTCAAAATTTGATTACGCATAACCAGCACGTACACAGTGTGAAATGAAGCACGTTAGTTATCGACATGAACCTATCGATACCAATGACTGGGGGTTGACTGCCCAAGGCAGTTCGTAATACATACTCACCACTGTGAGCCATGTAACAAATTGTCCTTAACAACCCCTGAGTGAACAGGTGCTGAGTCCAAACTAATAGTACTATCGTTGCTAAGGCAGGTAGACAGCATTCCATGTGTAAACATAACAAACAAGCATTCATTAAGTCACGTATAACATGCGGTAATGGTTAGCGTTAAAATATTGCGTAGTGTGTTCGATGTGATTTAGTATAAGTAACGTATGTAACACCCAAAAGTGCGTAAAGTAAAAAGGGTTCGAGTATACTCACAGCGATGATGGATTGAAGGGAGCGCTAGAGAGCAAGGTTAGCCTGATCAGAATGATAGCATGAACGATAAGCGGCGCGTAAAATGAAACAACGTGTCAGTGGATCGGAAGGCAATCCGATCGGGTGGCTATATGTAACAACCCTCAATAAAAACCAACACCCTCATAATATTTCCGACACCCTATTATATCTTAAAATGTCCCAATATGTCTTTAAATACACCCCGTATGTGAAAACCGAGCCCAAAATACAGTATAGTAGTAAAAATAAGTTAAAACTCTGATTTTTAAGCTGAGGCGGGCCGCGTAGGACCCACCCCAACCTTACACGGGCGGTATCAAGGCTAAAAACTGATTTCGGTGAATTTTAAGTTAAGGCGGGCCGCGTAAGCTAACCTTAACACTTACGCGGGCCACGTGAGATCAAGAACGCAGAGACACCCTAGGCCGACACGTGTCGACATCGTGGCGGGCCTACCTGATGAGCCGGACAAGCTAGTCCGTTGACTAGCTTTGACGCGGGCCCCGTAGACCTTCATCTACTCTTACACGGGCCGCGAGAGACCCAGGATCAGCACCTATATAAGAAAGCAACGGGTTTTCGTTTTCTGTCGTTCATTTCTTTCTTTCTCAATCTCAATTTCTGAAATATAGGCATAATATTCAAGTATTATACCCCCTAATTAGCGAGGTTCTGCTCCGTTGTAAGTATTATAACCCCAGTTTCGTATTAGATACGCTGCCCGATTGATTTAGGGTTCCGTAACAACTGTCGTGGTTCTGCCCGATGTAGTTGTTGGAATACCGTCTCAGGGAGGGTATCATTAATATTATCAAAAGGGTTATTATACTAACCTATGTACATTTGTGAAAATTATAGATTATTCTCAGGAAACCCTTACGCGAAGTCTAAGATAGCAATGTGAGTTTATCCAATTTTTGTTAAACTTTTTGTAATATTTTACAAAACCTTAATTGTTTTACAATATGATTAAGCGGTGATTGAGTCTTTGTAGTTCTTCAATTACTGCCGGTATGTTGGGATTTTGTATACAAAATTTACTACACTGTGAGTAGTAAGTCGGGACGACAACACGTTACCATTGGACGAAGAGTTAGCCAATGTGTAATATGACCCATAAGTCAGGATTGACAGTACTGAATGAGTAATTGTGTAGAAATAAACAATGTGATCGCTCTCAATTCTGTTTTAATTGATAAAATATTTCTTGATTAAACTGGGATTCACTCACCAGTATTTCCACTGACAAATGTTTTTAAAACACGTTTCAGGTAACACAATGTGACAGCCAATTAGTAAAAAGCCAGCTGGAGAGCACTGAAGGCTTGGGAAAAATGTGGCTATAAAAGTTACCTAAAAGACGATGTTTTTAAATTCAATAAAATAGGGTTTATCCCTATAAGCGTATTGTAATAAGAACCTTGGGTTTTACCCATGTAATTATTAATATCAAATATGGTGGTTTTACTCTGATAAACATTTCCTAACTACGGTCCTGATGTAATTTCCGCTGCCAAATTAACCAACTGATACCACCAAAATTTTGAGTTCGCGTCCGCCCGTTCCCGGGACAGATAAGGGATCGGGGGTTGCGACAGAAGGTGGTATAAGAGCCTAGCCACTGGTCTAAGCCAAAGAAGTGTTATGCTGACACTTAAAATCTAAATTTTGTGTTAGGAAATAATTTATGTGATTATGTGTTTTGTGTTATTTGACTATTTGTTAGTTTACAGTATGAGTGATCAAGGACCCTCAGACATGTGTCGTCAGTTGTCTGATTCACCTAGGAGTGAAGGTACCTCTTCACAGCCTGCCCTTCCAGGGTATTCTGCTAATAAGGAAGAAGGGATGTTTGCCTTTAAAGCTCAGTCAGAAGAGCCATTCCCTCATAAGAAAAGAGGATGGTTCAGTAAGGAAGCATTTACACGTAGGAAAAGAATGCGAAAGTTGCAACAGCAAAGAGTTCTAGCAGCCGCTAAGCGAAAGACAGATGCCCATACACAGGATATGCTTAATAGAAGCCTAGCCAATTTCCATATCCTAGCTACAACTGCTGCTGACCCAAGTCTGGAATAACTAGTAGCCCCACAACCCTTAACTTTGATTCCCACTCAACCGATGGAAGTAGAAATGCCTGATTTTAACCCTGAGGAGATACCGAGGATACCAGCCCCTAATCCTCTAGATCCAAATTATGATCCATGGTTTGATGATCTTAGGGATTATGTGACACGCTATCACTTAAACGAAGAAACCTTGCCGAACTTAGCAGCATATCCAGGTTTGGACCCACTAGATCCCTATTTTGACAATGATGAATACATTAGAGAGATTTTGGAGAATCCATACCCTCAGGAGAATCCAGTACCTTAGTACCCAGAGCCAATACCAGTACCTGCACCCCTAATGAGTGCAGAGAATTTGCAAGAACTCCGAAATTTTGGAGAGGAAATCATAGAAAGTAGTGAGAGGATGAGGTATGTAGGAGAGCAACTTGTATGGAAACACGATGAGCGCCAGATGGATTTAGGGGGAAATCCATATCCATGAAAGAGATGATAAAGTTGGTAATAATAATAAATAAAATATGTGTAATAATAATAAATCTATCATAGTATAGACCACTTTGTGGTTAACGAGGCATAGTAGTATTGTAATTTTTAATTTCTGTTTTAGTGTGTATTTGACGCATACTATAGCAAAAAGAGTAAAGTCGCAATGCACGACGCTTTTGACCAATATGTGTATTATGTGGTTGTTACTTAAACTATTTAATTATTCTATTAATGATTGGTAAATGTTTAAAATTCAGATGGCCGACGAAGGAAATCAAGGAAATCTGAATAATGATAACCAGAGTAACATTAACGTGGTTAATGAGAATCCAAGCATCAATAACAATGGAAACCAAATGGATAATAGTGCCGTTCAACATATAGTGGCACAAGGAATCATAGATGCCATGCCATTTATTATTCAAACGATTCAAGAAGCGAATAATAAAAGTAAGCATAGTAGTAAACGACCCATCGAACCAGAAAACAGCGTGAACAATGGACCGGTACTTCAAATGCCCATTCCCAAAAAGAGAAGAACCGTGTCTTACGGTTGTTCTTATAAAGAATTCTGGTCTTCTAAACCAATGGAATTCTCGGGCAACGAAGGGGCCATTGCAACCCTACGCTGGATAGAGAAGACTGAGGTAGTCTTAAGAATAAGCAAGTGTGCCGAAGAAGATAAAATAATGTTTGCTTCTAATCTGTTTAAGAATTCAGCACTAGAGTGGTGGAACACTATCCTCCAATCAAGAGGAAGTGATAGAACTTACAATATGGAATGGGAAGAATTTAAGGACAAGGTAGAAAGAAAATTCTGCCCACCTAATGAGAAAGAAAAGATAGCAAACAAATTCCTAAACCTTAGGATGACTGGTGTGGATAGTAAGGGATACACTAAATTATTATTCGAATGTGCCAGAATAGTGCCAACTCTTGCTTCACCAGAACCAGTGTTAATCTCTCGTTATAGCTGGGGATTAATTGGGGAGATAAGACACGTAGTCAAGGCAGCTAGACCTCAAACTATAGAAGAAGCTGTATAACTAGCAAATACCTTGACATATGAATTAGTCAGTACACGAGAAGAGGATCAAAGGAGGAACCTAACCCAGAAGATCACACAAGAATTTCGTTCTGGAAATTTTAATCGTGGGAAAAATATAGGTTCTACCTCTACACCTTACTGTAAAAATTGCAAAAGAAAGCATTCAGGAAGATGCTCCATATACTGTAACTTTTGCAAAATATCGGGACACAAGGAAGAAGAACGCAGGAAGAAAGCTAACAACAAGATATGTTACAACTGCGGAGAACAAGGTCATATCAAGCCTAATTGCCCGAAATTAGCTCCAGCTACAAATAACAAGAATACTAAAAATGCTAGAGCATTTGTTCTGACTGCAGATGAAGCCAAGATGATTCCAGATGTCATAGCTGGTACGTTTTTAGTTAATGATGTCTTTGCTAAAGTATTATTTGACTCTGGTGCAAACCAAAGTTTTATTAATACATCATTTTGCAAACTTCTAAATCAGTCATTAACTAAACTACCACAAGAATGCTTAGTAGAGACAACTAATGGAGAAACTGTTAGGATTTCTAAAATCTTGCAAGGAGCAAGCATAGAAATTTTAAATCATAAATTTATTGCAAACCTTTATCCCATGAATCTGGCAGGATTTGATGTCGTTTTAGGATTGGATTGGTTAATAGCCAATAAAGCCAGTATTTTATGTGATAAAAAATCAATTCAAGTAAATTCACCAAAAGGTAAAACGATCACAATTAAAGGAGATAAACCATCTAGATCCACAAAATTCATCTCTGTGATGAAAACGGCAAGTTACATAAGAAAAGGATCATTAGTGTATTTGATTTCTATAATAACTAACACTAAAGGAAAGGATTTAAACGATATTCCAATAGTATCCCAGTTTTCAGATGTATTTCCAGAAGAATTGTCAGGGCAACCTCCAGATAGAGAAGTTGAATTCAGAATCCATTTAATACCAGGAATAACACCGATTGCCAAAGCACCTTACCGTTTGGCACCCGCAGAAATGCAGGAACTGAAGAAACAATTAGACGAATTGTTGGAGAAAGGATTCATACAGCCAAGTTCATCGCCGTGGGGAGCACCAATCTTATTCGTTAAAAAGAAGGACGGATCAATGCGTGTATGCATTAACTACCGTGAATTAAACAAGGTTACGATTAAAAATCGGTACCCATTACTGAGAATCGATGATCTGTTCATTCAACTACAAGGAGGTCGATTTTTCTCTAAAATCTATTTAAGGTCAGGATATCATCAATGAAAGGTACAGGAAGAGGATATTCCTAAAACTGCATTTAGAACAAGGTATGGCCATTATGAATTTACTGTCATGCCATTTGGTTTAACCAATGCCCCAGCCGCATTTATGGACATGATGAACCGAATATGTAAGCCATACTTGGATAAATTCATAATTGTCTTTATAGATGATATTCTAATTTATTATAAGAATAAAGAGGAACATGCAACGCATTTGCACGCACTTTTAAGTTTATTAAGAAAGGAAAAGCTTTATGCTAAATTTTCTAAGTGCGAATTTTGGTTAGAACAGGTACAGTTTCTCGGACACCTAGTCAATCATGAAGAAATTCATGTGGATCCAACAAAAATCGAGGCGATTACTAAATGGAAAACCCCTGAATCACCAACCGAGGTTAGAAGTTTCTTAGGATTGGCCGGTTATTATAGAAGATTTATTCAAGATTTCTCTAGAATAGCCATTCCCTTAACCAAGCTAACCTGTAAATCTGTTAAGTTTGAATAGGGATTAAAACAAGAAGAAGCCTTTAGAATCCTTAAGCAAAGATTAACCCATACACCCATACTAGCCTTACCAGAAGGAGCTGAAGACTTGGTAGTCTATTGTGACGCTTCCAAATTAGGTTATGGATGTGTATTAATGCAACGACAAAAGGTTATAGCTTACGCATCTAGACAACTTAAGAATCATGAAGAGAATTATTCAACCCATGATTTAGAGTTAGGAGCTATAATTTTTGCTCTTAAGATTTGGAGACATTACCTTTATGGTAGTAAGTTTACCATATTCAAGCAAAAGGAGTTGAATATGAGACAAAGACGCTGGATGGAGATGCTTAGTGATTATGATTGTGATATCCAGTATCATGAGGGAAAAGCAAATGTAGTAGCAGATGCTTTAAGCCGAAAGTATCATGAAAAGCCAAAAAGGGTACGTTCTCTTAAATTAAATATGCAAGTAGATTTAAATAATCAAATAAGAGAAGCACAAGAATCAGTAATCAAGGATGATACTGAAAAACTAAAAGGTATGATTAAGGAATTAGAACAAGGAACAGATGGAATTTGGAGATTCCATGAAAAGAGAATGTGGATACCTAAATTAGGAAATCTACGTCATCGTATATTAGAAGAAGCCCATAAGTCTAAATATACGATGCATCCGGGAAATGATAAGATGTATTAAGATTTAAGAAAGAATTTATGGTGGATAGGAATGAAAAAGGACATAGCAGCCTATGTTTCTAAATGTTTAACTTGTTCACAAGTTAAAGCTGAACACCAGAAACCCTCCGGATTTCTACAACAATTAGAAATGCCAGTATGGAAATGGGAATTGATAACAATGGATTTTGTTACCAAATTACCCAAAACAAAGAAAGGCAATGATACAATCTGGGTGATTGTAGATAGGCTAACCAAATCAGCTCATTTCCTACCAATGAAGGAAACTTTCAGTATGGAACAGCTAGCCATATTATATGTAAATGAAATTGTTTCATTACATGGGATTCCTTTATCAATTGTTTCTGATAGAGATAGCCGTTTTACCTCTCATTTTTTGTCAAGTTTCCAAAAAGCCATGGGAACCAAGTTTAATCTAAGCACAGCTTATCATCCTCAAACGGACGGACAAAGTGAAAGAATAATTCAGACGATGGAAGACATGCTAAGAGCTTGTGTAATTGATTTCAGAGGTAATTGGGACGATCACTTACCTTTAATAGAATTTTCCTATAATAATAGTTATCACACAAGTATCAATGCTGCACCATTTGAAGCACTTTATGGACGAAAGTGCCGAACCCCAGTCTGTTGGGCAGAAATTAGGGAAAAGCAACTATCTGGACCTGAGATAGTGCAAGAAACAACTGACAAGATTATTCAAGTCAAGGAACGACTGAAAACAGCACGTGATCGACAAAAGAGCTATGCTAATAACCGACGCAAACCCTTGAATTTCAAGTAGGAGATAAAGTATTATTAAAAGTCTCTACTTGGAAAGGAGTGGTAAGATTCATAAAAAAGGGGAAAGCTAAGTCCCAGGTATCTTGGACCTTTTGTGATTATTAAAAGAATAGGACCTGTAGCCTATCAGCTACAATTGCCAGAGGAAATGGCAGGAATACATGACGTATTTCATGTATCTAATCTCAAGAAATGCTTAGCTGATGAATCACTAATGGTACCTCTTAAGGATATAGAGGTAAATGAACAACTCAAGTTTGTAGAAAGACCTCTACAGATTGAAGACAGGAAAGTCAAGAATCTCAAGAACAAGAGATTAGTTCTGGTCTAAGTAAAGTGGGACTCCAAAAGAGGACCTGAGTATACACGGGAGCTTGAATCTGAAATGCAAAGGAAATATCCGCACTTGTTCCAGTAGATCTCGAGGACGAGCTCTAAAACAAGGTGGGAGGATGTAACAACCCTCAATAAAAACCGACACCCTCATAATATTTCCGACACCCTATTATATCTTAAAATGTCCCAATATGTCTTTAAATACACCCCGTATGTGAAAATCGAGCCCAAAATACAGTATAGTAGTAAAAATAAATTAAAAATCTGATTTTTAAGCTGAGGCGGGCCGCGTAGGACCCACCCCAACCTTACGCGGGCGGTATCAAGGCTAAAAACTGATTTCGGTGAATTTTAAGTTAAGGCGGGCCGCGTAAGCTAACCTTAACACTTACGCGGGCCGCATGAGATCAAGAACGCAGAGACACCCTAGGCCGACACGTGTCGACATCATGGCGGACCTACCTGATGAGCCGGATAAGCTAGTCCGTTGACTAGCTTTGACGCGGGCCGCGTAGACCTTCGTCTACTCTTACGCGAGCCGCGAGAGACCCAGGATCAGCACCTATATAAGAAAGCAACGGGTTTTTGTTTTCCGTCGTTCATTTCTTTCTTTCTCAATCTCAATTTCTGAAATATAGGCATAATATTCAAGTATTATACCCCCTAATTAGCGAGGTTCTGCTCCGTTGTAAGTATTATAACCCCAGTTTCGTATTAGATACGCTGCCCGATTGATTTAGGGATCCGTAACAACTGTCGTGGTTCTGCCCGACGTAGTTGTTGGAATACCGTCTCAGGGAGGGTATCATTAATATTATCAAAAGGGTTATTATACTAACCTATGTACATTTGTGAAAATTATAGATTATTCCCAGGAAACCCTTACGCGAAGTCTAAGATAGCAATGTGAGTTTATCCAATTTTTGTTAAACTTTTTGTAATATTTTACAAAACCTTAATTGTTTTACAATGTGATTAAGCGGTGATTGAGTCTTTATAGTTCTTCAATTACTGCCGGTATGTTAGGGTTTTGTATACAAAATTTACTACACTGTGAGTAGTAAGTCGGGACGACAACACGTTACCATTGGACGAAGAGTTAGCCAATGTGTAATATGACCCACAAGTCAGGATTGACAGTACTGAATGAGTAATTGTGTAGAAATAAACAATGTGATCGCTCTCAATACTGTTTTAATTGATAAAATATTTCTTGATTAAACTGGGATTCACTCACCAGTATTTCCACTGACAAATGTTTTTAAAACACGTTTCAGGTAACACAATGTGACAGCCAATTAGTAAAAAGCCAGCTGGAGAGCACTGAAGGCTTGGGAAAAATGTGGCTATAAAAGTTACCTAAAAGACGATGTTTTTAAATTCAATAAAACAGGGTTTATCCCTATAAGCGTATTGTAATAAGAAACTAGGGTTTTACCCATGTAATTATTAATATCAAATATGATGGTTTTACTCTGATAAACATTTCCTAACTACGGTCCTGATGTAATTTCCGCTGCCAAATTAACCAACTGATACCACCAAAATTCTGAGTTCGCGTCCGCCCGTTCCCGGGACAGATAAGGGATCGGGGGTTGCGACACTATCCGATCGGGTGACCGGTCGATCGGATGACAATCCGTTCGGATGGTCGCCCGTTCGGGTGGCCACTTAATTGGATTGTTATCTCATTTGGGATAGATGTGTTTGTGTATGATGGTTTGTCTTTTGAAGTTTTCGTTGTAGCATTTTAAAAACAGAGAAGTATCTCTACCTTTCAGGTCGGTCGATCGAATGACCTTTCGATCGGACATCAATATGATTGGCGAGGCTTCTCAGGTTGAGAAAAAGTTCTCAGCAGGACAGTCACTCGATCGGATGGCTATCCGATCGGGTGGCAATCCGTTCGGATTGAACATGTTGAAAAATCATTTAAGTATTTGAAGTCAAACATCACATGGTCGGGTTGTTATCCGATCGGGTGGCAATCCGATCGGACGACAATCCGTTCAATGTTCAAGCCTCAAATGTTGAAACAAAGGTTTAGTGTGGGACCCAAGGTGTAATCCGATCGGGAACCGATACCACACCAAGAATGGGTAGAAGATTAGAACAAAGTCCGAATCTATCAGATTTGAGTGCTTTGAGTGTAAAAGAGTTGAAAGAAAGTTAGAAAACCATCTTTCAATCCTTTTCACCATGAATATGTTCAGATCTATGATAGATCTTTGTTCATTCATGTGGAACTCATTCAGATCTAAGTTGTTCTTGGTGGATTGAAGCCAAAACATGAAGTTCTTATGAACACCATGATGACATCATCCTAGAACACCTCAAATCTAGTGATTTCATGGTTAAAAGTTAAGATTCAAAAGATAGAAAGGTGTAGGAGTGTGTGTAGATAAAGAAAGTACAAGATTTAGGTGGACAACTCACAAGAATTGCAAGAAATATGAAGAAAGAGCAGCTGGATCGAGTGGAGAGGATGAGGGCTGTCAACATCAAGTGATGTGACAAAGGAGGGTATTTATAGGGTTTCCATAAATGGAAAGGGGAGTAAGTGGCTGGTCGATCGAGTGGCACCTAGGTCGGGTAGCAGCTCGATCAAGTGGCACTCTGCTCGGGTGGCAGCCCGATCGGGTGGTAACTCGGTCGGCTGGCCACTCGGTTCGAGTGTGGCGTGATGAGTTTTGCAGTTTCGATTCGAGTGTTGAGCGTTGCGATGCGATAGAGTTTCCTTTTCAAATTACTTTTAATCCCAACTACTATATCAACATACAATCATCCTTATTTAACGTTCGTTTAGCGTTTGCGATTGAGTTGCGATTTGCGTTTCGATTAATCACCACATCATACAACATAAATAACATGCACAAGTAACACATAAAGGCACACACACATAAAAACAATAACTAGAACGCGTAATTCGAGTTGCGAGTGCGATTGCGATAAGACATGCGATAAATATCGATAGATAGCGATTAAACCTCGATTATTACCAAATACTCCACATAATACAACTAACGTAAAAGCATAAAAAGACTATCTATAAGTCAAAGAAGTCAAAACAGGAATTGAGCAAGGAGTGATAGATCGCAATTAGCAATCTTGTCTCCTTTTGAATTCAATCTTGACTTTGATTTTGACTTTCGAAACACGGGGTGTTACAGCCTCCCCTAGTTGAGGGAATTTGGTCCCGAAATTTGGCCGAAGCCGTAACAAACAACTGCGGGTATTTCGCCTTCATGTAGCTTTCGAGTTCCCAAGTAAACTCTGCGCCTCGTTTGCCTTCCCATCAAACCTTCACAATAGGAATGCACGAGCGTCTGAGCTGCTTGGTTTGGCGGCCCATGATCTCGACAGGTTTCCCCACGAAGTGTAGTGTTTCGTTTACTTGAGGATCTTCTAGGGGTACAATTAGATCATGCTCAGCCAGGCACTTTCTGAGGTTCGACACATGGAAAGTCGGGTGGACGTTGCTAAGTTCCTCCGGTAGTTCGAGTCTGTAGGCGATTTTTTCGATCCTTTCCAGAATCTTAAAAGGTCCAACATATCGAGGCGCTAGTTTCCCTTTCTTGCCGAATCTGACCACACCCTTCCAAGGTGATACCTTTAGGAGTACGTAGTCGCCAACGTCAAATTCAAGGGGCTTGTGTCGTCTATCGGCGTAACTTTTCTGTGGACTCCGAGCCTTCAGCAGATTGTCTCGAATTTGGAGAACTTTGTCAGTCGTTTCTTGCAATAGCTCAGGACCGGTTAATTGCGAGTGCCCGATCTCGTGCCATACAATTGGCGATCGGCATTTTCTTCCGTATAAAGCCTCAAATGGTGCCATTTGAATGCTGGAATGATAATTGTTATTGTACAAGAATTCAACTAACGGCAGGTAAGCATCCCAATTACCACCGAAATCTATGACACACGAACAGAGCATGTCTTCAAGGGTACGTATCGTTCTCTCAGTCTGACCGTCGGTTTGAGGGTGGAATGCGGTACTTAGATTAAGCGTAGTACCGAGAGCTGTTTGAAACGTTTCCCATAGACGCGAGGTAAACCGAGCATCACGGTCAGAGATGATGTCGCGAGGCGTCCCATGTCAATAAATGATCTCATTGGTGTAGATTCGGGCTAATCTTTCTACCTTGTAGTCTTCTCGTATTGGCAGAAAATGAGCAGATTTGGTTAAGCGGTCAACAACAACCCAGATGTTGTCGTGACTTGATGGCGTGCGCGGAAGTTTCGTTATGAAATCCATAGCTATACTATCCCACTTCCATATGGGGATCGGGGGTTGTTCGAGTAAGCCAGAGGGTCTTTGGTGTTCAGCCGTAACTTTCGAGCAAGTCAGGCACTTCCCAACATAGAGGGCGATATCTCTCTTCATGCCCGGCCACCAGTACTTGTAGTGAAGGTCCTGGTACATTTTATCGGCACCGGGGTGAATAGAATATCGAGACTTGTGGGCTTCGTCCATCAAAATCTGTCGCAAATTGGTCCGCTTAGGGATCCAAATTCGGTCCAGAAAGTGGAATATCCCATTCGACTTATTCACAAGCTGGGCTCCATCGTGATAGATCCTTTCCTTCTGCAAAGTGTGTTTGGTAAAACAAGCATGCTGGGCTTCGCGGATGAGGGTTTCGAGATCGTACTGGGCTTGGATGTAACATCCCAATTCGCATCAGTTTATATTATATTTATATTTTAAAATTTATGAAGGTTATAAATATGCATTGAATTAAGTATGTGATATAGTGGATTCTTTTAAGAATACAAAAAAAAAAAAAAAAAAAAAAAAAAAAACCCTTAATGTAAACAAGTTACTAGTTAACTTTAAAGTTATATATTGGATGTAGTATGAGTTATAGGAACTAAAAGATTTGTGCGAGAAATGCAACTTCTGAAATCTGGAGGACTAAACTTGCCAAATCACACATTATATTAAAGGTCCAGATGTGTGTAGCACTTCTATATATCTTGATACTTGAGTTTAGTGTGTGCAATTGACGGAGCAAGAAAACATTATCATAAAGGTTTGATTTCTTCATTAACTGAAGATAAAATCCTTGAATACAAGGTGATTGCTCATCAGAATGTTAAGAAGAGGGCTGAGTAAGTGTTTCTAAACCTATAACTCGAAATTTCTATGATGATTTCAGAATGCATGAGGAATCGACATATGATTTCTGAAATGTGTGTGCATGTAAATGAAAGTTTACTACTTGTTTGGATTTTGTCAGCAATCCCTAAATTACTATTGTTGATATTTGAGTTTGAGTTCATGTATGAACTAGGGTCTTGAGTCCTATGAGTAAAAACTTGAATCCCTAACAAATTATGATGTATATACACAGTTTATAGTAAGATCTTGAAAGTAGAATCATTAGTTATTATGTTATTAAAGAGAAGTTGGATTATTTGAGTATTAGAGACTGTACATAGGTAATTATATGAACAAAGCTTTACATGCATACCAAGTATTCGACAAAATGTCTAAATGAAGAGGTTTTTACAAATTTTGGTTGGAGCGTCTTGGTGTTAAGTGAACTCATGCTCAACTCCATAAAAAGGGAAAATATAGTGTTTTTAACATTATACGGATACGCATCATGGAACCTAAATGAGTGAGTTGTGGGTGTAACACAACACAAAATCGGTCATTATGTAATGTAGTAACAATAAAGGGTTAAAACTTTGAATGTTTCTATTCGTTATTGGTAATGAGATTATGAGTAGTGTAATCATAGTCAAGATAAGATTAAAGTTTAAGGGGCTGAAAGCATTCATACAATGAGAAGCAATGTCATGAACCCGACTTTTATATATTTTGACTTTTGAATTCCGGAAGTCAACGAGTCAAGGGAGGGATTCAATACGCGATCAAGCTTACGGACGATTGTGAGTAATTCACACTTCAAATATTTGGATTGTGTACGTAAACAATGTTTTTTTTTTGTTGATTTAGTGTGTGACTAACAATGTGGAAGTATCAAAAAAATGATGTAGAACATGATTGTAGTAAAAATGAAAATTTTGCAACATAAGACAAAATTTTAATGAAATTAATATGGACTAACATGAATTAGAATTGTCAGTTGATGATTACAAGTGACTACCATGGAACAACATGTATATCGAAAGGTAAAGAAATGGGAGGTAAGTACGAAACCCCTAGATTTATGAATATACATCCTAATTTAATTGGCTTAAAGCTGATGTAGGATGGTTATAATGTTCTTGAAATATTTTAACTTGTTAAGTTATTATATTTTGTTGTAATTATTAGCAATTAAAATGTATTTTTGAACTTGAATTTGCTGGAATAGAAGCTGCATTTTTATCACTGTACAAGGACTGTTATAAGATTGAGAAATACAGTCATATATTGCTGTGAATAAATGTCCGTACGTGGCTGGAAAATTTGTTGTACATGGGTTGTTTTGGAACTGAGAGATATAGGCGTACCGGGCTATGAAACACACCTGTTCAGGGCTGGAAATATGCCTGTACAAGGTTGTGAATACACCCGCCCACATTGGGTTGTGTATACACTCCTGTTTTTGAGCATTTGAGGAAGTTGTTACCTGGTTTTAGTTGATCGTTCATTTAGTTTTACTATCTGTATTGGCTTATGTTTATTATTATGAAGTATAAGGATGAAACGGGAGTACTCGAACTATAATACGTATTCTATAATGACGATGAAAAAGTGTTAAGGTTAACTTAGTTATTTAATGCTTTTAAAATAGTTATAATGTTTTTGTTCTGGAAAAAAAAGGGGTTGTCATTGTTGTTCAAAGGTGACTGCTCGCTTAGTTTATACTAATATGGTGTATTCTATGATATTCCAGGTTATGGGTATGGTGAAGGGAACAAAGAGCATACATGGTATATGAATACACAAAGAATCTGACAAAAGATAAAGAAGTACCTACCTAATGAATGTTAGATTATTCATATATGTGTGTGTTGTTAAGTCTCATATTGGAAGTAGGTTGATGATCGATCAAGTACTCTGATACTACTAAATAGTAAATTTTTAAAGTTTACATCAATACATATGAAGATGTTAGGGGTTGTTTTATTTACTATTGGTTTATAACTTGAACCCATTGTAGAGAAGAGCCTTTGTATAAGGATATGATGATATTTTCAAATAAAGAAACCATAATTATCATGATTTAAATACAAAAAAAAAAATTGGGACCTATTTTCCGCATTAAATATAACTTGAAATCTTTGATAAAAAAATGAGTGTTACAAGTTGGTATCAGAGCACTGGTTTAAGAGATTCAAGTAGTTGGAAATGCTTGAACTTAAACCTTGTGTTCTAGATAGGAGATGCGTGTTCCGTCCCATACTTGATCAAGACAAGAAAGGTATATTTGTATTATTATTAATAGCTTACTAAATTATGATTGCGTTGTAGGAAGCTAATGTTGATTAATTTCATTTGTCATGGAAATGAGTCAGATTGTGATTTTAAATGGGGGATTGATCAGAGACTTGAAGGTAAGCACTAACATCTAAAAGATGTATATATGATGTATGCTTCGATGTTGATAGATTGGCCATATATACATCTATGTATCATTGATAAATAGATGGGATGACTACACGTTGCAAATTAATTGGAAGCATACATACAAGTTGTTGATAGACTTATAGCTTGCCTAATTTTGTATGATAATGTGACATAATAATCTGAAATTCGTTTAAATGGGATATGATATGGTAATAACATGAACACTTATGTATAGTGTCTGGACTATTGCACTTGGCCAATGTCGTAGTAAAGATAAAGTACTAAGGTGCTCTAGGGTTTATCATATCCATGTTCAGGATAACGTAGAGTAAGTGGACTCAGTGGAAAATATGGTAGAGTTATTATATACTAACGTGATAAATTTACAGTTCCACAGGAATTAGAAGAAACAATGAAGGTTATGGATGTGGACCAAACCGGTTGTAAGAGTCACTGGTGGGTGACCATCCGGGTTAAAAAAAAGGGGACCAAATCCGTTGTAAGAGTCACACATGTGAGTGACCATTCGGTATAAAAGTCACAAGATGTGGAATAACCGGTTGTAAGAATCACTAGTGGGTGACCATCCGGATTAAAAAAAAAAAAAGGATCAAAGTATGCGACCATCCGTTGTAAGAGTCACAGGTGTGAGTTACCATTCGGTATAAGAGTCACAAGATGAGAAGTTAACCGGCTGTAAGAGTCACTGGAGCGTGACAATCCAGAAAAAAAAGGGAACAAAGTAAGAGTGACTATCCGTTGTAAGAGACACAGGTGTGAGTGACCATTCGGTATTAGAGTAACAAGATGTGTAGTTAATCGGTTATAAGAGTCATTCAGTTGTGACCATCGGATGCATGGACTGATCATTCGTGGTTGTGTAAACATACTAATCCATCGTGGTTATTAAATAGACTGATCCTCTAAACAGAATGATTACCCGTAGATGTTCAAATGGGCTAATTGACTGGGAAGATTGCTCCAAACAAGCACATGATGTTTTAAATCTGAACGATGAGATATAAACTTTGGTCATGGGGATATAATTTATCATAGAAAGGTAATGTATTTTGAAAGCATGAGTAAAGACCAATGAGTTAAAATGGAGGTTTGAACCAAAGATGTTAAGCAATTAATAACTTGCTATGTTTAAAAGTTAACTCGAACGTGTATGTAGGGTTTTGGCAATATAAGAGCTCTTCATACGAATATATAAATATTGATGATGAATTAGTTAGAAGATTTGAAATAATACTCAAGTATATTGCAACGCAAGCTGTTGGTGATCCTACTTCAGTTTAGATGTTTTGCAAAAGTCATTAAATTATGATCAAGAAAAGACAAGAATCATAGTGATTTGTGAACAATTTAAATGAAGATAAGGAAGATCACACGTATGTGGGAAACACCCCATTACAATTATATCCTTCTAGAAACACATATAGATGTCACTTTCATATGTTATGTATGAATTTCCATTGATTTCATTGCAAAGTTTAAAAAGGATGTTTAGAGGTATTTGATACCATTGAAGAGTGAAACGTATTTCCAGAGATCTTTATCTCATAGATAGTTTTAGAGATATAAGAAGAGATCATATGATGTCAACAAAAGGTGTAAAATTTTTTTTTGTTAAAAATCTAAGATCTTAATATGGTAGTTTTGAAAATGAATAAGGTTAATTAATTATCTCATTTGAGATATTGGAAAGGGTTAAGTAAAACTTTTGTGAACGTGTAAAATAAAAAAAAATTGTAACAAAGATGAGTCTAATTAATTAAGAAGTTATCACTTCAATAGAATATTGGTGATTACAAAAGAGAAAAAAAAGAGTGGCATTACTTCACAAGTTGAAAAAAAAGGATGTTTTGTCACTCTGACCTCAAAAGTGACAAAATGATGTTTCAATGAATGATTCCAATAATAATAATTTGTGAATTAAGAAATGTAATGGATCATAAGAACCATATAAGGTGAGTTTTCGAACAGGTCAAAACACAAACTAAAAGGGGATGCATGAAAAGATGTTTGGGATGTTATACTTATGGTTAGATTGGCTTGGGAGATCAACTAAGAGCCAATACAGAGAACAAGGCCGAAAGTGGGGCATTCAAGGTAGAGTTCATATCAACCATCAACTAGTAAAAGTGTTTGTATGTTCATAATCTTATTTTGAGCATATACTTATGAGTTACTTGTTAAGCATGAAATGAAACTTTAATTGATTGTGACTTCAATGTCGAGTACGAGATGTTGCGGACGCCTTGAAGTGTTTTCCATGATGAGGTAACGAGTTCTAAAAACTTGTTGTCTTTGATTATTACTCTAATTAAAATAAAATAGAAATTACGAGTCTCTGGAAAACATCTTATCTAATTGTGAATCCCTAGTAATGTCTAGGAACCTAACCAGTTGTGGAAGAAAAATAAGTATTCATCAGGACTGGGAGTTTTACAAAAAAAAAAATAATAAATAAAGTAGGAGATGAAATCTTTATTAAAACAAAATATGAAAGAGGGAGTTTTCTGGTAAATCGTCCCTTGTTTGAAATTAAGGGTTCTCCCAAAGCGAAATCGACAAAAACTTACACGTCATTGAAATCAAAGGACTTCAAAATGTTCTATGTATAAAATTTAAAGATATTATATAAGCTTGTTGTTTAACTAACAATAATTTTATTCAAGATGAATATATTTGCAAGTAAGAGTTCGTATTGACGATTAGTATCATGGGATGTCAGAAGTTTAAGGTGACTCGTAAAGAATTATGATTATAACCTTGATCACTAATGCATGAAAAATAACTAAAAGGTTAGCATTTGAAGTTTAAATTTATGTTAATAACCTTAGAAAAAAAATCCAGTTATGAGATAAGAGGAAGTTTTGTTGTGACAACATTTTATCATTTAAAGTGTGAGAATCAGGAAAGCAAGATCAACCAGAACTCAAGGTTAAACCTAAGTAATTAACTAAGGTCACAGGTAAGTAAGTTAGTATGAACAAATTGCTCATGTCAGCACTCTTTGGTTGAGATTATAATACATGCATATGCTTTATGTGCAATTCGGTTTCGAGGACGAAACCTATATAAGGGGAGGAGATTTGTAACATCCCAATTCGCATCAGTTTATATTATATTTATATTTTAAAATTTATGAAGGTTATAAATATGCATTGAATTAAGTATGTGATATAGTGGATTCTTTTAAGAATACAAAAAAAAAAAAAAAAAAAAAAAAAAAACCCTTAATGTAAACAAGTTACTAGTTAACTTTAAAGTTATATATTGGATGTAGTATGAGTTATAGGAACTAAAAGATTTGTGCGAGAAATGCAACTTCTGAAATCTGGAGGACTAAACTTGCCAAATCACACATTATATTAAAGGTCCAGATGTGTGTAGCACTTCTATATATCTTGATACTTGAGTTTAGTGTGTGCAATTGACGGAGCAAGAAAACATTATCATAAAGGTTTGATTTCTTCATTAACTGAAGATAAAATCCTTGAATACAAGGTGATTGCTCATCAGAATGTTAAGAAGAGGGCTGAGTAAGTGTTTCTAAACCTATAACTCAAAATTTCTATGATGATTTCAGAATGCATGAGGAATCGACATATGATTTCTGAAATGTGTGTGCATGTAAATGAAAGTTTACTACTTGTTTGGATTTTGTCAGCAATCCCTAAATTACTATTGTTGATATTTGAGTTTGAGTTCATGTGTGAACTAGGGTCTTGAGTCCTATGAGTAAAAACTTGAATCCCTAACAAATTATGATGTATATACACAGTTTATAGTAAGATCTTGAAAGTAGAATCATTAGTTATTATGTTATTAAAGAGAAGTTGGATTATTTGAGTATTAGAGACTGTACATAGGTAATTATATGAACAAAGCTTTACATGCATACCAAGTATTCGACAAAATGTCTAAATGAAGAGGTTTTTACAAATTTTGGTTGGAGCGTCTTGGTGTTAAGTGAACTCATGCTCAACTCCATAAAAAGGGAAAATATAGTGTTTTTAACATTATACGGATACGCATCATGGAACCTAAATGAGTGAGTTGTGGGTGTAACACAACACAAAATCGGTCATTATGTAATGTAGTAACAATAAAGGGTTAAAACTTTGAATGTTTCTATTCGTTATTGGTAATGAGATTATGAGTAGTGTAATCATAGTCAAGATAAGATTAAAGTTTAAGGGGCTGAAAGCATTCATACAATGAGAAGCAATGTCATGAACCCGACTTTTATATATTTTGACTTTTGAATTCCGGAAGTCAACGAGTCAAGGGAGGGATTCAATACGCGATCAAGCTTACGGACGATTGTGAGTAATTCACACTTCAAATATTTGGATTGTGTACGTAAACAATGTTTTTTTTTTTGTTGATTTAGTGTGTGACTAACAATGTGAAAGTATCAAAAAAATGATGTAGAACATGATTGTAGTAAAAATGAAAATTTTGCAACATAAGACAAAATTTTAATGAAATTAATATGGACTAACATGAATTAGAATTGTCAGTTGATGATTACAAGTGACTACCATGGAACAACATGTATATCGAAAGGTAAAGAAATGGGAGGTAAGTACGAAACCCCTAGATTTATGAATATACATCCTAATTTAATTGGCTTAAAGCTGATGTAGGATGGTGATAATGTTCTTGAAATATTTTAACTTGTTAAGTTATTATATTTTGTTGTAATTATTAGCAATTAAAATGTATTTTTGAACTTGAATTTGCTGGAATAGAAGCTGCATTTTTATCACTGTACAAGGACTGTTATAAGATTGAGAAATACAGTCATATATTGCTGTGAATAAATGTCCGTACGTGGCTGGAAAATTTGTTGTACATGGGTTGTTTTGGAACTGAGAGATATAGGCGTACCGGGCTATGAAACACACCTGTTCAGGGCTGGAAATATGCCTGTACAAGGTTGTGAATACACCCGCCCACATTGGGTTGTGTATACACTCCTGTTTTTGAGCATTTGAGGAAGTTGTTACCTGGTTTTAGTTGATCGTTCATTTAGTTTTACTATCTGTATTGGCTTATGTTTATTATTATGAAGTATAAGGATGAAACGGGAGTACTCGAACTATAATACGTATTCTATAATGACGATGAAAAAGTGTTAAGGTTAACTTAGTTATTTAATGCTTTTAAAATAGTTATAATGTTTTTGTTCTGGAAAAAAAAGGGGTTGTCATTGTTGTTCAAAGGTGACTGCTCGCTTAGTTTATACTAATATGGTGTATTCTATGATATTCCAGGTTATGGGTATGGTGAAGGGAACAAAGAGCATACATGGTATATGAATACACAAAGAATCTGACAAAAGATAAAAAAGTACCTACCTAATGAATGTTAGCTTATTCATATATGTGTATGTTGTTAAGTCTCATATTAGAAGTAGGTTGATGATCGATCAAGTACTCTGATACTACTAAATAGTAAATTTTTAAAGTTTACATCAATACATATGAAGATGTTAGGGGTTGTTTTATTTACTATTGGTTTATAACTTGAACCCATTGTAGAGAAGAGCCTTTGTATAAGGATATGATGATATTTTCAAATAAAGAAACCATAATTATCATGATTTAAATACAAAAAAAAATTGGGACCTATTTTCCGCATTAAATATAACTTGAAATCTTTGATAAAAAAATGAGTGTTACAATGGATATTACGAATGCTGAGCAGATAGCTCCGTCTGCTGAGGGCGTCTGCAACGACATTTACTTTGCCTGGGTGATAACGAATCTCACAGTCGTAATCGTTGAGAAGCTCTACCCATCGGCATTGACGCATATTAAGTTCCTTCTGGCTAAAGATATGTTGTAGGCTCCTATGATCGGTGAAGATCCTACACTTGGTACCATACAGGTAGTGTCGCGAAATCTTTAACGCAAAAACAACTGCGCCTAGCTCGAGGTCATGGGTTGTATAGTTCTTCTCGTGGATCTTGAGCTGACGAGATGCGTAAGCGATAACCCTGTCTCGTTGCATGAGAACACAACCAAGGCCAAGGTTCGAGGCATTGCAATAGACTATAAAGTCGTCGTTTTCGTCGGGTAAAGTAAGGACGGGAGCATTGCAAAGCATGTGCTTGAGGGTTTGGAAAGCAGACTCTTGTTCGGTTCCCCAAACAAAAGGTTTGTCTTTATGCGTGAGAGCGGTAAGCGGCACAGCGATTTTAGAGAACCCTTCGATGAATCGATGATAATATCCCGCTAGTCCGAGAAAAGAACGGACTTCAGACGGGTTCTTTGGCGTAACCCAACTCTTAAATGCTTCAATCTTCGTGGGATCGACGTGAATACCTTGACTATTGACAATGTGACCGAGGAATTGAACCTCCTCCAGCCAAAATTAGCACTTGGGGAACTTGGCATAGAGTCGATTCCCTTGGAGTAGCTCGAGAACCAAACGTAGATGTTGCACGTGTTCGGCTTTCGATTTTGAATAGATAAGGATATCATCGATGAACACGACGACGAAGAGGTCAAGAAATGGTTTACACACCCGATTCATCAGATCCATGAAAACCGCGGGTGCGTTGGTTAACCCAAAAGGCATAACAACGAATTCATAGTGGCCGTATCGAGTGCGAAAAGCGGTTTTGCGTATATCCTCCTCTTGGATGCGTAGTTGGTGATAGCCTGAGCGTAGATCGATCTTGGAGAAACATGTAGCACCTTGTAGCTGGTCAAACAAATCATCGATGCGAGGCAGAGGGTAACGATTCTTGATTGTCAGCTTATTCAATTCCCGATAGTCGATGCACATCCGGAACGAACCATCCTTCTTTTTGACGAAAAGGACCGTTGCGCCCCAAGGAGAGGTGCTAGGGCGAATAAAGCCTTTGTCAAGCAATTCATGGAGCTGGCTTGAGAGTTCACGCATTTCGGACTGAGCGAGTCGATAAGGAGCTCTAGCAATAGGGTTTGCTCCAGGAATGAGGTCGATACAAAAGTCGATATCATGACTTGGCGGTAAACCTGGAAGATCATCATGGAATACCTTTGGGAATTCACACACAACGGGGACTTCATTTACTCCCGGATTACCTTTCTTTTCCTTCTCCGCTACTACAATATTAGCCAAGAAAGCTCTGTATTCCTTGCGGAGATACTTGCTAGCTTGGACACAAGACATGAGCTTAAGACCTTTCGAGGGAGTTTCACCATAAACACATAATACATCACCATTCGCGAGCGAGAATCGAATCATCTTATCGAAGCACACAACTTCAGCATGGTTTTCACGAAGAAAGTCCATTCCTACTATGATGTCAAAACTTCCGAGTTGCATCGGAATAAGGTCGATCGGAAAGATGTGATTGTTGAGCTCAAGAGTACAATCACGAAGAACAGAATTAACAGTGACAGTTCTTCCGGTGGCGACTTCGACATCGAACGTCGAGGGGAGATGGGAGCGCTTACGATTAAGGAGCTTCTCGAATTCAAATGACACAAAACAGTTATCGGCTCCAGTATCAAACAAACACGAAGCATAAATACCATTCACAAGGAACGTACCATTGACCATATTGTTGTCAGCCTGGGCTTGGCGCGCATTGATGTTGAAAGTTCGGGCGCGGGCGGCTTGTTGTTGTTGCTGTTGAGGCTGTTGCTGCTGTTGTTGCTGAGGCTGCTGCTGCTGTTGTTGCTGAGGCTGCTGCTGCTGGGGCTCTTGTTTCACAACCCTGTTCGGGCACATGTTCGCGAAGTGGTTGGGATCACCACACGCGAAGCAGACTTTGGCGTTGATCGCGGGTGCCTAAGCCCCTTGTTGGCCTTGAGGAGCTGGAAGTAGAGATTGATGAGCAGTAGCTTGAGCAGGTGCTTGTTGAGGACCAGTATGACAATTGGCGGTAAAGTGGCCGTACATGTTGCAATGCACGCACAATCTGCAGGCGATACCCACCGGATGATGATAAGTACATGTCGGGAAAGCAGGGTGAGATTGCTGCTGAGCCGGTACAGGCGGTGCATAGATAACTGGTGCTGGAGTTGATCGGTGCTGAGATTGCTGCTGAGCCGGTACGGCTTGAAGCGGAGCAGCAGTAGTAGTGACAGCACAGTTCTTGTTGCTGGAGCTGCTGTTGTTGTTCTTCCTCTTGCGACGAGAGGACTTCGATGACTGAGCGGTGGCGGTTTCGGCGGTTGGTACGGCGGTAGCTTGATGCAGGTTCTTGGTAGCTTTATCCCAAAATCCAGCTTTGACTCACTTGTCGTTGATTTCAGCGACAAGCAGGTAAGTTTCTTCGATTGTTGCTGGCTTTGAAGCATGCACAAAATCTGCAACACAGTCTGGCAGAGCTAGAATGTACTTCTTGATCGTCATCTCCGGCGTCTTCACTTGATCAAGACAGATGATACTGAGCTGCTTAAAGCGAGCAGTCAGAGCTGCGTTCTCTCCATCTTTCTGCTTGATATGCCAGAATTCGTCCTCCAGCTTTTGGCGTTCATGGGGAGGGCAAAATTCATCCATCATAATGGCCTTCAGCTCTTCCCATGTCAGCTCATAGGCTGCGTCATTTCCGCGTTTGTTCCTCTCGATCGTCCACCAGTCTAGTGCGCGGGACTGGAGGCCGCCGGTAGCATTCAGAGTACGGAGATTTTCAGGACATCCACTCTGGCGCAGAGTGACTTCGATGGAATCAAACCATTGAAACATAGCCGTAGGGCCATCTTCGCCAGTAAATTCCTTTGGACCACAAGCTTTGAACTGCTTGAAACTAAAAGCAGTCTTTGGTGCATCTGTTCGAGACTCTTCAGACGATTTGCTAGCGTTCTCGTTCAGTTCACTAACAATCTGAGGAATTACTTTAGCGATCTGAGTAGCGACGAGAGAGGCGAGTCGCTTGTTAGCTTGCTTTTGTTTCATAGCACGAGAGTGAAGTGATCCAGTGGACGACATTGTCTGCAACAAGCATCGCCATAGGATTCAATCACTGTTTAATCGATTCTCACCTCACATGCCTAGTACTACTAAAGCTCAGGAACACGACAAGCATATAAACATGCAGTCACATAGGCACATAATCACGGAATCACATAAGCACAAATTCACGTAGGGCACATAGGAGCACATAGGGGCACATGGGGGCAGTCAGAATACAGAAACCTATCATTCAAAGTCCGCGAGTGTTCGAGAATAGCGATTGCGAGTACACCGCGTATAGCATAGCCATCATCCATAAGTAGCAACGAGTTGTCAGCGTTTGTGCAGTGTGTTGTGTGCTTAGCGAAAGCAAAAAGGCATTAGATCGGAACCAGTAGTACCTCAAAACGCTAACAAATAAGCATAAACCAAATAAAAACACATAAAATTCACATAAAACGTCAAAATATCAGAGTTGGCAGTAGCGAGCTTAGAATCGAAACACATAAAAATCGAGAATAGATTGTCTGCGGCTATTTAGACATCGACTAACCAAAGTGGTTCGACTATTCACAAGAACTTTTGGTATACACTTGGCTTTCGGGACTGTGCTCTCGCCTCGAATCTGGGCGAATGGCACGCATCCTTCTAGTCTCAGCGCGACCTCAAGTCGTTTGAGTTCGTCAAGACTTTGGTGAGAGTTTTGTAAAACAAAATAAAGACCAGAACAAGTCATCGAGGTTCGGGTTTCACCCCTGACTTAACGACTTCGTTCCTGTTTTTGATAAAATAAAGAGAAATCATGCGTCAAAGTATGGATTTCACTCCTGGTTTGGCGTAAATTCTCTTGTTTGTAGATAAAAATGCGGGTCGAACAAACAATTTAGTCGAGAGTTTGCGGTTTTCACACCTAATCTTGACCTAATTGCTCGTTCAAAAACTAGAGTGCAGTGATGGTGTAGCGTGGGCGAGAATAGCGAGAAATAGCAAGTAAGCTCGTACATAACCCCTACAGGGTGTGCACAAGTCGGTCTGTTGGTACCTAACTATAGACTAGGTCATTTCTAAGACATCGACCCAGACTAGGTCGAGTCTTGCCTAATTCCCTATAGTTATGGCTCTGATACCAATCTGTCACACCCCAACCGATGGCGGAAACATCGGGGCGTGGCACTGAGCGAAACAGATTGTCCAGAAGTTTCCAAAACAACTATGATTACCAATTATTTAAAGTAGCATGTCCCGTACCATGACATAAAAAGTAATATAATTATTACAGACAAGATCTAGTCAAATTGTTCTGTTCTGACAACTCAGATTTCAAATACAGACAATTCGTTTATTTGTTTCTAGACCTTTCCTAGCCTCGATTTCACAGCAAGCCAAGCATATAAACATCTTAAGCACCTGCCACATACGTTAAAGTAAAAGTCAATATACATAGTGTAAAGGTGAGCATACAAGTTTAATAGATATAATAGAGTTCAAAATTCGATTACGCATAACCAGCACATACACACTGTGAAATGAAGCACGTTAGTTATCGACATGAACCTATCGATACCAATGAATGCGGGTTGACTGCCCAAGGTAGTTCGTAATACACACTCACCACTATGAGCCATGTAACAAATTGTCCTTAACAACCCCTGAGTGAACAGGTGCTGAGTCCAAACTAATAGTACTATCGTTGCTAAGGCAGGTAGACAACATTCCATGTGTAAACATAACAAACAAGCATTCATTAAGTCACGTATAACATGCGGTAACGGTTAGCGTTAAAATATTGCGTAGTGTGTTCGATGTAATTTAGTATAAGTAACGTATGTAACACCCAAAAGTGCGTAAAGCAAAAAGGGTTCGAGTATACTCACAGTGATGATGGATTGAAGGGAGCGCTAGAGAGAAAGGTTAGCCTGATCAGAACGATAGCATGAACGATAAGCAGCGCGTAAAATGAAACAACGTGTCAATGGATCAGACGGCAATCCGATGGGGTGGCTATCCGATCGGGTGACCGGTCGATCGGATGACAATCCCTTCGGGTGGTCGCCCGTTCGGGTGGCCACTCGATTGGATTGTCATCTCGTTTCGGATAGATGTGTTTGTGTATGATGGTTTGTCTTTTGAAGTTTTCGTTGTAGCATTTTGAAAACAGAGAAGTATCTCTACCTTTCAGGTCGGTCGATCGAACGGCCATTCCATCGGACAGCAATCCGATTGGCGAGGCTTCTCAGGTTGAGAACAAGTTCTCAGCAGGCCAATCACTCGATCGGATGGCTATCCGATCAGGTGGCAATCCGCTCGGATTGATCATGTTGAAAAATTGTTTAAGTATTTGAAGTCAAACATCACATGGTCGGGTGGTAATCCGATCGGGTGGCAATCCGATCGGACGACAATCCGTTCAATGTTCAAGCCTCAAATGTTGAAACAAAGGTTTAGTGTGGGACCCAAGGTTCAATCCGATCGGGTGGCAGTCCGGTCGGGTGGCAATCCGATCGGACGGCAATCTGTCCCAGATGCTCTGGTCGTCTTCTTCCTTGGTTGTTTTGGTAGTTTGAATTTTTGAAGTGTTGAATGAGGTACATTGATAACATGCTTGAAAAACGGAACCCTCGACCTGGCTCAAGTGACTCAACCGAACAGGAATCACCCTAGTCCGACCGATTCACGATTAGAGTCGGTAGTTCATGTTTAAACCCGTAGTCAATACCTCTTGGATAGAATTCAGATCTAGAATCTATCGGATTTGAGTGCTTTGAGTGTAAAATAGTTGAAAGGAAGTTAGAAAACCATCTTTCAATCCTTTTTCACCATGAATATGTTCAGATCTATGATAGATCTTTGTTCATTCATGTGGAACTCATTCAGATCTAAGTTGTTCTTGGTGGATTGAAGCCAAAACATGAAGTTCTTATGAACACCATGATGACATCATCCTAGAACACCTCAAATCTAGTGATTTCACGGTTAAAAGTTAAGATTCAAAAGATAGAAAGGTGTAGGAGTGCGTGTAGATCAAGAAAGTACAAGATTTAGGTGGACAACTTACAAGAATCACGAGAATTCTGAAGAAAGAGCGACTGGATCGAGTGGAGAGGATGAGGGCTGTCAACATCAAGTGATGTGACAAAGGAGGGTATTTATAGGGTTTCCATAAATGGAAAGGGGAGTAAGTGGCTGGTCGATCGAGTGGCAGCCCGTCCGGGTGGCAACTCGATCGAGTGGCAACTCGGTCGGGTGGCACCGAGCCGCCACCTAGGTCGGGTGGCAGCTCGATCGAGTGGCACTCCGCTCGGGTGGCAGCCCGATCGGGTGGCAACTCGGTCGGCTGGCCACTCGGTTCGAGTGCTCGGCGCGATGAGTTTTGCAGTTTCGATTCGAGTGTTGAGCGTTGCGATGGAGTTTCCTATTCAAATTACTTTTAATCCCAACTAATATATCAACATACAATCATCCTTATTTAACGTTCGTTTAGCATTTGCGATTGAGTTGCGATTTGCGTTTCGATTAATCACCACATCATACAACATAAATAACATGCACAAGTAACACATAAAGGCACACACACATAAAAACAATAACCAGAACACGTAATTCGAGTTGCGAGTGCGATTGTGATAAGACATGCGATAAATATCGATAGATAGCGATTAAACCTCGATTATTAACAAATACTCCACATAATACAACTAACGTAAAAGCATAAAAAGACTATCTATAAGTCAAAGAAGTCAAAACATGAATTGAGCAAGGAGTGACAGATCGCAATTAGCAATCTTGTCTCCTTTTGACTTCAATCTTGACTTTGACTTTGACTTTCGAAACACGGGGTGTTACACTAACAGATGTAGTGCCTCATATTTTCGTATTTTTTTATTTTTAGAAAATTCAAGTTCGTTTTCTATTTTTATAAAATTAGATCGAAAAACGGAATAAAAACGTCAAATGACGCATTTTAACGCAATTGACAAACAACGTCTACAGACACTATTTTACGCCTTTTTAAATCTAACATTTTAGCTTACGACGCTATGTGGAGTTCGGGATTCGTAAACGGTTCATAGGAGCTAGCGGGCCACTTAAAAACACAAGATTAGGCTTGTGGGCGTTGGGCCCAAGCCCATTTAAAACAAGAGTTAACCTAGTGTATAAATTACTAAGTGAAGTCAAAACCCTAAGGGGGCGTTTGGTTCGCGGAATGTGTAGGAATTGGAATTGGAATCCCTATGGGAATTGGAATTTGAATTGGAATTTGATGGATTTCTTTGAAATCCATAGATGTGTTTCGTTGATAAATGTAATAATGGAATTAGAATTTAAAAATACCTAAAAACACAAAATTACCCCTAGTTATAAACAATTGGCAAAAGTTTTAAAAACAACTATCTTAGATAAAAATTGAAAAAAATTCTAAAAAATCAAAAAATTATAAAAATTCTAATAATTCTAAAAAATTCTAAAAATCATAAAAATTTCTAAAAATTCTAAAAAATCCAAAAAATCCAAAAAATTCAAAAGTATCAAAAAAATTAAAAAATAATAAAAATCTAAAAAATAATAAAAAGTTCAAAAAATTATAAAAAATCAAAAAAATTTCTAAAAAATCAAAACAATTCTAAAAAATAATAAAAAATCCAAAAAATTCTAAAAAATCAAAAAAATTCTAAAAAATAATAAAAAATCCTAAAAATTTAAAAAAAATTCTAAAAAATAAAAAAATTCCAAAAAATAATAAAAACTTCAAAAAATTATAAAAAATCAAAAAAATTTCTAAAAATTCAAAGAAATTCTAAAAAATAATAAAAAATCCTAAAAATTCAAAAAAATCTAAAAAATAATAAAAAATCCAAAAAATTCTAAAAAATAAAAAAAATTCTAAAAAATCAAAAGAGGTTCAAAAATTTCTAAAAAATAAAAAAAAATCTAAAAAATAATAAAAAATCCAAAAAATCTGAAAAATTCAAAAAAAATCTAAAAAGTAATAAAAATCCAAAAAATTCTAAAAATAATAAAAAGTTCAAAAAATTCTAAAAATAAAAAAAATTCTTAAAAATAAAAAAATTAAAAATAATAAACAATCCTAAAAATTCAAAAAAAATCTAAAAAATAACAATAAAATCGAAAAATTCAAAAAAAAAAAATTTTTTGATTTTTTTGATTTTTTTGATTTTTTAGAATTTTTTGGATTTTTTTTTATTTTTTATATTTAAAAAAAAATCTGGTTTTTTAGATTTTTTTTGGGTTTTTTAGATTTTTCATTAATTTTTTGATTTTTTAGAGTTTTTTGGATTTTTTTTTATTTTTTGGATTTTTTTAGAAATTTTTAGTTTTTTATAAATTTTTGTATTTTTTATTATTTTTGTGATTTTTTAGAATTTTTTGCATTTTTTTATTTTTTGGATTTTTTAGAATTTTTTTATTTTTTAGAATTTTTTGGATTTTTTATTATTTTTTTGAGTTTTTAGAGTTTTATGGATTTTTTAGAATTTTTTGGATTTTTTAGAATTTTTTAGAATTTTTTTTATTTTTTATAATTTTTTGGATTTTTTAGAATTTTTTGTGTTTTTTTATAATTTTTTGGATTTTTTATTATTATTTTGATTTTATAGAATTTTTTGGAATTTTTTTATTTTTTGGATTTTTTATTATTTTTTGGATTTTTTATTAGTTTTTTGATTTTTTAGAATATATTGGATTTTTTATTATTTTTTAGAATTTTTTTAGAAATTTTTTATTTTTTTTATTTTTTTGGATTTTTAGAATTTTTTGGATATTTTTGATTTTTTTAGATTTTTTATTATTTTTTTGATTTTTTAGAGTTTTTTTTATTTTTTACAATTTTTTGGATTTTTTAGAATTTTTTTTTATTTTTTTAGAATATTTTGGATTTTTTGTATTTTTTATTATTTTTTGGATTTTTTAGAATTTTTTGAATTTTTTATTATTTTTGGATTTTTTTAGAAATTTTTTGATTTTTTTATTATTTTTTGGTTTTTAGACAAAAATGAAAGAGGCAATGGGTTATTTCTGTAACTTTGGAAACATTCCCATGGTTTTTCAAACTTTCCTTTGAAATTTAGAAGGTATCTGAATTCCATTAGATAAGGGATTTTGTTGGAATTGAAATTCAATTCCCTTTAACTAATTTGTCAAACAAACACACAAAGGAATGAAATTCAAATTCCAATTCCCTTGAAATCCTATGGATTCATGTCAACCAAACATGCCCTAAAATCCATTCTTTTGCATATCCTCAGCCGCTCCCCACTTATTCTCCCCCATCTTCTTTCCCTACTCCTTGTCTTCACACACACAAAAAAAAAAAAAAAAACAAGAAGAAGCTTTATCGTCTTTACCCCTCCCCCTCTCAACTAGTAGTTTACCCGTCCGCGGTCCGGGTATATATGATTAACACCATCCAAACTCATTACATATTTTAATATCAAAATGACTTCTTGTCCAACTATTAAGAACATCAATAACTGTGTCTATATTTAAGATAATGATGACTTTTTATTCGATTGCAATTAGTAACTACAACTGTTCTTGTATTGTCATATATCGAATTGTCATACATACTAACTTAAAATCTTACATCTAATTCGCACAATATAAAATATTTAAGTAATTATTTGTAAATTGATTAACGTAGCAATTGCTACCACCATTAAATGAAGATAGATGAGATCTATCAAAGTTAGATGTTTATGGTATACATAGTGTTTTTTTCATGTTTGCAATTCTATATTCAGGCACAATTTAACATGAACATAAACTAAATCAAATTCAGACACAATTTAACATCAACATCAATATCGATCTGCAATCCTCATATTCTATATCTATACTATATAATAATACTTATGCTTGCTAAAATAAGTAAAAGTAAAATGCGACAAGAAAGATTAATACGATTAAAATTTATGGCATTAAAAGAGTAACAACTACATCGAGTACTGAACTAAGAAACATTCAAATCTAACAATAACAGTCAGAAATAAAAAATTCTAACAGCAAGAATTAAGAAATTTTAGCTTTAACTCTATCGAGTTTTGAACCTCTCGATGTATATCCTTGAGCATCGCCATGAACTCCACGTTCTATCACCGCACTCTATATTACTAACAACACAAAGGTCACGAACAGAAGTTGAAGGCACTGCCATCAGGTTTCTGGAAACTTGGTCTCTCGTGAACAGACCAAGGTGCAATCCATCAAAACAGCTCTTCAGCTTTTGAAAAGTAGCCCTGTCCGCATATACTTGCTCCTCAACTTGCCTGATAAAGCGCTGCTTTAAATCATCAGACTCTGCAGAAGTGTATGACGCAATTTTATGTTATATATTATTCAACTGATGTGAAAGAAAGGTATCTTGGTAGTAAAACATGATGAAAAACAGGTGAATTGGCAATGTCATTATATAGTGAAATATCTAACAGCCCAAATGTCAGATTTAAATTCCTTGTACATTTAATAATCTAGGAGGGAAAAACGTGTACATTTAATATAAACATGTAAATTTATATTTAAAAAACAGCGGGCTTTAATGCAAAACCTTTCAAAAATAAGTTTTCATGGCAAAACCAATAAAAATAAATATCAAGAAACCCAAAGGACAAAATTTCAATCTTAAAAAAACAGGTTATCATAATTACGGTTAACCTCTTCATTTACCATAAGACCCATTTTAAACACTATAAAAGACTGATGATTAGTTTGATTGAAAACATCAGCAATTGTCTTTTAAAAACTGTTTGTCAAAAAACAAACCAAAACCAGCAACACCAACAATACTCTAGATGGCAAACAGATGCTTCTACCACTGGTCAGACACCGGCGCTGTTAAAACGCAATTCTTTAGATGGTCGCTCGAAGAAAAGAGAGCAGATGAAGAACTAAACAGAAAAGTCAGCATCATCAGTGATAACAATTACAAGCAAACCTGGAGCAGCATCGGATTGCTTGATGAAGTCCTCCACTCTCCTCCATCAAATTTCAAGAAGAACGCAGAAGAGTTTATCACACAACTGCTGAAACAGGATCAAAAAATCTGTGACATGCTAGCCGATCTGCAAGACAAAAGAAAGAATGAAATCGCGCGGAAGAAGACGAGAGTCGTCGAAATCCTAGGAAGTGTTAATTGTAGCGTGTATTATTTTATGCATATTCAGTCTTTAATCTTTTTTATATTTAATTTAATAAAATCAATATCCATATTAACATATTCTTAAATTTGAGTGTTAATAAAAGTTATCAACATTTGTTTCTTCATAATCAACTTTAATAAGTATAAATACAGTAAAAAAAATAAGCTACAAACCTAACATGTAACTCTCCCATCAAAGAAGCTAGCACATGGTCAACCGCAGGCGGCGGTTTTTGTGGTTATCTTTGACGGTCAGGGCTATTAGAGTTACAAATTTCCAATAGAGAATACAAATTGAAATATAAAAGGGAGAGTTAGAGTAGATCAGAGCAACCTACAAAATCACAAAACAACAATCTATATCAACGAATTGGAAGCTTGTTTGGAACGTTGATGCTGGAACGATGATTTGTAATCGAAGATTAGCTGGAGATTTCAGGGCTTCGTTGGAACGATGATGTGTAATTGGAAGCTTCGTTGGAACGATGATGTGTAAACGGAATCAGGAAATGTTCGAATGATGATCTTTAATCAGAGATTAACCCAGGTGTAAAACACAATGGACATAACGTAATACGCAATGATTATCAAACTAAAAACGGAATGGAAAGTAGACTAAAACACAATTTATGAGAACAGATAAAAGACACGATGCACAACAGACTAAAACACAATGAACATAACGTAAAACACAATGTGTATCAAACTAAAAATGCAATGGAAAGTAGACTAAAAACACAATTGATGATAAATAAAAGACACAATGGACAACAGACTAAAACACAATGAACAACAGACTAAAAACACAATGAATAACAGAATAAAACACAATGGACAGTATACTAAAAACACAATGGACAACAGAGTCAGACTAAAAACACAATGAACAACAGACTAAAACACAATGGACAATAGAACAAAAATATAATGGATAGCAGACTAAACAAAATAACCAGAACCTATAACACAATGTATAGAAAACCCATCAATTGAAAAACACAATGTATAGTAAAAAACCTATAACACAATGTATAGAAAAACGAAATATAACATCATCTTCTGACACAACCCGAAAACACGACATGAACCAAATATGAAATTCACGGGTTTTGAGCTTAGTCTAAACGGGTTGGGTTAGTCTTTGGTTGAACCCGCAAACATGTTTAGCTAAACGGGCCGGGTTCATGGCAATCCGATCGGGTTGGTGGGTTGACATGTTTAACCCATTTATATTATATTATATTTTTTACAATATGCTTTTTTGTCATAAATTAAATTGAGCGTGTATTTTATGCCATAGTTATAACTTAAATAGATTAATTTACATAAAATTTCACAATTTAAATGTAATTGTATTATATATATTTTTGTTTTTTTGTAGAAAATTGTAATTGTAATATATTAATTACAGAAAAAATAAGTAAAACTAAAAAAATTTCGGGTTGAACGGGTTCATATATATGACACGATTTTCAGGTTTAGGTCGTGTTTGGGTTCATCTAAAATTTTCATGTTCAGGTCGGGTTAAACCCATCCATCCAAACTCACTACATATTTTAATATCACGATGACTTCTTATCCAACTATTAAGAACATCAATAAATGTGTCTGTATTTAAGATAATGATTACTTTTTATTCGATTGCGATTAATAACTACAACTGTTCTTGTATTGTCATACATCGAATTGTCATACATACTAACTTAAAATCTTACATCTAATTCGCACAATTTAAAATATTTAAGTAATTATTTGTAAATTGATTAACATAGCAATTGCTAACAACATTAAATGAAGATAGATGAGATCTATCAAAGTTAGATGTTTAAGAAAGTATTAAAAAACTACCAATGATAATGAAAGGTAGATTATATTTATTGGCGTAAAAAAATTACACAACATTTCATAAATTGAATAAATCATAAATATTATTTTGTTTAATCAACTATTACACAATATTGCATAAACTGAATAAATCTAAAAAAATATTTTGTTTACACTACTAATTTTATACAATAAACACTAACTAACAATCAACACCAACTAACAAACATATTCTAAACATAATAGACCAATTAAAATAACACATTAATTGCTAAACATTGATTCTCCATGTACAAAAATATAGCAACCACAATAAACAACTAAATACAAAACCATAACTAAAGATGTGGTGAAACTATAGTTTCAATATAGGTTGCACCTATCATGCCTTGCATAAAGATGAAAGGAAAAAAATGCATCTTCTTTGCCCTTACGTTTATCTCAGCAACATCACCCCATTCGTGTACTATAATTAACTTGTTATTTCCATCAATATAGTGTACATATGACCCTATCATCAATGGCATAAACACACGGGGTACAAAAGACACCACTTTCGACCAAGTTTCATTTTGCAGACGCCACAATTGAACATCTACACTACACATTCCAATACTAACCAACATATGAAGTTTATCTCGTATAGTCACCAAATGACCTATAGATTCCACACTCAGTGTATCTGGGTATCCTACATTTTCTATTACCTTCGACTCAACATCCAAACGAAGAACCGCTGTGTTACCCATACACCATAATTTGGTCAATACAAAATACAAACTATTACCACAAATCGTCCTAACGGACCAACTATAGATAATAATATCATATGGACTACAAATTAAGAACCTTGGAGTTGACCATGAACCTTCACTAAATGAATAAATGTTAACAGTCAACCTGAAATGAGTGCGTTTAAAGTGCATAATTTTGTAATCGACAGCAGAGTCGACACAAAACCCAAGACTATCATCATCGATATTGTAAAAGCCCTGAGAATTAGAATTTTCAGCATCTTGAACACACGAGTTAGTGGATTTCAAACAACCAATTCACCAGTATTACATAGGCAAGCACATACCATCCCATCCAAACTTGCTAGAAATATCACATTACATGGATGAGCGTCGAAGGGAATGTGAAGATTAGTGCCTAAAACATATCTAGGAGACTCAACATTAACATAACGAATCACACACGATGATTTGTCAAGAGCAATTATTTTCTGGTCACCTAATATTTGAAAGAAATGACAATTATTCTTAGCAAACTCAGGGGTTGAAATTATAATGGAGGAAAATATATATCCTAATTAAAATTATAATGGAGGGAAATATACATAAAAAATTGAAATTCGACGACATTGTATGTTGTAAAAAATACTAATAAAAAACATAATGCTTATACAAAAAACACAATGTTTATACAAAAACACAATACTATAGTATAGTACAATGTTATATATATAAAACATAAACATCTACAAAACCTCGTTGTCTAATAAAAACACAATGACATTAACACAATGTGGCGATAAAACTTCACCTCGTGAACTGCTACACCTAAAAAACATTCAAATTCTGGCCATAACCACCTGATGGTTATTTTGGTCAAGATTAAACCTCACAATTAACCGTCTAATTTGTACGACCAAGATCAATCGCACACCTTTATATGGTAATATAAAGAAACTCCCACCACCCACGGAACTGCATTTTTTTTTTCAAATTGCTTCCTATTTTGTCAGAAGTGTCTTAGGTGGAGAATGTGGGCAGAAAATCATGGGGGGATGGGGGACTAACTAATTAGCAGTTTTTTAATTAATTTTATAGTTATTTTGTTAGGTCGTGGAATGATATCTCCTATTTATTAAGCTGACCATGTCAAAGTGTCAACCTGAACTGTCTTTAGAAGAAAATTGCTTCAATTAAGAAATAACCGTTACATATTAAAAAACACAATGTCTTCAAAAACACAATGTTAAATTGTATGTATTTAATTATGTGTTACTAAAATACATAAATAACCGTCAAGATTGGACGTATTAAAAAACAATGTCTTAAAAAAACACAATGTTAAATTGTATGTATATTATGTGTAAGTAAATTACGTAAATACTGACTTATTACTTTTCTAACACAATGATTTATAATATAGCAGCTTATAGCTCATGGGATAACATTCGAACACATTTTAATGCATTAATAATGTTTAAAAAAATTGATACATCCCGAGTTTTATTTGTTAAAAAGGTAATATCTATTAAGAGATTGAATTAAAGGTTGTTTCTTAATATATAATTTAAGTTTTTCTTTCAGGGCGGCATGCTGCAACTAAAATTGATCCTCTGAGTGCTGCAACTCAAATGCATCCTTACACAAATATTAATACACCTTTAAAATAAATATTATATATTACTTTGTTACATGTTTAATTAAAATTAATGATTTTAGAGGTAAATTAGTTTTACTTTTTCTTATTGTTGCCAGATGATACATTAAAAATGAATAATTAGATTTAGTAACGAATTTTATGTTGCCTATATTTTATTGCAGATGTGTAATTAATTAAATGGGAGAGTGGAGAATGTGGGGGGTAATTTTAGGTAACTTCCTAATTGCTGCAATCTAAAAAAACTGACAATTTTTTGGGGTTATTACGGATGAGATTTAATATCACAAATAACCGCCATGATCGGACAACCCAAATTAACGTTGGTGTTGCTATCACCATAAAATTAACAAACAAAAAAGATATATACATATTACATGTCAATGATAACAGTGTACATATACTATTTCATTATACGTTTAATGTAATGCATCTCCTTTGTCCTTACGTTTATCTCAGCAATCTCACCTCATTCTTGAAATATAATGAACTTGTTATATCCATTGATATAGTGCACAGATGACCTAATCATCAATGGCATAGACACACCGGGCAGAAAAGAAACCAGTTTTGACCAGGTTTCATTTTGCAGTTTCCACGATTCAACATCCACGCTAAACATTCTGATACTAACCAACATATGAAGTTCATCTCGTATTGTATTTTTTACAATGAATTTTGTTTTTACAAATGCTTTGGTTTTTTGTATAATATTGTGTTAGGAAATTTGGACTTTGTAGCCAACTCCTAACCTATATTTACTTAAATACCCCATGTAAATAATAACCGCTCAAGTTAACTACCTTCTGGAAAAATAGGAGTTAGTGGGGGTTGAGGGAGGTGGAACCCTAGCCACTGAATGCAGGCGTGACTGCAAATCACGATTGCTTCAATGGTAGAAACATCAATTTCTGCCACGAGTCCTCCGGAGTTTACACCGCCAAAAGTCTATGATAATCAAATTGATGAGGTTCTGGATAGAAATTAGGGTGAAGGTGGTAGTCGACCAGAGATAATTTAGAGCAAATGATGATATGTAATGGAGTAATGGTGATAGGTTGAAAGAACACAAAACACACTTTTTACCATTCTTGTAATATGCCTTCATAAACATGATCAATCGAAGTTTACTTGCCCTTCCAAAAAAAAAAAAAAACAAATAACATAAAAATTTACTTAGATCTGATAATCAGCTAAAAATTCAACCAAATTAACTTACCAAAAAAGTTGATAAAAGTATAATAATGCTTATTAAATAAGAGCAATACTGATGGTGATGTGCCTTAAGGGGAGACAGTGTGGTTGCGGGTAGGCATGTTCGGGTAGGGGACCCGCTCGGCTACACCGCGCCGTGTAGCTCGGGTACCCCTTTCCGGGTAGTTAGAGCGGGTGTTAGAAGCCGAAAGAATGTGACCGTTTGGAGGGGAGATGACCGTTGCAGAATTTTTAAATATATATATAAGTATCTATAGAAAACCCACTTTTATTTAGAAAACTTGGGAAACTCTAACCTCCCGAATTTTGTTTTTTAAATTTTTTTTACACATGTTATATACATGTTTTTAAGGGTTTTGGGCAAAAAAATCAAAAAAGCGCCGAGTAGATATTTAAAAAAAAATAAACAAGTTTTGGTGTAACACATGTTACAAATATGTCAGATGAATGTAACATATGTTACACCAAAACTTGTTTATTTTTTTTAAAAATATCTACTCGGCGCTTTTTTGATTTTTTTTGCCCAAAACCCTTAAAAACATGTATATAACATGTATAATTTTTTTCAAAAAAAAAAAAAACATTGGGAGCTTTGAGTTTCCCGGGTTTTCTAAATTAAAGTGGGTTTTCTATACATCCTTCCCCTATATATATATAGGGAGAAGATCATGCGAGAACCACCTCTTATTGCGAGAACCAATGTGAACACAACAAAAAATAGCTAAAAATCACACAAATTTTTTTTTTTAATATTTTTTATATAAAAATCGCTACTTTTCGAAGCAAAAAAAAAATTAAAAAAAAATGTTTTTGGCCACTAAAAGTAGCGATTTGAGCATAAAAAATATTAAAATTTTTTTTTTTTGATTTTTTTAGATATTTTTTAGATTTTTTGGGGGTTTAGTTTTTAGCATTTTAGCTTGGGGATGGGGGGTTTAGGTTTTTTTTTTTTTTTTGGGGGGGGGGGTTAGGTTTTTTTAGCTATTTTAGGTTGTGTTCACATTGGTTCTCGCGGTTCTCGCAATAAGGGTGGTTCTCGCATGATCTCCTCCCTATATATATATATATATATAGGATAAGGATCATGTGAGAAGTAGTAGGCTAAATGAGAAACTTGAGAAGCATTCTGGACCACACATTTTCCCTAAGCAAAAAAATGCAAAAAAAAAGGTGAAAAAATGCAAAAAAATTTTTATTTTTTTGGAAAAATCGCAGTTTTTTCTTTAAGAATTAAAAAAAAAAATTTAATTTTTTTTTTTGATTTATACACATGTGTATATTGTTAATCTTTTAACTATACATATATGTATATTGTCAATTATACATATATGTATATACATGTTTAAAATTAAAAAATAAGTGTTATTTAGGGTTTAGCATTAAGGTTTAGGGTTTAGCATTAAGGTTTAGGGTTTAGCTTTATGGTTTAGGGTTTAGCTTTAGGGTTTAACATTAGGGTTTAGTATTAAGGTTTAGCAATAGTATTTAGGGTTTAGCATTAGGGTTTAGCTTTTGGGTTTAGCTTTAACTTTTGGGTTTAGCTTTATCTTTAGGGTTTGTATTAGGGTTTAGCTTTAGTGTTTAGTTTTAGCTTTTGGGTTTAACATTAGGGTTTAGCTTTAGGATTTAGAATTAGGGTTTAGCATTAGGGTTTAGCTTTAGGGTTTATGGTTTAAGATTAACAATATACACATTTTTTAAATTTTAAACATGTATATACATATATGTATAATTGACAATATACATATATGTATAGTTAAAAGATTAACAATATACACATGTGTATTAATCCAAAAAAAAAAATTAAATTTTTTTTTAATCCTTAAAGAAAAACAGCGATTTTTCAAAAAAAAAAAAAAAAAATTGCATTTTTTCACCTTTTTTTTGCATTTTTTGCTTAGGGAAAATGTGTGGTCCAGATTGCTTCTCAAGTTTCTCAAATAGAGTGGACTTCTCTTAGGATCCCTACCCTCTCTCTCTCTCTCTCTATATATATATATATATATTAACCCAATATAAACCCATATATTTACAATCTTTCACACTAAAAAAACTCATATTTTACAACCTCACTTCTACACTCTCAAATATTTTATCTTTTTTAATTTAATGTATGTTTTTTTTTTCATTTAATGTAACTTTTTTTATTTTATGAAGTTTAATATTTCATTATTTAAATTATTGAATAAAAAAAAACTGGTGACGTGGCTAGGGCACTACCCTAAACCACACCCCTCCCTAAGAATCCATACATGTCCCTAAAACATGTTTTATAAAAAGCTAGCCCCTTTTTAATTACAAAATCAATAGAATTCACACAGTTATGATTTACATATACATTTAGGGGCGGCAATTTTTGACACGACCCGCCAACCCAACCCAACCCGACCCGAACCCGACACAAAAAAAATGTTTGGGTCGTCTAACACGCCCCGTTTATAAAAACGGGTCGGGTTCGAGTTGACCCATCAATCCGTTTAGCTATTTAGAAAAAAAAAACTTTTATATTTTTGTTTCTATTTTACATGATTAGTTATAATAATGTTAGTTTGACACATTATATTATTTATTTGTCACACTCATACTTATCATTAAATATGTTATCGATAACCCGTTTAAAACCCAACAACTCGTTTATAACTCATCAACTTGTATGACACATTTAAAAATACAGGTTAAGCGGGTCGGGTTCGGGTTGACCAAAATTTATATGGGTCGGGTTAGGGTTGAAATCTTTGACCCGAATAATAATATGGGTCGGGTTCGGGTTGAACATTTCAACCCACCAACCCGTCAACCCGCCAACCCATTAACCCTACACGATTGACACCCATATATACCTTAGTTTAAAGGTGTGATTAGACACAAAAAAAAAAAAGCTAGCCCCGTTTTAAATGTTTAATAAATGCTAAATAATACCAAACAATGCCTCTTGCACAGAGTAATCTTTAGTCGAAGATTTGACTTTTTTTTTATATATTCATTCCATATCACCCAAATGTATAGCAAGATACCGGAGACAAACACATTACAACACCCAGTTTGTATCTATAAAAAAAAGACCAAATTACATTCACATTACCCAATTCGCCCACTTTAAATCGTCTCGCTAGTTTCCTAACCCAAAGGTATGACATTGTTTGAACTTCACAAAAAAATGTCCCTCCATATTAGAAAACTACGTGATTTAAGAAAGCTTTTTAATACCTTCAAATGGAACTTATCAACGTATTGCTAACGTTTAGATTTGTATAATCTAGTTAATATAATGTACGACTAAAAAGTAATAATTTTTTTTGTAATTTTGTATTCAAATATTATTTTAACACACCACATTTACATGTATAATCATATAAATATAGTTATTCGCAATGACATTAAAAGCACTTCACACACCTTTACATGATTTCTCAAAAAAAAAAAAAAATAAATAAATAAAAATAAAAAACATAGGAAAATATTTTTGAATGATTAACTTAAATTTTTATTAAAACCACCAAGTACCAAGACGCTACACAATATATACGAACACCAATAATCAAAATTAACATCAAATGGTGATGGGATCAATAGCGTGAAAAACTTCCTACTCTTCTTTGAACCTTGAATGGAAACATTAAGATCTAGGGGCTGTTTGTTTGGTGCTGAATGGATCCATTCAGAGGTTAACCTCTGAATCGGTCAGAGGTAAGGGTGTTTGGTTCATCAAATAGCCACCCTCTTAATGGAACCATTCAGACTGAATGGTTCAGATACTTTTGATATCTGAATAGAACTTGTTCCATCCATACCCTTATGCCCTAACCACATTCCACAACCATTCTTCATCTCATCTTCTTCCACCGTCCCCAACTCCACTCCAGACCTCCACCCACTCGCCGGCCGACCCCTCAATCGAAGCTCCACACTCGCCGCCCTACCCCTCTGCAGCGCCGCCATCTTCTTCCACCGTCAAACCTCCTCATCCGAGACCTCTCCACAATCGATTAAGGTACTATTTCGTCCGTAAATGTTTGATTTTGAAGCTATCTGGTTCGATTGTGAAGGGGTTTCATGAATAATTTGAAACCCCTCTTCGACATTTCGTTTCATCCGCTTCCTTCACTGTAGATACCGGTAACAATCTTCTCAATCTCTTTCAATGTATCTATCTGTTTCAATGTGTTTGCGTTCGTCCCTATCTTTACGTTTCGTTGTTTGATTCGATCAGTTTGAAAATTGAAATCGAATTGATTCGTCTAGACGTATACTGTTAGAAGCTGCATTTGGATCGATTACAGAGATGTCGAAGAAATGTCAAAACGATGGCGTTGATCGGAAGATCACGATTGGCGTTTGTGTTATGGAAGAGAAGGTGAAATGCGGACCGGAGGTTCTATTCCTTTTGCTTTTGATTTTGATTTTATTCTGTATGAATCTTTTAGGTTATTAAAGGCGATGATATCATTATTATCCATATATGCTTGATGTTTTTGCTTCGTTTTGGCGTTTGATTTTGTTTATATCGTTTTGTGTTTGTGTTTAGAGGGGTAAAAATGTCATTTTACATAGTCATTCAGAGGTGCAACCAAACAACACTTTACTGGTTCAGCACTTATTGGTTCAGAGTCTCTTAACCATTCAGACCTCTTATTCATTCAGCACTTAACCATTCAGATGTTGCCAAACAGCCCCCTAGTCTATCTATCAACCCAAAAGCAAAAAATCCAGGAACGTTACACCATTGAGCCACAATCTGACGTTTAACTTGAGATAATTGACCTGAGACGAATAGATGGTCACGGGTCTCACCATAGTCACCACATAATGACCACCGTTCAGATTGAAATCGGATGTTACTTAATGCCATTGCCACCATAGTTGGATGCCTTTCCTGCTCGACTCTTCAATGTTGACCCTATTTTCGGCGAATATAACTTCGTTTCGTGCCTTCAAAATCATCCAACATGTTGTTAAAAGCAACACTATAACTATTTTCCTTTTGTAGTCTGTGGCATTAAGGGTGTTGTGAATTTGCAGCAGCAACCTGATCAGCTATGTCAACAAAAGATAATGTCGGATCATCAAGTGGCATTGTAGCCGCTTCCCACTGTACTCACTGTTTTTGTTAAAGTTTGAAGAGAACTTGACCCGTTTAGTTGCCGCCACATCTTTTGTTTCTAGGAGTAGTCTTATCCTGAGTCCCATCTTCCTTTCAGCCACCTCTTCTTCAGCAACTCTTTAATATTGAGACTGTCAGTTAAAAGAAGAAACTTTTCATGTAGAACTCAAACAAAAGATGGAACAAATGATATTATTCATAAGTTCTAAAATTTTAGTTTAGCTTTGTAGAGTAATATTTCCCCGCTTTCTTCTTCTCAGCATTAAACCGTATACCAGTTTCAATCATAGAATTGTAACCACCCGCAACCTAAATTGCAGAAGAAAAGAAAAAGAGACTAAACATGACAATTACACAAAACAAACCCATAAAAATGTATACGATTAGGCATTACTTTTCTCCATTGAATTCACTATTGCGATAATGCTCCATGAAAGAATCCGAAGTTTCAAGACCTTCAAAGCAAGAACACCTTGGTTGGACATAGAAGGACCATAAATGATGAACACACATCGTTTAACATAATCCTGCGACCATATAATATATAGTTATTTAACACGTTGTGCAAGCACCACTAAAGAAAATCACAATATAAATGAAACCTTATTACTTGGTAATTCATGAGAATCTCAAGCCATATCCACAATTTGATAAGAACCTAACAAATTAGCTTTCGGATTTTTGTCAATTACGCCCTTGTGAACATATTTTTTTCTCTACGACCGAAATTCGTCGTCCAGACCCTTGTGAACAACACATGCGATGCAAGTATAAGATAAATATGTTGCAAGAAAACATATAATTGGGATAGCAACAATTATTTAATGGAGTGGGTTTTGCCACTTAGAGCATTCACATCCATACCATCAAATTATGTGTGTAGAGTTTTTATAATATAAAGAGTATAAAAAGTGGTTGTGAGTGGAAGAGAGAAAATGTTACTGTTCATCTGTATATTTGGGGGGACACTGTTCACCCACTATAATTTTTAAATATATTTTGAAAGTGGTTGTGAGTGGATGAGAGAAAAAAGGTAATGATAAAGGTATAAAAATATTATTTAATTGAAAAGGAGAGAGAAAATGTAGTATTTTTTAGTGTAATTTAGGGTGAAAATATGATAGAATGGATGTGAATGCTCTTAACAAAGTTCAGTTAACCCCAATTTATAACAATAGCCAACAGGTGATTTTTTTTCAAAAAAAATTATTCGATTATAGAGCAAACTGAGAGAGATACATACCAGAGGGGGACATGATTATGAGTTGGTCCAATTTGGAAGACTTGTTGAAGAATAAATCGGGAGTTGAGAAGAAGATTACACATGAGCGGGGCAGAACATCAATGCCCTATCATTCATCATCTTTAACGTCCGATTAATCATAAATGTATCTCACCTCCACCCATAGTTATCAATGGCGCTAGGCACACTCAAGGTGCACACGCTTCACCTGGGGCCTAAGCGTAAGGCGCAAAAAAAGCGCTGGCTCGAAGAAAAAAAAGCGCCGGATGAAAAAAGTAAAATATATCATATGTTTTAGATTAATAATCCTATTCTTAAAATAAAATAAACAAAAACTATTATATAATTTTCGTTATCATCTAATTAGTACCAAAAATTCTAAAAGAGTAGTGTATGAGTGTAGAAAAGTAGTACTAAATAGACAATTTTTATTTTATAAAACTACAAAAGGTAATGTTAATTTAAATTTAATGGCATATAATAAATTTTTGTTAAGATGTAATTAAATAAATATAAATTATAGGATCTGATTTTTAATATTTTTTGGAAATTAAAAAGTATTTGTTTTGGGGTCTTATAAAGAGGAGAATATGAAGAATTTGTCATTAAAAAAGACCTTAATTAGTATTCACTACGCATTAAAAAGTATCATTAATTTTGTTTATGTTGAGGCCTCATAAGAGAAGAATACGAAGCATTTATCATTAAATAACAAAAACCCTAATTAATATCATCTATCAGCTAATCGCTTTAATTACCTTGGTAACAAAAGCGCAATAAATGCGCCTCGCCCTAGAAACTCGTCTAGGCGCAAAAAGCGCTCGCTTTTAATAACTATGCCTCCACCAGCTTATAACCTCAACCCAACCCCCGGCATCCATAACCCTGATGATCCAAAGATAGTTAGATTTAGTTTACTCGAAAAGTGAAATATAAAAAGATTTTCTATACCAAAGATCGTTCAGAAAAAAATAAAAATTGAGAACAGAAAAAATCCAGTTTAGAATAAATTAAGGACTCAACAATTATCTATGCAACCTACATAGATAATGCTAAGTCAAGACGAATCATGGAACATTACTCCCACCATTGTGCCATTACCGTTTCACTTTTAGTCCAGTGGGTGTAAGTGTCTCCTTCTGATTAGTGGTGGCAAAGTGGGCAAGTTGGATGGGTTTGGATAATGGGTCAAGATGAGTTTGGGTTAGATGGGTATAGATCAGGATGAGTATTTTAAAAAATGGGTCGGATGGGTAATGGGTTAAGATGGGTTTGGGTTAGGATGGGTTTAGGTTAATATAGGTTTGGGTAAAGATGAGATGAAAAAATAATTAAAAAATTAAAAAACATAAAATAAAAAATATAAAAAAAATAATAAAAAATATAAAAATTCTAAAAAAAATCAAAAGAATTCTAAAAAATCAAAAAAATTCTAAAAAAATCTTAAAAATTCAAAAAAAGTATAAAACGCCTAAAAACATCAAAAAAATAAAAATAAATCAAAAAATTCTAAAAAGTCAAAAAAATTCTAAAAAAATCCTAAACTCATCCTAACCCAAACTCACGGATGAAGAGCCGTTTGCGCCTAATAACCCGAAAGGATTTGTGGGGAAGACTCTGGGTCAGCTCGGGTTGAAACGGTCGGTTCGGGTTGGTGAAACGGGCTTTTGAGAAGTGGCTGCCTATCTTCTTGATTATGATCATTTTGCTAATGTGCCCCCTACTGCATTGGTTAAAATTACTCATTCTGTTTTCAATGTTAATGATGGTATGAGTGGGAATAACCAAAAGAGAAAATGTTTTAGTAAAATTGCTTCATTTCAACAGTTTATTGTTCATGATTTTGATGCTGTGATCATGGGACATCGAGTTTTTCGGTGTCTAATGTGCATCGTGTCGGTATATTAGATGTTAGGATCTTAAACACAGACAGGGAATCTGCTCGTTAGAAAGGTTAATGATGGTGGAAAATTCGGTCAGCAAGTTGAGCTCATACCGATTAATCACGGTCTGTGTCTGCCTGAAAGTTTAGAGGATCCGTATTTCGAGTGGATTCATTGGCCACAAGCTTCGATCCCATTTTCAGAAGATGAGCTCGACTACACTGAATCACTTGACCCGTATCAGGATTCGGAGATGTTGAGAAATGAGCTTCCAATGATTCGTGAAGCCTGTCTACGCGTTCTGACCCTATGCACCATTTTTCTAAAACAGGCTGCGGGTTTCGGTCTGTGTCTGGCTGAGATCGGTGAAATGATGACCCGTGAGTTCAGGTGTGGTGAAGAGGCGCCCAGTGAGCTCGAGGTATTGTGTATGGAGGCTAGACGGGCTGCAGCCGAGACCAACAGAGAAACATTTGTGTTATCTCCTAAAACTGGACTGCAGGAAGACAGTTTCCAATTTGAAATCGTTTATGATGATTTGGAATCTTCCAAAAACCCGACGCTTCCATTCCAATTCGGATTCGGGAGAAACCCGCTTTCTAAACTTGAAGAAGAAGATGAAAACGAAGAAGACGTTGTGCGTCCCGCTTCAGGAAAGATTCCTTCTGTGTTAACCTATCGACGTCGTTGAAAAAAAGCTTAAGCGTAGGCGACTCACTGGCTGGGCATAGGAGTGCGAGTGAGCAGGTACCCGCGAGTGCTAGCTTTGTGAAAGTGGCGGATATGACCGATGAGGAATGGGGTATTGTTTTAGAGAAGTTTCGAGGGCTTTTGCAGCGCACGTTGACCGCGCGTAAGTCGGGTGGTGCGGGACCGAGGCAGCGCAGAGGCTCGGTACTTGTCGGTTTTGAGAGTGTAGGATAATGTTGTTTGAGTTTGATTTTGAGTTTATGTTGTTGTGTTGATGTAGGTTTTTACTGTTTTAGGATGAAGTCCTTGTGGACCTGTAAAAATGAAATTAGTCATTGGGTTTTATCACATACCCATCCTGACCTACTCTTTTTTTTTATCCACCACTTCATAACCCATCCTAACCTAGTGACTAATTTTGTTTGGTCCCATCTTAACCCATCTTAAAATTTAAAATACCCATATCAACCCAAAATGCAATGGGCTTGTTTTGCCAGGTCTACTTGTGATGGTTAATAAACTGATAAGAATAAAATGTATGCTTTATCTCAAAACATAAATCTAATCATTTCCAAGAATAATAAAGTAGAAATGTCTGGGTAACGTGATACTATAAACATGACATAAGTTTTTTTTTGGTTTCTACGGAGCACACAACTGGATGGATGATATATCTAGAGGAGAAGCTTCTGAGTTCTGACTACTTGGCCCACGCAACAGCATCAACCTCCGTTTGGGCAGATTTATATAATTCCAGCCTCTTGGCCAAGTCCAATCGCCTCTGCATTATTGCCAGATCCTCATCCAGCAGTTTAGCCAATTGCTTAGCTTGTCAACCAACCTCGTTCACAATATGACCTTCACTAATCAATCTAATTGTGCCAGTATGTGACACTCACCTCTTTTGCACCCAACTCAGTGAAAAAATGGTCAAGTAGGCTACGTTTAGCCACACGCACTTGACAGTACACAATAAGACAACACATTCAATCCTGCATCATCAACAGACATAATTAAGAAGATGAATGGGAGATGTGGTATCATGACTTCACTTACCGACTCGACGAAGATACGAATCATTATATCGATCAAAAATTGAGTGACTTGGATTCCCCCCTTTTCAATATCTTGTGGAAGCTTGCAGAAGAAATCAACTGTCAAGTAACTGCATTCCATATTAACTAACTGTATAGTAGCTCTCTTGCTCTCGTTTCTCGTCTTATCTAATGACTCAGCAGCTGCATTCATAACTTCCGCTCTCACGGATGGGTATTGCTTCAACTCCTAGATATACAAGTGAGACAGAAAAACCATTGATTTATGATTTCAAAATGAAATGATATTCATGTTCGTTGTTCAATAGAACCAGAAAAATCAATAGTCCATATACAGAGTAGGATCTCGAGACTAACCGAGATCTCATTAATTGACTTGTGTACCAGATCCTTCAGTACAACATGAACCTGAAGCCAATAAGCGGCGAACCATTTATTAATAGTTTTGACCCGTTAAATGAAAATGATAATTTTGACCAGTTCACTTCACTGAAAATGGTAATTTTCATACCCGTTCAATGAAAATGATAGATTGACCAGTTCACCAAAAATGATGTTTGACCAGTTTACTAAAACCAACAAATTTGACCCGTTTACTTAAGTTATAATTTTGACCCGTTTACTAAAAACAACATTTTTAATTGTTTTTAGTTTTTTGAATAAGATCTTCTCACATATGCCAGGTGAAGCTTCATGGCCATTCTAAAACATAACTAATGCAGATCATCAGCACCCTCATCGAAGTTACCCTACACAACCAGTGGCGGATCCAGGAATTTTTTCCAAGGGGTTCCTTTTTCTTAGTGTCCGAACATAAAAAAAATACGGAACGGTTCGACGATTCGGGTCGGGTAAAGTTCATAACATAATAAAAATACGATACAAGAATGAAAAAAACATCGTCATGATAAACTTAAAAACACGAAACATAAATAACCTTAACTTATAAACTTAAAAACACGAAACATAAATAACCTTTACCAACATGCTCATTTAATTTTTCGTCTTTCTTGTGCCAACATCGTACCCCTTCACTCACAAATGCATCATTTTGTCCACTTTCATGAAACAAGTAACAATATAAGCAATACACTTTATCTGTTTTGACACTATATTCCAACCAATTTCCATGCTTTTCTGTGTACCATTTCGGATTAAAACGCCTTAACTTATCACCATTACCGACTTGGGTTTGTGGAATCTTTTTTCCTTTGCGGTTGACATGGACCTCTAAGCAAATATGTCCGTCTAATTTCATCTTTTTGACTAGGGTGATAAGATGAAATTGGTTTCCTCTCGGAAGGATCCCATGGAAGATTATCCATATCTATTTTCAATGGTTTACCATTTGAAGATGATGATTCAACATTTGATGGTTGTCGTTGGAAAAAACTTGGAATTCCCCTTTGCATACTACCTAAATATCAAACACAAGTTTTAAAAGATACAAATTTACCTAAATATCAAACAACAAGTTTCAAAAGATTACAAAGTTACATCAAATTAAATGTTAAATCACAAATATTATAGCATTAGAAAGCTTATTTACCCAAAAAAAAATAACAATAACACAATGAAATTAACAAAATCGTATGCATAAAGTGATAAAACAATATTTCTTACAATCTGATCATATCATTATTCTATAACCGTAGCTACCAACTAGATGATTTAATCATTTAAAGAATTCCACTCTAATGTAAAATCAAAATATAGGGTTTAGTTCTTACTTACCAGTTATCAAAGATTCAAAATCGGTCAAAAAAACTGAGAGAGCCGGAGAAGACGGTGGCTCTGTAGTCCGGCGAGGGCTGTGGCGTGGCTGGAAGGAGAGTGGAGACAAGGGCACGAGGCTGAAAAGTGAAGACGGTGGCTCTGTGTTTTGAGTTTCTGTTTTGTTAAAGAAAGGAGGTGGAGACCTAACTAAAGTTAACCCTAGATGTAATTTGTTTTTAAATTAAAAAAAAAGAAAAAAACGCAAAAAAAAAAAGGGAAAAACGGGTTTAAATGGTTTCGAACTCGAGACCTCTTGTTAAGAAGCGCGCAGATTTACCACTACACCGGTTTTAGATATTTGTTTATGAGGTTCCCCTACAAAATATTAAGGGGTTCCTTCAGAATTTTGTATATAGCTTTACACTATAAATTACAAACCAAACGGGTTCCCAGGAACCCCCCGAAGAAGCGTAGATCCGCCCCTGTACACAACAACAACAACAACAACAATAATAATAATAATCATTCAAAAGTTTGCATATCAAAATAAAATATTTACCTCCTCCTTCTCGTCTACCCTCCTCGGAAGCAGAAAGTGTTGAGCTAATGGACATGACTCTAAACCAACAACGCCTAGAATCCCAAAAAAAAAAACTTTATGCAATCAATAAACAAAAACCGTTAATCGATTAACTGCAACGTCCCTGACTTTTAGGAGCCATGTTCCAGTAAAGCCCACACCCCTTGGCTGACAACGAATAGTGTTTTTTGGTAGTGGTGACTTCACAACATCCTTCAATACACAAAAAACTTGTATAACGATATTTAGGAGTAACTTGACAACGAATAATAAATTAATAACCTGATTTTCTTAAAGTATAAGAGCATACGGGTCGTGACTGTTATTGTCTCCAAGTGCTTGAAAATGTTAGCCATGACTTATGAGGTACACTAACAGCCAGAAATCTTGTAACACTCCCAGCAATCTTGCCACTTTCCGCAGTTTTCATCAGATCGCACAACTTGATTAGAGGATGTTTGGCATTTTGTTTCGAAAGTAATTGTGATATGAAAAGAACTTATTCAATGATCACTTTCAAAACGCTAAACACCCACTAAAAAACCCAAGTGGGGATAGAAATATACAGGTAATTGCATTACATATTGGAACAACCCAAATCAGATGATCTGCCCGCGTGAGAATACCGCTGATATGAACAACTAACCAAAGAACTTGTGCGAAGATCGAACCATTAATTCATCCTTAGGTTACCACCACCGTCGAAATCAAACAGCCTGCATATAAAGAAAAGGCAAATTAGCATAAATTATGTTTTGTAAAGAACATGATGCATATTCAACAACGCAATACTTGAGTTGGTACAACCATCAATTTACAAAAATCTTGCACAAATTCAACCATTGTAATTCTTATTAAAAAAACTCAACAATATGCAATTCTTATTAAAAAAACATCATAATGCAGATTTATTTTACAAATAGAAATTAAATAAAATAGAGGAATTACCACAAATCTTGATGTTCCTTTGAAATTGAGAGTGGAATGGTTGCCAATCATCAATTCATCTCAAGATCTCTTTCAGTCGACCATAGTGATTATCCAATCAGAAGGCGACTGTCTGAGTTACAAAAACTTATAAATAAATACACCTATATAACTGATTTGTTAGCAAACATACCCTCAAAAAAAATGCATAATAAAAGGAAAGAAGATAAATACGAAAAAACACAATGACGAAAAAAAAACACAATGATCTAAAACAAATTCTAAAATCTACAAGCTAGTAATCCAAAGCGAAACCGATACTTGGTGTTACCTTAACCTTTCATATACCTTTAATGAGTTGTATGCTTCCTGATTGACAGTGAATGCCTTCAAATGAGTATGCATCCCAATACACGCCTTCTTATCCCATGATTTCGTTCCATGACAGCCGATATACCACCAAAAACCCCCAATTTCGGTTCTATGACAGCCGACTATACCACCAAGAACCCCAAAAATCAGAGCCCTGATTTTTTTGAGAGAACTAAGAGAGGATATTGAATGATTCTGGATTTGAGAAGAGGATTTCTTGTGTGAGGTGATCGAACAAAGAAGACATATCAGAACTCTGCTAGATCAAATGTGAAAATTAAGTCAATTTAGATAAAATCACAACAAAATTTGATAGATTAGAATAAATTACTTGAATTGCCGACTTGGTGCAGTGAATAGAAGTAACATTCGTTCCCAAAATTGATTTCCCTGTAACCTTTCAACACAACCTTCAACCTTACACAATTAGAGCAGGGGTGGCTGCAAAATCATGGTTGCTTCATGGTAAATACATCAGTTTCTGCCACGAGCCCTCCAGATTTTACACCGCCAAAAGTCGATCAGAGAGAATTTCAAGCAAATGAAGGTTTGTAATGGAGTAATGGTGAGGTTTTATACACAGAGGTGTGGGAGAAAATAGGGGGAGCGTATGAGAGAGAAACAACATCTGCTGCAAACCGCCATTAAGAGGAGCATATAATCAGTTATTTCCCAGACATGGAGGAGGTTACCGAGAAAAAGGCCAAAAACAGGGGAATCTCTAAACTGCTTGTCTGAAAAAGTAACTGTCAAATTTTGGGAAACTGCCATTGGATTTGAATGGCTGAGATCAATTCTCAAAAGTAACTGAAACAATTAACACGGTCAGGATCACTCCAAATTGGCAGTTATTAGCTGTGAACAATATAGTAATAATTATCTGTAGAAACAAAAGAAGAAGACATAATATAACTCATCCTATCTCGACACCAAACTCTTCGTATAGCTTTGCACACTTGTCGGAGGAACCCACGAATCACCAGAATTCTTTTATGGTCACCGGAAGTCGAGGACTTCACCGGACGTATACGTCGGAACTCGAAGACGTTGTCGAGCACAATCGGAACTCGTGTTTACATTGTTTCAAAATCCCGCACGAAGGTTCACCACGGGTTTCGCACATCACCATTTTGGTACGTACACTTTTGTTCCCATTTTTTTTTTCTTGTTTTGAATTCTGAAGTTTATACACAAGAACTACATTTGTATCATAAACAAAAATCTAGAATATACATAACAGTTTATATGGTTTCGTTTAAAAGAAGAAGATGATATAGTTCACGCCATTCACAATGTTGGTATACTTTCACTTCCAATCAATTACACCCTCTCATTTCCTGCTAACTCACAACATATTTCGCCAAAACAACTCAGACGACGCCGAAGGTACGAGAACGTGCCGGAGACCCGAAGATAACGTTTTGTTGCCGGAGCACAAACCGGGAAACCCGCCGACGCCGTTTCGGTAAACCATCCTCCCAACATCTTCATTTCATTTGTTTTTGTCATGTTTTAAATCAAACAATAACAGTGAGTTCGCCGGATGATCGGAGAAGACGATCGGATCTTGCGGCCTCCTCCTTCTGTTCGGTTGGGTTTATTTCTCGGTTTGGGCATACAATTAAAATGATGAACTGTTCTTGACCTTTATGCAAACAAATCAAAAGAATGAAAATATGGATAAAATTTACCTGAAAGTTTGAAAACAAAAAAAAGGAGAAACTTGATAACACTTTAGTTTTCTGTTTTAAACAACAATGGCATTTGATGTAATTATAAATATTCACTAATGGCAACATAGTAATTTCATCTCTTTTAATCTCTAGAAATTGGTGTCCACGACTGACCTTCTTTTGTTGTTTGCAATTCCTAACACTGTGTTCCAGAGATCCACTTAACAGGGGGAGGGGAGGGAAAATGGAGTTTTTTTTGTCTGAAAATAGTCTTTCCAATTTGGAAAGACATGGAGAGGAGGAGAGAGAAGGGGAGAGATTTTTAACTCGGAAACACACCGTAAAATAATAATAGCAACAACATTAGTCATCAAGATATTTATTATTAATCAAAAAGAATTTAAATAGAGTCATGACATTACTTCTTTTTTTTCTCTTTTGAAATCCTACGACCCTTTAGACAACTCATTTAATTTATCATTAATATGCATTCAACCATCTTTTATGTATATTCATTAATTTTATGGAGATAGTTAACACATCTGATTTGATAAATTTCAAACATCATATCATTTTTTTTTCTTTTCATTTTTGTTTAAAAACATCAAACTTCAAATATAAACAAGTTATGAGTAGAATTTTACAAATATAGCTCTAAAGCTACTCAAAAGTGTATAGGGATTATATTTAACATGCAAATATTAACAAGATCGTTATCATTTAGGATAACCGTTTCATCCTCTTGGATTTTCCCAATCTTTACTCGTGCGTTATTTCAAGTAATCTCGCAAACGCAACCAATGTGAGCATACTCGATCCCTTTTTACGCTTTATTACCTTTGGGATGCAATACATGTACTTTGAATCAAATGCACAAACATACTAGAATTTTTGTACAAAAAAATCTTTATATATGCTCATACGTGTTATACTTACAATCATACGTGTTGTACTTGCATTCATACGTGTTTAAGTTCATATGTTCATACTTAGTTATTGCCATGAAAAATCTGTTTAAAACATTTTTATACTTGTACTCAAACTTGTTTGCTCGCCAATACTATTTGTATTGAACTATGCTTTAACATGTATTGCAGGATTTGGATGATGCAAGGAATCTAGTAGGGTTGCCTAGAAACGCGATTAAACTCTAATACTTGTTGTTCTGTATTTTATTTTAAAACATGTTGTAATTTGTTTCCAATCTTTGTATGAGACAAGTAATCAATGAAATGAAACCTAATTACTTGAATACTTGTTGTATTTTATTTATTTCAAACTTGTGTTATTTCTAGTTCAAGCAATGTAAAAGTAACTATTAAATACTTGTCACAATTAGTGTAACAATCCTAAATAAACCGACACCCTGGAATATTTTTCCGACACCCTAGTATATTTTAAAATATCCCAATATGTCCCAAAATGCACCCCATACGCGAATACGGGCTTCAAATATATTAAATAGTATTAAAAAAATAAATAAAAATCTGAAATATAAGCTGAGGCGGGCCGCGTAGGATCCCACCGCAACCTTACGCGGGAAGTATCAAGGTTGGAAACTGACTTCGTTGGTTTCTTTAGTTCAGGCAGGCCGCGTAAGACCCCCATTAAACTAACGTGGGCCGCGTGAGCTCAAAGTTGTGGCGCAGCCCGGTGATGACACGTGTCATCATCGTGGCGAAGCTAGGTAGTGACTCGGATCAGCTATACGTTGACCGGATGGTGACGCGGGCCGCGTAAGGCTTTGCCTACTCTTACACGGGCCGCGAGAGGACCAGATTAAGCAACTATATAAGGAGGCCTCGGGATTTCATTTCCGTCGCTCACATCTTTTCTTTTTAAACGAATTCTGAAGTAGTAGAAGTTTTAAGCGGGTATTATATCCCCCTAAGTAGCGAAGTTTTGCTCCGTTGTAAGTATTATAACCCCTGGATACGTATTAGATACGCTGCCCGATTGATCTAGGGTTCCGTAACGGCTGTCGTGGTTCTGCCCGACGTAGTCGTTGGAATACCGTCTCGGGGAGGGTATTACTAATGTTAAAATGGGTTATTATACTAACGCGTGTATATTTGTGTAAATTATAGATAATTCTCAGGAACCCATTACGAAAAACCTAAGACAACAATGTGAGTAATCTCCTTTTTGTTAACAGTATTTACAAAACCTTAATTATTTTACAATGCAATTTAGCAATGATTGAGTCTTTGTAATTCTTCAATTACTGCCAGTATGTTGGGGTTTTGTATACAAAATTTACTACACTGTGAGTAGTAAGTCGGGATGACAATACGTTACCATTGGACAATGAGTTAGCCAATGGGTAATATGACCCACAAGTCAGGATTGACAGTACTAATGGAGTAATTGTGTAGATATAAACAATGTTATCGCTCTCAATACTGTTCACTGTGACTTTTATTTGAACTTGATTAAAATGGGATTCACTCACCAGTATTTCCCACTGACAAATGTTTTTAAAACGCGTTTCAGGTAACACAATGTGAAAGCCAATTAGAAGCCAGCTGGACAGCACTGAAGGCTTGAAAAAGTGGCTATAAAAGTTACCTAAATAAATAAGGCGTTTTAATTAAAATAAAATGGGATTTATCCCCATAAATTAGTTTGTAATAAAAACTTGGGTTTTTACCCATTTGTTTAAATGTTATGAAATTGTGGTATTCTACTCTGATAAATATTTCCTAACTACCGTCTTGATGAAAAATTCCGCTGCCAAATTAGACGACACACGATACCATCGAAACTGGCTCGCGGCCGCCCGTTCCCGGGGATCAGGGATCGGGGGTGGCGACACAAGGTGGTATTAGAGCCTAGCCACTGGTTTAAGCCAAAGAAGTGTTCTGCTGACACTTAAATTTTAAATTTTGTGTTAGGAAATAAATTACGGGAATACGTGCATAACTGTATTTAATTGTTATGTGTTATTTGACTATCTGTTAGTTTACAGTATGAGCGACCAAGGACCATCTGACGCGTACCGTCAATTGTCTGGTTCGCATAGAAGCGAAGGCACATCCTCTTCTCAACCTGCCCTCTCAGGGTACTCTGCTGATACGGAAGAAGGAATCTTTGTGTTTAAGGCTCAGTCAGAAGAGCCATTTCCTCATAAAAAGAGGGGATGGTTCAGTAGAGGGGCACACGAGCGTAGGAAGCGTATGAAAAAGTTACAAGATCAGAGGGTACTAGTAGCAGCCAAGAGAGAGACAGATGCCTATGCCCAGGATATGATAAATAGGGTATAGCCAATATTCACATCCTAGCTACTACTGCAGCTGACCCGAATCTGGAGCAAATAATAGCACCTCAACCACAGCCACCAATCCATGACCAACCAATGGAGATAGAAAACCTTGAAAACCAAGTAGAGATGCATGACTTCAATCCAGAAGAAATTACTAGGGTACCAGCACCAAACCCCCTAGACCCAAATTGTGATCCCTGGTGGGATGATGTTAGGGACTACGTGCAACGTTACCCGATACATGAAGACACACCCATGCAAAACGTAGGAGCTTACCTAGGTTTGGACCCTTTAGATCCCTATTTTCACAATGAATATATTAGGGAGATCTTAGATGATCCTTAACAATTCCAGGCACCTACACCCCCACACCAGGAACCTGCACCCCAGATTCGAAACCCAGTCCTAGAACCTGCACCCCCAATGAGTGTAGAAAATATACAAGAACTTAGGACTTTTGGTGAGGAAATTTTAGAAAGCAGTGAGAGAATGAGACAGGTGGGAGAGCGTCTCGTATGGAAATACGATGAGCGCAATATGGATTTTTTGATGAATCCATATCCGTGAATGATGGTAGAGATGGTAATAGTAATAATAATAATAATAATATAATAAAATAAAATATGTGTGTACGGATGCCTATTACTATTAGTGTAATTCTATTTCAGTTGGTATTGTAATTTTTATTTCAGTACTAGTGTGTAATAGATGCATAATAGTATATGAATAGAGTACAAGTCGCAATGATCGACGCTTTTGGCAAAAATGCGTGTCATGTGATTGACTATATGAAATATTCTTTTGTGATATTGATACGGGGTAAATGTTTAAAATTCAGATGGCCGACGAAGGAAATCAAGGAAATCTGAATAATGATAACCAGAGTAACATTAACGTGGTTAATGAGAATCCGAGCATCAATAACAATGGAAACCAAATGGATAATAGTGCAGTTCAACACATAGTGGCACAAGGAATCATAGATGCAATGCCATTTATTATTCAAAGTATTCAAGAAGTGAATAATAAAAGTAAGCATAGCAGTAAGCGACCAATTGAACCAGAACACAGCGTGAACAATGGCCCTGTACTTCAAGTGTCCATTCCCAAAAGAAGAAGAACCATGTCTTATGGTTGTTCTTACAAGGAATTCTGGTCCTGCAAACCAATTGAATTCTCAGGCAATGAAGAACCTATTGCAGCTCTACGCTGGATAGAAAAGACTGAGGCTGTTCTGAAAATAAGTAAATGTGCGGAAGAAGACAAGATAATGTTTGCTTCCAATCTATTTAAAAACTCAGCCTTAGAATGGTGGAACACTATCCTCCAGTCAAGAGGAAGTGATAAGGTTTATAATATGGAATGGGAGGAATTTAGAAATATGGTAGAAAGGAAATTCTGCCCTCCTAATGAAAAGGAACAAATAGCAAACAAATTCTTAAACTTAAGAATGACCGGAGTGGATAGTAAGGGGTACACAAAGTTGTTCTTTGAATATGCTAGAATAGTACCAACCCTTGCATCACCAGAGCCGGTATTAATCTCCCGTTACATCTGGGGATTAATCGAAGAAATTAGACATGTAGTCAAGGCAGCTAGACCTCAAACCATAGAAGAAGCTGTAGAACTAACCAACACCTTGACAGATGAATTAGTCCGTACTAGGGAAGAAGAACAGAGGAGAAACCTAACCCAAAGGCTTACTCAAGAATTCCGTTCTGGGAATTACAATCGTAGGAATATGGGTTCTACCTCTGCACCGTTTTGCAAAGTCTGCAAGAAAAAGCATTCGGGAAAATGCTCCATTCTTTGCAATATGCCGGGACACAAAGAAGAAAATTGCAGGAAGAAAACCAGTAATGGACTGTGTTACAACTGTGGAGAAAAAGGTCATATCAGGCCAAACTGTCCAAAACTAGCCCCAGCTGCAAACAACAAGAACACTAAAAATGCTAGAGCATTTGTTCTAACTGCAGATGAAGCCAAGATGATTCCAGACGTGATAGCTGGTACATTTTTAGTTAATGATGTTTTTGCTAAAGTATTATTTGACTCTGGTGCGAACCAAAGTTTTATTAATACATCATTTTGCAAATTTCTAAATCAGTCATTAACTAAACTACCACAAAAATGTCTAGTAGAGACAACTAATGGAGAAACAGTTAGGATTTCTGAAATCTTACAGGGAGCAAGAATAGAAATTTTAAACCAAAAATTTATTGCAAACCTTTACCCAATGAATCTGGCAGGATTTGATGTCGTTTTAGGAATGGATTGGTTAATAGCCAATAAAGCCAGTATTTTATGTAATCAAAAGTCAATCCAAGTAAATTCACCAAAAGGTAAAAATATCACAATTAAAGGAGATAAACCATCTAGATCCACAAAATTAATCTCTGTGATGAAAACTACAAGTTATATAAGAAAAGGACCATTAGTGTATTTGATTTCTATAATCACTGACACTAAAGGAAAAGAACTAAAAGTCATTCCAGTAGTATCTCAGTTTTTAGATGTATTTCCAGAAGAATTTCCAGGGCAACCTCCAGACAGAGAAGTTGAATTTAGAATTCACCTACTACCTGGAACAACACCAATTGCCAAAGCACCTTATCGTTTGGCACCCGTCGAAATGCAGGAACTGAAGAAACAATTAGATGAATTGTTGAAAAAAGGATTCATACAGCCAAGTTCGTCGCCATGGGGAGCGCCGATACTATTAGTCAAAAAGAAAGACGGATCGATGCGTATGTGCATTGACTACCGTGAATTAAACAAGGTCACGATTAAGAATCGGTACCCATTACCGAGAATCGATGATCTGTTTGATCAATTGCAAGGAGCTCGATTTTTCTCTAAAATTGATTTAAGGTCAGGATATAATCAATTAAAGGTACAGGAAGAGGATATTCCTAAAACCGCATTCAGAACGAGGTATGGTCATTATGAATTTACTGTCATGCCATTCGGTTTAACCAATGCCCCAGCCGCATTTATGGACATGATGAACCGAATATGTAAGCCATATTTGGATAAATTCATAATCGTCTTCATAGATGATATTTTAATTTACTCTAAAAGTAAAGAGGATCATGCAAAGCATTTGCACGCACTTTTAAGTCTATTAAGAAAGCAAAAGCTTTATGCTAAGTTTTCAAAGTGCGAGTTTTGGCTAGAACAGGTACAATTTCTTGGACATTTAGTTGATCATGAAGGAATTCATGTAGATCCCACAAAGATCGAGGCGATTACTAAATGGAAAACCCCTGAATCACCAACCGAGGTTAGAAGTTTCTTAGGATTGGCCGGATATTATAGAAGATTTATTCGAGATTTTTCTAGAATAGCCATTCCTTTAACTAAGTTAACCTGTAAATCTGTTAAGTTTGAATGGGGACCAAAACAGGAAGAAGCTTTTAGAATTCTTAAGCAAAGATTAACCCATACACCCATATTAGCGTCACCAGAAGGAACTAAAGACTTTGTAGTCTATTGTGACGCTTCTAAGTTAGGTTATGGATGTGTATTGATGCAACGCCAAAAGGTTATAGCTTACGCATCTAGATAACTTAAGAATCATGAAGAGAATTATTCAACTCATGATTTAGAGTTAGGAGCTATAATTTTTGCTCTTAAGATTTGGAGACATTACCTTTATGGTAGTAAGTTTACCATATTCACTGATCATAAGAGTTTAAGGTATGTTTTTGGGCAAAAGGAGTTGAATATGAGACAAAGACACTGGATGGAAATGCTCAGTGATTATGATTGTGATTGTGATATCCAGTATCACGAAGGAAAAGCAAATGTAGTGGCTGATGCTTTAAGCCGACAGTATCACGAAAAGCCAAAAAGGATATGTTCTCTTAAATTAAATCTGCAAGTAGATTTAAATGATCAGATAAGAGAAGCACAAGAATCAGTAATCAAGGATGACACTGAAAAATTAAAAGGTATAATTAAGGAATTAGAACAAGGAACAGATGGAATTTGGAGATTCCATAAAAAGAGAACGTGGATACCTAAATTAGGAAACTTACGTCATCGTATACTAGAAGAAGCCCATAAGTCCAAATATATGATGCATCCAGGAAATGATAAAATGTACCAGGATTTAAGGAAAAATTTCTGGTGGATAGGAATGAAAAAGGACATAGCAGCCTATGTTTCTAAATGTTTAACTTGTTAACAAGTTAAAGCTGAACACCAGAAACCATCAGGTTTGTTACAACAACTAGAAATACCAGTGTGGAATTGGGAATTAATAACAATGGATTTTGTTACTAAATTACCCAAAACCAAGAAAGACAATGATACAATCTGGGTAATTGTAGATAGGCTAACCAAGTCAGCTCATTTCCTACCAATGAAAGAAACTTTCAGTATGGAACAGCTAGCTAAATTATATGTAAATGAAATTGTTTCATTACATGGAATTCCTTTATCAATTATTTCTGATAGAGATAGCCGCTTTACCTCTCATTTTTGGTCAAGTTTCCAAAAGGCCATGGGAACCAAGTTAAATCTGAGCACAGCTTATCATCCTCAAACGGACGGGCAAAGCGAAAGAACAATTCAGACAATGGAGGACATGCTTAGAGCTTGTGTAATTGATTTTGGAGGTAATTGGGACGATCACTTACCTTTAATAGAATTTTCTTATAATAATAGTTATCACACAAGTATCAATGCTGCACCATTCGAAGCACTTTATGGACGAAAGTGCCGAACCCCAGTCTGTTGGGCAGAAATTGGGGAAAAGCAACTATCTGGACCTGAGATAGTGCAAGAAACAACTGATAAGATTATTCAAGTCAAGGAACGACTAAAATCAGCACGTGATCGACAAAAGAGCTATGCTGATAACCGACGCAAACCGTTGGAATTTCAAATAAGAGATAAAGTATTGTTGAAAGTCTCTCCTTGGAAAGGAGTAGTAAGATTCATCAAACGGGGAAAGCTAAGTCCCAGGTATATTGGACCTTTTGAGATTATTAGAAGAATAGGACCTGTAGCCTATCAGCTACAACTGCCAGAGGAAATGGCAGGAATACATGATGTGTTTCATGTATCTAATCTCAAAAAATGCTTAGCTGATGAATCACTAATGGTACCTCTTAAGGATATAGAAGTAAATGAACAACTTAAGTTTGTAGAAAGGCCCCTACAAATTGAAGATAGGAAAGTCAAGAATCTCAAGCATAAAAGACTAGTTCTGGTCAAAGTGAAGTGGGACTCCAAAAGAGGACCTGAGTACACATGGGAGCTTGAATCTGAAATGCAAAGGAAATATCTACACTTGTTCCAGTAGATCTCCAGGACGAGCTCTAAAACAAGGTGGGGAGGATGTAACAATCCTAAATAAACCGACACCCTGGAATATTTTTCCGACACCCTAGTATATTTTAAAATATCCCAATATGTCCCAAAATACACCCCATACGCGAATACGGGCTTCAAATATATTAAATAGTATTAAAAAAATAAATAAAAATCTGAAATATAAACTGAGGCGGGCCGCGTAGGATCCCACCCCAACCTTACGCGGGAAGTATCAAGGTTGGAAACTGACTTAGTTGGTTTCTTTAGTTCAGGTGGGCCGCGTAAGACCCCCATTAAACTAACGCGGGCCGCGTGAGCTCAAAGTTGTGGCGCAGCCCGGTGATGACACGTGTCATCATCGTGGCGAAGCTAGGTAGTGACTCGGATCAGCTATACGTTGACCGGATGTTGACGCGGGCCACATAAGGCTTTGCCTATGATTACGCGGGCCGCGAGAGGACCAGATTAAGCAACTATATAAGGAGGCCTCGGGATTTCATTTCCGTCGATCACATCTTTTCTTTCTAAACGAATTCTGAAGTAGTAGAAGTTTTAAGCGGGTATTATATCCCCCTAATTAGCGAAGTTCTGCTCCGTTGTAAGTATTATAACCCCTTGATACGTATTAGATACGCTGCCCGATTGATCTAGGGTTCTGTAACGGCTGTCGTGGTTCTGCCCGACGTAGTCGTTGGAATGCCGTCTCAGGGAGGGTATTACTAATGTTAAAATGGGTTATTATACTAACGCGTGTATATTTGTGTAAATTATAGATAATTCTCAGGAAACCATTACGAAAAACCTAGGACAGCAATGTGAGTAATCTCCTTTTTGTTAACAGTTTTTACAAAAGCTTAATTATTTTTTACAATGCAATTTAGCAGTGATTGAGTCTTTGTAATTCTTCAATTACTGCCGATATGTTGGGGTTTTGTATACAAAATTTACTACACTGTGAGTAGTAAGTCGGGATGACAATACGTTACCATTGGACAATGAGTTAGCCAATGGGTAATATGATCCACAAGTCAGGATTGACAGTACTAATGGAGTAATTGTGTAGATATAAACAATGTGATCGCTCTCAATACTGTTCACTGTGACTTTTTATTTGAACTTGATTAAAATGGGATTCACTCACCAGTATTTCCCACTGACAAATGTTTTTAAAACGCGTTTCAGGTAACACAATGTGAAAGCCAATTAGAAGCCAGCTGGACAGCACTGAAGGCTTGAAAAAGTGGCTATAAAAGTTACCTAAATAAATAAGGCGTTTTAATTCAAATAAAATGGGATTTATCCCCATAAATTAGTTTGTAATAAAAACTTGGGTTTTTACCCATTTGTTTAAATGTTATGAAATTGTGGTATTCTACTCTGATAAATATTTCCTAACTACGGTCCTGATGAAAAATTCCGCTGCCAAATTAGACGACACACGATACCACCGAAACTGGCTCGCGGCCGCCCGTTCCCGGGGATCAGGGATCGGGGGTGGCAACAATTAGCGTTATGAAGTCTCTTGCAATCTATTTCGTCTCATCCCGATGTTTCCGCCATCGGTTGGGGTGTGACAACAGATCTCAACAGTATTACACAGATTTACAACCCAAGTCAATCAAAGGCTACAAATGTTCGTCCTCCAAAAAATATACATTTTACACAAAGGGCAAGCTCTCAATCACATAATACACAAAATGCGGTCATTACCTTTGGAAATTATGCATTACAAAGATGTGATGATCCCAATACAAAGTTTCGTCCAATTATTGGAATGTAATTAACAGAAAAACAACAGTGTTTACTAGATAACCTGTGGCATATTCAAACTATGCCTCAGGCCTCAACCTTTAAAGTCCAGGTGTTAAATGCATTAAGTATTTATTTTTATGAACAAAGCAGTAAAACACCTGAGAAACCACAGAGGCCTAAGTTTACCCATTATGTCATATTTCGAGGCACTAAATTGGTATTTTTAATAAATGGGAAACTGTGGCTAAGCATATCCAATGCCCCAATCCAATTTACAAAGGCTTTACAGATTTTCAAATAGCTATAGAAACAACAAGAGAACATTTTGGGGTAAGTGGCTTTTACATAGAACCTGAAGAGGTTCAAACATTTGCAGACATGGCTAAAATTAAGCCCGAACAAATAATTAAAAATCAAGAAGAGCTGATCACTGAGTTACAAGATCAGCTTGTACATCAAGGAAAAAATACACATTCTATACAAGAAAAGATTGAAAATAGTTTGTTAAAACAAAAGGTCAGTATTCTCGAAACAAAATATAAACATGTTTTACAAAGACTTCAGAAAAAGAAACAAATACAATATCAAGCAGAAGCTATGATTCATTCAAAGCAAGAATGATTGATACACCATGGTGGAAGTGTATTCAACCAGTTGCAGACAAATTTCCAGAATTCAAAACTTTGGTTTCACATAAAGTTTGTGCATAATTTCCAATAATTCTGTGCGAATTGCAAAAACAACTAGTAGATATGGCATTTACACAAGACGCTGACAACCAAGGTTTCAAAATTGTTGAAAGAACAGTCGAAGAAGGTAGAGGGACTGGATTGCTGCTGATTCAAATCTACTCACCTACAAAATTAACAGAAGATCAAAATTTTCAATTTTACCACAATGGTATGGTTGATTATATGGAGATAAAGGCAGATGTGAGAACAACAAATCTTCTAAATAAAATGGGAGAAAAATGGTAATCATAGCAGGTAATATCGCTATTAGGGAATTGTGTCCTACAATTTCCTGCAAAATGTTCTCTTCTCTCCCATATACAGATGCTTATACATACATGCCAGTGTAACACCTCGTAAAATCATGTCCAATAAAATCAAGACACGTGTCATGAACTTTAAACGTTTAACATATTGATTACCAGGGACTAAAGTTGACAAACAAAGAAAGTATGTGTGTAAAAGGATTCAAAGTGTCAACATTTGATAATTTTGCCTTTCAACAACCCTACGCGATGTTTATACCCTTAAACGAATAAATCATGAATCGTATGAAACCGTTTGTGGAAGAAAGTGAAAGTTTACAAGACGCGAGGGTTAAATGTGTCAACTTGTTTAAATAATACCTCTGGGTGACCTTTTAACGAACCCGGAGCCTTGCAATGATTAATTATGCTCCCAAGAATAAGTGATAAAAATTTCACAAGGTTTCGATATCGTATGAGGAAAATACGTTAACTTTCGTAATTAAGGGGTTAAAAGCGTCAACAAGGAAAACCTTGTGTTTTCGGCTATCATTTAACGAAACCGGACCTAACGATGTTTGGTTATATCTCATGGATCATAAAAATATAAGTTAAATGGGTTAAATGAGCTTAAAATGAAAGATTTTACGCTTTAGAAGGTCCAGGGGGTGAAAATGTCAACTTTGAAACTTGCTGAGCTGTTACCTCTATGGTGGCGTCACGCCACCACAAACACCCTCTGCCGTAGCACGACGCGACGGCCTGATCTGGGCAGAAGCATGCACAGGTGCAGGTCACTGCACCTCTCTTCACCCTTGCATGGTTTAATTCGAATCTTGGGACTGTTTGATGGTTTTAAAAACCATTTTGGACAGATGTGATGATCAGGGAAGAGCCATAACACCTGTATTGATCTGGTGGCACCTTCAATTAGTATAAATATGTGGGTTTTTGGCTGCCATTCTCACTTGCATGATCATTCTCATATTCTCGACATTACTCCCAAGCTTTGGAGCTTTTTAATCATTCTCTGGAGCATCCTACGTTGGAAGGAAGCTCTATTAGTCTTAATCTTCGTGCTAAGGACTCTTGTAGGTGTACTTAGCCTCTGTAATTAAGTTTTCATTAGTGTAATGACCGAAAGTCAAAGTTGACGCAATTCTGCTTTGACTTTGTGATTAATCACAAACGCTCCAGCTATTATTCGAATTGAAAGTGGCTATGAGTTGGTAATTATGTAGGTAATAAACCCTTAAAAGGGCACCTACTGATTCTCACTCTAACTTGGTCAATTGTCGGGTCAAACTTATTAATAAAAAGTCAACAAAATCAATTTTTGCAAATAAATCCATAACTGATAATGTGGAAGTTATGGAACATGTTTAAACACTAAAATAACTTGGTAAATAATATAAGAACATGTTTAGGCATGTTCAACCCGACAATTCTGAGTTTAGGCTCGGTTCGCAACCGAAAGTCGCAAAATAGACTTTTGCTTTGACTTTCAGTTCTGACCCGATTTAGCTTGTTTTAGATATGCCTTAGGGTTCCTTTAGGACCATATTATAGGTTAGTAAAACCCTCTGAGGTTATGCTACATGGTTCCTTAATAATCTGAATCATTTGCATGTTTCTGTTAAATGCTTAAATGTTGACCATAATGCCCTTTTGATATTAAAACGAGATTTTTGAAAATGTGAGAGGATAAAAACCTTTATTACTGATTTATAAGCATGTCCTAAAAATTTGACATCAGTTTGTGGTCTAAATTAGGAGTTATGCTCAATATCGTAAATGAAAGCCTTTTTATTAATTAAACGACATTTTCGACATAAATCCTATTTAAACCCAAATTTTGACACCAAACATTTTACCAACTGATGTAATATAATATTTGGGGATTTTTGGAAATTTTTATTAAATTTTAAACTGATCATAACATTAGGTTCTTGCATTGATTCGGTAATTGACGGTTATACCCTTTTTGCTAATAAAATGAGTTTTACACATCCTTTACATGTCAAACCTTTTTCTACTGATTTTCTATAATAAATAATTTATTTTAAACTGTAAAGGCTGGTCAAAATCTTGGATTTCGTTAATAAACCCGAATATCATCGAATACCGACTTTTATGCGATTTAGGTTCATAGTATGGTTTAAAACCATATTAAGCACCTAAGGCTTGTTACCTACTGATGTTATGAATCAATTTTTATACTTTAACAGTAAATAAAAGTTTTGAGCTCAGATTTCCAAATTTGACCCTTAAAGCTTATGTGAAATGACCAAAATGCCCCTACGGTGCATAGTTTGGACATAAATAATAAATTTCACACATATGCAATATCCTATTGATATAACTCACTAAAATAAATATTTATACTGATCATTTTAGACCATAAACTCATATTACTATTTAACCTCTTTTATAAGCTTTAAAATGACCAAAATACCCTTACGGGGCTGAAATCGATTTTAAATTCGTTTTGGGTATAATGGAAGGTATCCTACTCATATCATAACACATTTTAAGCATATTAACTTAGGGAACCTATTCATGACTCATTTGGTTACCCGTTATGCATTTTTCGCGTTCGGTACGGTTTATGTAACTAGTTTACGTAAATTAACCGAAACGGGTCATACCTTATCATTTTCACTTCAAAATCCAGAATATATTTTGTTTACCCATATTAACAAGTCTTCATATTTGTCAGGTCTAAATCACATTCTAATCCGGTCTTCGCTTAATCTTGCGTTTTGAACCGTATACCTTTCTTTAAAACTAACCGGTCTAAGTTTAAACTTAAGTAAGACCCGTTAGGAATCTAATAGGTTATTAAAACCTTCGTTCCAGATTTAGGAGACCAGTAAAAGCTACCGTACTTGCTGCTTTGTTATACGGCTGTGATTAAAATTTATATTTTAGCTCAGGTAAATACTTTTAACTTGTTTTCCCTTATACGGGCTTGGGGTACAGTATTTAATAATACCGCTTGGTCGGGTATTGAATCTTTAATCGAATCGAATAATGGTTAAATCATTGAGATAACCCGTTTAATCTGTTTTGTTTGTTTAAAGCCTTTGGGGGGTTAATGACCATGTCCTGGATATCCTCGGCTCATTCATTGAAATGGCCACGACTTAAGCACGGGGTGTAGGCATATACCTGCCGGTGCGTATGTAAAGAGATATACCCGCTTGTTGAGAATAACTCGCTGTGGGCTATATTATGTGGTGTGTCTATTAATCTTTAACCCGGTACTTCTAACCCGGGCTACTGAACGTATAACAAACATATAATTCTTTTACAAGATTATTTTTAAATAATTATCCCAAGTTATAAAAGATTATTTATGCCTTGTGCATTTAAAACCAATTTTCTGAAATATTTTCAAAAGAGTCGGTTAATTGTATTTACCAGTGTAAACGGACGTATTTTCCGAAAAGGTTAAGTGCAGGTACTAAGCGAAATGGGCTGGCTACTCCTAGTATCGAATAAAGAGTCCTGCAAACTTTTGATGCTTAAATCTGTTGAACAATATTTCTTTTATTTTAGATCCGCCTGTGGATCCTTTTACAACCCGTTGTAATATTAAATGTTACTTTCGAATCGGGTTTGTAATATTTTTACTTTAGACTTCCGCTGTGCATTGGACTGTGATTGTTTGACTATGATGATATCAACTACGTCACGATACTCCCCACCAGTCCCACCGGTAATACGTGGAAATATCGGGGTGTGACAGGATGGTATTAGAGCCAACGTTGAGTGAATTAAACACCAGCCTTTTGTGTTTAATCTCAATGACATAGTTTGCACATTCCTTGACCTCCGAGTCTAGACTAACGACATAGGACTAATCCTAATCTTATTGCTTTCTTTTGTTTGTTTCTTTTGTTTGTTTTGACAGGATCAAGAAAATACCGCCAAGATTCAGAAGAGGAGGACGAGGCAAGGCGCCATTCACTGCTCCTAACGATCATGAGGCCGGGCCTTCCCACCGGCGAACTCCATCAGCAACATTAAGCTCAAGTCCCCACGAGGATTGGAGGACTTACTTGGAGCCGGCGAGGCATTCAGTCTCGCTCAGTTCATCACCTTCTTACCACCATTCCTTTGGGCCACAATCAGAAAATGAGCCCAATAACTCTCACCACTCCTACCTTCCACTGCAGCGGTTGAGTTCACATCGGGCTTTTCAGGACCCGACCCCGTACTTTCAGAGTCGGTTCAACCCGGTGAACGTGAGTGAAGAACCAATGGGCCATAACCCATTGGGACCAAAAGACCATTTTCCTGGAGCCCAGGATATGGATATGGATGAAGATCCAGATCCAGAACCCGCCGAGATGCCAACTGGGACGCTGATGCATCCCATCGAGATTTCAGACGGGTCATCTTTTCATGGTTCACCATACCGAGGCCCAGACAGTTTCCAAGAAAGGTGGGCCACTTATCACTGGGAATTTACTCCCTCTTTTAACCCACCTCAGCATCACCAGCAGGTCCCCTCTGAGGACCCACATTTTGAAGCGGTCACACCACCGCCACCGCCGCCACCAGTGCAGCAACCGCCTCCAGAACCACCAAGGCGAAGGAGATCAGGAGCACGGATGTCTGTGCGAGGGGGATTCCACTTCCGCTTCCCCAACACAGCAGGAACAACCATTACCCGCCGCTGTATGAAGACCCACAAATGGGTGGGCCTTCAAACCCAGTTTCAGAGGTCGACTCTCCGCCAGTCGCACCACCACCGCCACACGTGGGTTTTGATAACCCAATTCCTTCTTACGCCGGTGCAGCAGCATATAACCCTTTTGAGCAGCCAGCTTATCCTGGCTACAACTACTACAATGCCCCCGATGTTGACCCGTATCTCGTAGCGACAAACTACAATGCTCTTCACCCTTAAGGACCTTTCGCAGCTTCATACCAGTCTGGGTACCAAGCATATGGGTATCAATACCCGCCACCTCCTCAACCTCCGCAGCAGCCGCCGCCGCATGCGCCTATGATCCAGCCGCCACAACAACAGGAGATTCTTCAGAGGTTGAGCCAGGTGGAACGAGAGGTTCAAGAGGAGCGTAGAAGCCACCGAGGATTTCTTAAGGGTCTGGCAAATCTGATCAAGAGGAAGAAGAAGAAGAGGGATTTTTGAAGATTCCTTATTTATTTATGTTGTAATTTCTTTATTTTCATTCAAGTCCCTGCGTGGACATTTTATTTATGTACCTAGTCCCTGCGAGGACTTGTATTTTCATTTTAGCCCCTACGTGGGTAAGTTATTTATGTAAAAGTCCCGTTTAGGGCATCTATGTACTTCTCTTTATTTATGGAATGTTTTAAATTTAAAATTTCATTTGTCATCATATGCATGAATATAATATAAGAAATAAATCAAATATCATTACTTTTTATAATTAATCAGCCATTGATTATTAAGTGAAATCTTAAAGGTAAAAACCTAGCCCATGTGTCATTCTAAGACAAGGCCATGATGGTAGATCCTTTTTAAGATTCAAATCTTTGTTAACATCTGAAAACATGTTAACACTCCTGACAAATGTGATTCGATAAAATCACATAAGTCATCCTTATATTGGATTCTTCCAATTCCTTTTCTTATTTATTATTTAAAAACATCCATTAGTGATGAAGTGCCTACATGCCATATTTATTGTCCTTTGAGACAAAAGACAGTTGTAGTCTACGACTCCCTGTCAAGAAAAGGTAATGAACTATGTTCAAGCCTTAATGCCTCGATCCTATAAGATCATGGCCCCTGAATTAAATGGTCCTTGTAACTAGGCCTTTTGTATGCCACCTTATTATCCTTAATAGTTTATAACTAGATAAAATAATAAAAATTTGAATTAACCAATATGGCTTAAGATTTCCATGGTTAATGAATTGCCATAAATGACAATTCCATATTAGATTTCTGAATAAACCATTGTCAATATTTTATGTAGCAATCAAGCTACATGGCTGGATCAGATGAAGTTAACAGCCACCCGAGGGAGAATAATGATACTACTAGAGTTAATGTAGCTGGTGCAGAACTGCAGGCATTAATAGATAATGTCGTTACTCGAGCTCTTGACAGACAGTTTAATGAATCAAGTGGCACTCGTGTCAGAACTCAGTCTGTACCACATTCAAAACCACCCTCCAAGACTCTTACAGCTCACAAGAGTGATTCTCATCAGTCATCAAATTAGAGGAGTGTTCCATCTAAGAAGATAGTGCTCAATCAAGAGCCACGTGCTAAAACCTGTTCATATAAGTATTTCGTCTCCTGCAAGCCCAGGGACTTCACAGGGGAGAAAGGAGCCATCGATTGTATGACTTGGCTCGACGAGATGGATACAGTGGTTGATATTAGTGGATGCGCATAGCAAGATATTGTGAAGTTTGTCTCACAATCTTTTAAAGGAGAAGCTCTAGCTTGGTGGAGGTCCCTAATCCAAGCTACGGGGAAGATCCCGTTGTACAACTTGACGTGGGATCAGTTTGTTACTTTAATCAAAGAAAATTTATGTCCTCAACATGAAGTTGAGAAAATTGAGACTGATTTCTTAACCTTGGTCATGAAAAACTTAGACTGTCAGGCATATCTCACGAGCTTCAACACAATGTCACTGTTGGTTCCATACTTGGTTACACCGGAACCAAAATGTATAGCTTGATTTATTGGAGGTTTAGCTCCGAAGATTAAGGCAAGTGTGAAAGCATCAAGACCTACTACCTTTAGGTCAGTGGCTGATCTATCGTTATCTCTTACTCTTGATGCGGTCAGGCAGAGATCGCTTAGGAATTCTGACGAGGGGAAAAGGAAACCTGAGGATGAGAACTCACACCATTCTGATAAGAAACATAAGGGGAACTCTGATCACAAGAAGAGTTCAGGGTTCAAGAAGGATAGCCAACAGGCGGATGAGAAACCCAAATGCAAGACCTACAAGAAGCGTCATCTAGGAAAGTGCAGGTTCGAATCGAAATCCCAATCGCAGCCCAGAGCTTGTGGAATCTGCAAATCAAGTGAGCATAAAACGTTGGATTGCAAAAAAGATAAAGGACGCGACTTGTTACAACTATAAAGAGAAAGGGCATATCAAGTACAGCTGCCCAAAGTATGCAAAGAAACCTGAAGAAGGTAAGAAGACCAATGCTCTGGTCTTTCAAATGAATGCTCAAGAAGCGGTTCAGAATGACAACGTTATAACAGGTACCTTTCTTATCAATGATGTTTATGCAAGGGTATTGTTTTATTTAGGGGCAGATAAGTCGTTTGTGGATGATAAATTTTGTAAATTATTAAATTTGCCTGTTAAAACCCTAAGCATAAAGTATGAAGTAGAATTGGCCGATGGTACCATAGAAACTGCTCTTCAACCGTGTTAGATGGATGTTTTATATCCATTAGGAACCACTCTTTTCCGTTGTCTTTACTTCCTTTGAAACTAGCTGGATTCGACATAGTGATAGGCATGGATTGGTTATCTCATAACCAAGCCCAGATTGTTTGTAATAAGAAGCAACTGATTATTAAAACTCCTTATGGTGAGCCGTTAACAATTCAGGGAGATACCCAGTATGGGTTGCCTAAGCAAGTGTCTATGCTTAAGGCGTCAAGGTGTTTGAAGAAGGGTTGTGTCATTTACATGGCACAAGTGACTATTGATGAACGAAAGCCCAAAATCAAAGACATCCCTATCACTTCTGAATATCCAGATGTATTCCCTGAAGAACTACCTGGTTTACCTCCAGATAGGCACGTGGAGTTCAGAATTGACATTATTCCTGGAGCAGCACCAGTTGCAAGAGCACCTTACCGGTTGGCACCAACTGAGATGAAAGAGTTAAGAACTCAGTTGGATGATTTGTTGGCAAAAGGATTTATTAGACCTAGCTCATCTCCTTGGGGAGTGCCGATTCTGTTTGTGAAGAAAAAGGATGGATCGATGCGTCTATGCATTGATTATCGTGAGTTGAACAAGGTTACGATCAAGAACAGATATCCATTGCCCAGGATCGACGATCTGTTCAACCAACTGCAAGGGGCAAGCTACTTCTCCAATATTGATTTAAGGTCAGGTTACCATCAGCTGAAGGTCAGAAATGAAGATGTTCATAAGACTGCATTCAGGACTCGTTATGGTCACTACGAGTTCTTAGTGATGCCTTTCGGGCTCACTAATGCACCAGCAACGTTCATGGACCTCATGAATCGCGTTTGTAAACCCTATTTGGATAAGTTTGTCATTTTTTTATTGATGACATACTTATATATTCGAAGAATTAGGCTGATCATGAAAAACACCTTCGATGTATCCTTAAACTTCTTCAGCAAGAGAAGCTCTATGCCAAGTTTTCAAAATGTGAGTTTTGGCTTCGTGAAGTCCAATTTCTTGGACATGTGGTTAGCGAGCGTGGTATCTAGGTGGATCCCGCTAAGATTGAAGCGATTATGAATTGGCAAGAGCCTAAGACTCCCACAGAGATACGTAGCTTCTTGGGTCTAGCGGGCTACTATCGACGTTTCATTGAGAACTTTTCGAGGATTGTTGCACCTCTAACATCGTTAACTCGCAAGAATGTCAAGTTTGACTAGGGTCCCAAGTAGCAAGAATCCTTTGATATTCTTAAACAGAAGTTAAGCAATGCACCTGTGTTGACATTTCCAGAAGGAATTGAAGAGTTTGTGGTTTATTGTGATGCATCACACACAGGTATGGGATGTGTGCTTATGCAAAAAGGCAAAGTTATTGCACATGCTTCCCGACAATTAAAGGTGCACGAGAAGAATTACACCACCCACGATTTGGAGTTGGGTGTCGTTGTATTTGCACTAAAGCTTTGGAGGCATTATCTTTATGGGACTAAGTGTGTGATCTATTCTGACCATAAGAGCCTTCAGCATCTGTTTAACCAGAAGGATCTTAACATGAGACAACGTCGATGGATGGAAACGCTGAATGACTACGATTGTGAAATCCGATATCATCCAGGCAAGGCGAACGTAGTCGCCGATGCCTTGAGCAGAAAAGAAAGGGTTAAGCCTATTAGAATCAATGCCAAGAGCATTGAATTAAAGAGCAGCCTGAATGAAAGGTTGTTAGCCGCTCAAAAGGAAGCTGTGTTAGAAGCTAACTATCCAAATGAGAAGTTAGGCGTAACTGCTGAACAATTATCATATGGCAAGGATGGAATCCTAAGACTGAATGGACGAATATGGGTTCCAATTTATGGAGGACTTAGGGACGTGATTCTTCAAGAAGCCCATAGCTCCAAATATTCTGTTCATCCTAGCTGTGATAAGATGTACCAGGATTTAAAGGCAAATTATTGGTGGATAAGTTTGAAGAAATCTATAGCCACTTATGTAGCTAAATGTCTGACATGTGCGCAGGTTAAAGCCGAACACTAGAAGCCTTCAAGTTTGCTACAACAGCCTGAACTTCCCACCTAGAAATGGGAAATGGTAACCATGGATTTTATCACAAAGTTACCAAAGACAAAGCGAGGAAATGATACTATTTGGGTTATAGTAGATAGACTGACCAAGTCAGCCCACTTCTTACCGATTAAAGAAACTCACAGCTCCGACAAGTTAGCACAGCTGTACGTGGATGAGATTGTATCTCTGCACGGAGTGCCTGTGTCTATTATCTCTGATAGGGATACAAGATACACATCGTATTTTTGGAAAATCTTTCAGCAATCTTTAGGCACTCGATTGAACTTCAGCACTGCATATCACCCTCAGACGGATGGGCAAAGTGAGTGCACAATTCAAACACTCGAGGATATGCTACGAGCTTATGTTATTGATTTAGGTGGAAGTTGGGATGATCATCTTCCGTTGATTGAATTTTCATATAATAATAGCTATCATTCGAGTATTCAAGCTACACCTTTTGAAGCTTTGTATGGAAGGAAGTGTAGGACGCCAGTCTGTTGGGCGGAAGTTGGAGATGTCCAACTATAAGGACCTGAGTCCTGGAGACGACATAAAAGATTGTGTAGATACGCGATCGTCTCAAAGCTGCCAGGGATAGGCAGAAAAGCTACGCAGATAAAAGGCGTAAACCTCTGAAATTCGAGGTAGGCGATAAAGTGTTACTTAAGGTTTCACCCTGGAAAGGGGTAATGCGTTTTAGCAAAAAGGGGAAGCTCAGCCCTAGGTACATAGGACCATTCGATATCATCGAATGTGTTGGAACGGTAGCTTATAAGAAAAATCTGCCAGAAGATCTTAGTGGAATTCATAATGTGTTCCACATTTGCAACTTGAAGAAATGTCTAGCCGATGAGTCGCTAGCAATGTCGCATAAGGACGTGCAGATAGATGAGAGATTAAAGTTTGTTGAAAAACCTTTGTCGATCGAGGATCGACAGGTTAAGAAGCTTCGAAAGAAGCATGTGCCGACCGTGAAGGTAAAGCGGGGTGCCCGTAGAGGCCCAGAATACACGTGGGAAGTTGAATCCACAATGAAATAGAAGTACCCTCATTTATTTCAGTAAATCTCGAGGTCGAGATTTCTTTTAAGGGGATGAGGATGTAACACCTTGTAAAATCATGTCCAATAAAATCAAGACACGTGTCATGAACTTTAAACGTTTAAGAAATTGATTACGAGGGACTAAAGTTGACAAACGAAGAAAGTATGTGTGTAAAAGGATTCAAAGTGTTAACATTTGATAATTTTTCCTTTCAGCAACCCTACGCGATGTTTATACCCTTAAACGAATAAATCATGAATCATATGAAACCGTTTGTGGAAGAAAGTGAAAGTTAACAAGACGCGAGGGTTAAATGTGTCAACATGTTTAAATAATACCTCTGAGTGACCTTTTAATGAACCCAGAGCCTTGCAACGATTAATTATGCTCCCAAGAATAAGTGATAAAAATTTCACAAGGTTTCGATATCGTATGAGGAAAATACGTTAACTTTCGTAATTAAGGGGTTAAAAGCGTCAACAAGGCAATACTTGTGTTTTCGGCTATCATTTAATAAAACCGGACTTAACGATGTTTGGTTATATCTCATGGATCATAAAAATATAAGTTAAATGGGTTAAATGAGCTTAAAATGAAAGTTTTTACGCTTTAGAAGGTCCAGGGGGTGAAAATGTCAACTTTGAAACTTGCTGAGCTGGTTACCTCTATGGTGGCGTCACGCCACCACAAACATCCTCTGCCGTCGCACGACGCGACGGCCTGATCTGGGCAGAAGCATGCACAGGTGCAGGTCACTGCACCTCTCTTCACCCTTGCATGGTTTAATTCGAATCTTGGGACTGTTTGATGGTTTTAAAAACCATTTTGGACAGATGTGATGATCAGGGAAGAGCCATAACACCTGTATTGATCTGGTGGCACCTTCAATTAGTATAAATATGTGGGTTTTTGGCTGCCATTCTCACTTGCATGATCATTCTCATATTCTCGACATTACTCCCAAGCTTTGGAGCTTTTTAATCATTCTCTGGAGCATCCTACATTGGAAGGAAGCTCTATTAGTCTTAATCTTCATGCTAAGGACTCTTGTAAGTGTACTTAGCCTCTGTAATTAAGTTTTCATTAGTGTAATGACCGAAAGTCAAAGTTGACGCAATTCTGCTTTGACTTTGTGATTAATCACAAACGCTCCAGCCATTATTCGAATTGAAAGTGGCTATGAGTTGGTAATTATGTAGGTAATAAACCCTTAAAAGGGCACCTACTGATTCTCACTCTAACTTGGTCAATTGTCGGGTCAAACTTATTAATAAAAAGTCAACAAAATCAAATTTTGCAAATAAATCCATAACTGATAATGTGGAAGTTATGGAACATGTTTAAACACTAAAATAACTTGGTAAATAATATAAGAACATGTTTAGGCATGTTCAACCCGACAATTCTGAGTTTAGGCTCGGTTCGCAACCGAAAGTCGCAAAAGTAGACTTTTGCTTTGACTTTTAGTTCTGACCCGATTTAGCTTGTTTTAGATATGCCTTAGGGTTCCTTTAGGACCATATTATAGGTTAGTAAAACCCTCTGAGGTTATGCTACATGGTTCCTTAATAATCTGAATCATTTGCATGTTTCCGTTAAATGCTTAAATGTTGACCATAATGCCATTTTGATATTAAAACGAGATTTTTGAAAATGTGAGAGGACAAAAACCTTTATTACTGATTTATAAGTATGTCCTAAAAATTTGACATCAGTTTGTGGTCTAAATTAGGAGTTATGCTCAATATCGTAAATGAAAGCCTTTTTATTAATTAAACGACATTTTCGACATAAATCCTATTTAAACCCAAATTTTGACACCAAACATTTTACCAACTGATGTAGTATAATATTTGGGGATTTTTGGAAATTTATATTAAATTTTAAACTGATCAAAACATTAGGTTCTTGCATTGATTTGGTAATTGACGGTTATACCCGTTTTGCTAATAAAATGAGTTTTACACATCCTTTACATGTCAAATATTTTTCTACTGATTTTATATAATAAATAATTTATTTTAAACTATAAAGGCTGGTCAAAATCTTGGATTTCTTTAATAAACCCGAATATCATCGAATACCGACTTTTATGCGATTTAGGTTCATAGTATGGTTTAAAACCATATTAAGCACCTAAGGCTTGTTACCTACTGATGTTATGAATCAATTTTTATACTTTAACAGTAAATAAAAATTTTGAACTCAGATTTCTAAATTTGACCCTTAAAGCTTATGTGAAATGACCAAAATGCCCCTACGGTGCATAGTTTGGACATAAATAATAAATTTCACATATATGCAATATCCTACTGATATAACTCACTAAAATAAATACTTTTACTGATCATTTTAGACCATAAACTCAGATTACTATTTAACATCTTTTATAAGCTTTAAAATGACCAAAATACCCTTACGGGGCTTAAATCGATTTTAAATTCGTTTTGGGCATAATGGAAGGTATCCTACTGATATCATAACACATTTTAAGCATATTAACTTAGGAAACCTGTTCATGACTCATTTGGTTACCCGTTATGCATTTTTCGCGTTCGCTACGGTTTATGTAACTAGTTTACATAAATTAACCTAAACGGGTCAAACCTTATCATTTTCACTTCAAAATCCATAATGTGTTTGGTTTACCCATGTTAAACAAGTCTTCATACTTGTCGGGTCTAAATCACATTCTAATCCGGTCTTCGCTTAATCTTGCGTTTTGAACCGTATACCTTTCTTTAAAACTAACCGGTCTAAGTTTAAACTCAAGTAAGACCCGTTAGGAATCTAATAGGTTATTAAAACCTTCATTCCAGATTTAGGAGACCAGTAAAAGCTACCGTACTTGCTGCTTTGTTCTCCGGCTGGGATTAAAATTTATATTTTAGCTCAGGTAAATACTTTTAAATTATTTTCCCTTATACGGGCTTGGGGTACGGTATTTAATAATACCGCTTGGTCGGGTATTGAATCTTTTATCGAATAATGGTTAAATCATTGAGATAACCCGTTTAATCTGTTTTGTTTGTTTAAAGCCTTTGGTGGGTTAATGACCATGTCCTGGATATCCTCGGCTCATTCATTGAAATGGCCACGACTTAAGCATGGGGTGTAGGCATACACCTGCCGGTGCGTATGTAAAGAGATATACCCGCTTGTTGAGAATAACTCGCTGTGGGCTATATTATGTGGTGTGTCTATTAATCTTTAACCCGGTACTTCTAACCCGGGCTACTGAACGTATAACAAACATAAAATTCTTTTACAAGATTATTTTTAAATAATTATCCCAAGTTATAAAAGATTATTTATGCCTTGTGCATTTAAAACCAATTTTCTGAAATATTTTCAAAAGAGTCGGTTAATTGTATTTTCCAGTGTAAACTGACGTATTTTCCAAAAAGGTTAAGTGCAGGTACTAAGCGAAATGGGCTGGCTACTCCTAGTATCGAATAAAGAGTCTTGCAAACTTTGATGCTTAAATCTGTTGAACAATATTTCTTTTATTTTAGATCCGCATGTGGATCCTTTTACAACACGTTGTAATATTAAATGTTACTTTCGAATCGGGTTTGTAATATTTTTACTTTAGACTTCCGCTGTGCATTGGACTGTGATTGTTTGACTATGATGATATCAACTACGTCACGATACTCCCCACCGGTCCCACCGGTAATACGTGGAAATATCGGGGTGTGACAGCCAGCTAGGAAGAGGATTTTTATCACAGATACCCCTTATAAAATATCTTTAAAAGACAGATTTATAAACCACAATATAGACTTTGGTAAATTACCATGGTTAGAGGTTGAGAATAAACAAGCTACAGAAGCCCTTAACAATTTTATTAAAACACATCAAAAAACCCCAGAACTTCCTAAGTGTATGCAATGGGTAGACTACAAATTATCAGGCGAAGGGCATTATGTTCAGATTTACACACCCTCCAAATGGAGTATGTTACTACCATTTGTGGGAGAAGGAGAATGCTTGGAAATTGATCACATAATCAATTTGATAGATACCGAAGAACCAGACTCAGACCCTGGAAGCCCACAGTCCGTAGACTCAACACACAGAGATTTCTAAAAAGAAATGATGAAAGCATTGACCTGAAGAGACAGGTGTACACATCATTTCTAGACAAATTGTTGCCCAGCACATGCATCTGACAAAGAATCCATTATTGTAGATAGTGCCTATTGTCTTTTTCTTTCTTTTATTTGTATCCGTTTATTTTTCTGACATTAGAGCAATATGTACAGTGTTTTATTTGTAGGATAGCTTTTCTTTTTGCCTATATAAGGCATAGAATGCACTTGTAAAAATCATCCCAGAATTCAATAAGAATTTCTTGCATTCTCAATCCTCTTATGGCACACTAAAATTCTCTCCGTCACTCCTTAGCCTAACCTCCTTGCCTCTTAGTTTCGTTAATTGTTCTTCATATTATATTCCCAAAAAAAAGAATCTTTTTTACCTTTTGTTACCTCTAGTTCAATCCGCTGTGCATAAATCTCAAGGTTTGCTCGAGCTTCTTCTTTCACATTCGGGAGCCATTTTCGTGTAACCCACTGTAGGAAAATTTTTATTGCCCCCCTTATTTATTTTTTACTGTAATATTTTTAATTTTTACTGTTAAAAAAATAAAAAAAATTAATTATAATATTACGATCAATAAATTTAAAAATTTATATTTCTGATAATAGTATTGTCAATAAAAATTTATCATATATAATGTTATATATATATATATATCTGTTAATATATATCTTTTATATATATATATCTATATATATATATCTTATATATATATATATATTTGTTATATACCTATATAAAATTTAAAAATTCTGATAATAATATTGTCAATATAAAATTATCATATATACTATATATATATAGGATTAGGTTCAAACGTGAACAAAATCTCAAGAGTGAACTGCGTGAACTGATCTCGGCCCTTGATTTTTATGATCTTGAGATTTTAAATGAGTGGCATGATTGTAATTAGTTAGTTAGTTTCTACTACTTAGTTAAATACAAAAGGGTAGAAGTGTAATTACATTAATTTGTAATTAAAAATCTGGAAATAAATAGTTTCCATAATCTTCAATTGCAAAAAATCCCGTAAATATCTAAATTAGAGTTTATCAATCCCCTTGATTACCCCTTTTATTCACAACGCATATCTTATTTCTCTCTCACATTCATCAGCGATTTTTTTGTTCAATTCGCCACTTCCGTCTTCATCAAATCGCCACTTCCATCTTCATCAAATCAACGATTTTTTTGTTCAATTGACCCAGGGGAAGTTCGTCGGAGCAATCAAATCGCCACTTCCATCTTCATCACGCCGGCCACCTCCATCTTCATCTTCATCACCGCCGGCCACCACCACCACCATCTTCATGTTTTACCGGAATCCTAGCGGCGGTGACTGATGGCGAAGCCGTCAGTTCGGTGAGAATCAACATCAACGGCATATATGGTTCATTTAAACACTTTGTTGTTTTCAGAGGGTTACAGATATGGTTTTCTTTGCCGAGGATGTTCACCTTCTAGCTAGGTAAGGGTTTTATTCATTTATTATCTCTTGTTGTATTGCCACTTTTGTTTTATTTATGGGCTATAACGGAGTTATGGAACTATTATATGTAGTGCAAGCATAGCTGGACGAGTTTATGTATGGAAAATTACAGAAGGGACGGATGAGCACGATAAACCCCAAATTATGGGAAAGATAGTTATTGCCATTCAGATTGTAGGAGAAGGGGAGTCGGTTCATCCTCGAGTTTGTTAGCACTGTCATAAACAAGTAATGTTTATCTGAATAAAAAAGTAATGTTTAAGAATGCATGAAATTTTAGAAACTTACTTTTGAGTCATTCTCATCAAATTAATATAACTAATTTGTTTTTGCAAAATAGGTTGGATGGATTTATGGTTCAGTTACAGAGGATATCCTTACGGGCTTCAAGATGCATTGCCACGGTCGGCGATCAGTTTTTTGTGTTCCGAAGAGGGCTGCATCAAGGGTTCTGCTCCCATTAATCTTTCGGATCGTCTTCACCAAGTTCTTAGGAGGGCTGAATTTTTTTGTTCAATTTTTTGATGTTGCTCTGTTTTTTAATGCGATGTACACATGTGTATTCTGATTTTGCTCTGTTTAAATGCGATGTACACATTTGTATTCTGATTTTGCCCTCTTTTTAATGCGATGTACACATATGTATATCGTCTGTTTTTGTGATATCTCAGAATTTTTTTTTATTGAATGTTGATGTACACCTGTGAATTACGGTACACATATGTACGATGCTGAGTACACATGTGTACTGTTCTATTTATATCCAAGTACACATGTGTATACCGTTGAAATATGAAGGTTACGTGGATCTTAAAAATCAAAATTTGAATTCTGGTGATGAAATCTGAAATAAAAATTAAAATTGAAATCTGGTGATTTGTTGTTTGTTTTGATAATTATCTTATTAATAAATAAACATAATGTGGATAATGAATTTAAATTAGGAAAGATGTAACTTAATTCAATTATTAAAATAATGATTTAAATCTAATTTTTTTATATAATTACAATCCTACCCTTAATAACTAAAAAGGAAATCAAGGGTCCATATCTGTTCACGCAGTTCACTCTTGGGAGGTTGTTCACGCTGGAACCCTACCTTATATATATATATTAACAGATATATATATATAACAGTATATTATAACAAATATATATATATATATATATATATATAACAGTATATATGATAAATTTATATTGACAATATTATTATCAAAAATATAATTTTTTAAATTTATTGATCGTAATATTATAATTAATTTTTTTTAATTTTTTAATAGTAATAAGTAAAAATATTACAGTAAAAAATAAATAAGGGGGTAATAAAAATTTTCTTACAGTGGGTTACACGAAAATGGCTCCCGAATGTGAAAGCAGAAGCTCGAGCAAACCTTGAGATTTATGCACAGCGGATTGAACTAGAGGTAACAAAAGATAAAAAAGACTCTTTTTTTAATATAATATGAAGAACAATGAACGAAACTAAGAGGCTAGGAGGTTAGGCTAAGGAGTGACGGAGAGAATTTTAGCGTGCCATAAGAGGATTGAGAATGCAAGAAATTCTTATTGAATTCTGGGATGATTTTTACAAGTGCATTCTATGCCTTTTATAGGCAAAAAGAAAAGTTATCCTACAAATAAAACACTGTACATATTGCTCTAATGTCAGAAAAATAAACGGATACAAATAAAAGAAAGAAAAAGACAATAGGCACTATCTACAATAATGGATTCTTTGTCAGATGCATGTGCTGGGCAACAATTTGTCTAGAAATGTTGTGTACACCTGTCTCTTCAGGTCAATGCTTTCATCATTTCTTTTTAGAAATCTCTGTGTGTTGAGTCTACGGACTGTGGGCTTCCAGGGTCTGGGTCTGGTTCTTCGGTATCTGTCAAATTGATTATGTGATCAATTTCCAGGCATTCTCCTTCTCCCACAAATGGTAGTAACATACTCCATTTGGAGGGTGTGTAAATCTGAACATAATGCCTTTCGCCTGATAATTTGTAGTCTACCCATTGCATACACTTAGGAAGTTCTGGGGTTTTTTGATGTGTTTTAATAAAACTGTTAAGGGCTTCTGTAGCTTGTTTATTCTCAACCTCTAACCATGGTAATTTACCAAAGTCTATATTGTGGTTTATAAATCTATCTTTTAAAGAGATTTTATAAGGAGTATCTGTAATAAAAATCCTCTTCCTAGCTGGCCTGTATGTATAAGCATCTGTATATGGGAGAGAAGAGAACATTTTGCAGGAAATTGTAGGACACAATGCCCTAACAGCGATATTATCTGCTATGATTACCATTTTTTTCTCCCAATTTATTTAGAAGATTTGTTGTTCTCACATCTGCCTTTATCTCCATATAATCAACCATACCATTGTGGTAAAATTGAATAATTTGATCATCTGTTAATTTTGTAGGTGAGTAGGTTTGAATCAGCAGCAATCCAGTCCCTCTACCTTCTTCATCTGTTCTTTCAACAATTTTGAAACCTTGGTTGTCAGCGTCATATCTACTAGCTATTTTTGCAATTCGCGAAATTCTGCACAAATTTTCTGTGAAACCAAAGTTTTGAATTCTGTAAATTTGTCTGTAACTGGTTGAATACACTTCCACCATGGTGTATCAATCATTCTTGCTTTGAATAAATCATAGCTTCTGCTTGATACTGTATTTGTTTCTTTTTTCTGAAGTCTTTGTAAAACATGTTTATATTTTTTTTCGAGAATACTGACTTTTTGTTTTAACAAACTATTTTCAATCTTTTCTTGTATAGAATGAGTATTTTTTCCTTGTTGTACAAGCTGATCTTGTAACTCAGTGATCAACTCTTCTTGATTTTTAATTATTTGTTCTGGCTTAATTTTAGCCATGTCTACAAATGTTTGAACCTCTTAAGGTTCTATGTAAAAGCCACTTACCCCAAAATGTTCTCTTGCTGTTTCTATAGCTTTTTGAAAATCTCTAAAGCCTTTGTAAATTAGATTGGGGCATTGGATATGCTTAGCCACAGTTTCCCATTTATTAAAAATACCAATTTTAGTGCCTCGAAATATGACATAATGGGTAAACTTAGGCCTCTGTGGTTTCTCAGGTTGTTAGGATCGGAGGCTCTCATGATTGTGTTTGTTTGTATGATTTGAACGATGAATGAATATGAAACAATGTAAAGTGCAGCGGAAATGAATAAGAACTTTGTAAACACAATCAAGGAAGAAAATAGTTTAGATAAACAAATGCTTTTCATCAGTCAAAAGGTTACAAAGCAAATGGGTTTCTTGGGAGAGATTTATTTGCTGATGAGTTGAGAGATGTTGGCCTTGTGAAAACTTGCAGACTTTCAGACATTCGTTTGAAAGCCATTTCAATGACATTGTTTGCTGCAGCTATGTCTTCTGCAGTCTCCTTTTCTATTTGCTCCTGTCTCTTTTGTTGATCTGGCTCAATGTCTGAAACTTCTGAAGTATTTGGTGATCCAGGCTTAGTTAACACCTTCTTAAATATTTTTCTGAGCTCTCTTCTTTTAGACCCATTTTCATGATGGTTTCTGTGAAGTACTCAGCTTCCTTTTCCTTTACCTCTTCACTAGTCAGTTGTTTTCCTTCTTCTCGGTATGACACAAGAATAGGATTTTCTGTTGACTTAAACAGTGTTTTGAGGTTTTCAATCTGTTGTTCAAGTTTCATTATTTGTTCATGTTTCTTTGAAGTGCCTGAAACAGTTATCTTCCTTTTCTTCAGCCTTTCACAGGCTTCATCAGTATGCTGCTTTGACCATTTTGATATGGCATTGGCAGTGTCTACTTTTGCATCCACCAACTCCTGTTTCTTTCTTTTATACTCAGCTGTTAGGTCAGTGATGAGCTTTTTGTATTTGCTCCAATTTGGAGCATTTTTCTTCTTTCTCTATCAATTCTATCAGCCTCATGCTTTAAAGCCACTATTGGCCATTCTTCAAATTGGTTTTCTTCAGCAGGATAAATTTTTTTCTTGCATGATGTATGCAAGAAGTTTTCTTCTCATTTCTTTTCTTTGATCTGCCTTTTCTTTGATCAGCTCTTGTGCAAAATCTTTTATTTGTTTGACTTTTGTTAGCAGAAATTCAAATCTTTCAGCAATGGCTTCATCACCTTGACCTTCACATTCAACCTTGGCTCTTATCTTAGCCTGTCTTGCTTTGAGCTCAAGATATTCAGCCATATCTTCTGGAACTATGAAGCCAACGAGTGAAGGAAATCTTCTGTTTGAAGGATCATCATCAGTGTAGAATTGCCTCATCTCATTTTTTATAGCTTCTAGTTCCAACGGATATTTTGCAGCAGTGGGATCATATTTGTCCTCAATTGGCTGAGTAAGTTTTCTTTTTCTGGTGTAGAGCTTTGTGGATGAAGAGGATTTTGATTGTGATGTAGGAATGATGAGAGCAGTGGGGGATGGTTGACTAACAACTGTTGAAACAACTGGTGTTTCAACCTCTGTTGTCATTACAACTACTGATGTGTCAGTAGATGTCTTCTGCTTTTGAGCAGGATTTGAGGAGAGTGAGGTAGTTTTTTATGGTGGTGATGGTGGTGGTGAATCATCAGGTATGAAGATCCTTCTCCTTTTTATTGTAGGAGAGGTTGATGATATCTTGGATGGCTCAGTGGTTTGAGATTGAATGGCAGTGATTTGTGATTGACTAACAGTTGTTGAAACAACTGGTGTTTCAACCACTGTTTTCATTACAACAGATGTTGTAACATCTGTTGTCTTCTGTTTTATGACAGGAAGTGGTGGTATGGCAGTGGTTTTGGTGGTGTGTGGTGAAGTTGTGTGTGTTGATGAGATGACAGCTGTTTGGCTACTGACAACAGTTTTTGTAACTACTGTTGTATCAGTTGTTTGAATGGAAGTTTGAGATTTTGAATCTTTTGAGATTTTAGATGGCTGTTTTCCTTGTTCTGGTTCAACATACAGACCATCTTCAATTCCCTTTTTCTTCAACTGTTTGACATTCTCCCCCTTTTTGGCATTATCTGCAAGGGGGTTATCCATAAAAAGGATAGTAAAGGGAACTTTTCCAGGAGTGCTTTGGAGATGAGCCTTGATAGCTTTGATGTCTGCTTGAGTATCTTTAAATCTCGACTCCACCATGTTTGTCAACATTTTCACATGTATCTCATGCTGCTGATCAGCCATTTGTTTTTGTTTTTCAAGCATGGGTTGAAAGATATTCCAGAGCTCATTTGCAGCAATTGCTTGTGGCGGAGCAGGTGCTTGAGGTGGAACAGGTGCTTGTGGTGGAACAGCAGTGGATTGTGCTTTTTGAGCTTTTAAAATCTCTTGCACCATATCTTTTATTTCAGCAACTGAGGTTTCCAGTTTTTCAACTCTTCCTGTCAATTCCTGGTATTTTGAATCATCACCCACTTTAATGGGATCATCTGAATCCCCACCTGTAGTGGTTGTATCAATGTGTGACTTAGGAACTGAGTCCCAAAAATCACCCATTGATGCCTCTTGTTCTCGGTACTGGGGACTTCTTTCTTCAGCACTTGATAATCCTTTGATGGTACCAGTGGTTAGAACCAACTCACTGGTGGTTACCGATGGTGCTATGGAAGAAATTGCCTTCAAGGGAGTCTTACTAATGAAACAACTGTCCAACTGAAGATCTGTTGATCCATCAGTTGTAGTTGCTGCTCCACTTGAACTACCACCGAGAGTTACTTGTAACTCAGGGGGTGTAACCTCCTCAGTTGTTGCTGGGATAGCAGAGGTATAAGCATCAGACCCCGTCACTTGTTGGAGTGTACTCTCTTTGATGAGTGATTGAGAGGAACTGGTTTGTGTCTGAGCTATAACAACTGCATGCAACAAGGGTAGCATGGATTGTGGTAATATTATTGGTGAGGGTATGGGAGTTGAAAGAGACATGTCCTTGGGATCAGGACTGAGGAAGATGGATCCGAGTGGATTCAGAGCTTCATATTGTGGGGTCCCTATGCTTACAACCTGATCCTTTTGTGAGGATGCAAGAGGAGTTTGAGGCAATGGTTGAGATCTTTCTACCAACTGCTGTGAGGAAGTAGCAGCAGTGGTTTGTGGTGACATTTGTTTTGTCACTGGCAGTTGCTCTGGGATCTCATCTTCCAGAGTTGCCTTTGTTTTGGGTTTGGTGGGTTTTCTGGATGTTTTCCTTTTTGTCTTTTTGGTAATGTCAGGTGTGGGTTTCAAAGCAGTGGTAGTGCTGCTATGATCACCTGGAGCAGTGGGCTCAGCAGCAGATGTCTGAGGAGCAGTTGTAACTGCTAAATTTTGCTCAGGCACCTCTGCTTTTGTTTTTATTGGTGCCAACATTCTAGTGAATGTTTCAGGTGTTAAGCTTTTTATTTGAAAATAAACACCTTGTTTTAGCAAATTTTCATTTTCTTTTTCAAATTTTTGTTTAAAATAGTAACTTAGAAACCTTGGAAAGAGTAAAAATGCTTTGCTCTCTACATTTTTTACCAAGTCATTGAAGATCTCCTGGGAGTAATTGTAGTCTTTATTATTCAAAATAGCGTAACCCAGGCATTGAATCTTCAATGGTATTTCGTTAAACGCTGTTGTTTTATTAGAAACACAACTCAAAAGTGTGTGAAATAAGAACCTTGGTGCAGAAGGGAAATAACCTTTTTGTAAGGTATCTACCTTTGATTGTTCTGCATATCCCCTTTTCAGAAAATCAGCTTTTAACTCGTTTTTATCAAAGGAAGTTTTACCTTTCTGATCATCGAGTTTGAAGACTTCTGAGATTGACTTCGGAGTGATTTGAATCGCTTTACCCTGTATCGAGGAGTTAATGGCTATGACTTTATCGTCTTGTTTTTCAAGCGTCGCCTTTTTCCAAAACTCTCTCTGAGTTTGTAAGTAAATGGGAGCGTCTGCCATTATCAAAGTTTTGTACTTTGATTCAGATAAGGTGTCAATGATGGAATCGAAAGTGTGGTTGTTTGTGGGTTTTGTGAGTAAACCCACATAGTTATGAGGAGATTTGTATGATATTTCAACGGATTCAGCGGCCGTTTGAGCGACCTCTTTGGAAGATGATGGTGATTTTGATTTTGATTTTGCTTTTGATTTCGTCATTTTGATGCGAAAGAATAGAGAATGATTTGGGATGAAGGGTTAGAAACTGCTTTGAGAAGAGAATTTTAGAATTCAATTCGACAGTGTAAAACCCTGTTTGGGGGTTTAGGGCAGGGTTTTATTTAGGGAAAAATGAATGCTGATGTGGCAGCAGTTACAACGATCTGAGGGCTAAAAACTGACCACGTGTCAACCTCTGATGATATGGATGTAGAATGGAGAACAGTTGTTTTGAGAGCCACTGATGTACCAAACATTAGTAGTTACAACAGTAATAATGTGATAACAGTGGAAGATTTTTACTATCAGTGGATAGTATATCAGTGGATAAGACACTGATTTTGAGCATCAGTGCTTGCCAAGAGAATGAAAGGAACAGAGGTTGACTTTCAGCAGTGGACAATATTTAGGAAGCAGATGTTTGAACAAAACAGTGGTTTGGGGTAGGGTAATGGTATTGATTTGAAGGACAAGTATGTCAGCAACTGTTTGAGAATGTTCATTCAAAGTTTTTGCCACATGTCAATTACACATTTTGAAACTTTTACAAATTTCTGACAGTGGTTTAGTACCCCAGATGATTTAGACCTTTTACCAAGGCAACTCATTCTTGCTATAATATCTAAATTAAAACATGAGTACCCAAGTATTTTAAGATCTGTTAACAAATAATCTTTTTCACAGTGTAAAAACAAACTTGAGATTGACATGACCTTGACAAATGTACCATTTCCTTTTGATCTATTTTGAGGATAATATTACCAACAAAAACAAGGTCATATATCCTGACAGGAAATTGAAACTTTTACTAACAAAAATCAGTAAAAAGTTCAAAATACATTATTCCTAAAGAAAAATAAGAAATAATATATCCTGCATTATTCGTGAAAATCCTTTTTCAAGAAAAATAATTACAGGATTTTCTGCAAACAGCATCAAAAGAACCTGGTAGACTTACACTGAAACTCCTAATCATATCAATCTCAAGCTTTTGAAAATGGTCAGTGGTTTGTTAACAGTGGTATGAAATTTTAAGGATATTTTGACCACTGTTTGGTACCATTCTCTTGTTGATTGATTGACAACATAAAAATGAGGACACAAGATCACATGAGCTTTCTAAAACCCTGGTGTAGATTTTGTTACCATGTGATGATTCTGAAAATTGTCTAGTCCTTATGAATGTTTGTTCTCTGCGAATACCATTTTTACCTGAACCCTTTCCTGAACCAATGAATGCACATGGTTGCTTAATGACCATTGTTACCCCAAACCTTTGACTCTCAAGTGTTTTATGTTTATACTCTTTTCTTCTGTCTTCAAAAAGTTTTGAGATAAACACACTTCTGAGTTTTTGTGAATTTTCTTCTTCCTTTTTACCCTTCCCATTCATACTTAATGAAATACTTACTGGGAGGTGTTTATTGAAGGAATACTTAATCCAGAATCATTTTGCAGTAATGTTTTAAGAGGTTTAGCCATATTTTTACAAAATTTTGACTAATCTCACATTACATATGATACGGACTATCTTGACTCCTGTTTTCTTAATGTATTTCAACAGAGTTAATTTATTCCTTTTGAGGATATCAACCTGTTTTCAACACATAAGATCTAATTGACTAAAGCTTTAATTTTCCTCTTTTTACGTTAGCAAAAACACTAATGTTTTATGAACATAGGTTTTTGTTAATCTGAGGTTCATACTTCAGCATTTAATCATAATGATAACATCACAAATTTCATATCAACAGTTGAAATCAATTTTGAAAATAAAATAACCCCATAGTTTAACAGATATGTTTTCAGATCTAAAAACCATGAGTGTCTTGTGCAAGAAATCACTTGTTGTGTGAAATTTGTGTGTCATATGACATCTTGGTTATTTTACAGAGTTTTTGAATAACCACTTTGAACATGGTTTACTCGGTACTCTGTTTTTCAACTAAATGCACCCAACCTTAGTATCAATGAATAATGAGCTGAACGGTTATGTCAAATTGATTGTTAGATCGAATTTGACTGTCCAGGCTCTGATACCAATTGTTAGGATCGGAGGCTCTCATGATTGTGTTTGTTTGTATGATTTGAACGATGAATGAATATGAAACAATGTAAAGTGCAACGGAAATGAATAACAACTTTGTAAACACAATCAAGGAAGAAAATAGTTTAGATAAACAAATGCTTTTCATCAGTCAAAAGGTTACAAAGCAATTCAAAAGATTACAAGCATGCTTACAAACTAAGCTCCCCCTCAGCCTGATACTTCAGTGGTTGGTTGCACAAGATGAAAGGATTGAATTGAGGAGAGGAACTCACTCAAAACGATCAAATGTAACAGTTCAGGGTACTGTTCCATTTATAGACAATTCAATCTACTGAAGCATCTCAGCTGACGTCACCATGAAAGCGACGTCTAACAACCTAACAACCTTTAACAACTGATCCTATACAAACACTGCTATTCTAAACCACTGATTATACATAAGACAAGTAATACTCTAAACTACTGCTATCTTCCTCCATCAGTGCTTTCCTCAAGGTTGATCAGTCCTTGATTTGGCAGTGCTTTGTCATCAGTAGATAGGACCAGCAGTGTTGACTTCTTCAGGGCTTTGTCAGCAGTTGAAGGGGCAGCAGCAGTTGTATATGGACCGTGGATAGAGACCATCAGTTGTTATAAATCACTTTTAAGGGGAAAGCCTAATGTAAACTGCTGCTTATTGTGAATCCACTGTTGTGACCTGGTTTTGGCTTTCATTATCTGTTCCTCTGGTAGGGTTCAATCCCAACACAGGTGTTTTACTGCTTTGTTCATAAAAATAAATACTTAATGCATTTAACACCTGGACTTTAAAGGTTGAGGCCTGAGGCATAGTTTGAATATGCCACAGGTTATCTAGTAAACACTATTGTTTTTCTATTAATTACATCCCAATAATTGGACGAAACTTTGTATTGGGATCATCACATCTTTGTAATGCATAATTCCCAAAGGTAATGACCGCATTTTGTGTATTCTCTGATTGAGAGCTTGCCCTTTGTGTAAAATGTCTATTTTTTGGAGGACGAACATTTGTAGCCTTTGATTGACTTGGGTTGTAAAACTGTGTAATACTGTTGAGATCTGTTAGTGTTGCAGGCAGTTTTCTAAAATTCTGTGTTCTTGCTGCTTGTATTGACTGGCTCATGAGTTTCTCTGTTGTCTCTTCTTCGGATGATGTATTCATCGGAGAGGATTTTGTAGGCTGTGTAGGATGTACAAGTATTGCCTTTCCTTTATCTTTTTTCATGTCCATCTAAAATCAACAACCTGTTAATATTACGGGATAACATATCGGCTATCCCATTATTTTTCCCTTTAATATGTTCAAAATTTATTTGATATCCAATTCCTTGGATAATATTTTGTAAATTAACCCATCGGGTCCTGTTTATCTTTTTGCTTTGATCATTTTTTATAAATTTTACAATAGCTTCACAATCAGTTCTTACTGTAAATTCTTTGTGAAGAAAAAGTTTGAATTTTTCTAATGCATATATCAATGCCTGTATTTCAAAATCAATACTAGTTCAACTTGTTTTGTTTTGAAAATTACCGCTTGCATAAGCACAAATGTTCTCTTCTTGCTTAGGGCTATATTTATTTGGTTTGCAGAAAAGAACTGCTCCTCATCCTTCTTTGCATCCATCTGTCTCAATAATTATGTAATCTGTAACAAGTGGTACTTCTAGTGGTTTAATATTTTTAATTGCCATTTTAAATTCCTTAACTAGTTTTATATCTTCTGAATTAAAGTACCTTTGGCCGTTTTTTGTTGTTTTACTATATAAAGGCCCTATAACTTTGATAAATTTGGAACAAATTTTCTAGCATAATTGACCAGTCCCAGAAAGGCTTGTATTTGTTTTAAGTTTTCAAATTTTTCTGGGAAATCAAGTATCTTTGTAGATATATGTGATTGTAATTCTATTTTTCCGTTACCTATTTCTAATCCTAGGAAGGATATTTTTCTTTTAAATAATTCCATTTTTCGTTTGGACACTACTATTCCATTCTTTTTTATTTCTTCAAACACCTGTTGTAAATGTTTTTCGTGTTCTTGTACTGTTTGGCTTGCTACGAGTATATCATCAATATATACTAAACAAAAGTCATATTTTAAGAAAATACTGTCCATAAACCTTTGAAATATTGAAGGAGCGTTTTTTAGCCCAAAGCTAAGAACATTCCATTCAAATTGTCCTTCTGAGCATGTGAAAGCTGTCCATGGTTTAAAATTTTCTTCGAGTTTTAACTGATTATATCCTGATTTTAAATCAAATTTTGAAAAAACTTTCTTTTTCTGTATAAGATTTAATAAAGTGTCTTTATTGGGAATATTATATCCATCATCTACTGTATTATCGTTTAGTCTTTTATAATTGTATACTATTCTTGCTTTACCTCTTTTTATTTCACTATGGTTTCTTACTATAACGGCCGCTGATCTATGAGGACTTTCTGATTTTTTAATTAATCCCTGGCTAATCATTTCAGGGATTTGTTTTTAAATTCTTCTTTGTCTAAGGGACTATATTCTATATTAGCAGTTCTTATAGTAATATCCGGATTTTTTAGTTTAAATTTACATATGTATTCTATATGTGATTTTGTGATATCTTCACCTATAAGACCAACTTTTTCTAAGTGTAAGATCATAGGGAGATTTATACTTTTTGAAATATCTTTTCCTTTTTCTACTTCATGATTTAAAAAGTCTGTTAACAATTTTATAGTTTCATTTTCTATTGGATTACTTCTTTTTTGTTGCCTTAAAAATTCTAAACTTCCTTGACCACCACGCTTCTGTGCAATCTTTGATATATTATTATACCTTGTTGTTGGGATTGTATAGATTTGTTTACTGAGTGTAATGAAATTTCTATTCACTGTAACAGAACCGTTTAGAGCAAATAAAAAATTTAATCCTAGCACAAAGTCTTTTGACTGTATATATGCTGGGTTTATATTTACTTGTGGTATGTCATACTTCATGCTATAATTATTTGAAAAATCTAAAAACTGTATTCCTATAGGTTCTAGGTAATGTGTTATTTCAACTAATCTATCTTCAATTGTTCTACTTACTACTTTATATTTTAGTTCTTTGTGGTATTGTTTTGGTGCTAGACTGTGTGATATTAAACTTTTAGTAGCTCCTGTATCAACTAATGCTGTTAAGTCTAAAAATCTATTGTTGTCAAGCCATAAGCGACATTGTATATTAACCATATTCAGAGACCCTTGAGTTTGTATAAACACTTGTTCTTCGGGTGCTTCTGTAGACATTTGACTTAGCTCTTCTGTTATTTTGGATCCTATCTTCTTTTCTATTTCTATAATTCTATTGTCTATATCTTTTAACTTTAGACTGTGTAATTCACTTGCTAATTCTAACTTGTTTAATCTTTCTATATTTATGTTGGTACTTGTATCTATAGTTTTTGATGTAGTACCTATATCTATGTTATGTAATTTCTTTATACAAATGCAACATATTTCCTGAAAGCATATATTACATTGTGACCCTTTTTCTATACTAGGATAATATCCACAATTAGAGCATTTTATATAATTATTACCTCTTTGATGTACCCGGATATGTTGACATTCTTCTATATTCATGTATGTGTAAGTGACCTTAGTTATTGGCTTTTCGTCTTCACTGTATATGCTATAGACTGACTCATTATCTGATTCGTCTGTTTTAATAGCTTCTATTTCATAATCGTGTAGTTGTTCCACTAAGCTAGCCCTTTCTATGTTCTTATTTTTATTGGGACATTTGTTAGCTAAATGTTGTTCTTCTCCACATATGAAACATTTACATCTTCTTGTTTGAGGCTTTCTAACATATTTGTTTTTGTTATAATTTGCTTTGTAATTTTTGTTATAAGTAGTGTTTTTTCTTATATTTTTCTTTCTATCATAAAAGCCATAGGCTTGGGGTGTGTAGATTGCTGTTTTACAGAATGCATATGCATTTCTTTTTAGTTGTTCTTGTAAAGCTACTTCTTTGCATTTATCTTCTAATATTCCAAATGTATAAGTTATTCTAGGTCCTATTCCAAGATTGTGGTGTTCTCCATATATTGTCTTCCATGACTCATGTATATTTTTTCCTAAATCTCCTGGTAGGTTTATAAAATATTTATCACATAGATTATCATCCATTGCTTTTCCTGTTTGTGATAGCAATCTTGTAAAATCTAGTGTAAATTCATTTATGTATTTCATATCAGCTATACTTAATTGTTCTAGATTTCTAATAGCTGTATCTTGTATTAGGCTATTATTTTTTGCTGGATCAACTCCTAATATAAGTGTTCTGATTTGCGATGTGAAATTATAAGGATTATCTCCTAAAGCTTTTAAATTATTAATTTATGTTGAATCTTGTGCTTTTTTACTTTGCCAGATTCCTAGGGCTATTGGTCCTAGTGTAGTTTCTAGATAGGAAAACATGTCCATACTATCTTTTTTATTTGTTTACCACATTCTAACTACTGTTTGTTCCCATGTTAATACTTCATCTATCCATAGTTGGGGTTTTTGTTGTTCTAATAACAACATATTCCCACTGTATGTTTGTCCTATTGGTAAACTGCTACCTCTTCCTCTTAATGTTGATTCTTGACTGTAATCTATTGATGGTTGTGTCCAGGGTTTTGTTCCTAGGGTTTCATGTGAAGTTCCATTACTAGAATCTCCACTCCATTCCATTCTAGGTCTTTTTCCCTGTAATTCTTCTTTCATAACCATAAAGGCTTGTTCATGTTTATAAAAATCTACAAGCATTGTTTTTCCCTGTAAAATGCTTTCTACTAATGGTAAATTATAGAATTCTTGTAATTTTTTATAGCTTTCTACAAAGGTCATTCCTAGGTCTGTTATACATTCTGTTATCATATTATCTACTTCTTCTTGTATGTTTAATTCTGTAAATTTTCTATCTGTTATTTGTTCTATTGTTTTGTTAGTTTCCTCTGTTTTAAAACTTGTTAAATATATATATATATATATATATATATATATATATATATATATATATATATATATAGGGGAGCGTTAAAATGAAAACCACCTCCAGTTGTAAGAACCGCGAGAACCAGTTCCTAACCACTAGATCAAGAAGATGGATGGATGAGATTAAAAGTAATTAAAATTAATATTAAATACATTTTGTCTTATTATGTTTTAATATTTTAATCCAAAAGGGTAGTTTAGTAAAATTACTCTTTTTTGTCTTTTTGTCTTTATTAGTTTTTATTACTTTTTTGTTTTATTATATTACTTTTTATTTTTTAAAAAGAATTTTTTTATTAAAAGCATTTTTAAATTCAAATTTTTTTAACAAGACATTTTTTGCGCGCCGGTTTTTGCACGCCGTTTTTACGACCAGGTTTTTCACGCATCGTTTTTTAACGGGTCGTTTTTCCACGTCGTTTTTTACGCTCGGATTTTTCAAGCGTTGTTTTATTAACGCGCCGTTTTTTACGTCCCGTTTTAACGCGGCGTTTTTTACGTCCCGTTTTTTTTCGTGGCGTTTTTATGCGCCGTATTCACGCCCCTTGTTTAGGCGCCGTTTTATCACACGGTTTTTTACGTTTTACAACTTACGTGAAAATTTTTTACGTTTTACGTTAAAAAGTTTACTTTTTACGTTAAAATTTTTAAACTTTTTACGTTAAACTTTTTACGTTTTACGTAAAACTTTTTGCATTTTACGTTTTACGTTAAAATTTTTACGTTTTACGTTAAACTTTTTACGTTTTTACGTTTTACGTTAAAATTTTTACGTTTTACGTTAAACTTTTTACGTTTTACGTTTTACGTTTTACGTTTTACGTTTTACGTTTTACGTTAAACTTTTTACACTTTACGTTTTACGTTAAACTTTTTACGTTTCTACGTTTTACGTTAAAAAGTTTACGGTTTAACTTTTTTTTTACAAAAACTTTTTTACGCAAAATGAACGCACCCAGAAATCACAAACTCGGTAGGTGTCTCAGATAGATTGTTATCATCATCAGCTGGGGGGGGGGAAATAAAAAACCAACAACATCAAAACAATGTGTATCTCGCGAAAAAACGGGGCTTGGCTCAGATTTTCCGATAATCAAAAGGCTGCAAAGTGAGGTTGCAGGTTCAAAAACCTACCCTTCACCATCCTTGCCACGCCATCGTCATCAAAATCTACGTTTTTTTTTGCATCATCACCCGCCCAATCCATCAACGCCAAAACGAGATCTGGAGACCAACATCAAAACAATGTCATCAACGGTAAAACGAGATCTGGAGACCAGATCGCCGGCAACTATGTCAACCAAAACACTGTTCAAACCCACAACATTTCAAAGAAACCCACATTTTTTACAACTGATCAATCCCACAAAAATAAAAAAAACCCCCAAGATATACCAACAGAATCAAAGAATCCCAAAACTCAAACCAAAATTCAAACCCACAAAATTTCAAAGAAACCCACATTTTTTACAACAGATCAATCACCATCAAAATCACCTGCATCATCACCATCAAAATCACCTGCATCATTACCATCAAAATTTCAAAGAACTAAAATCACCATAAAAAAACAGGGACACAAGATCAGAACCAAGATCACCATAAAAAAACAGGGACACAAGATCAGAACCAAAAATTACCAACAAAATCACCTGCATCATCAGCCGTAAACATCAAAATCACCATAAAAAACAGGGACACCGTCAAAAACCCACCACCACCGTCACTGGCAGAGAGACAAAGAGGTAGGTGTGGTGGTTGGATGAGAGATGGTGGTTGGATGAGAGATGGTGCTTGAATGAGAGATGGTTGGGTTTTTTAAAATATGGCCTGCAACTTTAAAAATTTCAAGAAGGTATGCAACTTCAAGAGAGAGAGACAAATGAGAGATGATTCAAGAAGGTCTGCAACTTCAAGAGAGAGAGACAAATGAGAGATGCTGTTATAATCTCAAGAAATAAATGAGAGAGAAACGATGAGAGATGCAACTTTAAAAGAAAAGACAGAGGAGAGAGACAAGATTTCACATTTGGGGTAAATGACCAATATACCCTTTATGTTGGCATAATCTGATTGGTTGAGAGTGGTTCTCGTGGTTCTTACAACTGGAGGTGGTTTCTATTTTAGCGGCTCCCTATATATATATATATACATAGGGGAATGTTCAAATGAAAACCACTAGTTATCGCGAAAACTCGAAAACTAACTAAAAAAACCTAAAAAAAACATACCATTTTTTTTTTCATACAAATTTTCGCTATTTTAGATATATAAAAATAAAAAATTTTCAAATTTTTTTGTTGTTGTGCACATGTGTATGTGTACTACACATGTGAACTACAAAAAAAATGTTTTTTTTTTGAAAAAAAGTTTTTTTTATATACAAAAACTAGTGATTTTTAATAAAAAAACTTGAAAAAAAAATTTGTGTGTTTTTTTAGGCTTTTTTAGTTAGTTTTCGAGTTTTCGTGTTAAAAGTGGTTTCCATTTGAACCACATATATATATATATATATATATATATATATATAGGGTTCGGTTCAATTAGGAACCACCACGAGTTGTGAGAACCATGAGAACTCTTACTTCCCACGCGAGTTGGGCCACAAGTTTTTGCACAAACGGTAGATAAAAATATTATAAACACATCTATAAAAAACAAAAAAAATTGTCAAGTCGGTAGTTACGCTTGATGTAAGTTTTGTTTACGGCTGATGTAAATTTTGTTACGGCGATGAATTTTTTTACACATGATGTAAATTTTTGCATGCGACATTTTTTTTATTTTTTTGCCGAAACAAGTGATTTTTTTTAAGATTTTTGAGAATTTTTTTTGTAAAAACCTTTTGAAAGGCCTAGTTCTCAAACTCAATGCGGTTTTCAATTTACTGTTTCACTATATATATATATATATAGGGTCAGGATTTAGAGAAAATGCTCAAAAGTGTGAGAACGGAGAGAACGCTTATGGATCGTCAGATCAAAACAATATATGGACTAGATGACGCGGTGGCATTTTCGTAAATAAAATCACTTTTATTAATCTGGCGCGCTTCATTAAGGGTAAAAGGGTATTTTGACTTAACATAAAACGCCAAACTAAAATCCCGCCTCAACACACATAGCACACTTCATCATAATATAACGCCATAGATATAAAACGCCAAACTTTGTTTTTAACTGATAAAGATGAACAAACAGTACTAAAACGACGGAACTATATTACTAGCATTTACTGCAATAAAAATGGCGCCTAAAATACGCGCCAAAAACTACCTATATAAACAAACTCTCAGAATTACTAAAATCCACACCAAAACCACAAAAACCTATATTTTCCTCTATACCATTCATCTTATAAACGCCTAAAAAACTAAAATATCAAAGATTCAAATCCATGTTTCTTTGATATACACTATTTTTCAATAAACTTTCACTCTATGTAATGAGCAAGATCCTCAATATAAACGCCAAAACATACAAAAACCACAAAACTTTAAAAAAGCCATTTCATGGAGATTCTGTTTTTGTTATCTATAAAGTTTAGCTAAACGGGATGGATAACATTGTTACACATCTTTCTTGACTGAGGATTAATAATGTTATCCATTTCGTTCAGCAAAACATTATTGAGTTTAGCACGACCAAAATTAGAAGTTCATGGAAGTTTTATTTAGTGGCGTTATTGTTTTTTTTTTTTTTTGGCGTTTGATTTCCTTGCCCGATCTTATATTGTTTGTTATTTAACTTCGAAGTAGCATGTTATGAACAAAGAGATAGAAAAAAAAGATTTAAAACGCCAAACTGAGAAATGTCTCTGTTCTATAGGATTGAAATAAAAAAACGCCAAACTGAGAAATGTCTGTGTTCTATAGGATTGAAATAAAAAAACACCAAACTACTCTACACTGGCTCTCAAACACCATCTGTATGTGTTCTGTAAGAATGACAAATACAAAACGCCAAACTACTCTTCACTGGCTCTCGAAGACCTTGTTGATATTCTTTTAATTACGACATGTTTGCATGTTGATGCGTAGTGTCCATAGGCTTTGCAGTTCTGACACTGTTTTTCTTTGGCCCTGGGTTTCGACTTTGATTTCTTTTTGTCGATTGCTATCTCCTGTTTAGATTTCAGGCGCTTCCGAGAACCAGAACCTTTGGATTTATAACATACAGGGACTCTTATTGGATTCTTGTCGTTTTTATATTGACTAGTTATCTCGGAAAATCTATCCCTAGAACTAGCGGGAGGAGCAACAATCTGCATATCTTGAACCTTCTTCATATAAGATTGAACATGATCCTTGTATAAGAATAGCTCCTCTTTATTACCAGATAAACGATTCAAAGTGTATTCGGTTGAATAAATAATATCTCGCATCATACTTTGGACATCAGGATCAAGCTCGGTCATATATTCACGACTAATTGAGAATTCAGGAGAGCAGTTTGGGGAGGCCTCTTTGCGCCATCTATTCAGAATGTATTGTTTTGGAAATTCCCTAATGTCCATAAGTCTCAAAACATAGAATATATGTCTACATAGCAAACCAAACTGTTCAAAACGCCTGCATGAGCAACTGCATGTGCAATCAGACTTACGGAACATTATCTGAAAAACGCAAAAAAAAAAACAATATCTCTATAACGCCATGCATAGAATGTTTGTCTAAATAAGAAAAAAACACATTGCATATGATAAAACGCCATTAACAGAAAACGCCATAAAAACAAAAAGCCATTATTTACCTCAAATAAGGATGTACAAAGCTGTTGGAAGTCATTTACGTAAAACTTAACAAACCCATCAATCTTCGTAACGTTGATTTATGCAATCCGCAACTCCAATATTCTCAGCTTGAACGTCACAAAAAATACTTTTTGTGTATATATCAACAGCTTGCCCTTCCAAGAATTTGTAACTACTCTTCAACTGGGGTCTTTTGTATCGAGATTCATGATCATTTTTACAATGTGTGTGACGATGTGCTTCTATTACAGTCTCATAATGCGTCATGAACTCAACAAGAGTAGCTTTCGAATTGCACACTTGACCAAAAAAATGATTCTCACTCTCCGACCTGGATGTCGTTCGCATAAGACCGGACATATGCTCCATTCTATAGTATGCAGGTATCCAAGATTCCCTAAGTGCAAAAATATCAGATAGCCAGTCGTTATCTTCTAAATTGAATTCTGCGATAACCGCTTCCCATTCTGATTCAAACTCTTCAAGTGTGAGAATATCCGTCCAGACAACACCACAAATACGTTCTTTAATAAATTGGTGGAATTGCATAGCCGTTACCAACCTATAAATAACACGAAAACGCCATGCATAAATAAAAAAAAAGAAAAGACAAAACTTAATTAAAAAAACAGTAACAAAGTACAAAACGCCATGTATTTTAAAACACATTGTATCCTAAAACGCCAAAGGTAAAAAAAGCATAACAACCTTCAGAGAAAGTTTATGCATCACATGCCACAAGCATAACCGATGCCTCGTGTCAACAAATACAACATAAATAACCTTCTTCATCGGTGGATCTTGGTCAGTGACAACAACTTTTGGTTGAGAACCAACAGCTTTTAGAAAAACTCTTAACAACCAAATATACGTATCAGCAGTTTCCGACACCAACAATGCTGCACCAAATGTAACATTGCAGTGATGATTGTCTATACCAGTGAACGGTACAAACACCATAGAGTATCTGCATATGAAAACGCCATGAGAAATGAAACAATAATAAAACGCCATTGAATGTAAACTAGTGAAACGCCATTGAATGTAAACTAGTAAAACGCCATTGCATGTAAGCTAATAAAACGCCATTGCATGTAAAATATAAAACGCCATTGCATGTAAATTAATAAAACGCCAAAAACAAAGAAGTTGAATTATAAAAAAATACTTGTTGGAACGACACGTGGCGTCAAACGAAATCACATCACCAAACAAGTGATAATTACGTTTGGCTTGATCGTCACACCAAAAAAGACCCTTCAAACGATTCTCTTCATCTGTGATGTAATCATACGAGAAATTAGGCTGGGAATGTTTTTTTTTTTCATTCAAATGTTTCACAACCATATCGGCATCATATTCTCCTATAAACAAGTTAATTTGCCTCTTATAGTTCTTAAATTCAACTTTGCTTGCACCCACGTCTTCAAAATCCCTAAAACAAGTCTTCATAACATTAAACGCCTTGACAGGACCCAAATTCAACTTAGACATGTTGTGTATAACATGTTTCTGGAGCTGAGTGAGGTGTCGTTCAGTTGGAAGAAAATGCTTATCAGGACGTTCAACAAGTTCATGATTGTGCTCCTCGACAAACTTATACACCTTCCAAAATCCATTCTCAAAAAGTACACATAACAGTGCACCACAATCAGTCCTCTTTGAAAAGTTAGATCGCACTACTCGCTCCTTTTGATTGGGGTCCAACGTATCAACCTTCTTGTCCTTATATACCTCAACTCTCGTACACAAGAAATACTTAATAAGTAAGACACCTTTAGAGTTTGTCTTTGTAGTCCCTTTCCGGACTGAAAAACCACACTCCTTGGCATACTTAACATACATTAAATAACAATCATCAAGGCTGGAGAATAGCATGTCCTTTCTGGGCTTTAATTCTTCACTGACGTCAGGAATGATAAATGGAAATCCAGTTTTGGGGCAATGCCTTTGACTCGAGGAAGAGACTTCGTCTGAGAAAACACAGGGAGGAACAGAAAAATCAGAAAAACAGAGTGATGTCTCGTAATAACATTATACATTAAAACACCATTAATTGAATAATAAAAAAACATAATAAACACATAATTTAAAAAAGACATGATAAAAAAGCCATGAGATGAATAATTAAAAACACTTAAGAACATAAATAATTAACAAAATATAACATCATAATGAAAACGCCAAAATTAACAAAACTAATGTTTACACAAATTAACAAAATAGTAATAACTGATATTCACAAATACTACTAAATAAAATTCAAAACTAATCAAATAGACGAAAAACGCCAATGATTGTAAAAACATAAGAAATACACTAGAACGTAAACGACAATTAAAATTAATATCGAAAGCTCCAATTGCACTTCTTAATAATAGATTAAATATCAATTAAAACACGATTAAATTGCATAATTGAATAACGCTATTGAAAATCATACAACACATTATAAAAATAATAATACAAAAAACGCCATAGAACAATGATAAAAGAACAAAGCGCCATATCTGTTGCATGATTTGCTGGAACGAAAAATAGAAAACACCAACGAATTTTACTTTGTCGAACAGAATCCACGTTAAACGCCATAGATCTGAGAAAGCTTGCAAAGGAGGTAACAGCTAACAATAATTCTTTCGAGTTTTAATTTGAAAGAGATTTATAACGCTAATAAGGAGGGAAGGTATAAAAGGACAATCGTACCCCCGCATAACAATTAGGGCCCCCCTGCCACGTGTTGGGCCAGCCGTTCTCACCGTTCTCTCCTGATCCTGTTTCTCTATATATATATATATATATATATATATATATATGCCGGTTATTGTACAAATTGCCTTAACGTATGCTGCGTATGAGTTGCAGTATCAACATGCGATTTTGGTTTTTTCAGCAACATGTGATTTTTTTAACAAGAATTTTTTTTTAACATGCGATCTTTGGTTTTTTTCAACATGCGAGATTTCCTTTCTGAGCTTATAACATGCGAACTTGCCATAGCGTACGCTTCATACGTTAAATCATTTTATACGATACACTTTTTGTATATATATATATATATATATATAGTCTTAGGATCTTGTAAAAAGAACATTTTTTTGTGAGAAGTATGAGAAGGCATAAGAATTGATATGTAGGCATTATGTTTTGGACTTGTGCATTATGTTTTGGGAAGAAAAACACCAAACATAATAAGACACAATGTAATGAATTCTAGGCTTAAAACTTAAAACACCATGCCAAGAACGTTAAGTAGTGTTTTTAAGTGTTAAGCAGTGTGTTTTAAATTTCACGCCCATAATACGTTGAATTGTGTTTTAAATTGTTATGTTTGGTGTTTTTCTTACAAAAAACCCCAAAACATCATGCATAAGTCCAAAACATGATGCATACATGTTAATTTTTATGCCTTCTCACGAAAAAATGTTATTTTTACAGGAAACTCACCCTATATTGTATATAAACAATAAAAAAATAGCAACAGGGTATTAAACATTGCCAATTTGCCATAAAAGCGTAAATGATCAAACAAAAATTCACGCGAACATGTAAGTTGAGGTTTCTTCGTTGTGGAAGTCATCTTAGTGACTGGTTCTCAAATATTTTACACTTTAAGTATTCTACAAAATAGGGAACCTTACATCTCGGAAGTTTCATACCCTTTTCAATGAATTTAATAATAAGTAAAATAAGTTACCAATATCCATATAAATAGAGCTTCTAAATCCTATAAACGTATCTCAAAATTCAAAAGTTTGAACACAGTCTTTCTAATGACATCTAAACTCTCTTTTTCATTTTCATGTATTGTCTTTCTATTTCTGTTTGTGCTACCTGTATTTTCTCATTTTCAATACCAACCAAATGGGTTACTAGATAATAGCACTGATCATTCACCTTTTGGGTTTCTGAAACACATGCAAGGGTGTCACAAGGGCGAGAAACTCAAAGGCATTCGTGACCTTAAACTCTATCTTAGTCATTTTGGATACCTTAACTACCAAAGCAACCCTAACGTCGCAAATCCTAAAGAAGACTATTTTGACAAGGAGCTTGAGGAAGCAATCAAGTCATACCAAGTCTATTACCATCTCAATGCCACTGGAACGCTTGATGCGCCAACAGTGTCCATGATGGTCATGCCTCGTTGTGGATACCCTGATAAGGAAACTCATCAACATAGTCACAATACTTTACATACCGTCTCTCATTATCAATTCCTTCAGGGTCCACCAAAATGGCCCCAGGGAAAAAGACATCTAACCTATGCTTTTGGATCGCGTTTCCCTACCAGATTCATGCCTCCTGTTGCACGGGCTTTTAGCAAATGGGCTACCGCTTCTCGATATTTTAGATTTTCACAAGCTAGAACTAATCAAAGTGCTGACATAAAGATTAGTTTTGAACGTGAATCTCATGGAGATGGATACCCCTTTGACGGGCCTGGTGGCGTATTGGCCCATGCTTTCGCCCCTACAGATGGAAGGTTTCACTATGATGCGGATGAAAGTTGGGTGATTGGAGCAGTCCCAAACACTTTTGATGTCGAGAGTGTGGCTTTACATGAAATAGGACATCTACTTGGGCTTGATCATAGCCAATTTCCAAATGCAATAATGTGGAGTACCTTTTACGCAGGAGAAACAAAAGGATTGACTTCGGACGATATTCTAGGGGTTAGGGCTCTATATAGGAATTAGCTTGCTCTGATAAAAGATAAATTTATGCTTTCAGTGTGCTTGTGATTAGAAGGGAATAAAGAATAATGATTGATTTTAATAAGTATAAGTTTTTGTCGAATATCCAATTCCCTGATGACGTTCAAGAGGGTCTTCGCTGACGTCGGAATATCTCAGCCTTCGTTTGCTATAAAAAAGGAAACCGTTAGACTCGCCACGGAGGACCCCGGAGGGGGGATCCGTGACCAAGCTCCGGCGTGAGAGTAAGTAAACTTGCCAGAGATTATGAGAAGCTTATTCCGATGAATATGATCACCGGAATGTTTCTCTATGGTGTGAATCAGATACGTGTGTGGGTATATTTATTGTGTGAGTATTATGAGAGTAAATGAGAGAATGAAGCATTAAGTGAGATACCTCGGACTTGCCCTTTGGATCATCTCTTACCTTCCTTATATAACCAAGAGGCCTTATCTTGCATGTGAGATATTTCCGAGATGATCTAACGGACTCTGAGCACCATTGGGGAACTCAGACACGTGTCTGAGCCCCAACGGGAAGATGATCGCCTTCATTTAATGATACCGGCTCGGCAGTACTATGCCAGTCGGAGATGCCTTTCATATCATTCATTAAATGCATGGTCTCCTCTGAAGTTCCTTTTCCCGCCCATTTTCATGAGAGAAACCTTAATGGGCAAGTTTTATATCGTTGGGCCTACATGATAATAGCCCAAGACGGGTAAATGGGGCGATCCATTGGCCCGTCGTTAAGTCATCTTTAGTCCCTGGTTCTGAGACCCAAGTCTCATGATCCAGGGCTAAGTCATAACTGTTCAAAGGAAGTAGTTTTCTTGGGCTAAGAATGTGGGCCCGCCCTTAGCTAATCATTACGCGCCCCTTCTTTTTTCGAGGCTTATTAATCGCCGAATATTAATGGCGGGGGTTTAATCCCCTTAATACACGTGCACAATAGTTTTAAATTTGAAGGGATGGTGATGTGACGGTTTTCCCCTCCTGTCAGTTACCCTCTTTAAAACCCTCATAGCCTTTTGAATTTCTCTTCACTTCCACCACTTTTCTTTCACATTTCTCTTTCACTGTAATTTTCCGATCATCGTTTCTCCCTTTGCCATGAGTCGTACCGGCCGTTCCACGATTCGGTCTGTTCTGACAACGAAGGATTTGGAATCCTTCGTTGAGACCTACAAGATACCCGAGCGTTTTTCTCCTACTTTACCAGGCCCTGATGACTCGGCCGAGTGCACACCAGATCGGATCGTTCTTTGTACTTTGGCGTTTTCTTCCTGTGGTGTCTGGTATCCCCTTTCTTCCTTCAAGATAGACTTGTTACGCCATTTCAGAGTTCATTTCTCCCAATTGCACCCTCTAGAGTTCATGAGGGTTGTGAATTTTGAGTTATCCTGCGTGGCGGTTTCCGGTGAGCCGTTGATTCCCCTGTTTTGCATGTTTTATAAGTTAATTTCAGATGGGGATTGGTTCACCTTCGCCAAACGGAAGGATAGTGTGTCTCAGCCTTGTTATTCCTTCATGCCGACCTCTACCTACCCTAAAGAATGGAAAAGCAGGTTTATCTTCGTTTCTGTTGCTATGATACCAGAGTCTTCACCATTGAGGGATGCCAAGGCTGCCATTGAAGACAGCGTTCCTATCTTGTCTGCTGATGAAATCGTCCAATGGAAGCGTATGTACGAGAATCCGACGAGAGCTTTTACTTTTTCCGAAGGGATCCTGGCTATGGGAGGACTAAGTCCCTTCTACTCGGTCCGACCCAAGGCCTTTTTTGGCAAGAAAGGTATTCTCTTGTTCTTGGCTTGTTGTGTCTATCTTTATTTTTAGGGGTTTGTGTAGTCATCTTTAGTATTTCTTTTGTGTAGAGATGACCTTGTGGGGGTTGCTTCAAGGGGATTCCAGAGATGTTAAATTTGTGGTTGATGATAAGGTTGAACCGGGTTTGAACCGGGGTGTTGAGATGAAGGTTACCGGAGGATCCGTTCAGGCAGGGGGATCTGCTGCCGTGGAGGGAGATGAGGGGGCTTCTTCTGATGGAGAGGAGAGCTCCCCCGATTCCCTTCAAGTGAAGAATTCTAGCCATGATGATGAGGAAGACATGGAGAGCCGTTTGGCTCGCAAGCGAAAAGCTGTTAGTCCTAAGCAAGTCCAGGCCCCACGTGGTATCCGGCTGAGGCTCCGGAGTGCCAGTGGCCAAAAGGTCCATCCTGCGGCAAAAGCTACTTCTGAACTTCCTCCTACCGGGGTTAAAGGCTCTTTGTCTAAGCATCTGCGATCCTCCAGCTTTGTGAGCGAGCCTTTGTTGGTGAGTCCATCATTTATCTTCTGTTTTGTATTTACTTTGTTTTGATAGATTTCTAATGTTTCCTTTCCTTTCTTTGTCTGGAACAGGGAAGCTCTCATTCTCCGATTGAGATCCCTACTGCCCCCTCCTCCTCTCGTGTCCGAGACAAAACTCCTGAAGTAAGCGTTGCTCGCATTACCCCAACTTTTGAGATTTCTCCTCACCATGCCACCGGGACCAGCAAACCTTCTCATTTTGAGGGTTTTGCTTCTCGATCCCCTCTGGCTCCATTGTTTGCCGATGCCCTTCCGGTCCCCTACGTTCCTAAGTGGAAGATTACTCAATCTTCAGTGGTGGGGACCCCTGAAACTGCCCGGGACTTCTTGACTCATATTGTTCCTCCCTCCCATAGGTTTATGAACTCTGCTTTGAGGGATGATCTCTTTGATGATCAATACAGCACAGCATGTCGCTCTGTGAAGGGCTTTTCAGGGGTGTTGGCATGTTACAACGAGTTGATGATTTGAGGAAAGAGAATGAGGGGCTCAGGAGTGACCTTAAGACTTCTTAATCCGTTGCTGCTGAGCTTCGGTGTCAGGTGGTTGAGGCTGAGCGTAAACTGTAGGAGGAGAAGGTGCATAACCTTTCTCCCCTCTCTTTTTTTGTTTGATTCCTTTTGGATCTTTTGTAACATCTTTTGCTCAGGGGGCTAGTGTCATGCTGGAGCGGAGAGAGCAAGCTTGGGAGAGGGAGATGGCAGCTTTGGTAGAGGAGAAGGAGGAGCTAGCCGCAGATTTGAAACATCTGAAGGAGGTTGATTCCGCTTCTCAGGAGCAGCTGAACACCATGTATGGTGATTGGAGATAACCTCTAATGACAATCAGAGGTTGGCTAAGGAGAAGTATTGATTGGCTACTGAGGGTTTCGGGGCCTTCCTTACTGCTGTCTCCAAGTCAGAAGAGTTTAAGGGGGAGCCTTGAACAGATTTACAGGGCGTATCGGGAAATGGGATATCAATCAGGCTTGAAGGATGGGTATGCTTACTCTGCTCAAGGCTTGGGCAGGAAGGAGACCCCACTTTATAACTCTAAGGCCAAGAAGCGGCTGTTTAAACTGGACAAAGAGTTCGGGGGTAAGACCCCTGCCCTTCTTGAAAAGATCCCTGAGCGCCCCATGATGTCCATCGATGAGCTGAAAGCCCTGTTGACTCCCGCTGGTCCCTCTTCTCCGAAGTCTCTGTCTGGGGGTGATTCCCAGTAGTTTTAAAACATTAACAATTTCGATATGGTTGTACCTTAAACAATTATGCTCCTTAGAATACTGTTAACTTTTTGATGTATGGGGGAGGGCCTTTGTGTTGGGGCTCTCTCGGTATCTAATCGTATATTGTCTACTTGCTTTTGTTTTTTTTTTTTGGTGTGTTGTTCTTTTTTGCTGGCGTTCTTACCGGGGACTAGCCCAGCATTCTCCTGGAGACTTTTGGTTATTTTGTAGCATGCTTACAAAAAATTCCGTTTAGTCTGTTCACTAGGTTTTCTAGTTTGTTTGTTTGTATACTGGCTTTTCTTTCAGGGTTAGCAAGGTTCCTTGTTGTATGTTCACTTTGTAGCTTATACATGAAAATTTTCTTTTTTTCTAGTGTGTATGTGTTAGCTTCTGCATGTAATTCCCACATGTATCTTATTTTATTGCAACGATGTATGCTTAGTTTTTCAATAGCCCGAAAATTCTCTATAACACCTCTCCACACCTCATTCGGATGTCCTAAAATTGAACTTTTTCCATCTTAGTGGTTGATGAAGCTAGCACACTTTCACAACAACAATCTATTGTTAAAACTCTTAGTGAAGTTAGTGCTTCTAGAGAGACGTCAATTAAATTGGGACATTTTTTTATTTGAAGCACTCGAAGACATGGAAACATTACCTCACTATTGGTTGACCATACTTCCCAACGCGACATATCTTCGAACCTTAGAATTTCAGGTGAAGGGAAGGTAGCATCATTACTCCTGATAAACTCCAAACGTATGACTTTAACCTTATCCATGCCTTGAATTAACAACCCCTTAAGTGAAGGTAGCTGCCCAAGTGGTGGTAGAGATGTACATTTTCTACAACCGCGCAGTGACACATGAACCAACAGTTGAAAAGACAGGTCCCCAATCCAATTTGGAAATTCTATTCCCTAATAACACTCAACCACAAGCATTTTCAACTTATCACTATGGGGCTTTAACTCATTGGCAACCTCCTTCTCTAGTGTTTCCCTTCTGGAACCATCATCCCATTCATCTCTAACTTATTGATTCCTTTTGAAGATAAGTTCGCCTCTCGTGCATGCATTGAGCTTTGCACTTTGTTCAACCCTCGATGGAAATTTTCCCCTAAAAATCCTTTAATCCCTTAAGCTTTGTTATTGCAAGGCAACTTCCTTCGATGATGATCCTAGTGAGAGTTTGTAGGCTTTTCAACTCACCAACCCCCAAGGGCAACTTAAATGCCTCAACATTTTGAGCTTCAAGAAGCTTTTAAGCAACGTAGTTAAGCTCTTACAACCAAAAACGATCAATGTTTGTAGATATTATCTGGTAACTCTAAGATTTTAGTTTGAGACAAATTAAGATACCTCAAGTGGTTCAAACTACAAATGAAATCTCGTACCTCACTTATGTGAAAGCGCCTCAACAAAAGAACTCTTAATAATGGTAACCGAGGAAATAAGTCAACCAAAATCTTATTGGATAAGTAAAACTTGTTCCAACTTCTATCTACCCCATCATATACGGCTACCAATGTTCTCAAACTTCTTGTTCTTTCAGTTGCCTTAAACTTCTGGAAAGCTACATAGCCCTCTCAAACTTCTTAGTGTTGTGCCAATGCATGTAGTGCGAATAAAGACAGAGCTTGGTGTTGTTTAGACAGAGCATCTTCAAGCAAGAAACTCTCAAGATTGTTTAGATGACTAAAACCTAGCTTTTGAAGCAGTTGATGCTTGCGAGTTGTCATGATTACCCTACTTCCAGGAGCCCCCCTGAATGAAATGATCGCACTAGGTTTTCCCAATTGTCATAGTTTTCATTCCACACATCATCGAGTACTAGTAGAAACTATTTGTCCTTAAGTTGCTCTCTAAGAGCAATTTGAAGCTCATTTATATCTTTAAACTCTTTGTTTTCTGTAGCCACATATGGAAAGATGGTTTCACTTGTTTTAATTATATCAAACTCATTAGAAACACAAACCCATGCCGTGAGTTGAAAGTCGTCCTTCACCCGTGTATCGTTATACAATATTCTAGCCAAAGTGATCTGGCCCACCCCACCCAAACCAGCAATGGGTATGATAATAAAGTTTTCTTTAGATGGCTCATATTGTAACAACTTCTTGATCAACTTCTCTCTCTCTCACCTTCTCGTCCACCAACATCAGATACTAGCAAAGAGGTTTCGTTTCTTCTTGTAAAATTTCAGAGGTTGTTTTTCATTAAATAGAAGATATTACAAGGGATAACTTAAAGACAAGATATTTTCAGTTGAGTACTTAAGAATACTGTAAATACAACATGAGAATAATTACATACAATGAACCATATATTATCTAACATCCCCCTACAAGCTGAACGGTAGTGGTCCAATGCGAAGCATACTTCAAAAAATATTGAACTGTTGACTAGGAAGACTTTATGTAAAGATGCCAGCCACCTGGAGCTTGGTTGGAACAAATTTAGTTGCCAATTTACCGGCAGTCACTAATTAATGCAAAAAAATGATAATCAAGATCTATGTGTTTGGCTCTTTTATGAGCAACCGGATTTTGAGTGAGAAAGAGTGCACTTTGATTGCCACACAGAATAGTTGGTCTTTCCAGAGGAAGAGCATGCAGTTCTTGCAGGAGATGAGTTATCCAAACTATTTTAGCAACAGTGTTAGCCATAGCTCGATATTCAGATTCACAATTGGACCTGGCAACGATTGGTTGTTTCTTAGCACTCCAAGAAATTAGATTTCCTCCTAAGAATATAGAAAACCCATAAGTGGAATGACGAGTCTCTAAGCAATGTGCACAATCAGCATCAGAATAACCAAGCAGAGATGTGGAGGTTGGACGACTGTAGTGTAACCCAAAAGCAATAGAACCCTTGATATAGCGTAGTATCCTTTTAACCTCTTGAAAATGGTCTGTAGTCGGAGCATGTAAAAACTGACTGACTTGATTTACAACAGAAGCAATATCAAGTCTTGTGATCGTTAAATATTGGAGAGCACCTAAAATAGATCGATAAAAGGTAGCATCTGGATACGTAGTACCTGTGGACACAAAGGAAACATTGGCGCTCAAAGGTGTTGGAGCAGGTTTAGCATCCAACATCTTCGCTCGCGTTAGAATATCCAAAGTGTATTTAGATTGGTTTAAGAAAATACCATTTGAAGTGTAGGTAACCTCCAATCTAGAAAGTAGTTGAGTTTCCCAAGACCTTTGATGGAAAATTATTTATTGAGACATGAGATGAAGGATGTGAGAGTGGATTGATGATTACCCGTGAGAATGAGATCATCAACATACACAAGAAGATACATTATGCACGAGCCATGTTTGTAAATAAACAAAGATGGATCAGTTTGACTACATGAGAATCCATTGTTAAGAAGAAACAAGCTTAGACGAGGAAACCAGGCCCTGGGAGCTTGTTTTAAGCCATAAATTGCCTTGTTTAATTTACAAACATGAGATGGAAACTGAGGATTAATAAATCCCTTTGGTTGTTCCATGAAAACATTTTCAGAGAGATGGCTGTCACACCCCAACCGATGGTGGAAACATCGGGGCGCGGGACTACGCGAACCAGATTGCTCAAGAGAATCCATAGCAACAATCCATTACCAATATTTTTAACATTAATTGTCCCATACCAACGAACAAATATTCAACGCATAATTATTACAGACGGCGAGTTCTCAAAAGAAAAACAAGTCCGACAACCTAGATTTTATTTAGTGGGTTTCTAGACTTCCTAACTTGATTTCCAGCATAACATCCAAATCAACCTGTCGCATACGTTGAAATAAAGTCAATACATAAAGTAAAGAGTAAATTACAAAACTCATCCTTTATGCATGTCACTTATTGCAAAGTGTGTCATTTGTCTTCAAAAAGTACAAAAAACGTACTCGATGTTTGCAAATCCTTACATGTTACGTCCTTTAGCCTTAACACAGTTAGTTTTTATGGTTAAATATGACCAAATGGATTCCACATGAGGGTGTTTTGGTCATTTTACCCAAAATACTTAAAAAAATAATAAAAAATATATATAGATATATTTATAAATACCTATACATACACTCACATAAACACCCCTCTCTCTCACACACAACACACACCAGCTCTCTCTCTCTAATTGCCGGACCACCACCACCAGACCGACCACCACCGCCATACACCTCACCGGACCACTGCCACCACCTACACACACCCCACGGGACTACCACCACCACCACCACCCACAACCACTATCACACATCACCACCATTACCCCACAACCACCTTAAAGAGGAAGCTCCTAATTTACTCGCCAAAAAGAGTACAAAAAGCAGTCTCATGTGATTGTAGAAGCTTCTAAAATGCATTTAGAGCCCAATTAATTTTATCAAATCCATAACTTTGATAACAGACTAAAGCAATATAAGTTAGTGGTCGGTTTGAAGATCAAAGAGAAGAAAAGCACCAAATAGTTTACCAATTGATTTCATCAAAAGGGTCCACAATGAAATCATAAATTTTTTGAAAATTTTAGATGCCCATCAGTTTCAAACACACAATCTGACATCAGAAAGAAAAAACAAATGCATTTAGAGCCTCCAAGTTCATCATAGGAGAGAACAACATTGAAGATAAAGTATTCACCATCCGAACCATCAATCGCCACCCCTTCCACCTCAAATTATCTGGACTAGGGTTTCCTTGGTTTGGCGATCCTGAGTGTAAAAGTAAGGATGAGAAAAAATCACATCAACACAATTATCTTCAGTCAATTTTCCAATGGATAATAAATTTTTGGCCGTCCTCACGGCACCCCCAGACTAGGGTTTCCTTGGTTTGGCGATCCTGAGTGTAAAAGTAAGGATGAGAAAAAATCACATCAACACAATTATCTTCAGTCAATTTTCCAATGGATAATAAATTTTTAGTGAGATTTGGAACCACCAAAACATTGTTAAGAGCACTCTTTCCTAAAATTTTTGGACCAACATGAGTTATGGGAAGAGATTGACCATTACCGAAATAACAAGTTGATTACCTTGAGTTGGAGTGGAGTTTTGAAGAGTATTGTTGTTGGGAATCATGTGAGTAGTGGCTCCGGTGTCAGAAGTCCAATCAAGAATTGAGGAGTTCATGTGACACTGAGCGTGAAAAGCATGAGCAAGTTGATCCGGAGAAGGAGAGGTAGAAGCAGCAAATGAAGCAAGTTGAAAACACTATGAAGCATAATGCCCGGATTTGCGACACAGTTGGCATGGAGGGGTTCTGTTTTGGCACCCAAAGTTACGACCAGATCCCCTGTTATTATTAAAGTGTGGCTGATTGGGCCTAAAATGGGCCATAGAGGCACGATTTGGCCAATAAGAAGGTCCATAATTGTTGGGCCTAGGGGAATTAGTTTGGGCCAAAAAGGCAACAGCAGGGGAGTCTTGGGTGCCATGTAAATTTTTCATGAATAATTCATGGCTTTCGGCACTTGCTAAAAGATTAGTAAAAGTTGGAAGAGGACGTACCGATCGAGTAGATGTAGAAAAGCTTTCAAACGTGGTTCCTAGACCGCACAAAAACCAGTGAAGTGAAGCTGATCCATAGAGTCAACAGGTTGACCCGCGGCACAAAGTTGATCACAGATTGCCTTGAAGCCACGACCAAATTCTGCAACAGATTTATCCCCTTTCTTAAGTGCATGAAGATTTTTTTACGTAAGTTCTGGATTCGTTCAACTGAAATATTACAAAAGGCTGCTTCAAGAGTTCAAGTGCCTTTCAAATATCATGAGCGGAAGAGAGACCAACGATTACAGAAAGAGCCTCTTCCGTTAATGAGGAATTAAGGAGAATAATTGTCTGTTGCTAATATCTAACCCAAGTAGCAAAATCAGGGTTTTGGACTTCTTTATCATTGTCTTTAATAGTAGGAGAAGGTTGTGGAAGAGAACCATCTACATGTGGTAAAAACCCTTGATAAGTGATGAGAGGAAGCATTTGAAGCCTCCAATATATGTAATTGGTGGAGGCAAGTTTAATAGCAATCATGGGAGCCAACCCTGACATGAGAGGATTATTAGAGGATGATGATGCAGCCATGGAGAAAAGAACGATGGAGACAGAAGAGTGAAAGAAGAAGCAGAGGGCAGAAAGAAAACGTGAAAAAGGAGTGAGGTGCGAAGGGATATGATCGGCTAGAAGACCAAAGATGTAGGAGAAACTCAACAACTTGGTTGGATATCGGCTGATACCATGTAAAATTTCAGTGGTTGTTTTTCATTGAATAGAAGATATTACAAGGGATACTTTACAGACAAGATACTTTCAGTTGAGTACCTAAAGAATACTGTAAATACAACATGAGAATAATTACATACAATGAACCATATATTATTTAACATTCTTGCTAGTACTTTTTAGCTTTTCATCTTTCACAATCAAACCCAGATCAAACTTTTGTTTTTCTAGATGTTATAACTAGGTGGTAATACTTTCTAACATAGGACTCAACCTATGACTTAGTGAGAAGTTTGTGCAGCAAGTTGGGATGAGCTTTCTTATCATGCTGGTGCTTGCTCCTGATTCCGGGGTCAGCTCACGACGCATAACTTCGGTAGCCACATCGTCAGGTACGCCATCGATATCGTAAGCCAAATGTTTATTCAGCCATAGTCTGATAGATTCATCAGTTATTGCCTTGTGAGAAGCATCATTAAGCAGAGCCTAGATCCCCAGTTGCTTGAGCTCCGAGTGAATATTCTGAGACCGAGCATATTTCTTGAAGGTTTCATCGGTTAGCTTCTGAAAAATGACATTGAGGAGGGCAGAAGCAACAGATTCAGCCATTGTTAACAGTGAAAAAGAAGTAAACTGGAAATTGGAATATGAGAGTAGTGGGTCTGGTTTGTCACTACAAGAAAAAACCCTTACAAGGACGACACATTTAGAGAGGACATAAGTCGTCTCTATAGATTACCCTATAGAGACGACATGTTGTTTCTAGAGTGGTTTCGTGCTTTTTGAGTTAGGTTACCCTATAGAGACAACATGTCCTCTCTATAGGGTGCAAATATTTTTTTTGTATTTTTATATTCTTTAGTTTAATGAATTAGAAACCCTAAAAAATGTTTCAACTTATAGAGACGACATGTCGTCGTCGTCTCTATAATTTTAAATATATTTTTTTTTATTATCTTTTGTTAATGATCAATAAATACTGGAAATTAAAAAAAAATTTATAGAGACGACATGTTGTCTCTAAAAAGTTTGACTGGTCAAAATGAATTTTCATTTAGGCAGCAAAATTTCCCACCATCCGACAAAAAAAAATTGAAAAGAAATAATCTAACATATAGCGACGACAAGTCGTCCCTATAGGGGAAATAACTTTGTTTTGTTTTTTATTCTAAATTAAGAAATAATCTAACATAGAGACTGCCATATTTCTTCTTTTTTAGTTGTTCCAACTTCCATATTTCTTTTTTTTAGTTGTTCCACCTTGCATGGATTTAATCCTCGTCGTTCGCCCACATAACATAATTTTTTCTGCAAGTCATCTCGAGGCTTCAAACACCTCCAAGCAATTGGTATCTGATTGAAGCATAGAAATAGACTCGCGTCGCCTACTAGGTAATATCATTAATTAATTTAGTGTATCATGTTATGAATTGTGATAATTGTTGTTTTGATTTACAGGTGTGTTAAAAGTTTTGATGCAGGCGCAACTGGAGTTAGCCATGACGGTGGACGTATCGAAAACCACGATGTTGCACACCGTGGCTGTGCAAGGGAACAGTGGCGGACTTGAAGTGTTAGTAGGGGTAGCACGGGCTACCCCTCAACCTCGTCTACGTAGTGTAAAAATACCCCTTAACTTCATTTCGGCAGTGTAAAAATATCACTCAACTTCGTTTCTGTTATATAAAGGATACCCATAATCCTAAAAAAAAATCAGGATACCCCTAACCTTTTGGGCTAGTTCTGCCACTGCAAGGGAACATTGATATTATGAACTATTTGAATAATATAGAGAGTAGTTTGGTGTGAGAGAAGTAATGGAAGACTGCTTTGCATTCGACTTCGAGGAATGGGCTTTATCATGTAGTGCAGGCGCTTTTGGAGAAGGCGCCAGAGATATCTACAAGGATTGATAAGAAGGGGCAGATCGCACTTCACATGGCGGTGACAGGGCAAAAGCATAAGGTGGTCGACAAATTGATCAAGGCGAATCCTTCGTTGATTAATATGGTTGTCGTAAAGGGGAATACCGCTTCGCGCAGCCTGTATAGCTAACTATTTAATTTGATTGTTGGGATTTTTTGGTTTAGACATCTCAACAAATTAAATTTTTATTTTTTTTATTTTTAAGACATATAGAGACGACATGTCTTCTCTATGGATGAATTTTTATTTTTGATAAAAGAAAATGTGTAGAGACAACAAGTCGTCACAATAAGTGAAAATCCTTTTTTTTTTAAACTATAGAGACAACAAGTTGTCTCAATAGGTGAAAAAAATTGCTTTTTTTAAAAAAAACCTATAGAGACAACAAGTGGTCTCTATAGGTGAAAATCTTTCTCTACTTTATGAAGAAAAAACTATAGAAACGACAAGTCGTCTCTATTTTAATTAAAATGTTTTCTAAATTTTTTAAAGACAACCTATAGAGACAACAAGTCGTCAGGTGAAAATCTTTTTTTTTTTTTAATTTTTATAAAGAAAAGCCTATAGAAAGGATAAGTCGTCTCTATATGGCTTATGTGTTTTTATTTTTATTTTTTAAAGAGAATCTATAGAGACGACATGTCGTCTCTATAGGTGAAAATATTTTTTTATTTTTTATAAAGAAAAACCTATAGAAACGACAAGTCTTTCTATAGAGCTTAAATGTTTTTTTTTATTTTTTAAAGAGAACCTATAGAGACGACATATCGTCTCTATAGGGTTTAGAAAATATTAGAATAAACATTTCTTTTATTTAGTAAATATTAAGTTTAACTTTTAATTTTTTTTTGCACAAACTTGTAGGGACGACATGTCGTCTCTACAATCTCTTCTATAGCAACGACACCTATAGAGACGACTTTTGTGGCCTATAGGGACGAGGCTTTAGAGACACATTTTATAGAGACGACGTGTCGTCTCTATAGGTGAAAAAATGTCTATAGAGTCAACATGTCCTCCCTCGTTCCTGTAAAGTTTTTTTCTTATAGCAAAGAAGAAAGAACAGTGTTAATGCAGTAATTTATTATTATCATCATCAAATGAATGTGTATCACGTTATATTAAGTTGACGACACTAAAAGTTTTTCAATTGTTTTGCCCTTTGAAACCAGTTCACTCTTTTTCAAAAGAGGATGCTTTTGCATAGTGGGCAATTGTCTTGCCCTTTGAAAACATTTCACTCTTTTTATAAAGCTATGTTTATTAGATCCTGCCGGTGGGTTTATGTTGAAACGCTTGTACGACTTTTATTATATATTCAAACTTTCATTTTCGAATATTTTCACTCTAATACTTCCGTTACATATTATTATATTGTGATACTGTTACCCAATCGTCACGACTCATCCGGGCCCACGGGGAATCGGGGTGTGACAGGTTGGTATCAGAGCAACAATTTGAGTGAATTAAACACTAGCCTTTTGTATCTAGTCTCAAATATCACAAATGCAGATTAGTTAATATTCCTTTTCATAATGCAGTACTTGATTATTACTATTACTATTACTATTACTATTACTATTATTATTATGTGTATCACGTTATATTAAGTTAACGGCACTAAATGTTTATTAACTAGTGGAATTCCCCGCCCGTGTTGCGCGGCGTTAAACTTCTCAGTTTGTTAGCACGTATGTTTTTGTTTCGGTTATTTGTACATGCTATTCATAACGCAATCTTAATAAGATAACATGAAGACGTAGATAAAAATACTATCGTCAAAGGAAAAAAAAAACATTTATAAAATTTAGGAACTATAGAGTAACTTTATTAAGTCGAGGAGTGGTAGCGTAAACTGAGTCAGGGAAAAAAACTGGGTAAAGTTGAGGGATACTAAATTTAATATTTAACTCAAAAAAAGGCAAAACTTTGACCTTCCCAAATTTCAAACCTGAGTTGCTTCATTTGATTTAACATAAATGAACCATTTCACCACACTATTTTAATACTAAGCTTTTCTTTCTACTATGTATATGCTAACATTAAAAACAAAGCAACTAAAAAAATAATAAAAGATCTATTGGATGCCACATTATCAACTCATGATATACACAGAATTATCAACATGAGTTTGGTTTCAATTGTTTAAATGTATAAAGTTAAAATACATGATGGAAAACAGAAAAAAAAAACATGCCGTCACTTTTGACCAATGGCTGATATTTACTGTTTCTCATGATTGTTAGGCCGGAGGGTGTGGGATGGAGCCAAGGGGCTTTATAAAGGACACCTCAGCGCCACATAGACGCCACGTCAGCCAAGGGGCTTTATAAAACCCCCCTTTAATTTGCAGGGTGTGGGATGGAGCCCCCTATTAAACAAAATTAAAAAAAAAAAAAAGATTTCATTGGTTAAAACTAGTGGGTCCCACCTGATAACCCCCTTGTTCCTCGTTATCATGTTGGCGAAGTGATGATGGCGCCCCCCCTTAAAATGGAGGGTATGGGGGATAGCAGACTTTGGGCGCTATAGTGGGCTGAGCTGGAGGGGTGGCGCCCCCCACACCCTCCAGCCTTAGGTTAATTGTTTTGCCCTTTGAAAACAGTTCACTCTTTTTCAAAAGAAGGATGCTTTTGCATAGTGGGATATTATTTTATGTTCTATGATGTCAAGTTGCCGACATTCAGTTTAACTAATTACTACTTTCTTTTTTGGCTCTTAGAAAACAGTTTACTATATAATCTTTTACCTGTTTTTGTATCTCTTTATGACATTAATAGGCAGTAGAAAGAAAAATAGGTCCCTTTATGTAACACTCGTAAATTTTCGTCCAATTATGAGACGACACGTGTCTTGAATTTCCAACTAAGAAAGTGAATTTATCGTTCAACTATGTAACGATCCATATCCAATCCTCCAATTTATCCCGACTATGTGTAAGGGGAACCTCCAATTAATCCCAACCATGTGGAAGGAAGAAGGACTTATATTCTACGTTCTTTGAAACGTGTTTCGTATGTTCGACAAATCTCGATTCTGGGAAGGAGAGAAATTATTATTATGTGTTAACTAAAGCGCGTCCCGGATCTCCGAATAATCCATACTTTGGGAAGGAGAGGGACTATTTATGCCAAATGGCAAAAAGAATCAAAGTCCAAGGGTTAAAGATGTAAATCTCAAAACATCATTCCTGGCAATTCCATATGAACCGTAAGCTGATATGGCTTACAGACCGTAAGCTGGTCTGAATTGCTGAGGCGCAGAGGTCCTTACGGACCGTAAGCGGTTAATCCTTATGGTCCGTAAGGGACCATGCTGGAAGTTTTTATGCTTGGTCTCCAAGCATATCTTCTTCATTTGATACCTATCTCGTTTTGCCACCATTTCTTCTGGTTCTAACACATCACCAGGCACATGTAATGATCTTAGAACACTCCTAACACATGGCACAATCCTACACTACTCCTTTCTACTATAAATAGCCCATGAGTTCAAGCCATTCAACTTGCACATTCAAATATATCTTTGATTTTGTATCTAAATATATCTTGGCGATATTACTACCATAAGAATAATCTTTGATTTTATGGAGCCCATTTTATTATTTTCCTTCAAATGTTATGAAGGTCATATGTTATTGCTCCTACCTTATCAAACAGATCTCTTGATTGCTTAATAGACGAAGGCTAAAAGCACATCTTCCCACTAATGAGTGGTTGAGAAAGTGTAAATTTTCGTCTAACTATGAGACGATATGTGTCCCAAATCTCCAACTAAGGAGAGGGACCAGTATTAAATATGTTGACTGAAACGTATCATTAAATCTCCAACTAATTCCCAACTATGAGGAAAGGAGATAAAATTTCCGTCCAACTATGAGACTTTAATTGTCCCGAATCTCCAACTAAGGAGAGAGACCAATATAGTTGACTGAAACGTATCATTAAATCTCCAACTAATTCCTGACTATGAGGAAAGGAGATAAAATTTGTGTCCAACTATGTGATGTTAATTGTCCCAAATCTCCAACTAAGGAGAGGGACCAGTTTTAAATACGTTGACTAAAAGTATCTTAAATCTCCAACTAATTCCTAACTATGGGGAAAGGAGATAAAGTTTTCGTCCAACTATGTGATGTTAATTGTCCCAAATCTCCAACTAAGGAGAGGGACCAATATTAAATACGTTGATTGAAACGTATCTTAAATCTCCAACTAATTCCTGACTATGAGGAAAAGAGATAAATTTCCGTCCAACTATGTGACGTTAATTGTCTCAAATCTCCAACTAAGGAGAGGGAACAGTATTAAATACGTTGACTGAAACGTATCTTAAATCTCTAACTAATTCCCAACTATGAGGAAAGGGGATAAAATTTTCATCCGACTATGTGACGTTAATTGTCCCAAATCTCCAACTAAGTAGAGGGACCAATATTAAATACGTTGACTGAAACGTATCTTAAATCTCCAACTAATTCCCAACTATGAGAAAAGGAGATAAAATTTTCGTCCAACTATGTGACGTTAATTGTACCAAATCTCCAACTGAGGAGAGGGGCCAGTATTAAATACATCGACTGAGACGTGTCTTGGAATGTTCAACTAATCCCAACTATGTGGAATGAGAAGGACTAAGAATGCCAAATCTATAGGGTTAAGACAAATTGGTCGAAAGCCCATGAGCAATCAAGCAAATATTTTTCCCTCTAAATTTATTCGGTCTCCTAGTTCTTACGTAACTAAGACTAGCAAATAGACCATGATAAAAGACTATGTCTTAAGCGTATATTCCCACCAATGATAGTGGTTGAAAAGGTGATGGAATTGGAAAACTATTTCCTTCACACCAATATAATCTTAGTAGTCTATAAGTGATTTCGTCCAACTATGTGATGACACTTGTCCCGATTATCCAATTAATCCCAACTATGTGGAAGGAGAGGGATCCACATTAAAAAAGATGACTAAAACGTATCTCAAATCTCCAACTAATTCCCAACTATGTGGAAATGAGATGAAATGTTCGTCCGACTATGTGATGATACTTGTTCCAAATCTCCAATTAATCCCAACTATGTGGAAGGAGAGGAGCCATATTAATACGTTGACTGAAAACATATCTCCAACTAATTCCCAACTATGTGGAAAGGAGAAGTTTTTCGTCCAACTATGAGACGATAATTGTTACAAATCTCCAACTAATCTCAACTATGCGGAAGGAGAGGAACCATATTAATAGGTTGACTGAAATGTATCTCCAACTAATTCCCAACTATGTGGAAAGGAGAAAAAATTTCGTCCAACTATGAGACGATAATAGTTACAAATCTCCAACTAATCCCAACTATGCAGAAGGAGAGGAACATTAATACGTTGACTGAAACGTATCTCCAACTAATTCCCAACTATGTGGAAAAGAGAAACATTTTCGTCCAACTATGAGACGATAATTGTTCCAAATCTCCAACTAATCCCAACTATCTGGAAGGAGAGGAACCATATTAATTCGTTGACTGAAACGTATCCCCAACTAATTCCCGACTATGTGGAAAGGAAAAAGTCCTCGTCCAACTATGTGACGATTATTTGTTCCAAATCTCCATTTAATCCCAACTATGTGGAAGGAGATTGAACCATATTAATACGTTGACTGAAACATATCTTAAATCTCCAGCTAATTCCTGACTATGTGGAAAGGAGAAAATCTTCATCCAACTATGTGACATTACTTATTATGAATACGTTGACTATATTTAATATTTATCTATATTAATTACGTTGACTAAAAGGTGTCTCTAATCTCCAATTAATCCCAACTGTGTGGAAGGAGAGGGACTAAAAATCCTTGAGATATAGAGCTAATTATAAATGAAAGCCCATTACCAGCTGAGATAAGTGTGGCTAGTGAATCTAATATGTATAGATCTGCAAGATCTAACGCAAATAAATTGATTTGCTATTAAATTCTCAAAATCTTACTGATGGCTATATAGTTTTCAGTTAAACTAATGGCAAGCCTAAATATTGGCAAAGCAAGTAAGAAAAACTATGGTGACGACTTAGAGCACCAAAACTGTAAGGACGAAGAAAATAATCTTCAATCCCTGATTGTCGATGAAGTCGGTAAAGCCCTGGCTGGATTTATAAGACTGAAAAGTCTCATCGCTCCTCGACTAAGAGTGGGAAAAGTATCAAGAGTATTAGGGGAACTAAGCCCCGTGACTCTAAAAAGGGGTGCACTTATAAGTACTTCGTTTCTTGTAAACCCCGTGACTTTACAGGGGAGAATGGAGCCATTGATGCTCTAAAGTGGCTTGATAAAATGGAGACCGTTATTGATATAAGGGGTTGTGCCACTAAGGACACTATTAAATATGTGTCCCAATCCTTCAAGGAGGATGCTCTAACTTGGTGGAAGGCACTGATCCAATCCACTGGAAATGTTGCATTGTACAACCTGAGTTGGTCTAATTTCGTGGAACTGATCCGCGAGACCTACTGCCCACCTCACGAGATGGAGAAAGTTGAATCTGACTTTTTGAAGCTGACTATGAAAGGCCTCGATTGTCGAGCCTATGTATCTGAGTACAACTCTTTATCAAGACTTGTACCTTATCTAATTACTCCTGAGTACAAGCGCATTGCGCGATTTATTGCAGGACTCACTCCAGAAATCAAGCGGATGGTTAAATCCTCAAAACCTACAAGTTTTAGATCTGTTGTTGACCTAGCCTTATCTCTCACTGAAGATGAGGTAAGAGTAAAAGCGACTAAGGCCGAGGATGATCATAAACGAAAGTGTGATGACGCCCTTAGTAAGGATTTTAAAAAGGGTAAGACTGGTTTGAGTTATCAACAGTCCAAGCCGAATGAGGCAAAACCCGAGTGCAAAACTTGCACGAAGCGACATTTTGGAAGATGCTTCCATGAGCAACCAAAAGGTTGTGGCATCTGTAAGCAGATGGACCACAAATCCCATGAATGAAAAGATTTAAAGAACGCCACCTGCTATGGATGTGGTGAGAAAGGGCATATAAAGACCCACTGCCTGAAGTGGGCGACTAACGGGAAGAACAAGGCCACTGACGGTAAGAAGGGCAATGCTTGAGCCTTTCAATTAGTTGCATGAGAAGCGAGACATAAATATCATTACGGATCTATTACTCGTAAATGATATATTTGCTAGAATGTTGTTTTAAAATCTTGAGCTAGTGAAAGCTTCATCGATTGTAAATTTAATAAATTTCTAAATTTTGCCATTAAAGGCCTTAGATATTATTTCGAATGGCCAATGGAAATAGCTTCTACAATTCTTAATAAGTACTTTATAATTAACGAGAATCAATTTATCCTTATTATTCTTTTATCTAAAAAATCTTGCGGGATTCGATGTAGTTTTAGGCATGGATTGGTTAGCTTATAACCAAGTTCGTACCACCTGTGATAAGAAACTTATCGAAACTAAATCCCCATCTGGCGATATACTCGCTATTCATGAAAGATCAACACTATGGATTGCCTGAGAAAGCTTTTATACTTAAGGCATTCGAGTGCTTGAGAGGAGAATGTGTCATCTACATGACACAAGTAACTGATGACGAACTAGAGCCGAAGGTGGAAGACCTTTTTGTGGATGGACATGAAGGTCCATAGCCACCTATGAAACAAAATGCCTAACATGTTTGCAAGTGAGTCGAGCATCATAGACCATCTGGTCTGCATCAATAAACTGGAAATTCCCACATAGATATGGGAAATGGTAACAATGGGACTGATTATTAGGTTACCTAAAATCAACCGTCCTGCTGTGAACTTGTTCTCAACTAAGAAGACTCGCCAATCGGATTGCCGTCCGATTGAACGACCGTTCGATCGACCGACCTGAAGGGTAGAGATATTTATCTATTTTTTAAATGCTACAACGAAAACTTCAAAGTACAAACCATCATACAAAAACACAAACACATCCTCACCAAACGAGGTAACAATCCAATCGAATGGCCATCCGATCGGATTGCCATCCGATCCTTGGTACTCTTGCATCGTTTTATACGCCGCTCATCGTTATGCTATCGTTAACTGTTCAGGCTAATTTCTCTCAGCGCTCCCTTCAATCCATGGTAGTGTTTATTAAGTTAAACGCTATCTGTGAGTATACTTGATCCCCTTTTGCTTTATGCACTTTTGGGTGTTATATACGTTACTTATTCTAAATCACATCGAACACACAACACAAACACTATTTATACGCTGACCTCTAATGCATGTTATACGTAACTCGATGAATGCCTGTTTGTTATATTAACACATTGATTGCTGTCTACCTGCCTTAGCAACGATAGTACTATAGTTTGGACTCAGCACCTGTTTACTCAGGGGTTGTTAAGGACAATTACTTCACGTGTTCGCAGTGGTGAACATGTGATGCACACTCCCTATTCACAGTCAACTCGCAGTCATTGGTATTGATAGGATCTTTGTCGATAACTTACATGCTTCACATTATACGTTATACATGCTGGTTATACGTAAACGATTTTGAACTCTATTATGCTATTATCAAACTTGTATGCTTACCTTTACACTATGTGTATTGACCTTTATTTTAACGTATGTGATAGGTGTTTAGGATGTGTGGAATCGAGTTAGGATGAGTCTAGAAACAAACAAAGACAATTTATTTTTATTTGAAATCTGAGTTGTCGGAACATGATGTGTTTTGAGGATATCATCGTCTGTAATAATTAGATTACTTAAATGGGTTACGGTATGAGACGTAATATTAACTATTTGGTAATTTAGTCGTTATGGAATTTCTCTTGACAATCTGTTTCGCTCAGTGCCATGCCCCGATGTTTCCGTCATCGGTTGGGGTGTGACATCTTACATTTAGCACACTTTGTACAGGATCTCTACTCTTGTAGAATAAGTTAATCCAATAAATAAATTAGACACTCATAGAGTCATTGTTGATATATTTTATATATAAATATAAATTGGTCCAATTTTTTAACAAATCTATATAATAAAAGAAATAAAATGAAGGCATTTATCACGTTATGGGGTGATTTCCAGTGGGTTGAGATGCTATTGATACTGTGACTTTTTTTTCAATAAGTAACGCACACAAAGTAGTAAAAGTGAGTAAAAAAGCATCAAAATAGTTGCATGTTTCTTCAATTCAACTTTCCCCAAGTTTTGTTGGTGTGAATTTTGATGACTTTGTTTTTTATTTTGTAATGGGTAAATTACACTTTTCGTCATTTATGTTTGTACCGGATTGTAACGGATAGCCTTTAACTTCAATAATTACAGTCATAATCCTTTATTTGCAAAACTCATTACACTCTACGTCCTTTAGCACTAACCTGGTTAAATTTTTTTTGTTAAATTTATTCAATTAAGGGTATTATAGTCAATTCATACTTTTATTTAAATGTTTAATAAATAAAACCAAAAAATTTGCATATACATATCATCTTCCCCAATTTCCTAACCCTAAAACCCTAACCACCACATCTTGCCACCACCACCTCCGCAACTCCCCCTCTTTCTATACCTTTTCTCCACCACCACTACCCTTTCCGCCAGCCTTCACATCTAATTTTCAATAAACTTCAACAATTAGAATATCACTCAACAAATTAAACTGTGAAGAACATGAAATCCAGCGACAAACAATTCGATAATCATCTAATCATTGTCTTATTGAAGAAAAGATAAATAGAGAATGCATACAGCTGTGTCGAGATTCGATTAAACGACGACGTTAGATGAGGAGAAGATGAATACGACGGTTAACAATAGGAGCACGGCAACCGTAGATCCGAGTAGATGAATACGACGGTTAACAATAGGAGCACGGCAACTGCTCAATCCGACCCCACCACCCGTCAATCTACAACCACCCCCACCGCCGGATCTATAACCACCCCCATCGCCGATCTACAACCACCCCCACCACCGCATCTTCTCCCAACCGCTGACCACCACCACGCTCTCTCTCACCCACCCAAATGATATGTGATTTCACAGATCTGATTCAAACGCGATGTGAGGCAGTGATTCAAAAGAGATTTTACGGATCTGATTCAAACGTGATTGTGGTTTTAGGCAGTGGTTTTAGGCGGTGATGGAGATGGCAACACGATGGTGGTGGTGGCTCATAGAAAAAGAGAGTTTAGGGAGAGTGGAGTAGTGTTGTTGGATAATGTCCGAGCTCCATCAAAAAAAGTGGCCGGAGAAGAAGACCGGAGAGAGGCTGACTGGAGTTGGGGAAGGGCTGGGGTAATTAATCTCTTAGACGGTGGAGGTGCTTATGGTGGTGGCGGTGCTTACGACCGTGGTGGTGGCGGTGGTGATGCTAGGGCAGTGGTTCAACAGTTAGGATAAAGAAGATGAAGTGAGTTTGGGTTTATATTCATGTTTTTTTTTAGGTTTTTGTTTTATTGATAAATAGATATAAATATACTTTTAAATAAAATGGTGCGGTAAAATGACAGGAATACCCTCATGTGCTTTGCACATGACTAGACTTAATTGATAATTTTAACAAGGTTAGTGCTAAAGGACCCATGGTGTAATGCTTTTAACAAAAAAAGGATTGTGGCTGTAATTATTGAAGTTAAAGGCTATCTGTTGCAATCCGATACAAAGATAAAGGACGAAAAGTGTAATTTACCCTTTTGTAATTTTAGGAGGTTTGTCCCATGAAATTCAATGTTATTAGTGATAACCTATGAATTTTTCATTAGGGCTGACAATTTTACACGAATACACGACACGAACCTACACGAAGTTAACAGGTATCGTGTATGGCCTTAACAGGTATCGTGTACCAAATAGGTAGACACGAGATTACCTGTTACTTTTCGTGTATAAACAGGTTAAATACCTGTTTACCTGTTAATACCCGTTAGTACACGATAAGAAATTAAATTAAATAAAACTCATCAGCCATGTGCGTGTGGGTTCCTTAATTTCTTTCTATTTTCATTCCTCATTCAATTCAAAAAAATAAAACCCTAAACTCCCTCTGTAACTCTCAGATAGCATGTCGTGTTCGTGTTCATGTTCGTGTTAACATGTATTAACAGGTAATTTTCGTGTATAACAATCGAACAGTCGTGTTAACATGTATTAACAGGTAATTTTCGTGTATATCGTGTCGTGTTCATGTTTGAAAAAAAGGACACGATAATTTATCGTGTCGTGTTCGTGTATGAGATTTCGTGTATCGTGTCATGTCTTATCGTGTACGGGTATACACGATATGCCAACCCTATTTATCATCTATGTTCGTTCAAAACAATCTAAGAGTAGATTGGAAATAATAAATATTTACAAATAATAAGTTATATCGTTTTCGTTAATCCCGTGTAACACATAACCTAATAATAGGATAAATAAAATTTACAGAAATAATCATACCAACCAGAAAACCCCTCCTTTGTTCTTTGCTCAATTGCAAAAATGACCCAACCAAATCCACCCACCCTAACACTCAAAATTATCCCAACTAGATAACACCCCCCAAACCCCCCCCCCCCCCCCCCCCCCCCCCAAAAAAAAAAAAAAAAAAAAAACCAAATCGATCTAAAATCCATCGTTAATTATATCGAAAACCATCAACATTCCTTTGGCCTATGATAGAGAGGTTACACTAGGGGTGTCAATTGTGTCGGATTGATGGGTTAGCGGGTTGACGGGTTGCGGGTTGGTGAGTTGAAATGTTCAACCCCAACCCGACCCATATTATTATTCGAGTCAAAGATTTCAACCCTAACCCGACCCATATAAATTCGGGTCAACCCGAACCCGACCCGTTTAACCCATATTTTGAAATAAGTCATATAAGTTGATGATTTATAAACGAGTTATTGGGTTTTAAGCGGGTTATCGATAACATGTTTAATGATAAATTTGAGCGTGACAGATAAATAATATAATGTATCAAAATTAACATTATTATAACTAACCATGTAAAATAGAAACGGGAAAAACAAAAGAAAATTTAAAAGATTTTTTTCTAAATAGTTAAACGGGTTAATGGGTCAACCCGTTTTTTTATACGGGTCAACCTAAACCCGGCCCGTTTTTAATACGGGTCAACCCGAACCCTACCCGATTTATTAAATTGGATGTGTTAGTCGACTCAAACCTGTTTTTTTTTTTTTTTTTTTGTGTCGGTTTCGAGACAAGTTAACGGGTCATGTCAATAATTGCCGCCCCTAGGTTACACCTTCGTCAAATAGTAAGGGATTGAAGAGAAAGGTGGGGTTGGATTTTTTTTAACTGTAAAGGGTATATTGGCCATTCGATGGTTACATACGAGTGAACAATAGGTACCATTAGTGTAACTTTTTCAACTTAAAAGACAAAAAATCCAATATTGTGTAATAAAAATGTCGAATGAAGATGAACCATATTAAATAAAATCAACATTCAATTTACTATTTTAAAAAAGCAAATTAGAGGGTCAATCGGTGGTTGTGTTATTTTAAAACACTAGTTTAATTTTGAAGAAAAAAAATAAAATAAAAAAACAAGACATGTAAGAGCATTCACATCCAATCTATCAAATTATACATACATTCCACTAAAAAACAACTCCTATATCAATATATTTCCACTAAAAACAAATACTTTTTCTCTCTCCTTTCAATTAAATAATATTATCATTACATTTTTCTCTCACTTCCACTCACAACCACTTTCAAAATATATTAAAAAATTATAACGGGTGAACAGTGTCCCCCCAAATATACAGATGAACAGTAACATTTTCTCTCTCCTCTACTCACAACCACTTTTTATACCCTTTATAATATAAAAACTCCTCCTCACATAATTTGATGGTTAGGATGTGAATGCTCTAAGACTTGAACTTGGGATCTATTTGTTGAAACAAAAAAAGATTTACCACGACACTATCTTTGCTTTTATTTTTATGAGGTCAAATTAATTTATTTTATAGGGTCCTTGAAAAATTTAACATACCGGTTCTACTATTTTTTTAAAAAAAGATTGGGGTTCGTGGACCACGACCCGGACCATGTGGGTCCGCCCCTGCTAGTTCGGGTCTACTTCTGCTACATTATATAACAAAACACCAATAATATCAATAAGTGGTCCACAAAGTTATCTTTGTATAATTCTCTTAGACCAAACACTCGGTACACATTGTGATGATGGCTCAACCAAGCCATGATGCACATGTAATCGGCCCTCAGTTCGTTGTGCCATATGAAATTAATGTTGTCGTAAACAGATGTCCTACTGGATATCTTGAGATCACAGACATCCAGAACAATATCATGTTCACAATAAGATCGTGTAACACACTTCTCCATTGTCAGCGGTTGATGCGCGATGGGCGTGGAACACCAATTGCAACGCTTCGGGAAAAGGTGATTTAATATCCTATATTTGAAATATTTATTATGTTCGTTAGTTTGTTTAGTCGCTTTGCTACTAAATTTTATGTTCAAATGAATATATTTTATTTCCAGAACCAGACTGCCCATGATCGATGGAACGTATTTAGGGGTCAAAGTAACGCTGATTCAGATATGATATTTACCGCTGCCAAAAATAACATGATCCAGAATCAAACCCATGTAAACGTATTCTTGGGGAATAAAACGAGTCACAATGTTGCTTGTGATTTCCGTATCGAAGGGAGCTGGTCGAAAAGAAACTGCTCTTTTTTTAGCGGAGATACTTCAACAATCATAGCCCAAGTAGTTTCAAGACTCTTTACTCGTTTCCTACTAATTGATATATATCTATTAATTCATCGCATCTTGATGAATACTAACATACTTTTGTGTTTTGTGGTTTTGTGTGTGTGTTTTCCTTTTTAACAGGTTTTCTTTTCATTTTTGTTTAAAGAAGGTTATTTCTTATTTTTCTATAATTTTGTCATTAAAAGTTAAACAAGATTAGTTTTTTTATTCGTTTTTGTTTTACGTCTTTTTCTGAATTTGACCATCTTCGTCTGTTTGCTACTTGACACAGTTTTTTTTTCGTTCGGTTGCTATTTAGCACGGTTTTATGCTCGCACCCCGCAACACAGGGGGCTTAAGACTAGTTTTAATTATATGTACAAAGCTGACAAACCATTTGGCCAGTTAATGCTAAAATGAAGCTAATCAGTATATATGACATGCTCTTGTAGATGCGTCTAGCGCAACCACCGGAGAGATTTACGGTGACAATTAGTCCTTATGTGGATTATGCATTTGTGGTTGCACTTATTGGCACTATTGATGCTATGAAAAGTCCTGGTACAATCAAAGCTGCTGCCCATGTTGCTGTCGGAATTGCTACTGGTGCGGTTCGATACATTAGTGGAGTTGGGCCTCCCTAGGTGTATTGTACCATACTCGATCCTTATGTAAATTAAATTCACATGTATATCAACCCGTACTTTGCTGCAAGTGGTGTTTTATTTCACATTTTCTCTTCTATTTTATGTCATTAGTACGGTCTCATGACTAGCAAAGCTATAGATTGTAGATTCTCGTTCGACGACACAACATGATTTCATTTAAACAAATACATTTCAGTAGTAGTGAAGTGATATAGGTACAAATCACTATGTTTCAACTTTCTATATATATTAAAATTCTTTATCATCAAATATTTTGTTTCCATCCCATAGCATATAATTGGTGTATAGGGTTCATAACTATTCAACTTCCTACCAAACACGTCTTGAATTTAAAGTGACCCTACGTTTTACATCGCGATGTGACAGTACTTCACCACTATATGTGACAATCTGTGCTCCACGACATCTATAACATTTTAAGTTTTCACGTCATTTTATGAGTCTTTTATGATTTCTCTCAAACAATCTTATTGACCACATTAAATTCTATACACATACAATAGCGATTTTTCGTCATTCGTGAAATGTAATGGAATTGGAATCAGTGGCGGACCCAAGAATTTTTCCATAGGGGGTGCGGAACATTTTTAAAAATTTTAGGCCCCAAGGTATATAAATAAAAAATCGGTTCGTATCGGGTCTGTTCGGGTCGAGTCGGGTCATGTAAAACAAAAGAACTAAATTTATATAATCATGAAAAACACGTCAAACCTTGTTACAAACATAATTAAAACGTCGTCCTACGGGTTTTCATTTTTTGAAATCTATCCAAAACATCATCTAAACCTACTTTCTTAAGCAACTCTTTCTCTATATAACATATACAACCTTTACTTAAATTCTCATTGCCAATCCGATTACGCAAGTATCCACATCAACGAATCCGGAAGACGTATCTGCTTTCCTCTTGAGAAATCGCGCCATAACGTCCCTGCTCATTGTTCCTATCGGCTATAAGTTCATGGCTCCATAACATATTACATAATGTATCAACTATTCAAGCCCTAAATATCATAATGTAAATTACCCTAAAAAATCATATAAACAACATATACACCATAAAACAAAGCCAAACGTTCTTCACTAAAAAAAAAGCCAAACATACTGTGGTATGCGGCTATAAAAAAAGGCAAAATATCATCACTAACAAAACATAACCCACCATAACATAATGAAAACAAAACGAAGCACATGTCTACTATGGTTAGTATGCGGCTATAATAGGCTGCTGAACGATAAAGAGAGCATGATAGAATATGTAAGGGTTTTGGGCTTGTTTATTTTATTTTAGTTTGAAATATTATTGATTTGTTGGGTTTGTTTACTGGGCTAAGACTTAGTAGTGGGCTAGTTAAATGTATTGGGTATTTGGGTTTAGTTATTTAGGTATTCAAAGTAATATAATTTAGGTAGTATTTTTTTTTATAAAATAAGAGTTTACTAAAGAATATTTTTAAAATATAAATTGATAAAATTTTTTTACCAAAGGGGTGCGGACGGAAAATTCCAATGGGTGCGGACGGAAAATTCCATGGGGTGCGGACGAAAAATTACAAGGGGTGCGGATGAGATTTTCGATGAAACTTAACACTAAATTTTTTTTCCCGGGGGTGCGCCCGCCCACCTTGGGCTGGGCTTAGGTCCGCCCCTGATTGGAATTTGCGTATGAATTGAAATTTAATTTGGAATTTAGGTGTGTTTGTTTCATAAAATGAAATGGAATCTGGATGGAATTGGAATTTAGACTCCGTTCCTTATGTAATTGTCCAATACCAATTCCTTCTTTTGTTGAAACGAACAACATAAGAAATTGAATCATCCAGATTTCATTCTATTTGTTGGTTTGAGAGTGTGTGTTTTTGGTAAAACAGTTTGTTAGGCCTAAAAGTGTAAGACTGATGCATCAAATATACAAAACAAGCTATGGTTACGAGTTGGGTTTTACTGGGTTAGTTCATATTAGTATTTGGACCTTATAAGGTGATTTGGGTCATGCCTAAGGCCATGTGGTCAGGAAAGCCCACGAAGAGCCCATGTAGGGCATGCACTTGTCTAGGGTATATAAACTAGTTTTATGTGAAAACTAGGGTTAAGCCTCATTGTTACAGAATTTCTAGAGTGAGTTAGAGAGACGTGATTTGGTTATTGTTCATCTTGTACCAGATGGTTTTGCTGGTCATGGTAATTGAATCGTGTGCAAGTGTTGAAAGTGATTCTCGTGTTTATCTTCGTGTTTGTTCTTGAATCACATCAAGTTTGGATTCCGCACAAACTTGGTGTTGTTTGATATCAATGATAGATCCAGTTTATGGAACTAACAAATGGTATCAGAGCCTATTGAACCTATTTCCATGCTCGGTTTTGATATAAAGGATTCAAGGTTTCTCAAAGAAAATGTTTTTTTTGGCTCAGTTTTGTTTTTTCGGATCTGTTCAGGTGTTTGTTAAGTACGTATTTAACTTTGTCTTTGCAGTTTTGTTTGAATTTTGCAGGATGTCAAAGGATAACCTTCTACGTGTTCTTTGGGATCGTCTAAAGTTTTTCAAAATCTGTTAAAAACTGTTATAAGTTGTTGTGGATTTGAAAATTAAAGGATGTTTAAAAGATATATTTAAATCTTCTTAAATCTATACTATATTATAATACACGAGGGAAGGATTCCTAAAAGTTAAGAACTTCTTCCCCCATTATTTATAAATAAACCCCTAGAATGAGGGTAAAGTGGTCTTTTAAACCATAATTATATTTTAGTCCCTCAATCTATTACATTTAAATCCTTGACATTTAGCATAATTATGGTTAATTAGTTACACTTCCCCCCTCTTTAATTCTTTAATGTATTCCTGCGATATCTTACAACCCGTAATGTTTTAAAAAAATCCGAAGGTACCATGACGATCGGCACATTTTTTTAAACATTTCGATAGTTGTCTTTTTTAGTTTCGCCGTGCGTTCATAAAGTACAAATAGCCGATGCGTAAATGTACAATTGATTAAAGCCAACATTTGTTTTTTACCCAAGCCAGCTTTGACCATTACCTAGCTACCGTGCATTAACATTTGTTTTTTACCCAAGTTTTTTGTTTTGAACGACATTAATAAACTAAAATATTCCCTAATTTTACTTGTACAGAGTCAGTTTGTTGTGACATGTTTAATATAGTATAGATAAAACTTACAACAAACTTCATATTAAACATGCCACAACAAACTAAACAAGATATGTGCATCTTATTTTAAAAACTTAAAACTCACAACAAACTTCCTAAATAAGTGGATGACCAATCTAAAACTAAACCCTAATGGACTACTATAAATACATAGCAAACACTCACAATTCTACATTTCTATTGCTAAACAAATTTAAAATATGGAGCCAGTTCTGAATTCACTTGATGCGAAAAAACAAGCATGCGATATTGAAAAATCAAAGGTCGGTTTTATGATAAGTTTTGTTATATCGCAATAATGAATAATTGTTTTCTTTTATTTACTTTTATGTGAATACTGACTTATTTGATTTTTCAGATTCAACACACCAATTTAAACACCCCAGTTGTCGAACAAGCTTTTGTTAGTTTTTTAAGTAATATTTTCGCTTATAATCTTTCATATTAACAAGTTCGTTATGTTATTATTTGGTGTTTTATTGTAGGATGATGGTGATAATAGTGTTGAAATTATTTCTTATGGTGCAATGTTCAGTCCATACAAGTCTAATCTTCAACGTCAATTTAGTAAAGAGGTAATTTTAAAATTTATTTAATCTTTTTAAAAAAAATTATTCAATATTTGTTTTTTTTATAAAATTTATTTAATCATTTTTTAACTTTTTTATTAAATTTTTGTTTTTTAAGGATCGAAAGTATGAGAATCAAAAGAAAAGATCTAAGAGACTCTCTGAATGGAAATGGGTCGAGGTTATAAATTTAGATGATTCTGAGGACGATGAGAAAGAAGATGAATTAGATGATACTGCTGATTCGAGCACAAACAAGAAAAACGGATTAAAAAAGAAGAGAAATTAGATGAAATATATCAAGTGTTTTTATGTTTTTTTTCATTTTCAGTTGTTTTTGTTTGATCTAGACTATCCCATGAATAATAAAGTTTATTTTATATTTGAAGTTTATGTTTTGTGTTATTTTATTGCACTTATAATTTACATCTCGATTGAACTAATATACTTTTGTCATTTGTTTAGTATTTTTTATTAACAAACGAATCTTTACATGTTTAAAACAGTTTTTCTATACTTTATTTATTATTAATTTTTATAACAAAACAAAACTTTGATATTTAGTAGATAGAAGATAAACTATGTTCCAAAATTTTAGGAATTATTTAATACTAATTTACGATATTAGTAGATAGATAGTAAACTATATCCCAAAATTTTAGGAATTATTTAATACTAATTTACGATATTTATTTAATACTAATTTACGATATTTAGTAGATAAATAGTAAACTATGTCCCAAAATTTTAGGAATTATAAGTCAACTAATTAGGTCCTCTAAGTTAATTATATGGGATGAGGCATCGATGGCGAAACGTCAGGCGATAGAGGCAGTTGATCGAACATTGCAAGACATTATAGGTGTTAGGCTCCCATGTGTAACACTTATGACATATATCCACAACAATAATGTTATCATATACAAATAAGAAAACTACCAGCAACGAGTGCCGCAATCCAAAGTGTCGCCCCCGCCGCATCGCGCGGGCACCCTACTAGTATTTTAAAGATTTGAAAACCTTTTCATTATTTTGAAAACATTCAGAGATAATTATTTGATTTGAAAAAACTTTCATTTTCCCAAAATCTCGGATATGTTTCTTTTCACACTTAACAATTTTTAAGATTTCCAAATCTAAATAAAAAAAAGAGTAAATTACAAGTTTTGTCCTTTATGTTTGTCTCAAATTTCAGGCGCTGTCCTTTATCTTTAAATTTGACGAGTTTTGTCCTTAACGTTTCAAAATACTGCACGTTATGTCCTTTATTGCAAACCCAGTTAGAATTTTCTGTTAAGTTATGTCACATGCATTGCACACAAGGGTAGAATAGTCATTTCCCCTCCCCACTTGTGTTTCCCCTTTTAAAACCCTGATAAGATCCCCAATTCATCTCTTTTGTAAATTAGGGCTCAATATCACTCACAAAACACCACGCTCTCATCATACCCACAGGCAATCACTCAAACAACATCTTCATTTCTGCTGCACTCATCTCCCTTTACGCCAATCTCTACCACCCCACTTCATCCACACAAGTATTTCACTCATTTCATGGCTTTAAAGAAATCTTCATTTGGAACTCCATCATCCAAGCCCATTTTTCCAATGCTATGTACTCAGAGTGTCTCCATTTTTATAATTCCATGAGGGTTTTTACTCATCTTTTGCCTAACCAGTTTACTGTTCTCATGGTTGTTTCCGCTTGTTCGGAGGTTCGAGACTTGGATATGATAAATACTTTCTTTTAGCTATACTTGGAATTTAATCTGCGCACAAGCAAAAAAAAACACGGTTAAACTTGGATATGATAAATACTTTCTTTGTTTCAAAGGTATCCTCTTTGTCTTTTGTGCAGTTTATGTTTGTGAGATATCTCTCTGGTGGGATACCGTATTTTGATGTTCAGTTTTTATCACCATCATTTTTACTTCATTTATTTGCTTTCATTTCTCATAGTTTATGAGTTTAATTGAAATTCCAGCTAACTGAAAGCATTAAAGGAAGTTTCCTTAGACTGCTTTCATCGAAAGGTACATGTCGATTGATCTTAAATTTATTCGTTAATTGTAATTTTGGTGGGTGATCTTGAGCCCTAATTTACAAAAGTGATGATTTGGGGGTGTTTTATAGGATTTTAAGATGGGGAAACACAAGTGGGGAGGTGAAATGACTATTCTACCCTCATGTGCAATGCATGTGACATAACTTAACAGGAAATTCTAACTGAGTTTGCGCTAAAGGACATAACGTGCATGATTTTGAAACGTTAAGGACAAAACTCGTCAAATTTAAAGGTAAAGGACATTGCCTGAAATTTGAGACAAACATAAAGGACAAAACTTGTAATTTACTCTAAAAAAAAACATATCCAAATTTAAAAACTCTCAGCAAAGTTATCGAGTTTCAATCTTTCACAAGTGTTTTCAAGTTCCTTTAGTGTGCGAGTTGCTATTGTTCTTGAATTCATTCTGTTTACGAGGAACAACAGTTCTTGAGATTTCGAATTTTTTTAGTTACAAGCACTACTAGTAAACTGCTGCTATTGCCACGTCAATTTCCGTGGGTAACTGCTTTACCCACGGATTTCCCACGAAAATGGGTTGTAGGAATTTTACTCGTGGGTAATTTTTTTCTGACGCATTTCCTATAAATTCTCCTACTCATTTCCCACACAAATGTTTCGTTAGAATTCTCTTACACATTTCTCACAGAATTATTTTCTTAATTTTCAACGCATTTCCCACGAAACATTACTTTTTTAAAATTTTGTGATTAAATCATATTTTTTTTATATTTATTATATATATTTTATATATTTTAATTTTCTTACACAATTCCTACGGAAATTTTTTTTCTTCCTACACAATTCCAACGGAATGTATTCGTTTTTTTCCTACATGGTTCCTATGGAAATATTTTTCCCTACACAGTTTCAACGAAATATGTTCTTGATTCCTACACAATTTCTACAAAATTAATTGTTTCCTACACAATTCCAACAGAATGTATTATGTTTTCCCACACATTTCCTACGAATTTATCTTTGTTTCCTACACACTTCCAACGGAATGTGACAAAACCTGTTTATTTTTTTTTTCCTACATGTTTCCTACGGTTACATTTAAAAAATAAATAAAAAAAACAAAAAATACTTGTTTTTTCCTACTGAAAAATGCATAATGATAAATATGATTCGGGGGTTGAGTTATAATACAAAGTAGAGTAAATTACAAGTTTTGTCCTTTATGTTTGTACCAAATTGTAGGCGGTATCCTTTGCCTTTAAATTTGACGAGTTTTGTCCTTAACGTTTCAAAATCTTACATGTTATGTCCTTTAGCTCTAACTCAGTCAGATTTTTTTGTTAAATATGGCCATGTGCTTTGCACATGAGGTCATTCTTATCATTTCATATTTCCAGGGGTTATTTTGTACATTTTTTTTATCCAGGGACTATTTTATACCTAACTTAAAAAAATATATATACTCTCTCATTGAAACTCCCCCTCTTTCTCTTCTCTCTCCTTACCACCGCCACCAACCATCAGTCCCCTACCTGCATCTCCTCATCTTTTCTTCTCTTCTCTTTGTTGTAGCAGTTGCTCCATGGACCAAGATTTCATCTCAAAACCCTAAACTCATTTCTCTTTTCCCCCAAAACCCCAACTCCCTCCGCCACCGCCACAAACATCCACCATGTCCGACGTCGAAAAGTATTTGTAGAGAAATCAGTTAACGTTATGGAGGATAAATCTGATGTGTTCAGTGAGAAGAAGCTGGTTGAAAATCGGTTTGTGTTTCCGAATTTTGTTGATTCGAGTGGTGCGTCTGTTGAAGAGTTGGTGCATCATGCTGGTTATTATAACCTAGTAACTCAACTACAAAAAGTACTTCAAATGGGAACTCTAGAAACCCCCCCCCCCCCCTCTGATTGACTAAATATCGTGAACCAAAAAGCATTACAAAATTATCCATAAAAGCCTCACCTTTTTCCCTATATATAAGCAAAAATCCACCATTTTGAAAAATTTGGGGATGGAAGGTTAGTGGGTGTAGTGATGAAAGATGGTGAAGGGGTGTGTGTGTGTGTGTGGGGGGGGGGGGGGGGTTCAGTTACTTTGATTTCGGTTTTAGGTGTTGTGCAAAGCTTTGATTTACATGAGAAAGAGCTTGACGGAGGAAAGCTTGTGGGATTTGTACGCGAGAGATGATGAAGGAGAGAGTTTATATATTTTCTTTAAGTTTGGTACAAAATAGTCCCTGAATAAAATTCTTTTACAAAATCGCCCCTTGAAATGTGAAATGACAAGAATTCCTTTTTAACAATAAAAAACTGACTGAGTTAGGGTTAAAGGACATAACATGCAAGATTTTAAAACGTTAAGGACAAAACTCGTCAAATTTAAAGGCAAAGGATACCGCCTGCAATTTGGTACAAACATAAAGGACAAAACTTGTAATTTACTTTACAAAGTATTTAAAAATAAGAAGGGTAAGAAGCCACCAGAGAGTGACAAGTGTCCTAGGAGGAATTAAATAGAAAGGGTAATTTTGTCTACAAGAGGAAAGAGAATATGCACATGCAAGTCACATGTTATTTCCCCCCCAATTTTTAAACGTCCGTAACTTTTTTATACATCATTTGTTTTTAAAAAAAATTATACCATAAAATCGAGCGTTTTTTTATCTTTAATATGAGTACCATATTGTTATATTTTTCAAAAAAAAAATTCAAAAACCCAGTTGCATATTACACAATAGACATGATGTAAAACACAATGTAAAGTAGATCAAAAACACAATCAATGACAACAGATAAAGACACAATGGACAACATACTAAAACACAATGACCATAACATATAACACAATGACAATAACATATAACACAATAAGTATCAGACTAAATAAAAACACAATTGATGACAACAGATAAAAGACACAATTAATGACAGCAGATAAAAGACACAATGGAGAGCAGATGAAGACACAATGGAAAACAAACTAAAAACACAATACACAACAAACTAAAACACAATGAACAAAGATAATAAAAAAATTTGAACAAATTATTAAAACACAATGGACAACATATTAAAACACAATGAATAACATATTAAACACAATCACCTGAACTAATAACACAATTTATAGAAAACCCAGATATAACACCATCTTCATTGTGTCATATATTGTGTTATAGGTTCTTATAAAAACGCAATGGATAGAACCCAAATTAACATTGTGTTATAGGTTTTGATAATAACACAATGGACATGATGTAAAACACAATGTAAAGTAGATCAAAAACACAATCAATGACAACAGATAAAGACACAATGGACAACATACTAAACACAATGACCATAACGTATAACACAATGGCGATAACATATAACACAATAAGTATCATACTAAATAAAAACACAATTGATGACAACAGATAAAAGACACAATTAATGACAACAGATAAAAGACACAATGGAGAGCAGATGAAGACACAATGGAAAACAAACTAAAAACACAATACACAACAAACTAAAACACAATGAATAAAGATAATGAAAAAAAATTGAACAAATTATTAAAACACAATGGACAACATATTAAAACACAATGAATAACATATTAAACACAATGACCTGAACTAATAACACAATTTATAGAAAACCTAGATATAACACCATCTTTATTGTGTCATTTATTGTGTTATAGGTTCTTATAAAAACGCATTGGATAGAACCCAAATTAACATTGTGTTATAGGTTTTGATAATAACACAATGTATAGAAACTCCACTGACCAAAACCCAGTTAAAAGACACAATGACCTGAACCTTTAACAAAAAAACAAAAAAAAACCCAGTAAAAATGAATTTTTTTATTTTATTTTTATATGATAATATGGTACTCATATTAAAGATAAAAAAACGCTCGTTATTATGGTGAAATTTAAAAAAAAAATGTCGTATGAAAAAGTTATGGACGTTTTAAATCGATGAGGGAATTGGCATGTGCCTTGCATGTGGAGAGAGAAAATCCATAAATATAGGATTCCTTTTATGCCATTCTATTATCTTCTTTTCCCTACAACTAATCTCAACCCTACAAATCTAAGATCAATAGACTAGAATCCTTCTTACCCTTCTTATTTATTTTATCCTTTGTATTTGATCCTAACCCTATCATTCGGTACATAAATTTAACAAAAACAACTAACATAAATTCGAAGCACATTTAAATTACAAAATCGCCATAATTCACTAATGAATGCTAATCGCTGCTCCTCCAAAATCTAGCACGCGCAATTCCTTTACAGCTTCGGTGCAATTCTTTAATATAGCATGTAGAGTTTTAACAACTTAAAATTAGCATCCACGATAACATATCAGTATCAAATTGTTTTCTATCTTTAAAAGCGCATTACCTGTAAGGATTGAAGAAGCAACAACAACAGGGGTGGCTGCATGACTACCAGCCGGCAATGGAGAAGAAGAGAAGATTGTAATGGCTTTTGGAGCTGGGGCCTTTGGCCTGTGATCTGAACTATTGTCGTGAGAGAGCGTTTCCTCGACTTAATCCAGGACTGTAGCTACCTGTTAAAAATAACTATGTAAAAACCATTCCAAGTCCAGGTGCTACAAGTGCTGCTAAGAAAGAATTCTAATATATAGCTAATTATATTTATCAAAGTTAGTTACACGAGAAAATGAAAATAAATATTACTTTGTTCTTAAAACTTAAGAAAGAATCTATATCTATATGTATTAGAGTGAATTGCAAGTTTTTTCCTTTATCTTTATACCTAATTGCAGGCGGTGTCCTTTACCTTTAAAATTGATGAGTTTTGTACTTAATGTTTCTAAATGTTACACGTTATGTCCTTTGGCCCTAACTCAGTTAATTTTATTTGTTAAATCAAGTAATGTGCCTTACACATGAGGGTAAATTTGTCATTTCATGTTTTCAAGGACTAACTCTGTAAATAACTTAAAAAAAGGTTTTAAAAAAATAAAAATCAATTATATATACATAAAAACCCTACTCTCTCTCTTTCTCACCTCACCCTCTTAGGGGAGGGGGGTGGTTCACTAGTGATAGAAACTATCACTCACACTGTCCAATTAAATCGTGCCATGTCATCAACCAATATTCTATCACTAGTGATAGAAATGTAGGGGGGTGGTTCAATAGTGATAGAATTCTATCACTCCCATTATTTTATAATTTTTATAGAATTTGCCACATTTTGCTTCCATGTACACGTGTTAAGTAGGGATGCTCCCATTTGCTTCCATGTACACGTGCTAGTGAGAGCATGCAACCTGCAAACATGCAGAGGTTACAGAAGATGCCATATTTTCTTCAACGCGTTATACAATTAACGCGTTCTAAATATAACGCGTGATGGATCAAGCGGCGGCGGTGTTCCGTGGCACTTCAACGCGTTATGGCCATGTATAACGGGACCGCCCCGAGTCCCCTTATCACCACCACCAGTCACCACCACCTACTGCCATCGCCACCACCCACCCCACCGACCATCATCATCTTCGCACCAACACCACCTGTTGTCATCGCCACCACCTACCCCGTCACCACCGCTGCTAAAACCCAACATCACCACCACTACCAGCCCTCCTTCAACCACATAGCAGCCGATCTGTTGGAGATCAAACAGATCGGACCCGACGACACCACCACTACAGAGATCAAACAAATCGGACCCAAACTTACTCTGTTACCGTCATCATAAATTAACAAAGAAGACAACGAGTTTGAATAATTCTTAGCTAAATTAAGCAAAAACAAAGAAGACAACGAGTTTGAATAATTCTTAGCTAAATTAAGCAAAACTAAAGCAAAAAATTGACCTGCAAATCTTCAATTCGAGCTCGTGAAGGTGAGTTGATGATTGTTGACTTTAGAATAAAAGCTTGAATTCATGCTCAAATTTACCTATTCATTGAGATCGATACATTTTCTGATCCTCCAGGTTCAGATCGTTTTTCTCCCAACCGAAAAGCCAATCATGCTAGAGACTTGCGCTACATTAATTGCTACTCTCCCATTTTAGGTGGGTTAAAATATGCTTTTCTTTTTTTCACAGATCCTTCAGTTTAAATTTAAATGAACAAAAATGCTTTGATTTAGTTTTTAAAAAGGCTATGTGGACTTAGTTGTAATAGAATAATAAAAATGTTTGATAAGTGGTCTGATGGCAAATTATTGAGAAGTGTTTTCATATTTCTTTTCAAAGACAGTTGGAGAAGATGTAAGATGACGGAGGAGGGAGGCGTTGGAAGAGGAGCTCATCGCAGAGGATTATGTTTTTTTTTTGTAAGGCGTAGATTAGTTGGTAGGAGCACCTCCCCCTACTCCCCCCAGGAGAGTAGACTCAAGCTCGAATCCAGGGCACCCCCAAAGGAAGCGGAGTGTTTAACTCCAGGCCGCACCACATGGGGAATTAAATTCCACCACAATGGGGATCGAACTTGAGACCTCTGGGCAGGAAACCCCTAATGGAAAACCTTCCCACCTCCGTGTAAACCAATTGATCTACACATTTATTGAGAAATTGATTTTTATTTTTTATTTGTAAAACTTTTTTTAAGTTATTTCCAGAGTTAGTTGAAATGACAAACTTACCCTCATGTGCAAGGCACATGACTACATTTAACAAAAAAAATTAACTGAGTCAGGGCCAAATGACATAACTTGTAACATTTAGAAACATTAAGTACAAAACTCATCAATTTTAAAGGTAAAGGACACCGTCTGCAATTAGGTATAAAGATAAAGGACAAAACTTGCAATTCACTCTATATATTAATAAATGAGATGATTTGGGCCATGTGGCATGTGATGGTAGAGCAATTCTGCTGATGTGGCATCTGATGGTGTATATATAAGGTGATTTTGGGGGGGGGGGGGGGGGGGAATCCATTCTATTAACTCTGGACGCGGGATCCGTATTTACAATGGGTGACCCGATATCAAATGGATCATATATGTCGTCTTTAACAAACCCTAAAGCTTCACAACCACACTTCTCTCAGACCCTAAATTCCTCTTTGCGATTCTTCATGTTCTTCACCGATTATTCGTGATTGATCATAGGTATGTTATTGTTCTTTCATCATAGGTATGTTATTGTTCTTTCCCTCTTTGTTTTTATTCTTAATCCGTTTTCTAACGTGTATTGCATACGCTGGTTCTTCTTCATTCTTCGCCGCCGATTCATCATCCAAAACTGATCCATCATCCAAAACTGATTGGTATGTTATCTCTCGATACACTTCTTCCTTCTTTGAGATTAGGGTCTATTTGTGATTATATTATGTTTTTTTTTACAAATCAGTTCAGATTAGGATCTTTTTTTGTTCAGATTTGTTACATCGATTTGTTCCTCCTTCATCGTTCAATGATTCAGACTGGTCTTTGTTTCTTGATTGTTAGTCAAATGTATACTTGATTTTTCTTTACGGATTCAACGATGGCGGACACTTGCGGGAGATATTTTTTTTTGGACAATCTGTAAATGGCAATGTACTCACCACCCATTTGTAAGTACCAGCTCCTCGAATGATACATGTATTGTTATTATTCGAATTTGATGATAACAAAATCTATGAATTAGTTTCAATGTTGAATATTTCTATTGTGCCTGAATGAAACCTAATTTCGTTTCACATGTTTATATGTGAAGAAATATAATAATCGAGAACGAGATCAGGTTCGAGATCGAGGACAGGTGCGGTCGAGTTGGAGTAAATGGAGGATTCATAGTATATTCATAGTTAAGTTGGGTTAGTTCGTCCCTGATCACACTTATACCCCCTTATTTTTAACAATTAAATAACCATCCCTCTATTGTTGGTTATCATAACACTTATCAAGTTTACATTATTCATTATTATTTGTAGAAGACGTTGAGAAAGGATGCGAAGCTTTGCAAACTGCGAGAAAATGATTAGCAAATCAGGGTTGTTTTCAACCAATGAGACCAAAGAAGAAACCAGCACTACAAATCTCAAGTATATTCTGGTAAATGTTATTCATTTATGTAGATCTTTGACTGTTCTTTTTCTTTATTTCCTAAAATATATTGTTTTAGTGTTAGAAAAAGATTCATATATAGGATTTTGATTTTGGGAACAGGTCCCAATTTATCTTGCTAAATTGACTGAGAAAACTGGACACAATGACGACATGATATAGATTCTAAAGGATTTACAATCTAAGTTGAAGGTGTTGTTCATTATCAAATTAAGGTATAACTTTTTTAACATAATGTGCCTAACTTTGAATATGTGGGAATTTCTTTCATTTTATGATGCAATGGAGCTTCTACCTGAAGATGAATCCCTACAAGGAATTCATGTCGGCAGGCGTCCCATCCCGCCACCCCTCACCGCCCCCCGGGGCGTTATACGATGAAAATCCAGAATCTCGCAAAGAGTATAACGGGTGAAAAGGTTGGGGTTTGTAATTATTACCATTGAATGGTAATATTCTTTATTTTTATTATTATTTTTTAACAATTAAAACATTATATAGCATTTGGGATGTGTTTAAACTTTGAAGTTTATCGTTGTAGAAATGATTATCGAACAAACAAACATATTATTTTGTGGTTTAGCAGCACAATATGTATTCTTACATTCTTTGTTGTTCCACGGTTTCTTGATACTTTCGTACGGGATAAACTGGACGCATAAGTGGAAAATGATTATTGAGCAATGACTGAAATGTAAAATGTTTTGACAAAACCTGTTTCATGGAGCAGAAGTCTGGTGCTTTTTACTAATAGAAGTGCATCTATTGTAGATATCATTATTGACTGTGATGAAAGATTCACAACGACTTGATCTACTAAGGAAAATTGCTGGCAGTCGAGATTATGAAGAGGTTCGTCACAGAAGCTGGAAACTCATGCAAAACTGGTATACTAATCGCTAAATTGTTTTTTTTCGTATTGGAAATGTTATTATATTATTTTAATGACAATAACATGAATGAAGATAAAGCGTATGTAACACCCCGAAAACGGGTTTAGTAATCAAACCACGTTAATAATAATGAACGGGTAAAATACCGTTAGTGGTAAAATTAACCGGGTGAACATAAGGATTTAAATAAATAATTTAATACTAATTAAAAAGAGGGATAAATACTTTGAGAAAACAAAGTATATAAAAGGCCCGAGTTAACGGGACCTAAAATAAAACGGATAAGTAACACCCCAAAAATATATGGGTTTTATATACATATTAAATAGCGGTTATGAACAAGATAAAAATTAACTAGGAAATCAATAACCTAGTTAATTACAAGTCTTGTAGATGTGAGAAACCTTGGTTAAAACATGATATATGCAACAAGGGTAAACTAGAGGGGCCAAAAAGGGAAAGTTAGAAAACTAAATGTTATTAAAATTAAAACACTACACACTACACACACACTATGTGTGTATGCGTGTAATCGACCAGAGGAAAGGAAGAAGGGAGCCAAACCCTAAATTGTCAAGAATCATCAAATTGAAGCTTGATTCAAGGCCAAAATCGATGCATGAACATGAATTAATGATCACCCAACCTAGGGGATCATATCATAAGGTATGTAAAAACTTGATGATTCATGAAGTTGCAAAATTTGAGTTAGCATCATAATTCACGAATTATGTAAGTATTAGAGGAGCTATGGCTAAATTAGTGATGTATACATGCTTAGGAACTAAACCCTAAGTGAAAATCATACATATGATGCTATGACTTGAATGATTTGGTGATTACCTATGTGTGTGCTAAGTGGGTTTTATGACAATATGATGAACACACGAATTAGAGTGTTAAATTGATGAATATTGATGATTATGATATAAGTTCTAGATGTAGTTCACGAACACTAGACATAGAGGTTTGATATTAGATGAAAATCTTGGTAAAAATAACTAGTTATGAACTAGTTGGTAAACATGTAAGATTATGCACATTAGGTGTTTGTTAAAATTGCTAAATAAGAACCAAAGTGTTGAAATTTATAGTGAAACGCGCATTTGAATGATATAACAAATTATGCGTAATATGAAGCAATAGGGGTTCTAAACATCATGTTGATTTAGACTAACTATGTAAAATCATGTGGTTAAAAGTAGTTAACTTTTGTTAAGTTGAACAAATAAATGATGAAGTCGAATAATAGATTCAACATAGAATTCGTAAGATGGAATAGTCGTATGTGATAATGACTAATCTAACCGTCTTACGAATTATGATTATTGTTTGACGCTTGACAAGCTAGGTGGAGGCTTGGAAAAGAAGCGGGTCAAACGAATCAAGTGTGGAGGAAAAGCGTGTTTCGGATGCGAGGTAAGTATAGCTTACACTAGTCTTAAATTGTGGAATATTCTCTTATCATATAAATTACGAATGAGATAACTAAACAATTGAAATATGATGTTCCGTCGTGTAGTCGTACGGAACAAGATAATCAAAGATGAAAGAAACCATAATAATGGTTAAAAAGAAGTAAATCGATAATTCGGTCATATTATGACGAAAGGAAAAATGAACTTTTAATGGTTACCTTTTATGGTAAGCCAAAACAAATAATAAGGGCAAAACAGTAATTTAGTCACACGTTGACAATAACCATTAGTTTCAAAAAGACGCTTTTCCGCGTAAGACATAAAGAGTCGAAAGTGGTAATAAACGGTTTATAAGTAAAATGACCGTACGGTGTTAAACGGAACGAGCCATGTAGATGAGATGATAATAAATATCATCTCGCATAGATAAACGATCATTTCGACCAAACGGGTCAAAAGGTGTAGACATCACCTTTTGACAATATCGACTAATGATTCTTTTGTCGAGTTATATGCTTACAGGAATAGATATCCAATGGATACTCGCATCGTTCTTAATTAGCGATTATAAAGCAAGGTATTAAAACCGGGTAATAAGTTGATCCGAGCCAGGTATGTATTATAGAACAACTCATCATTTAGAACTTGAAGTTCTATGAGAGTTAGGCAAAGTAAAAAGGACATTCGGTTACCTTAAAAGGTAAACCGAAGGATTTAAATTATAGACATAGTGTTTTGAAAACAAGATTTGGTTAAAAATGAGATTTTGGGCGTGCATGGCTTAAGCAAGCCCTTCGTCGTAAAAGAAGGGTTAAAAATGACCAAAACGTCCTTGCAAGCGAAATTAAGCAAACTACCCTTAGAAGTCGCTTGAAAACGAGTTTTTATAATCAAGTCAATACTTAGAATAAGTATAAAAGCGAAAGATGTAAGTCCTTGGTCAAAAGACTTTATATGAGTCTCTGCCGTAAAATGATAATCTGAGGGGTAAAACTCGGATTATATAGATCGCCACATTAAACCCATCACAAATATAGTTGTGGTGGAAGATCATTGATAAATAATGTGGAAATAAGATGCTAGAAATAAATGAGTGTGAATTATGCGTAAAAGTGCTTAAATGCCCTTAACGGATCAATTAAACATCTAAGTAAAAACGGGTTTAAGAATGTATATAAACCCGTGATTTGAATCTAATATGATAAGCAACATGGAAATAATGAGAAATTAGAATCAAACAACATGTTTGTTTGTTAAAATCACGAACGGGTCAAAGTTGGTAAAAAGGGTAATAAGCCGAAGACTTAAAAGTCTTAAATTTTGTTAATCCGGATGTTAGATTTTAACTCCATATAATGAAGGATCAAGTTACAATCACGTAGGAAGAAACGGTAGGTCAAACGGACAAGCGGATTGTAAGTTATGAAGGTTTTCGTTTTAGAAAACGGCAAACTTGGAAAATCCTGCAGAGGCCACCGTAAGTTACGGTAGCCACCGTAACTTACGGTAGCCTTAAAGTCTTTACGCTACAAACCCCCTGCTTTACGGTGGGAGAATCAACATTCAGGGGCTACCGTAAATTACGGTAGCCACCGTAATTTACGGTAGACCCTGCAATTTAATGTATTTTAATCAGTTTCGTTTCCCGGACTCATTTAGACACGTTTTAAACCCCGTATGACTAAAGCATTTCATGTTTATGAAATGTAGGTACATGTTGGATGCCGGAAGACGATCAAGCTCAACGAAGAACCGAACACCATAAAGATTCATGCTTCCGCACATAGCCACGTCGTAAACTTTTAAACGACGAATCCGATCACGTTATGTTGAATAACTTATGAATTGTAAAAGTTTTAATAAACCCATATTTTTATAGTATGTGTAGTCTTAACTACACATCTAATTGTTGGTATTTACATGTAAAATCGTTAAATAGTAACTAGGGTGTTACAAGTTGGTATCAGAGCCTTGGTTTAAGAGATTCAAGTATGGTGGGGAAAACCATGCTTGGACTTAAACCTTCTGCTCTTGACAAAGACTGGTGTTCGGTTCAAGGCTTGATCGCAAATCCGGTAAGTGCATGTATGTTAATGGTTTAGCGTATTAAAATGTTGTGAACAACACCTAGGGATTATCGTGTAATAGACGTTACCCCAATTAAATGATAGATATAGCTAACAAAATTATGTGTGTTGACACATATAGTAGAAAAGCTTTGTATTATAATACAGGCATCCAGTAATGTCGAAATTACTAACTGTTGTAAATGTTTTAGTTGAAGGGCACTCGCATATGAAGATAGCGAGGGTTTAACAAATCGCGGATTTGATAGAGGAACGGTCCAAAGAGTATGCTCATCAAGGACCCAAACCGCGTAGCGATTGCGAACAAGGCTAATGGCAAGAGAATCCCGTTAGGGCAAGCTTTAGCAGGTGCACATTTTAAATTTAATTGCACGAATAGTAATATGCAACAAATAAGTAAAGATTGAAAGTTGCATATGTAGATTAAAAACTTGGAAAAACCCGAATAGAAAATCTAGGTGGGATATTGTTTCCAAGAGAAACAAATAGAGGCATTACTTACATAGGATGTGATGTGAAAGCTATAAAAGGTCATGCGTATCATGTGCTGATCGCTTACTCTAGCCAAGTAAGTAGTGGCATATGATACCATGAACTTCTTGTAGCGGACACATTTACGTCCGATGTAGTAAGGACGTGATGAATGGGACGAATCGAAAAGGTACCCAAAACGGATCAAATAAGTAAAATATTTGATAATAAACGTAAACGCAAGCCTGAAGACGGAAGCGTATTACGTTAGTATAACGAGCCCAAGGGAAGGGACAATAATCAAGTAAATGAAAATACAAACCGACCACTAAGAATGCTAAGGCATAGAGGATAAAGTTGACTATCAAAAGTGGTGAAACTCACACGAACAAGTTAAACGGGTTAGGTAAAATGAAATATTGGAAAGGATAATGAGCCCGGTAATGGGACAAGATTGAATATAAATATAGGCACAAACTGAATAAAGGAAAGCGCAAGATATTAATGAACTCATGTTGATGTGTGCAAAATGCAACATATAAATTACATCAATTGAGCCATAAAACTAACCCTTTTTTAGTACTAATGTTGGAAAAAAGTGTGTTTTTGTCTTCCTTTTGTATTTTCAGGATTAAATGAGCTCAAATTAACAAAAGAAGCAAAAAGGCAGCTAAATCTAACATAAATACAAGAAAAGGAATAAACGTGGCATGCCCGACCTCCCCGAAAGCATCTTCCCAAGCAAAACAAGAAAACAGGAGGCTGAACACGCCCCGTACTCAGTAAGCACGGGGGCGTGCCCAAGTGTCAGCATAAAAGACAAAGTTGTAGAAGCTTCCATCTGTAACAACCCTCGGTAAAACCAACACCCTCATAAATATTTCCGACACTCTATTATATTTTAAAATACCCTTATATGTCTCTAAATACACCCCGTATGTGAAAACCGAGCCCGAAATATGTTATAACATATAAAATAAATTAAAAACAATAAATATTAAGCTGAGGCGGGCCGCGTAGGACCTCACCTCAAGCTCACACGGGCGGTATCAAGGCTGAACCTTGACTCCGGTGAAATTATAAGTTAAGGCGGGCCGCGTAAGCTCACCTTAAATCTTACGCGGGCCGCTAGAGATCATCAAACGCGGAGACACCCTGAGCTGACACGTGTCGACATCGTGGCGGCCCTATACGCTGACCCAGCTAAGCTATATGTTGACCGGGTGTTGACGCGGGCCGCGTAAGGCTTTGCCTTATCTTACGTGGGCCGCGTGAGAGTCGAATTCAGCAACTATAAATAGAACGCATCAGTTTTCGTTTTCCGTCGCTCACAATCTCAATTCTCAATCTCAAATTCTGTAGAAGAGTTATAATAGTCGGGTATTATACCCCTAATTAGCGAGGTTCTGCTCGTGGTTCTGCCCGACGTAGTTGTTGGAATGCCGTCTCGGGGAGGGTATCATCAATATTTTCAAAGGGTTATGATACTAACCAATGTACATTTGTATAAATTATAGATTATATCCAGGAAACCCTTACAAGAAGTCTAAGATAGCAATGTGAGTTTATCCTCTTTTTGTTAACCTTTTTGTAATATTTTACAAAACCTTAATTATTTTACAATGCTATTAAGCGGTGATTGAGTCTTTGTAGTTCTTCAATTACTGCCGGTATGTTGGGGTTTTGTATACAAAATTTACTACACTGTGAGTAGTAAGTCGGGATGACAATACGTTACCATTGGACAATGAGTTAGCCAATGGGTAATATGACCCACAAGTCAGGGTTGACAGTACTAATGGAGTAATTGTGTAGACATAAACAATGTAATCGCTCTCAATACTGTTCACTGTGACTTTTTATTTAAACTTGATTAAACTGGGATTCACTCACCAGTATTTCCCACTGACAAATGTTTTTAAAACATGTTTCAGGTAACCCAATGTGACAGCCAATTAGTAAAAAGCCAGCTGGAGAGCACTGAAGGCTTGGGAAAAATGTGGCTATAAAAGTTACCTATTAAACAATGTTTTAAATTCAATAAAATAGGGTTTGTCCCTATAAATGTATTGTAATAAAAAACTTGGGTTTTGCCCATGTTATTATTAATATCAAATATGGTGGTTTTACTCTAATAAACATTTCCTAACTACGGTCCTAATGTAATTTCCGCTGCGAGATTAATCAACTGATACCACCAAACTCTGAGCTCGCGTCCGCCCGTTCCCGGGACAGATATGGGATCGGGGGTTGCGACAGAAGGTGGTATCAGAGCCTAGCCACTGGTCTGAGCCAAAGAAGTGTTCTGCTGACACTTACATTCTAAATTATGTGTTAGGAAATAATGGAAATATATGCATAACTATATTTATTTGTTATGTGTTATTTGACTATCTGTTAGTTTACAGTATGAGTGATCAAGGACCTTCAGACATGAGTCGTCAGTTGTCTGATTCCCCTAGGAGTGAAGGTACCTCATCACAGCCTGCCCTTTCTGGGTATTCTGCTGATCAGGAAGAAGGAGTGTTTGCTTTTAGAGCTCAGTCAGAAGAACCATTCCCTCATAAGAAACGAGGATGGTTCAGTAAGGAAGCTTTTGCTCGTAGGAAAAGAATACGAAAGTTGCAACAGCAAAGAGTTATAGCAGCTGCTAAGCGAAAGACTGATGCCCATACGCAGGATATGCTTAATAGAAGCCTAGCCAATTTCCATATCCTAGCTACAACTGCTGCTGACCCGAGTCTGGAACAACTAGTAGCCCCACAACCACAAAACCCAGACCAACCCATGGAGATAGAAAATCCTGACAACCAAGTGGAGATGCATGACTTTAACTCAGAAGAAATCCCTAGGATACCTGCACCAAACCCCCTAGATCCAAATTACGACCCCTGGTGGGACGATAATAGGGACTTTGTGCAACGTTACCCTATCCATGAAGACACACCCATACAGAACATAGGAGCCTATCCAGGTATGGACCCTTTAGATCCCTATTACCATGATAACTACATTAGGGAGATCTTAGAAGATCCTTACCGATTTCAGGCACTTTCACCCCCATATCAGGAACCCGCACCCCAGATTCCAAACCCAGTCCTAGAACCTGCACCCCCAATGAGTGTAGAAAACGTGCAAGAACTTAGGACTTTCGGGGAGGAAATTTTAGAAAGCAGTGAGAGAATGCGTCAGGTGGGAGAGCGTCTCGTATGGAAATACGATGAGCGCAATATGGATTTTTGGATAAATCCGTATCCGTGAGATGATGGAGGAAGTTATAATAATACAATAAAATAAAAATAAAATAAAATAAAATATGTGTTTACGGATGCATAGTATTATTAGTGTAATTTTCTTTCTGTTGGTATTGTAATCTTTATTTCAGTACTAGTGTGTAATAGACGCATAGTATATGAAAATAGAGTACAAGTCGCAATGATCGACGTTTTTGGATAGATTGCGTATCATGTGATTAACTCTATTACCTATTATCTTGTGATATTAATATGGGATAAATGTTTAAAATTCAGATGGCCGATGAAGGAAATCAAGGAAATCTAAATAATGATAACCAGAGTAACATTAACGTGGATAATGAGAATCCGAGCATCAATAACAATGGAAACCAGATGGATAATAGTGCCATTCAACACATAGTGGCACAAGGAATCATAGATGCCATGCCATTTATTTCCAACATCGTGTTCTGTGCAATACTGATCGGGGTAACCGGAGTAGCAAATGCGTTGTAAAAATCCTCGTCCATGTTTCGAATTTTTAAAGAAATTTCCAACAAAGTCTTTCAAGCAAAATAACACACTTCAATCAAAATCCCTTTTTCAAGCGAAACCACTGATTCAAGCGGAATCAGTCAAAACCGTTCAAGCGGAACCTTGTTTGAGCGGAATCACAACAGTTTTACAAGAGGAATCACCAAGTAACTTGTTGGAGTGGAATCACGAAGCAATTTGAAGCGGAATTACTCAATACTTTCAAGCGGGATCTGTAGTTCAAGCGAAATCAAACCAAAGTTTCGAGCGGAATCACCAGGAAGCTTTCAAGCGAAACCTTGTTTTTTTAAGCGGAACCAGAAGAGATTTCAAGCTGAATGTCGATTTGGAGTGGAATCAGAACCAAATCTCAAGCAGAATCACTGTGACGTCATGTTTCTCTCGAGTGATTTCAAGCGGAACCTCAAAAATGACCAGTTTTAGTTCGAATTTGGACTTGAAACTTCTAAGGCTTTGTTAATACAAAATTCCAAGCAGCGTGTGAAAATCTGAGCCAATTCTGACCGTGAAATGATGTTCAGATTGAAAAAGAAAGGTGTAGAAACAGAATTCGCAGCTGAATTGTATAGAACTCTTCCTCCTGAGCTCTGATACCACTTGTAGGATCGTATTCGGACCCGAACGAGTCGATCAGAAGAGTTTATCTCAGTTTCAGAGGCGGAAACTAAGAAATCGAGTTCAATTAATTGGTTGGGGTGTGACAGTTCCACTCTCGAACAGCAAGGTCCAGATCCTGTTTGGACTTGAAAAACATCCCTAGACGAATTTGTTTTGATTTTGGATTCCATATGTCCATTGGGTTATCTACATAATCCGAACACATGTAATTTCTAAGCTCCTCATCCTCTTGGGGGTCGTTATGTAGACCTGCAAAGATAGGCCTAGAATGCGTTGGCTGAGACAGGGTCAACGCAGTTTGTTCGTTGACTGTGGTATCGTCGTCAAAAGAGGCGTCATCTGATGGGGGCATCCTCACTTTCTGAACTGTATTATGTGTTGTAAACTTCTGACTCATCAAAGCCGTCGTTTTTATCGTCACCAACGACAAATTGAGAAGCGGGACCGACTAGGTTCTCAACAGACGGCATTAGGTGGTGTTCTTGAGTTGTTTGCCCATCTCCCTCACCATCATCATCGGATAACTGGGTGTCAATAACATTACGTTGTGTTATGTCATGGAAAAGGTTTGTAAAACTCATATGACGGAGGGGATTAACTGCCTCCCATTGAACGTAGATCTCGGCAATGAAGTTGCCTTCAGACACTCCGGCTAAATAGTGCAACATTTCAACGCCATCTTCATTGAAAATTTTTGTTGTCTGAGATGTCCCTTGATACGTGTACCCTAATAACATCGAAACCACAACGGATTCTTGGATTCATATTCAACCCCCTCCTTTCTTCTATTTCTTGTAGTATGCTGTCTTTCAATTCAGCCATCATATCGTTCACCACCGGCACAATTGTGGTTTGTAATCTATCAATATACTGTGATAGACTATTTTCTAGAGCTTTTCCGACCTCCTCGGAAATCTTAGCTTTCATATGTTCAGTCAATTGAGATGTCGAATCATCTCCGGTTACTCCGGACATTTCTTTAACTGAAACATCCATCACGATTTATCAATAATTATTTAATTTATTTCCATCTTATTATACGGAAATTTATATCACTCTTACTCAATCATAAATAATGTGTTATTCTTTTTCAGTTTGGTCAAGTATATATTTTGCCTTACCTTTCTTACTTAGTGTATTTTCCCGGGTTCGAGCGTATTCATACACTCCTCCCATCTTTCCGTCATCTTTGAAATTGAAATGTTTACGTCGATTATTAAACATCTCATTTATAACATAGCTTTGTTTGTTTCGGTTTAGCCAAGTTCGTAACTTGCTTTGACCGTTCTCATTTAGTGCACTTTCCGGGTTTGAGTGTATTAACACGCTCTTCCCGTGCACATTTATTTCCATTTCTTTCACTTACATAGAATAAGATCTACTGAAATAAATAATTAATCCTTACCGGACGATCGATCAAGCTTGAACCGAACACTTTGTTGACAACCTTAAGCTCTGATTACCAACTTGTAACACCCGTTTAATTTTACTTGAATTTAATAATAATTCACACCATTTTAAAAAAGTAGTCTAGTTATAACATGGAATTCATAAGAAAGGTCAAGTGTGGAAAAACCTTAGTCAACTATCGACTAAGTTAAAACATTCAAAAGTTGTGTAACAATTTGTTTACACCACATAAACATAGACTATTAAAGGTTAAAATATTGCGGAAGCTTCAAAAGTCGTGTTCGGTTCTTCGACATATGCTTGACCGTCATCCGAAAGATTCCACATCGCCACCTAGAGTCAAAACCACTAAAACATTAGTTTTGACATTTTTATATAGTATATAAACACAAGATCTGACATCGAAATGTGATAAATTAAATACAAGTTTTTCTGGGCTCCACCGTAACTTACGGTGTCATCGTAAGTTACGGTAGGTCCTGGAACCTTCTGGTCCACCGTAAAACAGGAGAAACCCACCGTAAACACTTGACCTCTACCGTAAGTTACGGTAACTTACGGTAGTCCCTGGAATTCTATATTTTTGTTTGAGTTGTTCATTACACTCAAACCCAAATCTCGGATTTCCTTTTTTTTTCTAGCATATCACTACGTCAATTTCTCGTATTTCAAATATGTTATTTATTAACCAGTAACAAAGATCAATCCATCATATTTCGGAGCACTAACCATGCCTTACTTGATTATTCGACCCGTTTGGCTCATCTACGGAATCCTCCATTATGATGACTACCAATGATAATTAACCAAGTCTTATTATTCAATATAGAGACATCATCGCTTTACATTAACATAACTTTTGTTCTACGACTCAACTACACATATACAAGTTATCAAAATTTAACCAATGTAACGGGTCAAGTTACATACCTTTAGTGCACGCCTTTCAAACGCAAGTCGCCACCGGCTTGTCCGCTTGGAGCTCCGGTATCCTTTCCTATTGAGTTCCACGAAAACACATTTAGAACTCTTTTTAATTCACAATTCGCATATTTTGCCTAGACATCACAATCATACGGTTTAGCTCAAATTTTCAGATTTAAGCCTTCTTTGAGGCATTTATGCGAACACCTTAAGGGCAGAATTTTAATTAGTTCATTAACAAGTTCATGACTTGTCATCTAACCTGAATTTTCATAAATCAAGCTATCTAACATACATATTTGCCCTTAAAATGCTGAAATAGCTTTACATAAGTCAAATTACACTAGAAAAATCCCAAATTTCCTAGTGCTTATCAATTTCTACATAACCCACTAATCACCTACAGTGGTGTTCATGGATTCTACTAAAATTTCACATGTTTTCAACTTGTATTCGTCTAGGGTTTGTCCTTAGACATTATATTGTTTCTATTTCATCATAAAACAAACATGCAACATGAATTTCAGATAATTCCCAATTTCATGAGAATTTCAAACAAAGAATTAGCATCGAATTTTACATACCTTGTAACCCCCTTGTGATGAGGATCACTAATCTATGTTCGGATTTTGATTTGGGTCAGAATTTAGCCTTCAATTGATCAAATTTCATGATGAACTAGGGTTTTTTGAGAGTGGGGTGTCGCCCCCTGTTGTTCCTGATCGACCAGACTCCTCATATGGGGAGTTTGGGTTTGTTTTTATTAAATACATAATATAAGTTTCAATTTTAACACTATTGGCCCCTCCACTTTTGTTTAATATATAGTTTTGGTTATTTAACCTATTTCAAGTTATTTCCAGGCTTGTAGTTAACTAGGTTATAATTTTTTTTCCTAGTTGAACTATTTTTGTTTATTTAAACTTTATAATTCTAATATAAAGTTTTACATTTTTGGGGTGTTACAAGTCCACCCCCCTTAAAAGGGTTTCGTCCCCGAAACCGAAGTACGTACCAAATAATGTAGAGTGGAGACGTCGCATCTCCTCTTCGAACTCCCACGTATTGTCCGAACCCTTCCTATGCTCCCACTTGATCTTGACTTGATCGATTTGTTTATTTCGCAATTGTTTCTAGCATTCCATCACCACATTTCTTATCCTATAATCTCCCACCACAACTGTATTTATGGTGAGTTTAATGTGGTGATCTATATAAACCAAATTTTACCTCTCGAATTATTATTTTACGGCAAAAACTCAAATAGAGCCATTTGACTAATATAATACCTCTTTCAGCTTCTATACTTATTCTAAGTATTTACCTATTTCATAAAACTCGTTTCCAAACAACCTTTAAAGGTTGTTTGTTCGAATTAGGTAACAAGGGCGTTTTGGTCCTTTTTAGTCTTTCAATTACGACAAGGTCTTTTGAGAGCATGTTTGACCCATAATTCTCCTTTTGAGTTATGATCTTGTTTGAAAAGTCATTATGCTTTTCGAAACGCCACGACCCTCTTTTAAAACATTCAGTTTACCCATTTAAGTAACCCATTGTCTATCTAAGACTTCATTTAATGCTCATTGAACCTTACGTTCTAAATGAGTAATTACTCTATTACACATACCTGGCTCGGGTCAATGTATTGACCTGTTTTAATACCTTGCTATAATATTCGCTAAATAATAGCGATGCAAATATCATTTCTACATTTATTCCTGAAATCATAAAACTCGACAATAATCATTAGTCGCTATTATCAAAATGTGGTATCTTCACCCTTTGACCCGTTTGGTCTAAATGACCGATTTTATTAGCGAGATGACATGTATTTTCATCTCGACTATATGACTCGCTCCGATTTACATCGTGCGGTCGTTTTACTTATAATTCATTTCTTAACACTTTTCGACCTATTAAGGCTTACTTCATAAGTGTCTTTTAAAACCAATAGTTATGGTCGACGCGTGACCAATTTTACCGTTTTACCCTTATTGTTTTGGTTTAGCTTATAAGGTAATCATTTAAAAGTTCATTTTCCATTTGTCATAAAATGATCGAATTACCAATTTAACTCCTTTTAAACCCCCCACATGGTTTCTTGTCATACTCAACTATCTTGTTCCATACGTCTACACGCCGAAACATCATACCTCAACTATGTATTTATCTTATTCGTAACTAATACGATAGAGAATATTCTAAAATATAAGACTAGTGTAAGCCATACTTACTTGACGCTAGTTTTATATTAACAAGCGCTCTACCTAGGTCACAGTGTTATTTAGGCTACAACTTGTTTTATTGCCTAAACTAATTGGTCACCATTCTACCTCATACCTCGTCATTCGGGTATGCAATATTGCCGTCATCGGCCCTTTTGTGTGTTTATACTTCCATATCTAGTCATTTACACTATAACGTGATTACATTCTATATTACTTTTGTGTCCGTGATCACATCACGCCATGTTTAGTTTTTACCTTGACCTTAGTCTAAGGCTACACTCATTTCCTTTCGGATTATCTTCCCGACTCTATGACTTCTTATGTGTCCTTTGTGTCGATTTATTTTACTCATGCCGTTATTTGGTTTATGCCTCTATTTCCTTTCAACCCGTTACCCGGTTTCTAGATTTTGATGTTTTTAACACTCCATTTTCATTGGTTTGCATTTTCCCTTTCATACTCTTTTATGACCTATCCCATAGATTCAATAATATTTCACGCTTTCATTATCCAGGTTGCGCTTACTTGGGATATCAACCACTATACTTTATTCAACCCGCCCAACATTAAAGTAGTTGAACATAACTATCGAATTTTCTGTTTTTGCAAAATTTTATCGTTTTCTCAGTCATAACTCTTAATCCGAGTTTCTTGACTTTTAATTCGCGTTCTCGACTGTTGGTTATGCATTTATCTGAAAACATACCAATTAATTGAGTATTTTATCGATATTATTTTCATAGCAACCCTTCCGGCATTCATTAAGACTTTGTTTCTCGATTTATTTGGTCGTATCAGCAAAATCCACCGCTTTTACCCAACCAAGTCTTTTATTCTTTCACTCGCCTGGTTTGACTTGTTCGCGTGAGTTCCATCGCCTATGACAGTCAACTTTATCCTTTCCCTTGGGCTCATTATCTTAATGTAATATGCTCCCCTTATCAGGCTTCCATTTACTTTTATTATCAAGCACTTTACTTAATTATTTCGTGCACCACCCTTCTTTTGTCAGCGACCCTTAGGTCTGTTTCTTTTACAAATGTCCCGAAGGCCCATGTCTCAAGTCTTATTTGGTAAACTACTGTTATTGTTATTCAGCCTTTGGGGTTTACTCGTTCTTATTCTAACGCTTTCATAATGTTTGTCTTACTAATTCTTTTACATATTCACCCTCATCAAGGTGATTATCGTTTTTCCTCAGGAGGAGTTTATTAGTAACATGTTACTTGGGTATCTACCCATACCCGAGCTTTTAAATCCAAATTTATTGGTATTTCATTATTTACAGGAACAAATATTACATATCGTCCATTTAGTTTCTTTTTCGAGGATATTCTTATCCAAATCTTAATCTCTTGATTTCTGACTTTAACCCATTGTTACAATAACAAAATCAATTCATTTCATGTTATTGTTTCATATCGTTGTATGGAATTTATCCACATCGTTTGTTGACATAAACGATGTTTCTATCTGTTTCATTTAGTTTGGCTTAGTCTATAACCATGTCCTTGTCATCTATTACTATTGTAAACTCCCAGGGTTCGGATGTTATTACACTCCTCCCTATTATGACGTTTTATCTTTCATTACGTTCTCGGGTTCGAGTGTGCGCGCACCCCTTCCCAAGGCAATACTTATCATGATCATTTTTACCTCGATGCTCAACGCACAATTTCAGCACCTTTTATAAACAATAGAACTTTTATTATTACCTCTTTCTATTATTATTATTATTTTTTTGGCCTTGGTAATTTCGTTAACACTAATGTAGAATGTCAAATAAATCGATATAGAACAAACGATTTGTTTGCACTCGTAATAATTAAAATTCATGCTGAAATTTAATTTACAAGAGTATACCTGAAACGACATCAGGTTCAGCTTTAGCCTCCGTGGCTGTTATATAAAAAAACCTTGTCCTTGATTTCTGGGCATCAGACTTTGTGTCGGTTGTGCCCTTGATTCCAAGCCTCTCTGGACATTTAGACATTTTATGTCTTGGCTTACCACGTGTACCCTTGTGAATTTTTCCACAAAATCTACACTGATGTAACACACTTTTTGTAACTCCCTTCTTGGGAGCTTTATTAGACTTGGACTTCCTTACGGATCTTGGATTCATATTAAACCCCCTCCTTTCTTCTATTTCTTGTAGTATGCTGTCTTTCAATTCAGCCATCATATCGTTCACCACCGGCACAATTGTGGTTTGTAATCTATCAATATACTGTGATAGACTATTTTCTAGAGCTTTTCCGACCTCCTCGGAAATCTTAGCTTTCATATGTTCAGTCAATTGAGATGTCGAATCATCTCCGGTTACTCCGGACATTTCTTTAACTGAAACATCCATCACGATTTATCAATAATTATTTAATTTATTTCCATCTTATTATACGGAAATTTATATCACTCTTACTCAATCATAAATAATGTGTTATTCTTTTTCAGTTTGGTCAAGTATATATTTTGCCTTACCTTTCTTACTTAGTGTATTTTCCCGGGTTCGAGCGTATTCATACACTCCTCCCATCTTTCCGTCATCTTTGAAATTGAAATGTTTACGTCGATTATTAAACATCTCATTTATAACATAGCTTTGTTTGTTTCGGTTTAGCCAAGTTCGTAACTTGCTTTGACCGTTCTCATTTAGTGCACTTTCCGGGTTTGAGTGTATTAACACGCTCTTCCCGTGCACATTTATTTCCATTTGTTTCACTTACATAGAATAAGATCTACTGAAATAAATAATTAATCCTTACCGGACGATCGATCAAGCTTGAACCGAACACTTTGTTGACAACCTTAAGCTCTGATTACCAACTTGTAACACCCGTTTAATTTTACTTGAATTTAATAATAATTCACACCATTTTAAAAAAAGTAGTCTAGTTATAACATGGAATTCATAAGAAAGGTCAAGTGTGGAAAAACCTTAGTCAACTATCGACTAAGTTAAAACATTCAAAAGTTGTGTAACAATTTGTTTACACCACATAAACATAGACTATTAAAGGTTAAAATATTGCGGAAGCTTCAAAAGTTGTGTTCGGTTCTTCGACATATGCTTGACCGTCATCCGAAAGATTCCACATCGCCACCTAGAGTCAAAACCACTAAAACATTAGTTTTGACATTTTTATATAGTATATAAACACAAGATCTGACATCGAAATGTGATAAATTAAATACAAGTTTTTCTGGGCTCCACCGTAAAACAGGAGAAACCCACCGTAAACACTTGACCTCTACCGTAAGTTACGGTAACTTACGGTAGTCCCTGGAATTCTATATTTTTGTTTGAGTTGCTCATTACACTCAAACCCAAATCTCGGATTTCCTTTTTTTTTTCTAGCATATCACTACGTCAATTTCTCGTATTTCAAATATGTTATTTATTAACCAGTAACAAAGATCAATCCATCATATTTCGGAGCACTAACCATGCCTTACTTGATTATTCGACCCGTTTGGCTCATCTACGGAATCCTCCATTATGATGACTACCAACGATAATTAACCAAGTCTTATTATTCAATATAGATACATCATCGCTTTACATTAACATAACTTTTGTCCTACGACTCAACTACACATATACAAGTTATCAAAATTTAACCAATGTAACGGGTCAAGTTACATACCTTTAGTGCACGCCTTTCAAACGCAAGTCGCCACCGGCTTGTCCGCTTGGAGCTCCGGTATCCTTTCCTATTGAGTTCCACGAAAACACGTTTAGAACTCTTTTTAATTCACAATTCGCATATTTTGCCTAGACATCACAATCATACGGTTTAGCTCAAATTTTCAGATTTAAGCCTTCTTTGAGGCATTTATGCGAACACCTTAAGGGCAGAATTTTAATTAGTTCATTAACAAGTTCATGACTTGTCATCTAACCCGAATTTTCATAAATCAAGCTATCTAACATACATATTTGCCCTTAAAATGCTGAAATAGCTTTACATAAGTCAAATTACACTAGAAAAATCCCAAATTTCCTAGTGCTTATCAATTTCTACATAACCCACTAATCACCTACAGTGGTGTTCATGGATTCTACTAAAATTTCACATGTTTTCAACTTGTATTCGTCTAGGGTTTGTCCTTAGACATTATATTGTTTCTATTTCATCATAAAACAAACATGCAACATGAATTTCAGATAATTCCCAATTTCATGAGAATTTCAAACAAAGAATTAGCATCGAATTTTACATACCTTGTAACCCCCTTGTGATGAGGATCACTAATCTATGTTCGGATTTTGATTTGGGTCAGAATTTAGCCTTCAATTGATCAAATTTCATGATGAACTAGGGTTTTTTGAGAGTGGGGTGTCGCCCCCTGTTGTTCCTGATCGACCAGACTCCTCATATGGGGAGTTTGGTTTTGTTTTTATTAAATACATAATATAAGTTTCAATTTTAACACTATTGGCCCCTCCACTTTTGTTTAATATATAGTTTTGGTTATTTAACCTATTTCAAGTTATTTCCAGGCTTGTAGTTAATTAGGTTATAATTTTTTTTTTCCTAGTTGAACTATTTTGTTTATTTAAACTTTATAATTCTAATATAAAGTTTTACATTTTCGGGGTGTTACATAAACTGTCCAACCCCCTGAGCGGTTGTATCTTCCAGAAGACTCAGTAGCAGCTGTAGAAGCATCCACATCACCAGTTGAGTCATTGTAATGATACACATTACGTGAGCAGGTGGTAGATGAGAACTATCGTTCTCCTCCCCACAACTCTTCTCACTATGTGTTCAAAATTTAAAACTGAGAAAAACGTCATGTTCGAAAAAGTCCCGAATAATCTTCTTGTCCAGTGCACGTAAACTGCTTCATAATCTCTCAAACTCATTTAGTAAAAACAGCTTCATACTCTCTCACAAGTTACATTTGTTGCTGGGTAATTTAAACATCATATTTGATTGTCTTCATTCGAACAGAAGGTGTTTCAATACTTAGACATACCATTCTCTATTTCTTATAGCAAAACACAAAGACCCACTTCTAAAAATCGAATTTCATTTAAAATTGATGTTAAAAACAACGAAGATATTGAAGATTGCAAACAAAAAAAGCGAACTTCTTCAACATTGCTATTAAAATAAGAGAACTTCATTAAGATCTATGTTCAAATCAGCGAGCCTTTGAAGATTGCCCTTCAATTCAGTGAGGTTCTTCAAGATTGCCATTAATATCAGCGATCTTCTTCAAGTTTGTGGTTGAAATCAGCGATGTTCTTCAAGATTGTTCATCAAATCAGCGAGGTTCTTCAAGATTGTTCATCAAATCAGCGAGGTTCTTTTAAATTCGTTGATTTAATCAGCGAGGTTCAGTGTTTGTCAGGGAGGTCTCAGCTTTACCAGGCTTTTGGCAGAATCCTTGTGAAGCTTCGCTGATCTTATTGGCGAGCTACCTAAAGGTGCTTTTTTTCTTGCATAATACCTAATATCACTCTTTAGGGACTCAAACCCCCTACTTCTGCAAAAAACTTGAAATCTTAAAGCACTTCAGAGTTATGATACCTGTAATGAGCAACATTAGCTTTGCGTTCTTCGGTACACAAATAGGATGTTAACTCACATATGGATTGTTGTGTGTCATTCCCTTTAGAATTTTTGAAAGTGACGTTTAGATTAATTCTTTAAGGTTAATTAATAATAATAATAAATATCTAATAAGTAAAATAAAAAAGTTATTTATATAATAATAAAAAAAACAAGACTGTATTTTTGTATTTTTTTGAATTTTCTATTTTTTTGAATTTTTATAATTTTCAAGAACTAAAAAAAAAAACTCAAACCATAAACATACCTAGTGTAACATACAATTACATTTGTAATGGGATCAAAATCGTTTTCAAGCAGATCAAGGAACATTTTTTAGCGTGAACTTATTCAAACTGGTCTAAGTGACTGCCAATATATTAGTCAACTTAAACTTTAACGCCCAATTTTCAATTTTTCAACTTCGTCATATACTTAAGGTATATTATACTATAATACCCGTGTGTCCAATTTCATGACATACCCCGCGATCAACGTATGCACAACATTTCATTGTAGCAGGTGAGTATACTAGAATCTGTTGGTAATTTTAGTGTTATCAACGGTTTTAGGGTATTGGATTAACTTGTCAATCGAGGAAATGATGTTAGAGATTAAACGAGTTTGGTGATGCGGGAGTGCGGGCTCAATTTAATTCTAATATTATTTGAGTTTATTATGTAAATTACATTGCCTAATTAGTTTGTAACTAACGTTTTTAAACTTAATATTTATTTTATTATTAGTACTTTGTCCATTACATATTTTGGACTTGATATATTATATCCAGTAAATCAAAAAGGCATTTTAAAAGTTTTAGTCCATTAGACTTTGGGCCAATAATGGTTGACTAAAGCAAGTTATATTCGGCCAATAAATGTTTTAAAAAGAAGTCCACTATATGATTTTTAAGTAGGCCATGTGCCCATGTATGATGGCTGGGAATTTTTTTTTTTTTTTAGTCTCTCGATTGAATAGAACAGGGATACGCACAAAAAAGAAAAAAGAGACATACGACAGTTTCTGTGGTTACTGTGTGCGATCTTCTTATCACATAAACATCAAATTCAATTCCTTCAAGAGGTCTCTGTCTAATCCGATAAATCATTGCGTGTAACCCGCAAATAGGTTTATCTGATAGTTCTCATACGATTCAAAGATTAATCCAGGTTTTATCATAACTTTTGTAATTTCAATTCAGGTTCCAGGTTTGTTAATTTCTTTGAAACTACTTGTTCTAGACCAATTATACAACAGAATCATCCTTTGATTTACAACACCAAATAGAAACCAACAAATCCTCAACACATAAACCCTCAAATATTTCAATCACACTAGTCACCAATAGCTCTTCTTTCTATTTCAACGAAACACACCAACAAACTTCAAACGTGGTTCTAGAAAGGTACAACTAGAAAGCGATGTAACAGTGGTATATTGATGAACTCACGGTGTGACGCTGTGGTTGTTGTCCGAGTTTGTAGTCGGGTTTTCATTAAGACGGTTAAAAATGATGGTTGTCGAGTTGATGGTAGTTTGTCGAGAGAAGGTTTGGAATTGATGGTGGTTATTGAGATTGGTCGGAGGTGAGGATGACGGTGGTGAAAGCGGCGGTTGTTAGGTGGTGTTGCAGGTAGAGGGGTGATAGGTTTTCGAAAGTTGAAGTGATGATTGTGGACGACAGAAAGAGAAGTGACGGAGCGAGAGAGGGAAGGGCGGCGGCGACTGACGGCGGAGCCGTCAGTACGACGATTAGCAGCGGCAACGATAACCTCCGGGTAAGCTTCGAACACCTATCTTCCTTGATTTTTTTTCGATCGGTAAATGGTTTCCGTTAAGGTTTCATCTTCTGATTTTCCTTTTTTATGCGATAATGATGATAATGACGACGATGATCGATGATGATGAGGTTCCCAACTGAGTTCATGTTTCTATCACAAGGGAAAGTTACTTTTTTGATATCACAGTTCTGATACTGAATTAATGTTACATGTTACAACAAATTCAATTGGTTAATTATTAGAACGCTAAACACACAATATAAGGCTAGACGGTATGGTGAACGTCCTCCAGCCGTTCAGGAACGGCGTCGGTCCAAACACCGTGCCGCCCCCCGTCCTCGTCCTCCCCGTCGCATGCAAGCCGTTGGAGACGGAGCACAAAATGACAAATCTTTTGCATTCTCCCATGTGTTGTTGACCGTTTGAAAAAAAAATTCCAGTTTCAAAAAAAAACCAAGCGACTACTTTTTAAACATTTACCAAATTCCAACCAAATATTATAAATATTCACCACTTTTACATCATTTTTCACATCTTTTTACCCACTATAATCTCATATCTCTCTCACATTTTATAAAACATTCTTCCCTTTTTTATATAAACTCAACGTTTTTATATCATTTTGTACCTACTACCACCACATCTCTCTCTCAAAATTAATCATGTCTTCACCTTCTTCACTTTCTTCATCTTCTTCGTTGACGTGGTATTCATCATCTTCGGGCGAGAATGACGTATTTTTAGAAAACATGATTATGTACGCGGCTAAGATCTTCATGGCGGATGATGAAAACTCTGAAGCGTCGTCACAATGGCAAACTAGACGAGCAAAATTAAACCGAGACAAATGAGGTACTTTATTTTTTTTACCGTATGTTTATTTAAATTTAAAAATGAATTTTATAATGAATTTGATATATTTTTCGTTTTAAATATATAGCCGCCCATGATAAACTAGGCCGATTATTTTGCCGACGGACCCGTGTACACAGACGAGATGTTTCGACGTCGGTTCCGAATGAGTCGTCGACTTTTTTTACGTATCGCAGACGACATGGCCCTGTCTGATCTGTTTTTCGCACTGCGATACGACGCTAGGGGCAAAGGGGTTTCACTACTTTACAAAAATGTACGTCAGCCATTCGCCAACTGGCATATGGGTACGCACCCGATGCATTAGACGAGTATTTAAGGATATCCGAAAGAACCACACGTTTATGTTTGCACAGGTTTTGCGAATGGGTCGTCAAATTATATAGCAATAGATACATGCGGAAACCAAACGCAAACGACGTTCAAAAATTATATCAAGCACACAAACAAAGACATGGTTTTCCAGGAATGCTCGGGAGCATTGATTGCATGCACTGGCTGTGGCAGAACTGCCCTACTGCCTGGCAAGGTCAGTATACTCGAGGAGATCATGGTCATCCCACTATTATTCTAGAGGTTGTTGCGTCACATGATCTCTGGATCTGGCATGTTTTTTTGGTCTACCTAATTCGCTTAATGACCTTTACCAGTCTCAGATATTTGACGATATAGTGGCGGGAACAGGTCCAGACACAAGTTTTACGGTTTCGGGGGTGGAATACAGGCGGGGTTACTACCTTGCAGATGGAATATACCCAACGTACCCGACAATCGTTAAAACTATTCCACACCCGACAGACGATAAAAGAAAAAAAATTGCTGAAGTATCAAGAGGGTGCGAGAAAAGATATTGAACGGGCTTTTAGGGTTCTACAAAAAAATGACATATCATTGAACATCCAGCACGTTCGGCTACACCAAAGAGGTTACGACACATTATGTACGCTTGTATCATCCTTCATAACATGGTCATTGAAGACGAAGGTAGAGCGATAAGCGAGTACGATGAAAACGCGTCTACCAGAAATTATGTTCCAGTTAGTTTGGGACAACAAGATTTGAACCGTTTCTCTCTACGTAACGAGTACACACATCATAACCTACAAGCGAACTTGGTGGATTACATTTGAAACAACGCTCAAAACGAACCAGACGACCACATGCAGGATGAAGACTAGTAGGTTTTTAAATATTTTTTAATGCTTAGGATTTTTTTTTAGTTTATGTTTTTTTAAGTTATTAGGCTTTTTTTATAAAGTTTATGTTTTTTTTAACTTTATGTAATTTTGTTTAATATTAATGAAAATATTTTCTAATTTTATTTGTTAAATGTTAAAAAAATAGGATGTTAAAAAAAACAACTAAAATGGTGGGGTAGGATCATCCTCCCATTTCCATTGTTTTTGTGGGATGGACCATACTAAAGAGGACTATGATGTGGTGCCTAGGTGACGAATCATCATCCAAGGGAGGATAGTCACCATATCATGTAGCCTAATAAGATGAGAGATAAACCTTAATCCAATTGTTTTATTTTTGTTTTTGGAGAGAAAATCCGTTCAAGTTATAATTTATAGATTCTTTTTACGAATTCAGTAGTAAGACCATGCGTAGTGGTAAGGGTAAATAATGCCCCACCTTTGGGCGTTTTTCGGTATGTGGCAGTACAGTCAGCAAGGGGCATTATTGGACGTTTTTTTCTAAAATGGGTGTAGTGGGGATGTGGGCGTTATGTTAAAAGGATGTAGAGAATTAGATAAAAATAAAAATAAAAAAACCAACAAAAAAAGCTATTGGCCAAAAAAGGAATATTAAATGTGATTGGCCATTCAAAATTGCTCCAAGTGTGATTTGAAAAACGCCAAAACATCAAAATTGACCAAACACGCCCAGGGGGTGGTTCCCCGGCGTGTTTGGGCAAAAAAAACGCCCCTTGGGCAACCACTACGCATGGTCTAAATATATATCGTTTGTACTTATTTCGTTCAGCTATCTTTGGTGAAGCGTTGGTCTTCAAGGGATAAAAAGAAACTTAGGGGCTGTTTGGTTAGCGCTGAATAAAACCATTCAGAGGTTCACCTCTGATTCGGCCAGAGGTGAAGGTGTTTGGTTGTGCCTCTTAATGGCAAACCTCTTAATGATTCAGTGCTGAATCATTCAGCAACTACAACATGCTGAATGAAAAAAAAGACAAGTGTTACCCCCATTCACCCTCCCTCATCCCTTTACCTCTCTCTCGATCAGAATTCCCGGCGACCGGAGCCGTGATTCCGGCTCCCCTTTCTTCTGTCCGGCTAGACACCCACATGTACGGCGACCACCACCATGTACGGCGGCGGTGCGGCGGCGGTGCGGCGGCAGTGCACCCACATGTATCCCCCTTCGATACCAACAAACTTACACACTCCCTCTTCACTCTACTCTCCTCTCTCTCTCTACTGTGAATACAGCCGACCACCACCATGTACGGCGGCGGTGCGGCGGAGCTGGGTAACGGGGAAGCTCCGACTCCAACAACGAACAAGAGATGATGATGATGATGATGGCGACGATTGAGGCGATTGACGACGATGGCGGTGGCGGAGAACTCAGCTCTGGCGATTGACGATGATGGCGGTGGCGGAGATCGGTGGCGGAGAACTCAGATCGTTCGGTAGGGAGAGAAAGGGGAAGGGGGGGGGGGGGTGATGAATACTGATGAATGATGATGATGATAGGGTTTTATATAAAAAAAATTCTATAATGGGTTTATTTTGTGGGTAGGGGTAAAAATGTCATTTTACACTGTCATTCAGATATGGAACCAAACAGCACTTTACTGGTTCAGCACTTACCCATTCAGACCCTCTTACCCATTCAGACCTCTTATTCATTCAGCACTTAATCTTTCAGAAGTTGCCAAACAGCCCCTTAAATCAATTAACTTGTTGTCTCTCCTAAAATCTCGATCATTGCAAGCTATGAAGACGCTCCTCCCTTGTTGTCAAGATGCGATCATTGTTCTAGACATGTGCTATAATTGGAGCTCCCTGCTCGTCCTCATCATCATATATCATCATCAGCCGATCAATATCTTCTTACAATCTTAGTCGTGGTATCAGTTTGTTGGTTTATTGGTTGATTCAAGTTGGGTCTTTGTTTTCTATCGGTTGATTTAATCATTCGATTTGTTGGTATTCATTTTGGTATTGACGATTTGTTACAATTCGACTTGTCTAATTGCATCCAACATATAATCAGTGATTTTATTCTTGTAATTCTTGTTCAATATTACAAAATCATTGATTTCTTGACACTTGTCAAGCCAAGTTGTTGTAAACTATTTAGTAAGCATTTCATGAAAAAGACCGATTTTTAAATTCTGTTGTATGCCTTTACAAAAGTTGAGCAGCAATTGTTTATAACTATCACTAATTAATAAGTTAGGTAATCAATAGTATGATGATTAAATACACTAAAAGTTACATCGTCATAAAACTGAAATCTTGTTGTATGATTTAAATTTACTCTTGCTTATTAAACATTTTTAATTTCGATATGTGTAAATAACTTTGATAAATATAATTAGCTATATATTAGAACTAGGTTATCACCCGGAAATTTTTCAGATAGGAAAATTTAATTTACAACAAATAAAAGTATAAAAATAACATTTTTAACATCTAAAGTATCCTCTTTTCCTTTTCTCCACCATAAATTTTTAATTCGGTTTCTTAAACTTTTTCTTGTTGTACAGAGTTGAAGATTTAAATTCCACAAAAACATTCTTAATCAAAAATTAAGATCAACCGAATTCAAAGTGATAAACATATACCTATTTATTCATGGAAAGTATTATTTAATTTCTTTAAAATCAACCGAATTAATTAATCTTTAAGATTGTCAAACAGAGTTGAAGATTTAAATTCCACAAGAGTAAATTGCCATTTTAGTCCCTGAGTTTTGTCCAAATTTGCCATTTTGATCCAAATAGTTTTATTTTCCCCCTTGGGTCCCTGACTATTACATTTTGTTGCCATTTTGATCACTTTGCCTAACTCCATCCAAAAACCCAGTTTGTAACAGGGGTATTTTGGGGATTTCCTTAAAAAATGTTTTCAGTTGCCATTTTGATCCAATTCCAAAAAATCAAAAAAATTCCAAAAAAATCAAAAAAATTCCAAACAATTCCAAAAAATAAAAAAAAATTCTAAAAATTCAAAAAAATCTAAAAAATTCAAAAAAATTTAAAAAAATTCAAAAAAATCTAAAAAATTCTAAAAAATCATAAAAATTCTAAAAAATTCTAAAAATCATAAAAAATTCTAAAAATCATAAAAATTCTAAAAAATCAAAAAAATTCTAAAAAATCCAAAAATCATTAAATGTTTCGGCACGAACCGTTTCGACCCGTACCGTTTCGAACCGAACCGTTTCGACCCGTACTATATCGAACCAAACCGTTTCGACGCGAACCGTTTCGAACCCGTACCGTATCGAACCGTACCGTTTCGACGCGAACCGTTTCGAACCGTACCGTTTCGACCCGTACCGTATCGAACGGAACCGTTTCGACGCGAACCGTTTCGACACGAACCGTTTCGACCCGTACCGTTTCGAACCCGAACCGTTTCGACGCGAAGCGTTTCGACCCGTACCGTTTCGACCCGTACCGTTTCGAACCGAACCGTTTCGACACGAACCGTTTCGACCCGTACCGTTTCGACCCGTACCGTATCGAACCGAACCGTTTCGACGCGAACCGTTTCGGACCCGAACCGTTTCGAGCCGAACCGTTTCGACGCGAAGCGTTTCGACCCGTACCGTTTCGAACCGTACCGTTTCGACGCGAACCGTTTCGAACCGAACCGTTTCGACGCGAACCGTTTCGAACCCGAACCGTTTCGAACCGTACCGTTTCGAACCCGAACCGTTTCGAGCCGAACCGTTTCGAGCCGTACCGTTTCGACGCGAACCGTTTCGACGCGAACCGTTTCGAACCGAACCGTTTCGACCCGTACCGTATCGAACCGAACCGTTTCGACGCGAACCGTTTCGAACCCGAACCGTTTCGAACCGTACCGTTTCGAACCCGAACCGTTTCGACCCGTACCGTTTCGAGCCCGAACCGTTTCGAGCCGAACCGTTTCGAACCGTACCGTTTCGACGCGAACCGTTTCGAACCGAACCGTTTCGACCCGTACCGTATCGAACCGAACAGTTTCGACGCGAACCGTTTCGAACCCGAACCGTTTCGAACCGTACCGTTTAGAACCCGAACCGTTTCGAGCCGAACCGTTTCGAACCGTACCGTTTCGACGCGAACCCTTTCGAACCGAACCGTTTCGACGCGAACCGTTTCGAACCGAACCGTTTCGACCTGTACCATATCGAACCGAACCGTTTCGACCCGTACCGTATCGAACCGAACCGTTTCGACGCGAACCGTTTAGAATTATTTAGATTTTTTAGAATTTTTATGGTTTTTTAGAATTTTTTTGATTTTTATATTTTTTTGAATTTTTTAGATTTTTTATGATTTTTTAGAATTTTTATGATTTTTTAGAATTTTTTAGATTTTTTAGAATTTTTTAGATTTTTTTGAATTTTCTAGATTTTTTAAAATTTTTTGAATTTTTTGGAATTTTTTAGATTTTTTATGATTTTTTAGAATTTTTATGATTTTTTAGAATTTTTTAGATTTTTTTGAATTTTCTAGATTTTTTAAAATTTTTTGAATTTTTTGGAATTTTTTTGATTTTTTGGAATTGGATCAAAATGGCAACTGAAAAGGTTTAAATTGAAAAGAGTAACTGGGTTTTTGGATGGAGTTAGGCAAAGTGATCAAAATGGCAACAAATGTAAAAGTCAGGGACCCAGGGGGAAAATAAAACTATTTGGATCAAAATGGCAAATTTGGACAAAACTCAGGGACTAAAATGGCAATTTACTCATTCCACAAAAACATTCTTAATCAAAAGATTTGTGTAGATAGTGAAAAAATTATATATAGAGCAAACTCCCATTTTGGTCCATGTGGTTTGGGCACTTTTGCCATTTTAGTCCAAATCTTAAACTTTTTAAATCGGGGTCCCTGTGGTTTCACTTTTATTGCCATTTTAGTCCAAAATTCAAAAACCCCCTTTTTGACTGTTGCAACCTGTCTATTTTGTCTTTTTGTTTAGGGGCATTTTTGTCCATCTGATTTTAATATAACATATTAATAATTAATAAACTAAATTAAATATATTTAATTCATTTATACCCTTATTTAACCATCATCTTCCCAATTTAACCATCATCTTCCAAAAAAAAAAAGACAAATCTTCATTCATTATGTGCTTCTTCGATTAACAACCCCAAATCTTCATTCATTATTCATCGTTCTGCAAATCAAACAGGCAATTCAGGGACCAAATTATCCGAACAATTACTCCGATACTAACTAACGCAACAATTCCGTATCATCAACATCTAGGTCTATTATCATCCATCCTCTACAGAATCTCAAATTGACCCTTAAAACTGAAAATACATACCCGATACCTAAATTGCAAAATCAGACACAGATCTCACATCCACAAACCCTAAAACCCTAAAACCCAAATCCCTCAAAAACCCATTAAAATTGGTTCAAGAAAGCTTACATGAGATCTTAAAACAGATTCCCGACCTTAACAGGCAACCTGACATTCTGATAAACCCTAATCTCACCACCCAATAGGGCTGTTCAAAAAGCTCGCGGCTCGGAGCTCGCTCGAAGCTCGCTCGGATTTAGCTCGGAAAAAGCTCGCTCGATTTGGCTCGGTTTAAAAGTGAGCCGAGCCGGCTCGGTTAGAAAGTGAGCCTAGCTCGGCTCGGCTCGTAATGAGCCGAGCTGGCTCGGTTCGGCTCGCTTTGTAGCTCGGCTCGTTTTAGCTCGAATTATTTTACTTATAATAAGTTTTAATTTTATATACATTATAATATATTACAAAAAAACTGATTATTATTTACATGTATATAGGTTTGTAATTTGATATTTATGGCATATTTGAAGATTGATTACCATACTAATGAACTAATATTGTATTTTATTGAAATTAAAACTTATTTTGCGTTGTTAAACTTGATTTTGGTTTGAATTGTATTAGGTTGAACTTATTTTGAATATATTCTTTTAAATTATTGAATAATATTTTAGGCTATTAAATTTTAAGAGGTATATATTGATTTTTTTTATAAAATCGAGCCAAACCAAGCCGAGCTAGCTCGGTTTAAAACCAAGCCGAGCCCGAGCTTAGATTTTCAGCTCGGTTTCAAATCCGAGCCGAGCCAGCTCGGTTTATAATCGAGCCGAGCCCGAGCTTAGCCTGGCTCGGCTCGGCTCATGAACAGCCCCACCACCCAACCCTGCAATCACGATCACCAAACCCCATGTCGTTGATCGGATATTGTTGTTGGGGGTTGTAGTAGCGGCACCTATGCCTAACAGCAACGAACCATCATCAGACTCATGACCGGAGAGAGTGAGTTGCCAGAGGGAGAACCTCCAGCGCCGCCATCACTATCATCAATATCATTAACGACAACCACAACACCAGTCATCATTATCTTCGTCAACAGGTCGCCAGAAAAATGAGAGATGAAAACGATCACAAACCCTAGCATCGAGTTAGTGATGAAAACGATAAAATCAGGTACGGCGGAGATGATGCTTGTAAAGATGATGCTTCCATGGCTGCCACCTTCACTGTTCTTGAATCTTGATCACTGTTTCACCTCAAGAATACACCTTTTGAAGTGGGTCTGTTTTAGGGCACTGAAGAGGTGGTGCTTGTGGGGGTGGTTGTGGTGTGGGGTGGGTGTTGATGGTGGCGGTGGTGAGAAGGAGGAGGAGGTGGCGGTGGTGGTGTTGCCTGTGGCGGGAGAGAGGAGAGAGGGAGAGAGAGACAGGGGTGGTAGTGTAGTGGTGGTGCGGTGGGGATGGTGGTGGTGCAGTGGTGGTGTTAATGGAGGGGGGAGGAGGTGGCGGTGGTGAGAAGGGGGAGAGAGTGGCAGTGGTGGTGATGGGGAAGATGATGTGCTTTTATAGGGTGATTTATTTAGTCTTATTATTTTTAATAAATAATCAGTTATAATAAAACAAAAATGACAAAATTACCCCTGAGGAAAAGGACAAAACATGAGGGTTTAATTCGGGGAACCTGGTCTGATTTCACTTTTGGACCAAAATAACAACAAAATTGAAACCACAGGGACCCAGATGCAAAAGGTTTGAGATTTGGACTAAAGTGGCAAAATTGCCCAAACCTTAGGGACCAAAATGACAGTTTACTCTTATATATACAATAAACACGATAAATAGTAACAAAAATAATTGGTTCAATTAATTTGATTAGTTTGAAGAATCATTTATAATCAAGATGGTTATCAAATTTTATACTTATATAAAATGGGCGTGAAGTCTACAATAAAGTAGGGATGAGATTTTTTACCGAAACTGGTACCGTATCGGTACCGTACCGATCATAAACGGTACCGGTATCGTTAATAGATTTTTCGAAATTCGGTATCGGTAAAAAACGGTATCGGTACCGGTATTTTTCGGTAAATACCGGTATTAATACCGAATTTAATAATGACTTTATGTATTTTGCTATTATGTTACCGTACCGTACCGATCCCATTATGAAGTTATATTTTCTTGAATATTATTTTATAAAAACCAATATCAAATTTCTTTTGTTTGGTTACTTTTAATCAATTATGATGATTTTTTAGACATGTTGGAATTTGGATGTTAAAAGTCGAACCCATGGATGTTTACCTTTTGATTTTTTTTGACTACTTAATATGTTTACCTTTTGTTTACATTCCTCTATATATTACTCTAGTTCAGTTAATAATGGATGGATGGGTTGCACATGAAGTTTTTTTAGGTAAAACAATGGATGACACCAAAGCGGTACCAATGTGGTAAAGTACCGAAATACGGGTACCGTACCGGTACTGAATCTATAAATACGGTACGGTAATCGGTATCCACATTTCCTCAATTTCGGTAATGGTATTTACGGTATCGGTACCGGTATGGTATCGATATCATACCAATCTCATCCCTACAATAAAGTAATGCATTGCCAAGGTTTGTAATTTAGTTTTTTTAACTGCTAAGTGTTACCTTTTTATTCCACCAAATCTAAACCAAGATATTCCTATTGCAAGGTGTTAAGGCATCTTGTTACACCAGGTTTACATCATATAAAAAATAGAGAAAAATGCCCAGATAGTCCCTGTGGTTTGCCTATTTTTCACCTTTAGTCCCTGACTTTCTAAAATTACAGCTATAGTCCCTAACTTTTGCAATTTCATTCTTGGATAGTCCATGGCGCGGATGGGGTTAGTTTTTTTGTGTTAAGTGGATGTGAAATGACTTAAATACCCTTACTAATAAAAAATGTTATTAATTATCTATTTAATTAATTAATTATCTAATACTAAAAGAAAATGAGACCCACCCCCACCCCACCTTACCCCCTCTCCCCTTTTTCTCTGTAACTTTTTCTCTGTAACTCCCACCACAACCATTCCACCTCCTTACCACCAAGCCACCGCCACCACCACAATAACAACACCCTGCCATCGCTGGTAACACCACCCACAAAAAAAAACTCCACACTATTAATTATCACTTAAACCCCCTAACAAAACACCAGCGCCACCGTGACTGTCACAGCCACCTCCATCACCATCGCCACGGCTGCCAATATCTCCGAACGCAACCGTGACAGAGTGTGACGGTGGTGTTCTCACAGTGCAGTAGACTGAGCTTTGTGACGTTTACTATGCAAATCGCGTTCCAAACCGCCTCTTTCAAATGCACCTGATGAGCCCGAAGACTCTCCTCCCGAAGCGAGATGTTGACCGGATTCCGGTGTAGAAGGCGCCGAAAAAGTGTGGAGTATCCAGGATCTGGTGCGGGTGGATCGGGATTGGGCGGCGAAAGAACGTGAATAGCGGTGGTGGCGGAGGAAATGCGACAGTGGCGGGGAGTTTGGTTGAAAAAATTGTGGTTGTTGCAGGTTTGTTTGATGACCATTGATGGTGATGATGGTGGTGATGGCTTGCTGGTGGAATGGTGGTGGTGGGAGTTACAGAGAAGAAGAAATAGAGAAAAAGGGGAGGGGTGGGGTGGGTCCCACTTTCTTTTAATGTTATATAATTAATTAAATAGATTATTAATAACATTTTTTATTAGTAAGGGTATTTAAGTCATTTCGCACCACCCTAACACCAAAAACTAACCCCCATCCACGTTAGGGACTATCCAAGAACGAAATTCCAAAAGTTAGGGACTATAGCTGTAATTTTAGAAAGTTAGGGACTAAAGGTGAAAATGGACAAACCACAGGGACTATCCGGGCATTTAACTCTAAAAAATAGGACCAAAATACATATTACAAAGCAAGCAATTACACAGATGGAAGCTACCCCTTCCATCTTTGCCTGTGTACGACCAAGTTATACAACTCCTTTATATCATCAAATAGCTTATGCATCGTCTTGCTCACATCATTAAAAACTTTATTATTTCGATTCTGCCAAAGTGTACACATGGTTAAAAAACCAATTGCTTGACGATCTTTTTCTTCCTCCCTTTGAAACCGGATTCATTGATCACATTAAGGGTTTCTGACACCGAATGCGTCCTTCATACACCTGGGATGTTTCCTGCTGCCATATACAATCCGTAACCGAGCAATGTATTAACACATGTGCAACGTATTCTTCAAGCGGCCCACATAGTTTGCAACTTGTATCGCATATTGGTACCCCTCTACTCCTCACGGAATCTGCTATAGGGATCCTACCTTCCAGTGCCTTCCAAACAAATAAATTCACCTTTGGTATTGCTATCTTGTTCCAAGAAAAAACACTTGCTGGTACATTCAAGTCAATTTGCCCTCATATTTCCTGCCTAACACTACAGAGTATCCAGGTTCCATCTCGTTCCTCCAACGCCATACATCGCAGTTGTTCGAAATACATGTTGTGATGAGTAATCCATTAAGGTTCCATCTTGTTCCTCTAGTTCCATACATCTATAATTTAGTTACATACATAACTTTACATTAGAACATACATCTTTGATAGCATGCTTTGTTATAACTTTCTTATAACGCCTATCATGTAAGCACTTTTTTTTGTGATTCATAGTAAAAGTCGAAAAGCATACCAATCTGTACATTTTTAATTTCATGAACATATGTAACATTCGAGAAGTTACACATATTCCCGTCACTTCCTTCCCAGGGCATACGCCACCAATGCTCCACTGCCCTGCATGGTTGATAAAACATACAATGTGAGCTTCACAAATAAAAAAATATAATTAACTTTCCTCTATAAGTTTAGAACCGAACTCACTTCTGTTTTCTTAGAACACTGGAAAATGGCAAAATGATTACTTTTCAAACTCAGTCACTGGAAGCTGGATTTTTATTTATTAGATAAACTGCATTTGAGTATAATTAAAACTTGACTGGGTCGAAACTACAATTAATAAACATTAAAACATTATCTTGACCTTTTTACAACATGTATAATGAATGAAGTTGTTGAACCATATAATCAAATGTATGTTGATGGACCAGACCAACTCATTCAAGTTTTTAAAAAAATAACCCTTGGCAATGAAGACACTTGACCTGCTGTCACCGAAAAACTCAGTAGATGCATCATCTTCATCGACATATCCAAAAATGCCCATGCGTTTGCCTTCTGATTCCTCCCTGTATTACAAAAGTACTCCACATAGTTATCATGAATTCAACGTATCATACATAAAAGGTTAGGGGAAAATAACATTTTAGGCCTCAAATAGAAGTGAGAATGTAACACACACTGTAGTTTGTTTCTCTAGAAAAAAGGAATTGGGACATCCAACTTCTAAAATTACTGAAAAAATTACCAAATATTAAATTTGTGTAGTTGAAAAACACACGATTAGCATCCACATGAACCGGATTTTAGAAACTAATACCACTACTAGAAAAGTGGTCATTTTGCTACGGAAATTTCCTACGCAAAAAAATGCGTCGCAAATTTTGACACATTTCCTACGGAAAAAAGACCTTGATTTTTTTGGCCAATTTGCGACACAATAGTGACAAAAATACTAATTCTAAGTATTGTGTCGGAAATGCGTAGCAACTTGCTACGCATTTACGACGGATGAATTATATTTGTATTTGAATTATATTTAAACGTTTAATTATTATTATTAACTATTGTGTCGGAAATGCGTAGTAACTTGCTACGCATTTCCAACGGAACTATTATTTATTTGTTAGAATTAGATTTATATCTTAAATTCATTTAAATATTAATTGTTGCGTCAGAAATGCGTAGCAACTTGCTACGCATTTATGACGGAATATTTCTTATTATACTTAGATTATATTTTAATGTTTAATCAACATTATTATTAATTATTGCGTAGGAAATGTGTAGCAACTTGCTATGTGATGGAAAATTTATTGCGTAGGAAATGTGTAGCAACTTGCTACGCATTTGTGACGGAAAATTTATTACCATATTTAAATATTTAACTAGTTTTATTATTACCATATTTTATTATTACCATACATCTCTTAATGCCCTTTCAATCATTACTATTCAGTTCATTTGCTCATCATTTGGCATTATAATATAAATGCCCTTTCAAAAATATATTGATAATTTATGTGCAACAATAATAAAACTCATAGATTCCAATTTTCAACTAAAAAGAATGTGATGGAGGCATGTGGTAAATAAATCACTTTCAAATATAAACATGTGAGCCAATCAAAATGCTGTGACAATCGGTAATTTACGGCTCTTAATTTCTCGCAAAACAAGCATTACGATAATAAATAGTGTTTAAGGCGAACGTTCCCTCTGTTCATGTTCTTTTATAAACTGTTCGCCGAACGTTTGGTTCGTTTGCAGCCCTAATTATTATATAACTATAATACATTTAATTGTTGTAAGTATGTTTTGGAATTAATAATTAAATCTTATTTGATAGTTGTAAATAAAAAGAATAACGAAACATATTTATACATTAGTACACTTTTTACTTTGTCAATATAACCTAAGATCTTTTTTACTTTCAACTTTAGTACACTATACTTTTCATATTTCGCAAAAATTTGTTTTACGTTTTGTTCTAAATTTTGCGAGTTAACATGACGCAACTTTCTTGTGTGGTTCAACGCATGACGTTTTGTTCTCCGCATTAACATTTCGCAACTTCAGTGTTGGTGGTCGCTAGCGGTGTTGTGGCCTTGGTGCTATTTGTCATGATTTTACGCCCCCACCGCAACGCGGGGGGCTTAATACTAGTTTATAACAAATTTAAGATTTAAAATCTAATTACATGACATATAGTTTACGAAAAATGTGATTTATAAAAAACTGGATATAATTTATGTGCCACCATATTAATAATAATAATATTTTTTTCATTAATTAACTAGTTAATAATAATACAAGTAATAGATTCCAATTTTCTAACTTATGAAAAGGATAATGGAGGCATAATGTTTTACACATAATTGAGCCAATCAAAAACTTTAGTTAAACTTCACATGAATCACCATCCTACGGTCCATTGCTCACCTAATATTCAATCAACGGATTAAAAATACCTCTAGAAACATAAAATCCTTATACCCACAAATATAATCAGAGACAAAAATTAAAAATCAAAATCTCTTCAAACACGCACAACCCAAGATCCCTGCCCCCACCCTTTTTGCTTCAGTTCAACCACCAGAATCACCCACACCTCCATCATCGGCGACCACTGTAGGCGGTGGTGGCGTGGTGGTGGTTGTCGGGTCGTTGTTCGAGCAAGCGAGAGAGAGAGAGGCAGAGAACGGGAGTGAAAGAGGAAGCCGGTATTTTCAAAAGATTGAGGTATGGCCCATACTGGAACAAAAGATTGAGTTTGTTGTACCATGGTTGTTGTAAGTGGAGCTAGAACAGTGGCGGTGGAGGTAGTGGTATTTTCAATATTTTCGATATTTTGGTTTCGATTTATATCGAAATCAGAAGGGAGTTTTCTTTTTCTATCGATTGAGCCGGCTGTTGATATTCCCAGCGGCCGGAAAGGAGCGAGCACCGACAGCAGCAGCCGCCGGTGAAGGCGACGATGGTGGTGTGCCTCCAAAATTTTGTTAAAGGAATTGGAATTTGCGATCCGTTTTCAATTTATGATTAATGTTATTGAATTTGTTAAAGGAATATGTAATTTTATTTTCTTTATGTACGTAGATTTTATATATTTTTTGTTTGTAAATTTGTATAAATTTATGATTAATGTTATTGAATTTGTATAGTTTTTAGTTTTATTTGCTTTTGTATCAGATCTCTCGGATGATTTATAAATAGAATAAAACAAGAAAAAACATTTTCTTTAAACAAAAGATATTTTTACTGACGGGTTTGTGACACAAAATATATCGCCAAAAACCTTTTCTTTTTTCATTTTATTTATTACAAATTCGTCAGAAATGCGTAGTAAACAGGTAGTCAGAAATTTGTCATCAACTATGAAAAAATATAAAAAGTTAAATTTCGTGACAATTGTGTAGCAAAAATTAAAAATTAACTTCCGTTAAATGGGCAGGAAAATGCGTAGAAAATGTGTAGCAATTTGTGACAGCCCTTTTCTGTCAGAAATGGGTAGGAAAATGCGTAAGAAACCAGTTTCCTACGAGTGGTTTTCCTACATATGCATTTTGTCACAAATTCGTAGAAAATAGAGAGTTGTGACGCATTTTCTACGGAAAATGGTGTCAGAAATTTTAATTTTTCTAGTAGTGTACAAACTAAAAAGTTAAAAAATCACTAATTTGTAATATCTAAAAGCAAATTGAAACTGTATACCCAAAACAGCAAAAAGTCGATGCCAAATCGATACCAAATAAGTTTCGGTACGGGAATTTAGTAAAGGTACCCTGTACCGAATGTTCATCCTTACGTAAAAGCTTGAGTTGTGCCAAGCTTAAAAATATAAGATTAAAATAATCTAGTTGAACCAAATTAAGAGTATAAAACTGGGGAACAAAATATCCTAAATAACACTAAACACCAAATTACTATAATAAGCAGGCGGTACCAAACCCCAATCTGTTTTTATTTATCATATATAATAAAAAAATAATAGATTTATGTTTTCTGATATGCATTATAACTTCTAAACAAAGCATAAATATAAAGATACCTAAAGATGAATGTCCTCAGCATCTTGCTTGTGAAAAGTAATGTTAACTTCTAATTACACCCATCTTCATTTAAAAAGTTATGCTAATTTAGCCTAAACAATCAAGTAATCATCAAATAAGCTCTAATTCTCTAACCCTGACCCTAATTCAATAATTCTAAATTCAGCTACCCAATTAGTTCACAAAACCTTAACTATCTTCAACTCAAGCCACACTGAAAGAACAACAAATACACTCACTTAGACTGAGGCTTACCTTGTTAGACAAATTGTTCGCCCCTACATCAGCAGTAGTTTCTGTGACATCATCAAAATCATCAACCTTGCCACTTGCTGGAAAATTATACTACCACCTGCAACAACATACAGGAAATGAAATTCATAATCTTTATTTTAATATCTGATCTGAATCAAAATAAAGCAAATACAACTCTTTTTAAATACATGTCTCCTTACATACCAGCAAGATCACAACTTGAAAACCCAAATACATACTAAAGTCCTACAGATTCAATCTAATAAACTCCTAATATGTATATCAACAACAATTAACTAAATTTCTATGCAGAGATAAGAAAAGGAAATTTTATAACTTTCTTCATCACAGTTATGGGTCAATATTAAATCCCAAAGTCAAACTACCTATTAAGAAGTACTCGAAACAAAGGCTCTCAAATTCTATCTTCCAAACCATTAACAATGAGAGGACTCAAAACCATGTTCCGAGCTGAGATAACTTCCAGGTCATTATCAAATGATTTACATAGAACATTTAAAGAGTTAGAACATTATGATCTGTCATGACCTGTCATAAAAAAGTTGGTAAATAATTGTTTTATCTACTTTTAAAAATAAGCGCCACGTTTAATGATGCCAATCATACCAAATAGCTATTAAAGTAGAACTAAGAAATGTCTTCCAAATCCAATAAATCAACTGATCCTTACAATCATGCTTAAATTAATTGAGACAGGTACCTATTCATTCAGCTTAAAAAAAGGATTAAATGATGCTAAAATGAAGTTTAGGAACCTAATCACGCAAAAACAAAAGCAAGCCCTTTTGGTTCTAATAGATTTTTGCACAGTTCTTAATAAGCAGGGGAAACACATTCAAGATATCCGCCAATTCCCAACATGCATCATTCAATCTTTTATCATATATGGTGTACTCTAGAGACTATCTGCATGTAATTGCTAATACATCTTCAATTCTTCTTTCTATTCCTCTAGCTCTCTTAATCTCTCCTAAAAGTATTGTAAGTGTTGAACTATACGTTGTAACACCCTAGTTACTATTTAACGGTTTTACATGTAAATACCAACAATTAGATGTGTAGTTAAGACTACACATACTATAAAAATATGGGTTTATTAAAACTTTTACAATTCATAAGTTATTCAACATAACGTGATCGGATTCGTCGTTTAAAAGTTTACGACGTGGCTATGTGCGGAAGCATGAATCTTTATGGTGTTCGGTTCTTCATTGAGCTTGATCGTCTTCCGGCATCCAACATGTACCTACATTTCATAAACATGAAATGCTTTAGTCATACGGGGTTTAAAACGTGTCTAAACGAGTCCGGGAAACTAAACTGATTAAAATACATTAAATTGCAGGGTCTACCGTAAATTACGGTGGCTACCGTAATTTACGGTAGCCCCTGAATGTTGATTCTCCCACCGTAAAGAAGGGGGTTTGTAGCGTAAAGACTTTAAGGCTACCGTAAGTTACGGTGCCTACCGTAACTTACGGTGGCCTCTGCAGGGATTTTCCAAGTTTGCCGTTTTCTAAAATGAAAACCTTCATAACTTACAATCCGCTTGTCCGTTTGACCTACCGTTTCTTCCTACGTGATTGTAATTTGATCCATCATCATATGGAGTTAAAATCCAACATCCGGATTAACAAAATTTAAGACTTTTAAGTCTTCGGCTTATTACCCTTTTTGCCAACTTTGACCCGTTTGTGATTTTAACAAACAAACATGTTGTTTTATTCTAATTTCTCATCATTTCCATGTTGCTTATCATATTAGATTCAAATCACGGGTTTATATACATTCTTAAACCCGTTTTTACTTAGATGTTTAATTGACCCGTTAAGGGCATTTAAGCACTTTTACGCATAATTCACACTCATTTATTTCTAGCATCGTATTTCCACATTATTTATCAATGATCTTCCACCACAACTATATTTGTGATGGGTTTAATGTGGCGATCTATATAATCCTAGTTTTACCCCTCAGATTATCATTTTACGGCAGAGACTCATATAAAGTCTTTTGACCAAGGACTTACATCTTTCGCTTTTATACTTATTCTAAGTATTGACTTAATTATAAAAACTCGTTTTCAAGCGACTTCTAAGGGTAGTTTGCTTAATTTCGCTTGCAAGGACGTTTTGGTCATTTTTAACCCTTCTTTTACGACGAAGGGCTTGCTTAAGCCATGCACGCCCAAAATCTCATTTTTAACCAAATCTTGTTTTCAAAACACTATGTCTATAATTTAAATCCTTCGGTTTACCTTTTAAGGTAACCGAATGTCCTTTTTACTTTGCCTAACTCTCATAGAACTTCAAGTTCTAAATGATGAGTTGTTATATAATACATACCTGGCTCGGATCAACTTATTACCCGGTTTTAATACCTTGCTTTATAATCGCTAATTAAGAACGATGCGAGTATCCATTGGATATCTATTCATGTAAGCATATAACTCGACAAAAGAATCATTAGTCGATATTGTCAAAAGGTGATGTCTACACCTTTTGACCCGTTTGGTCGAAATGATCGTTTATCTATGCGAGATGATATTTATTATCATCTCATCTACATGGCTCGTTCCGTTTAACACCGTACGGTCATTTTACTTATAAACCGTTTATTACCACTTTCGACTCTTTATGTCTTACGCGGAAAAGCGTCTTTTTGAAACTAATGGTTATTGTCAACGTGTGACTAAATTACTGTTTTGCCCTTATTATTTGTTTTGGCTTACCATAAAAGGTAACCATTAAAAGTTCATTTTTCCTTTCGTCATAATATGACCGAATTATCGATTTACTTCTTTTTAACCATTATTATGGTTTCTTTCATCTTTGATTATCTTGTTCCGTACGACTACACGACGGAACATCATATTTCAATTGTTTAGTTATCTCATTCGTAATTTATATGATAAGAGAATATTCCACAATTTAAGACTAGTGTAAGCTATACTTACCTCGCATCCGAAACACGCTTTTCCTCCACACTTGATTCGTTTGACCCGCTTCTTTTCCAAGCCTCCACCTAGCTTGTCAAGCGTCAAACTATAATCATAATTCGTAAGACGGTTAGATTAGTCATTATCACATACGACTATTCCATCTTACGAATTCTATGTTGAATCTATTATTCGACTTCATCATTTATTTGTTCAACTTAACAAAAGTTAACTACTTTTAACCACATGATTTTACATAGTTAGTCTAAATCAACATGATGTTTAGAACCCCTATTGCTTCATATTACGCATAATTTGTTATATCATTCAAATGCGCGTTTCACTATAAATTTCAACACTTTGGTTCTTATTTAGGCATTTTAACAAACACCTAATGTGCATAATCTTACATGTTTACCAACTAGTTCATAACTAGTTATTTTTACCAAGATTTTCATCTAATATCAAACCTCTATGTCTAGTGTTCGTGAACTACATCTAGAACTTATATCATAATCATCAATATTCATCAATTTAACACTCTAATTCGTGTGTTCATCATATTGTCATAAAACCCACTTAGCACACACATAGGTAATCACCAAATCATTCAAGTCATAGCATCATATGTATGATTTTCACTTAGGGTTTAGTTCCTAAGCATGTATACATCACTAATTTAGCCATAGCTCCTCTAATACTTACATAATTCGCGAATTATGATGCTAACTCAAATTTTGCAACTTCATGAATCATCAAGTTTTTACATACCTTATGATATGATCCCCTAGGTTGGGTGATCATTAATTCATGTTCATGCATCGATTTTGGCCTTGAATCAAGCTTCAATTTGATGATTCTTGACAATTTAGGGTTTGGCTCCCTTCTTCCTTTCCTCTGGTCGATTACACGCACACACACATAGTGTGTGTGTAGTGTTTTAATTTTAATAACATTTAGTTTTCTAACTTTCCCTTTTTGGCCCCTCTAGTTTACCCTTGTTGCATATATCATGTTTTAACCATGGTTTCTCACATCTACAAGACTTGTAATTAACTAGGTTATCGATTTCCTAGTTAATTTTTATCTTGTTCATAACCGCTATTTAATATGTATATAAAACCCATATATTTTTGGGGTGTTACTTATCCGTTTTATTTTAGGTCCCGTTAACTCGGGCCTTTTATATACTTTGTTTTCTCAAAGTATTTATCCCCCTTTTTAATTAATATTAAATTATTTATTTAAATCCTTATGTTCACCCGGTTAATTTTACCACTAACGGTATTTTACCCGTTCATTATTATTAACGTGGTTTGATTACTAAACCCGTTTTCGGGGTGTTACATACGCTTTATCTTCATTCATGTTATTATCATTAAAATAATATAATAACATTTCCAATACGAAAAAAAAACAATTTAGCAATTAGTATACCAGTTTTGCATGAGTTTCCAGCTTCTGTGACGAACCTCTTCATAATCTCGACTACCAGCAATTTTCCTTAGTAGATCAAGTCGTTGTGAATCTTTCATCACAGTCAATAATGATATCTATAATAGATGCACTTCTATTAGTAAAAAGCACCAGACTTCTGCTCCATGAAACAGGTTTTGTCAAAACATTTTACATTTCAGTCATTGCTCAATAATCATTTTCCACTTATGCGTCCAGTTTATCCCGTACGAAAGTATCAAGAAACCGTGGAACAACAAAGAATGTAAGAATACATATTGTGCTGCTAAACCACAAAATAATATGTTTGTTTGTTCGATAATCATTTCTACAACGATAAACTTCAAAGTTTAAACACATCCCAAATGCTATATAATGTTTTAATTGTTAAAAAATAATAATAAAAATAAAGAATATTACCATTCAATGGTAATAATTACAAACCCCAACCTTTTCACCCGTTATACTCTTTGCGAGATTCTGGATTTTCATCGTAGAACGCCCCGGGGGGCGGTGAGGGGTGGCGGGATGGGACGCCTGCCGACATGAGTTCCTTGTAGGGATTCATCTTCAGGTAGAAGCTCCATTGCATCATAAAATGAAAGAAATTCCCACATATTCAAAGTTAGGCACATTATGTTAAAAAAGTTATACCTTAATTTGATAATGAACAACACCTTCAACTTAGATTGTAAATCCTTTAGAATCTATATCATGTCGTCATTGTGTCCAGTTTTCTCAGTCAATTTAGCAAGATAAATTGGGACCTGTTCCCAAAATCAAAATCCTATATATGAATCTTTTTCTAACACTAAAACAATATATTTTAGGATAAAGAAAAAGAACAGTCAAAGATCTACATAAATGAATAACATTTACCAGAATATACTTGAGATTTGTAGTGCTGGTTTCTTCTTTGGTCTCATTGGTTGAAAACAACCCTGATTTGCTAATCATTTTCTCGCAGTTTGCAAAGCTTCGCATCCTTTCTCAACGTCTTCTACAAATAATAATGAATAATGTAAACTTGATAAGTGTTATGATAACCAACAATAGAGGGATGGTTATTTAATTGTTAAAAATAAGGGGGTATAAGTGTGATCAGGGACGAACTAACCCAACTTAACTATGAATATACTATGAATCCTCCATTTACTCCAACTCGACCGCACCTGTCCTCGATCTCGAACCTGATCTCGTTCTCGATTATTATATTTCTTCACATATAAACATGTGAAACGAAATTAGGTTTCATTCAGGCACAATAGAAATATTCAACATTGAAACTAATTCATAGATTTTGTTATCATCAAATTCGAATAATAACAATACATGTATCATTCGAGGAGCTGGTACTTACAAATGGGTGGTGAGTACATTGCCATTTACAGATTGTCCAAAAAAAAATATCTCCCGTAAGTGTTCCTAAGCATGTATACATCACTAATTTAGCCATAGCTCCTCTAATACTTACATAATTCGAGAATTATGATGCTAACTCAAATTTTGCAACTTCATGAATCATCAAGTTTTTACATACCTTATGATATGATCCCCTAGGTTGGGTGATCATTAATTCATGTTCATGCATCGATTTTGGCCTTGAATCAAGCTTCAATTTGATGATTCTTGACAATTTAGGGTTTGGCTCCCTTCTTCCTTTCCTCTGGTCGATTACACGCACACACACATAGTGTGTGTGTAGTGTTTTAATTTTAATAACATTTAGTTTTCTAACTTTCCCTTTTTGGCCCCTCTAGTTTACCCTTGTTGCATATATCATGTTTTAACCATGGTTTCTCACATCTACAAGACTTGTAATTAACTAGGTTATTGATTTCCTAGTTAATTTTTATCTTGTTCATAACCGCTATTTAATATGTATATAAAACCCATATATTTTTGGGGTGTTACTTATCCGTTTTATTTTAGGTCCCGTTAACTCGGGCCTTTTATATACTTTGTTTTCTCAAAGTATTTATCCCCCTATTTAATTAATATTAAATTATTTATTTAAATCCTTATGTTCACCCGGTTAATTTTACCACTAACGGTACTTTACCCGTTCATTATTATTAACGTGGTTTGATTACCAAACCCGTTTTCGGGGTGTTACAAGTCTACCCCCTTAAAGAGGTTTCGTCCCCGAAACCTTTTCCATGTAGTGCATTCGATTTGTACCTAATGCATTTGGTCTCAATAATCCTTCGAGCGTTATTCATACCTTAACCATTTGTTAGTATTACCAGAATAGTATGGTAATATCTTTTGGGGTTACAAAACATATGCGTATAACCTCATACCTTAAAGCTTTACCCTTCAATCGTGCTTTTGCTCGATGTGACTTCCGACACTTTGTTTATGTTATCTTATGATCGCCTAGTATAGGCGATTAATGCTTTTCGTTAGTAAGGCCTCATGGACCGTCACTTTCGTTTCATACTCATTTACCTTTATTATTTTACTTGACTGAGTAGCCAATTGGCCACGTGGTCATACACGCTTATCAACTATGTTTATTTCACGCTAATCTTAATATAAATAGCGTGTTGAACACTTTTTTAATTTAAATATTGACCTTAACCGGTCTCACTGACTAGACTTATTAGTCCCGTTACTTTATACCCATCTCTCGGGCTACTATGTGATTTTATTTCACATAACTTTCCTAACCGTGATCGCGTCACGTCGTGTTTTAGGTTTATTTCCCAATCATCTCATACTATATATGTTTGATAAAACGTTGTTTTTGACTAAAACTGAATTTTAGTTTAACATTTTATATATATATATATATATATATATATATATATATTTATGTCAAAAAAAATTGACAACTTGACATTTATCCTTTTTGCAGTCCTTGTTTTACGCGGGGATTCTCTACTGGTTCCCTCGCTTATCTAGGTAACCCGTAGGTTCTTTCACTTAGCCTCGTAGGCTATTTCTTTAGGCTTTCACCTCTTTAGGGCGTTGCCTTTATGATCCTTTTCCTTTTTATTCATGACCCGTGGGTCATTTTAGTCCCGTAGACCTTTACACTGTTTATAACCCGAAGGTTATAATGATCCCGTAGATCGCCCTTTTTATGTTCGAAAATCATTTGTTTTCGCATCAAAATTTCGTTCACTCCAACTGTGATTCGTGACTACAATCATTTCACATTTAATTCCGACCCATTACATGTGATGCGTGTGAAGTGTGTATATAAGATTAAGTATATTTTAAGCCCTTTTACACTTACTTTAGCCAAGTTTTAAATTTATAAAACACGATATTTACTAACACTAAACACACATATGGGCAAGTGCACCCATCGTGAGCGTAGTATAGTGTTGGTAAGATACCGAGGTCGTCCAAGGACACAAGAGCTTTTAGTACCGGTTTATCCTCAACGTCTAATCAAATCAAAAGTTTAGAAAAATGTTTTAAACTAAGAAAATAAAAACTAATTAATATGCTGAAAATAAAAATAAAAGAAAAACAGATAGACAAGATTAATCACTTGGCTCCGACTCGTGTTTAGTATAACCTTTGATTATTTCCGCACTTTTGCACTATTTAAGAGATTATCTTAGTTATTGTAGCAGGCCCCTCTTTTGAAGGTGACGTTACCCTCAACCCAGTAGTTTGAGTCAGCAAGGATACAATCCTAAAGGGTCGGATTATTGAAAGATAATTAATTAAGTTATTAATGCATAATGTGGTAGGCCCCTCTTTTGAAGGTGACGTTACCCTCGGCTAAGTAGTCTGAGTCAGCAGGGATACAGTCCTAAGTAGCCGGGTTAAAGTATTAATGGCTGCATGATTTTGCGTCCTGCTTTTTGAAGGAGTAGAATCCACCGAATCAAACGTGGTTTTGCGTCCTGCTTTTTGAAGAGATATCGAATGGCTGCATGATCTGTGTAGACTATAGTTTTAGAAAGAACAAGATAAGAACGAAATTTATCAAAAGCAAATACCACAGCTAGTAATTCTTTTTCAGTTGTTGTGTAATTTTCTTGTGCATCGTTAAGTGTTTTACTAGCATAATAAATTAGGTGAAAATGCTTTTCTTTTCTTTGTCCCAAGACAGCTCCAACTGCAAAGTCACTAGCATCACACATGATTTCGAAAGGAAATTTCCAATCAGGCGCTATCATGATAGGTGCATTGACTAGCATTTCTTATAAGGTTATAAATGTTTGATTGCAATCCTTGTCAAAGATGAAAGGGGCATCGTTTTCAAGTAATTTTGTTAGAGGCCTTGAAATTTTAGAAAAGTCTTTGATAAACCGCCTATAAAATCCGGCATGCCCTAGGAAACTTCTGATAGCTCTAACGGAGGATGGGGGCGGTAGTCGAGAAATGGTATCTATTTTGGCTCGATCCACCTCCATTCCTTCGCTTGAGATTTTGTGACCGAGTACTATTCCCTCCGTTACCATGAAATGGCATTTTTCCCAGTTAAGGGCGAGGTTAGTTTCCTCACATCTGGATAGCATTCGTTCAAGGTTATCGAGGCATTGGTCGTATGAATCCCCAAAGATAGAAAAGTCGTCCATGAAGACTTCCATTGTCTTTTCTATCATGTCGTGGAAGATGGCTACCATGCAACGTTGGAATGTTGCGGGGGCATTACATAGACCAAACGGCATGCGTCGATAAGCAAAAGTTCCATAGGGGCATGTGAAGGTTGTCTTTTCTTGGTCTTCGGGTGCTATCGGGATTTGAAAGTAACCTGAAAAACCATCCAAGAAACAATAAAATTTATGACCGGATAATCTTTCTAACATTTGATCAATGAAGGGTAAAGGAAAGTGATCTTTTCTTGTCGCTTCATTTAATCGTCTATAATCTATACATACTCTCCATCCAGCAACGGTTCTCGTTGGTATTGGTTCATTCTTTTCATTAGTTATTACCATCATACCTCCTTTCTTTGGAACTACTTGGACGGGACTTACCCAAGGACTATCGGAGATAGGATAAATAAGTCCGGCGTCATGTTATTTGATGACTTCGTTTTTAACCACTTCTTGAACATTTGGATTTACTCGACGTTGTGGTTATATTACCGATTTGTAATCATCATTCATTAAAATTTTGTGCATGCACATGGAAGGACTTATTCCTTTTATGTCTACAAGTTTCCAAGCGATCGCATTTTTATGTTTTTTCAAAAGACTAATTAATTTTTCTCTTTCTAAACTATCTAATTTAGATGAAATAATTACAGGTAATTTACCATCTTTGTCTAGAAAAGCATATTCCAAACCTTTTGGAAGTTCTTTGAGCTCAAGAGGTGGGTCTTTAGGAGACTCCTTATTTGGTTGCTCATTTTGATCAAGAACCTTAAAAGTTTGTTCTATGGCGACCTCTTCTTCAACAAAGTGGTCAAACTTTTCACTTGTATCGGGCGGTTCATCTTCATCTTCAATTAGGGGGTCATTATTGCCGAATGGATATTTCATTGACCGCTCAAGATCGACACTCTTTTTGAATGCCCCTAATTGAAGAGGTAGATTGTTGCACTTCCGGTTTTTCAAAGCTTCGTGAGTTTTTACAAATGGTCGTCCCAACACTAGAGGAGCGTCATCGAGGATGACAAAGTCGGTGGGGACTACCATTTGATTTGTTTGAACCAAGACATCCTCAACTACACCGATTGATTTTATTACCTTCCGATTGAATAGAAAACGGGTATTTGAAGTGGAGAAAAATCACTAATACTTAATTTTTCGAAAATGTAGTTAGGCATTATGTTAACACAAAGATCTTTATCGATTGTAACATTACTAATAAATGAATTTTGAAAGAAACATGGAACCGGTGTAATGTTAATTTCAAATGGGTCTTCTTTTATTAGTGAGGTTTGATCAATAGTTAACTTAACACTTACCGTTTCGTCCATTTTAGTGTTAGTGTTTAATTCTTTTAAAAACTTAGCATGAGTTGGAACTAAACAATGATTTTCAAAAGAAGGTGACAAGAGATTAATTTCTTCAACATTAGACTCTTCTTGTATTTTAGCGTTGTCGGACTCACCTTTATCGTTGTTTAACTCATGTGTCGGTTTTTCACTTATTTGTTCTTCCATTTTTACACTTTCAGTTATCTCTTCTTTATTTAATTGTTCACTTGCGCGGGACTCCTCTTCCCTTGCGCGAGATTCTTTTATATAGCGATCGATAACTCTAAGGTGTTCTAATATCCTATCGGTCACTTCGGTTATAGAAAAAGGTTCGGGATTTTCAAAGCTTGAATCCGGTTGTTCGATCCTTTGTTCCTCATAATACCCATATGAAGTAGATGGTTCACACCATTGTTCTTCATTGTAAGCATATGATGGATAAGGGTCGTAATTTTGTTCTTCATAATACTCGTATGAGGTGGGTTGTTCATGCCATGGTTCCTCATAATAAGCATACGAAGGTGGTGGCTCATATCTTGGTTCCTCAAAGTATGAGTATGAAGGCTCATACCGTGGTTCATCAAAATATGAGTATGAGGGAGGAGGTTCATACCTTTGGTCTTCATAGGATGTGTATGAAGTTGATGGCTCGTACCTGGGCTCCTCATAGTAGGTGTATGAATTGGATGGTTGATATGAGTGACAATATTGAACCGAGTGCGGGTTACTACAATTAGTGCAATAGTTACTCCTATAATCATCCTCTTCATAGGTGTAGTTGTAACCTCCTGAGTATTGATCCATAAGAATCACTCAGCAGACCACAACCAAGCCTCGAGATCAGAAAACAAAAATAAAAACGGAAACAGAAACAGAGGCTGGACACGGCCCCGTGTTCAGAGGACACGGCCCCGTGTACAGAATCTGTATCTGGGTGTTTTAATTAAAGTTACTGATTTCGTTAAGCACGGGGCGTGTTCAGTGAGCACGGCCCGTGTTCAAGCTACTGTTACTGGGTGTTTTATGAAAAATGTGCAGCACGGCCCCGTGTTCAGTGAGCACGGACCGTGTTCAGGTTACTGTAAATGCAAAACTAAACTAAAATGCAGAAAAATGTGCGCGCGTTTTAAAAAGGTTTTGAAAAACTGATTAGGCCGTCGATTTTAAGCTTTCTTAAAATCCTTGTGTCCCCGGCAACGGCGCCAAAAACTTGATGCGTGTGAAGTGTGTATATAGGTTTAAGTATATTTTAAGCCCTTTTACACTTTCTTTAGCCAAGTTTTAAATTTATAAAACACGATATTTACTAACACTAAACACACATATGGGTAAGTGCACCCATCGTGAGCGTAGTATAGTGTTGGTAAGATACCGAGGTCGTCCAAGGACACAAGAGCTTTTAGTACCGGTTTATCCTCAACGTCTAATCAAATCAAAAGTTTAGAAAAATGTTTTAAACTAAGAAAATAAAAACTAACTAATATGCTGAAAATAAAAATAAAAGAAAAACAGATAGACAAGATGAATCACTTGGCTCCGACTCGTGCTTAGTATAACCTTTGATTATTTCCGCACTTTTGCACTATTTAAGAGATTATCTTAGTTATTGTAGTAGGCCCCTCTTTTGAAGGTGACGTTACCCTCAACTGTAACGACTCTCATCAAAAAGTACTAATTATTACTTTAATTGACCAATAGGAAACCCTAATTGAGAAACCCAAGTGATTCTGTACAAACCCTAAAATTTTCAGAAAAATCAGAATCAGGATCAGGGCCCCTAAAACTCAGGGGGGGTATTTCCTAGTTACGTTTATCCACATAAATAGCTGTCCAATTCGAATTTTCAGAAACTGTCGACTCAGCTGAGCTAGTCCCACACGTGGCAACCCTATACATGAAAATTGTTGCTACGCGGGCCGCGTAAGGATAAGCTTAGATCTCACGCGGGCCGCCTGAGGGACAAAATTCGACTATAAATACAGGAGATTGGGACTTGATTTCTGGCTTCAGAACGACGCTCAAATTCACTTTGTGCGCTGAGATAAGTTCTGTATACTCCAATTAACACACACAGGCACTAAATCGACGCCGCAATCAGGGTATTAGCACGATCGCTATTACGATTCATTGTCCGATCGATCAATGTACTCAATGGATGTTTAAGTGCTGCCCACATTAGGGTGATGCTTTGTCATTAGTCGTTAATTCGATGGATGTTTAAGCATAGCACTTTGTCATTCGTTGTGAGGGTTGATCTCGTGAGTTATCGTAAATGCTGGATTGATTACTAACCCAGAATTGTGTGCCTGTTATTAAAATTAGGTTGAAAAGGCTAAATCAGTAGGCTAAACTCTGCCCGTATAAATTTGCAATGTGAGTCATTCTCTTTTTATCAAATATTTTACAATACCTCAAATTATTTTCAAGGTTATAATTACAGGGACTAAGTCGTGGATATCTTGAATTACTGGTTAGTGGGGTATTGTGCACATTACTAATTTTCTCCCAGTTAGGTTCATTGACCTACTCGGGATAATCACTGTTAGGTTCATTGACCTACAGGGATAATCGTCACTATTTAGGTTCATTGATCTAAATAGTGGTATGACCATCGTCACCATTGTGATATGTCACCATTGTGACAGAATGCCAGATAAAAAATGAGATAGAAGCCATTGTAATCGCTCTTATGCTGTAATTGATAACTATGCATCATTATGCAAAATAAAATGATTCACTCAGTATTTCCCGCTGACAAAACCTTTTTCAAACATGTTTCAGGTGACCTGTTATGAACCAGGAAAAGTGCCATATAGCACTACAAGCTCAAAGAAGTGGCTCAGTATAAAATAAAGAAACATGTTTTGTAAAATAAAAGATTTCTTCGTGAAATCAAATGATTGTAAATTACCGGGGTTTTATCCCGCGTTGTGAAATAAAATAATCGGGAAATATTTACATTTTAAAAGATCCTGATGAAAACTTCCGCTGTCAAACTCAATTAATTAAATACCGCAGTATTTCTGTCTCGCGGCTCCTGAAACGGGTCAAACCGGGTCGGGGGCCGTGACAGAAAAATGTGGTATCAGAGCCACTTATCGAGCCACTGATTTAAGCCAATTAAGTATTTAGAAAATACTTAATTTTTATTAATTGCTATTTTGTGATTATATGTTTTAATTATTTGACTAATTTTGAATAGTATGGGCAGATTTTTATATGTTAGCTACTGTAATAGTAAATATAAATCTTTAAATATTCTGATTCAAAGTTTAGCACTTTTATTATATACAGTCTAGAAATCTTATTCAGTAAATAAATTTACAAATAAAACCTAGTATGTTTTTATATTCGGTTGTTTCATAGTTACCCAATATGAAATAATATTTAAAAGTTTTTCTATAAAGTTTTGCTATGATTTTTAACTTAGTAATTGTGTGTATCTTGCATAAACAACATGAGTGATCTGTCGAAAGCCCTTCAGAATTTAAATCTCTATCCAGTAAGAATAGAAGTTTCCAGAGATTTCAATAGGTATATTCCAGACATAGAAGAACCTATAGAATTCAACGCTTTACCTTTTGAGAAACCTAAACTTAAGAAAATGGAAATTGGAGAAAGCTCTAGGCAAATTGAGGGGTTACCATCTCAAGAAGAACTAGATTTTATAATGGCAACCGATGATACTATTGAGCCTATTAATGAAAATGATTTTATTCATTCTCTTGAAACACAACTACCAATGAGAGTAGAACCGGCTATTCCAAACCCTTCAATCCACTGGCAAATAGACGAATGGCTGAAAAATGAAATACTGTTACAAAACCATCCTTATAAGCTTTTTCCTAAGTTCAATCCAGAACCTTTACCAAATTCACCAATGAGTAACGAGAATATGGCTGAATTCCGTCATTTTGACAAAATGGATGCTGGGAATAGGATCCAAGAAATTTTGGGACAGATCTCCTGGAAATACGATGAGAAGGAACGCCGTTACTAGAATACCACCTAACAAAGGATAGGGGATTTTGAAACTGTGGTTGTGTAATAGTAATAGTAAAATCAGTATGTGTAAAGTAAATAATAAAACGGTTGTATATAGAAGCATGATATAATCTATAAAACAAATGAAATTTTAGAAAGTTACAATTTGGTTTGTATATTCGTTTACGTGATTATGTGCAATTAATTGTAATATTGGATTATTTCCTTTATACTAATTATTTATCTATAAATTAGTTATCAGATGGAAAACACTAATAATGAACCAGTTAATGAGGTTAATCAACCTGAGCAACAACCAGGGGATCAATATGTGACTAGGCAAGATATAGAAAATATCGTTGCTCAAGGGATAGCCAACGCTATTCCAGGAATAGTTGCTCAAGGGATAGCCAATGCTATTCCAGCAATCATTGCTGCTGTTAAAAATCCAATCGAACCGCAACAAATTGTTCCTAGTAAACATATTTCTGAAGATAATTTCAGTAATAGCGTAAACGGAGGCAATAATCATGTTAATCATGATAATGAACCACGGCAAGCTCCGCTCCCTAAGAAAAGGAAAATTGCAACACCTGGTTGCACTTACAAAGAATTTCTTGCTTGTAAACCCACTGAGTTTGCAGGCAATGAAGGAGCGACTGCGGCACTGCGTTGGTTAGAGAAAACCGAGGCAGTAATTGCCATAAGTAAATGTGCTCAGGATGATCAGGTCATGTATGCGTCAAACCTTTTCAAAGAAGTGGCGCTAGAATGGTGGAATACGGTGTTACAAGCTAAAGGAAGAAATAGGGCTTATGCCATGAAATGGGAAGAATTTAAGAGTCTTGTAGAAAGAAAATTATGTCCTGAATATGAAAAAGATCAAATGGCAAATAAATTTCTAACCCATCGGATGGTGGATGTAGATTGTCAAGGGTATACTACGACATTCTTCGAATATGCTCGAGTGGTACCAACCCTGGCTTCGCCAGAGCCGGTACTTATTTCTCGTTATATTTGGGGATTGATTTCCGAAATCCGTAATATCGTCAAGGCTGCGAAACCTCGCACGATTGATGATGCGGTGGAATTAGCCAATACTCTGACTAACGAGCTAGTACGGACAAGAGAAGAAAATAGAAGGAAGGAAGTAGCCCAAAAGATTACCCAAGAATTCCGTTCGGGTAACCATAACAATTTTAAGAAAGGATGGAATGGGCAATCTTCTACTAGCCCATTTTGCAATTTTTGCAAAAAGAAGCATTTTGGAAGATGCAAAGGATATTGCAATTTTTGCAAAATTCCGGGGCATCAAGAAGAAGACTGCAGGAGGAAGAAATTTTCAGTTTGCTACAACTGTGGAGAAACTGGACATCTTAGGCCAGATTGTCCAAAACTGAATAAACCATTTGACAATCAAGCCAAACCAGCAGAAGGAGCTAAAAGGAATGTAAGAGCCTTCCAGCTGACTACTCAAGAAGCCGAGATGATTCCAGATGTGATAGCCGGTATGTTCTTAGCTTACAACGTTTACACAATAGTATTATTTGACTCTGGTGCAAACCAAAGTTTTATAAATACTTTACTCTGCCAAACTCTTAACTTATTGTTAACCAGCATTAGATAAATTTCTACAGTAGAATTGGCAGATGGGAATTTAGTTAAAGTAAATGAGGTTCTGCAAAAAGTCGAAATAGAACTTTCAGGTCATAAATTTGCTGCAAACCTATTACCTATGAAATTAGCTGAATTCAATGTCGTGTTAGGAATGGATTGGTTGATAGCCAACCATGCTCGAATTCTTTGTGATAGGAATTCCATAGAAATTCAGGCACCTACTGGAGAAGTAATTATGATTACAGGAGATAAACCACGTAAGCCCATGAAGTTCATATTAGTAATGAAAGTTGCTAATTATGAACGAAAACAAGGAATAGTGTATATGATTTCGGTAATCATTAGCACTAAGGGTAAAGATCTTAAGGAAATACCAATAGTCTCAGAATATCCTGATGTATTTCCAGAAGAGTTACCGGGATTACCTCCAGATAGGGAAGTAGAATTTAGGATTCATCTAATTCCAGGAACTATACCGATAGCCAAGGTATCTTACCGGTTAGCTCCTACAGAAATATTAGAACTGAAAAAGCAATTAGATGAATTACTAAGTAAAGGTTTCATACAACCTAGTTTATCCTCGCAGGAGTCACTAATATTGTTGGTTAAGAAAAAGGATGGTTCGATGAGAAAGTGTATTAATTATAGGGAATTGAATAAGGTTACAATTAAGAATCAATACCCATTACATGATGATCTATTTTGATCAATTCCAGGGAACTAGATAATTTTTTTTAAGATCAACTTATATTCCGGATATTATCAATTGAAAATACAAGAGGAAGACATACCTAAGACTGTTTTTAGGACTAGGTATGATCATTACAAGTTTACAGTCATGCCCTTCAAATTAAAGAATGCACCTGTAGTATTCATGGACATTATGAATAGGATTTGTAAACTGTATTTGGATGAAATTGTAATTGTCTTCATAGATGATATACTTATTTATTCCAAAAGTCAAACGGAATATTGTCAGCACTAGCATGCACTCTTAACTTTGTTAAGAAAAGAAAAGTTGTACGCCAAATTCTCAAAAGTGTGAATTTTGGTTACAAGAAGTACAATTTTTAGGACACATGGTGAATCATGAAGGTATTCACGTAAATTCTGCTAAGATAGCAGCAATTACCAAATGGAAGATTCCGCAATCAGCAATGGAAATTAAGAGTTTTGTAGGTTTAGTCGGATACTACAGGTAGTTTAAATAAGGATTTTTTCCAAAATAGCTGTATCATTAACTAAGCTAACCTGTAAAGCATTTAAGTTTGATTAAGGACCTAAACAAGAAGAAACCTTTAGTATCTTGAAACAGAAGTTAACCAATACTACAATCTTAGCTTTACTAGAAATAATAGAAGATTTTGAAGTATACGGTAATGCTTCAAAGCTAAGATTTGGATATGTGATAATGCAACGCAAAAAGGTAATTGCGTATGCCTCAAGGCAATTAAAAACATAATTTAAAATTTAGAGCCATAATTTTTGCCCTTAAGATTTGGATAAATTATCTGTATAGAAGTAAGTATACTATCTATACGGCTTACAAGAATTGGAGATATATAAATTGAGCAAAAAGAATTAAACACGAGACAAAGGAAATGGATGAAAATCCTAAGTGACTACAACTGTGATATTCAGTATCACGAAGGAAAGACTGAAGACGGCTAGAGATCACCAGAAGATTTATACAGATAATAAAGGAAAGCCGTTGGAGTTCGAGTTGGAAACAAAATACTATTAAAAGTATCTCCTTGGAAAGGAGTTGGTAGATTTGGTAAGAAAGGAAAACTAAGTCCAAAGATACGTAGGACCATTTCAGTGATCCAACGTATAAGACCAGTTGCTTATCGTTTACAACTACCAGAAAAGTTAGTTACATGATGTATTTCATGTATCCAATTTCAAGAAATACTTATCAGACGAATCTTTGGTAGTACCTCTTCAAGAAATAAAGGTAAACGAAAAGCTGAAATTTGTTGAGAAACCACTTTAATTTTGAGGATAGAAAGATCAAGTTTCTCAAACATAAACGACTCGTTTTAGTCAAAATTAGATAGGATTCAAAGAGAGGAGTTGAATACACTTGGGAGCTGGAATTAGAAATGAAGAGAAAGTATCCTCATTTATTCCAGTAAATCTCGAGGACGAGATTTTTATTAAGATGGGGAGAATGTAATGACTCTCATCAAAAAGTACTAATTATTACTTTAATTGACCAATAGGAAACCCTAATTGAGAAACCCAAGTGATTCTGTACAAACCCTAAGATTTTCAGAAAAATCAGAATCAGGATCAGGGCCCCTAAAACTCAGGGGGGGTATTTCCTAGTTACGTTTATCCACATAAATAGCTGTCCAATTCGAATTTTCAGAAACTGTCGACTCAGCTGAGCTAGTCCCACACGTGGCAACCCTATACATGAAAATTGTTGCTACGCGGGCCGCGTAAGGATAAGCTTAGATCTCACGCGGGCCGCCTGAGGGACAAAATTCGACTATAAATACAGGAGATTGGGACTTGATTTCTGGCTTCAGAACGACGCTCAAATTCACTTTGTGCGCTGAGATAAGTTCTGTATACTCCAATTAACACACACAGGCACTAAATCGACGCCGCAATCAGGGTATTAGCACGATCGCTATTGCGATTCATTGTCCGATCGATCAATGTACTCAATGGATGTTTAAGTGCTGCCCACATTAGGGTGATGCTTTGTCATTAGTCGTTAATTCGATGGATGTTTAAGCATAGCACTTTGTCATTCGTTGTGAGGGTTGATCTCGTGAGTTATCGTAAATGCTGGATTGATTACTAACCCAGAATTGTGTGCCTGTTATTAAAATTAGGTTGAAAAGGCTAAATCAGTAGGCTAAACTCTGCCCGTATAAATTTGCAATGTGAGTCATTCTCTTTTTATCAAATATTTTACAATACCTCAAATTATTTTCAAGGTTATAATTACAGGGACTAAGTCGTGGATATCTTGAATTACTGGTTAGTGGGGTATTGTGCACATTACTAATTTTCTCCCAGTTAGGTTCATTGACCTACTCGGGATAATCACTGTTAGGTTCATTGACCTACAGGGATAATCGTCACTATTTAGGTTCATTGATCTAAATAGTGGTATGACCATCGTCACCATTGTGATATGTCACCATTGTGACAGAATGCCAGATAAAAAATGAGATAGAAGCTATTGTAATCGCTCTTATGCTGTAATTGATAACTATGCATCATTATGCAAAATAGAATGATTCACTCAGTATTTCCCGCTGACAAAACATTTTTCAAACATGTTTCAGGTGACCTGTTATGAACCAGGAAAAGTGCCATATAGCACTACAAGCTCAAAGAAGTGGCTCAGTATAAAATAAAGAAACATGTTTTGTAAAATAAAAGATTTCTTCGTGAAATCAAATGATTGTAAATTACCGGGGTTTTATCCCGCGTTGTGAAATAAAATAATCGGGAAATATTTACATTTTAAAAGATCCTGATGAAAACTTCCGCTGTCAAACTCAATTAATTAAATACCGCAGCATTTCTGTCTCGCGGCTCCTGAAACGGGTCAAACCGGGTCGGGGGCCGGACAGAAAAATGTGGTATCAGAGCCACTTATCGAGCCACTGATTTAAGCCAATTAAGTATTTAGAAAATACTTAATTTTTATTAATTGCTATTTTGTGATTATATGTTTTAATTATTTGACTAATTTTGAATAGTATGGGCAGATTTTTATATGTTAGCTACTGTAATAGTAAATATAAATCTTTAAATATTCTGATTCAAAGTTTAGCACTTTTATTAAAAATATCTGTCAGTTTTATTGAATTTAAAACATTGTTTATTAGGTAGAATTTCCTTTCTACCTTGTTCTTAAATTCTTCCCATTCCATATTGTAAGTTTTATCACTTCCTTTTGATTGGAGGATAGTGTTCCACCATTCTAGCGCTGAATTCTTAAACAGATTAGAAGCAAACAATATTTTATCTTCTTCAGCACACTTGCTTATTCTTAAGACTGCCTCAGTTTTCTCTATCCAGCGTAGAGCTGCAATGGCCCCTTCGTTGCCTGAGTATTCCATTGGTTTACAGGACCAGAATTCTTTATAAGAACAACCATAGGGCATGGTTCTTCTTCTTTTGGGAATGGGCACTTGAAGTACAGGTCCATTGTTCACGCTGTGTTCTGGTTCGATTGGTCGCTTACTGCTATGCTTACTTTTATTATTTTATCATCAGAGTGGGACTTGTTCAAGATTGCAAGAGACTTCATAACACTAATTGTGGCAATATTTAATTCAACCATTTTCATTTCATAGATAAATTGTCAAAGCATTACAAGAAATTCAAATAACAACATTGTTCAACATAACATAACAAAATTTATACAACACTTTAAACCTAAACGTCTAAATGAGTGTCTAGGCATCTTTGCTAATCCATTTTCGTAGCATCATCAATCCTCAACCTGTAACATGTTTAAAATACAATTCAATGCAAAAGCAAAGGCGAGTATACAAGTTTAAGCATAAGTATAAGTATAAAAGTTTAAAACGAATCCACATGGCAACTTAGTTTATACAAGATCAACCTAACATGGCATGCAATATTTCTAGCCAATCCTCTGTTTACGCAAGAAAGTTTAGTTCATTCGACATGACCACAAGTTTAAGGGGGGCGGTGTGTTACTCCTATAGCGCTATACATGTCAAATGGAGGCTCGTGAAAGCTAATGACTAAAACATATCACATAAGTATGGTCCATGTATAAGCATCAAGTATAACAACATAGTATTCATGTATAAGGATTGTTTTCGTGCATTGCATAAAGAATAAGTTTAAGTGTAGTTTAATAGTTAAACATGTTACACCCCAAAAGTGGTAAACATAAAAAGGGGGTTGCGAGTATACTCACAAATTTGCATATGTTTTCCGATTATCCAATGTGACGAAGTTGATGAGGTTAGAAGGTTGAATATGTTCGTGTAGGGATTTAGTAAGTTAAAACACAAGAATATATGTATTTGAAAGTAATCATCCTTTAATACCAAGTACTTGTTCTTGACACTATGAAACCCCAAGGGTTAATGTTTTCATGAGTAATATACTCATTAGAATCGTAACAAGTCTTATGTCTTAGATGATGTTATTCTAATATCTTGAAGAATGAACACAAGTCCATCATCAAGGGTTCGAATAATATATATATGTATAAGTATCATATGTATTATTTAGTCCAATAATCAAGCATGAGGTAGAAGATAAATCTTCATTTAGGTACCTCTATTGTGTCATAGAATTCATGTAGGAGGTAGGAAAAACAAGCTTCCATTTAGATACCTCTTATGGTTCACCACTACACTTGATGTAAAAACATACAAGGAGGGTCATGAACTAAGATCAATACAAGAATAAGAAACATCTACACTATGAGAAATCATCAAGAGATGTGGGGATTTTATGTTGGACAACCCAAGTTAGTCCACAATCACACCTTTATCAAGCTTGAACACCACTTGTGGGTCAAAAACCCTAAACAAAACATAAAGCATTTGAGGATTAACCTCTGATTTTGTATGTCTCAGCCCCGTTTTTAAGCTTAACAAACCATGGAAGAGGTTATAAGCATAAGGACGTGGGTTTGAGCGAGTTAAACTCAAGTTTGCACAAGTATAAACAATGTTTAGTAAAGATAAATGAAAACAGTGAACTTTGGAGCCTATTTTCTAGAGTTCCACGGACTTATTCTCTGTGAAATACCCATGGAATCGAAGCTAAGGTCAAACCAAACGTTCTGGAAAAAGAATGAGCTAAAACGGACAAGAAATGAGAAAGTTATGCTTGTTTTCGTAACTTGGCACGAATCTGTCCACTCTTACGAAAATCAGCTGATTGAAGGTGTTTGAGAGAGTGTTTAGAGGGTTTGCAAAGTAAAAAATGTGAGGAAGAGTGCTAGGTTATATAGGGAAGAGTTAGGGTTAGTAGTTGGGAGTGATATAAATACAATTAGGTGGGTAATAAACACCAAAAAAATGGAGCCATAAATTTAAATGGACCAAATCTGTCCATGTGCAGCCGCAAATAGCTGGCCATTTTAGCTGAAAATCTTTTTATTTTGACCAATAAAACCCTTTGAGTTTAATATTAAAGTTGATTTAAAGTATAACTATCACCCACCAAAGTAGACTATGGTATAAAATATAATTATATTTAATTAAAACTTAGCAAATGTGTGGCTGGCTGTGTACTGCCTTGGCGTGCACATGTCCTCCACATTTCTTTTTTTTTTCTTTTTCTTATGTTAGATATTAACATATTATAATATATGTTATGTTATATTAATGTATTATTAAGTAGTTTATTAAGCATTTAGTATATATATTAATATTTAATCTATATATAAACATGAAACTAGGTAATAAGTTTCTATAAAAATAAAAGTATAGCTTGTGTATTGTGAACGAAATATCAAGCGTTTGCATGAAATAAACGTCTAAAGTCATGTATTTCTTTACGAGAAGCACGAATATGCATCGAACGAATGTATGTATCAAATGTATAAACGGATTTAAATGTACGAACATGAGTAAATAAACAAGGTATATTTTGTATGAAATACTCAATTTTATTATGATCGAAGTTACGAATTACGAAAACAGAGGTTAAATGCGAATACGATACGGATGTAAGTTTCCAAAAATAGGTACATGAATAATATTTCCAATTAAAGTAAGTTTCAAAAAGTGAGGCGTTACAGTCTTCCCTCCTTTAAGAAATTTCGTCCCGAAATTTATTCAAGAGTAAGACATTGAAAGAGTTTTGGCAAAAAGGTGATAATTTTAAAATTAAGACTCAAAATTTCGAAGCGTAAAAAGTATGAAATTTTGAAGAATGACAAGATAGGTTCGCAAAGGAGTTCGTATGTCTAAATTGATTTGAGGTACCAAACATAATTGAATACGCACAGGAGCGCATATAGGTAAAGCGAGTTCAAACAAGTTTGAATAACTTAAATTGGAGATGTATTAAAAATGTGTTGTATTAGGAGGGACAATTTTTTTTTTTTTTGTATATAAAACGGTTTGTATTCAATAAAAAGTGAGGTAGTTTGTAGAATAGCCAAGTAGTCTTAAAAGTAAGGGATATTTTAGGATTCGAACGTTTAAACAGACTATATTGTAAACGGGGTTCGAATAGGGCAAGGATAATGGAGAATAATGGGAGATATAAAAAGTGGACAATTGATCTAATAGACGAATACGAGTATCAGAATGGCATAAGTATTGGATAGACGAAGGTGATGTGTTAAGAATGAAGTCTCGTCATGGATAATCAGATATAATGCGTTTATGAGTTGTCTAAAGTTTGTATTAGGTCTAAAAGGTCTGCAAAACACCGGATTTCTCATGGCACGTTTTACGAAAGTTTGGTAACATGGTGAAAACACTTATATATAGGAAGTACCAGCGGCGTATCCACCATGTTTTGACCACATTACATCCGTTTCGTATCCGGTGTCATGTTACGTTCCGTGTCTTACCATACACAGTAGTACACTCTATGGTTCTCATGCGCTTATCACTATAATCCCGTGTGCACCCGTGATTATACCGATCATCGCATGATCCACATAGCTTGAACTACTTGCATATGAATTAAGGTATTTGAAAATATGAATGAGTACGTATAAGTATGTAGTATATAAGCAAGTCCATGCTTAAGTAGGTATGGGACCCACGTAAGCGAATCCCTCTGATTACGCTCGCGTACGGGTACGAATGTATGAATCATGAGTATGAGTGAAAGTATGAGCATAAGTATAAGTTTAAGTATGAATATGCACGTAAGTATGAGTATAAACATAAAACGTATGAGTAGTATGAGTATAAGTATAAGCATAAAATGTATTGTCATGTATATGAGTGTGAGTGTGAATACGAATACTAATGATTGCGTATATAGTATTAATTGAAACATAACAAAGTTAAGCAAGTAAAAGTGCTCAAGAGGTTGAGCATGTAAGTACGAACGATATAAACAAAATTGTCGCGATGCAACGACTAAAACGTGTATGATGATATGCATGTATAGTTGTTTAAACGAAACGTTGAGTTCCTCGAATCAAAATTAGACGGTTTTAAAGGTAGAATATAGTTTGCATATGTAAGAGGATATAAAGTGCTCATTGGTTAAGCATAATATATTTTGTAATGAATGGAAATGCTACTTTTGTTTTAATAGAGTTTACGTAATCTGAAGATGGTCGGCCCCCATGAAGTCTTCTTGCCCACGTGTTTTGTAAATTAGTGTAGGAAAAAGGTTTTCGATAAAAAGTAAGTTCGTTTCATTAAACAAGAAATTATGAATTTAGGAGGTTCTTGTGAAAACGAGGATTCTTAGAAAAGAAATTTAGCAAAAGGACTTAGTGATTGTTAAAAGTTCTATCAAATGATTTGTTGATGTTGAAAAGAGTATTTGGTAAAACGATCATATAACATATATAAGATTTTATAAGTAATTGAGAAAGGTTGGTTGGATTTTGATTAAAAGTAGAAGTCCCTAGCATGATGGTATAATGTGAACGTGTTTTAATTATTAATCGGATATGAAGTTCATGGGCAAGAGATTCATTGGACCGATTAAATTGATAGGTAGCATTTCGTAAGGTTTGGAAATTCGTGTAGTAAAACGTTTATGACATGATTACGAATCTCGTGTGTATGAGTTCAGTGAAAGTACGTTGTAGGATAAGAGGTACGTTTGATAAAACAATGTATTTTGAATTTAATATAGGTAGGTATTTCGATAAATAATAAGTGATTTAGGTATAAAACATGATCGGATTTGCATAATAGGATATTTTGAGGTAAAGTTTTGGTAACGATCACCTAGGTAAGGGAATCACCCCTAACTCGTCGGTGAGGTCGTTTTAAGAAAAGAAGGAGTTGAGCTAATCGTCAAGGTAAGGAAATCACTCCTATCTCGATGATATACCTCCATTTTGGTGTTACAAAGAATGTAAACAAGATTGAGTGACGTTTTGAAATCATGCATATGTATAAATGTATGAAAAAGATTTCATATGTTGTGTGTGTGTGTGAGGAGTAAATATCGAGAGTAAAATCGAATTTGAAAGATTGCATCATGTAAAATAAATAGTAGAACACATGTTTGATTAAAATTTGGGATAGTTCCAAAACGGAACTTTGACTAACCAAAGTGGTCGAAGAGCCTTTCGAATTTGAGGAGCATGCTTTGGCCTAATAGGTAAAATACTCTCGCCGACAAGTCGGTTAACGGTATTTACCCTTCCGGTTACTACATGTCACAAATCGATCGAAATCTCGAGACTTGGCGAGATTTATGAAAAACAAAAAAAATCGAGGAGTGGAACTAGTCGACAAGGTGCGGGTTTCACCCCTAGCTTGGCGATTTCGTACCTTAAGTGTGGTTGGTACTCGTCGGGTCAAAATTTAATTTCGACACGTTGACGAGGGTCCACTAGAATTCAAAATTGAAATTCTTCATCAAGATGAGGACTTCACTCCTAACTTGATGATGAATCTCGTATGAAAAGAGTAGGTAGATTGAGAGTCGTTCACCAAATTGTGGGTTTCACGCCTAGCTCGGTGAAGTTGTCTCGTTTATATATTACTAGTGACTTTGATTTTAGTATAAACGAGTAAAAGACGTATGTTCAAAATAAAAATAACGAGTGTAATCATAATAAGCATCTCAAGAAATAATACGTAAAAGACATTTCAAGGATAGCACATAAAGGATGGAATGATACAACAAGTATTAACAAACAAAGCAAGTATTAACACAAAAGTGACATATAAAAGGCCAAAATAAGGTAAATAAGGAGTAAATAATGTATCATGCAAGGGGTTCAAGCAAAACATAAGAATAAGGCTCTAAAACTATAGACTAGGTAAAACGCATGGCAATTCTACCTAATTCCCTATAGTTATGGCTCTGATACCAATCTATCACACCCCAACCAATGGCGGAATCATCGGAGTGGGACCTGTTCAAGATTGCAAGAGACTTCATAACACTAATTGTGGCAATATTTAATTCAGCCATTTTCATTTCATAGATAAATTGTCAAAGCATTACAAGAAATTCAAATAACAACATTGTTCAACATAACATAACAAAATTTATACAACACTTTAAACCTAAACGTCTAAATGAGTTTCTAGGCATCTTTGCTAATCCATTTTCGTAGCATCATCAATCCTCAACCTGTAACATGTTTAAAATACAATTCAATGCAAAAGCAAAGGCAAGTATACAAGTTTAAGCATAAGTATAAGTATAAAAGTTTAAAACGAATCCACATGGCAACTTAGTTTATACAAGATCAACCTAACATGGCATACAATATTTCTAGCCAATCCTCTGTTTACGCAAGAAAGTTTAGTTAATTCGACATGAACACAAGTTTAAGGGGGGCGGTGCGTTACTCCTATAGCGCTATACATGTCAAATGGAGGCTCGTGAAAGCTAATGACTAAAACATATCACATAAGTATGGTCCATGTATAAGCATCAAGTATAACAACATAGTATTCATGTATAAGGAGTGTTTTCGTGCATTGCATAAAGAATAAGTTTAAGTGTAGTTTAATAGTTAAACATGTTACACCCCAAAAGTGGTAAACATAAAAAGGGGGTTGCGAGTATACTCACAAATTTGCATATGTTTTCCGATTATCCAATGTGACGAAGTTGACGAGGTTAGAAGGTTGGATATGTTCGTGTAGGGATTTAGTAAGTGAAAACACAAGAATATATGTATTTGAAAGTAATCATCCTTTAATACCAAGTACTTGTTCTTGACACTATGAAACCCCAAGGGTTAATGTTTTCATGAGTAATATACTCATTAGAATCGTAACAAGTCTTATGTCTTAGATGATGTTATTCTAATATCTTGAAGAATGAACACAAGTCCATCATCAAGGGTTCGAATAATATATATATATGTATAAGTATCATATGTATTATTTAGTCCAATAATCAAGCATGAGGTAGAAGATAAATCTTCATTTAGGTACCTCTATTGTGTCATAGAATTCATGTAGGAGGTAGGAAAAACAAGCTTCCATTTAGGTACCTCTTATGGTTCACCACTACACTTGATGTAAAAACATACAAGGAGGGTCATGAACTAAGATCAATACAAGAATAAGAAACATCTACACTATGAGAAATCATCAAGAGATGTGGGGATTTTATGTTGGACAACCCAAGTTAGTCCACAATCACACCTTTATCAAGCTTGAAGCTTGAACAACACTTGTGGGTCAAAAACCCTAAACAAAACATAAAGCATTTGAGGATTAACCTCTGATTTTGTATGTCGCATCCCCGTTTTTAAGCTTAACTAACCATGGAAGAGGTTATAAGTATAAGGACGTGGGTTTGAGCGAGTTAAACTCAAGTTTGCACAAGTATAAACAATGTTTAGTAAAGATAAATGAAAACAGTGAACTTTGGAGCCTATTTGCCGGAGTTCCAGGGACTTATTCTCTGTGAAATACCCATGGAATCGAAGCTAAAGTCAAACCAAACGTTCTGGAAAAAGAATGAGGTAAAACGGACAAGAAATTAGAAAGTTATGCTTGTTTTCGTAACTTGGCACGAATCTGTCCACTCTTACGAAAATCAGCTGATTGAAGGTGTTTGAGAGAGTGTTTAGAGGGTTTGCAAAGTAAAAAATGTGAGGAAGAGTGCTAGGTTATATAGGGAAGAGTTAGGGTTAGTAGTTGGGAGTGATATAAATGCAATTAGGTGGGTAATAAACACAAAAAAATGGAGCCAAAAATTTAAATGGACCAAATCTGTCCATGTGCGGCCGCAAGTAGCTGGCCATTTCAGCTGAAAATCTTTTTATTTTGACCAATAAAGCCCTTTGAGTTTAATATTAAAGCTGATTTAAAGTATAACTATCACCCACCAAAGTAGACTATGGTATAAAATATAATTATATTTAATTAAAACTTAGCAAATGTGTAGCTGGCTGTGTACTGCCTTGGCGTGCACATGTCCTCCACATTTCTTTTTTTTTTTCTTTTTCTTATGTTAGATATTAACATATTATAATATATGTTATGTTATATTAATGTATTATTAAGTAGTTTTTTAAGCATTTAGTATATATATTAATATTTAATCTATATATAAACATGAAACTAGGTAATAAGTTTCTATAAAAATAAAAGTATACCTTGTGTATTGTGAACGAAATATCAAGCGTTTGCATGAAATAAACGTCTAAAGTCATATATTTCTTTACGAGAAGCACGAATATGCATCGAACGAATGTATGTATCAAATGTATAAACGGATTTAAATGTACGAACATGAGTAAATAAACAAGGTATATTTTGTATGAATTACTCAATTTTATTATGATCGAAGTTACGAATTACGAAAACGGAGGTGAAATGACAATACGATACGGATGTAAGTTTCCAAAAATAGGTACATGAATAATATTTCCAATTAAAGTAAGTTTCAAAAAGCGAGGCGTTACAGGAACATTCGCCGAGGAAGGGAAATATTCGTGGTGGATAGCAAACCAACTTTATACAAAGTTAAATGCTACACGAGAAACAAAAATTATAAAAGCCCTTTCCCTGGTGCTCCTGTTTGCCAATGGCGTGCAACCGCATCAAAACAAAAACTCCAACACCTGTGGCAGATTACCAACTGGGCACCTGCCCACAGTTGTTATTCAACTGTGGTGCGCAACAACAACAGATGCCTTAGATCTAAGGATATCGCTGCAAACATCCTTCCACAAATTCGTACAGACATCGCGTTGAAGGTAAAACACATCAGGACGTTCATAAAGCAAACCATGTCCATCGATGTTACGTATACAAAGACGTGGCGTGGTAGAAGAAAGGCAATTGAGATGATATATGGAACTTGGGACAGCAACTTTGCGGAGCTCCCGAAGTATGTGTTACGGCTTCAGTCTCGAAACCCTGGTACGGTGGTTAACTGGTTTCATCACCCACATTCGGCTCGAGGACATCCAACATTCAAATATGTTTTTTGGGCCTTCGGTCCCTCTATTAGTGTGTTCCGTCTATGCCAGCCTGTAATCTCCATGGATGGCACATGTCACAACCCCCGTTCCCTAACAACCCAGGAACTGGCGGCCGTGAGCCAGTTTCAGTGGTATCAGTGTTTATCACTTTGGCAGTGGAAAATTTCATCAGGACCATAGTTAGGAAATATTTTATCAGAGTTAAACACCAAAATATTTAAATTAAAGAAATGGGATAAAACCCAAGTTTCTCTGGTAACACGTTTATAAGTGGGACAAAACCCGAATTTTCATTTTTATGCATCTATAGGGAATGACCCCAATTATTGAAAACAATTCTCATTTTTAATTAGGTAACTTTTATTGCCACTTTTCTAAGCCTTCAGTGCTCTCCAGCTGGCTTTTATTGGCTTCACACTAAGTTACCTGAAACACGTGTTTAAAAACATTTTGTCAGTGGGAAATACTGGTGAGTGAATCTCAGTTTTATCAAGTTTAGTAAAAACCATTGTACAGTATTGAGGGCGGTCTCACAATTACATTTGTTTCCAAGTTATATCAATTAACATCCATGGTACTGTCAGACACGACTTGTGGAAATGTTAATCCTTGACCAGGTGGTAACAAATTTTGTATACAAAACCCCAACATACTCATGATAATTGTATTCTTACAAATACTCAATAACTGCTTAATATATAATTAATTAAGTGAGGTTTTGTAAAAACAGTTGGCAAAAAGGAAATTACTCACATTGCTATTATAGGTCTTTCCTTCGTGACTTCCTGATTATAATCTAATTAAATAAACAATGCACACGTGTTAGTATAATAACCCATTTTAACATTAGTAATACTCTTCCCGAGACGGCATTCCAACGACTACGTCGGGCAGAACCACGACAGCCGTTACGGAACCCTAGATCAATCGGGCAGCGTATCTAATACGTATCCAGGGGTTATGATACTTATAACGAGGCAGAGAGCTTCGCTAATTAGGGGGTATAATTCCCGGGTATAGGGCCTACACTACAGAAATTGAGAGAGAATCACGAAATTTGAGCGAGGAAAATGAAATGCCGATCGTTCCAATTTATAGGGACTGTTTTGGGTTTTTACGCGGCCCGCGTCAAAGGGAGTCAACAGCGTAGCTGATCCGGGTCACAGGGTAGGTTCAACACGTGTCAGCACCGGAGCTTGCCTGGTTTTTAAGTTGTCGCGGCCCGCGTAAGGTTTAAGGTGTGGCTTATACGGCCCGCCTAAACCCCAAAAATTGGTTTTTAATTATTTTTAATAATATTCAAGGTATTCGGGGTCCGTTATCGCATATGGGGTGTATTTCAGGAAGTGTAGGGGTGTCAGGGGTGTTTTAGGAGGGTTGATATATCTTGGTACAACTCTTGGATTATTTAATAAAATATATAGCGCACTCACATTAAGTATAGTAACCCAATTCCACTTTATCCCTACGTCACGAGACAGAACCCCAACGAATTTAGGCAGAGCCTTGACATACGTTACGGGGCCCTACGTCAGTCGGACAGGGTATCGGTGATCAAGGGTTAAAACACTTAAAATGGGACAGGGTATTATTATTTAAAAATAAAAATAACATAGACTTTAAAGAGGGAAAGGAAGCCCCAGAGAGGCTGTGCAGGTCTGAATGTTAGAATGAAATTCATATATATAGTGCATTTAGGTGACTTTGGGAGCACGTTGGCATTAATTGTTCCTTCCACGTCCCATATGTCTTTTAATATTTCTATGTTTGTTTGACTAATTAAAAGGACACGTAGCCATACATATTGATAAAATGCATACATGCACTTAATCAATTTTTGAAATGTAAATTATATGATATTATTATTTTATAATTAATTTAATTGCTTCACTCATGTGGCGCTTATAACTTCTAAAATACGATGTTTTATAAAATAATGAACATGGCATTAGAACGGGGATATTTGTATCTACATTTTGAACCAAGTTTCAAAAAATGGAGTAGGTTCAAGTATAATGTATTTTTATTATTACAATTATTAAACGGTTCTTACGTTTGCCAAAACACCTTATATTTCTATTGGTCAACTTACCCATGACCTATTCGTGTAATAACTTTATTTTAAATTTAGAAATTTTGGGAATGTTACATCCTCCCCACCTTGTTTTAAATCTCGTCCTAGAGATTTGGGCTACGATATTTTCTTGGGGTTACGTTACGTCCAGGTGTCTGGGATAGAATCAATAAGATAAATATAAAGATATCATAGGATAGTTGGAATTTACTGGTCTCAAAACTTAGTTTCAGGAATTGATGTTAACTGAATGAAATGATACCATCATCAAAGTGACTAGGTTTCACAATTTAAAAAAGAGATTTGATAGGCATATATGTAACACCCCATGTTTTCAAAAGTCAAAGTCAAAGTCAAACTCAAGGTCAAAAGTCAACGACCGATTTCGCGCGACTTGACTAGTAGTGAATTTCTTTTATATGTTTATCTTAGTTGTATTATGTGGAGTAAGTGTCAATAATTACAATAATCGACGTATGTTATTCGCTATCTAATCGATTTACGACTGTGAACTATAGGAACTAACAATGCGATAAAGTTAACTAAACAATAATCAAACTATGCTAATCAAATCGACATCGAATCGTAACTCGAACTACGCATTTTGGTTATTGTTATACGTGTGTGTGTGCCTTATGTGTTACTTGTGCATGTTTAATTTATGTTATGTGTGGAAATCAAATCGAACTCGAAACGCAATCGAACTCAATTGAAATTGAACTATGATAATTAGTGGAGAAGGGATAGTGCGAGATATGAATAGTTGGGATTAAAAGTAATTTGACTAGGAAATCTATCGCATCGCACCGCTCGCAATCGAAATCGAATCAGCAAAAAGCATCGCGTCAAACACACGAACCAAGTGCCATCCGGCCGGATAGCCATCCGACCGGGCTGCCACTTGGATGTGGTGTCAAGATGCCATCCGACCGAGATGACATCCGACCGGATAGTCATCCGGGCGGGATGCCATCCGACCGACCCACACTTTCCCCTTTTGGAATCCTATAAATGCCCATGTCTCTCTCAAACTTTCTACTTTTGGAAACTCTCTGTCCGACCAGCTCATGCTCTTCACCTTTTTCCTCGATTTCTCTCGATTCCGGTAAGATCTCATCCTAAATCTTGTACTTTCTTGATCTACACGCACTCCTACACCTTTCTATCCTTTGAATATTAACTTTTAACCATGAAATCACTAGATTTGAGGTGTTCTAGGATGACGTCATCATGAGTTCTTGAAGAACTTCATGTTTTGGCCCCAATCCATCAAGAACAACTTAGATCTAACCGATTTCCACACAAATCAACAAAGATCTTGCATAAATCTAAACACATTCATGGTGAAAAAGGATTGAAAGATGGTTTCTAACTTTCTTTCAACTCTTTTACACTCAATGCATTCAAAACCGATAGAATCGGACCTTGTACTAGTCTCCTACTCATTCTTAGTGTTGTGCTAGTCCAAGATCTGGATTCTACTCACGAGACCACCGATTTCGGGTTAAACAAGAACAACCGTCTTGAACCGGTTAACTGGCCGAACTAGGGTGATTCCTGGTCGATCAGGTCACTTGGGACAAGATGGGATTCTGTTGGTTAACACAATGTCAAAACATCTCGATAAAAAAAACAAACAAACAAAACGACCAAGTGTAAGACAGACGGAGCAATCGGGACGGAGTGCTATCTGACCGGACTACAGTCCGAGCGGATAAGCCACCCAAACGGATTGCCATCCGAACGGATCACACCTTGGGTCCCACACTTAAGCAACTTTATCTAAGTTCGAGTATTGAACGAATTGCCATCCGATCGGATTACCATCCGACCGACCGGATTACTCTTCGTATCATGAGATACTTGGACTTAAAACAATTTTCAACATGTTCATTAACAGGGTTGCCACCCGGACGGATGGACATCCGACCGAGTGACACTCCTGCTGTGAATTTGTTCCCACTAAGTAACCCAATCACCAGAGTCGCCGTCCGACCGGATGACCATCCGAACGGATTGTCGTCCGCACGACTAAGCCGTCCGATCGACCGACTTGAAAGGTAGAGATGCTTCAAAGTTTTCAAAATGCTACAACGAAAACTTCAAAGAACAAGCCATCATACACAAACACATCAAAGGAAGAAACAATCCACTCGAATAGTCATCCGACCGGACAACCTATCCGACCGGATGACCATCCGAACGGATTGTCATCCCCACGAACAAGCCGTCCGATCGGATTACCATCCGACCGAACTGCTGTCCGAACCACTGATACTTTACACCGTTTTACGCGTCACTTATCGATATGCTATCAGACTATTCAGGCTAACCTTACTCGCTAAGCGCTCCCTTCAATCCATCAACCGCTGTGAGTATACTCGATCCCTTTTTACTTATCGCACTTTTGGGTGTTATATACGATACGAATATTCAAATCACATCAATCACACTACTCAATACTATTTAAGCGCTAACCGTTATTGCATGTATTACGTGGCTAAATGAATGCTTGTTTGTTATGTTTACACATGGAATGTTGTTCACCTGCCTTAGCAACGATAGTACTATAGTTTGGACTCAGCACCCGTTCGCGGGGGTTGTTAAGGACAATTACTTGCATGGATTACGGTGGTAATCATGTATTGCGAACTGCCTCGGGCAGTCAACCCGCAGTCATTGGTGTCAATAGACCCATGCCGATATGCGTACGTGCTGGTTATGCGTAAACTATTTCGAACCTATATGCTACTATCAAACTTGTATGCTCACCTTTACACTATGTGTATTGACTTTACTTTAACGTATGTGACAGGTCCTTAGGATGCTTACCTGCTATGAAGTCGAGGTTAGAATAAGGCTCTAGAGGCCAACAAATAGTTGTCTGTACAAATTCAATTAAGGGTCTCTAGAAGCAGATAAACAATTGCTCTATTTGAAAATCTGAGTTGTCGGAACAGAACTATTTGCCTAGAATTTTGTCTGTAATAATTTGTTTACCTTTTGAGGCATGGTATGGGACATGTTATTTTAAATTGATTGGTAATGATAATTGTTATGGAAACTTCTGGACAATCTGTTTCGCTCAGTGCCATGCCCCGATGTTTTCGCCATCGGTTGGGGTGTGACAGAATGGTATCAGAGCCATAACTATAGGGAATTAGGCAAGACTCAACCTAGTCCAGGTCGATGTCTTAGAAACGACCTATTCTATAGTTAGGAACCAACAGACCGACTTGTGCATATCCGTTAGGGATTATGTATGAGCTTACTGCTATTTCTCGCTATTCTCGCTATTCTCGCTTATGCTACACTATCACTGCACTCGAATTTTCAACTATAAAGGAGCAACTAAGTCAAGATTAGGTGTGAAAACCGCAAACTCTCGACTAAAGTTGCTTAATTGACCCGCATTTTATCTACAAGCGGAGAGAATTATGCCAAATTAGGAGTGAAATCCGTATTTCGATGAATAATCTCCTCTATTTTATCAAAACAGGGACGAAGTTGTTAAGCTAGGGGTGAAACCCTAACCTTGATGACTTGTTCCGCTCATTTTTACAAAACTCTCACCAAAGTCTCGACGGACTCCAACGACCTGAAGTCACGACATGACTAACGGGATGCGTGCCAAATGCCCAAGAATCGAGGCAAAGGCACTGCCCGGAAAGGTCAAATGTGCACAACAAGTCTTTTTGAATAGTCGAACCACTTTGGTTAGTCAAGGTCTAATAGTCGCAGACAATCTATTTCTCGATTTTTATATGTTTCAATTCTGAGCTTGCAACTGCTAACTCTGATGATTCGTTGATTTTATGTGTTTTGCGTGTTTCATGTTTATTTGTTAGCGTTTTGAGATATCGTTGGTTTCAATCTAACGCCTTTTGCTTTCGCTACTCACACAACACACCACACATCGTTAACAAATCGCCGAACTATGGACGACCTTATGCTACGTTATACGCTTATACTACACTACTCGATATACTTAAACGCGACCGCTATATTCGAACACTCGCAAACTGTGAATGATAGTTTTCTGTATTTCTGAGGTAGTCGGAATACTCTACGTGTTTCTATATGCGCCTATATACCTCAGGTGACTAAATGCATATGTGCTCCTGTGCTTCTGTGTTTCTGTGCTTCTGTGCCCTACATGCTTATGTGCTTACGTGTTTATGTGCTTCTATGATTGTACGAATCTGTGATACGTGAATTGTGTGACTGTGTTCCTGAGCTTTAGTAAGTAGTAGACGTGTGAGGTGAGATTCGAATACACTATGTTGAGTCCTGTGACGATGTCTGTTCCAGACGATGTCATCTGGATCTCGCCACCCATCACTTTCTCGTCAAGAAAAGAGAGACAAACGTCTTGCTGCTATCATCGCTAAACAAGTAGCAAAAGCTGTGAGTGATGTCTACGAGAACGTCAGCAAATCATCCGAGGAGTCGAGAACCGATACTCCCAAAGCTGCTACTGTATTCAGCTTCAAGCAATTCAAGGCTTGTGGGCCAAAGGAATTCACTGGCGAGGAAGGCCCTATAGCGTTGTTCCAATGGTTTGATTCCATTGAAGTCACTCTACGACAGAGCGGTTGTCCCGACGACCTACGCACTCTGAATGCTACCGGCGTCTTCCAGTCCCGCGCATTAGACTGGTGGACGGCCGAGAGAAACAAGCGGGGAAACGATGTAGCCTACGGTTTGTCGTGGGATGAACTCAAGGAGGTCATGCTGGAAGAATTCTGCCCTCCTCATGAACGCCAAAAGTTAGAAGATGAATTCTGGCACATAAAGCAAAAGGAAGGTGAAAACGCTGCTCTCACTGCTCGCTTCAAACAACTCAGCATCATCTGCCCTGATCAAGTCAAGACCTCAGACATGGCGATCAAGAAGTATATTCGAGCCCTGCCTGACTGTGTTGCAGATTTCGTGCAAGCGGCTAAGACTAAGATGATCGAAGAGACCTATCTACTGGCCGCTGAAATCAATGACAAACGGATCAAGGCTGGTGTCTGGGATAAAACTCCAAAGCACATGCATCAAGCTACCACCGCCGCACCAACTGCTGAAACCACCACCTCATCGAGCAACAAGAGGAAGAACAAGAGAAAGAACAGCTCCAGCAACAAGAACTGTGCGATCACTGCTGCACCGATTCAAGCTGTACCAGCCCAACAGCGTCAAGTAGCGGCGCCTGTGGCAAATGCACCGCTTGCCAAGCGTGCATACACTGGGCCACATCCGCTTTGCCCTACTTGTACCTACCACCACCCGACTACCATCGCTTGTCGTTTCTGTCCAAGCTAGCAAGTATCTCCGCAAGGAATACAGAGCTTTCTTGGCTAACATTGTAGTAGCGGAGAAGGAAAAGAAAGAGAAGAAGGAAGTAAACGACGTTCCTGTGGTCCGAGAATTTCCTAACGTTTTTCCTGAAGATCTTCCTGGACTACCGCCAAGTCGTGATATCGACTTTCGTATCGACCTCATTCCTGGAGCCAACCCTATTTCCAAAGCTCCTTATCGACTCGCGCCGTCCGAAATGCGTGAACTCTCAAACCAACTCCAGGAATCACTTGAGAAAGGCTTTATTCGCCCGAGCACCTCTCCTTGGGGCGCGCCAGTCCTTTTCGTCAAAAAGAAGGATTGGTCGTTCAGGATGTGCATCGACTATCGGGAATTGAATAAGTTAACTATCAAGAACCGCTATCCCCTACCCCGTATCGACGATTTGTTTGATCAGCTACAAGGTGCTACGTGTTTCTCGAAGATCGATCTACGCTCAGGCTATCACCAACTACGCATTCAAGAGGAGGATATACCCAAAACCGTGTTTCACACTCGATACGGCCACTACGAATTCGTTGTTATGCCCTTTGGTTTAACCAACGCACCTGCGGTTTTCATGGATCTGATGAATCGCGTGTGTAAACTATATCTCGAGCGTTTCGTCATCGTATTCATCGACGATGTCTTGATCTATTCCAAGTCGAAAACCGAACACGCGCAACATCTACGTTTGGTCCTCGAGCTACTCCAGGGGAATCAACTCTATGCCAAGTTCTCCAAGTGTGAATTCTGGCTGGAGGAGGTTCAGTTTCTGGGTCACATTGTCAATAGTCAAGGTATTCACGTCAATCCTGCGAAGATTGAAGCCGTTAAGAGTTGGATTACACCTAAGAAACCGTCTGAAGTCCGTTATTTTCTCGGGCTACCAGACTATTATCGACGATTTATCGAAGGATTCTCAAAGATCGCTGTACCGCTTACCGCTCTCACGCATAAAGACAAGCCTTTTGTTTGGGGAACTGAACAAGAGTCTGCTTTCCAAACTCTCAAGCACATGCTTTGCAATGCTCTTGTTCTCACATTACCTGACGGAAACGACGATCTCATTGTCTACTGTGATGCTTCCAACCTTGGTCTTGGTTGTGTCCTTATGCAGCGGGACAAGGTTATAGCTTACGCATCTCGTCAGCTCAAAATCCACGAGAAGAACTATACAACCCATGATCTCGAGCTAGGCGCAGTTGTTTTTGCGTTAAAGATTTGGCGACACTACCTGTATGGTACAAAGTGTACGATCTTCACCGATCATAGGAGCCTACAACATATCTTTAATCAGAAGGAACTTAATATGCGTCAACGCCGATGGATAGAACTTCTCAACGATTACGACTGTGAGATTCGTTATCACCCAGGTAAAGCAAATGTTGTTGCCGACGCACTCAGCAGACGGAGCTATCTGCTTAGCACTCGTAACGTCCAAGCCCAATACGACCTCGAAACCCTCATCCACGAAGCTCAGCATGCATGTTTTAATGAATGCACTCTGAAGAAGGAAAGAATCTACCACGACGGAGCCCAGCTTGTGAGTAAATCAAATGGGATATTCCACTTTCTGGACCGAATTTGGATCCCTAAACGGACCGATTTGCGACAGATTCTGATGGACGAAGCCCATAAATCCCGGTATTCCATTCATCCCGGTGCCGACAAAATGTACCAGGACCTACGCTATAAGTACTGGTGGCCGGGCATGAAAAGGGATATTGCTCTCTACGTTGGAAAATGCCTAACTTGTGCAAGAGTCAAGGCTAAACATCAAAGACCCTCTGGCTTACTCGAACAACCGCCGATCCCTATGTTGAAGTGGGAGAGTATAGCTATGGACTTCATAACAAAGCTACCCCACACGTCATCAGGTCACGACAGCATTTGGGTTGTGGTTGACCGCTTGACTAAATCAGCTCACTTTTTGCCAATAGGAGAAGACTACAAGGTAGAACGATTAGCCCGAATCTACACCGACGAGATCATTTGTAATCATGGGATGCCTCGCGACATCATCTCTGATCGTGATGCTCAGTTTACCTCGCGACTGTGGGAAACGTTTCAAACGGCACTTGGTACATCGCTTAATCTAAGTACCGCTTTCCACCCTCAAACCGACGGTCAGACTGAAAGAACGATCCGTACTCTTGAAGACATGTTCCGTTCGTGTGTAATAGACTTCGGTGGTAATTGGGATAAATACCGGCCGTTAGTCGAATTCTCGTATAACAACAGTTATTATTCCAGCATTCAAATGGCACCATTCGAGGCTTTATACGGAAGAAAATGTCGATCGCCTATTGTATGGCACGAGATCGGTCACTCGCAATTAACCGGTCCTGAGCTATTACAAGAAACGACAGAAAAAATTTTCCAAATTCGAGACAACCTGGTAAAGGCTCGGAATCGACAGAAAAGTTATGCCGATAGACGACGCAAGCCCCTTGAATTTGACGTTGGCGACAACGTACTCCTAAAGGTATCACCTTGGAAGGGTGTGGTCCGATTCGGCAAGAAAGGAAAGCTCGCGCCTCGATATGTTGGACCTTTTAAGATTCTGGAAAGGATCGGAAAAGTCGCCTACAGACTCGAACTACCGGAGGAACTTAGTAACGTCCACCCGACTTTCCATGTGTCAAACATCCGAAAGTGCCTGGCTGAGCACGACTTACATGTTCCACTCGATGACCTTCAAGTGAACGAAACATTACACTTCGTGGAGAAGCCTGTCGAAATCATGGATCGCCAAACCAAGCAACTCAGACGCTCGCGCATTCCTATTGTGAAAGTCCGATGGGAAGGCAAACGAGGCGTAGAGTTCACTTGGGAACTCGAAAGCGACATGAAGGCGAAGTACCTGTAGTTGTTTGTTACGGCTTCGAACTAAATTCGGGACGAAATTCCCTCAACTAGGGGAGACTGTAACACCCCGTGTTTTCTGAAGTCAAAGTCAAGGTCAAAAGTCAACAACCGATTTCGCGTGACTTGACTAGTAGTGAATTTCTTTTATATGTTTATCTTAGATGTATTATGTGGAGTAAGTGTCAATAATTACAATAATCGACGTATGTTATTTGCTATCTAATCGATTTACGACTGTGAACTATAGGAAGTAACAATGCGATAAAGTTAACTAAACAATAATCAAACTATGCTAATCAAATCGACATCGAATCGCAACTCGAACTACGCATTTTGGTTATTGTTATACGTGTGTGTGTGTGCCTTATGTGTTACTTGTGCATGTTTAATTTATGTTATGTGTGGAAATCAAACAAAATCAAATCGAACTCGAAACGCAATCGAACTCAATTGAAATCGAACTATGATAATTAGTGGAGAAGGGATAGTGCGAGATATGAATAGTTGGGATTAAAAGTAATTTGACTAGGAAATCTATCGCATCGCACCGCTCGCAATCGAAACCGAATCAGCAAAAATCGTCGCGTCAAACACACGAACCAAGTGCCATCCGGCCGGATAGCCATCCGACCGGGCTGCCACTTGGTTGTGGTGTCAAGATACCATCCGACCGAGATGACATCCGACCGGATAGTCATCCGGGCGGGATGCCATCCAACCAACCCACACTTTCCCCTTTTGGAATCCTATAAATACCCATGTCACTCTCAAACTTTCTACTTTTGGAAACTCTCTGTCCGACCAGCTCGTGCTCTTCACCTTTTTCCTCGATTTCTCTCGATTCCGGTAAGATCTCATCCTAAATCTTGTACTTTCTTGATCTACACGCACTCCTACACCTTTCTATCCTTTGAATCTAAACTTTTAACCGTGAAATCACTAGATTTGAGGTGTTCTAGGATGACGTCATCATGAGTTCTTGAAGAACTTCATGTTTTGGCCCCAATCCATCAAGAACAACTTAGATCTAACCGATTTCCACACAAATCAACAAAGATCTTGCATAAATCTAAACACATTCATGGTGAAAAAGGATTGAAAGATGGTTTCTAACTTTCTTTCAACTCTTTTACAATCAATGCATTCAAAACCGATAGAATCGGACCTTGTACTAGTCTCCTACTCATTGTTAGTGTTGTGCTAGTCCAAGATCTGGATTCTACTCATGAGACCACTGATTTCGGGTTAAACAAGAACAACCGTCTTGAACCGGTTAACTGGCCGAACCAGGGTGATTCCTGGTCGATCAGGTCACTTGGGACAAGATGGGATTTTGTTGCTTAACATAATGTCAAAACGTCTAGATAAAACTACAAACAAACAAAACGACCAAGTGTAAGACGGACGGAGCAATCGGGACGGAGTGCTATCTGACCGGACTACTGTCCGAGCGGATAAGCCACTCGAACGGATTGCCATCCGAACGGATCACACCTTGGGTCCCACACTTAATCAACTTTATCTAAGTTCGAGTATTGAACGAATTGCCATCCGATCGGATTACCATCCGACCGGATTACTCTTCGTATCATGAGATACTTGGACTTAAAACAATTTTCAACATGTTCATTAACAGGGTTGCCACCCGGACGGACGGACATCCGACCGAGTGACACTCCTGCTGTGAATTTGTTCCCAATAAGTAACCCTATCACTAGAGTTGCCGTCCGGTCGGATGACCATCCGAACGGATTGTCATCCGCACGACTAAGCCGTCCGATCGACCGACTTGAAAGGTAGAGATGCTTCAAAGTTTTCAAAATGCTACAACGAAAACTTCAAAGAACAAGCCATCATACACAAACACATCAATGGAAGAAACAATCCACTCGAATAGTCATCCGACCGGACAACCTATCCGACCGGATGACCATCCGAACGGATTGTCATCCGCACGAACAAGTCGTCCGATCGGATTACCATCCGACCGAACTGCTGTCTGAACCACTGATACTTTACACCGTTTTACGTGTCACTTATCGATATGCTATCAAACTATTCAGGCTAACCTTACTCGCTAAGCGCTCCCTTCAATCCATCAACCGCTGTGAGTATACTCGATCCCTTTTTACTTATCGCACTTTTGGGTGTTACATACGATACGAATATTCAAATCACATCAATCACACTACTCAATACTATTTAAGCGCTAACCGTTATTGCATGTATTACGTGGCTAAATGAATGCTTGTTTGTTATGTTTACACATGGAATGTTGTTCACCTGCCTTAGCAACGATAGTACTATAGTTTGGACTCAGCACCCGTTCGCGGGGGTTGTTAAGGACAATTACTTGCATGGATTACGGTGGTAATCATGTATTGCGAACTGCATCGGGCAGTCAACCCGCAGTCATTGGTGTCAATAGACCCATGTCGATAACTAACGTGCCTTATTTCACCATGCGTACGTGCTGGTTATGCGTAAACTATTTCAAACCTATATGCTACTATCAAACTTGTATGCTCACCTTTACACTATGTGTATTGACTTTACTTTAACGTATGTGACAGGTCCTTAGGATGCTTACCTGCTATGAAGTCGAGGTTAGAATAAGGCTCTAGAGGCCAACAAATAGTTGTCTGTACAAATTCAATTAAGGGTCTCTAGAAGAAGATAACAATTGCTCTATTTGAAAATCTGAGTTGTCGGAACAGAACTATTTGCCTAGAATTTTGTCTGTAATAATTTGTTTACCTTTTGAGGCATGGTATGGGACATGTTATTTTAAATTGATTGGTAATGATAATTGTTATGGAAACTTCTGGACAATCTGTTTCGCTCAGTGCCATGCCCCGATGTTTCAGCCATCGGTTGGGGTGTGACAATATATTTTGAAATGCAATGACTTTTTAGAGACAATAGTATTCAATGTCAAAAGAGGACTTACTTTGATTGTCAATGGAGGAAGACTCTGAGTCAATAATCTTATTTGAAAATAGAAGTATGAAAAATGATTTGTCAATAATCAAACCAGAAATCATTGATGTTTACTTAAATGGCGAGGATACACTGGATAATACAATAGAATTTAGTGTATCATTGTATCAAGACTTATTTAAATGACGAGTCAAATGAATAACGTATGATTAGGGTTTATTATTAGCATAGGCTACAAATTTATACAAACACCGCAAGGTGTTGTAGTGATTGAAAGAATTATGGTGACCGAATGAATTCACCATTTTCGAAATTAACTGAAAGTTTCAAGTAAGCGAATCTGGATATTTCAAAAAGATAGGATGTTTCAATTGAAGAAAGAATTGAATAGTGTGGAATTAATTCAAAGACGAAAGAATTACTAGAGGTACAGTGGAATAAGAATTTTAGGTAGCTTTATCTTAACACAAAATTGTATTAAGACTGGTTTAGGATAGATAAATCCGTACCTCAAGTGAAAATGAAATGAGTCCAAGTTTCAAAGAAATTGTCACCACAAGGTAAATTGAAATTGAAGACTTTAAACAAAGTTACTAGGATTCAAACAATGGGATTACTTTGAATATGTATTGTGAATAAGTTTAAACAATTGAGCTTGATTTGGACATATTCCAACAATGGATATGTGTATTGACAAGAAATGAAAATCTGGTAACTCTGAAAAGAAGAGGAGTTTTCCAAGAAATCGGTTGACTCGATTATCAAAAGTCAGCATTTAAAATCAGAGGGGGAAATTTATTAAAATTCATGAGTAGGTTCACATGCATGACAAACAATGTATGTACAACATAGGAATTTGTCAAGAGACGAGACAAATAAGAATTGATTCTATAAAAGAAAGACCTTTTATTGATGAAGTTATGATCGGAATTAAAAGTCAACTAATAAGTGTAGACAAAACATAAGGGTGCTTTATTTTAAAAGTTGTTATTGCCTCCGGTGTTGTAAACATTTATGCGTTCCCTTCGCTTCATCGGGGTTTCGATCCTCATTTCCGGGCGCCTTAGATAGTTTCGGGCAATATGGACGAATGTGGCCTTGGTCTCCGAATTTGTAACATACATTAGTTTTCCTTCTACATTCTTCCTCTGCATGTCCAGGCTTTTTGCAGAAATTACAGCGAAGTGTCTTCTTAGAATGGCGTTTTCTTTCGTGTTTCTTGTTACGGTTGTTGCATGTAGGCTGCGTGATTACTGGTTCCATTTCCGGGTCTTTGCATGATTTGTCGGAGCGGAATTCCTTATAGGAGTATCCATAGGTTGTGGTTTTCTTTCGTTTGGAAGGTGAAGTTTTGATACGAATATCATGACTTCCCTTGGAACTAGGGTTAGGTTTGAAGTGGTGAGTATGCCTACAGTGTATAGTACGATATTTTTTTATAGGCACAGAAATCTTAATAGCTTCAATGATCGAAGGTATGGCATTCGATATTCCTTAGGCTATTATATTTTCTATAGTATTTCTATCCAAAGAGTTTTCATTAATAGCCTGAATTTCTTGATCACATGTTATTTCCTTTGACATCTGAATTACAAACATGTTCAGATATAATTATCACAGAACTAAGCAATTATTCAGGCATATTTTGTTTAACACAATTATAGTCATAACTCATCAGTATTATGTGTTATTAAGGTATACATATATATATGTTATATCTTAACATTTTCTCTTACTATATATTTTATCAAAATATAAGGAAAATGTATATCTTATATGTGTTGTTTCTTTCTTTGATGTAATAGCTTTTATATATTGCCTTAATTATATTTCCAGGGCTTATGGCTGGATTGGTATTCAAAAATAAAGATAAAAGCTTTATATGAAATTCTGAGATTTTCTGCCATGGGCCCATTTATTGTTTTTCAAGAGGTGGTGCTAATACGGATATCCTTAAGGTATCCTTTGAATTAAAGCTGGGTATCAAAATAGATCTTAAGTAAACATGTAGATTTGTTTCTTCTGTTATATAAAGGCTTGTCCTTTTGCAGAAGACATTTAATTCTTATATAAAAATTGTGTCTTGTATATACATCTATATATCTATATATAATCTAAAATTTAGTTACATGTTCTGTTTTAAAATCAACATTTATGATGTTTTAAATGCAGTACTTAAAATAATATCTATATATACTTAAAAATTTAGTTATATCAACTTTTTTACAACCTTCATTATGAGCCTCTTAAGTACATTTGTTTCTTTCGAGTTGTAATTGCCTATTATAAATACCTTTAATTGAAATAATTGAATTAAGTTTAGCCCCTTCATCTCCTCCTGTAAGTTGAAATGTACAAATTTAATGTATTAATTTCTATTTCCTCAGACGAATTTTGTAACCTACTAATTTTGATGGGAAACTTGTTAGTGCAGTATGTATATCGCCTCCGTCATCTCAAGATCGTAGCTGAAACTGATTAAGTCTAGCTTTATAATGTAATATTAGATAGAAAAGGCAAGGTGGCATTATTGTAAATAAGGGGAACTCTCCTTATAACCCTTGGCCTATAAATAGATGTGTTAGGGTTAGCTTTAGGAACTTTTGCCACTTTTGCTCATTTGCTACATTTGAGAGCTCTAGTTCTAGAGAGAGAAACTAGAGAGAGAAAGTGTCTAGGTGATTCACGGTTCTTGTATCTTTTCAGATCTATCAAAGAATCACGTTTATTGTACGTCTCGTGTGTTTCGGTCTCACTCGTACACGGATTCCGCACGTCGTACGAGTCGGTTCGCAATCGTTCGGATTCAAACCGGTCCTAACAAGTGGTATCAGAGCAGGAGATCGATTGCTCAGATCATTCACACGATTTCGCACTTGAATTCAGCAGATTCAGATCGAAATTTCACTCAGATTTGTCTAATTTCTTCATCTTTCATCTCTGTCACGTTTTTAAACAGAAAAACGCAAAATTAACCAGGATTTTACGGTTAAAAATTGATAATTTTCAGATATGTTGTGCGAATATGCATGATTTACAAGCCTTCAAAGTTTCAAATCATAACTCTAAGTCATTTGTGAGAAAATTAGATTTTTGTGGTGCAAAAATGTTGAAAACTGTTGCTGTTGTCATTGAAGTTCATCCGCACGCATGACTTCTCCGTACGGATGAGTTGCACGCACGGATAACTAATCCGCGTTGACTGATTGTTGACCTAAACCATCCGGGTTGACTTTATTGTTGATATAAAAATAGTCTGCATGTTATCTGCCATTTGCATGTGAAGTTGTTGATTGCATGTGATCTTCATTATAGTAGATAATTCTCATATTGGTTGTCACGTGACTGTTTAAGTGTCAGATTCAAGGTGTTGTGTCACCCGTGCGTATAACATCATCTGGAGCATCATACGCACGGATAGCATCATACGCACGGATAAGCCAAACGCACGGATAGCATCATTTCCCATACGCACGGATTACTTTCAGCCATCCGTGTTGACTTGTTGACTTGCCATACGCACGGACAACTTGTACGCGCGGATAACATCATCACCCGTGTGGATAACATCATCTGGATTCCCATCCGCACGCACAACAATCCGTGTTGACTTTTATTTGACCATACGGGCGGATAACTTGTACGCACGGATAGCATTTTTTTTCCGTGTCATTTCACCTCACTCGTCCGACCCACATTTAGTCAACATTTTCAGCTTGCAAGTCAACATTATCAACAATACATGTGAATCATTAATGCATTCTGTGAACATGTGAATTTGTAAATTTCAAGAACATTACATGTGATTGTGATAAAGATTGTCAGCCACTTTAATTGTAATCAGATTCTCACGTGAAGGTTATTCAAGGTTACAAGTGGTCTTGTCGTTCATTAATTGTGGTCAAAAGGTCAACAAGAAATCCGCACGGATCACCTTAGTCTCCCGGATCCCCACCCGTGCGTATAACATCACCCGGATCCCCATCCGCACGGATCCTCATCCGCACGGATCCTCATCCGCACGGATCTCCATCCGGATAGCAGTCTCATCCGAACGGACAACGTTATCACGCGATTATTTTCACTGTTGACTTGTGTTGACTCACTTGATCGGATACTCGTACAATTCATTTGTTTGATATTGTTTAAATTCATTGTGTTTGTTTTGTTTGTAATTCAGGTGATTAAAAGGTGCTGTTAATCGAGAAGATCACATCATGGCTGAAGAATTTATCAATACTTTCTACAATGCGTTTACCTCGGATACAGTGGAAGGTTCAAACGATACACCCAAAGCGATAACAAAAACCATCAAAGACAATATTAACTATGACAATTTTTATGGAACATATTCTAAACCTCCGAAGCTGAATAACATTGAGGATTATGTTTGGTGGAAGGAGAGGTTTGTCAATTGGACGAAGGCATATGCACATGAAAGTTGGTTTTGTTTAAAGTTTGGCTATGAGAACCCAACAAATGACAAAGGAGAAGAAATTCTTATCAAAGATTATTCAGAGGATGATCGAAAGAAATTTTCTTATGAACAGAAGATGATTGCTTTGATTCAGCAATCAGTTCGCGATGACATCTTTTCATTATTAGTTCATAATGGGTCATCTAAATCTGTATGGAAAGCTTTGAAGGTTAAAGCTAAGGGGGGTAAACAAATCCAGAAAAACAAAATAGCTTTATTAAAAAAAGAATTTGATTTGTTTGACAGTTTAAAGGGAGAGACTGCGAGGCAAATGATTGAGAGGTTTTGCCATTTAAAGATTGAACTTGAAAGGTTTAAAATTGTGAAAACTAGAGAAGAAATTGTTGATAAAGTAATCGAAGCGTTACCACGAGCTGATCAGTGGCAAACGTTTGTTTTTATCTTGAAAAATGATGAAAAATTTGATACAATTTCTCTTGATGCATTGTTAGAAAAGATTGAAAGTCATGATCTGGAGCTACAAAAACAAAACAAGATGAGTGGTTCATCTCATTATCAGAATGTTGGTCTATACTACAAAGGCAATGTACCTTCGGAGAAAGTTGGCAGTTCACCAAAGACAGCATTCAGTAGTGAGAAGATGAAAGAACCACAAACAACTTCATCAAGTTATCATTCTGGATATCATTCATCTTCAAAATCAAGTTCTGTTGAAACTGAGGAGATTTTGTGCAACATTGCTCTTAAATTGAAGAATTCTCCTGCAATGAGCATCAATGCAGCCAAACAACAAATGAGATTCCTTGCATCTGTTCTGGAATCGTATGAAGGTCTAGTTGCAGGCAAGATTGGTAACTCTGAGTTAACTAAAGAAGACTACGACCAGATTGATCCGGAAGAGATGGAACTCATTGACATCCGTTGGTGTTTGGCAAGCTGCATCCGCAGAGCTCAAAGATATATGGAAATTACTGGGAAGCAATCTCTCGGCGGTGCATCTACAAAACTTGGATTTGATAAGTCCAAAGTGACCTGCTTCAAATGTAAGCAAAAAGGTCATTTCAAAAGAGAGTGCAACAATTCTGCGGTTGGTGGAAATGAACATCCATTCAATGATGATTACTACCGAAAGGCGATTTACCACCGTAGCAGAGAAGAGCCAAAGATGATCGAAGATAAACCCAGAGAGAAGTCCAGAGCTTATGTTGTAATCCACGATGATGAAGGATATGATTGGAGTCAGATTCTACCAGATGAAGATCGTCCTGTAACAGCTCATGGGAGAAAAACATCAAAGGCCCAGCATCATGTTCTTGTTGCTGAAATTCATGAAGAAAACAAAGAAGAAAATGTTGCTGCTGAGGTCAAAGAGAAAACTCGAGAAGAGATTTTGAAAGAAAAAACTCCAAGAGAAAGATTCATTGTAGGGTGCAGAATGGAGAAAATGCAAGAAGAATATGAGAATGCTGTTGCAAACAAACGTTGGGATAAAAAGCAAGGATGTTATGTCAACAAACAAGGTGAACCAGTCGTTCCCAGAAGTGACATAGTTCATGATGAAGTTCTTCTAGTAATTCCTCGATCCGGCGAATATTATTCGAATGTTGCAAAAGACAAGACATATGTGAAAAGGCTGGATAAAATCATCAGGGATGCTATGACGATAAAACTGAGGAAGAGGAATGAAGAAAGAATGAAAAAGAATGTTGAAGAGATGGTAAACAATCTGAAGAAAGCTGCTGAAGAGGTTAAAGCAGAAGCAGTTAAAGAAGAAGATGTGAAGGTAGAAGAAAAGATTGTGGTGAATGAAGAAATAGTGAAAGAAGCTGTTACTGAAGAACAGCAGAGTAGAGAAGATGTGAAGAAAGCAGAAGAAGAAGTGAAGGTTGAAAGTTCAACAGATATTGGTGTTGAAGCTGTTGATGAGAAGCAGCAGAATGATGCTGATCAGACAGATGCAGCAAACACCAAAGTGCCAATCACTGAGGTAAATTCTGATTCTAAAACTGTGATCAAAGTTGATGAACAGTGCAAGAAATGCATGGAACCATGCAATGCTTGTACTGAAAAAGATGATAAATTCAGAACAAGAGATCTTGAATTCACTAAAATAGAAAATGTTTTCAAAGAAAAATGCAAAGAAATGTTTGAAAATGAAAAGGTTTTAAAAGAAAATAATGAAACGCTTTCAGAAAAATGTAAAAAGCTAGAAAAAGAAAATGAAATTTTGAAAGAAAGTGTTTTGAAAAAGACAGAAGAATACGATCAAAAAGAGAATGCTTTTCAGGAAATGAAAAAGGAATATGATTCAATAAAATTGGCTTATCACATTACAAAAGAATCATATGAAAAAGTGAAAAGAGAAATGAAACTTGTTCAATCAAGATTGAAATACTGTTCTGAAACAACTAATGAGTATAAACGAATGTATGAAATAAAGCAACAAGTTGTTAATTCTTACATTGAGGATGTTGCTAAGCTAAAGCGTCAGATTGCTGATTTAGAACAGGATAATAACAAGTTAAAAAGTTATCACGCGTCGTCATATGTGCTTGAACGTATTTTCAACATAAAACCGGAGGATGGTGAGTCTGAGCAAAACAAGAAAGGCATTGGCTCAGAGTTTCATAAAGTTCCACCACCGAAAAAGTTTGTGTTTTATGATGAGGAAAAGGTCGAAAAAGCTTTCAACATGGTAGATCAATTGCCAGATAACATTGACGTAACCTATTCCAAATCTGATGATTCTAGTGATTCAGAGGTGGTAGGTAAGGTCGTTGAAAGTGTGTTGAAAGAAGAGTCGGTTGATACAGGTAAATCTGAATCACAGGACAAAAATGAAGGAAATTTTCATGATGGATATCTGAAAAACTCAAAATCCGAGAAAAATTTGAATGAAGATTCAAAAGGATTGGTTTATACCATGATTGGATCGGACAAATTATTCTTAGATGTTGTTTTCCCGATTCAGAATGTGATATCAGAAAAGGTTGATAAAGTTTTCAATATGGTTGAGATTGAGAAGTCTGAGATTTCAAAGTTTGTTGGTAAGAGTCATAGAGGTTCGTATAACAAACCTGGTTACAAGAAGAAAAACATGAAGGCTGGGTTGGGTTATAAGAAGAAACAGAATCGAAACAAAAATGAAACGCCAAATTATCAGCCAAAAATGAGTTTTGTTCAAGGAGACAGTTTAGCAAAAGAAAAAGAGCTCAAAATGAGACAGTCTAATGATGAGTTCTTTGCTAAAAAGAATAAGCATCAACCACAGGTCAAAGATGTGTCCATGAGAACATGTTTCAAATGTGATAAAAAAGGACATCTTGCACGCAAGTGTCCTAATCTAAAACCTGTGGATGTTAACAAAAGGAAGATTGATGCTGAGAAACAAAGATCTGAGAATGTGAGACAAAGGTCAACCAGATTTGACTCAAAACAAACTTGGAGGTACAACACAAACAAGTTTGCTTTGAATCAAAATTGGAAATCTAACCCAAACAGGTTCGATTCAAGACAGACCTGGAATTCTCACACACCCAGATTTAGAACAACACAAAGTTGGAAAACAACTGTTGATATGACAAAACCACAAGAATTTTGGAAACCAAAAGTTGTTCAATAACAAAATGATCAAAAAGAGTCACATTTTTACAAAAGAGGTACTCCGAAAGGCCAGACATGGAGTATTAAGAAACCGATGATTTTTGTAAAAAATGAAAAAGTTGAAGTCAAAGTTGATAAGGTCTTTGTGAAAGACGACAAAGACTTTCCGGCATTGAATGAAGTTTATTGTGTTGAAATGCCTAAGGTCAAGCAGGCCTGGGCTAAATTGTTTAAGTGATTGAGTAAGTGTAAATGTGCAGGTGCTCAAGAAAACTGAAGACTGTGAGAATGGAAATCGGAGCAGCCTGGCACAAGAAGAAGAGGCTGCTGAACCCTGTGTTGGTTGAAACAGGGAGTTTGTTTGTTTTCTGTAAATAAATAAACAATATTTCAAAAACCCTAAAAATTGAAAATTTAAAAACCAAAAATATGTTTTCAGTTTGTCAAAAATATGTTTTGTTTCTGTTAAAATATTCAAAAATACAAAAATATGTGTTGATTGAATACGCCGAAACCCTCACGGCTGAACAAACATGATTACTTTCACAAGATTGAAAAACGGTTTTCAAACTGTCGAAAATCAATGGGTTGTAAATCATGGGGGTACATTATGTTTTCTGCAAATCAGTGCATGTGAAGCAGAAAATGGATGGCGAGACAAAGCTATCAGTATTGGTTGTCAAATTTTCTTTAAATGGTTTTGCATTTTAGGGGGAGTAAGAAATTGTCAGAAAATCCAAAAACATTAGAAAATTAGAAAATTGAGTTTTTGTGTAAAAAGAGGAAATGATAGTACATCAGTAGACAGTTACAGTATGCTAAAGAAATGTAATGATTTTATAGCGTTAAACAGTCTCACTGATGATATGTCGATAGATTTTTATACATTTAGTAAACTTTTTCGGGATATAAACTTAAATTCAAACTTGCTTATTTCGTGGGGAACACTACTTGGATATATAGGTAACCCCTGAAATCTCGTTTGAAAGGTCCCTCTTTCTGAGATACTAGGTCTTTATGCTTAGTGATATCTGGGGTATTATCCCGGGACTTCTGATTTTGCGGAAGCAATGGCCTAGTCCCCGGAGAATACTTTCCGCATTGCTTGGAACATAGCACAGCCCTCAGCTAAAAATGATGAAACATTGAAAAATGCTATTCATGGCTGTTGTAACAAAAAGATCCTCTAAAGGGGACACACCAAAAGTCGAGCCGTCATCTCTCTGCTGAACGGAAGTTCTGACCTGAGCTCTCACGGTTTCGTACTATAATTTATTCCCCTTACAGATATCATCTAGGTATACTCACCTGTAAGACTGAATATTGGGATCTGGATACGGGAGTATATTCAAGAGGTGGGACACATGAATAAGTTTAAGTTCTTAAAACATCTAATTCGTATCCTGAATCAGTTGAAATTTGTGTGAAAATGTAAGTGGATCAGTATATCGACAATCTAAGTGAATTGTTTAATTCTTAATGTGTAAATAAGCTCAACGGTACTTGTGACTTGTCGTAAACTGATATGATCCTCTGACGTAAACTCAAACAAAAATATTGTCTGTAAATATGTTTGTACATATTTCTTTACTTCTTTATATTTTCAGAAAAATACAAAAAGATTTTGATTTCTGCTTTATTTTCGACAACCGATGTCTGGATGTTGAGTTTCAAAATCTGAGTATGCTGATTGTGTTTCTGAAAATAAAACAAGTTCATTAATTTGAAACTTGATGTTTTAAAATCAAAAATCAAAAACAGTTTGTGATATCTCCAAGGTCATTAATTTGAACTTGGATGATTAACTGTGAGGGATTTGGATGCTTATATTGTTAAAATCTGTAAAAGAGCCAGTTTCCGATCCGGTTCGTTGAAACTGCCAAATTTTTTAAGATTGTTGATATAGGGAGTGTATCAAGTAATCCTGGATATATTTCATATTATTATATCTTAGTCCCAGGATCTTGATTTAGAAAGTTTGATAGAGCCAGGTTACAATTCCTGGACGATTGGATATTCAAAACGTTGTTACTTATAAACGTTTGAGTATTGCAGATGTTGTACCAGACTAAGATCCCGATAGCCGAATCTAAGGGGGAGTTTGAAGACGAGCTCAACGCAAGGGGAAGCGTGCATAGGAGCCAGGATCCTTTCCCAAAAGAGCTTGTAACCGGAAAGCCAGGTGTCGATCCCAAAGCACGGAAGCTTGATGAAAGGGGGAGCCTGAAGAGTCTACCGAAAGGAAGGAGCTGAAGCTGAAAACAGATCCATGGGGATTCTGTTCGAGCTAGAGAGAGAGAAAGAAAAGAAGCTACGAGTTTGACTCAATGATTGAGATTGACTGCGGCAATATCCAAGGGGGAGTCTGTTAGTGCAGTATGTCTATCGCCTCCGTCATCTCAAGATCGTAGCTGAAACTGATTAAGTCTAGCTTTATAATGTAATATTAGATAGAAAAGGCAAGGTGGCATTATTGTAAATAAGGGGAACTCTCCTTATAACCCTTGGCCTATAAATAGATGTGTTAGGGTTAGCTTTAGGAACTTTTGCCACTTTTGCTCATTTGCTACATTTGAGAGCTCTAGTTCTAGAGAGAGAAACTAGAGAGAGAAAGTGTCTAGGTGATTCACGGTTCTTGTATCTTTTCAGATCTATCAAAGAATCACGTTTATTGTACGTCTCGTGTGTTTCGGTCTCACTCGTACACGGATTCCGCACGTCGTACGAGTCGGTTCGCAATCGTTCGGATTCAAACCGGTCCTAACAAAACTTTAATGATTATTAATTGGTATGGAAACTGATAATCCTTTTAGCCTATGTAAAATCACTCAACAATCCCACACTAATTTTTTTAAAGAGAGTGAGAGAGTCACGAGAGTTGGAGAAGAGCATCCATCTCCGGCGAAGTTCCGATCACTCCACCCACCCACCATGACCACTCCGATGCCCACTATCTCTTCTCTACACGATTGATGGCGGCGCTAGAATAAGAGTTCTTCTGCTGCTGTTGTGTGATTTTTGTTTATCACGTCAGTCCGAATTTGCATTCTTTTAGGTTCAATTACGAGTTCGGGCTTCCAATTTGGTGGTGCGTTAACAATTTGCGTTTCATAAAGTGTCAAGAGCCACATTAGCGCCTTCAGGTTTGGATTGAGTATATATACTTAATTTTTAATCCCCAAATGGTTAGAAGTGTATGTGACAATAGTGACATGTTTCTTTAATTGACTCAGGGAACTTACAAGGCGCTTGGCAGACATTTTGGAAATGATTCATACTGATACATGATGATATTCTGGATGAAAGTGAGATGAGAAGAGGTAAAAAATTTATCTTTATAAAGATGGGCCATGAATTATAGTGTTTGTAATGTAGTGGAAAATTAATGACAGTTAACACGATTTGGAGGCAGTGTTTGAATTTGCACTTTGATGGTTGGAGAGAGATGGCAGTATTGGGAGATAAAAGAGACCACTTTAATGGCATGACGAAAGGATTAGTAGGCGGTGTTTGGGAAGATGACCAGAAGTGTTACAATCAAAAGTTTTGGTTTTGACGTATGTGGTTAGTAGATGAAGTACCGGAAAAATCACCGAAGGTTAGATTTGATTTTTTTTCTAAAAATTGAAACAAGTTTGTTTTTTAATGATTTCTTTTGATATTACAGCCAACACTAGCTTCTCCCGGAAGAAATGCACCTCGGGTTGGCCATTTTGGTCATCTAGCATGTATCACCAACAAAATCACCCAGTGGGAAATGTTGAGGTGTAGTAGTCATTTATGAAATAATTGGTTACTTGAACTTCATTTTTTTTATTTTTTACTTTTATGCAAATCCTTACTTATAAAAGTGTATTGTTATTAGGAAAGTAGCAAATGAAATGAGTGGCAGACTACTGTTCTACAAGAGCGCAACGTTGTTGAAAATGTGTATTAGTGGGCTTGTGAGTACCTTCTAATCATCTTATAAGAACTGTTGAAGTTTGGTTTTGATAATTCTAATGTTTAATCGGAATTCATAAATTGTATATGTGTTCGTTAATTTAATATATATTTCTATTTTTTTCAGTCAGCCAACCGCAACATTAGACGATAGAAATAGGGATGATGATGACGATGATATTTACAACACGATTATAAACTGTATTTCATGAACTCATAATATTGGTGATTTGAAGGATAAACTGTATCATACACGGGAGCGTTCTCACTTCTTTTACAGTAATATGTGCACATGCTAACGGATTTAGACCCACATGTGAGTATTAAAAGTAGAATTTTGCAAACTTTTTACCCGGTTCTCTTTTTAACTCAAATCTTTAATTGACCTAGCACAACCCAAATTGACCTATTCATAAGTGTTTGGCTATTGGATATAACATTTTATTAAAACAAAGCTACAATGTAAACATAAATTAAGGGTGCTATAAATGCTCTGTTCATTCTTTATCTTAGTAGACTTCAGTTGATTTTCAATGTTAGTTGGTGAATATATTTAGTAGAGATTTAGAATTTTATGATGAAAATTGATGTGTAAAAGTTCAAATTCTGTTATCTTCCTTTGATGCCATTGACAACCTTCATTATGAGCCTCTTAAATACATTTGTGTCTTTCAAGTTGTCTCCTTTATAATGATTATCAGTTACCAATTAACAAATATTAACTCAAGTCATTGATTGTGTGATTAATACATGTCGGTTACGAAATGGAGTGTGCGACCTGTGAAGTTCTTCGAATTAGATTGGAAAATTGAAAAGGTTTTCCATTTTGTCTTAATGGTGCATATTACATGCGGATGATATTCAATTGATTATAATTTTTAAATCAAATTAAAAGAATTAAACTTTTTATAAATCATGTGGTGTCCAAAGCCATATAAATGAACCATCACATTCATAATTAATAGTGTACAAGTGGTAGGTATTTCTTAATAAATTGTTCTCTTTTATAAAGTCTAACATTATATAAAAACCAATTCAAGAAACTCTAACTACAAGCTAGGATACCAAAAGTCGCTTTAAAATTAATTAAATTGCATTGTTTTATTGTGCCTCTTTGAATATCCCTGTCATTTAATATCATTCATTAGGATATGATTAATTTGTAGACAGTTGAACGGTCTTTGGTTATGCTATAAGATTGCCGGCTTTGTTATGTTTGTAGGTTCATAGTTCCCTTTCCTCCTCTATTGCCATGGCCAGCCCCCTTAGTTTGCAAACGTCCGACGGTGGTACAAGCAGTCATATGTTCCTTAGTGAACTCCGTGAAGGGAGCACCGGACCTATCATGATAATGGTTTGTAGAAAATGGGACGTGACAAGTGTTAACGGCAGGTACATGAGCACCGACTATATTGTCACTGACATAAAGGTAGTTTTTTACCCTCTGCTATCCCACATTCTTACGTTTTTCTACTTTTGATTCTGAAACAAAAATCTACGCCTTTATTCGCGCAGAGAGGTGTGATGCATTGCACCGCAAGGAATAACATTGCCCACTATTTCTTTGACAAACTCAAAGAGGGCGGTGTATATTTGGTTAACGGTTTCGCCGTGCAACCTACAAATCAGTATCGGGTTCTTAAAGACAGCCCCTTTGTGATCGTAAGGTATATATCGGCTTACACTTTATTCGTGCCCTGTTTAATAAACCATTTTAATTAAAGATGTGTTATTTACCTTTCTACTCGATCTGAAATGTTATTTACATACCTGGTATATGTTTACTCTATTTTAAAATTAGGAGGCTACAACAGTTGGAAACTTGAGTTCGTAAATATAAAAGTGCATTGTTCTACATTAAAAAAATAGGAATAAAAAAACTTGGTAACGCATCACTTCGAATGTGTAAAGACATATAAGGGGAGAAGTTGGCTTTTGAAAAAAATAAACTTGGTGTCGTTATAAATGGAAAGGCAACAAAAAAACTTTCAACTATAATTGATTGATTTCCATAAACAATGTAATTGTGCATATTTATTTTTGGATAACCGTCTACATAAATGTTTCGTGTTTTTCCTTCCCAGGCCTGCTTATGCAGATTCAGATTCAGAAGAAAGAGTTGACAGTGACCCACATGAAAGGTATACCGTCTGCACTTAGTGTTAGTAATGAAAACCCGTACTACTTTTCGATGCATATATACGTAAACATAGTATACCCTTTTTAATAGTTTTCTTTTCGTTATTTCACTGCAGTCAGTTGGCTGGTGATGGGGTTGGGGATGACGGTGGCATGCGTTAGCAAAAGTTTGGTCTATGTGTTATCCAATAAGATAGGAAGGCGTGCGAGAGTTTATGCGTTTTTCCTTTTTCTGTTTCATGTTTTATTTTCCTTGGAAGACATCTTTTTTCACTTATTTTTGGCCGGCAAGTTTTGCCAAGGAAACAACTTATGGTCCATGGTTTAATAAAGTTTAAGCACGCCCCTTTGTAGGCGTTTTGTCTTACATGTTATGCACCGGCCGTGTCAGACGTCTTACCACGAACAAACAATAGCTATTATGCATGCCGTGCATCGCACGGGCTTTCTCCCTAGTACGTATAAATATAAAGTTCTAAAATTTCTTGTATAATATCAATTTAAAAATTCCAGTTAATTAATTGTATTAACTATCCTGTGTATTCTCATAACTTTATTTATTCCTCGATATTAACCAAATAAATTTCTATTAAATTTATTGAAGATAATATTTTAGATAAAAGGGAATTCATCAAAATTTAATAGAGATATAATTTTCTGGATTCTTTTAAGAGCAATTTTAATTTTGTCAGGTTAACTAAATTTTGGTTATAACATATTTATAATTTGATTCAAATTCTACTTATTTAATATTCGTAATAACCAATACAAAGTCTGGTGTTTCTAAATTCGATCCTTAATATATTAAGAAATATTAAGAATGAAGTATTATCATAATATATATACATATGAATTAAATATAATTTAAGAAATGAATCGAATTTATCAAATGGTAAAAAGTGTTTCCTTTAGAAATATATGTATATATATTTTAAACCATATTGTTATATCGTACTAAATATTTTTGTACATATTTTACTTCATGGGTGAAATATTATTTATAATATTGATACAAATCGTAGATATAAAATATACATACATTTGACTTACAAATAAATTTTAAGTTATTCCTGTTGACACATAGGTATTATGTATTAAAATCACAGTATCAAGTTATTGTATGTATTCTGGTTTCATAAACACTGTTTTATAAAATATTTTGCATATTCTGTGGTATACGTATATGTGTTTAAATTTTAAAATCGTCGAACTGTGTTCATTATTAAATTTAAGGATTATGTTTTATAAAATCCTTTCTAATATAACTTTATTCAAGAGCCAATTATTTTATTCTTCCAAAAATATTATTACCATTATTAGTTTAATTCAAAACAGAATTTAATAATATAAATAATGATGATAATAACAGCATATCTTAAAGATTTTTCTTTAGAGAGCATGTGTATATAAATTTTTTAATCTATTAATTATCATAAATATTGACTTTATACATAATTTCTGAATATTACGTAATTTATCAAATTTTGATAATTAATATTTTATATTTAATAATACAATAAAGGATTATAAAGTGATTTACAAAGTATTTTAAATTATTGTGTTTAAATAATGCTGAAACATTATCTTTTAACATAATTAATATAATTGTATGTTTTATCAAAATTTTGACAAATACATATCTTTTAATTCGAGTAAAATTATATCATATATCATAAAATATACTGCTTTTATTAATGATATTTTAGGGATATCATACCTAAGGGTATTGTTTTATATTTAAGATATTAATGCCAATATAATATTATTATAATTTATTTTGAATTGTATTCACATAAATATGTGGATACAGAAATAAATATTATATTATGAATATGTTCTTCTAACATATTGTAAGATACAATAGGAGTTACATATTCGGGGAATTTATAAAATCATTTAGGTATAATATATATTATCTAAATATTTATATCATGATATTTACAAAGCATCATATCTGAATTGCATTTATCTTCTATTAATATTAAAATACTAATATTAATATTCTATTATTATTATAAAAATTATATTGTATTATATTCTCATATATACATATGGATATAATAGATATATAAGATATCACGAAGTAGGGCTGGCAATTTTACACGAATACACGACACGAACCTACACGACCTTAACATGTATCGTGTTGACCTTAACAGGTAACAGGTACTAAACAGGTAGACACGAAAATACCTGTTAATTTTCGTGTCTAAACAGGTTAGATACCTGTTTACCTGTTAGATACCTGTTAAGACATGTTAAGATTTTAATTTTAATTAAATAAAAAATATACCCCTCATTTAGTCATTTACTCAAATAGTCAAATATAGATGGAAGTATGGAACGACCCTGTCTTCTTTAGTTAAAAAAAAAAAAGAAACCCTAACTCTCTCAAGTTCAGCCGATATCATCCATTCATCCAGATCCAGCGTGCCGGTCATCCACCGCCGCTCATCCACCGCCTGCATCCACCGTCAGTCATCCACCGCCGCTCCACCACGTCTGCATCCACGCCGGTCATCCACCACGTCTGCATCCACCGTCAGTCATCCACCGCCGCTCATCCACCGTCAGTCATCCGCCGCAATTTAAAGGTAATTTTATATTTCTTTCAGTGAATGCCGTTTATATCTGTTTCAGTGTTTGGTTATATCTGAGTTATGCAGTATATATCTGGTTCAGTGTTTGGTTAAACTGTTCGGTTTGTGCTTAGGGTTCTGCAGTGTTTGGTTAAACTGTTCGGTTTGTGCTTAGGGTTAAACTGTTTGGTTATATCTGAGTTATGCAGTCATTAGAGTTCTGCAGTGTCGAGTGTGTTATTGAAAGGTCTGTGTCGGGTCAGTTTGGTTAAATTGTTCTGTCAGTCTGTCGTCTTTGTTTTTTAGTCGAATATTAGTGGTTCAGGTTTGTGCTTTGCTCTGTTTGGTGTCAATAGTCGAGTCAAGTTCAGTTCAGTAGTTTCAACTGAATGCCGTTTTGCTTAAACTGTTTCAGTGTTTGGTTAAACTGTTTCAGTGTTTGGTTAAACTGATACCTGTTTAAACTGTAAATGAGTGAACTTTTATGGTAAATGACTGTAAATGACTGTGAACTTTTATTGTTTATGTTTATTGCAGATTAAGAATGAGTGATTCTCAAAGGAAGGTGGGAAAGAAGAAGGATAAGAAGTCCTATGTATGTTTATCTAACTTTTATGGCTTTCGGTTCAAGTTTGGTATTATTTTTTGTGTAACTTTATTTGTTTTCTCTATTGTAGGTGGAGTCAGATTCTATCAAAGTTGATCTAGAAAATGACACCTCAATGAATATGGATGTGGAAGATGATGAAGTTCACTCTGTGGAGGTAGATGATACAAACGATAGTGATGATAACAAATCAGGAGTAAAGAGACAACGAAAGGAAAGATCTATTGTGTGGCAATACTTCACTAAACTTAAAAAGAAAGCAGTCGGTGGAAAAGTTCCAAGCAAGTGCAACAAATGTAATCATGTTATCATATATGATAGCAAGCAAGGTACGGGGAATCATTCGAAACACATAAAATATTGCTATGGTTCTAGTTTCAAAGATGTTGGTCAAATGATTTTAAATAGTGACATGAAATTAAAGTCATCTACGTTTTCTCAAAGTACATTCCATGAGATGCTTGTAGCTGCTATCGTTATGCATGAGTTACCTTTCTCATTTGTTGATTATAAGGGATTTAGAGATTTATTTAAGTATCTGCAACCTGATGTCAATATCATCTCTAGAAATACTGTAAAATCTGATTTACTGAAAATGTATAAGAGAGAAAAGGAAAAGGTCAAAGAAATGCTTATGGAATCACCTGGGAGGTTATGCCTAACTTCAGATTTGTGGACGTCTATTGCTACTGATGGGTATTTAGCAATTACAGTTCACTTTATGGATAAAGAATGGGTTTTGCAAAAAAGAGTTTTATCGTTTTCTTTCATGCCACCACCTCATACCGGTGTTGCTTTGTGTGAAAAGGTGTTTTCTATTTTAGTCGAGTGGGGCATAGAAAATAAAATATTTTCTATGACATTAGATAATGCTTCTTCTAATGACACTTTCATTGGGCTTTTAAGAGAACAACTAAATAAAAAATTACCACTTGTTTCTAGGGGTAATTTTTTTCACTTGAGATGTTGTGCACATATTTTGAATTTGATTGTGCAAGATGGGTTGAAGCAAATTGATGAGTGTATTTACAAAGTGCGAGAGAGTATCAAGTATGTTAAAGGGTCGCAACAAAGGAAGGAAAAGTTTATAGAGTGTGTTCAGTCGCTTTCTTTGAAAAGGAAAAAGGGGTTAAGGCAAGACGTCGTTACTAGGTGGAATTCTACCTTTTTAATGCTTGATAGTGCCCTTTTTTATCGACGCGCCTTTTGCCATTTAGAATTGAGTGATTCTAATTATAAGCATTGTCCGAATGCATTAGAGTGGGAAAAGATTGGAAAGATGTGTTCTTTTCTTGGAGTGTTTTATGATATCACAAATGTTTTTTTGGGTACAAAATATCCAACTGCAAACTTGTATTACCCACATGTTTTTATGGCTTACTTGACTTTGAAAGTGGGTATGGGTTCAGAAGACGAGTATATGAGAAACATGGCTGACTTAATGATGACAAAGTTTCAGAAATATTGGTCTGATTTTAGTCTTACTTTAGCCATAGCTGTGGTGTTGGATCCTAGATACAAATTGCACTTTATCGAGTGGAGTTATTCACAAGTTTATGGACGTGATAGCAAAGAATATGAATATGTTGATGAGGTTTTGCACTATACTTTTCATGAATATGTCGAGTTAAATATGGATGGTGGTTCTTCTACAACTTCAAATGTCGCAAGTACTTCAGATGCTAGCAAAGGAGTTGAGGAAACGGGAGATGATGATTCAACAAGTGTCTTTGGAGTTAGAGCTAGACTTAAGGTAATTTATTTGTTAATATATTTTTTTTAATTGTTGTCTTTTAATCTTTTATATGTATTCATTTACTAATTATTTATAATTCTTTTTTAGGATTTTGATCAGTTTCAAAGTAAAGATTTTCTAGCTAACAAAAAAACAGAATTGCAATTGTATTTGGATGAGTCAAGAGTTGATAGGAACTCGAACTTAGATATTTTGACTTTTTGGAAAGCCAATGAGTTTAGATATCCCACACTTGCAGGGATGGCAAGAGACTTTTTGACAATTCCGGTTTCTACCGTCGCATCGGAGTCCACATTTAGTGCAAGTGGAAGAGTTCTTAATGAACATCGAAGTTCACTTGGTAAAGATACCGTTGAGGCTCTAATATGCACAAAGGATTGGTTATATGGAGATTATTGTAATGTCCCTTTTTCCTTGAGTTTTGTAAGGTTTTTATAACATAATATCACACTAATAGTATATGTTTGTTTGTATTTGTAGGTTCTAATGAAGTTAATTTGGATGAGCTCACTGAAGATATAATGTCACTTGATATTAGTGGAGAATCAAATGCTTCAAACTCAATGAACACTTCTAAGGTAACCACTCCAAATGCTTCGAGTAGTGTTGCTAAAAAACAATGAACAATCTAAGGTACTTACTCCAAATGTTTAAAGTAATGTTTGATAAATTAAAATTACTCAATTTATGTCCAATTGTCAATGCTAAATATGAGTACAATTATGTGCAGGTTTGAATTGTTGGAATTAAAGATCTAAGAAGAGAACCATGGGAACTTGGAAACTTTGAACTTGTTTTTAATGGATGTATTGAATTATTTAAGTCTTTTGTGATTTGCCGTTTATGGATTTTTGTTTTAAACTTGTTAAGTATTCGGTATTTTGTGGATTATTTAAGCTGTTTGTGAACTTTTGGCGAGTTTTGTTTCACTAAACAGGTTCTAAATATGTGATTATTTTAGTGTTAGTTAACAGGTATTAACAGGTAATTTTCGTGTATTTCGTGTCGTGTTCGTGTTTGAAAAATAGGACACGAAATCTTATCGTGTCGTGTTCGTGTATAGCCTTTCGTGTATCGTGTCTTATCGTGTCGTGTCTTATCGGGTACGGGTATACACGATATGCCAGCCCTATCACGAAGTTTACTAAGTCATGATATTATTAATATATATGTCATTTATATATATATATACTATAGCATAAGTGTAAAATACAGATATGGGTAACACATATTGGGAATTTAAGATTCGTTAAATGGCATAAAAATCATAATAAACACATTAGGATTTTATGTTCATATAATAACACATAAGATATTAATTTCCTAACACAAATGGTTAAGGGTTTAGGTATTTGAAGAACACCTAAAGGGCTTAAACCAGTGGCATAGCTCTGATACCACCTTCTGCCACAACCCCCGTTCCCTAACAACCCAGGAACGGACGGCCGTGAGCCAGTTTCAGTGGTATCGGTGTTTATCACTTTGGCAGCGGAAAATTTCATCAGGACCGTAGTTAGGAAATATTTTATCAGAGTTAAACACCAAAATATTTAAATTAAAGAAATGGGATAAAACCCAAGTTTCTCTGGTAACACGTTTATAAGTGTGACAAAACCCGAATTTTCATTTTTATGCATCTATAGGGAGTGACCCCAATTATTGAAAACAATTCTCATTTTTAATTAGGTAACTTTTATTGCCACTTTTCTAAGCCTTCAGTGCTCTCCAGCTGGCTTTTATTGGCTTCACACTAAGTTACCTGAAACACGTGTTTAAAAACATTTTGTCAGTGGGAAATACTGTCGAGTGAATCTCAGTTTAATCAAGTTTAGTAAAAACCATTGTACAGTATTGAGGGCGGTCTCGCAATTACATTTGTTTCCAAGTTATATCAATTAACATCCATGGTACTGTCAGACCCGACTTGTGGAAATGTTACTCCTTGACCAGGGGGTAACAAATTTTGTATACAAAACCCCAACATACTCATGATAATTGTATTCTTACAAATACTCAATAACTGCTTAATATATAATTAATTAAGTGAGGTTTTGTAAAAACAGTTGACAAAAAGGAGATTACTCACATTGCTATTATAGGTCTTTCCTTCGTGACTTCCTGGTTATAATCTAATTAAATAAACAATGCACACGTGTTAGTATAATAACTCATTTTAACATTGGTAATACTCTTCCCGAGACGGCATTCCAACGACTACGTCGGGCAGAACAACGACAGCCGTTACGGAACCCTAGATCAATCGGGCAGCGTATCTAATACGTATCCAGGGGTTATGATACTTACAACGAGGCAGAGAGCTTCGCTAATTAGGGGGTATAATGCCCGGGTATAGGGCCTTCACTACAGAAATTGAGAGAGAATCACGAAATTTGAGCGAGGAAAATGAAATGCCGATCGTTCCAATTTATAGGGCCTGTTTTGGGTTTTTACGCGGCCCGCGTCAAAGGGAGTCAACAGCGTAGCTGATCCGGGTCACAGGGTAGGTTCAACACGCGTCGGCCACGTGTCAGCACCGGAGCTTGCCTGGTTTTTAAGTTGTCGCGGCCCGCGTAAGGTTTAAGGTGTGGCTTACGCGGCCCGCCTAAACCCCAAAAATTGGTTTTTAATTATTTTTAATAATATTCAAGGTATTCGGGGTCCGTTTTCGCATATGGGGTGTATTTCAGGAAGTGTAGGGGTGTCAGGGGTGTTTTAGGAGGGTTGATATATCTTCGTACAACTCTTGGATTATTTAATAAAATATATAGTGCACTCACATTAAGTATAGTAACCCAATTCCACTTTATCCCTACGTCACGAGACAGAACCCCAACGAATTTAGGCAGAGCCTTGACATACGTTACGGTGCCCTACGTCAGTCGGACAGGGTATTGGTGATCAAGGGTTAAAACACTTAAAATGGGACAGGGTATTATTATTTAAAAATAAAAATAACATATACTTTAAAGAGGGAAAGGAGGCTAGAGAGAGGCTGTGCAGGTCTGAATGTTAGAATGAAATTCGTATATATAGTGCATTTAGGTGACTTTGGGAGCACGTTGGCATTAATTGTTCCTTCTACGTCCCATATGTCTTTTAATATTTCTATGTTTGTTTGACTAATCAAAAGGACACGTAGCCATACATATTGATAAAATGCATACATGCACTTAATCAATTTTTGAAATGTAAATTATATGATATTATTATTTTATAATTAATTTAACTGCTTCACTCATGTGGCGCTTATAACTTCTAAAATATGATGTTTTATAAAATAATGAATATGTCATTAGAACGGGGATATTTGTATCTACATTTTGAACCAAGTTTCAAAAAATAGAGTAGGTTCAAGTATAATGTAATTTTATTATTACAATTATTAAACGGTTCTTGCGTTTGCCAGAACACCTTATATTTCTATTGGTCAACTTACCCATGACCTATTCGTGTAATAACTTTATTTTAAATTTAGAAATTTTGGGAATGTTACAACACACACTTGAAAGGTCCGTACCACGGCAAGTTGTTGGTTGCGGTAACCAAAAACGCCAACAACTACATAATGCCATACGCTCTGATTGACGAAGAGATTGTTCATAGTTGGTGTTGGTTTTTCCAAAATTTGAAGGAATACGTCACCACAAACTGTACTAGTAAAATATGTGTTCTATCAGACCGTCATGCTGGAATAATTAATGCCATGGAGAACCTCGAAGATTGGAAGGAACCAAAGGCGTACCATCGTTATTGTCTTCGACATGTAAGAAGCAATTTCAGTGGAAAGTATAAGAGTAAAAGCCTCAGGAAGCTGTGTTGGATGATTGGGAGCACAAGTCAACCATCGAAGTATCGTTGGGCTGTGAGGGAAACGCGGATGCTAGATCAGGCAGCTTGGGACTATCTGAACAACATCGACAAAACTAAGTGGACAATTGTTCACGACCATAGAAACAGGCGTTGGGGCAACCTAACGACGAACATATCCGAGTCTATGAATAATGTCTTACACGAAGCAAGACTGCTTCCTATAAAAGCGTTAATTCATCATACGTTTACCAAAGACGTATCTGAGTATGCCAGGCACTCGCATATGGCCCAAACCTGCAACACCCCTCTACCCCCTCGCATTTGGTCCAGGTTTAACAAACTGTATTCGGTGGCAATGAAACATGAATTGTACGTGTATGATGTCACAGATGCTCGCTACTTAGTTGTTTCAAGGGACGAAGCGAACGATCATGGTGGTAATGAGTACACTGTTGAATACATTCGTAGGTGGTGCTCATGTGGGAAATGGCAAATGCTCAGATTTCCTTGTTCTCACACCATTGTTGTTTGCTCATGGAGGGGTGAGGAACCACACGAGGTTACGAATTCAAAATTCCACACTACTACCTATCGGGAACAGTACAGCGGGCATTTTTACACGCTAGGCCCTAAGGAAGAGTGGGAAGAACTGCAGTGGAGAATTCAAGGGGACCCTTCAAGGGTTACAACACACCGTGGTAGGGTTCGTGCAATAAGAATTCAAAATGAGATGGATGTCAACTACCATGACGAACCCCAGGTCCGTCGATGCAGCAGATGTGGAGAAACAGGCCACAACAGGAAGACCTGTGGCCGACATTAATTTATTATGTTTTTGTGGTTTGTTTGTGGTTTTTAGTGTTATCTGTTCTTGTGCTGCCAATTATTGTTGTTTGTGTTGAAGTTAACAATTGGTCTTCTAGGCCTATCATTCCAAGGACGTTGATACAGCAGATGTGTATCCTCCTATGTTTTGTGTTTGGTATTTTTGTTTGAATTATGAGTTGGTGTAATTTAACATTTAAGACAGTTGTTCCAAAATTCACTATGAAACATTAAACACAACAACACAAATATTATTGAATTGAAATATATAAGACAACAGCTACAGTAGAATATGGAATCAAAAGGATGAATCAGAATCGTTATCGTAATTTTGATACTGCTCCCATGGATCATCACTAACCACTGCGTCTTTTGATAACGCGTTTGAGTCGCGATCGCTATCGGATTGCTCAGTATGCCTACAGTAGTAGTGGTTTCCATACCTTCATATGGGTCGGATAATACCAGGTAAGGCTGCTCCCCTTTCGACAACTGAGATGTACGGGCGGTTAGGGTTTTGCACAAAAGAGGGGTGTTGTGGTGCTGCCATGATGGAAGTTTGATTTTGATGTTCCTGACTAAGATGGTAACGATGTTGGTCGTTTTTTGCCAAAACAAAAAAAAATGAGTTTTAACGACTTTCGGGCCCCTCTAAATGAGCCGAAATGCTTTCCGCCGAGAAGACGCCCTGGTCCAGGGACAAATTTACTCCTCCTTATATGTTAGAGAGAAACGATGCCGGTGGCGGGAGCCGCACAGGTGAGGAAACGGCCACGGAAAAGGCCAGGTTGGTCGTTTTTTTCCAAAACAAAAAAATGAGTTTTTACGACTTTCGGGCCCCTCTAAATGAGCCGAAATGCTTTCCGCCGAGAAGACGCCCCTGGTCGAGGGACAAATTTACCCCTCCTTATAAGTTAGAGACAAACGATGTAGGTGGCGGGAGCCACACTGGTGAGGAAACGGCCACGGAAAAGGCCAGGTTGGTCGTTTTTTCCAAAACAAAAAAATGAGTTTTAACGACTTTCGGGCCCTTCTTAATCAGCCGAAATGCTTTCCGCGGAGAAGACGCCCCTGGTCCAGGGACAAATTTACCCCTCCTTATAAGTTAGAGACAAACGATTCCAGTGGCGGGAGCCGCACAGGTGAGGAAACGGCCTCGGAAAAGGCCAGGTTGGTCGTTTTTTGACAAAAAAATATCATAAAAAGATTACAAGGATAAAAATAAAAGCCGAATGGCTACAAACAACGCCATTTATACAACTCGTTAGCCATGTGACGCCGATACTTGATACAAGTGTCTTCAACATCACTGTCTACATGGAGGAACTTGCCTCTTACGAGGTTCTCCATCATCATACAAACAAGAACCCCTGAATTAGCAATGTTACCGTTGTCCTGAGGCACAACATCTTGGACTACACCAAAGGAAACTTTTTTATTTATGCGGTATTTCGAGTTTCGCCAATAGTTAATCTGGTCCAAAAAGTGCTTAAAGAAGATCGGAAAAATGTCCATAACGTGATCAACCAGCCGTCGTTTTTCATTTCCCCATCTTTTATCAGTCCAAAATTGAGTAATTTCCATGGTAAACATATCGACACGAAATAGTAACCAGTCCTCTTGCTTCATCCATAACGGGATATACAAATAATCAACATCCCAAAATGGAGGATATGGTTCCTTCCTTCCAGCCATGTCTAACGCCCTTAGACAGTCCTTGGTGTAACACACATCTTCATAAAATTGCGGGGGTAACACCGTCCAAGGCAATTCCTTAGACGGGTTTTTTAAAATTTTGGACTGTCTAAGACGCATTAGCCTTAAGGTCCACGCTTCAACATGCTGCAGAATGATACAAATAAATACAGTCAGTGCTTGGTATGGCATTAATATAATAACAAATGTATCTTTGTAAGCTTACAAGGTCATTTAGGCAACCGTTAGACTCGTAGCCTAAAAGGTTACCCCAGAAGTTTCTATGTAGCGGTTTTTCACCTAAGAAGCGAGAATAGCAAAATGGAGAATCCCCGTTGCGGTAAAATTCTTCAACATCAGTTGACCATCTCCCGGACTCATCTGTTGGAACACCAAAAATACTACCTTCTACACGATTTTCGGCCGGTTTTGTCGTCGACTTATGCGAGGACGACCCGGGGTTATGTTGGATAACGTTTCGGGTAAGAGAATCAGAAGATGAGGTGTTGGACCGACTGCTTGGACGCCTTCACTTATTTATTATCATACTTGACATTTTCGGGACGGGAAGCAGATTATGTTGTTCTTCGGAAACTTGCTTGTCGCGACGGTGTGCCATGGTTGAGGAATGTGAGTGAAGTTTTGTGCGGTTATGAGATGGGAAAGTGGGGGTGTATTTATAGTGGTATGAAATAGAATAAAATATCAACAACTTAATATTCAAATCAAATACTGACAAAATAAAGGAAAGTAGCAACTAAATATTCATATAAAATATTGTATGCTCATGGAAATACAATAAGATACAACAAACTTAGTTGGATGGGGGTGGATGATTAAATAGATTAAAATCTAAATCAAGTCCCCATTCCAAGGGAGTGGGTTCTACATTTGAGTAATTTACACGAGGATCTTCCGAACTTTGATGTGGTGAAAAAAATTGAAGTCACCCTGCGTATCTGGAAAAAACGTCAACATTTGTGATGCGGGGGTTGTATACACCGGGGGATTATTTTGGACATTCGACGTATATATTTGGTTGTCAGTAACCACAGTATTAACGTCCCCACCGATAAGATCGGATATTCTATTAGCAGCCCAAAAATCTGGGTGGTCAACATCATTATAATTTTGATTCACACCCAAATTACACTTTCGTTCACAAATGAAGGCCTCCCTTGTTCCATATTGTCTAACTCGAGGATACGCCATTGATCATCAATTTGACTTTCGTTCAAAAATGACGGCCCCCCTTGTTCCATATTCATGCCCTAATTGGAGCCTCCACCCCCGTCAACATTTGAACCTTCTTGTTGACGTTGTCGTCGCCTGCGTAACCTCTGCGGATGAGGAATAGGCGTTAGGTCAATAGGGTATGTTGTCAAGTGACTCGGATATTGTGAGTATCCTTCTTGCCGTGACATTTTCGTAGCTCGATAAGCGGCAGCTTGGGCCAACTCTAGATCATCAAACCGTTGTATTACCCCCATTGCATCCGTCTAAATAAAAAAAAAGTTAGTTCACAACGTATTAATTTAGACTTTCTAACATGAATAAATCTAAACAAATATATATATATACCAGCATTTGGGCACGAGCCCCATCATCTTGGAAACCACGCATTGGAACTGTCGAAGACCTTGGATTTGTCAAATAGAGCACTGTATGGTGCATGAACCAAGACATATAATCGTCTGCGACCGGATAAGAGGTGATTATTTCTCCCTCGACAATCGAGTCATGACGATGGTACCAAGCATAAAGATAAACATCATGTCGTATGGTCCAGTCCCAACCAGTTTTCCCAATCCGGGTGGTTTTATGCAGTCTGGCAAGCTCTTCAACGGTTAATGGTAAACTGGGAGGTATATGTTGAACCATGCCAAACTGCCGCATAACCCGTTGCGGGTAATGATGCTCGACATTTTCCCAGTAAATCAGCGGGCATGTGCTCCTCCAACTATCACTCCCACTAGTGCAAATACCCGGGAGTCTACAGATAACATCATCGTACGGTGTCCAAATAAACTGCATTAAAAAATTGAATAGTTTAGAAACAACTACATAAAATTACATGTATTTTCCTAAAACTAGCGTACCATCCCCTCGCGAACCGACTGAAGTTGAGATCGATAAGATCTAAGACAGTGTGTGGGGGCGTCAACATGATTAAGGTTCCCCTTCCAGCTACAAAAATAATAAGTGCAAAAACTTAATATTATATATTTAAGTTTCTATAATTTATTCATAAACAATTTTATACTTAATTTTCTATAATTTATTCATAAACAATTTTATACTTAATCAGCTTAGAACATACCGAGCAGCTAAAGGCGCGTCGTAATTAAACCGGTGGTAGGGCTCCGGTGCAACACAACAGATCCTCTCCCAGACCCACACTTGCAGAATTGACATTGGTCCGGTAAAGCTTACAGCATCGGGTGCTGTAGCGTTTACACAAGTTTCTGTAGAGACAGCTTAAAACAGCACTGCCCCAGCTAATATTAGCACATGAACTTAAATTGTCTAAGTATTGTAAAAAACGAAGATTAATCCAGTTGTTCGAATTATCTGGAAAAACTGTACAACCTATTAGATAAAATATTATTAAACGTGCACGTATAATGCACTGATCGTCCGTTGCCTCTACTTCAGAAAAAGGAGACTTTAACTCAGTGATAATACGGACAGAACTAACTCGTTTACCGCTGAGCTGATTTTCCGATGGAGTGAACCCAAGCAGGCGTTCACACGTTCCCGCAGCCTGAGAAAATGTAAGGGCGTTATCCGGCCCACATACTGGGGCCCCCTCAATTGGCAGGCCCCACAAGACGTTAACGTCTTGTAACGTGACAGTTGTTTCCCCCACTGGAAGATGAAACGTGTGGGTTTCAGGCCTCCACCGCTCAACCAACGCCGTTATTAACGTGTGGTCTATATAACGGTACCCACTATCAAGCACCCCACCAAACCCTGCTTCACGTATATAACCTTCCACACGTGGTCCTATATGATTTTGCCTCACCAACTTCCAAAACGAACGATCAGAACGCTTGATGTTTATGGGTGATCGGAGTTTTTCTGGGTTATTATAAACCTCTAGCGCACGGTGTTCCTTGTGTAAAAACAAAACCTCATTACTGAGAGGACCAGGATTCAATTGATAACTCATTTTTAAGTTTGAGATCTTCTTGTGCGTGCTTAAACTAGGGTGAGGTTTTGTTCTTGATGGTTTGTGTGAAAGTTTCTTAGCTACGGTTTTTAAGTTTATATCAATAAACCCCATTCTATGTACATATATGTAGCTAGAAAGGTATTCCATTGATGATCTGATAAACCACAGTATTCTGCAACCTACTATTCTGAATTGTACAAAAATTTTTAGGGGTGATTAGATGGCTCTATACAAAATACTATTTCCTCTGCGTATTGCATTGCGTATGGTTAAATGAATGCTGCAAAACTGAATTCAAATTGAAGAGACTACTCTCTGAAAAAAAAACTATTTCCCTATTTGAAACTTTGTCATTCACACACATCTCTATATTTTAAGTTTTCAATGTTGCATGTGATGGAAGGTTGCAAGACAAAAATCTGAAAAGCATTCATGTGAACCTGTTGCACCTTCAAAAAATAATCAGCGAGCCTATTTAAAATAGTGGTTAAAATCAGCGAACCTTTATAACTTTGCCAATGAAATCAGCGAACCTTTGAACTTTGTCATTACTATCAGCGAAGTTTTTCAAGTTTGCACTTCACGTCAGCGATGTTCTTTAAAATGGCAGTTTAAAACAGCGAACCTTGTTTAATATGCACTTCACATCAGTGAGGTTTCAAGCCTTGTTTATCTGATCAGCGATCTTCTTCGAGCCTTGTTTATCTGATCAGCGATCTTCTTCGACCATTCTGATCAGCGAGGTTCTTTTAAATTCGCTGATTCAATCAGCGAGGTTCAGTGTTTGTCAGGGAGGTCTCAGCTTTACCAGGCTTTTGGCAGAATCCTTGTGAAGCTTCGTTGATCTTATTGGCGAGCTACCTAAAGGTGCTTTTTTTCTTGCATAACACCTAATATCACTCTTTAGGGACTCAAACCCCCTACTTCTGCAAAAAAAAAAATCTAAGATTTCAAAGATCTTAGAAAAGAAAACTTTACCTTTAAGTATAATAATAAGAGTTAATTACATGGTTAGTCCCTGTGGTTTAAGGAAAGTTTCAAGGTTGGGTACTAAGAGTTTGAAGTAACAATCTAGAGTATTAACTTTTAATTTTGTAACATTCTAGGGTATTAAGGCTAATATCAGTTAAAAACTAACTGAGAACTAAGGTTAATTTCGTCATTTCACATCTTAGTAGCTAACTTTGTTACTTTTGATACATCACAAGGACTTATTGTGTAATTAACTCTTAATATTTAAAACATACATTTTCTTTTTCTTTTATCATATAACTACACTTTCTTAGTTATTTAACTAAATAATTTTTGCAATATCAAGTTTGGGTCGGTTTCATATAACGAAATGTAGATAAATAATACACTATGAGTTCGACTCAGTTTCACATAAGGACGTAGATAAAATCTTTTAGAATATATAACTTTTCACCCAACGAAACGTAGATAAAAAATACGACGTAAGTTCGGCTTGATTTTACACAACGAAAAGTAGATAGAAAAATACGTCGTGAGTTCGGCTCAGTTTCACACAACGAAATGTAGATAAAAAAATATGTCTTGGCGTAGATAAATTCTTTTTAGAATATATAATTTTTCACACATCAACGTGGATAAAAAATACGTCGTGAGTTTGGCTAGACTTCACACAACAAAACGTAGGTAAAAAATAATACGTGGTGATAAAAACAAGTGAAAACTTTGTATGATTTGAAAAAAAAATACTAAGAATCTACCAAAAGAAGCCCACTGAAAGAAGTTTTTGGATCCGCCACTGCATATATAATCTTTTAGAATATATAACTCTTCACACAACAAAAGTTGTATAAAAAATTTATTGTGAGTTCGACTCAATTTCACACAACGAAAGGTAGATAAAAAATACGGCATGAGTTTGGATGGGCTTACACAACAAAACATAGATAAAAAAACACATCGTTACGTATATTAAATCTTTTAGATTATATAACTTTCTTCACCATTTCAAAATTTATTTAGTTAAATAGTTTTAAAAAATAGTTAGATAACAAAAGAAAAAGAAAATTTGCATTTTAAATGATAGATTTGCACAATGAAATGTAGATAAAAATATGTTGTAAGTTCGGATCGGTACATACAATGAAACATGGATAAAAATAGTGGATAAAAAATATGTCGTTACAAATATAAAATCTTCTACAATATATAACATTTTTCACCATTTCAAATTTTTTTAGTTAAATAGTTAAAAAAACTAGTTAGGTAATAAAAAAAAACGAAAAAAAAATGTGTTTTAAATGATAAAAGTGAATTACATGCTAAGTCCGTTTGGTTTCTCAAAAGTAACAAGGTTGAGTATTAAGATGTAAAATGATGAAAATACATTTTTTTCTTAGTTAGTTTTTAACTGGGGTTAGCATTAGTACTTTAGGATGTTACAAAACCAAAAATTACTACCCAAGATTGTTACTTTAAACTCTTAGTACCCAACATTGTTACTTTTCACAAACCACAATGACCAACCATGTAATTAACTCTAATAATAAAATGTTATATGAAAAGGTTGAAGCATAAAAGAAAGATATGTTGCAATTAAAACAAGATATCAGTATTTTGCATTGTTGAAATGAAGACGCTAGGAATAGTCTTCATTCCAAAACAACTAAACACTTTAAAAGAAGATTTCAAAAAGTAGAAATAAACATAAAAAGTTTTTAAACATGAAGCAGAGTTGTTCAAAATATTTGTAATGTGCAGTTTGAGTACAAGTAAAAGAAATGGGATAAGGTTTCAAAAAGGTTCCTCCATCATTCAACCACAACTATACAAGTATGCTTTTAAGTTTTAACTGATAAAATAAGTTTGAAAGGGAGAAACATATGACGTATGAAAAACATGTTGAGGTTACTCCTATTAAATCAGAGTCTCAGTCAACCACAACCGATAACGTATTAAATCAGAATCCAACAGAGGTCTCAAATCCGGATGCCTCGGTTACTGCATTGCCTTGGAACGTATCGGATCACAGCCCGGTAATGTTATCTTTGGTCGTTCGTAACTTTGGGCATACCCCTTTTCGCTTCTATAATTCATGGCTTAGCATGTCGGATTTTGATACGGTTGTTGTAAATGCCATCCAAAACCAACGGTTTGTGGGGTCGCCTGATTTGGTGTTTGCGAAGAAACTAAGATTGATAAAAGATGCCATTAAAAAATGGTTGGTGGTGATTAAGGCACAAAATAGAGCACAACAACAGGAGATAGAAAGGAATTTCGGGATTTTGGATCTTATTTTGGATTTGAGACCTCTGTTGGATTCTGAAAGGGAGTCTTGGGTGCAACCACAACCTCTGTTGAAAAACATGTTGAGGTTACTCCTATTAAATCAGAGTCTCAGTTTGATAGGGGCTCTCTCTCAGGTCAACCACAACCGATAACGTATAGATTTTGAAATTCAAAATCTTGGGGGGAAATGGGAGACCAGCGTCGGAGACAAAGACCAGACCCGGCTTTCCAATTCAACAACGTGGAGGGGGCAGACAAAACTACTTTCTTTGTTTCAAATCTTCCAAACCACTGTACTTTGGGTACACTTTGGCAGGAGTTTAGGAACCATGGGAAGATGGTAGATGCGTATCTACCGAGGAGAAAAGACAAGATGGGGCGGGTGTTTGCTTTCATACGATTTGAAGGGGTGGTGAACAAGATAAACTTTGCTAAAGAACTAAGCAGGGCGGCTTTCGGCAACGGAGTGATAAACGTCAATGTGGCTAAGTTCGGGAAGGAGGATAGTATAGGCTTCAGGCCTCAATCTAGGAGAGAAGGAAAAAACCCGGTGGATGGAGTTCCTGAAGCAAAACGTCTACCATCAAGGCTCATTCAGTCGTCTGTTTGGAGACCTATGGACAATACAAACCCAAAGGTGAATGATAAGGAGACTAATGTGCAACATAAGAACACAAGGTGGCTTCGAATCCCTGGGAAAGTTTATCCGATCCAATTTAATATGCGTAAGTGTACTCTCATCGGAACGGTCCGAGATGTAACTCGTCTTTGTTGCATCGATGAAATTATCAAGCTGGAGGTTTTGAGTGGTGTTGATATCAAATATGTGGGTGGCTTAAGGGTCTTGTTAGTCTTTCAAGATTCTCCAACAACAAACAAATTCCTGGAAGAAGGCAGGCCTGTATGGGAGGAGTGGTTTTCAAGTCTTGATGTTTGGGAAGAACAGAAAGTGATGTTTCAAAGGATTGCTTGGCTAAAGATTGATGGGGTGCCAATCAACCTATGGGATGGGGAGGTTTTTGACCAAATTGCAAGCACTTTCGGGGAGGTGGTTCATCGTTCACCGGCATCATGTAAAGATAGGTACATGGCGTCGGAAAGAGTGGCAGTTTTAATTGATCATGGTAGACCCATTTGTGATGAGTTGTCGTTAGCATGGAAGGAGGACATTATCAAAGTGTGGGTTTCTGAAGTGGATAATGAATGGACTCCAGACTTTTTAGTAGACAAGAAAAATAAACGGATCTCCTCCGATTTGGAAGATGGGTTTCATCGGGTGGTTCAACAGACTGAAGTGGCTACGGAAAACGCGGTGGGGGATTCTGACAATCAAAATGGGGCAAATTTGGAAGACGGCGAAATTCCGGCTGAAAATAACGTCGGGCCGGAGATAATGGAAACAGCGGATGATGAGGAATTGGAAACGGAGATTCGGTCGTCGGAAAATAAAACGCCGGAAGATGAAGAGGCTACGTTGGTAGACGTAACATCGGGCATGGGGAAGGTGGGAGAATCGTCTCAGAGGTCGGCGCACGTGGGTGGTAATCCCCAAACAGATTGTGGGTCCAACAACAATGGTGGGCCAAACAAAGCTAGATCAGAAAATCATGATGTTGGGCTGAAGTCTAGGAAACGTTTTAGGGTGGACGCATGGGCCCCTGATGGGCTTCCATCCTATTCACCTGGGCCTTTTAATTGTGTAGGTTTTGACCTCAATTCATCTCCAAATCTGCTGAATGTTAATATGCAGGATTGTTTTTTAGGGAGACACCAGAAAGTTACCCAACCTGTGACTGCAACTGTACCAAATCGCAGGGCTCGTACAAGAAGAAACCCTTTGGCTAATTTGAACTCGGATGTGCAAATCCCTAATTTTTTTGTGGTTAACCAACCTGGTGGTGAAGAACCTGTTGTGGTTTTGCCGTCCAATACAGAGGAGGTAATAAGTACTTTGGAGGTGGGTGAAGGTGTAGGAATTGAACTAAATGGATTTGAAGAAATCTTGGATGTGTCCATCCGGGAGGAGGGTGACCGAGACATTCAAAAATGAATTGGCTGACTTTTAATGTCAGGGGGTTAGGGGAGGATCAGAAGATAATCGCTGTTAGGGATCTGATTAGACAACATCGGGTGAGTTTCGCTGCGATACAAGAGACGAAGTTATGCTACAATCCGCAATTCCAGGTTAGAAGTATTTGGGGTAGACAACCTGTAGAATTCGATTGGGTGGCGGCAGAAGGTAGATCCGGGGGTCTACTTACAATGTGGAATCCGATAACTTTTAAGAGAACATCGTCATTTAAACACAAAAATTTTCTGGTCATTTCAGGAAATTTGGTTCAGGTTAGTGAACCGATTCATTTTATAAATGTATATGCACCACAAGGTCTTGGCCCCAAACGTGAACTCTGGTCAGCATTGACGGATACACTAGAGTCTTTGAGTGGATGGTGGGTGATAACGGGTGACTTTAATGCAGTCCGCAACCCGGATGAACGCCTCAATACGGAATTTAGTCCATCTTGTGCAGACGATTTCAATGCGTTTATTCATGATAATGGACTTATCGAGTATAATATGGGGGGGAGAAGATTCACTAGAGTGTCGGATACGGGTGATAAATTTAGTAAGATAGACCGATTTTTGGTGTGCAGTAATTTCTGGAACAAATGGCCGGATGCCTCGGTTACTGCATTGCCTTGGAACGTATCGGATCACAGCCCGGTAATGTTATCTTTGGTCGTTCATAACTTTGGGCATACCCCTTTTCGCTTCTATAATTCATGGCTTAGCATGTCGGATTTTGATACGGTTGTTGTAAATGCCATCCAAAACCAACGGTTTGTGGGGTCGCCTGATTTGGTGTTTGCGAAGAAACTAAGATTGATAAAAGATGCCATTAAAAAATGGTTGGTGGTGATTAAGGCACAAAATAGAGCACAACAACAGGAGATAGAAAGGAATTTCGGGATTTTGGATCTTATTTTGGATTTGAGACCTCTGTTGGATTCTGAAAGGGAGTCTTGGGTGCAATATAAAAAACAATGGGAAACTTTAAAGTGCTCGGAGGCGAGCGATTTAAAGCAAAAAGCAAGGGTAAAGTGGGCGGTGGAAGGGGATGAAAACACCGGTTTTTTCCAGGGGTGCATAAATCAAAACGTCTTGAGTAAACGTATAAATGGCATTGAAGTGAATGGTGTATGGATTAATGATCCCTCTGACATCAAATTAGAGGCAAAAAAAAATTTTGAAAGTAAATTCAAAGAGGAGTTTCCAAATAGGCCAAGGTTCTCGTGTCCTCTATTGAAAAAAATATCGGATTCAGAAGCGACCAATCTGGTTCGACCTTTTACAGTCCAAGAAATTAAGGCGGCGATATGGGAGTGTGGTTCGGATAAAGCACCGGGTCCGGATGGTTTTAACTTCGGTTTTATAAAGCATTTCTGGGATTTTTTCAAAGATGATTTCGTTAAGATTTTCAATAATTTTTACACAGATGGGGTTATAAATAGAGGTTGCGGGTCTTCTTTTCTAGCTCTCATACCTAAAGTAAGTGACCCTCTCACTTTTAATGAGTTCCGTCCTATCAGTTTAATCGGCGTAATTTCAAAAACGATTTCTGCGGTTTTGGCAAAGAGAATTAAACCGGTGATGGAGGGTTTGATCTCCGAACACCAATCGGCTTTCTTGTCAAGCCGTAACATACTTGATGGTCCGCTAATTCTAAACGAAACGATTTCATGGGTGAAAAAGTCCAAAGGCAAAGCGTTCATTTTAAAGATTGACATAGAGAAAGCATATGATACGATTAATTGGGAGTATATTGATACGGTCCTAAACCAAATGGGGTTCCCGGAGTTATGGCGGATGTGGATTCGGGGAATTTTAAAATCGGCTAGAGCGTCGGTACTAATTAACGGTTCACCCACTCTGGAGTTCAACTGCGAGAAAGGGGTACGTCAAGGGGATCCTCTCTCACCGTTCCTTTTTATACTTGCAATGGAAGCTCTTACGGGTTTTATCAAGAAAGCTGAAACGTTGGGTTTAATTAATGGGATCAAACTTCCAAACAACGGGCCATGTCTTACTCATCTAATGTACGCGGATGACATAATTTTTACAGGTGTATGGGGGGAGACAAATGTCAAAAACATTATCAGATTGATGCGATGTTTTAGTATGATCTCAGGTCTGAAAATAAACAATAAAAAGTCAAATTTGATTGGGATTGGTATTGGTGATGCGTCGGTGGAAAGTTTGGCTTCGGATATAAAATGCATAGTCGGTACCTTCCCATGTAAGTATCTTGGTCTATTGCTTGGGGCGAATATGAATCTTGCTAGGAATTGGAAATATGTGATTGATTCTTTTAAATCAAGACTGTCAAGATGGAAAGCGGCTTCGCTATCTATTGGTGGGAGAACAACATTATTAAAGTCGGTATTGGACAGCCTTCCTCTACATTTCTTCTCGCTATATCGAGCCCCAAAATGTGTTTTGGAGGCTCTAAAAGGAATTAGAAGGAGGTTTTTTTGGGGTGGGGATGACGAAAAAAAGAAGACAAATTGGGTGTGTTGGGAGAGGACTATCGGCCCTAAAGAAAAAGGTGGGATTGGGTTGGGCTCTCTGCGGGACATGAATTTGAGTCTATTGCTAAAGTGGTGGTGGCGTTATAAAACTGAAGAGGGTAGGTTGTGGAGAAAGGTGGTGAATGCAATACACTTTCACCCTCGATCTTGGTCAAGTCTACCCGTGAAGGCTGGAGTTGCGGGGGTTTGGAATGCTATAATGAAAGTGGAAAACGATTTGGCAAATTATAATATTCATATAGGAAGCTTAATAAAAGGGGAGTTGGGGGATGGTTTATCAATCAGGTTTTGGATTGATAAATGGGTGGGTGATATACCTTTAAAAGATAAATTTCCTGCCCTATTTGCTTTAGAATCAAATAAAAATATTTCGGTAGCCGGAAGAGTCAATGTTCAACATCAAAATATGACTGGAGGTTGGGCATGGAGTAGAGCTCCAATGCTTCCGGAAGAGTTGGATGAGCTAGATAAATGCAACAGGATTATTAGGGGGGTAAACTTTCGAGATAGTAGGGATAAATGGGTGTGGGAATTGGATAACGGGTTTTCGGTTAAATCATGTCGAGAGTTACTATGTAGACATGCGGTCCCGTTTTATCCGTTTGAGTGGGTCAAGTGGCTGCCTAAAAAAGTGAGTATTTTTTGTTGGCGAGCCGAACAGGACAGGTTGCCAACGTTGTGTGGACTTCACAAACGCAACATATACCGGGGCGACGTCAGCTGCAAGCTATGTGGTGAAGGCGATGAGGACGCAGAGCATCTGTTTACATCTTGCTTTGTAGCTGCGCAAATCTGGCATAAAGTGAGTCTGTGGTGCAAGATCCCTCATATATTTGCATTCTCCTTCAAGGATTTGCTGGGTATTCACAAAAGACAAGGTTTAGAAGGCTGGAAGGTGAAAGCTATTCAAGGCATTATCCTAGTGGCATGTTGGTCAATATGGAAACATCGGAATGAGTTGATTTTCTCAGGCAAGCGGGTGTACATCGACAAAATTTTTGGCGAGATTCAAACTTCTTCATTTTTATGGTACAAAAACAGAGGTGGAAACAGGGAGATAACCTGGGAGATGTGGAGGAGTTTTTCATTTGTAATGTAGTTTTGTGTTCTAATTTGTAAATTTTGGGGGATCATACTCCATTGTACCTGGGTGTGGCCCTGCTCTAGTATCTTGCTAGTAGCAGTGGCTGTCCATATTTGGTTTATTTATAATATGCGGCCGTTCAAAACAAAAAAATCAGAGTCTCAGTCACATCTGTTGAAGCAACACCCATTAAATCACCATCTGTTAAAATAATTTTTATTAATATATATTAATAAAAATTATTTTCACACCCCAAAGCGCCGCGCTATGGCCAAAGCGGAGCGCTTTGGTGTAAAGTCAACCGACAAGGACTGACGCGGTCAGACCTTGTCTGTTGCTTTACATCAAAGCGCCCCGCTATGGCCAAAGAGGGGCGCTTTGAGGTTTTTTTTTTTTTTTTTTTTTTATTTTCGGGCAAAGCGCCCCTCTTAGGTCAAAGCGCAGCGCTTAGGGCCTTTTTTAAATTTTTTAATATTGTTTTTAATTCACAAACGCTTTGTTAAAAGTCTAAATTTTACGCTTTTTCCATTATACATCATTTTTTAATATATATGGACTATACTGCAAGTTCCGGATCAAATCGGTTACGTGTGATGTCGTATTCCATTATATCGTATCATTTTGGTTTGAAAGCACAAGTACTCCTATGAGTAGTGTTATGTGTATCAACCAAGGTCAGGGGGACGATACGTAAGCATTTCGTACGCGTAAGCATTTCGTACGCGTTGATCTGATCCCTGTATAATCAACCAACACTTTTGAAACTTCTATCTTTTGTTATCCTTTTGCCATGACCTGTTGACATGGGGAACAAGAAAAAAGGAAAGTCAAGACAAGTTAATTATTATTTTCACATCCACACTCAACGTACATACCTACATTATTTTAATTAGACCTTAGGCTAGACCTTCATAATTAAGTACTAGAGACTTTTCACCACCACAACACCTACATCATCCTCTCCCCATCTCGGCTCTGTCCTTTTGCCATGACCTGTTGACATGGGGAACAAGAAAAAGGAAAGTCAAGACAAGTTAATTATTATTTTCACATCCACACTCAACGTACATACCTACATTATTTTAATTAGACCTTATGCTAGACCTTCATAATTAAGTACTAGAGACTTTTCACCACCACAACACCTACATATATATGTGCACAAACAAATTAAATATTGTAAAATTTGGACCAAAAATGTAAAATTTGAACTTAAACGTAGATCAGTCACCAGTCAAAAATACGCCCAAAATGTTTAAAAAAAAAAAACCAAAGCGCCGAGCTTAAGCCAAAGCGGGGCGCTTTAGAAAAAAAAAAAAAAAAAAAAACCAAAGCGCCGAGCTTAGGCCATAGCGGGGCGCTTTGATGTAAAGCAACAGACAAGGACTGAACCTGTCAGTCCTTGTCTGTTGACTTTAAACCAAAGCGCCCCGCTTTGGCCATAGCGGGGCGCTTTGAGTGTGCAAATAGACCAAGGGCGTGTGCGAATAGACCAGGCCTATTAATTTCTACCCTAAAAACTTAGTCAAACTTCCTGTTGAAGCAACCCCCATTAAATCAACACCTGGTGAATTTGTCACATGGAAATTTAAATAACATTATAAGAAACAATTGATATACCCATTAACAATACATATATTTAATCGTGTGATAGGATTATATATTATTATATATAGAGTTTACATTTATTAATATTAACCCGTTTCATAAAATTCATAAATTATGAATGTATAAAATTAAATATTATTATATTCTTTAATTGTGTGATAAGAATTATATAGAACTTTATGATTAATATTTTTTTATACTAAACTTGTGTAATACACGGATTTATAACACCAATAAGTTTAAAATAATAGTCAATCTAGATTTTTTTATATATATTTAAACCGTTTAAATACACGAGTTTATAATATGGTAAGTTAGTTACCATATATATGTTTCCACACATGGGTTTTATCTAGAGATGCTCTAGCCACAAAGAAAAACAATAAGTGGGCTCACTCAAGTGTTTGGATCAGGCTGGGCTTCTCATGTGACACACTAATATTGTAATGGGCCTGGCTATCTAGAAGCTCCTGAAGCCCATATCGAATATTTGTTTTAATCCCTTCAGCTCCTGTGTGGTTCAGCATTTCAGCCAATTCCATCGGCCCCATAACTTGATTTGTTATTTTATTCATCATTTGACTAAATTATGAGAGCCACCAAAAAATATATTACCTGTTCAAACCATTTAAACAAATTAAACACAATTTCTATCAATTACAAATCCATACGTATAACTACTTTTTTTTTTAGTTCAACTAAATTTTCATGAACTCTCATTTAATTTGTTTTAAATAAAAAGGAAATGGACTGTATCACCCTTAACTATGCAAAATTGCCCAATATCACGCTCAACTTTCAAGTTGGCTCCCACCACTCCCTACTCGACAAGTTGGTGTCACTGTCACCCCTTCGTTAAAAAAACACTAACTGAGTTAGTTTTTTAAGCCTATGTGGCATGCAGATGAAGACTTGGAAGCATACGTGGACAGGAACTTGATATATCATCTGTTTAACATCAATTTAACCATTTAACCCTAATTCCCAATCAAAGTCATCTTCTCCCCATCAATTGCAGACGAAGATCAATTGCAGGTAGAGGGTCATCGCCGTTCTTGCCCTAATACCTCATCCCCATAGCCGTTCTTGCCCTAATTGCCCATTGAAACATTCAGTCAACATGTCGTCGTCTTCTACCTCTAGTCTAATTCGAAAACCTAAAGTCTTCAAGGTTGATTTGGATGGAAATGTGTACTGTCATCACGACATTGTTGCTGTTCTTCGAGTAGCTGGTCTTAAAAGTGAAAGACATGGTGAAGAACTTTACGGCTGTTCTCACTGGCCTGTAAGTTGAATTTGCATATCAATTTGGTGTTATGTAGATATTCCATTGCAATTTCCTTATAGTTGTTGTGTTTTGTAGAGAGGAGATTGCAAATTCTTCCTCTGGAAAGAAGATGTTGATAAGATGTTCGTTGAACGTTCATACGGCACCTCAACTCAAGTGACGTTTAAAGACATGAAGATAAAGAACCTTCAATTACACAATATGTTGTTAATAGAAGAGAACAAGAACTTGAAAGCAATGAGATTTGACACAAAGACGAAGTCGAAGAAACCATATGTGCTAACCTTTGTAATTGCAATTGCCATATTGTTGTATTTGTGGAATTAGTATGTATTGATAATGAACTGTTGTGGTATTTAGTGTTTGTAACCATTTGTGCCCACTTGTTATGAAATGAAGTGTTATGTTACTTTGACTCAACTGGACATCTAAGTTAATGTACATGTTAACCATACTTGCAAGTGATTCAAACTGCATATGAAGCCAAAATGGCCAATGTTTGAACCAAAATTGACAAACTGTGTAAAGCAAAAGTGGCCAAAGTTTGACCAAACTACAGTCAAACTGTAAGTAGGTGCAGAATTGCCCAAAGTTTGACCAAACTACAGTCAAACTGTAACTAGGTGCATAATTGACCAAAATATGAACCAAAGTGCAACTGCACTTGCAAGTGACTCAAACTGCATAACTAGGTGCAAAATTGGCCAATGTTTGACCAATTTGCAATCAAACTGTCACTAGGTGCAGAATTGGCCAAATTTTGAACCAAAGTGCAAGTGCACTTGCAGAAAAAGCAGACCAAAGTGCAGAAGCACTAAACCAAACTGCTGTCAAACTGTAAGTTGAATCAAAATTGGCCAAAGTGCAGAATCACTAAACCAAACAGCAGAATCACCAAACCAACCAGGAGAATCACCAAACCAAACAGCAGAATCACCAAACCAAAACATACCAAACAGAAAGCATGGTCATCAATTTTTTGAGTCAACCTATTAAAGTGTACACAATGACCATAATGGAATATGTATACCAATGTGTGACTCAATCAACAACAAAAGTCAAACAAACACAGAAAAAGTCATACATTGACTACTTAACTGGTCCCACATTACTAGAAGGTGTTTTTAGACAAAATATTAGAGTCATACATAACATTGCCTACTTAAATAAGTCATACATAACAGTGCCACAAACACAAAAGATCACATATAACTTCAGCCTTGATTGGTCTTTCTCTTTCCATTTTGACTTGACTTGTTGGTTCCCTTTTGAGTAGATTTCTGAGTTGCCTCTTGAGTGGACTGCTGGGTTGCCTCTTGAGTGGACTGCTTTGTTGCCTTCTTAGTTGACTTCTTCTGCCTCTTTGGAGCAGAACCACCTGAGACACAAACTTTAAGCCATGTAATTAACTAAAGAATAAACTTAAACTTAATAACATTTACCTTCAGTTGTTTTCCCCTTCTCAGTGCACTTTCTTTTGTTGTGACCTCTAGCCCCACAGTTACTACATTTCATTATAACCCCATGCTTTGTGAGTTTCCCAGGCCTTTTTGGATCTTCATGAGGATCCCTCTTCCTATTCTTCTTGGGCCTACCAGGAGCAGATTTGATTGGTGGTGGATCCATTGGCTGATTGATCTTGGTCCAATACCTTTCACTAGGCAATGGAGGTATTGAGAACTCATAAGTCTTCATGTATGTATCTTTGTGATAACACACATCAACATAGTCTTCAGCATTCTTATGTAAAAAAACAGCAACAGCACATACATGTTTACAAGGATATCCCCTTAAATCCCATTTTCTACATGTGCAGCTTCTCTTTTCTAGATCCACAGAGACATCATCAAAATCCCTTACTTGAAAAACTTGATATGATGAGGGATACACCTCACATCTATAAGAAGCAGCTTTTGAAAATTCAAGTTTTTCCTGGATTTTAGGGCATATGATGACATCTCTGGCAGCCATTTCTGTCCTTTTTGTCACTAACCTACTCATGACCTGAATCCTTATATCCTCTAACATATGAATTATGTGTTTTGACCTTGCATTAATGATAAAACCATTAAAGGTTTCTGCCATGTTGTTTACTATTACATCACACTTGGTGTGGGTGTTCAAATAGCACCTGTTAAACCACTTGGGATTCTGTTTCAGTAAGGCCTCTACTGCATCAGGATTGATTGCTTTCATGTCTTCAATTGCTTGTAGATAGTCACTTTCAGAGTAAGCCCTAGCTGATTTCCAAAACAACTCTTTCAGCTCCTCATCTTTGAATGATTTTTGCCAATTGGCATAGATGTGCCTTGCACAGTTTCTATGCTCTGCATAGGGCCACATCATTGAAACAACATTTAACAGACCCTGCCAAAGCATTTAAACATAAGTAATGAATAACTAAACAGCTGATTTAGGAAGACAGAATTGAGTAACAACCTTTTGCTGGTCAGAAATCAATGTCCATGAAAGCCCAGCATCATTTACTTCCAAACATATCAGTAGCTCATGCATGAACCATTCCCAACTGTCATTGTTTTCTCCTTCAACAACTGCCCAAGCCACAGGATACATTTGTTCATTAGCATCCCTCCCAACAGCAGTTAACAACATTCCTCCAAGGAAGGTCTTTAGAAAACACCCATCTAAGCACAACACCTTCCTGCATCCAGCTAGAAACCTTTTTTTAAGACCATCAAAACATACAAACAGTCTGAAGAATGCTTCACATGTGGCCTCTGGATCTAGATTAATGAAACCTGGTGGAGCAGTTTCCAACTTGAAAGTTGATGATGGATTTGCTTTCCTTAATGCATTCAGATATGAACCAATCTTACTGTAATGATCTCTCATTGATCCATGAAGCTTCTTATGTGCACTTTTCTTAGCCTTATAAGCCAACCACTTACTTATAATCACCTTGTACTTTTGTCTGACAGCATTTATGATTTCCTTAGCAGACCAGTGTGGTTTGGCCTTAAATAAAGGTAGGAACTCATCACCTATAAACTTAGCAGTTATTTGCCTGTTCTTTATCATGTTTCTTTGGCAAGTGTGATGGTTTTTCACACTTTTAATCATGTAACACTCTTTCCCTGTGTGCATTGAACAAAATAGATAGAAAGGACACCCTGCTACACACTTGACTACTACACGACCTTCTTGTTTGCTATCACTCTTTGCTATGAAAAGATTCCTGCCATTAGACACAGCATATCTTCTAACTGCCTCCTTAAAGGAATCCCTTGAAGCAAACCTTGTCCCAACTTTCCAAACAAACTTCTTCCAGTTAGTTTCTGCACTTACACTAGGAGCAGTTTCCCTAAACTTTTTACCTCGAACATCATCTTCTTCACTATCACCTGGTGTGGCAATATCACCATCTGATTCTTCATAACTACTGTATCCCTCTACATGTGCACAATCTGCATCATTAGATTCATGCAAATTACCTTCTTTTTCATTATGTTTGATACACTCTTCAAGTATCTTCTTTGTGGCTGCTTCTTCATCCTTGGTAGCTTGTTTAATTGCATCTTGTGATTGTTTCCATTCAAAATCTTCTCTGTCTGAATTTAAGCCAACCAATTCTTCCAAAACCTCATCCTCATCAGAATAACAATCCTCATCATCATCACAACTGGACTCTTCATTGTAATCACTGTCTTCACTGTCCTGTTCTAAATCAGCTTCTTTATCACTATCTTGACCAATGACTTCTTCCTGTACAACCTCTTTTACTGATTCTTTCACAACCTCTTTAAGATTTGTTTCCTTATCTATATCAAATGCCCATGAAGCCTCGTGTACTGGTTCTTCAACAACATGTTTAACAATTGGTTCTACACCTGATGTACTTCCAGATCTAGGGACTTCAGGAGTTGTAAAACATTTACCAGATGCCCTACCCACTTTCACGTGTACTACTTTTTTTCTGGGCTTGGGTACTAGTTTTTTGGGTTGGGCTTGTCGTTTAATGGGCAGGTACTGGACTGGCAACTGGACTGGGCCTGTGGTTTACTGGGTTGGGAACAGTGGTGGGTCTTATGTTCAGACATAATTGGGCTATGTTGAACAAAGACTTCAATGAACGGTTCACTCCAATTTTTAGCCTTCATTGCAAGTTCCAACACATCTTTATCATCACGAAACAGTTTAAAATCACCATTATCCGCATCCATCCCATACATATAAAAATCCCTACTTTCATACTCGTTGGTTTCCAGTGCATAATCAACTAGTTCAAAGTATGCGATATGATCAAAATCCATTTGGATTAACTTAGAATAACCATCAATATACTGAGGTTGATCAAAAGAGAAATCAAGACAACCACCGTACCAAAGCATAACATCTATACGCTCCATAACTTAAATCAGTGTGTAAAATCACAATGCAATCAACCCTAACATAAACCTTACCTCTTGGGAGTCTGAATTTTGCCTGCAATCGTCGATGATCAAGGAACCAGGGTTTGATCGCCAACATCGAAGTGAACTGGTGAACTGGGTTTTGATGAAATGCAACTGATTAGAGAAGGAAATGGGATATTTATTGAGGCTCTGTCCACGTATGCTTCCAAGTCATCATCTGCATGCCACATAGGCTTAAAAAACTAACTCAGTTAGTATTTTTTTAACGAAGGGGTGACAGTGACACCAACTTGTCGAGTAGGGGGTGGTGGGAGCCAACTTGAAAGTTGAGCGTGATATTGGCCAATTTTGCATAGTTGAGGGTGATACAGTCCATTTCCCCTAAAAAAAAATATAACCAATCAAAATAAGTAAAATTTATTTCACGTTTCCCTCACAATCTCAAGTTTATCAAAATACTCCAATTTAGCTCGTTATCTCTTAAAATCTTTAGAATCCAAATATGAACTAAATGCGTGTAATAATTAATAAAAACAATCCTAAAGTTACTTAAAATTGTTGGAATATTTGTATAAAAATATGTATATTTTAGAGTATATTAGTGGAGGAGCGTTGGAGACAATCTTATGAATGGTTTACTTGATAAATAAGTTAATAATAAAGTTTGTTTGGTTATACATAGATGTGTGCCTCACATTAGGGATGCATGCGACTCGTGCCTTGGCTTTTGGGACCAAAACGACTTGGAGCGTCTCACTTTTTTAAAACCAAGATCACCATTCAACCAGTTATATTAGATTCTTACACATGTAGCTATCTAGCTATCGTATGTTTTCTTGACGTTGTTTTTATATGATATTTTAGGTTGTCCCATATGGCATATCAGCTGACGGGCTGCAAGATCGAATGGGACCAACTTAGACATGCGATGCAACAGAAGTTTCTTGCATGCGAAAATCATCAAGATTTTAGCTACTCCGGTATAGACAATAATGAGACATTAGATGATCACCGGACGAGGGAAGCTACGTATGATGCTGAAGATAAGTACTTTGCTAATGTTTGACAGACATTTGCGTGCTTGTACTTATACTCATGTAATTAGCTTCATCTTAGCAAATATTTGTTTTTTGAAATTTTGTTTTGGTAGATCTGTCTGGTGATTATAATATATATACAAGAAACTGAGAATGTTATAGAAATTGGAAATGGGAAGAAGACACATCTATACTTCCTTGATGTAGAAGCATGGGAGAAAAAGCAATTCCACTTTGTTTATCACTTCTCATTTCATCATTTTGTTTTAGGGAAAACATTCCAACTTTTAGGATTACTTTCTTTTTCATTCATTGCATATCAATAATTAGTTTCATAATGCATTTTCTCATATTAAAACAAAATATCAACAATTATTTCATGGATTATTAGTATAACAAAGAATAAATTCCAAAACTTGGGATGATATTTTTGTATCAAAATTATTTTATCACTTATTGAACAAAGTTTTTTGTTTAGATAGCCAAGTTGTTTTTTAGTATAATATAAAAATAATGACTTTGTATGTTTATTGAAAAATAATCAATTATACATGAACAAAGTCTTTGATTTATTCGGTTCGATTTATAACATGTAACTTTTATCATAAGGAATACATACTATATATATATATATATATCATACATCGTATATAAATATTGATAAAATTATAAATTACTAAAGAGATTTTTAAATTTCAAATTGAGGTTGTTTATTAAAAGTGCTTTAATATAATCTTAAATTCGACTCAAACTTGTTTAAGTCTAACTAGATTCAAGCTTTTAACTAGAATATCAAGCGGCTTACAAGTTCCTCAACTTACTTATTCCTATTTTGTTTACAAGGCCCCATGCAACCATAATTGGAGACCAAAACCATGTGTTATAGCAATATGACTGATATTCATGTCTATTTGGCTTCTTCTTCAAAAGGCCATATAATAAAATTAGTGTCCCACAAACCTGGCCTTTTTCCCCACTCTCAAATCCTATCAACCATAAAAGAGGCCGTTTTTATTATCGAAATTAGTAGTCACGATTGTCGTGTTGTCACGTCGCCTTAAATTAACGCTGTCAAACTAAACGGACGGGTTCATGTCGATTATAACTTACAAACAGCTTACATAAAAATGGATATTTTTCTTAACTACTTTAGGTGACAATAACAAAGGCAAGTTGGTAAACCAGCCGGTATGTAGTGAAGGACCAAAGATGGTGCACATGTATGGCACATGATTAAAAAAATGAATAAAAGAAACACACAAAGGGGAATATTCATTATATGTTTGTGGATTATATAATAAATCTCAAACGGTCATCCCCTTGCATTGTGGATCTTGACCCTTTTAAAATATAGCTTTGATTATTATACCTAGGGCTGTAAACGAACTGAACGTTCAACGAAAAGTTCATGAACCGTTCGGCGGGAAGTTCGTTCGTGTTCGTTCGTTTAGCTTAGCGGACGAACATGAACAAAAATTTTCGTCCGATAAGCTTAGCGGACGAACATGAACAAAGGTCTCGTTCGTTCATTTATGTTCGTGAACGTTCGATAATGTGTCCGCGAACGTTCGTTCGATTACGTTCGTTTATGTTCGTTCGTTTACGTTCGTCCATGTTTGTTTGTTTATATTATTCATTAAAGAATAATTTTTTTATATATTCTATTTAAATTATATTATCTTTTCTTTTTTTTATATATTCTGTTGTTTTAATTACATTAATATTTGTTTGTTTTGTGTTCATGAACCGTTCGTTTATACTGTTCGTTTATGTTCATGAACAATTCGTTTGTTAACGTCCGTGAACCAGTTCGTTTGTGTCCGTTAAGGATCTTAACGAACGAACACAAACGGACATGAACAAATTCATATCCTTAATGAACGAACACGAACAAGAAAACTCGTTCGGTCCTCTGTCCGCGAACCGTCCGTTTGTCCGGTAAAACCTTAGCGGACGAACATGAACATGGTCCCGTCCGGTCCGGTCCGTTTACACCATTTATACCCTCATTAATGGACATAGAATATCGTTATCTATATCAACAAAGTATCGTAGAAATCGATTAGTATAAGGTTCATACTATATATATATATATATATATATATATAGGGAGAAGATCATGCGAGAACCACTGAACCACCTCTTATTGCGAGAACCGCGAGAACCAATGTGAACACAAAAAAAAATGCCTAAAAATAGCTAAAAATCACACAATTTTTTTTTTAATATTTTTTTATAAAAAAATCGCTACTTTTCGAAGCCAAAATTTTTTTTTTTTTTTTTGCTTCTAAAAGTAGCGATTTTAACATAAAAAATATTTTTTAAAAAAAATTTAGATTTTTTTAGGTTTTTTGGGGGTTTAGTTTTTAGCATTTTAGCATGGGTGGGGGGGTGGGGGTTAGGTTTTTTTAAGTTTTTTTTAGGTTTTTTTAGCTATTTTAGGTTGTGTTCATATTGGTTCTCGCGGTTCTCACAATAATGGTGGTTCTCGCATGAGCACCTCCCTATATATATATATATAGGGGAAGGTTCTATGCAGAACACTAAATATTGCGAGAACACGCAGAACAAAATGAATCACCCATTTTTACAATCCTAAAAACCTAAAAAGTATAAGAAAATGTTACAAATATAAGATTTATTGTTTCTCACACTAGAATTCAAAACAAAATATGAAAAATGTTCAATTTTTATATAACCTGCACATATGTAGATTATTTGTAAGTTAAATTTCCAACATGTATGTAAGCTATGTGTAGGTAAAAATATATGGTTTTTTATGTGTATATAATATACATATGAATGTAAGAAACATAAAATTTAAAAAATATGAACCTTAAATCCCAAAATTTAGTGATTTAGAGTTGTTCTTTTTGTTCTCGCAGTAATTAGTGTTCTGTAATGATCCTCATCCTATATATATATATATAGGGAGAAGATCATGCGAGAACCACCTCTTATTGCGAGAACCGCGAGAACCAATGTGAACACAACCAAAAATGCCTAAAAATAGCTAAAAATCACACAAAAATTTTTTTTTGATTTTTTTAATATTTTTTATGTTAAAATCGCTACTTTTCGAAGCCAAAAAAAAAATTTAATTTTTTTTTTAATTTTTTTTTATTCGAAAAGTAGCGATTTTAACATAAAAAATATTAAAAAAATCAAAAAAAAAATTTTAGATTTTTTTAGGTTTTTTGGGGGTTTAGTTTTTAGCATTTTAGCTTGGGGGGGGGGGGGGGGGGTTTAGGTTTTTGGGGGGTGGAGGAGGGGGGTTTAGGTTTTTTTTTTTTTGGGGGGGGGGGGGGGTAGGGTTTTTTTTTAGGTTTTTTGGGGGTTTTAGTTTTTAGCATTTAGCTTGGGGGGGGGGGGGGGGGGTTAGGTTTTTGTGGGGGGTAGGTTTTTTTAGCTATTTTAGGTTGTGTTCACATTGGTTCTCATGGTTCTCACAATAAATGGAGTTCTCGCATGAGCCCCTCCCTATATATATATATATAAACCTAAAATGTTTTTATCATTTTATACGAAAAAAATCTCTTTACCTTATGTTGGTACATTAAAGTGCCTAACTTGTTAAAATTCATGAAAAGAGCTCTTAAGATAATTTGATAAACTTGTCTAAATGCATGTATTTGTCAAATTTGACTAGTTAAAAATGTAATTAGTCATTATTTTTAACATTCTCACAAGCAAAGGTATAATTGTATTCTAAAGCTAAATGGTGTGGGGTAGGTGGAGGGACGTCGGGCCCCGTCCCAGGCCGTCCACACTTCCCTCCACCTGGCCCGTGGTGGCTTCGGCGTCGGATGTTGGACAATGGCGAAGAGGCAACCTTTTTAAAAGTTAGCCGTTATGTGTTAAAAAAATTAATTTAAATATTTTTAATAACATCAACACATATCTCACATATTTTTAACCCAATCTCAACTAAGAGATCACGTTACAACCGCAGACTATGCAAACTATCATAAACAGAGACCGAGAAGGCCAGTTTATATTTATATTTATTTTTATGTTATTATTTTATATATTGTTATTATGGCCGATTACCAAATGGACGAAAGCAACGACGAAGATGACGCCTAGTTGTTTTTTATTTAATTTTATTTGATCTTTTTTTAGGTTTAGATTTTATTTAACATTTTTAATGAAATGTAAGCTTTATTATTAAGTTTAGTGTTTAATTTATTTTATTATTTATATTTATTGCATATTGTTTGACAAAAAAATAATAAGAAAAGGAAAACCATCCATTACACCCTAGGCCCATCTTCGAGATGTAAGGATGACCCTCTGATGATGTGGCAGCCTACGTGACGGATCATCCCAAAGGACTAGCCTCATCCACAACCTTTAGTCTAAATAAAGTAATAGAATTTAATATGTTGCAATTTAAGATTAAGTAACTTGGATTTTAACATACCAAAATTAGTTGAGACATTTTCTAATGTAAAATAAGAAAACGTGCGGTTTTTTTTTTTTTTTTTTTTTTTATACAAGGGCTTTCTAGCCACCCAAAAACTTAAATAAAACTCAAATGGTCATTTAAAGATAGGGGCTATGACACAAGCTCTCCGGTGCAACCTCAAATGATCATTGAAAACAATATAGAATTAGATTAGAATTAGATGGTCACTAAACTAGTTATTGTCATCTGAATTCGTGTAGCAAACATGCATGTCATAACGCTCGTGGTTAATTTATTAAACGTCTATTTTCGAAGTAAAATTCGTAACTATGAAGCTTTTTTTTTATTTTTATTTTCTTGAAAAAATCTGCACCCAAATAATATTTAATTGAATGAATGAATGGACACAAACAATGTAGTTGTTTAGCTACCAGATATTTTTTATTAGTTAATTGCTTTTATAATAGTTAAATCCGTGAGGTAGATTTTTCCACCATAATTAAGAATACTTTCCGGTGTGATTGCATCTATGTTGAAATAATATTTCAATTAGTTGTCTTTATCCAATGAATGTGATAGTTGTATTGTTGATTTTATTTTTTGTCAGATATGATTTCTGAAACAAAATCAGCATTGGGAGACTTTCTCTAGGGTAGGTCAGCGGATGAAGTTTTGTTTGTGACACAATGTCATGTGCGAGTCAAAGGTTTTATCACAGTGGGCCTGTGGGGATGGATTTTCTCTGGAAATTGGTAACGGACCGGGCCACTAGCACTGTCTACGATCACATGCGTGGGTAAAAAAATCTAAAATCGCATACCTTCACCCTCTTGAGTAAAGCCTTGGCATTCTCATCATTTTTTAAATGATCGTGACGAGGCTTTGTATTCCATGTTAAATACGCATTATGTGATGTGTGTCACACACAATATTGAATTATAATACTTATATGTGTATTCAGGTGGTCAGGTTTTGTTAGATGTTAAAAAACGATATATGATTTCTGAATTTTTAGAAATGTTTTAATTGAAGTACGGCATTTGTTTACACCAACTGATATAACGTCACTACGTACGTACAGTTGAATCAAAATATAAGTATTTTATACAATAAAAAAATATATGTTCATATAATAATGTTAGAATCAAAATACAAGTATTTTATACAATAAAAAATATATGTTTCATACAACCGTTAAGTAACGGTGTGATTCCGTGTGACTGTCATTATCCTCAAATGAAATTGTGATTTGGGAAGAGGCGAAGCGACCAAACAGGACCCAACTTTTTTGCTGTAAATTACAATTTTACCCTTGAGTTGATTATTTACAAAATAGTCCTTGCATTATGCAGATTCTTTTCATTTGATTAATAAAAGTTATATTAATTATTTTCTTTGTTGCAATTATAGTTTCTTAATCACGCCTCTACCCACTTTCATAATTATTGTTGGTTAAGCTCATGCATCATTAGTTAAGAGAGTTAGTTATAAATAGGGATACCATAAAATTAAAATTGACATCTATAAACATTAAGAAAGGTTAAGTTTATCAAATAAAATATTATTTTTACTTTCGTTTTAAGCAATAACAACTACCAGTTATTTCATATAGTCATAATTTTTATCTCTCACACACAATACACTAATACAGAAACAAATTTATGTATGATACAATGAAATGCATTTTAAAATTAAGAATAAAAAGACACGTATTATACATCGATACATAAATAAACATACGTTAACGGAGTACGTTTTAAAATTAAAAATATAATTGATTCGCATAATACAGTGATAGAGAAACAAAAGTTTGTTTTTATATATATACGCACACACTAATGTAAAATATACTAATACAAAAACAAAAGCATGTTTGATGTAACGGAATGCGTTTTATAATTAAGAATAAAATTTTATAAAGTAAAATTACTTTTGGAATTTTTGGATGTGTTTTAATTTTATTTTTTCTAAGTCAAAAATCTAAGGCATGAAATGAATAGAATAATAATAAAATGCAAATTCCACAATCATCATAACGATTCTTTAGAACACGCATTTTATATGTTTCGCACATACAATTTGTGCCTTAAAAGTATTATTGAAATAATTTGTTGTTAATCGAATTTAAATATAATGCCACGATTGTTAATATTTATAATCACGTTGAGATACAAACATGTATATATATTTAGTTTAAAGACCAACTAGCGCTATTAAATCCGCGCGTTGCGTCGTGGGTGGGTATTAGTTCGTTTAACTTCGGTACTGACACTTGTTATAGCAACCAATAGAGAAAAAAAATCATGGTATGACCAAAAATATACCAACACAGTGGGAATTTGATCGGTATTGGTTTGTTTTGTTACGCCGCCTACACTCGTTACAATAACCCATAGAGAAAAAATCTTGATATGACCAAAAAATACCGACACGTGATTTACATGAAAAAAAAACAAACGCAAGTTATATAAGATATATAAAAAAACCACATAATACATATAAAAAACCACTAAACAACACATATAAAAAACATTTAAAACAAATAATTACTATTCATTTAGTTTGTCTATTAATAGTATGTATTAGTTCGTTTAACTTCGACACTGACACTTATAGCAACCAACAGAGAAAAAAATCATGGTATTGTTGGTTCAGTTCTGTTTGAGCATAAAGGAAAACATGAAAACATACATTTGGTTGCATCAGCACAGGTTAGCAGAGAATCCAGCAATGGAGACGCAGCCATTAGGGTTTGACATGATTGTCATCTTGGTCTGGTTCCTCCTTAGGGTGCTGACTGATGATGGTGGCTAAGTAAAACCGATAAGGGAATCGGTATTGAAGATGGAGGTCGAATTGATGTTATGATCTTATGGGGTGTGTCTGTTTGTGTAACTGTCTAACCCTCTAACCTCCACATAATTCTCCTTATATAAGCACCCAGGAGGAAACCCTAATTAGTTAATAAGGGTAATATGGTCCATCAACAATTACCAACTAATTATTTAATAGGATTGTTATATATTTTGATCTATATAATGTAAATGATTATATGGCTACTAGATTAAATATTAATACATAATATATTTAATCTTACATTCTCCCACTTAGCCGAGTAATCATTTACTATGAGTATTAGATAAGCCTGATCAGGAGTTAACACTCATTTTAGCCTTAAACAAATACTATAGCAGAAAAATACAGCCGTTGAATCATTATGCGACTCAGGACCCCCATTAATCATACTATAGCCTTAATTTAAAACCTAATCGTCATGATCAAAATACGCGTAAGCCCTTTGTTTGATTTGTAACTTTATTTGTCTTATATGCCATTATGTCGACTTGACATATTCTTAGAGACGTACAAAATCAAACTGATGAGGAAAAATTAACTAATACTTAGTCATTCATAATACGATATGCAGTTGTGCATGGCCAGTAACTAATACCCGTCTCTGAGCTCTCTTAATAAGACTTATGGGTAATAGACCTTCAGTTATAGGATCCTTAAGCATATCATGAATGTATTCGATACAAAACTTAGTTTCCTCAATTCTTTCATAAACGAATATTAATTGTGTATCGAAATTTAATGCAGCACCTCTTGAACTGTTACTGTTCAAGGAGTCATGGTAGCTGACTTTATCACACTAAGTCTTCAAAAACATTAATTATATGGAGTTAATAAACTTATGAGTCCACTGATATATTTCCAACAACATTTAGTGACTATATTATGTCGTTATAACTTAGGTTGTTAATATCAGTGCATTATGACTCCTCCATGAGATATGTTTTGTCTGCTGACATAAGAATATACCCGAAATTACATTTTATCATCTTTGAATATCACAAAGTTATAGTAATAAACCGGTTTTAATTCTCACTTCTTCTTCAAATTATAGCCTCTCGTTTCTTTAAAGATATTGTAATACTGCATTAGATGCTTCACAATAATATAGACATATCTAGTGTGTTGCAACGTGAGTAATATCTAAACGAGTATAGACTTAAACTTACATAAGGCTTCTAATTAATGAAGCGTAAATAAATAATCTCATTTATCCTATTATCCTCTAAAGGAGAGCAGTATTGTTTGTTACATATGTTAGGACCCATTTAAGGTTAAACTTATGGAACAGAACTAATATCCCATTGGGTCTATCTCAGTATGTTATGATATCAATTACGTAAGAGATATCTCTGAGATTTATTATATCAAAGTTTGTGTTAACAATACTTTGACTTATGTAACACATACTTGTCAAAAGAATGTCATCTATATAGACAAGTTTATCTTAGTTGCTCCCACTCATCTTGAGGTAGGTACATTAATCCACTTGATTCTTGATGAAAATAATTACGTTAAGATTTCATCACATTATGATGTTTGCATTAACCCATACATGGATTTTATTGGCTTACAAATAAAGTGTTCTTTAACCTTCAGTTTGAAATTTAGGTTGTTATCTAATGAACATGTAAATGTGTCAGCCATTTGTTATGGAAAATTGTTTATAATGTTCATCTAATGTAGCTTTAAACTATTATAAGCTACTAGAACAGTGATGATCCTTAAAGAAATCTTTTGTAAGATAGGTAAGAAAGACTCTTTCATAATTTTTCTCTTCCTGAGTATAACCTTTGACAATCAAACATGCTTCTTAGTGTCTTAACGTTTATATTAGGATTTGGTTTAGTTATGAACACTCTTAGGTAATTCAATCAAATCCCAAACGTTATACGAACACATAAAATCAGTTTTACTAGAAAACTGTTTTATTCCATTAAGAATATTGATTGACACTAATGGCTTAATTTGAAGAGATAGGATCAGTAAACATTTCCAAATCCATTTCAACTTTAGTTAGGGAGGTTATGTAATCATCAAAGTTAGTAGGCTTTTAAACCTAGATGACCTCCTCAGTTGATTATTGGGTTCATTAGAAGTTTCAATTTTATGGATTAGCTCTTGGTTAGGTTTCTATCATTTTCATTCTAAGTTTGTAAGAGTTGGTGCAGTATGGTGTACAAGAGGTGTAATCGGAGTTAAATTTGGAGTGAAATTTAATGACATTCTTCCCCCCGCCTCTTGTATTCCTTGCAAATCATAATAAGGACTTTGACTGCTCCCACTGACCTTAGGAATCTTTAGGAACTCAGCATGCTTAGGGCCAATACTTAACGACCAACAAGTTCTAATAGAGAAACAAGTTAATGACGTTAGTCGTTGTAGTTTCTCTTGTTGAGGATTATGTTAGCTTAGGTAAGAAATCTAGGTATGCCCACAATTAAGCAACTATGAAACTTTTGTAAGAGTAGCATTAGATTTTAAGGAGACAAGTATTGATGAAACAGTGTCGTGATGGAGCGGTGTCTTGTACAAGAGGTGCAAATAGAGGTAATGTGAAATTTTCACTCCCCCACCTCTTGCAAGTTATTATTAAGACACTTAATGCTCCCACTGATCTTTAATATCTCTAGAATGCTACAAGAGAAATTTCAATGAGCTACGTGACGTGGGAACCTATCATATATACGTTAGACTTTATTTGATTTCTTTAATGTCCAGATATCATAAGAAACTTTAGGAACATATTTAATAGAAATCTTATTAAGTATATATATGAATAGATTTCTTCTAAGAACGTGTGCCATATGCGACAAAATTTAGATACAAGTTTATGGTCTGTTAAATGACAAATGAATTATGTCTGAATATTCCATTTGGAATAAGTTCCACGAATGTCAAAAAATGACTTATGATGGACCCATACTTATTCCTTAAGCCAAGTCATATTTAGGGCTTTAACGTCATGATTTAAAATCACTTAGAATGAGATTAGATGAATAATCATCCTCATTAACCATGTCATGATTTCTCATAAATTTTGGTTATAATGGATGAAATTTATAAGTCTCATTTTCCTTTTGTCAAGTTCTCATGTGCATGATAACAAAAGTTGTGAGAATGTAAGGTATCATCTAGTTTCATTTTAATAATGTTTCTATCCAGATATTTAGAACAAATAAGATGAGAGTTTAAGATAAGTGTGACTTTATGTTGACTATGCAAACCTCACAACCTTCATGACATAGCCTAAGTAATGATACTGTACTCTGATTAATAATCAGAACATGTAATGTATCGAAAAGCTTTGTTAGAAGACTGCTTATTATGGTTCTTATAGCCTTAACATTTAATTTTGTCACTAACTCTCATATTAGTTATTTGTCGAGTTCTGGTAAGGAAACGTATGGAACTAGAGTCAACTAATCATGTGTTAATTGGAATATTAAAGAATTATCAGACTTAAATATCATTAGTAAGTGACTATCTAATTAATTTACCCAACTGTTCTTTTAGAATAATGGATAGTCTCGTTGCTTATGTCTAGCCTAATGACATAGTTATGCAGTGAGATTTTCCCTTGAAGAACCTTAAAGTTGGAATTAGCACTTGTAATTTGTCTATGGACCTTAGAACAATCCTCTTTTAAACTATTAGTGGTTGTAAGGTGAATAACAACTTATTTTCCAGCTTTAAACATGTATTTCTTTGTACATATGTTGCTTATCAACACACTCGTTATACTTTGGTATTTTTGAGTGTTGTAGTTGATTTATAATGCATCAAATTGTACAAATGAAAATCTTAGTATGTAATGTACTGGAAAAATGTACTTATTTCCATGCGTAAGCCCTTAACTTTATGGGTCATGGTATTGTACATTATAATGTATTCACATATACCACTTAACTTTATAGTTTAGAGTTTCAAATTAAGGCATGCATCTTAGGAGTTCTAGTGATTATTCCATAAATAAAGATTAGTCTCAGGAAAGACTTAATCTGGAATAACTTTAGTGATAGCATTTACGTTAGAGAGTTCTTGATTATCATAATAGACATCATGTTCGATTTGTCCTATTCATTATGCTCTAATTTTCTTCTTTATAATCTTTATCAGAAGAGAGCAATAGGATTGTCGTGTCTTAGGAAATAATCAAGGATTTAATTTAAGAGCTAATTCTTATAGAAACTTTAAATACTTTAAATAAAGCAAACATTTTAGGTTTAAAAAAAATTAGAGTGGATGAGATATTGATATAAAGAAGAAAAATTATAGCGAGTAACATTATGGGTAATAAGAATAAGGCAGACGAAATGATCATAAAAAACTAATTAAGGATCATTAAGCTAAGGATCATTATGTGAAGAGATTGTGATATGTCTATTACTAACATCAAAATAATAGACTATTTAAAGTTCTACTTAAACGAAGACAAAACAGCTTTGGCCAGAAGTGTAATCATTTAAGCATATGTGTAAAGTGGTTGTAACAAATCAGCTTTGGCCAGAATTGAAACAATCACTTTAGTTATGCACTTGTTGAGTATGCCATCTATGAATGAATTAAATCAGCTTTGGCCAGAAATTAAGACATTCATGCTTATGATGCACACACAACATAGCTTTCCTAATACTTGAATGATAAGAAGATGTATCAAGTCAGCTTTGGCCAGAAATGATAGATCAGAAGCTCATTCAAGTTAAGCTATTTTGGTTTTGTAAAACATTATTTGATCCTTATTAATTTAATTAAGTATAAACAAAACCAAGTATTTAATAGCAAACCACCTGTTAGTGCGGATCGAACTTAGTTTCGAGTCGCAACCTTAGTTTCGAGTCGCAACCTTAGTCTCGAGTTGTGATGATTATGGTTTCGAGTCGCAACCTTAGTCTCGAGTTGTAATGTTATGGTTGCGAGTCGCAACCTTAGTCTCGAGTTGTAATGTTATGGTTGCGAGTCGCAACCTCCTGATCTCGACTTGTAATGTTATGGTTGCGAGTCGCAACCTCCTGATCTCGAGTTGTATGGTTGCGAGTCGCAACCTTAGTTGTAATGGTTATGGTTGCGAGTCGCAATCTCCTGATCTCGAGTTGTAATCTGATGATAGCTGTTTCTTGTGATAATCATAACTGAAATTCGAAATCTAAGGGATTAGGAGATATTGTTTCCTGTTTTAAGATGATCTAATTTTATCAACATATTTCGAAATATTATCCATTTAAGTTTTACAACAGATTTCGAAATTCTAATAGATAAATTTTAGATCAAAACTAGGAAAAACACCCAATAATCTAAATTTAATTCCAAAACTTAGGGAATTTTCGAATTTCTCATAAGAACATAAGATGAACCCTAAAATTAAATATCCTTAATCTTATATCCGAAATCTGGAAAATAATTACACATTTAAACATGTTTCTCAAACTGATGATTTCGGAATAGTTATTACGAATCAATATATGATCCGAAATTAATTAAACAGATCCGAGATGGCATCTCGGATGATAAAAAAAAACGAATTCAATTATGATTTCGGATGACAGAAATCGAATTCAGTTATGGTTTTCAAATCCTGTTTTCCAGGTTTAATCCAGATTTACGGATACAAAACAGAACTGACTAATCAACATATGCTCTGATACCACATGTTGGTTCAGTTCTGTTTGAGCATAAAGGAAAACATGAAAACATACCTTTGGTTGCATCAGCACAGGTTAGCAGAGAATCCAGCAATGGAGACGCAGCCATTAGGGTTTGACATGATTGTCATCTTGGTCTGGTTCCTCCTTAGGGTGCTGACTGATGATGGTGGCTAAGTAAAACCGATAAGGGAATCGGTATTGAAGATGGAGGTCGAATTGATGTTATGATCTTATGGGGTGTGTCTGTTTGTGTAACTGTCTAACCCTCTAACCTCCACATAATTCTCCTTATATAAGCACCCAGGAGGAAACCCTAATTAGTTAATAAGGGTAATATGGTCCATCAACAATTACCAACTAATTATTTAATAGGATTGTTATATATTTTGATCTATATAATGTAAATGATTATATGGCTACTAGATTAAATATTAATACATAATATATTTAATCTTACAGGTATGGCAAAAAATATACCAACACAACGGGAATTTGATCGGTATTGGTTTGTTTTGTTATGCCATCTACACTCGTTACAATAACCCATAGAGAAAAAATCTTGATATGACCAAAAAATACCGACACGTGATTTACATGGATCTAAAACAAACGTTATATAAGATATATAAAAAAAACCATATATTACATATAAAAAACCACTAAACAACACATATAAAAAAACATTTAAAACAAGTAATTAGTGTTCATTTAGTTTGTTTATTAATAGTATATATATTACTGTTCATTTAGTTTGATTATTAATAGTATACAATAGTATACAATTTAGTAACGGCCCAAGTGAATATATTTGAATATAAAATATACTTTTTTTTAACGGCCAACAAATCAATCCCGAGTACTCTCGTGGTACCAACTGAACAAACGGAGTACTCCGAGAGTAACCCGAGTCGTCCACCACCACTTTCGGGGAAAACCCGGTAACCCATCCGTCCGTAGGCACGATGGTGAAATTACCGGTAAAATTCGTTTAGCTTAAGGATCGAACCCAGGTTTCCCTGGGTCTCCTAGCCCACCAGTGCTTCACTCTTTTTTTGCATCAAATGAGAATCGAACTTGAATCTTCACATAAGAACTTAAGTCCTCCTACCATTTAAGCTGGAGGTCATTAGCATAAAATAAGTAATACTAAAAGGATTATCAAAAATTTAATGTAATGTAGGTTTTATTAAATGGATGGATTCGTCTATTTTAGAATTAATTAGATCAACTACCTTTGACTTGTCCTGCAAGAAAAAAACTTAAACCAACCACTTTGACAACTATTATTGATAGCTAACCCTAATCTTGAAAATGTCAAGTTGTAGTTTGCTTATGAAAGTTGAATTTCTAACACCCATAAATGCAAGTTAGATGGGGATATGAGAAGGTCAAAAAAACCCTAATTTAAAATTTATATTTATTCAATGGAATATAGTTTCAAGATTAAATTCTTTGTTCGGACGTTCTTTGTCAAGATTAAGCGATTGATATTGTTGTTTGCTTTTATGTTTATAAATAATATATGTGTTTTATATAAAAAAACACGTTTGATTTTACGTATATGTTAGGTTAATTTTTAAAAAGTAATCAAATATCTAGAATATCATTTTTTTTTTAAACTTCAACTTCATTAAAAAACAGCAAGCCGGCCCAAAACAGGCCGACCAAACAACTACAACCAACAAAAAGGAAAACTTACATATTCACAAAGGAGCACCAATCTTCCCAGCCTACCCCCTTATGTTTCGATCTATTCGAGAACCAAAGAAAACCCAAAACCTTTATCTCCCTAAGGATACAACTTATATTTACAGGACTATTGGAATAAACCAAACTATTTCTAGCTCTCCATAAGCTCCAACAAGCGATGAAAATGATTCCATGAACCGCATCCTTCTTCTTGTCTGAGACGCCAAGATTCTTGTGCAAGTCGAGAAGATCTTTAATAGAAAACGCGAAAATCTCTGGAATTTTGCACCACTTGCTGACACCGAGCCACACATTAGCCGCAACGAAACAGCCGATAAAAACGTGCTCCACGTTTTCGTCCGCAGCCGAACACATACGACAAGTTCCATCGCCAACCTGAACATTTCTCCTTGAAAGCGCGTCGAAGGTCGGGATTCGGTCCAACTCCATCCTCCAAACATGGACGTTAACTTTAGCCGGCACCCACTTTGACCACTCCAAGACATACCTTTTGTCCAACACACTATTTTCTTGAAAAAACCTTTTGACCTCTTTGACCGAGAAACTTCCATCCCCAACAGACCTCCATCTCCATCTGTCTTCCAATTCGGACAATTGGCAGGACTCCAGGGACGAAATAAGCAGTTGAAGGGACGCGATCAAACTGGGTTCGGTCATAGCTTCCTTCCAGCCCCAACAGAACCGATCTGAACCAGAAGACAACAGTCTATCCGCAACAGAGCACTTCTTTTTGGATTCCATTCTAAACAAGTCTGGAAACAAATACCTAAGCGGCTCGTTGGCAACCCACGGATCCAACCAAAAGGATATTTCGTTACCCCGCCCGACTTCGCCATTAAGAAAATTCCTCAACGGGACCCCTCCTATTTTCAAGTTATTGAAAACTTTTGCTAAGTTACACCACACACCACTGAGCGTCTTTTTGAAAGGGACACATTCCCATCCAATCCGACTAGAATGGAGAGCATCAATTATTTTTCTCCAAAGGTTGTGTTTCTCGGTTTTGTTTCTCCACCCCCACTTAGCGAGGATAGACAAATTCACGTCCAACAATTTGTTCAAACCTAGCCCCCCGTCTTTTTTAGGACACGCGACCCGATCCCAAGCCACCCAATGCATCTTTTTTTTCTCATCAGACCCACCCCACAAAAATTTTTTTATCAACGATTCCAATTCCGATATCACCTTTTTAGGAGCTTGATAAAGGGAGAAATAGTAACTAGGAAGACTTTCCATCACCGATTTGATTATAACAATCCTTCCTCCTATCGAAAGAGTATGCGACTTCCATTTAGCGAGTCTTAAACGAAATGTGTCGAGCACTGGATGCCAATTAAAAATCCTCCTCATATTAGCTCCAACTTTCAAGCCAAGATACTTAAACGGCGGAGCATCCGGCTTACATCCAACATCGTTGGCCAAATCTTCAATCTCCTCCATCTCCGCCCCTATGCCATAAAGATTGGATTTCTCTATATTTATTTTGAGACCCGAACAAATGTAGAAACACCTTAGAATTCTCACAATGTTGTTCACTTCGCTTTTTGACCATTCTCCCAACACAATAGCGTCATCCGCGTATAAAAGATGAGTAACTACCGGCCCGTTGTTAGGTGTAGAGATACCTTTAATTAACCCCACTTCTTTAGCCCGAGAGAGCATACAAGAAAGCGCCTCCATAACTACTAAGAATAGAAAAGGCGATAGCGGGTCCCCTTGTCTCATGCCTTTTTCACACCTAAACTTGAAAGTGGGAGCCCCGTTGACCAACACCGAAGAACTAGCCGACGCTAGGATACTCGAGATCCATTTACACCACTTGGCCGGGAAACCCATTTGGTTAAGAATATTCTCCACAAACTTCCAATTGACGTTATCATATGCTTTCTCGAAGTCAATCTTGAGCAAAAAAGCTTTCGATTTCCTCTTCTTTATCCAAGACAACAACTCGTTAACGATTAGCGGACCGTCCAAAATATACCTACCTTTAAGGAACGCCGATTGCGTATCGGAGATCACTCCATCCAATACTTTCCTCATACGGTTAGCCAATACTTTAGAGATCACTTTGCTAATGACCCCCACCAGATTAATCGGCCTGTAATTGTTAAGGGAGACCGGGTCACTAACCTTGGGAATGAGAGTAATATAAGACGCCCCACAATCACTGCTGAACTCTCCTTTGCTATGTAACCAAGCGAAAATTCTCGAAAAATCTTCTTTGAATAAATCCCAAAAATGTTTAATAAAGCGCAAATTAAAACCGTCGGGACCCGGGGATTTGTCGTCACCACATTTGAAAACCGCCGCTTTGATCTCTTGGTCCGAGAATGGATCAACCAACAATCTACTATCGGCTTCCGAGATACTTTTCAATCCGTGACACTGAAGCTCGGGTCTAACCTGAATCGGCTCCTTAAACTTGTCACGGAAGAATGAAAATACCTGTTTTTTGATCTTGACTGGCTTAGTACACCATTCACCATCGATATTAAGGCCGTGTATGCTGTTTGACATACAACATCCTTCTCTCTTCAACCTCTTTCAGGACTTTTTTATTTTCAGACATAACCCACTCTTCTTCCTCCGAAAGCTCTCTAGATTCCAATTCGAGCTCCAATATTTCCAACTCCGCAAGAGCTAACTCTTTGACTTCATTTTCTTTGGCCAGAAAGTCGTTCCTCCAAGTTTTAATAGCAGATTTAATTTTAGAGAATTTGGCGTTGAGACACGAATCCGGGGGCTCGAAGGAAACGAACCCGTCAACCGCCTCCTTAACACAGTCTTCGAACCCCGGTTTCCCTATCCAAGAGCTAAACACCCGAAAAGGGCGAGGTCCGAATTTCAAATCGGTCATCTCTAATATGATCGGACAGTGATCAGAAAAACGGCAAGGCAAAGCCCGCACACACGCCGTAGGCCACTTGTTAAAAAAGTTAAAGCAAACCAGAAAACGGTCCAATTTGCTCAACTTCCTACCAGAATCCCTTATACACGTAAATTTCCTACCCTGCATAGGGTATTCACGCAGGCCGTTATCAGAGATAAAGTTATTAAAATTTACGGAACATACCGGTTTAAATTTTGTTCGCATCCTTTCTTCCTGAGATCTAACGGCATTAAAGTCGCCTACAACCACCCACTGCCCTTCCGAAGAGGAAACCACTTCAGACAACTCGTTCCAAAGATTCAGTTTAGCAACCGTAGTTTGAGGGGCGTAAACATTAATCAAATTTATGAGATCCCCACTTCCCTTCACAGAGCCCTTGATACCAAGGTAGTGTCTATTTTGAATAACCGAATCAATCTTGAGAACACTAGGATCCCAAACCTATAGCAAACCCCCTGACAACCCAATTGAGGCCACAGACGCGAATTCAAACTTCCGATTATTCCAGAATTTCGAAATCAAAAATTCAGACACCGACTCCACCTTGGTTTCCTGCAGAGCCATAATGCTGATTTTGTTGGACGACACCACGCTTTTGATCCATACCGCCTTACAATCCCCCAAGATACCTCTTATGTTAAAAGACAGACAATTCATTGGATAACCCCATTAAAACCTTCAGCTGAGATCGTCTTCCTCACAATATCACCGTGATTATCTAGCTCCACTCCCACTATCTTCCCCACGTCAATAGTTTCTTTGATTTCCACATCTATGTGGTTATCGAAGAAGTCTCTAACCACCTCTTCCTGACCACTGTACGAACCAGAAGCTCTCGGACTAGCCTCCTCCTCCCCACCGGGCTCTCGAATCGGGGAGCTAACCATGTGTATGCTATCACCTGAACACGAAGACCCAGGCTCCACTTCTGAACCAGCACCAGCCATTCTCACATTCAGGTCAAAGTTAAAACCCCCTTCCTCCCTGTTTCTTTTTTTGGGCCTCTCTTCCGATATGGGGCTATAGTTTCCTGTATGAGAGTTGGCCTTATGTCTGGGCCTAATTCTACTCAAGTTTTTTTTGGGCCTACACAAGTCATTGTCAGCAGATTTGAAAAAGAAAACCCCCATGTCACGTGACCTGTTACATCCACATTTTTCAAAGACATCATGATTATTGTTATGGTTTCCAATAAGGTTGGGATCCGAAACGTCCCCTTTAGCCACTGAGATAGATTTGTTTAGGTTCCCCAAGTCACCATCTTCGGTAAACGTTCCAACCTTTTCACCTTCCTTAACCGGCACCTGCAACTCCGGTGACCTATACTCCGATCCGTCAACAACCGGTTCAACATCATCCTCCTTCTCTTCTACCTCTACATTAGCTGGGCTACCTTCAATGGGAAGATCGACGACACCCACACAGTCAGGAATCCATTCATCCCTCTCTTCTACTATCCAAACCCTGAAAATTTTATCTTTCCATCTAACCGAAACATGATCGTGGATTTGTTCTCCATCGCCTACCAGGATTCCAATCAGACTGAACGAGAGGTTGCCGTCATCTGAATCCAAACTTGACCCGTAGACAATCTTACCAAACTGCCCCGCTATTTCGTCGAAAACGTGATTATCTGCCAGGTGAATTGGAACGCCATGCACTCTCACCCAAGCCAGCCTTTCAAAAGGGAAACTTTGTCCGTTCCATAAGTCGAGAGAAGAAAACCAAACTTCCCAGACTGAATGGTTAAGCAGGAACTTATTACAATCATCTTCGTTACCAAATTTAATCACCACGGATAGCCCTCCGAGATAGCTCAACGAAACACCCTGGACCCTGACCTCCGCCATTAACGTTTTGAGAGTCCTCAGAGTGGAAACATCCTTACATCTCCCAACTAGGGCTTTACCTAGAATTTCTTTAAACGCCAACGTCTCGTCCGGAATGGAAATAATCTTACCCACCGTCTCCTCCTGACCCTTAGGTCCCTCTTGAACTCCCCTATGATTATTGAAAAGGTCTGAAAACAGTTTCCTTCCTCCATTGTTGAAAAAAGCTTGATTCTGAAACGAAGGGACCTGTTGAGGTTTCACCTGCTCCTTCTTATTGTCTTTTAGATTCTCATAGCCACCCCCATGCAATCCACTGTTTTCCGAAGCAAATTTGGCTAGGTTGACTTTGAGCTTATAACCCCCCATCTTAGTTCCGTTAAGAGCCCGCTCCATCTCTCTGACATCAACCACGTTCCTAAAACTGATAAACCCAAACTTTTTCCCTTCTTTGTCTCTTTTTCTGGCAATGTACACCCCAGACACGTCCCCGAATACCTTAACAAACTCCGAGACATCCCATGGGTTGCACCCATTCGGAAGATTAGAAACGAAGAACTTCGATATTGCACCTCCACCGGTTCTCTCTCCTGGGTTCCCTTTGAACCTTGGCTTTCTTTTATTTGGAACGTCATTCCAACAGCCTCCGTCGTCTTCCTCACTCATAGCTTGACAGAACTAAGGCTACCTGAGACGCGAATGGAATAGTCAAAACCCAATTAGATTGAAAGGTTAGATCGAGGAAAACACCATGGGTTTTCCGATTAAACCTCGCACTCTAATCCGGAGATGATTCTTCGTCGAGCAATCCCGGCGGAACCCTTTGTAATGGAAAATGTTCTAGAATATCATGTAATAAATGTATATAATAATAACAATACGTAAAGTTGAACTTCAACACCCATAAATGTGAGTTAGATGGAGATATGAGAAGGTCAAGAACACCCTAAATTAAAAGTTGTATTTATTCAAAAGAATGTAGTTCCAAGATTGAATTCTTGTCCCAACATTTCTTTATTAAGACTAAGCTACCTATGGTATTGTTTATTTCTACATTTATAATTAATACACAATCTTTCAAGAAAACATAATATTTGATTTTACTAATACATAAGTTTAATCTATAAAAAAATTAAGACTAAGCTACCTATAGTGTTGTTTATTTCTACGTTTATAATGAATACATAGTGTTTCAAGAAAACATGATATTTGATTTTACGTATACATAAGTTTAATATCTAAAAAATAATTAAACATCTAGAATATCATGTAACGAAAGTATATAGCAATAACAGTAACAATAACAATACGTCATCGTTATCATGTGCACTAGATTCTAGAAGGTCCTCCATTTCCCTGACATAACCTCTAGGCGGATTTAGTTATCGTACACGAGACTTGAGATATTACCCAAAGAAGAGATTGATCAACCGACTTAAATAGATCCATAACCTGGTTCCATCTGTTCTAAATGAGGGAATTAAGACGGGTATAATTAAACCGATCAGTTCTAATGTGAGTGATTAATAATGTTTTAGTGTACAAATTATAAGAAATTACTAAATAACTTTCTTTACTTTCAAAACCCATATATTCAATGTATGTGACTTGTGACCAGGTGTGCTTAGTCAATAACCAAAAAACCAGGGTGTAAACTAAAACAATTACCGGTCTTTTTCCCGAAGGTCAAATTTGCAAACTAAACGCCGCCAACTTTAAAATAATGACTAAAAACCCCCTATACATTTATATATAAGAGTTAAATCTCATTTTAGTCCTTGTGGTTTGTGTCATTTTGACAGTTTAGTCTAAAGGTTTCATTTTTCGCTTGTGGATCCAAAAATGTTTCGCCGTTGCCATTTTAGTCCACTGGGTTAACTTCATCCATTATTTCTGTTAATGAGAAAGGCAATTCGGTCATTTTATATGACCGAATTGCTCTTCTAGTTCACAGAATTACATATAAAATAACCGAATTGCCATTCTCGTAAACAAAAAAATGGATGAAGTTAACACAGTAGACTAAAATGGCAATGATGAAACCTTTTTAAACACACAGACGAAAAATGAAACTTTTGAACTAAACTGGAAAAATAGTCCAAACCATAGGGACTAAAACGACATTTAACTCTAGGGACTAAAATGGCATTTAGCTCTAAATAAAATCTATACAACTATATATATTTATATACGTACACACACCTTGTGTTTTTCCCTCTTTTCATCTCCAAATAAAAACCGCCCTCAAAACCATCAACACACACACAAATCAATCAAATTTCATACTTCAAACACACACACAAATAAAAAATTAGGGTTTCATACTTTCATTTTCAGCTATCAAGCTCCAAATTCATCCAATTATCAACTTCTATTCACCGTTAAATGCGTCAGATCGGTAAACAACACGATTATTCCGACTCAAAAAACCCTAATTTCAAACTCAAAATCACATTACCACCAGATTACAATGAAACGATACAAAAAGATCTGTTTTCAAACATCATGAATCACAGAAAAACCGATAAAAAATCGTTAATTTGTTGCTGTTCATCTTCCGAAGCACTTTTAGCCACTAAATCAGTGGCTTTAAAGCTGTTAAACATCGGTTATGTGAAGCTTTTCTGGATTAGAACCCCTTCACGGGTTGTAATCTTCCTGTTTTTACCTTCAATCTACCTTTTTTCGGTTAACAATCATGAATCTTTGTATCTTTACATGTTGTTGTTAGTAGCTTTTAGTGCCTTTACTGTATATGGATTGTATCGTTTTGGGTCTCCTTCAATTCGGTTGTTTGTTACAAGAAAGTTCCCAATTTTGAAGCTTTTTTCAAACGGGTCAAGTTCACGCACACCAGTTGTTTGGTCAATTGGCTCAGTGAACCGGGTTGTCGAAAGCGAAGTTTCGGGGTTCTTGGTGAAGGTTTACAGCAATGGGGATGTGTATGAGGGTGAGTTTTATAAAGGAAAGTGTTCTGGAAGTGGGGTGTATTATTATAAGTTGAATGGAAGGTATGAAGGTGATTGGGTTGATCAGAAGTATGATGGTTACGGGGTCGAAACTTGGGCTAAAGGGAGCCGGTATCGGGGTCAGTATAGGCAGGGGTTGAGGCACGGGTTCGGGGTTTATCGATATTATGTTGGGGATATGTATGCTGGTGAGTGGATCAAGGGTCAGTGTCATGGGTTTGGGGTGCATACTTGTGAAGATGGTAGTAAGTATTTTGGCGAGTTTAAAGGCGGTGTGAAACATGGGCTTGGTCACTACCATTTCAGGTAAATTTTAGCTCTATTTGGTGTATTGATGTATACTCTGTTTGGGTATTCGGATTGATTATTGAATCTGCTTATGGTTTTATGAAATAAGCAGACTTGGATGATGAAATTTGTATAATAAGTTTTAATAAACCACTCCCAATCTGCTTATTTTACCCTTACCCGATGTGTGAAAGTCAAAACACAATAAGGAAATGAGCAGTTTTAATAAGCAATTACAAATAATATGGTTCGGTTATTTGTCATTCTTACATTGTGAGGATCATGTATATGGTATGAAGAGGAATTAAGCTCTGATATTGCCATATTGGGTTTTATTTACTTGATAAATTAGGCACACCACAGACCACCTAATATTTTCGGTATAGACCAGATTTGTGAGTTCTATTTTTATTAACATTTAATTACAACTGGGTAACAAACCATGGTTCCTACCAAAATGCAATAATACGCTTAGTTACTTGATAAATAAGCAATTTTTGACATAGGGGTCAAAAATATTGTGTTAATCTTTGTATCTATGTTTTTGTACTTTGTTTCAGCTCGCTTGATGTTACAAACGTTAGTGATTTTTCTAGCATTTCCGTTAGTCTTTTAACAATTAACGACATAAAGAAGTATTAGTTGAGGCGTTGAGCTTATGAAAAAAGTGTGATAGCGAACATATATGTACAAAAGTGTCTTTAAGTAAAAAAAAAATTCTGCATTTCCCTTTTTCATAATTTGTATACAAACAATGTGATTATTACACTAAGAGAACATTCTAAAACAAGATACCGACTATGATGGTTCAAATATTCCTCACCAAGATTTATCAAGTTTTGAGTTTTAATATTCTAATCCTCCTGTAGTTTTTCTTTTATTTCTCTGTAAGGTGAAATTATTATGAGATTTGAGCTTATGTGTGATTAATTACGTGATGAATGCAGAAATGGTGACATGTATGCCGGCGAGTATTTTGCAGACAAAATGCATGGTTTTGGTGTATACAACTTTGCAAATGGACATCGATATGAGGGTGGTTGGCATGAAGGAAAACGGCAAGGGTTCGGTTTGTACACTTTTAGAAATGGCGACACTCAATCGGGTCACTGGGAAGATGGTGTTCTTAGCATCAATACACAATATCCTTTGTCGATTTCTCATGCCAAAGTCCATAAAGCGGTTGAGGTAATTTCATATATATATATATGCAGTTAATATGATATATCGGTTATCAGTCCCCTTGTGAGATATTGGTGCGAAATATCGGTCAGAATATCGGTACTGCTATTATTGGCGATATTGACTGATATTTGACCGATATATCACCGATTTTACTGATATCAGTACATTTCTTCTTTGTTCTACCATTCGTCTTTCTTTCTTATTAACTGCTATTAGTGTTTTAAGTCTTAACTGTTAATTGTTTTGTTAGTGTTAAATGGTAGTGTTTTAAGTCTTAATAAGTTCCTACTTGCTACAATTGTTGTGTTTTGCAAGTTGCAAAAGGTTAATTTGTTAATGGTAGGAGAGTATACTGAGTTGTTAGTGTTAAATTGCTATATATATGAATTCAGCATGATATTAAAATTACGGATATCTCAAATATCAGTCCTTGACCGATATCCTATTGTTTACCACATTAACTGCTTAGGCATTACTATTTGAAAGTGTTGGAATAATAATAATAATATTTGATTGCTGTTTTTCAGGAAGCCAGACGCATAGCTGAGAAAGCGTTGGCTGCAAAGAGTGTGGATGAGAAGGTGAATAGGGCGATGGCGGCAGCTAACAGGGCGGCAAATGCGGCAAGAGTAGCGGCAGTTAAGGCGGTTCAGAGCCGTGTGCACCACTATGATGATCCAACACTGGTCATTGTATGAAGCGTCTGTAAGTTTTGTAGTGGATTTTTGGTCAATGGTGGCTGGAGTGTTGTTGACCAGCTTGAAAGTTGAAACCACCATGAGCAAATGGGGAGGCTTCCTGTTTTTAACCACAGGATGACACTGTACTATTAGATTTAGGTCACTCAAGTGCTTTGGTTTCTTAAGAAGTTAAGGTTCATGAGAATTAGGTTACCTTTTGTTTCCATGCAACTGTAAATATACTTACTTCAACGTAATAGTTGTATGTTCGGCTCCGGCTTCGGCTTCTAATGGGTTTGTGTGTAACAACTAATCAGTAACCAAGAGAGAATTATTTATTCCCTCTTGGTTTGTGAGATGGATCTAGGTTTATTAGTGTTCTCTAAAAAGTTAATGTCATAAGACTTTAACCTGGTTTCGGTGTCGGTGTCGTTGAAACCTCGGTCAATAAGCATCCCATTCCTTTTCTAAGCACACCCCTATGTAAATGGTTTGTTTGTATATGCAAGGAGACTCATCTCGTGTGGCAAAATCAAAACTGGTATCTTAACATAACTACTATATAAAAATAGGGTAAAGTTCTTGTACAAATAATCTTAACATACTAAACATACAAATTGAAGGAAAACTCAAAAAGACAAGGTGGCATTTTTGTAATTATCAATAACTATCAAAGTTACTCTACAAATATACCTAAAAAAACCTAACCACTCCCCCCCCCCCCCCCTCCCAAAAAAAAAAAAAAAACCTAAACCCCCACCCCCCCAAAAACCTAAAAAAAACCTACCCCCCCACCCCCCAAAAACCTAAAAAAACCTAACCCAACCCCCCCCCCCCCCCCCCCCCCCCAACCAAGCTAAAATGCTAAAAACTAAACCCCCAAAAAACCTAAAAAAATAAGAAAAACACACAAATTATTTTATTTTATTTTATTTTTTTAACATTTTTTATTAAAAAATCGCTACTTTTAGTAGCAGCAAAAAAAAAAAATTTTTTTTTTTTTTTTGCTAACGAAATGTAGCGATTTTTTAATAAAAAATGTTAAAAAAAAAAATTGTGTTTTTTTAGGTATTTTTGGTTGTAACTTTGATAGTTGGTGGTAATTACAAAAATGCCACCTTGTCTTTTTGGGTTTTCCTTCAATTTGTATGTTTAGTATGTTAAGATTATTTGTATTTGATCTTTTGCCTATAAAAATAATTGGCAACAACAGACATGATAAGTGGCAATGCAAATGCATGATTGCAACACACATGATTCCACAAGACATTCGTTATCCCTAAAACATTTGGCTGAATCACATTGACTCATCCATTTTGGATGATCTTAAACATGTGGCTGAGAAATGTGACCATCACATCGACTCATCCATTTTGGATGATCTTTGACTACGTCCTAAACATGTTCATGAATGAATCATGTCCCTTGTGATTTTTAGCATACATCGCATGACAGGCCTCGCTTAGTTGGTCAACTTTTCCTAGTCATTGTTGCTTGGGCATGCACCCATTGAATGCATTTGAATTGCCACTTATCTTTGCTTGATTGATGGTGTATGAAATTTTAAGTTGACCTGCGTTCTCCTCCATAATCTTTGCTTGATTGATGGTGTCCAGTTATTGTGTCTGTAGACACATTTAGGTAGCCTTTATTAGGAGAAAATCGTACACAACTGTCCAGGACTGTCTTTTAGAAGTAGTCAATGTCAAAACATGAGTTTCCTTTATTCTTCTTTCAAGTCTTCATAACATGAGGCCGGAGGGGTAGTTTCATTTGCCTCTACAGTTATGGAAAGTGTTTGTGTGATGGATAATTGGAGATATTTTGGATCGAGTTTCTAGTATTTAGGTGAAGGGTGGTTGTGGGGATTGGCCGAAATGGGAAAATCCATGATATTCTTGTCTCGGACATCCAAAGTTTGGTTGTGGGAAATGGAGAAGCTGGTTATTAATTAGTTGCCCACCAAAAACCACTCACAGAGCAAAACCACAATAGTTGGTCCAAAACCCTCTATCCATGGGTCGCCCCACATGGCAGTCCGTAAAAATCATATTGGGAATGATCTTAGAAATCTACATACGTTAAAAAACAAACTGTCTTTTTTTTTTTGCAGACTGCAGATGTTTGGTCCACCTCTTCTTCTACAGATGTCCGCAGACTGCAGACATTTTACCTTTTAAAAAACATACAACACCTTAGAGAACCCTGTCGGTTAATAACTCAGGGTTAGCATCCCAGTTACAATGTTAGGCACTCACTAATTCTAGTAATCGGCCGTCGACATTCACAAACTCTACAATGGATGCAAGTGAATGACATAACCCAGGATCAAATCCTCCAATTTTACTTTTCTAGCATACGAGATAAAGAAGATCAAAGGCATTAGTTTTGAAGGAAAAGCATTACTTTCAAAGAACTAAAAGCATCGACAATGGGTGTTTTGTGGCGCGCTACAAACATAAACATTCAATCAGCAGGGAATGCATGAAAGAGTGTTGTGAAAAAAGTTTGCAGATATGGACCATCCGAGGAAGTAGCTGAGTTATGAGGATGAGGACAAAAGGGTTTCAGAAATCTAAAACTTCAAGAGAGATATAGGTGTTTCTACAGGTGTAGCATTAGGTAGGATGACATGAAGAGGTCCGTGACCCGCTGCGTTGTTTTGAAATACGGCATTGACCAGTCCCAGACAGAATTTTTATAACACACAATCCAGTTCCTAAATCTAAAAACAATACACAAAATCGTTTCACGTCTGAATAAGTTCACACAAAGAGTTCAAATAAAATACTCAAATTCCTCATTGATTCAACAAAACTGTCAAAATCCAAAATAAACGGATAACACTAACAATAGTAAGGAAAGACTTCAACATTGAGATACAACTCACACCAAAACAAACCAACTGCGTCTAACTCTCAGTCTGCTCCCTAAGCCTTCGGATTGTGCTCCTCACTGTCACTGCACTAGCGGTGCTATAATCACACACAAAGAGACACATCAAAAAAATGAAAACAGCGTAATATAAACATAAAATTAAAGAGAAAATCCAGGATATAAGAATTACTTCAATGTGTATGCACCGCCTGCTTTGACTTTTCCACAGTCCTTGCAACCCCAAATTCCAACAGCTTTCCTCTTCACCGCATACTGTATAACATTTCATAGAAAAATACAGTTAAGAAAAAACAAACTTTACCAAGTTTTATGAATGATCACAACAATAATAGATTTACCTTTCCGCAAAATTCACAGAAAAATTTGCTGTGCTGGCTGACTTCCATTTTCTTGATCTGCTTTCGCAGACTGGCACCATAACGGGTACCTGAAAGAAAAGGTTTTTGGATTTGATTAAGATGGCTCCTCAATAAAGAGAGATAACAGTGTGTAGTAAATGAGAACAACAGATTTGTAAAACATTTTCATGTCTGTTGTACTAAACTACTATTCTGTGGATGTGTGAACAGCAAAACTATTTTTTTACAAGATGTAATAGCTAATTCATATCATCTTAAGCGCTTTGTGAATTTATTTAAAAGCAAAAAACATAACACTCACCATACTTTCCAACAATCCCAGCCTTCTTTGTCCTCTTTGTCTGCAATAAAAAAATCAATAAAAACTTAGTATGTAGAATATAACATGTGTTAAAAAGGCCACAAATACTTCCTTCATGTCTAATAAAAAAGGTTAAATCTTGGTATTTAGTTTCAAGCTGGTACTTATCATAGTCATTAAAGCGAGCGCCCAGACGCGCCTAGGCGCAAATAAAGCCCCGGGCCCAACAAATTGCCCTGAGTGCGCCTAGCGCCTTTAATAACTATGGTACTTATAAAGCTAAGAAATTCTCAAATTTTGAACATTAATATCTAAAATTTTGGTACTTCTCACCTATAACAATTTCAATATACAGAGATGCAACATCAATAAAAAACTGGTAAACATATAATATCAAAAATTGTTAATAACAATGCACCAAAAATCACTCTTTTCATGGTCATGTAGAATTGTAATGAATCATACTTCAAAAAAGCATAACAATGTAAGTGCACTACATAAAAAGACCATGCTTAACAAAATTCTAAATTTAACACCAAATAAAAAAATTATAAATATATTAAAACAACCATGACTCAAATAAAAAGGCAAGATTGTTACAGAGTCTATGTAGAAATTTAACTGTTATATATAATTGCCGATGTTAACATCTAAAATCAAAGCATATAAACAGTAGCTACAAACGATGAATCTCACTGATTGTAAACTAAAAAAATGAGTATTAATGAGATTACGCAATCGTTCTACCACATCATAATCAGATCAGACAATTTGCGTGTTTGTATATTTGACAGAATAATAATAATCTATGGAGGAAGAAGCAATACCATTTCGATTGGTGGAGAAGATAACACAAGTTGCTGAGATGAAGAGAACGGCGCTTTGATGGCACAACGAACGGAAACCCTAGATTCTTTTATAAAGCGGGTGGAAATGGGTCGCGTTTATTGGGTTCTAATGTTCTATTAATCCTGGACCCTTGACCCAGTATAAGCCCAATAGCTAATGCAATGGTGCACAAAAACCCGAACCCTAAAATAAACCAGACCTGGTTATTAAAAAAACCAGGTATTTTAGACCCGAACCCGGGTTGTTTTATACCTGGGTTTTTTGTATACCCGGGTTTAATAATACCTGTACCCGGGTTTTAGGAATACTCGTACCCGGGTTTTACGAATACCCGATACTGGGTTTTAGAAATGTATGCATTTTGATTATTATAGTTCCTAGTAACATGTAGTTTTGTTGAATTAAAGTTTTATATTATTAAAGTTCATGTTTATAAACCTAAAAAATGAAGTCGGAAACAAAAAAAACAACAAAGTTCATGTTTATACCCATCCGGGTTTTTTTGATACACGTCTGGGTTTTTTTCATACTCGAACCCTACCTGAACCAAAAAATAGGGTATTATAATACCCGGGTATAGAAAACCCGAACCCGGGTACACATGGTATGGATTTCCTAGCCAATACCCAGACCCGAACATGACCCAAGTATTGGCAATACCCAAAAATTCAAAACCCGTTCATACCCGTACCAGGGTATGTACTCGAACCCGAGTATTAAAAAAACCCGGTTTGCACCTCTAATTAGTATATTACCATGACACAAAATATGTCCAAAAAGCTCGGTTTTTCTAAGGTCATTTTTTATCCTATATTAATTTCTCAAAATTTTTTTGATCTATGACTCCTTTAAATGACAGACTTTCTTATGTTGAGTTAGATTGCTGTGTGTCATTGAAACGTTTTGTAAGCTTTTGAGAAAAAAAAAACATTGATTATGATATATGCTTTTGAAAACATATGAGAATCACTTGTGGGTAATCGTTTGATTTCATTCATCTTAGGATGTCTATGTATGGTGAATATACTTTTTTTTAACGGTTAACAAATCAATCCCGAGCACTCTCGAGACACCCACTGGACAAACGGAGTACTCCGAGAGTAACCCGAGTAGTCCACCCCCAATTCCGGGGAAAATCCGGTAACCCACCCGCCCGTAGGCACGACGGTAAATTACCAATAAAACACGTTTGGCTCAAGGATCGAACCCAGGTTTCCCCGGGTCTCCTATCACTGCCCACCAATGCCTCACTCTTTTTTTTTGGCACCAAATGGGAATTGAACTTGAGTCTTCAAAGAAGAACTCAACTCCTCCTATACTTCGCGTGCGAACTTGTGAGTTTGGATAATGTGTTCACTCATGTGGTCATTTAACCTTAGGGGTCGTTTGGTTCATGGATTTCAAAGGAATTGAAATTGAAATTGGAAAACATTTCATCAATAATCATGTTTTGTTGGTTTTTAATAAAAATGGAAATGGAAAATATTTCACCAAATTCCATCAATCAAAGGAATTTAACAATCCTTCCTGAAGGATTTCTAGACTTTCCATTGGAATGTGTTTCAATTACCAAAATACCCCCCATATTTCCATTCTTAACTACGTCAAATAAAAGAGATGATAGCAAATTTGTCTATTTTGTTTTTAACCTTTACAATTCAATTTAGTGATTTATGAACCCAAACACAATACAAAATTCTATTGGAAATAATTCTAATTCCCTTTATGAATTCCAATTCCTATAAAAAAAATTATGCGAACCAAACGAACCCTTAGATTCGTAGACAGGAGATAGGGAATATTGAGTCAACTATTAAGAACGTACCACAAATACGTCATTGTGGTGCCAATGGCATGACACCATCTGGGAAGGTATAATCATTTTATGGTGTCTCCACTTTGTATATGCTCGTGAGAGAGCATTTGGGTTATTTGAGAGGCGTATGGATGCATCATATGATTTCGTTTGATTTGATAAGTAGTTCCATACACACGTTTCGATTTTGGGATGCACTAGAGTGCTCATCCGGTGTAACAATGTGATACAAGTGATGAGATATGACATGTTTGGCGCCATGAGTGTGCAAGTTGGATATTTTGTATCGTAGGATACTCATACAAATAATCTTCACCCTTTCTTCTTCAACCTTATTTCTTTGTATTTACTATGGTGGTTTGTGGTGTTATTCGAGATATTATGTATGTTTATTTGTGATTTGCATCCGCCCACTGGGCACTTAGCTCAGCTACTTTTTTTTTCACGTAAGGTAATGAGGGTTAAACAAGGTTGTGTGATAAGTGCTAATAGGAGTTTGAACATATGCCTATGAGACTTTTTTTCTAAGCTTTAGACTTTTGATTTAGTCTTTGTGGTTGATTTTTGGCTTTTTAAGTTGATGGTTTATTTTATATTTGCACTTTGATAATCTAAGTGTTTCTTTTTTACTAAAGATGTTTTTGTTGATATTTGGCACGTCTTTTTGGCTTTTTCCCTTGTTGGACGGAGATTTTACATGTAATAGCAATTTTAATATAAGGAAAACAATATTTTTATAATAATCATATTTTCCCTATTTTTTTGGTTTCTCTTAAACAAAAAAACTTATTTTTAATTTCATTTACAATCAAACAGATAGCTTAAACAACACTAAATACAACTTCATGTATGAGATCATCTCCAACGGAACACCCATGAGGTCGGATACAGGATGGTTGCCTGCAGACGTTACCTTGAGAGGACAACAACATGTGAAGAAGGGTGCGCCATGGGAGAGGAGGACTGGTTTGTGTAGGGGTGTGCAACGGTTCTGAACCGGACTGAACCGAACCGGAACCATTTAATGCTAAATATAAGAACCGGAAACGAACCGACGGTTCTTGTGTAAACGGTTCTCGCCGGAACCGGTTGTCAATTAAATCCTAAAACTAACATCAATATAAAAACAATTAAATCAATCAAACCGTTTAAAACATATAACTAAGAGTTGCAACATCCAAAATTCAAACAATCAAAGTAAAATAGCAATAATAAAATGTTTCAAACCATGAAATGCAAACAATCAAAGTAAAAATAGCAATAATAAAATGTTTCAAACCATGAAATGCAAGTATACAATGTTTCTCCTGAATTTGTGTATAGGATTATGCCTAGTGGAGATGGATATGATCGGGTGGTTCCGCAGATGGCACGATGATACTCCGGTGGTCCGTCAGTGATCCAAATTTGTCGTTCAAAAAAAGAAAAAAACAATGTAAAAAGACAAAAATCAACTTAAAAAATTTTGGTTAACCGTTACAATAACTTCATTCAAACATTATATAAAAAAAACTAATTTTTATATTCTTTAATTCTAGAAACATTTTTCTAAATATAATATTTAAAGTTTAAATAAATTAATAGGGCTTTTGAATATATAATTTAAAGTTTAAACCCAAACCGGTTCTAGCGGTTCTTTAAAGGGACTCGTCGGTTATAACAGAAACCTAACCGGGAACCGTTTTGTTCCCAAATTTAAGAACCGGAACCGAAATACAACAATACGGTTTGGATCTGGCGGTTCCGGTTCGGTTCTTTGGTTCTGGCGGTTTGGAACCCTATTGCCCAGCCCTAGGTTTGTGAGTGTGTGTGTTGGGGGGGGGGGGGGGGGGATGGAGAGAGGTGGAGTGTGACCTGTCAAACACGAGCAGTGTCGATTTGGAGGCCACCATCCACCTCTCGCAGTGGATAGTCTAAAGAAATGTTAGATTATATACACAAATTATAATGGCGGATTGATTATAATTGTGTAGACCTCGATGAAACTATTTGCAACTCTCTTGGAGCTTAGGAACAAAAAAAAGCACAATAATAAACGGTGTTCGTTGTAGCTTTAACATGTTCATCACTTTTCATCTTGATCTTCTTAGACTAAGTTACTCTCATAAATTCATCGAATTCCGAGTGGAATCTAACCAAAAATTCTCCGGAGCACCTTTCCTTGCGCAAAGCATTTTAGGCGCACCACGCCTCGCCTAACACCTTTGACTAGTTAACTTTGAAATAAAATTAAGAGTAAACTTCCGTTTTGCTCCCTGTGGTTTGGTCACTTTAACGGTTTTGCCCCAAACCTTTAAAAATAGTCATTTTACTCCCTGATCTATGAAGCCCTTCATGATTTTACTCCCCGCCCCTAAACGTCATCCATTTTAACAGTTAGAGCTTGTCAAGTGCAAAACACCTGAGGGGAAATTATGTCTTTTCCCAACCCTGTCTTTACAATTCCAGCTTAAAACCCTAACTACACTTATTATAATCTTCTTATCACCCATTTCCATACACTATCTCCCAAATCGATACATTATCTCCCAAATCGAAATCTTTCTCAAACCCTAAACATTCTCCAACATCAAACGCATTCAGGATCATCGACGATTGAAGTGCAATGTCAATGTGGTTCATTCGTCCTAGGGGACAAGAGGTTGATGTACAGACACTGTATGGTGAGTTTTGTAAACCCTAACACTGATCATGTAGTGAACCGTTTCCTTACTATTATACTGATAATGTTGGCATTTTCTTATGTTTTTTTAGTTAACCCTACATTTTTCTCACTCAAGATTCATCATGGGGGCTCTTTCACAAAGTTTCCTAACAGGATTTATGTAAAAGGTCAGGTAGACTATGTTGACTTCGTAGACAAGGATGAATTTTCAGTTCATGAAGTAAGTTATATGGTGTTAGAACTAGGGTACTCAGAAAAAGAGTTGATTTTTTTACCATTTCAAAGTGTTTGATGAAGATTTGAACTTTGGATTGGGGGCTTTAGGAAATGACTCTGATGTGATCAGTTTTTTTGTCTTATGTGGGTGATCATAAGTTGATGGAATTATATACTGAGCATGGTCAAACTGGAGTTGAAACATATTTTATGTCTCCTAATTGTAAAGTTAGGATTCATGAAATACATGATGATGATGATCTACCTATTAGGAATACAAAACAAATATTGGCAAGGGCTTCTAGGAGACTAGCATTAGAGTATAATGCAGGTGATGCTGGTAGTAGTCAAACTGAGGTGCTGGTTAATCAAAATGATGTGGAAATTAACCAAGTTGAATTAGATCAGAGTCGGGTATTGAATGCTGGAACTAGTCAAACTAAGGTGATGGTTAATCAAAATGATGTGGAAATTAGCCAAGTTGAATTAGATCAGAGTCAGGTGGTTAATGTGGGTAGTGAGGCTGATGATGAGGGAGATGATGGTGAGGGCAGTGAGGATAGTGATAGTGAGGATAGTGATTATGATCAGGGCAAAGATGATGTTGAGGCTAGTGAAGATGAAGATGAGGACCTAGTTGAGGAGCCTGCAAATAGTGTTGAAGAGGAAGATGATTCTGATGATTCAGATTACATAGATGATGAAGATAATAGGATTGCTGATGTAGTGGTTGATATGCAGAATTCCAGTAGTTATGTGGATCATGACATAGAGGAAGAGCCTTTAGAATTCAATCATTTAAGTGACTCAGATGGTATGGGACTGAATGCACATTTAGATGATTTTGACAGCTTAACTGATGAGGAAAATGGCCCACCCCTTAAGATACAATTGAGAAGGGAAAGAAGGAAACAAAAAAGAAGGAATGATCTTGTGGCTGACCCATTCTATCTTGGTCAAGTTTTTGCAGAAAGGAAAAAGATAAGGACTCTAGTTAAGAAGTTGGCTGTGTCTAGCAAAAGGCAACTGAAGATTATTAGGAATGATCCAGTTAGGTTTAGTGTGATTTATGAAGGGTTTAAACCAGATTGTGGTAAGGGTAAAGAAGGGAATTTAGCTGCAAGTAAGGGTAAATAGGGAAATTCAGCTGCTAGTAAGGGTAAAGTGGGGAATACAGCTGCAACTAAGGGTAAAAAGGGCAATTCTGCTGTAGGTAAGGGTAAAAATGTCAAATGTGCAACAAGTGGTGATAAAGGGAAATCTTCATGCAAAAATGGTGGTCCCAAGGGTGTGGGTCCCAAGGGTAAAGCTTTATTGCACAAACCCACCACAAGATTAGAAACTAGATCCAAAAAACATGCAACCACATGTCCATGGGTACTTTATCTCTCCAATGCAAACAGAGAAGGGTCTTGTGTAGTGAAAACTTACATAAACGAACACAAGTGCTTTCAGACAAAATATGTGAAGCTTTGTACTGTTACTTGGTTAGCAAAGGAGATAGAACCTACAATTGCAGTAAACCCTTCTATTCCTCTAAAAGCCCTGCGAGATACTTTCCAAAGGAAGCATCAGATCTCAGTTTCTTGATGTTCAAGCAAAAAGGGATTGCAAAACAGAAGATAGAGGGGGACTACAAGGCTCAGTATGCAACCCTAAGGGACTACTGTGAAGAACTCATGAGGTCAAACCCAGGAACAACAATGACAATTGATGTAGAGAGTGAACCTAATCCTAGTAGCCCAACAAGACAGTTTAGAAGGATCTACATATGTTTAGGTGGTTTGAAAGTAGGCTTTAAGGTTTGTGGAAAGCCACTATTGGGTTTGGATGGGTCATTGTTAACATTAATGCCTTTGTTCATTTTAGGGCCTCATTCCAGCCATACAACAGGTGTTTCCATATGCAAAACACAGGTTCTGTTTGAGGCATGTGCATGAAAACATGAAGTCTAGGCGGAAGGGTGAGCTATATAAGAATTTGTTATGGAAATGTGCATCTTCAACTACTGTAGCTTACTTTGAACAAGCAATGAAGGAGGTTCTAGCCACTAATGAGGGTTTATATTAATGGCTAAGGGAGATTCCCCCTGTTCACTGGACCAGAGCCTATTTTAGTGGTATGTCAATATTGTAACTTCATTTAGTAATGTATATCATTTGTAACTTGTGTTATGCAAGTAGGGCTATCAATGATGTGCTTCTTAACAACTTTTGTGAAGTCTTCAACAGACAGTTGGTTGAAGGAAGGGACAAGCCAGTTATAACATGTCTGGAGTATATTAGAGAGTATTTGATGAGGAGAAATGTTACTGTGCACATACTGATTTTAAAGAGTGAAGGTCACTTGACACCAAATGCTACTAAGATTTTTGAGAAGATAAAGGAGAAGGCTGCAGATATGAGTGTCCAGTGGAATGCTGCGGACAGGTATCAGGTTAAAGGGAATTCATTGGAACAGTATGTTGTTAACATGGCTGATAAAACCTGCTCTTGCAGAAGGTGGGAACTAACTGGTATGCCTTGTAAGCATGTTGTGGCAGTTATATGGGATATGGCTGCACATGGAATAGAAGTGGATGTTCAAGAGAAATGGGTTTCACAAGTCTATTGGTTAGAAACTTGGAAGCAGGTCTATGCACACGCAGTGGACCCAATCAATGGTAGGAACATGTGGATACCATCTGCTTGTCCAACAACCCTTGTACCACCAAATCACCATAAGCAAGTTGGCAGGCCAAGAAAAAAGAGGTAGAAAAGTGCAGAAGAGTTGAATGAACAAGCATCCAAGCAAGGGAAGCTGTTTAGAGTTGGTCAAACTGTACACAAAGTGTGGTGGGAAGGGGCATAATCAAAGGTCTTGCAAGGGAACTGCAGATAGGCCTCAGTCCAATGTTTAAGTTTTAGATGTTTGTGGTTAGGTTTTTAATGGTTTAAGCATGTATGTCATAACAATCATCCTATTTTGCTGACATCGTGATTGTGTTTTTGTATGGCCTGAATTTTGGTGTTTGCTATGGGTTATGGCCTACTTTTTATATCAATAACAATGTTATGGTTGGTTGTTATGTATTTATTGTCTTGTATGTCAATGACTGTGTTTATGGTCTTGTATAATGCAGGTTTTTTATTTGCTGGCTGCAAGTTGTTTATGTTATACTGCAGTTTTAAGTTGTGGTCTTGTTTATGTTATGCAGGTTTGTTTTGGTCTTATTTATGTTATGTAGGTTTGATTTGGTCTTGTTTATGTTATGCAAGTTTGATTTGGTCTTGTTTTGGTCTTGTTCAGCTTTGGTTTATTATGGTCTTGTTTTAATAGGTTACTTTGGGTTTGATTTGTCGACAAACGGCTTCAAACAAAAGGTGTCAAATGGTCATAGTGTACAAATTGGTATGATTTGCCGACAAACGGCTGCAAACAAAAGGTGTAAAATGGTCATAGTGTACAAACTGGTATGATTTGTCGCCGTCCGTATGTAATGTCAAGGATGTCAAAACCAAACATATCAAAACAAACTCAACATTTTCCAAACAAGTAAACTGCTTTTCATTACAGTTCCAACATACATTCTTCCATACAAGACCGTTCCAACATACATTCTTCGATAACAAACCTACCATACTGGTTATTCACTAATTACAAAATATCTAGGTCATTGTTTTAGCAAAAAGAAGATGCAAAACATCCATGTCAACCCTAACAGAACTTTCAGCTTCCTGTTTTCTTTTGCAACAGCTCTGGCAATGGCTTCATTCCAGTTACACCTCTCCAACAAACCAGGTATGATTTCAGTTGATCGTCAACACATGGGCGGATCTGACCACTTCACGAAGCCATGTAGAGCACATCGATAGAACCTCCTTCCTGGATTAGCTCGAGTCCAAGATGCCACATACGAGGTTGGAGATCCACAAGCACAATGGAAGTCTGCTATGGATGTTAGGGTTTTGAATGCTATGGGGAAGAAGATGGAATGGGGAAGCAGATAGAATGGGTTGTTAGGGTTTTAAATGTAATTAATTAATATAGGTTGGGAAAAGACATAATTGCCCCTCAGGTGTTTTGCACGTGACAAGCTCTAACTGTTAAAATGGATGATGTTTAGGGGCGGGGAGTAAAATCATGAAGGGCTTCATAGATCAGAGAGTAAAATGGCTATTTTTAAAGGTTTGGGGCAAAACCGTTAAAGTGACCAAACCACAGGGAGCAAAACGGAAGTTTAGTCTAAAATTAAAGAGTTGAATGGTGTTTGCTAAGTTGAGTCCATAAAGACAATGTTTTAAAATCCGGTTTTTATATCGTACCGGATTTGGTTAAAAAACGGTTTAACCAAGTGTATCGCGTGGTTCAACCGGGTATACCGGGCGGTTTAATCGGTTCTGCCGGATGGTTCAACCGGTACAACCGGCCGGTTTGAACCGGTTTTTAGAACATTAAAGGAACTAAAAAACAAGTAAAAAGAGCTGTATGTGGAGGCTTGACTTCTCAACACTTCATAAAGACCTACACAACTACACTTATTTTTGTTGCTTTCGGTTCTCCAACAATTTTCTTATGTGGATCGTGTGTTTATTCCTTCAAATTTCAAAAAAAGACAATATCATCATATATATATATATATAACCACTTAAAAATAAAGAAGTGTAAGCAACAAAGAAAGTGAGGTAAGATGTTACATAATGGTATTGACCCTTTGAAGGGGTATGGTCCCAAATCCTACGTCGACATACGCAATGCAAAGCATGGGTCGCGCTCATAGAGCGATACCCAAATCAGATGTATCTGACACTTAATTCATTTTCAGTAGATTGGCGCAACCCTGTGCATGCCAGCAAGGCACAGTACAACTAGTACGAACGTCAGAGCATATGACCAATAAGCGCATGACAGGTTGTGTTCAACAATGCTTCACGATGAACGATTGTGCAGCAGACAAAAAGTACACAAGAACACTACGTGTCGCTAATCATCGTGGGCCGACCACTGCTTCACGATCTCCAATTAAACGTTGAAACCCACCTCTGTTTCCCTGTCTTCGAACCCAAATCGTCGTCATCATCGTCTTCCCTTTCAACACCATCAATCATAGAAACACAGAAACACTAATGCCATCGTCCGTTGCCGTCGACTAAAGTTGTACCACCGTTGTTATCGCCGGAATCCTTTCCAGCATCACCGTCGTGTCTCCAGAGCAGCACGACCGGCCGGTTGGAGACCATGGCCGACCTTTCATCTCCATCGATCTACTTTCTCTCTATCAGTTTTCTCTCCATCTAACTCTCTTTTTATGTCGCTTCTATCTCTTTAGTATCTCTGATTATGTTGTAAAGCCAGAAAGTGAAAACGTAAATCACTTGACGTCGTTAGTTAATACACTGTTCATCATTTATCACACCATCACATTCAATCGCCTTTGACATCTGATTCCATCACTTATAACAATTGCAATGGTCATTATACTCCATCACACTCATCATACCCAATCACAACTTAACCCCTCAACACCAAAGTACAACACATACCATCACAGCGTGATACTCATCACCCACAACCTACCCATCACTTGTGATACACCACTTGCGGCAGTGTATCACGAACCATCACTTGTCACTCACCCTCCACGGACCAACACGAGTACCCTAAGAGCTTATTGGTTAATTATCATAACCTGATATGAATAGTCACCGGATCATATGCTGGTAATTTTAGTGTTACCAATAGATTTTCGTGATATTGGATTAACTCGTCGACCAAGTGAATCTTATTAAATATTAAACGAGTTAGGAGATGCGGGAGTGCATGCTTGCTTTAATGTTAATAAGATTTGGCGTATTTATCGGTTTTGATTTTATAATGATTTTATTAATTAAAAAATATATAGCATTTTATATATAGTTACTTTTTGTCATGTTTTGTGAATTAATTTTAAGTGGGCCAAAAGAATGAACGTGATATATAAGTTTTCATATATTGGGTTATGTTGAAAACTTTGAATGGGCCTAAAACGTAGATTGGATCACATGTTGGATCTGATTGTTTCTTAAAACCAATAAACCGATGGGCATGTGGTATGCATACATGAGGACAATAATTTTGGTCGACATAGTGAACAATTTTTGTTCTTTTTGTTCGAGATATGCGAACGAGCGGTACGGTTTCAAGAATTCTCAAACATTCAACAGATTCGTTCTTGTGTGTTCTACACATCTTATCCGATTAATCATTGGTAGTACCACCAAATATGTTAATCTGAAAGTGAACACACAATTTGTGTAGAAATCCAGGTTTTTTCTTCATCTCAGTTTTCTTACAATTGGTTCGAAATTGGTTAGTAATCACTCCAAAATATACAACAAAGATTAACCTATTTCCATTGTTTGTTATAATACTAAATCCAATTTCGAGACGACGTGTTCGATTTTGTTGTTGGGTTTCGGTTTGCAATTCGTGTTTGCCACCGTGGTGTTACTTTTATTGGGTTCTTGAATTACATTATCTTCATCGGATTTGTGATTATTAAAATGCTTCATGTGTGTGTGATTGAATTGATATTTGAGGTTTTCATAATCAAAAACTAGAAACACATGACTCATAGAGTTTGTTGAACGCACATATAAATCATCATGTAGATTTTTCTTAATAAATGTTGATTGTGGGACCATGGAATGGGTATCCAAACATCTGACCTTTTAGGGTTATTTTATGTTTATTAATGTTAATTTTGGATGACTTAACATGTGTTGGATAATTTAGGCTGCTAATTGATAAATGATTCATTAGTCACCAATTCAGTACGAATTGTTTGTCTTGAATTGCATTTAACAATTAAATTTGGCTTCTTGTGGATTTATAAGTAAAACAAGAAACGTACGCATCGCTGAATCGTACGGGTAGTCGGTTAATTTTGGTTTGAAAAGAATAAACTATCTCGGTGTTCATGGATGAATCGGACGGGTAGTCGGTTGCGTGCTTTGTTGGGTTTAGTGATGACGACGTCTTCGATTTTGTTTGAAATCTCCGGCCTCGATCGGGGCTGTTGTCAGTTAATTTTGGTTCGAAAATAACCGGGTAGGAAAAAAGAAGAAGAGACTGCCGTCACGATTTTTCTTTTGCTCGGTGGACGCATTGATTGCCACCCGGCGGTCGGCGACGGACGTCAGAACCGGTTTTAACACCCGACTATTAATGAGACAACAAGCATCGGCTTTCTCGCATGATCGAGCATATCCACATAGGCTTGTGTATATGTTTTTCTTTGTTTGCTAGATGAACGATTGCATGGGATGAATGTGAGTTTAGTGACTTAGTCATCAATCTCAAAATGACTAAACACAAATCTAAGTGATGATTGTTCAATTAATTTTCATTAGTATACTTGTTGCATATATGTGTATACATATAGATACATATACGGGTGACGACGGGCCAGTGGGAAGGCCCACTTTACCCGCTTTAAACTACCCTTGGAAAGCCCAAATATATAAAAAGCCCACCAAGAAGATTCACCCGGCCCGTTAAATCTTCTCCTCTTTTGTTATGGGCGGGAAACAGCTAGCAGAAGGACAGGCTCCATTTAATGTTCGATAAGAATAGGATCTCGTCTGAAAGCACTGTACTTCTCCGGCTGAAGCATTAATTTGGGAAGACATCTCGCCACTGGGGGTCAGACGCGTGTCTGCACCTCCCGAGAACCCTCAGAAGCCGTTGGATCACATGTGGGATGTATCTAGTGAGATAGGGACCAACCGTTATATAAGAGCAAACAAAAGGAACAAAGGCAGGGATAGTCTCCGGGAACCATCTCATTTACTATACTCTCATTTACTCCCCTCATAAAGTCCGACCAACATTCTCTTATATTCAATACATGCATACGTATTAAATAGATTCACACCAAAAAGGAAACCTTCCGGTGATTCCACTCATCGGGAGAAGCTCCTTTCATTTTCCGGCAAGTTACTTATTCTCACGCCGGAGCTTGGTCACGGATCCCCCTCCCGGGGTCCCCCGTGACGAGGCTAACGGTTTTTTCTTTTGTAGCAACGAAGATAGAGACTCTTGACGTCAACGAAGGTCCATCTCACGTCATCCGTAAGTTGGGTATTCGACATTGGCGCCATCCGTGGGACATCAGCCTGCTCGGTGTTCCCACAGCAAACTCCGACGTTAAAAGTAGCTTATCTTAACAGCGACATGGCAACCCCACACAACTGACATGTCACTCAAACGGCACAAAATGATCTGGATAAGGTTACGATAGAGGACATTACTCACGAGGAGGGTAACGAGAACCAGGTGGAAAACCGAGAAAGAACAGAGCATATCACTCCAGATTATGTAGCCATGCATAGGGAAAAGTTGACAAAGTACCTTGAAGACTTAAAGAGACAGGAAAGACTCGACAGCCTCAGGGCTAGACTTTCTTTTGACACACCTTCCAGTCAGGAAGGAACAGGTCTTCAAAACAAAAATAATAGCGGTGACCAGCTGGAAACGTTTATGACTGCCCTAAGGAAAATGTCCTCGGAAGAAAGGGATGATCTTATCGCAGGACAGAAGTCAAAAGGGAAAGGGAAGGAAAAAGAAAACCTCGGTGACGATGGATTAGACCAGCCATACCTGCCAAGGGACTTAGCCGAAGTCTCAAAGTTCACACGAAGAATCGCAGAAGCACCTATGCCCCCCAAGACGAAGTTACCCCCAGGCTTTGACCGTTATGACGGAACAAGAGACCCTGAGGATCACTTGCATGCCTTCCGGGGAATGGGACAATTGGGGCGATGGCCCATGCCAGTATGGTGCCACATGTTTATACAAACTCTGACGGAGGGAGCCCGGCTTTGGTTTGACAGCCTTCCCCCAGGAAGAATAGATAGCTATGAAGAGCTAAGCGAGAAGTTCCTCAGGAACTTTGGTCAACAGAGAAAAGTGGTTAAAAATCCGAATGAGATCCTCCATATTAGACAGAGGGACAATGAGCGAATAGACCAGTATATGGAGCGGTTTGTTAAGGAGAGCATGAACATAAAAGACGTCCCGGAAGTTATGAAGATTAGCAGTTTCATCAACGGGTTAAAACACGCACAACTGTGCGAAAAGCTGGGAGAAGAGTTCCCTCACTCATTTGACAACCTCATGGACAGGGTCAGAGCCTTTGTCAGAGGAAAAGATACAGTCAGCAAAGCCAAGGAGACAGAAGTCACACCTCGGAGAATCGCCCCAGCCGCAAGGCTCCCTGACAAAGGTACACCCTACTTCCGAAAACCTGCTTTTGATAGAATGTTGCATGACAGAACCAGGTCCCCATACTCCCCGTATAAACCCCGAGGGAGGGGTCCCCCTCCTTACTCCGAGAGCTTCACTCCCCTCACCAAGACCCCGAGTGAGATACTGGCCACCGAGAGGGTTAAGAACTCCTTCCCAAGGCCACCACCCATAAAACCGGGGCCGAAGGCACAACCGAACGAGTATTGTGAATTTCATAAAGGTTTCGAGCACAAAACTGACGACTGTATGTATCTAAAAAGGGAGATAGAGGCCGCAGTGAAAACAAGAAGGCTGGCCCATTTAGTCAAGGAAATCAAGGAAGGGGGAGGGGACCGCAAGGGAAGAGATGTAAGGGAGCCTGGGAGGGCAGATGTTGATATGATCAGAAGGAGGAATGAATTCGATACCACCCGGAGTGTAAAAGCCAGGATCCTGGGCTCCCCGAACTGCATGAAAGCTCCCATCCTTATGCCATACCTAGAAGAAGGTGAAATACAACGACTTCCCCTAAACATATCAGCCATAATAGCTGGCCATAAGGTGTCTCGAATACATTTGGATGGAGGGTCAGGCGTCGAGGTAATATACGAGCATTGTTTCCTTAGATTCGACAGAGATGTAAGAGATCGGTTAGAAGAAGATTCCATCCCCTTGGTGGGGTTCAATAACAGCATATCACATCCCTTGGGAAAGATCAGGCTCCCGTTTACGGTTGGGGTAGGGGACCGAGTCCGAACGATAAATCTGACCTTCACAGTAGTCAGGGCACCCTCAAAATACAATGCAATCCTGGGAAGACCTGGAATTGGAGACTTGCAAGCGCATGCGTCCACCCCCCACGGGGCTTTAGTATTTTAAACACCAAAAGGCCTAACATGGGTCAAATCTGCTTATGAAGTAGTCTCTTCCGTGACCAAAGGAGAAACGCTAGAAAAGCCCCAAGGGAAGGGGGTGGAAGAGTGGGTCCTTTGCGACAGATTTCCAGAACAAACCGTGAAGGTAGGGAGCCACCTGAGTGACAAATGCAAAAGTGCCCTGAAGGAGTTGCTCCTCCATAACATAGATGTGTTTGCATTTCAACATGGGGACATGACAGGAGTCCCCAGGAGTCTAACTGAGCACCGGCTCAACACCTTCACGTGGGCGAAACCAGTAAAACAGAAGAAGCGGAGCATGGGGCCTAATAAAAGAAGGGCTGCTTGTGAAGAAACTCGAAAACTACTCAGAGCCGGGATAGTCAGAGAAGTGAAATACCCGTCCTGGGTCGCCAACCCAGTCATGGTTCAGAAGAAGGATGGGGGGTGGAGGATGTGCATCGATTTTCAAGATCTAAACAAAGCATGTCCCAAGGACTGTTATCCTCTCCCGGAGATAGACACCCAGGTGGACTCTTTGTCTCAGTACCCCCTGAAATGCTTCCTGGACGCCTACAAGGGATACCATCAAATCCAGATGTCAATACAAGACGAGGAAAAAACCGCCTTCATCATGGATGAAGGGACGTTCTGCTACACCAAGATGCCCTTCGGCCTCAAGAATGTTGGGGCCACATATCAGAGGTTCATGAACACCTTGTTTAGGGAGCAACGAGGAAGGAACTTGGAGGTGTACGTCGATGATATTGTTATCAAAAGCTTGACGGAGACGGCCATGATAGACGATATAGCCGAGACTCTCCACACTATGCAGGATGTGAACATGAAGTTAAACCCGGGGAAGTGCTGTTTTGGAGTAGAGGAGGGGAATTTCCTGGGAGTAGTGGTCACCAAGGGAGGGATCAAAGCAAATCCAGAGAAAACCTAAGCGGTGGCTGAGATGCGATCCCCCAGGTCCCTAAAGGACGTCAAGCAGCTAAACGGAAGACTGATAGCATTGAACCGTTTCTTATCAAAGGTAGCCGACAGGACCCTTCCCTTTATGAAAGTATTGAAAGACTGCCTCCAGACAAACAAGTTTAAATGGACCACAGAGGCTGAGGCTGCCTTTCAAGAAATGAAAGCATACATCTGCAAGCTCCCGATGTTGGCCACCCCAGTACCCGGAGACCCGCTGCTCCTATATCTATCCGCCTCGAAAACAACCATAAGTGCGGTTATGATGGTAGAACGGGAAGGGAAACAGATCCCCATATATTTCATCAGCAGAACACTTAAGGGGCCCGAAGAGCGATACATGCCTCTAGAAAAACTCGCATTAGCCCTTGTCTTCGCATCCCGAAGACTCAGGAGATATTTCCAAGGGCATAAGGTTACCTTAATGACCGATCAACCCCTTCAAAAGGTACTTAGGAGGCCGGAGCTGTCGGGACGATTAGCCAAGTGGGCTGTGGAGCTAGGGGAACACTCTCTGGAGTATAGGCCCAGAACGGCCATGAAGGGACAGATACTGGCCGATTTCCTAGCAGAGGTCCCTGAGGACGAGGAGAAAGAACTGTTAAAGTGGGAAGCCTTAGAAAAAGAAGAAAGAGAGAAGGAAGACGAGGCGATGTGGAAATTACTCACCGACGGAGCATCTAGCGAAGAGGGGAGTGGAGCAGGAATCACACTGATAAGCCCCGAAGGGATTGAGCTAACATACGCCATAAGATTGGACTTCGAGAACACCAACAATACAGCAGAATATGAAGCCCTCCTAGCGGGAATGAGGCTGGCTCAAAGAATGAAAGCAAGGCACGTGGAGGCTAGTACTGATTCGCAATTAGTAGTGAAACAATACCAAGGAGAATATGAAGCCAAAGATAGCACCATGGCTCGATATGTGGCAAAAGTAAAAGAGATGGCCGAGGCGTTCAAAACTTTCAAACTGGAATACATCCCCAGGGGAAGAAACAGAAAATCTGACGCCCTCAGTAAGCAGGCCTCGGTAGCATTCAACCACCTCGCGAAAGAAGTTAAGGTGGAGGTCCTGACATCTCCCTCCCTTGACACAAAGGAGGTAGCCGCGGTTGAGAGCACCCCAGAGACGTGGATGACACCGATCATTGAATTCCTCAGAGATGGAGTCCTGCCTGAAGGAGAATGGGCGGCCAGAAAGATAAGGGTCAGAGCCCTACAGTACGAACTGATCGACGGGGAGCTGTACCGGAGGTCATATCTGGGTCCATCCCTGAAGTGTGTCGACATGGAAGAAGCCGAATATGTGATTAGGGAAATGCACGAGGGGATTTACGGGATGCACTCGGGCCCCAGGACGATAGTAACAAAAGCAATGAATGCAGGGTTTTACTGGCCACGAATGTACGAGACAACATCTGAGGAAATCAAGAAATGTGATAACTGCCAGGTGCACGCACCAATGACCCACCGACATAAACACCCCATGATACCTGTATCAACATCCTGGCCATTCCAAAAATGGGCTATCGATATAGTCGGGCCTTTCCCGGAGGGCCCGGGGGGAGTCAAATATGTGGTGGTGGCTATTGATTATTTCACCAAATGGATCGAAGCAAAACCCCTGGCGAAAATTACGGGGGAACAGATGAGAAGATTCGTGCTGGATAACATCGTCTGCAGGTACGGGGTGCCGAGGGAGTTGGTGAGCGACAACGGGGTCCAGTTTGCCGGAAGGCCTTTCCAACCATGGTGCGAGCAGATGCAGATTCAACAAGTGTTTACATCCATCACCCATGCCCAGAGCAATGGGTTGGTGGAAAGAGCTAACCAAAGCGTCATTAAGGGGATAAAAGGAAGGCTCGGAAGAAAGCAAAAGGGCTGGTTGGAAGAACTCCCATTCGTGCTATGGGCATACAGGACTACTCCTAAAAATTGCAATGGGGAGACTCCGTTCAGCCTCACCTACGGGACAGAAGCCGTCATCCCAGCTGAGATAGGGTCCCCGACTGCCCGAATGAAGCTACGGGAAGAGGAAAACGAACAAGACCTCAGGATGAACTTGAATTTATTGGAAGAAAGAAGGGAAATAGCAGCAGTCCGGGAGGCCAAATACAAGAGGCTACTGGAGAGTTATTACAACACCAAGATGAAGAGGCTCAATCTCATCCCGGGGGACTTAGTCCTAAGATCAAATGAAGCCAGCCTGCAGGAAAGCACCGGAAAGCTAGGCCCCAACTGGGAGGGACCCTACCGAGTCATATGGGCAAATGGCAAAGGAACCTGCAAATTGGTAACGCTCGAAGGCAAGGAGGTCCCCAGGACCTGGAACCTCATGCAACTTAGGAAATACTATATGTGAGGGGTCTACCCCCGGGAAAACGGCCAAGGACCACTTTTGTAATGTTTGATTATTAACCTGGGGTACCCCCCAAGGACAGATCTTTTGTAACGATTTATGCTGGGGAGTACAAATCCCCAAGAAATGAATGGAAAACGGACAGTCAACATGTCCCATTTTGACAAAGTAATGGACATTACTCCTAGGCAGACGTGCCCAGGAGCACCATAAAGCCTTACTAACAGGTAAACACACGTGTATAGAACATATCAAACATGCCAAAAGCCCGGCCGTGGGGCAAGTAAGGGCCTAGCTAACCCAAAGAAAACGGACAAAAAAGCAAATCGAAAACATGATGTTACATTATAAACTTGTCCAACGATTGGCCTCGAACAGACAATCCATGTTTACTAAACAAACCACAAACACATTGTACCTCTGTAAACTAAACTACAAAAAGAGGTCACGTTCCATTCATTTACAAAACAAATGTACAAAGAAGAGCCTTAAAAACTTTTGCCAAAACTGCAAAACAACGAAGCACGGCTAGGCTAAACTAAAAGAACTAAAGCTCAACTTCTTGTAAAATGGTCCAGAGGCCCCCGCAAAAAACACCATCTCAACCCTAAGCAAAAGTCCCTGCAAAAGCAACAAACACAACAAAAAGCATGCAAACAACAGGGCATTAACACAAGATCATAAGTTGCACGATTAGCTACCAAGGGAGACCCCCACACAAAGGTCCCCCCATTCCAAACACAAAACAGTTCAAAAGTATCCCAAAAGAAGTAGTTAGTTAGGTTACAACCATATCGAAGTGAAGCAAATGTTCAGAAACTACTGGAGTGCACCCCCAGGCAGAGATGGCGGAGAGGAAGGGCTAGCAGAGGAAAACAGGGCTTTCAACTCGTCAATCGATATTAAGGGATGATCCAGGATCTTCTTCAGGATGGCAGGGGTCTTGTTTCCAAACTCCTCGTCCAACTTGGACAACCTCTTTTTGGCTTTGGAGTTATACAACGGGGTCTCTTTCCTGCCTAGACCCTGAGCAGAATAAGCATAACCATCCTTCAAACCGGCCTGGTAGCCGACATCCCGATAAGCCCTATATATCTCCTCCAAGCTGCTCTTAAAATCCTCCGACTGGGCAACAGCGGCAAGGAAGGCTCCAAAGCCTTCGGTAATTAGCCAATGCTTCTCCCTCGCCAATCGTTGGTTGTCGTCGGAGGTTATCCCATAGTCGGCATACATGGTATTGAGTTGCTCCTGGGAAACGGAGCCAACTTCTTTCCAATGCTTCAGCTCAGCAGCAAGCTCCCCCTTCTCTTCAGCCAGCAACGCCATCTCTTGCTCCCAAGCCTGTTCTTTCTTTGCTAACATAGCTCCAGCTCCCTGAGCAAAAGATCAGTGATAAAAAAAAGAGGGAGAGGGGGGGGGGGGGGGGAGAAGACTACATACCTTCTCCTCCTGCAGCTTCCTCTCAGCGTCAACCACTTGGCACCTAAGCCCAGCAACAGCAGACTGGGAAGCCTTAAGCTCAGCCTTAAGCCCTTCATTGGCCCTCCTCAGATCATCGATTCTTTGCAACATCCCAGCACCCCTAAAAAAGCTTTCACACAGGGACATACTATACTGATCCTCGAAAAGGTCATCCCTTAGAGCAGAGTTTACAAATTTATGTGAGGGAGGAACAGCATGGTTCAAGAAATCCCTAGCAGCTTCGGGGGTCCCTATCACTGAGGAGCTAGTCACCTTCCATTTAGGGACATAAACCGGAGGGATGGCATCGGCAAACAAAGGAGCAAGAGGAGATCGGTGAGCAAGACCTTCGAAGGGAGTGGGTCTACTAGTCCTAGTGGCATGAGAAGGCGAAAGCTCAAAAGCTGAGGAAAGACGAGCGAGGCCCACCTCAGAGGTCTTATCCCGAACTCGGGAAGAAGAGGGACCGGTAGCAATCTCTATGGGCTCCCGGGAACTCCCCTAAAAAACAGAAAGAAGAACATCAAAGGCAAAACAAGAAACAGAGAAAACGAAATAAAGAGAAGATAAAGCCTACCAGCAGAGGAGCACTCACGAGGCTCGAAGGCCTCAAGTGTTTAGACAGAGAACCTTTGACTCCAGCAGGGGGGAGATCAGAAGCAGCTTTCGATGAAGTAGAAGGTTTTTGACCACTGGCACTTCGAAGTCTCTGACGGATGTTACGGGAAACAGGAGCTGGCTGAGGGCTGACAGACTTTCTCTTACGGACTAAGCGAATCTCCACATCTTCAACATCACTTTGGCCTGAAGGGTGAACATGAGGAAGGTCGGGGGAACTTTCCTCCTCATCAAAAGAACCCTCCTCATTACCACCTACGGCGGTAGAACCCCCGGCCGGAGCGGACCCCCCAGCAGCCTGCACCTCCGCATTCAACCTAGGATCAATCTCGTCGCCAACCACAAACTTAACATCTTTGGAATCACCCTGAAGTAGCCTCCACAAGGTTACCTCTACAACACATAAATAAGCACTAAAGATGACTACACAGTCTTCAAGGCATAAAAGGAGATAACTATAAGTAATAGATCAAGGACAAAGAAATACCCTTCTTGCCGAAAAAAGCCCTAGGACGAACCAGATAAGAGGGGCTCAATCCCCCCATGGCAAGCGTCCCTTCGGAAAAAAGTAAACGCCCTTGTCGGATTCTCACACATCCGTTTCCACAGAACGGTCTCGGCTGCAGACAGAGTGGGAACGGCGTCTTCAATCACAGCATCAAGATCTCTCGGCAGGGGGGAATCCGACAACATAGTAGCAGAAACAAAGATGAATCTGCTCTTCCAGTCCTTTGGATAAGTGGAAGTGGGCATGAAACTGTAACAGGGTTTCGAGACATTGTTCGGCCGTTTTGCAAAGGTAAACCAATCTCCGTCTGAAATTAGCCTGTAGAACATGCAGAACAAAGGAATAGAAGGCTCCCCTGAAATAGCAGCACAAGATAACTCAAAATGAACCACTCGCATAAACCCTAAAGGGTGAATCTGAGAAAAATGGACACCAAAGTGACGAAGCAAAGAGACTTTGAAAGAGGAAAGAGGGTATCGAACCCCGCAGGAAGAAAAAGCCAGTGTATAAATGGGGATCCTGTCCGGTGTGCATTCCGCCGGCTCGTTAGGGCCCGGCAAGGAAGGGGAAAATCGCTCAGGGATGTTATACGCTTCAACGAAGGACTTCAAGTCCTTTGCCGTCAGTACGGACCTTATCGATGAACGACCACAATGACTCATGATCGGAGAAGAAGAAAGGGTCAAGAGGAAAGTGTCACGGAGAAGGAAAAAGGGTTTTCAAAGTGTTGAGTGAGAAACCGGAAAGGGGTAATGGGGTATTTAAAGAGACGCAGGCTGACATGCAGGTAACCGTCACGTCAGTGGTCTCTTCAAAATTCAAAAAAGGGGCACGTGTTATTAGGGGGCTAGCTCCCGCTATAATAAAACTGGCGGTATAATGATTAGTGGGGACGGTGTATTACAACTGATCTCAGGTGGACCTACTGGAGAAAAACCACTCTTTGGACGGTTGTGGCTCAGCCCCGGATCATGAGCCTCGGGTCTCAGAACCAGGGACTAAAGATGACTTGACGACGAGCCAGTGGGAAGGCCCACTTTACCCGCTTTAAACTACCCTTGGAAAGCCCAAATATATAAAAAGCCCACCAAGAAGATTCACCCGGCCCGTTAAATCTTCTCCTCTTTTGTTATGGGCGGGAAACAGCTAGCAGAAGGACAGGCTCCATTTAATGTTCGATAAGAATAGGATCTCGTCTGAAAGCACTGTACTTCTCCGGCTGAAGCATTAATTGGGGAAGACATCTCGCCACTGGGGGTCAGACGTGTGTCTGCACCTCCCGAGAACCCTCAGAAGCCGTTGGATCACATGTGGGATGTATCTAGTGAGATAGGGACCAACCGTTATATAAGAGCAAACAAAAAGAACAAAGGCAGGGATAGTCTCCGGGAACCATCTCATTTACTACACTCTCATTTACTCCCCTCATAAAGTCCGACCAACATTCTCTTATATTCAATACATGCATACGTATTAAATAGATTCACACCAAAAAGGAAACCTTCCGGTGATTCCACTCATCGGGAGAAGCCCCTTTCATTTTCCGGCAAGTTACTTATTCTCACGCCGGAGCTTGGTCACGGATCCCCCTCCCGGGGTCCCCCGTGACGAGGCTAACAGTTTTTTATTTTGCAGCAACGAAGATAGAGACTCTTGACGTCAACGAAGGTCCATCTCACGTCATCCGTAAGTTGGGTATTCGACAACGGGTGTTTTTTTCTTTTTGCTGGTTGAATGGGACATGGGTATGTAAATAAATAAAAGGTTTTCTAAACACTATACACACAAGTGTATGGATCATATTTTGAACAAAATACAAGGGTTTTGTTGTCTGTTTGTCAACTGAAGTGAAACCAAGAACAACACTTGTGTCGTGAATTCGTCGACCAGAACAAAACCCGTGGAGTGTTGTAATTTGCACAAGGAAAATCAAAGAAGGACTACATGCGGTCTTTCAATCATCGAGCGTTGAAGGGGCTATTTCTTGATACGAACCGAAGGAACAATGGTTTTCTTGCTTGTGATCATCTTAATTTACAGGTAAGTTTTTTTATCCCTTCCATACATAAATTTTATGCCATACATAAATTTTATGCACCGATGCATGAACAAGTAACGTGTTTTGATTAGAAACCGAGATCGATTGTGATTTGTTTGTTTAACGGATCATGGATGTGAATTGAATTGTGTAAGTACGGCGGAATTTTACGTGCTCGACACGTTGGGTTTGCCCTTGCGTTTGTACCCTACGTTATAGGAGTCGTTTGATTGGATGTTGGTTCTATCGTTAAGCGTGATTAAAAAAGATTGTGTGAACATGATACTTGTTAAATTATTCTTACTAATTTCGGATGTAACTCGTAGTAGTGCTTGATTAGCTATCTATAAGGTAAGTTGTTCTTAAATTGTAGATAATCTTGAATGTGTGACATGGAAAACATGTTTTGTATGAACGTCTTGTATATATGCGGTAGATGTTTTTTTTTTATAAAACAAGCATGTTATTTGACTAAACGTAATATGATCACCATATTTGATATATGGATTGAACGGGAAAAGTAAAAGTCTCTAATTTCAACACTCTTGAATGATAGTAAATTTAGTGGTTCTTTTAACCAGGAAGAGTTTGAGCTACTTTGATATATTAATTCATGTATATGTGTAATTTTATTGCTAAGCATGCCATGTTGATTTGTTTGACATGGAGTATTTTCTTAACAATGGTTAAATCTGTGTTATCTCATTCATGCCTATGTGAAAGGTTTTAGGCTATGTTAATAGCCTAGTGTTAACTACATAGGGTTCCTAATAAAAGGAATTAGACTACCCTTAATAAATTTAGATACATAAGCCTAGAGTTGAGCTATCTAATATTTTGGGGTGGTACTGTGGTAGTACTATTGTACATCTTACTGAACCTAAAAGAAAGAGTTTAGGTGAGAAAGGAATATAGTATATATTCATATGCTATGCTAAAAATTCATAAGCCTATTGGTTCTGTAGAATTAATGACTGAGTGTGTGTAAAAACTGTCATAGAATCAAGGGATATCATCCGTAATTCTCAGAATAGGGCTTCTGATCCTATTGAGAATGTCGTTGATTCTGATAAAGCATCAGCTACTGGCAATGACAGTGTATCTATTCCTTCTCAACCTAGGAAAAGCATGAGAAAAAGAACAACTAAGTATTTTGGTTCTGACTTTCATCCTTATTTAGTTGAAAGGACTAGGAGTTAAGTTGGACATCAGGATCAATATATTATTTTAATATTGAAGATGATCAACTCCTGAGCAAAACCTTAAACAAGCATTGTTGAGATGATCCTATCTAACTGGTTCTTTCTGAACCAAGCAGATAATTATTTATGTAGCAATCCTGATTCCTCTGGTAAAGGAGTAATCGATTGGTATATAGGATTTGGAGGAGGATGTTGTCATCCTATGAACAAGGATAAGATGGAGGAACAAGAGTATATTAATATACAGTTTCATTACATAGAGAAAGTGTTGAAGAAATTCAATTACTTTGTTATCCGGTTAATACTCCTATAGGTCATAATATCTAACTTGTGCGTAAACAAGGAGAATCTATTTCATAGATGGTGTATTTAAAGCAATTGGATGCCTAATATCCTACTTGTGCATAATCAAGGTGAATCTATATAACATATGTTGTGGGAAACTGAGTAGAACTACCAGTAATCCAAGTACTCTGCAGTCGCAAGCTATGAATAGATTGTTTGAATGCTTGAAAAGAACCATGATCTATGGTTTATGTTATTAAGGTTTTCCTTTAGTTTTAGAAGGGTGATGTAAGTTGTATTACTAAATGGATGGGTATTCCTACTTGGTGGAGGTGTTATCTCCTAGGCTTCAAAGAAGCAGACTTGCATCACAAATTTAAGAATGGAATCTGAACTTGTAGATTTAGCAGCAGCTGGTAAATAAGCTGAATGGCTAAGAAATTTGGTCTTTGAGATTCTTTTGTGGTCAAAACTGATATCACAAATATCTATCATGTGTGATAGTGCAGGCTAAGGTTTATAGTCAAGTGTATAATGGAAAGTCTAGACAGTTGTGTATTATACATAGCATGATTCATGAGCTCATCATGCATAGAGTGATATCTATTGAATTTGTAAGATCTGAGTATAATTTGGCTGATTATCTAACTAAAGAGTTAGGAGAGATCTCGTGAATAAATCAGTCATAGGGATGGGTTTAAAGTCCACACTTTAATATCCTATGTCAAGATACCCAATTCCCATCTAATACAACGTTAGATGCAGAATTCAATGTGGAAAGCTTGTCATAGAGATATTGGAACACATGATCAAAATCATCCCAAGGTTGTGTTCAGACTGCAAGATAAAGGAGGTTGAAGTATAACTTCTTAATAGTTCTTTGAAAAATTGCATTTGCAGGTGCGAGAATAAAAGAACTACCTATAAGAGTATGAAGTTTAGCCGCTTCAAGAAGCTTGGACTTGGCTTTGATATACTATTTGAAGGATTGGACATAGGCTAGTAAAATATTGTGTCAAGTAGGGGGGGGGGGTAGTTGCACGGACCTCCCATCCGCCGGAGTATCTACGGATCTACAAGCGGTATTTTCAAAGGACCACGTGTCAAGAGAAAACATACTTTTAAAGACGGATCTTTCATAAACAAGAATGATTTTAGTAAACACACAAGTGTATAAATACTTGTGTAACACTAAGTTTCGACAAAGAACTAGTTTTGTCAAATTTTACAAGAAGTTGTAAAGATGGAATTTCTTTAAAAACGAGACTTTCAAGAAACGAAGTTGATTTATATAAAGATACACTAAAAGTAAGGAGCTTTACTACATATTTTTGGAAAAACTACAAGTTCATGTAATTCTTGCGATTTACATATATATTGACTAGTTTGATGCTTTGAACATTGTTTTGATTGAATAAGAAAATTGTTGGTTTGATTTGTAAAAGAAAATGATACGCTTGAAAGCGTGGCCACCTCCAGTTACAGAGGAAACTCTGGCGAAATTTTTCCAAAAACCTAACACTTAGAAATATTTTCACTACAAGTGTGGCGTATAAAATAAATATGAAAAATTATATTTATTTTATAAAAGAATCGTCGAGTTGTCGTGTTTGAAAATAAATATACAAGTATATTTATGTTATAAGACGAAATCATGTCGTTTGATATCTGAAATAAATATAAACTATATTTATTTTCGTGAAACGGCTTCGTATTGTTCGATGTTTGAAATAAATATAAAATATATTTATTTTTATAAAACGTTTTCGTGTTATACGAAAGTTTGAAACAAATGTAAACTACATTTATTTTTATAAAATAGTTGTCGTAAATAGTTCCGAATCGTCGCTTTCGTACATTGTAGAGTATCGTCGAAAGTAGTTTCATACCAGGGTTTTTATACATACAAAGGTTTATTTACTCACTTACACATGAACTCGCTCAACATTATTGTTGATTTTTCAACTTACATGTATTTCAGGGAATTAAAGGATCTGGCGCGGTATGACACGTTTTCCCGCAGCATTAGTCTCGAGGTCATCCGAGTTTAAGGGATGTGACTTTTTCCTGGACGAGTCACAGTTCTTAAACTGTGTTTTTCAGTTTTCTAAACTGCGGGGGTGAAATACATGTTACTATGATTACGAGTACTTTTACATGGTATGGTTAGCGTAAGGAGGGTTATTATTCAGATCATGTGAGTGGGTAGGCAGAAACTTGAGGCCATTAATCCTCAGGGTAGGACCGAGGGGCAGGAGCGGTAGATCTATCTGGGTGTAGCGAGCCCAGCCCCAGGCCCAAACAGAACGGACCTCGGGGTGACTTTGTACCCAACGCATAAATCTGCTAGGTTTGAGTCTTCCTACTTATCGCGGTTTCCCAAACATGTGTGCGAAGATTAGTGGGGGCTTCCCATGTGTCGACTAGTCGTGTTTGTACGTGCCCTTCTTGATCCAAGGACCGTAGCGAGTGTGAGTGTACGTAGGTTTTACGTACGTGCCCTTCAATCCGAGGACGGTGAAAAGTAGTTTAATAGTAATGATAGTACGAGTAGTTATTCAATCCCATTCCCAACCCACCGGGAATCCCATGCCTTAAGAGTGTGAACTCACCTCGGTTGCTCGGTTTGACTCTCAAAAGTAGCTAACAGTCAAGGTCGGTCAATCACGTCCTAGTACGATTACCACTTAGTTTATTAGTGACTTCAAATAGAACACAAAGTTCCTACACGTATCTATCACATAACATGCATCACTTTAACGGTTTATGCCCATTTCAAATAGAACACAAAGTTCCTACACGTATCTATCACATAACATGCATCACTTTAACGGTTTATGCCCATATATACTTCCCATCCATTCCCCACTCAAAATCAAACATACGATAATGCACATAACATATATAACATGTTAGATCATTCACAGATAGCATACTCGACATTTAGACACGCAAGTCACAACTTATGTCAATTCAGCATTAATATTCAAAACCGGCTGTTTTCGGACATTTAAATAAAATAGTTAAATTATTCCAAAAATTCCCAAATTTTTACAGGATGTCTTAAACGTTCCATATTTTATTGTGTAAAGATATCGGGGTCCAGTTCATTACCAATATTTTATAGAAAATCGTTTACCGGACTGCAATCAGATTTACTACATTCTGATTGCAGTTTACGGAATAATTCGTCTAAAATTCCTCGGAAGTCCGTTTGACAAAATTCCAATTCGAGAGTCACAAGTACATCAGTGACCATCTATGGTATGTCCCCCCTTTTCTCTAACTGTTTTCAGTTTTCTAAACTGCGGGGGTGAAATACATGTTACTATGATTACAAGTACTTTTACATGGTATGGTTAGCGTAAGGAGGGTTATTATTCAGATCATGTGAGTGGGTAGGCAGAAACTTGAGGCCATTAATCCTCAGGGTAGGACCGAGGGGCAGGAGCGGTAGATCTATCTGGGTGTAGCGAGCCCAACCCCAGGCCCAAACAGAACGGACCTCGGGGTGACTTTGTACCCAACGCATAAATCTGCTAGGTTTGAGTCTTCCTACTTGCACTTCACACATATCAATGGCCTTGCAAACCATTGGTGATCTCTTTTTCCTTATTTGCTACATACCATGGTTTTTATACATACAAAGGTTTATTTACTCACTTACACATGAACTCGCTCAACATTATTGTTGATTTTTCAACTTACATGTATTTCAGGGAATTAAAGATCTGGCGCGGTATGTTGTGTCTTCCCGCTGCATATGGGTTCCGAGGTCATCCCGGTTTCGGCAATGTGACTTTTTCCTGGACGAGTCACAAATCTTAAACTGCGTTTTATTCATGTTGATGTTTATGTCTTTCAAAACAATGTTTTATGTTATGGTGTTGTAGTCCCCAAGACAATGTTATGTTACTTCGGTTTTAAAACTTAAATCTATGGATGATCTTGCATGGTAACTCGGATGTCCTCGAGACTAATGCAGCGGGAAAACCTGTCACACCCCAAAAATCCACCTGCGGAATACCACCGCTTGGAGGCGTGACTGACCAGGATCCAGCCACCAATCATATTGAACAGACATAAAAGTAGTTATAAAATCTAACCAATACAATTGGTGTTCAAACAAAACGTAGTTTAAGTTGCAAGCGGAAGCATAAGTCTTAAAACCAAAACATAAGTTTAATTGTTCAAAGTTTAACATGGCACACAGTCGTCCATGTCCCACAACGATCCTCCCCCATGCAAGCTCCAGCTAAGCACCTAAAGACCTGCAAAGCATGTAGTAACGAGTCAACAACAAGTTGAGTGAGTTCACGGTTGGGTGTTCATTTTAAGTTGTTTCGAAAACAGTTTCCTTTATCTGGCATCCTGCCTTGGGGGTTACCCTATAGTTAAAAACGTGACTTGTTTATTCCCAGTTACTCTGGCAATCCAGCCGTGGGGGCTACCCCGTGTTAGTTATCTGGCATTTCGGCCGTGGGGGCTACCCCATGTATACACTAGACTCGTTACCATATCGACTGCTGACTGTAGTCATGTTTATGTGCCCTGAAACTGTCAATGTCTATCATCATTGACGTGCCCCAGATCCATTAGTTCACGCCCGTCCTCTGCAGCACGGTGTGAGGTTTTTCAGACCTAAATAGCGCTATCTAACTAATGACCCGCTCGCCATTGGCCCGGCGATTAAGTCGATATAAAAAGGAGGGACTTCGTGATAGAGTTTTGGTCTAGTACGGGTTATCTGTCCATGAGGACGAGGAATTACATTCCTGAACCAATGCTGTCCTACCCAAGGAGGACGAGGAACCCATGTTCCTTAACCCCAATTCCCGACCCCTGGGAATCCCATGCTTTGTAGAGGGTGTGAACTCACCTTGGTTTGCTCGGCAAATACACAGAAAAGTCAATCAAGTTGTAACTGGCCAACTACATCCTAACATAGATACCGTACAAGTCAGGTTCGTATTCAGGTAGTGCACGTATGTTTCTACACGTATGCTAGCACATAGCATGCAAGTTTCATTCATGGCAGCCCAAATAACATTCATACACCACAGAACGTATAAGGTCCATGCATTAAGCCCCAAATGTCCGGCCCAATTACCTAAGCCCGTAATGGGGTGCAAGTCCAAACAGTGTGCACATGCACATGGTCTCGAGTCGAGACTGTGCGGTCTCTAGTCTAGACTGTGCGGTCTCGAGTTATAGCTTACAAGTCTCGAGTCGCAACTGATGAGGTCTCGGGTCATGCATGTATTGGTCTCGAGTCGCAACCGGACTCGCAAGCATGGTCTCGGGTCATGATGGTTGTGTGCTGACCAAGTGTGGTCTCGAGTCGAGACTATAGGTTCTCGACTCGCAACTTGTGTCAAAACCGGGGATCTCGAGTTGACATATGGTGGTCTCGAGTCGAGACCGAAGGTCTCGGCTGGACATCTGCTGATCGCTGGTACATGTACTAAACCAATAGAATTTCATGTTCATGAGACAATGTACTATCCAATAACATTGCACTAGCATGTCTCCTTGTCTAACCTTAACCGAAATGGATCAAACATACCAATTTTCAAATATTCAAGACATCTTCATATCACATTCATGTTGTTCTTCATACATTCAAGTAGTTCATCATGATTATTCAAACTTGTTCATCATATTTTAGGGTTTTTATCATTAATTACAAACATAACATGAACAACAATCAAAACACTTGAACATACTCATCTAATGGTTTCAAATCATCGCATAGCATCTCAAAATCAACTCTACACTAATCCGATTTCCACACATATGCAGCCGATTAACAATCATTCGGTTCTTAGCACAATAATATATAATGACATTATCTAATACATATATGCAAACCTATTTCATGAACATCAACAATCAATGGTTCAAATCTCATTTAGACACAAGACATCCTTAGCTCATTATGTGATATATCCGAAATCAAGACATGTTAGCCGATAACATCATCATACACCTCCGGTTCACAAAAACATCATCAAGCATACAACTATACTAGTTAAATCATATCATTCATACCATCATTTAATCAACAAACATCATAAGGACACTAACCGGTTGATGGGTTTCAAAGGTGAGTATGAAGCTTCCAAATGGGTGTGTGTGTGAGCCGATCCAAGAGCTCCTTATGGTTGTTGGTTGAATCCGAGAATGAAGGAGAAGGATGTTGTGGTTTAGGGTTTTAGTGAGGGAGAATGGAGAGTGTGTGTGTAGAGGAGTATGTGTGTTGTTTGCCCAAAAATGACAAGTGTGGCTATCACTAAGGATTATATACTTGTTCCATAATGGTGCACCCTAATGGGTTTCGGATGAGGTGCACGGCCCAACCGGCCCACATGTTGCACTGTTCACTCGAGACCACATGGTCTCGAGTCGGGTTCTTGGTTCTCGGCTCACTTAAACATATACACATACTATACACACAAGCATACATATAAACATAACACATAATCACCTAAAAGGTTCACTTATCATTAATCACACAAGTTAACTAGTCACACGTTTAAGCATGTTACATCGGGATACAAGAAGGGTTCTAAATTTCAAGTTGTCACATCATCCCCAAGTTGAAAGAAATTTCGTCCCGAAATTTGGTAAGCACTCACTGAGGAAGCTAGTTAAGTTGTATGGTTTTCTCGGTTTTCCTGGGATGTCACATCCTCCCCCCGTTGATCTGGAATTTCGTCCCGAAATTCCGTAGCTTCAGCCTCAGTAGTGGTTGTACCGTTTCCGAACAGTTGGGGATACTTTTGTTTCATCTGATCTTCGCGCTCCCAGGTGAACTCTGGGCCGCGACGTGAGTTCCAACGAACTCGAACGAGAGGTATTCTAGTGCTCTTGAGGACCTTAACATCCCGGTCCGTGATTTCAACTGGTTCCTCGACGAATCGTAACTGCTCGTCGATAGTGAGCTCCTTCAGAGGAACTATGTGGGTCTCATCTGACATACACTTCTTCAGATTCGACACGTGAAAAACGTTGTGGACTGCACCAAGTTCTGCTGGTAAGTTCAGTCTGTAGGCCACCCTGCCTATTTTCTCGATGATTTCGAAAGGTCCAACGTATCGTGGGTTAAGTTTGCCGCGTTTACCAAAACGAACCACACCCTTCCAGGGTGAAACTTTGAGTAGTACCCGCTCCCCAACCTGGAGCTCTAGTGGTTTCCTGCCCTTATCGGCGTAGACTTTCTGACGGTCACGAGCTGCCGCCATGCGTTTTCGTATTTGAGCAATTTGTTCGGTCGTGTCTACCACATGTTCTGGACCGGTGATCTGACTATCCCCCACCTCTGCCCAACAAAGAGGTGACCGGCATTTAAGTCCGTACAATGCCTCAAACGGAGCAGCTTTAATGCTGGTGTGGTAGCTGTTATTGTACGAGAATTCCACAAGTGGCAGGTGCTTTTCCCAGCGGTTGCCAAAGTCGATTACACATGCGCGAAGCATGTCTTCTAAGGTTTGAATAGTGCGCTCGGACTGCCCATCCGTCTGAGGGTGATATGCTGTGCTCATGTCTAATCATGAGCCAAAGGATTTGTGCATTGCTTGCCACAGCTCTGAAGTAAAACGTGCATCTCGATCTGAGATAATAGAGGTGGGCACCCCGTGCCTCGAAACAACTTCCTTGAGGTATATTTCTGCAAGAGTGGAGAATTTATCCGTCTCCTTGATAGCCAAGAAGTGTGCGGACTTTGTGAGTCGATCCACGATCACCCAAATAGTATCGTTTCCGCGCTGAGATCTAGGTAGGCCAGTAACGAAATCCATGGAAATTTGCTCCCATTTCCATTGTGGTATCTCTGGTTGTTGGAGTAGGCCTGAGGGTTTCTGGTATTCGGACTTGACTCTCGCACAAGTCAAGCACTTGCTGACGTAGGTTGCTATGTGGGCCTTCATGCTAGGCCACCAGTACGTAGTCCTGATGTCGTGGTACATTTTGTCCGAACCAGGGTGTACCGAGTAGCGAGACTTGTGTGCTTCATCCATCACAAGCTCTCGTAGGTTGCCATAGAGTGGGACCCAAACGCGTCCTGTTACGTAGTAAGCACCGTCTTCCTTCTGTTCTAAGCGTTGCCTTGATCCGCGTAGGGCCTCAGCCCTGACGTTTTCTGGTTTCAATGCTTCTACCTGAGCAGCTCGTATCTGGGAAGGCAGACTAGAATGGATCGTGAGTTGTAAAGCTCGCACGCGCTTAGGCGCAGTGTCCTTTCGACTGAGGACATCAGCCACAACATTGGCCTTGCCCGGGTGATACCTGATTGAGCACTCGTAGTCATTCAGTAGTTCGACCCATCGTCGCTTCCGCATATTTAGTTCCTTCTGCTTGAAGATATGCTCGAGGCTCCTGTGGTCGGTGTAGATGGCGCACTTGGTACCGTACAGGTAATGCCGCCACAACTTAAGTGCAAAAACAACAGCTCCCAGCTCTAGGTCGTGCGTAGTGTAGTTTTTCTCATGAACTTTAAGTTGGCGTGAGGCGTAGGCTATAACTTTATCTCGTTACATCAACACGCAACCAAGACCCTGAATTGATGCGTCGCAGTAAACCACAAAGTCGTCTGTGCCCTCTGGCAGGGAAAGGATAGGTGCACTGCAAAGTCTATCCTTTAAGTGCTGAAATGCTAACTCCTGTGCATTTCCCCAGCGATAAACTACGCCTTTCTGCGTTAGTGAAGTGAGGGGCTGTGCAATCTTAGAAAAATCCTTTATGAACCTCCTATAGTAACCTGCCAATCCCAAGAATTGGCGAATTTCCTTTGGTGTACGAGGTGCAGGCCAGTTCTTAATAGAGTCCACCTTGGATGGATCAACGTGAATCCCATCCTTGTTTACCACGTGGCCTAGGAAATGGACTTCTCGAAGCCAGAAGTCGCATTTCGAGAACTTTGCATAAAGTTGTTCTGTTCGAAGGAGTTCCAGGATAAGCCGTAGATGTTGCTCGTGTTCCTCCCGACTCTTAGAATAAATCAGGATGTCGTCGATGAATACTATAACGAACTTGTCTAGGTAGGGCTTGCACACTCGATTCATCAAATCCATGAAAACCGCAGGTGCGTTCGTCAGCCCAAAAGGCATGACCAAAAACTCATAGTGCCCGTATCGAGTTCTGAAGGCTGTTTTGGAGACGTCCTCTCCTCGGACTCTCAGCTGGTGATATCCTGATCTCAGCTCAATCTTTGAATAGTAGCTCGACCCTTGCAGCTGGTCGAACAAATCGTCAATACGCGGTAAGGGATAACGATTCTTCACCATCACTTTGTTGAGTTCCCGGCAGTCGATGCACATTCTGAAGGTACCGTCCTTCTTCTTCACAAATAGTACTGGAGCTCCCCAGGGGGATGAGCTTTGACGAATAAAATCCTTATCCAAGAGTTCTTGTAGTTGCGTAGAGAGTTCTTCCAACTCTGATGGAGCTAAACGATAAGGTGCACGAGCTATAGGCGCAGCTCCAGGAGCTAGTTCAATCTGAAACTCGACTTGGCGATGAGGTGGAAGACCAGGTAATTCCTCAGGAAATACCTCAGGATAGTCGCATACAACTGGAAAATCTTCTATCTTCTTTTCTTTCTCCGAGGTGTCAGTTACGAGAGCCAAAATGGCAGTGTGGTCCTTTCGCAAGCACTTTTGGGCCTTAAGGAGAGAGATAACGTTCTCAACAGCACTCCTCTTGTCGCCACGAATCATGAGAGGTTCACCACCGGAGCCTGGAATACGAACGACCTTCTCGTTGCAAAGAATCTCTGCTCGGTGTTGGGATAACCAATCCATCCCAATGACAACGTCGAAACTACCCAAAACGATAGGAATGAGGTCGATAGAGAATGTCTGGTTAGCAATAACAAGTTTACAACCCTCGACTACGTGTGTGGCTTCTAAACTCTTACCATTTGCTAACTCTACAGTGTGCTTGCTGTTCAAAGGTGTTGGGATACGCTTAAGCATTTGGCTAACTTCTAGTGACATGTAGCTAGTATCGGCACCCGAATCAAATAATACTGAAACATAAAAGTCGTCGAGAAGGAACTTACCCGCCACAACATTGGGGTCATCCCTTGCTTCACCTTGGCCGATCACGAACGCCCGCCCCCTGGCTCCATTGTTGTTGTTGTTCCCATTGTTACCATTTCCCTGATTATTGTTGTTGTTGTTGTTCTGGTTCATGTTCAGTTGGGGACAATCTCTCTTGAAGTGGCCTTCAGCTCCACACTGAAAGCACCCTTTGTTATCACCCTGCTGCGGCTGCTGACGTTGGTTCTGTTGAGCTTGCTGTCGGTTCTGATTGGCGGGGTATAAGCTCCTGCAATCCTTTGCAGCGTGACCTAGCTTGTTGCATCGATGGCAGTTACCCCTGGTGCACGGCCCGCTGTGGTGCAGGCTGCAGCGATTGCATTTGGGGTGATTCCCTTTGTACCCACCATGACTTTGACCACCGGATGATTGCTGACTAGGGTTCTTGTAGTCATCAGTCTTTCTCTGCTGAGACTGGGACTGAACAGAAGTCGAACCCTTACTTGAAGCTCCATCCCATTTCCTCTTGTTGTCACTAGGAGCACCCGAAGTAGTTGCAGCACCTATGCGCTTTGGTAACTTGTTCTGTTCTACAGCCTGGTCCGTGAGACGGTGAGCCAACTGAACAACTTGCTGGTAGGTGGCGAGGTTTGCTGAAGTCACATGACTTTGGATTTCTGTCACCAAGCCTTGGAGAAATAGTTCGATGCGCTTGATGGGAGGATCCACCATAGTAGGACACAGAATTGCCAGTTCGTTCGACCTTTTCACATAAGCTTCAATTTCTGACCCCGTCATCTTGAGGTTGAAGAATTCTACCTCCAGTTTGTGAATCTCATCCCTACTGCAGTATTCCTCCTTGATCATTTCTTTAAAATTCTCCCATGGGGTGGCGTTGGCAGCAACCAACCCCAGCATTTGGACCTGAGCGTTCCACCATGTGAGGGCTAAACCCTCGAGAGTACCGGTAGCATACTTCACCCTGCGCGCCTCAGGGCATTCACACATTTCGAAAACTGACTCGAGCTTCTCAAACCAGTGAAGGAGGCCTACGGCTCCTTCAGTGCCGCTGAAAGTGGTTGGTCGGCAGTCCATAAAAGTTTTAAAAGTGCACACGGGTGGTTGAGCGTGTTGACCTAGTGTGGGCGAAAGAAAAGACAGAGTTTAACACAAAAGTTGGTTCACGAGAGTAGGATCTAAAGATCCTAGAATGAGTTTGGACTGCAGGGTATACCTCCTGCGTGTGCAGCTGCAAGTGCTGTGGCAACCCGTTCGTTAATCAGAGCCGTCAACTGGGCTTGTGTCATGTTAACGCGTCCAGACATGATCTTCATATCAAGAGTAATACGAGTGAGAGAGGTTCGCGAAAGTACTACGATAGGATAGAGTAAGCACGTACGTGTTCAAGCAACAGTTGTTATACTAACCAAGCATACCATGAGCAATGTACTATGTAACTAGCAAGTAGGCAATACACACATATCATATCACCTAGGATGTCGAGCGTTGCATGTGGAGTGAAGCGTCGTTGTGGACCGTTGAGCACTGTACAGGTTATAGTCTGATTTTAATAAAACCTTTTCCTTTATCAAAACCAAGTTCACTATAACCAATGGCTCTGATACCAATCTGTCACACCCCCAAAATCCACCTGCGGAATACCACCGCTTGGAGGCGTGACTGACCAGGATCCAGCCACCAATCATATTGAACAGACATAAAAGTAGTTATAAAATCTAACCAATACAATTGGTGTTCAAACAAAACGTAGTTTAAGTTGCAAGCGGAAGCATAAGTCTTAAAACCAAAACATAAGTTTAATTGTTCAAAGTTTAACATGTCACACAGTCGTCCATGTCCCACAACGATCCTCCCCCATGCAAGCTCCAGCTAAGCACCTAAAGACCTGCAAAGCATGTAGTAACGAGTCAACAACAAGTTGAGTGAGTTCACGGTTGGGTGTTCGTTTTAACTTGTTTCGAAAACAGTTTCCTTTATCTGGCATCCTGCCGTGGGGGTTACCCCATAGTTAAAAACGTGACTTGTTTATTCCCAGTTACTCTGGCAATCCAGCCGTGGGGGCTACCCCGTGTTAGTTATCTGGCATTTCGGCCGTGGGGGCTACCCCATGTATACACTAGACTCGTTACCATATCGACTGCTGACTGTAGTCATGTTTATGTGCCCTGAAACTGTCAATGTCTATCATCATTGATGTGCCCCAGATCCATTAGTTCACGCCCGTCCTCTGCGGCACGGTGTGAGGTTTGTCAGACCTAAATAGCGCTATCTAACTAATGACCCGCTCGCCATTGGCCCGGCGATTAAGTCGATATAAAAAGGAGGGACTTCGTGATAGAGTTTTGGTCTAGTACGGGTTATCTGTCCATGAGGACGAGGAATTACATTCCTGAACCAATGCTGTCCTACCCAAGGAGGACGAGGAACCCATGTTCCTTAACCCCAATTCCCGACCCCCGGGAATCCCATGCTTTGTAGAGGGTGTGAACTCACCTTGGTTTGCTCGGCAGATACACAGAAAAGTCAATCAAGTTGTAAGTGGCCAACTACGTCCTAACATAGATACCGTACAAGTCAGGTTCGTATTCAGGTAGTGCACGTATGTTTCTACACGTATGCTAGCACATAGCATGCAAGTTTCATTCATGGCAGCCCAAATAACATTCATACACCACAGAACGTATAAGGTCCATGCATTAAGCCCCAAATGTCCGGCCCAATTACCTAAGCCCGTAATGGGGTGCAAGTCCAAACAGTGTGCACATGCACATGGTCTCGAGTCGAGACTGTGCGGTCTCTAGTCGAGACTGTGCGGTCTCGAGTTATAGCTTACAAGTCTCGAGTCGCAACTGATGAGGTCTCGGGTCATGCATGTATTGGTCTCGAGTCACAACCGGACTCGCAAGCATGGTCTCGGGTCATGATGGTTGTGTGCTGACCAAGTGTGGTCTCGAGTCGAGACTATAGGTTCTCGACTCGCAACTTGTGTCGAAACCGGGGATCTCGAGTTGACATATGGTGGTCTCGAGTCGAGACCGAAGGTCTCGGCTGGACATCTGCTGATCGCTGGTACATGTACTAAACCAATAGAATTTCATGTTCATGAGACAATGTACTATCCAATAACATTGCACTAGCATGTCTCCTTGTCTAACCTTAACCGAAATGGATCAAACATACCAATTTTCAAATATTCAAGACATCTTCATATCACATTCATGTTGTTCTTCATACATTCAAGTAGTTCATCATGATTATTCAAACTTGTTCATCATTTTTTAGGGTTTTTATCATTAATTACAAACATAACATGAACAACAATCAAAACACTTGAACATACTCATCTAATGGTTTCAAATCATCGCATAGCATCTCAAAATCAACTCTACACTAATCCGATTTCCACACATATGCAGCCGATTAACAATCATTCGGTTCTTAGCACAATAATATATAATGACATTATCTAATACATATATGCAAGCCTATTTCATGAACATCAACAATCAATGGTTCAAATCTCATTTAGACACAAGACATCCTTAGCTCATTATGTGATATATCCGAAATCAAGACATGTTAGCCGATAACATCATCATACACCTCCGGTTCACAAAAACATCATCAAGCATACAACTATACTAGTTAAATCATATCATTCATACCATCATTTAATCAACAAACATCATAAGGACACTAACCGGTTGATGGGTTTCAAAGGTGAGTATGAAGCTTCCAAATGGGTGTGTGTGTGAGCCGATCCAAGAGCTCCTTATGGTTGTTGGTTGAATCCGAGAATGAAGGAGAAGGATGTTGTGGTTTAGGGTTTTAGTGAGGGAGAATGGAGAGTGTGTGTGTAGAGGAGTATGTGTGTTGTTTGCCCAAAAATGACAAGTGTGGCTATCACTAAGGATTATATACTTGTTCCACAATGGTGCACCCTAATGGGTTTCGGATGAGGTGCACGGCCCAACCGGCCCACATGTTGCACTGTTCACTCGAGACCACATGGTCTCGAGTCGGGTTCTTGGTTCTCGGCTCACTTAAACATATACACATACTATACACACAAGCATACATATAAACATAACACATAATCACCTAAAAGGTTCACTTATCATTAATCACACAAGTTAACTAGTCACACGTTTAAGCATGTTACATCGGGATACAAGAAGGGTTCTAAATTTCAAGTTGTCACAAAATGTGTCATACCGCGCCAGATCCTTTAATTCCCTGAAATACATGTAAGTTGGAAAAATCAACATAATGTTGAGCGAGTTCATGTGTAAGTGAGTATGTAAGATCCTTGTAAGTATAAAAACCCTGGTATGTAGCAAATAAGGAAAAAGAGATCACCAATGGTTTGCAAGGCCATTGATATGTGTGAAGTGCAAGTAGGAATACTCAAACCTAGCAAATTTATGCGTCGGGCACAAAGTCACCCCGAGGTCCGTTCTGTTTGGCCTGGGGGCTGGGCTCGCTACACCCAGATAGATCTACCGCTCCTGTCCCTCGGTCCTACAATGAGGATTAATGATCCCAAGTTGCGCCTACCCACTCACATGATCTAAGTAGTAACCCTCCTTACGCTAAACATACCATGTGTAAAAGTACTCGTAATCATAGTAACATGTATTTCACCCCCGCAGTTTAGAAAACTGAAAACAGTTAAGAGAAAAGGGGGACATGAACTCACTGTAATGCGTCCTCGATAACAGCAACTCAAACTCGGTCTGTAGCACGACAACCTACAACGTGCTAATATCTATTAGACGAACGGCCGTGCCTTAGCTTAGAGTTTTAACGTTCTTGGGGAAATAGTTAGACAACTATTTCGTGTTTATATTTCTTGGTTATCGTATACATAGATTCCTTCCCAAGGATGGGGTATTCGTACATGTATTATGTATTTGGTGACTTAAAGTATTGACAAAATATATTTACAAGTTTCATATTCAACACTTTAAAGTTTTATGTCAAAACTCATGGCGAGGTTTAATTCCGAGAAATAAAGTTAAACATACTTGTTAGAAAAACAGTTTTTCTAAGTCTTGGTATTGGGGTGAAACACATGTGCCTACTTGTTACTTTCATGCTTTCCTGTTTTCACATCATATACTTGCTATGTTCATTAGTACATTTATAGTACATGATTTCATTGTGTTTTATGCTATGTATGCCCATTGTGTGCGTACTCAGTACATTGTTTCACATTACATTTTATGCTATGTATGCCCATTGTGTGCGTACTTAGTACATTGTTTTACATTACATTTTATGCTATGTATGCCCATTGTGTGCGTACTTAGTACATTGTCTTACATTACATTTTATGCTATGTATGCCCATTGTGTGCGTACTTAGTACATTGTCTTACATTACATTTTATGCTATGCATGCCGTGTCAAGTAAGAACAATGAATTTGTGAACTTATGTGTATATTATCTTCATGTATTCATTGTGAATGGAAAGAGTTCAATCCATAGCGACACCCTGATATTCGAATATTTGGAATGTGTAATATACTAATGTGAAATTCAATCGTCGCGATATTTCATTTATGCATAAGTTTGTGTTTGTTTGAGAAGTGTTTTGAGTTAATCATGGATATCACCAAAATGGGGGAGGAATGTTGGTAATTTTAGTGTTACCAATAGATTTTCGTGATATTGGATTAACTCGTCGACCAAGTGAATCTTATTAAATATTAAACGAGTTAGGAGATGCGGGAGTGCATGGTTGCTTTAATGTTAATAAGATTTGGCGTATTTATCGGTTTTGATTTTATAATGATTTTATTAATTAAAATATATATAGCATTTTATATATAGTTACTTTTTGTCATGTTTTGTGAATTAATTTTAAGTGGGTCAAAAGAATGAACGTGATATATAAGTTTTCATATATTGGGTTATGTTGAAAACTTTGAATGGGCCTAAAACGTAGATTGGATCACATGTTGGATCTGATTGTTTCTTAAAACCAATAAACCGATGGGCATGTGGTATGCATACATGAGGACAATAATTTTGGTCGACATAGTGAACAGTTTTTGTTCTTTTTGTTCGAGATATGCGAACGAGCGGTACGGTTTCAAGAATTCTCAAACATTCAACAGATTCGTTCTTGTGTGTTCTACACATACACATCTTATCCGATTAATCATTGGTAGTACCACCAAATAGGTTAATCTGAAAGTGAACACACGATTTGTGTAGAAATCCAGGTTTTTTCTTCATCTCAGTTTTCTTACAATTGGTTCGAAATTGGTTAGTAATCACTCCAAAATACAACATCATATCTTTAGATTTATTCCAACACCTATAACATTTTTTTGTGATTGTACGTAGCTTCCTATTTTGGTTCAACAGAGATGGAGAATGATTACTCCACCACTGCGACATATCAGAGCCAGAGAAGTCTCCTACACAACAAGTTTGAAACAACCATCATTCAATTTACCAAACCTCCATTAACTTTAAATAATATTTAACACATAAATTTCTTAGTTTATATCTTTCTTATGTTATACTTTCATATCTATTAAAGACATTATACCTATTTTTTATTTTATAATACCAGTGAAGTCTCCTACACAACAAGTTTGAAACAACCATCATTCAATTTACCAAACCTCCATTAACTTTAAATAATATTTAACACATAAATTTCTTAGTCTATATTTTTCTTATGTTATACTATCATATCTATTAAAGACATTATAACTAATTTTTATTTTATAATTTGAGTAAATTACGTTTTTCGCCCCTGTGGTTATATCACTTTTACTATATTAGCCCAAAATAAGAATTTTTATCATATCTGCCCCCATGGTCTCTATAACTAACCATTTTGGCCCTCATGGTCTCTATAACTAACCATTTTAGCCCCCATGATCTCTAGACTTAGGGGCCAAAATGGTTAGTTATAGAGATCATGATGGCACATATGTTAAAAATTCTTATTTTAGGCTAATATAGTAAAAGTGATATAACCACAGGGGCCAAAAACGTAATTTACTCATATGATTTTGTTATACACATAGATACATTCTATTAATTAGTTATGCGCTCTGCGGCGGTTAAAAATGTACGTAAAAATAAGGAAGGCACAAGAATTTGTTAAAAAAACAACAAAACATAAAACATTGTTGTTAAATTTTAAAAAGGGGAAAACTTACGGCTGGTTTAAAAAGACAAAAATAACTTTATTAAAGTTTTAAGGTAACTTTATAAAAGTTTAAGAATACAAAGGTAAATTAGTAAAAAAAGACAAAACAACTTAAAAAAAGTATAGAGGTAAACATAAAATTTGAAAGTATATGAGTTTATTAAAAAACTTTTTGTGACCAAGTTGTAATTTAAAAAGGTTTGATGGTTTAAATAATTGTACACATTCAACAAAACCCCAAGAATTGGTTTTACGAAGGCTTAAACTTAAATCTCCTCCATTCACGTACAAACACATTTACCATTACACCAACTTCCCTCTTTAGAAAACACATTTACCCTTAATTGTATACATATAACTTAGTGTAAGATCTTAGCTATTGGTTGGGTGTTTTTCTGGTTTGAGTTAATAATAAAGTTTTCTAACTGTTTTGTCGCTATACTCTGTGTTCGATCTTGTGAGTTGTTGATATCATTGTTTTCTACATACCCGACTTTTGATTACTATTCGGACAAGGGTACCTGAGGATGCCTCATCCACCCTAAAGTAATTCAAATAAGGCATAAGAATATAAGATGTATTATTATGCGATTTTAATGACGCCAAAATAAACACACAATTATATACACATGTTTAGTTAATGATAGGTATATATTTTATATGAGTAAAGGGTCTATATATATAATATGGGTCAAGTTATTCTACAAAGGCTTTTAATTGTAAGAAGTGTAAGAAGGATTTATAGAGTGACAAGTTTCCAATAACCTAAAACTAAACCCACTATATCACCACCAAAAACCTAAACACCCACCCCCACCCCACCCCCAATTTGATCCTAATCCTATATAATAGTTTAAAAATGTTCTTCTCGAAGAAAGCATGTATATATAGAAGGTGACAATGGCAATGACGTTGTTGGTGGCGGTGTGCCCAAAAGTGACTACTAGAAGTTTTTTTCATTCAAATGCTGAGTTGATGATGCTATGTTATTTTCATAACCTATTTATAAATATAATTTTTTGATACTTTATGATACTGTTGTGGTAATTATCATTAAAGAAATCTACTTGCAACTGGTATATCAGTATTTTAATAATAAAAAATTACAGATATAGTTGAGAAAATGACTGATCATCTTACTAACTTAATATTTATGCTTACCGCATTTGTATGTTACCTAATATTTTATAGAGTAGTTCTATTCACAAACCTAAATTATATTTGCATTATATGTAATAATACTATTAGAGAAAATTACCACTTGTATTGTCAAACGAATTTAATATTAATCGAAAACCAAGTCAAAAGAAATACTATCACTCCAAAGGATGGAAAACCAAGCAAAAGAAATACATCACTCTAAAAGGTTATTTTTGTTTATATTATTTAGGGTCACTTACAATAAAAAAACAAATAAATAACTCCACCAAATACTTATGTTTTAAATAAACTATATGTTAAGCCTAAAAAACAAAAAGTGCAACAAAATTCCTTATAAAGAGCAAAACTTGTCAAAATTCGTTAAAAATGACATCGTGTGATAAATAGTATTAAGATAAAGGACAAAATTTGTAATTTTTTTCATATTTAATTTCCAAGCTAATAAATAGTGCTTTAAGATAAATTAGCGACAACCTGTATTTTGAAAGTTACCAACATGTCTCAAGTGGGATCCAAATGGTCATAGTAAACACATAATCTACAATTTGGTGGTCTGGCAGTTGCATTATTGTTTTATATAGAAGCCTGGTTTAGCTATAATCTCTATTCTTTATCAGCTATTCTGGTTTATCCACCTTATAGAATTCTTTAGTGCTTCTGATTTGAAAATGAAAGCAATTATATAAAATGATATGCATATATTGAGGCTCCGTATGGTGATCCCATGTTACATTGCTAATGTGTTGAACCTGCGATTCTACCTTTCATAACCAGTGAATTAACACATACGCTAAGGTGGTCATTTATCAGTGGTTATGTGACTCTTGGTGAACGGGACACTTTGAAAAATGAAGTTATTGGATATGTAAAGTTAAGCATTGATACCATATTAAATGAAATTTAAACACCATATAGCTTAAATTTATAATACAGAAGAGCACAAGGAAGAGCCAAAAAAGAAGTTTCATCTTGAGGCAAGGATTACAAACTATATGAGGAAATTAGTGGAGGAGGTACAAGCTATATGTCAACAACATTATTTAACACATGTTTTGTATAGATTTTTCAATTACTTTCAAATTTATCTCAACTACAACGTCAATTCAAATCAATTATGAAATAAAATAATGTTTAAAACATGTCTTTTTTATTTTATTTAGAGTAAATTACTTTTTTAGTCTTTTTGTTTTAGTGGTTATAACAATTTGAGTTTAAAATCAAAATGTTTAACGCTCTGAGTCCCTAGACGTTTTTTTTATAACCATTTGAGTCATTTTGATTCCAAATTTTAACCTTTTGAGGCCAATTTTATTTTTAACAAAATTGGACTCAAACCGTTATAAAATGAACAAAATTAGACTCAAAACGTTATAAAATAAACGGCTAAGGACTCGGGACATTAAACTTTTTAATTTTGACTCAAGTAGTTAAAACCACTAGACACAAGGACTCAAAAAGTAATTTACTCTTTTATTTAACGACATGATTCGATTAATATAAAGTAATTTTTTTCTTCCCAAAAAGTTCAAGGGCTATAACCTAGTATTGCATGTATAGTTACTAAATCAAACTCTATATAAGGTTAGAGGGTGTGGTTGGAGCCACATAGGGGCTTTATCAGGCCACGTAGGATCCACGTCAGTCATGGATCCCCCTTTAATTTGCAGGGTGTGGATGGAGCCCCCTATTAAACAAAATAAAAAAAAATTGATTGGATTACATATTGTGGGCCCCACCTGAACACATTAATCTTCTCGTTACCATGCTAGCGCCTCAACCATGCCTCCCCCCCCCCCCCCCCCCCCTCTTAAAATGGAGGGTGTAGTGATGGAGCCCTATGGGACGCTATACAGTGGCGGATATACCTTAGGCCGGGGGCAACGCCCGCTACGGCTTGGCGCGGAAAAATTTGGAAAAATTAGTGTAAATTTTGGAAAAATTTGAGGTTTTTTCGATTTCGTTACGGCTTATTTATAAAACGTTACGGCTTGGCGGATTTTCTAGATCCGCCGCTAACGCTATACATGATGAGCTGGCGGGGGTGGCGCCCCCACACCCTCCGGCCTAATACCATTAGAAAAATTATAGCTGAGTGGCATGTAAACGATATATAACAGTGTATATATTATATACACGTATATATATGTTGGGGAGGGGATGGCTAAAATGAGAACCACCTCCAGTTGTAAGAACTATGAGAACCACTTTTTGACCATTAGATCAAGTTGATGGATGGATGAGATTAAAAGTATTAAAAAATAATATTAAGTATTTTTTGTCTTATTATGTTTTTAGTATTATAATCTAAAAGGGTATTTAGGTAAAAACACTCTATTTTGTCTTTTTTACTTTATTGTTTTTTTTATTACTTTATTGTATTATTATATTACTTTTTATTTTTTAAACATAATTTTTTTTATTAAAACATTTTTAAATTCTGATTTTTTTTAAAGATTTTTTATACTTTTTACAATTTCAGTTTTACGTTAAACTTTTTACGTTTTACGTATTTTTTACGCGCCGTTTTTACGCCGGGTTTTTTCAAGCGTCGTTTTTTTAACACGCCGTTTTTTTAACGCGCCGTTTTTTAACGCCATTTTTTACGCGTCGTTTTTTACACGCCATTTTTTAACGCCGTTTTTTACGGGCTGTTTTTTAACGCCGTTTTTTACGGGCCGTTTTTACGTTTTACGCGCCGGTTTTTTACGTTAACGTTTTTTTACGTTTTACGCGCCGGTTTTTTACGTTAACGTTTTTTTACGTTTTACGCGCCGGTTTTTTACGTTTTACGCGCCGGTTTTTTACGTTTTACCTTTTTACGTTTTACGGGCCGGTTTTTTACGTTTTACCTAAAACTTTTTACGTTTTACTAAAAAAAATTAACTATTTACGTTTTACGAAAAACCTTTTACGTAAAACCTTTTACGTTTTACGTTTTACGCGCCGGTTTTTTACGTTTTACGCCCCGGTTTTTTAGGTTAACGTTTTTTTACGTTTTACGCGCCGGTTTTTTTACGTTAACGTTATTTACGTTTTACGCGCCGGTTTTTTACGTTTTACGCCCCGGTTTTTTACGTTAATTTTTTTTTACGTTTTACGCGCCGGTTTTTTACGTTAACGTTATTTACGTTTTACGCGCCTGTTTTTTACGTTTTTCGTGCCGGTTTTTTACGTTTTACGCGCCGGTTTTTTACGTTAACGTTATTTACATTTTTATTTTACGTTTTACCTAAAACTTTTTACGATTTACGTTTTACGTTAAAAAACTTTACGGTTTACGTTAAAAAGTTTACGGTTTACGTTAAAAAGTTTACGTTTTAATTTTTTTTTTTTTAATTTTACGTTAAAAAGTTTTACGTTTTACGTTAAAAAGTTTACGTTTTAAGTTAAAAAGTTTACGGTTTAACATTTTTTTATACAAAAACTTTTTTACGCAAACACGGACACACCCAGAAAACGCAAACTCGGTAGGTGTCTCAGATAGATAGATTATTATCGTCATCGACTATGGAAAAAAAATATAAAAAGCCAACAACATCAAAACAAAGCGTATCTCGAAAAAAAACAGGGTTTGGCTACCTCGAGTTGTAAGAACCCGCGAGAACCACACCCCGCCGGGGGCCGTTGACCGCGATTTTTTTTTACAACTAGATGTGTATATTTTAACACCCTACGTAAAGTTTGGGTTTAAACGGCGCGCCCGAGGGGGTAGTTTTTTACGCCCAAAGTTTGGTTAAAAATTAAAAAAAAATTAAAAAAACCCAAACTTTGGGCGTAAAAAACAACCCCCTCGGGCGCGCCGTTTAAACCCAAACTTTGCGTAGGGTGTTAAAATATACACATCTAGTTGTAAAAAAAAAATCGTGGTCAACGGCCCCCGGCGGGGTGTGGTTCTCGCGGGTTCTTACAACTTTAAATAGAAAAGAGAGGAGAGAGGAGAGAGCATTAAATAGAGGAGAGAGGTGAGAGGATAGATTTGACATTTGGGGTAAATGACCAACATACCCTTTATGTTGGCATAACCTGATTGGTTGAGATGGTTCTCATGGTTCTTACAACTGGGAGTGGTTCTTATTTTAACTCAATCCTATATATGTTTGTACGTATATATAACATGTGAATACAACATGTAGTGGTTTGAAATCAGAATGCATTAAAGTTACCGATTTAAGTTTACACATTTTAAGGTATCCTTGTCAAACCATCTCACTGCTGTTTCTATCATCAACCGACTCCACCACACAATCACAACAATCCACCTCCTTCCTAGGTTTCTTTCCAACATATATCCTTATTTTCCCCAAACAATCACTTCCTCAACACTAGGGTTCTTCAATCATGAACTGCTTCAATATTTTCACATCCAAAACAAAAAGAAGAGCTAAATCTTCTCCAGAACTCAGAGTCGAACGAAATCGATCGAAAACGTCCATGGGATCGGTAAATTCAGCAGGATCATGCTCCTCATCACGAAGCATAATTGAGTTGTACAAAGAAAGAGGTCACAGTTTGAGAAAGTTTTCGTATTCGGAGCTTAGAAATGCGACTAATAATTTTAATCGGTCGTTGAAGATCGGAGAAGGCGGGTTTGGAAGCGTTTATAAAGGCTCGATTCGACCCCGTGATGGTCATGGTGATCCTCTTGTGGTTGCCATCAAGAAGCTCAGGAAAAATGGTCTGCAGGTAACATATATTTGTGTTTTCCAGTTTTCATAATCTCAGGAGTTTTTTTATTTATTTATTTTCCAGTTTTCATAATCTCAAGGAGTTTTTTTATTTATTTATTTTAGTTTTTTATAAATTAAAAATATGTTAAGCTAGAAAACGGGCCGGCCCGGGCCGGGCGGGCCCTACAGATATAAACTGTCATAAAAGTCAAAATACAGTTTATCTTCTTGATGTTTGTACTTTGGGGGTAAATGTTGGGTTTGGTCAAACTTCTTGATGTTCGTACTTTGGGGTAAATGTTGGGTTTGGTGAAAACAATTAAATGGGTATGTAGCAGCCGCCATGGTAATGGTGACGTCATTGACTGTGTTGGTGACGGTGGACATTGTGCTTCTAGTGGCGGTGACGGTGGTTGGTGCTGCGGTTGTTGACCGGTGGTGATGTTGGTTGTCAGGTGGTGGTTGCGGTGGTGACAACGATAAGTAGGCGGCGGTGATGGTACTGTGTGAGCAGAAAGAAACTACTGGTAGGTCGGCGGGTGGTGTGGTTGTGGACGGTGTTTCTTCATAGGAACCCTTTTTAAGTTAGAATGTTAGAGATTTTATCTAAATTAATTCTTGTTTAAGGGTCTTGCTAAACAAACGCAGTCCTGAATAATGTAAACCAGCTTGCTTGTCGCATCATACGGGTCATATGATGTCAAATCAATTCAATCTGTCATATTATACTATTATACAGGCCACATTATAGCCGAAAAGGTCATAGGGCCGTATAGTTATGTTAGTGTCCACATTCACTTCTTTGTTAGTCAAAACATCTTACAGATCCAATGCTTTGGCCCTCGTACGACCCATGTAATCATTTTTGCCCTATCATACAACCCGTATGATTCTGTCAAAAAAGCCTGTTGTACCACTTTTCGCCCAACCATACATATTGGTATTTGAATATGTGTCAATGATGCTTGTATAGTGACCGCGATTGTTTGAAGGATGGTAATGATTTCATTGTTAAACAATTCTTAGCAATGTTGATATATTCATTTAATTTTTGGAAACATCACATGATGAAGTTCTAAAACACTCTTCTAGTTTTATAATTATGGTTTTATCATTGCACAACATTTAGGGTCATAAAGAATGGTTAGCAGAAGTACATTTTCTTGGTGTTGTGGATCACCCTAAGCTTGTAAAGCTTTTGGGGTACTGCTCGGCGAATGGAGAACGAGGGATACAAAGATTACTGGTTTATGAGTACATGCCCAACAAGAGCTTAGAAGACCATCTTTTTAGCCGAGCAATGCCACCGATTCCTTGGATAACACGACTAAAAATCCTCCTCAGTGCGGCCGAGGGTCTCACTTATCTTCATGAGGGTTTGGAAGTTCAGGTACATTTTATCGAGTCATGGTTACACTTACAAATCACTCGCATTTTTGCGAATCAACATTTTGTTGACATTTGTATTTTGGAAAGGTGATCTTTCGTGACTTTAAATCGTCGAATGTGCTGTTGGATGAGAACTTCAATGCGAAGCTTTCGGATTTTGGTCTTGCTAGAGAAGGACCACAAGGGGACCGATCACACGTATCTACAACGGTGAGTATTTATACTTATATTATACCATGTTGCTCATTTAGCGTACAACTTGTACACATGTTTGGATGTGTAGGTCATGACTCATGATACACTTGTACCACATGACCAATAACTCACACCCAACCATTCATGCCACACTAAAGGGTCGTAAGTGACCGAAAGTTTAACAACCTGTTTGTGATTGTCATTCGGAGGAAAGTTCGTTTATTTAGTAAACGGCCGGATATTTTTTTATGTTTGTTTAGTTAAATGAACAAACATACAAAAACTTTTCATTTATTTGTCTAAGTTCCTGAATTATATAAGTTGTTCAAATATATATATGTTCGTTTAGCATTTAATATTTTAATACAATAACTATACCTAAACGCGTAAACGAAGAAAATAAATATTATGTATCTTCTAACTTTAATATCATATTATATATAGGCAGGGGCGGACCCACATAGAGCGGGTCGGGGTCCCCGAACCCCAATGTTTTTAAAAAAATAATAGATCCGGCATATTAAGTTTTTAAGGACCCCATAAATACAATTAGGTGGACACCATAGAAAGAAAATGAAAGCTGGTGTGGTGGTAAATAGGGATGAGCATTTGGTATCAAATACCGATCCCGATCCCGAAAATATGGTACCGAATTTTTTCGGTACAGGAAACGGTATCCTGTTTTTGGCATTTTCGGTACCGGTATTTTTAGGATCGGTACCGGTTCGGTACGGTACCGGTAAAATACTGAATTTTACCTTCAAATACCGCTACCGTACCGATACCATACCGATACTGTACCGTACCGACATATTTCGGTATCGGTACCCAGTTTTGGCGAAATTCGGGATCGGGATTTTCGGGATCAGGACGGTATCAGGATTTGCTCATCCCTAGTGGTAAACTCTTTTTTTTACCAACAAGAAGTCATGAGTTCAATCCTTATATAGCCTGTTTTCTTGCTTTTTTTTTAAATCTAATTCAGACCTCGCTCTGACCCGATCCGAACGAGGACCAACCCATAAACTTTAACGTTTTGTTATGGAAATTTTGAACACCGGAAAAAATGGACCCCATTAGAAAAAAAAAAATCCTGTTAGTTCATTTGCTGAGTTAAGCTTAAACGAACAACTCATGGCAAGAGACGCTGCTAATTTGATGTCATTTTTTATTTTCCAGCCAATCGGGACATACGGATATGCTGCCCCTGAATACATCGAAACCGGCCATCTTAAATCAAACAGTGATTTATGGAGTTTTGGAGTTGTAGTGTACGAGATCCTAACGGGCAGAAGGGCAGTGGACATAGAACTACCACAATCTGAACAAAAACTTATCGAGTGGGTGAAACAATTCCCGGCAGATAGCAAGAGGTTTAGGATGATTATGGACCCGCGTTTAAACAATCAATATTCACATGGCGCTGCCCGAAAGGTTGCAAAATTGGCTGATAGTTGCCTAAGAAAGAATCCGGTAGAACGACCCCTGATGAGTAAGATTGTTGACATCTTACGACATACAATTAGAGAGTCGGAATTAAACGATGTTTCAGAAATCACGAGTCCGTTACCGTTACCGGAGCCTTCTACACGAAGAATGGCTCGTGTTGCTTAGTTACAGACTTAGGGACAGGTTGTGACATGGTAATGAAAATGAAATCATGTTTTAGTTTTAGTTATTTTAAAATTTTGATGACTGAATTATGAAATATGCAATAGCAATGTACATGTACGGATGAGATTCAAATAGGGCGGATCCCAAGCTTTGGCTTCGGTGGGCGGGCACCCCTGTTGAAAAAAAAAATTTAGTGTATTTTTAAGGTAAAAATTTCGACTGTATCCCTTGAAAATTTGGTTGAACCCTTCGTTCGCACCTCAGTAAACTCGGAAAGTAAAACAATATATCCGAATTCCTAGTTTATGCATAGGGCCACTTTGTTGAATAATTTAATGTATTTGATTATGAGCTGTCACCCAAATAATATACTTTTAAAAATAAGTAGATTCATGGATATAAAGTTAGTTATTACAACTTGGGTGATGGTGTAGTGACTAGGGTTTGTTAATTTGTTGCACCAAATACTTTTAAATATAAGTAGATTCATCGATATAAAGCAAGTAATTACAACTTGGGTGCTGGTGTGGACGGTAGGGTTTGTTAATTTGTGACACCAAATACCAATACTCTAGTCAACTGCATATAAGGTAGCATTTGTTACGAAGAAATTGAAGATGCAATAAAATAAGGGGGTGTTTGTTTTTTCTTCAAACATCTTCAAGGGAGCTGATGTCTGCAGGCGCGCAGACATTACCCTTGAAGACTGTTTGTTTTTTTTTTTTTTTTTTGTTAAACAGATCTGAAAATGGCTTTTTTTTAGCTTAAAAAAAAGCTATAACTTCCTTTCTTCAAACATCTTCACACAAAACCCTCCTCTCTCATCTTCACAAAAAACCTTCTCCCTCAAAACTTGACCACCACCACCACCACTGCTGTAAGGTCACCGGCGCCGCCTCAGTCGGCCACCACCACCGTCACGGCTGCCATCAACCTTCAACATCATCATCGTCATCACCGTCGCGGTTGATTAGCTCAACATTCTCCACCTATCATTCAACCTTCATCTCCCCTCAAAACCCCTTTGAAAAAGGTCATCAATTTGGTTTAAGAATCAGAAACCCAATTTATTGATTGATTGTTTGTATAGAGGGTGTTGTAAAGATGAGATTTTTATTCACGATTTTGACCATAATCTTTGTGTTCTTGGAAACCCCTTTTGAAATGTTTGATTTTAACAATCTTAGATCCATCTTGTATAATCTGGTATGTTCTTGATGATGGTTACTTTCAGTTTTATGTTTCTATAATTTCTCATCTGGGTTTGCATTTTTTTTGAAGAAAGTTTGTTCATTTCTAATGTAATATAATCAAGATGCTCTGTTTTGACTAAAGATTTATGCTTTTTGTTTATTTTGTTACATGTGTGTTTGATTTATATGTTTCGACTATTTTTAACAGTTTGATATGTTGGAGATTTATGATAAAGTTCCTCGATTTGTTTGTCCCATGATGTTGGGTTGGAATGTGAATTCAGTTTGGTTTGTACAGACAGTTTCAATTTATAAAAACAAACAGTCTTATATTTTCAGCTTGAAGAGCTTCAGACCACATCTTCAGTTGCAGACATGAAAACAGATGAAATCAGTTTGCAGACAATTTATGTCTGCAAAAACAAACAACACTAAATTATTTCGATGAAATGAAAGAAACATGTTTGGTTATCACATTGTAATGGAATTGATTATTGTACAAGAATGTAACTCCTTTCAAATATAAGAATTTTATTTTTTTGGTAAGGATGTATTTTTTTTATTCCTTCATGGAAGAAATGAATATATTATTATTTTTACCATTATTATTATTATTATTGAGGAAATTATATTTTTGTCGTTTTTAATAAATTATATTTCGTTCGTCTTTTTTTTTGCCTATCAAACTGTACAAAGTAATGATTTATCCTATTCGTATATGATTAACCAAAAATCAGAATAGAATGTAATGATCCATTTCATTCCCTTGTCTATTCCATTCATTTATCCATTCCATTCACTCGTTCATTCTATTAGCCCATACCAAACAAACCCTAGTTCTTTGGAATTCTTGATTTTTTAGGTGTAAAGGTTCCTAAAATCATTCAAATTCAAAATCCATGATTAGGGCTTATCTACACTATATATAATTTAAAGATGCTCAAGTTAAGAAATTTGTTTTCCTTTAATCTATATGATTTAAAGATACCCAAGTTAAGAATTATTTTTCTTATGTATAAAGTACAATCTAAAATGAGGGTAAATTAAACACTAATTACATATTAATCCATTCATATTAGCTACACTTTAATTCATTCATCTTTAACACAATTTTAGATAATTAGTTACTAGTTACGTTTTATCCCTTATAAAAAAAACTAACTACCCCATGATTTTACCTTTTTGTACGTTAATATATTTTTTTCCAAAAAAAAGTACACCATTAAAACGAGCATTTTATTATCTTTAATCTACGTATAGTATTGCTATATATATTTTATATAAAAAGTTGATATGTTACATGATTAACAATATCTAAGGGTGAGCAGTAATTGAATCATTAACTGAAACCGAACAGAAAACAAACAAAATCGAACCGAAATCAATCAAAGACTGAATTAACTGAAAATCGATTAACCAAAACCTGAATTAATCAAAACCGGTTATCGATTTTTTGTACACTCGTTTAACCAAAATTAATTGAACCGAACCATTCATATTTTCATATTTTTCTAGCTTTTATACCTTCAATTCATATATTTCATATTTTATACCTCCATTTTTATGTATTTATACTTTCATTTCATGTATTTATACATCATTTTCATGTAGCAAAAGTTTTAGCTCAAGTTTGGTTTTAGTTATTAACCGAAATTAAACAAATCAAACAAAAAACCGTCAATTTAACCGAATAAAAGGAATTGATTAACCGAAAACCGATTGGTTAATAAAATAGACTAACTGATAATTTCAGTTTCGGTTGAGGATAGTAACCAAACCAACTAAACAATGCACACCGTGACAATGTTCGTGTTTCTTGTCGCATTGCGCGGTCACCCTTCTAGTCTATTATAACAAACAAGATAATTATCAATTATTATGTAATTACTTTAATCAAATCCTATTTAATTAATAAATATTGTACTTGTTAATGTGTAGGTAACCTACTTGGTAGAGACACATGTCTCTTAGAGAGAAGCTTTTAGGTTCACACTTAGACAAGAGAGTATTATAGTATAATTGAATGGCATTGACATATGACTCAGGATTGTAGATCAAACAAGTTCATAGACGGTATGCGAGCTCCTCATTTTAGCGGCGACTCAATTGGCTAATACTGGGTTGGCGCGGGAGTGAGAATGGACGAAAGATCCTAGCTCGCATGAAAGATCCTAATATGTAGGGGCGTTGATGAGACTTCTTCAGCAAGCTAAAGTGAAGGAAGGGAAATTACTTTTGGGTGCGGCGTATTTGTGGGCATCCCTGGCGTACTTATAAGTACGTCGAGTAGGTTTTTGCGTCTAGTATATATAATGTGTGTATGCATGGTGAGGGGTTTCACGGGTCTTATGTGTGTGTAATCAAATGTGTGACATCTGTGTACTCATTGTAGCAATCAAGGAGCTGCTGAGTTAGTGTTATCTTATGGGAATTTGTCTTTTGATGGATGATTATGTGTAAGTTTTCTACTTCTACTAGTTTTGATCGTGTTTTCATTGTTTATTCACCTACAACTACAAACACCTAATTCATAGGTGTTTGTGTGCGAAATCGATCATTATCACTATTAATCAGTTGAATTGGGATCTATAGAAAGATTCTTGGGTCTGGGAGAACAATCACAGGCAAACTTTTTAGTAGAAGATGTTCGCATGGACCTGGTGTCGTCGGGCTCGGGTCAAGGGGAAGAATCGAAATTTGTTTGGAATTCTTGGGCCCCGCTCAAGTGCAATTATCTCTTGTAGGGGGCCAATTAGGAAAAGTCTCCTCCAAAGTTGGCATGGCCCGTCACGAGATCCAGATTTAGAACGAGGTTTGTGATAAACGTGGGTATAATGACGAGACCGTATGCCACATATTCGTGACATGTCTGTTTGCAAAATGCATATGGTGGAACGTCTTTGTGTGGATTAGAGTGCCTATATCAACTAACTTACAATCTCTAAAGGAAATTATCGAGGTTCCTTTGGATGTCCTAGGAGCTAAGAGATGGAAATGATTGTTTATACGGTAGCCAGGACGACAGTGTGATGGATTTGGCCTTCGAGAAACTTAAAGGTGTTTGAAGGAGAATTCTTGCCGGTTAGAAGGTCCGTGGAGATTGTTAAAGAAGATGCGTTTGTTTGGTTGAGCCATAGGTCCCCTACGTGGGAGTAGGGCTGGCAAATCGTGTCTTATCGGATTTAACAGGTCTCTGACGATGCGAATAACACAAGTATTAAACATGAATAATTGGTTTAACTACTTTATATCTCATGTCTATAACACAGTTGTATATTTTATGTACCAATGAGAAGAAAAGATGGATCATAGCCTCCTAATTATATTTATTTTTAAAAAAAGTAAAAAACCAAGTAGTGTACTTTTTCAGTAAACAGGTTTAATCGTGTCTTATACAGATATCTATTGTCAGCCCTACGTGAGAGAATAAGATAAAGTTTGATCTAGTAGAGCTTCTCTAGTTTCCTTTTATGTTTTTGTTTGTTATTGCATTTTGGTTATATTTTTTTCTAGTTTTTTGTTGGGTACGCGCACACTCCTTTTCTCTCTATCTCATTCTCTCTCTATATAGTGTTTCGAAGTTCATTATAAGTTGTTTATTCTAGTATTTATTTATTTAGCCGATGACCTTTTGGTGCATGGACAACGCGGATGATCTGGCTTTTGTTGATCAGTAAAAAATATTTATTTGTTTTAATTTCTACTAGTAAAATTGATCATTAAAAATATTTATTTGTTTTAATTTCTACTAGTAAAAATAAAATAATTATAAGTAAAGAAAACGAGCATCTATGACAAGTAGAAGTGTTAAACGAGTCGTGTTGCGTGTTCAACCCGAACCCAAAGATATTAAGCGAACCTGAACACGACCCAAACACGAAAATTATGTCATATATATATGAACCCGGACATGACCCGATTTTCACGGATTAACCCGAACACGACGCGTTCAACCCTATTTCCCCCCAAATTAGGGGGTGTTTGGCCTAGCTTTTTAGCTTTTTTTCTACAAAATAAGCTTAATTCGGTGTTTGGTTCAGCTTTTTAAGCTTATGCTTATTAGCTTATATAAGCTAATTTGAAGAATCTTATTTGAAAAACTTATTTGTGTAAGGGTAAATGATAGAAAATAAGCTATAAGTTAATCCAATCACTTAAAAAAAGCTTATCAAATTATAGAAAATAAGCTATAAACTACTTTAAAATCTATATCTATATATATAATAAAGTAAACCATTGGGGGACACATGTCACCCTATGGTTGATGCCAAATAATCAGCCATGTCATCATACACTTGGCACATCTCATAGTTAGTTGAGGATTGAACAAGGCTTCTCACATACGGTATACTCTCTCTCTCATTCTCTCATAACCCTAATTCAGTCTCTCTCTTCTCTCCTCTGGCGAACACGGCGACGAAAGATAAACCAATACTTTTGATCAACAATCAACGTATTTGAAGACTCTAACTCTACGGTACTCTATAATTTGACGATCTGATGATCGATTATAGATTTGATTTGAGGCTTTTTTTTACAGGAAATCAAATCCTAACCGGCTGCGAAACCCTAACCGGCGATTCGTATAGTCATCAACCCTAATATGCGATTCCTCTAAGCATGGAGTGGTTGTGTCTAGCGGCAGTGGTTGTGTCTAGCGGTGGCAGTGGTGGTCTAATGTTGATGGTGGAGGAGTCGCGGTGGCGGTGGTTTTGTGGTACTTGAATCTTCCTCTCAATCTTTCCCTACGCCTTCTAAGGTTTTACAGTTTTGATTCGATTTTTGAATTGGGTTTGAATTCGAACTGGATTATAAGTTTTATTGATTTTGATTTTTGTGTTCTGTATAGTTTCAACGGAATCCATCATATATTGTAATCATCTGTCGTGAATCAACACCAAAAGCAAGAATATATTAAACAATACATATTTTTCCGGAGTTGATTGGAACTCCGTTCGGCTCTCAAAACCCTAACTAGAACTACTGTTCTCCGCAATCAACATCGTCTTTGCAATCTCATGTGACTATTTCTGATCGGCGCTTCCTTTCCCGATTTACAGGTATGTTTTATGTTTTTCATCTATAGTGTTTGAATTTGTTTATCTTTGTTATATAACAGGCCTATTTTAGGATTTTGATATCATATATACTCCTTTTTATATGTATTGATTATTAGGATTTGATCTTTATGGTTTACGATTTTGAGGATTATATAGGTTTAGTGAGATTTTAATTCAATTCAAGACATTCGTATCCATTGATTCTTAGTTAAAGTGTAAAACTTAGCGTCCACAATTGAATGCCACCGCCATGAGACAACTGAGGAATGATATGCTGCCATTCGTTCTGGCATCAATCTTGATATGGTTCTTCACACAATGGAAGGTATTTTTTTGTTTGATTGTTTACGGTTTGTAATAACTACATTGAATTATTGATGGAGTCATGGAGACATGGACAGTATTATCATCCATTGATTAGTAATGCTTGAAATTTTCAGATAAGGCTCTAGAATTGGAAGACCTTGGAACGTGATGCGGATCAACCCATAGAAGAATCCGATGCAGGTTTAAGTTGCACGGTTTTCTTGAAGTTTCGTTTGGCGGTGGTTCACTGCCCCCAAGATTGTGATACGTACGACTCGAGTACCAGAGATTTTGTGTAACTGTGTAAGTCACTTCACTTTGTTTGATAACATTCTTTTGTGTTTTTTCCCAGTTTTCTTTTTTTGGTTGTATTATTATATCCGTGTTTAGTAGCTAATATGATCCTAAAGGTCCTTTGTTGTCAATTCATTGCAGCTCATTGTGAATTTTAATTCAACGAAGTACTCCATATCCTAATTTTCTTTTCCAATATCATAGCTGTAGTAAATCAGTTGTTTCTTGACATACATGCCGTATGAGTCCACTATGAGGCAATCTCAATATGGATGAGGCAGCTCAAGAGATTGGTAAGAAGTTAATGTATGGTTCACATGATCCTTTTAATCATTTTTCGTTTTATTCTATCAGATTTTTACTCCACATATGTTCATTGAATTGTAGTTTATCATGAACACATTTAAGTATCACTTGCACACTTTACCTCATTTTTATGCTTTTATTAGCAAGATGTATTTGCCTTTCTTTTCTGATTTAATTAGCCAGTAAATTAGATAAGATGATTGATATTGGGATATCCTGCTATTATAGTGAATGATAATCTTATTTGGTGGTTTAATACTTTCTAAGGGCACTGGAGCTTCTGCTGGGAACCAAACTTTATTCTATTGCGATTGACAAGCCGGTCATCGGGTTGTATCAGTTCAGGCGAATATCTATTTGTACAAGACTACGATTTGTTTACATCATGTAATTGTTTCTATTATTCTTTTACTAATAAGTTCATCGAAATAGGGTTTAAAAGTTTAGCATTTTTATGTGCTCAATGAATACAAACGCAATTATGAATTTGGATCATTTGGGTTTAAAATTTCAGCATGTTTATGTGCTAAAATGAGTATAAACGTAACCGTGAATTTTGGATCATTTGGGTTTAAAAATTCAGCATGTTTATTTGCAAAAATGAGTATAAACGCAGCTGGATATTTGGATCATTTGGGCTAATGATTCAGCACTTTTATGTGCTAAAATGAGTGTAAACACATTTGTGAATTTGGATAATATGGTTTTATAATCTGAACACTTTGTTTGTGCTAAAATGAGTATTAACGCAGCTATGAATTTGGATCTTTTGGGTTTTAAAATTCAACACATTTATGTGCTAACAGGAGTATAAACGCAGTGTGAATTTGCTATTAAACTAATAAAATTTGGCAACATAAAACGGTTGGATCGGGTTGGGTCAATGTCAAATAAGAGTTTAAATGGAGAAGAATGGGTTGAGAATGCAGATGTAGGGATGAACGTGGTACCGGTACCGTACCGAAAATACCGGTACGGAAAATCATCAAAACTGGGTACTAAGATGAGAATGTTGCTCTTATAGTACGGGAGAATATGTGAGGTCAGGGCTGGCTATATTGGAAAGTTGGTGTTGTAAGGCAACCTAGGAGGTAACCTTTTTTGTTATCCGTGGTGCATATGCCCGTTTATTTTTTATTTTAGAGGTGGCAGTTTTGACGAATACAATAAAAAGGAAATTGGGCAAAAGCCAGCCAATGTGTATTCTTAATGCATACATGATGCAATCTCATGTATTCTTCTTCGAAATATTAGATTAGTATTGTGTGAATTTAGTTTTTGTCCTCATCTTATTACTAATATAGGATCTATATCTTGGTGTTAGGTTACCCATCAAAAACCAAAGCTTAAGCTGTGTTTTTTGTTACATTTGATTTTTTTTTACATTACAACAATTGAACTGTGTTTTGGAATCAAATTTCTTCAAGTAATATGTGTAAATTTTATGTTCTTTGTTAGTTGTTAAGATACGGCTAAATAAAGGATGAAACATATTGAAAATTCATTGGAACTTGAAACAAGTCTGTTGGATTTAATTGATTTAGTATGATTCTTTTGTGGAAACATGTAATTTCATATGATCTCAGACTTGAGTGTTTTAAAATGGGCTATATTACGTATTCTCTAAAGTGTTTAAATCGACGGTGGATGTGATGGTCGAATTTAGTGGTGGTGAATATAACGACAACGGTGACAATTTTAATGAGTTTAATTGTGATGAATCCTCTCCGTCTCCCTCGATCCGGCTTTGATTTCGTTTATGGTGTCGGGTAACCAACCAACCATCTTATTCTTTTTCTCATTTCTTAATCTTTTTTTATTATTAAGAATTGAAATACTTATCGTCGTGGTCCTGCAATTTGTAGTTTTGGTGGCGGGCAATGGATTTCGACACTGAGGAAAAAGTTCTACAATCTGAACCATGCTACCTCACGATACACAGTCCAGGTAAGCAGGACTTTCTTGATGCTTAAACAACAAAAAGTTGTAGTTTTTTCGCGTTCATTATATTAGAAAAAAATATATTAGTCACATGTTGCTTTCCTTTGTAGTTATCACTAGGTTAGAACCCCGTGTATTACACGTATTGAATAAATGTAATTTTATATATATTAAAGAATTAAAAGTTATATCTTTATGAGCCCCGTATATTGTACGAGTTAAATAAATGTAATTTTATCTATCAAATAATAAAAAATATATTAAAAACCATATGTATTACACAGATTAAATAAATGTAATTTTGTATACTGAATACTAAAAACGTCAAATCTTTAAAAAACCCGTGTATAATCGGGTTGAATAAATCTACCAAATAATAAAAATATTACATCCTTATAAAATAAAAACCCCGTATGTTACACGTGTTAAATAGATCTAAAAAAGAGTTATATTTTTAAAAACAATGTGTATTACACATATTAAATAATTGTATTTTTGTATATTTAATACTAAAAACGTCGTATCTTTAAAAAACTCGTGTATAGTCGGGTTGAAAAATCTACCAAATAATAATAAAAAAATTCTCCGTAAAAACCCCGTGTATTACATGTGTTGAATAAATCTAATTTACATAGCAAATGATAAACAGTTATATCTTTAAAAACTTCGTGTATTACACGTGTTATATAAATGTAATTTTTTATAGTATATAATAAAAAAAGTTACATTTTTAAAAACCCCGCGTTTTACACGAGTTGAATAAATATAATTTTGGTATACCAATTAATAAAAAAATTATATATTTAATAAATTAGGATAACATTTAATATTAATTTATTATTTATATATTTAATATATGATAAGTAGGAAAGAGAGGTATTTGTTTTAAAAATATATTAAATTAACAATTTAGATTTTAGGATAATATTTTATTAAAGTATGATAAGATTTAATATTAATTTATTATTTATTTATTTAGTTAATATAAGATAAATATAAATTTGAGGATACGTTCTATGAATAACACGTGTCTAAAACTTGGTTTCTTTTATTATAGTAGATAGATTAGTGCACACCTATAAATATGTGATCTACATGATTAGTGGGCTAGAATGGTTTGGGTTTGGGCTGATGCCATTGTAAGAGTCCAAATAGAATGGGTTGTGTTTGTGCTGATTATTGATATTAACGTAAGAGGACAAAGCAAAATACCCTTCCAATATATGATAATTTGTTACACTATAATGTTAAGTTTAATTTAATTTAATTTAATTAAATTTGTTTTTCAAGAATTACATTAATTCAAAGATTTGGGGAGGTTCCACATAGTGGGCTATTGTGGGTGACACACTCTCTTGGTTGTGCTTTTGATGAGTCAAATTTTCACCTAAGGTATATATATTTTATGTTAAATTATGTTTTCATTATTTTAATTATAGGAGCACTTGGTTATAAATATATACAAGATACACGTTACATCCGTGTTGAACAAGTGACTGCATGAAGCTACTTCTTGCTGATAAGAGTTGAATTTAGAAATCATTGTATTATTTGTGTTGTTTACTGATACATTAAAAATTGCTCTAATTTGTTTCTTAAAAAGACATGTTTGGGTTTACACATATGTAAGTAAAGTTTTATATGAACTAATATGAATTAAAATATTGAAGTTTATATAAACTTGATGTCAATCAAAAGATGAAAACCATGACCTTTCGTTGATATATCAAAGGTTTGTTGGTATATAGCAGGTTTTTGGAGAGGGAAGTGATCACTCTGTTCGGTTTTGGGTTTGTACCGGTTAGTGTCGTGTATTGTCTGTTTAGGACCTGTTTCAACCCTTAGACGTGAAGCCTAAGTTTGGAAAGGCCTAGAACAAAAGTGATGATCTACATGCGCTTCAATGCCAGTATATATTATATGTTTGTGTTAAGCCACCCGCGAAACTCGCGGGATCTTAGACTAGACAAAGATGGGAATGTAACGAGTAAAACAACAAATGTAGTCTACAAGGAAGTTTTTTCCGGCATTTGAATAGTTTTCTGTTTTTTTCTTCCAATGTATGCGTTTATACAAAATATTATATTTCAAAGTAAATAATATGGTTTTGGATGAAGCCGCGCATCACGCGGGCATTAACCTAGTATAAGCATAAGCCGAAAAATAAAAGCGACGAACACCCCCTTAACATGTTAGATTAAACCCAAACTCACAAAATTCATGTTAAATTTGTCATTTGGGTCGTATTTTCCGGTTCGTGTAAGAAATTCACAAATGACGAAGAGCTTCACACTCATCCAAACAGTGGCAACCGCCGGACTCTTCTCTGCCGTTTCATTCTGGTATATTACAAACCCTAATTCAACTAACATCTTCCTTCACTCAATTTTTTTTTTATAAATTAATCGTCTACCTTTCAGGTATGGATTCATGTTCGGCAGAGAAACTTCACGGAAGGAATTAGGTGACCTAATCGCAGATCTTCGCCGCAGTAATCCTGATCAATCGTCTACAACTCCTCCACACTCCTGATTCGGTAAAGTTTTTTCGATATTAATCCGTTTATATAATCTATTAATTGTTATATAGTTTCATCATGTATTGGATCTTATTAGTTACTGAATGTTGAAATTGTGTGATGGTCTAGGCTATATTACAAATTGAATGTTAATATGTTAGTTGTAAGTTTTAGTTTGTGTGTAGGTTTTTAGCAAAACTGAACTTGAAGATTAGTTACTAACTCACTACAATTAGGTTAATGCTGGTGAGTTGTTTGAGAATTATTAGCTTTTTAGAACTGAAACTGGTTAACAACAATCATAGGATGATTGGAGCATTTGGCTCTTATACTGACGAATATTGTCTGTTTTGCACACGAGGAGCTCACGGCTTTGTTTTTAGTTGTCTGAGTGGAATTGTGGATACATTTGAGAAGGTCACTTATACTGTTAACTGTTGAGTTCTCTCGTCCACAACCAGTGCATCGAATATGTGTCGATGATATTCGAGACGGGGCATACCTTATGGCCCAATATATCTTATGTGGAGAGACAGGACGATGTGAGATTCGCGTTAGGTGTCACTTAGGGGTGTTAACGAGCCGGGCCGAGCCGCGCCCGACAAAGCTCGAGCTTGGGTCGTTATGTTTTTATGAAGCTCGGCTTGGTTCGAGCCTACTTATTTGAGCTCGAGCTCGGCTATTTTGAAAACAATCTCAAACGAGCTAAAATCTCGGCTCGAGCTCGTTACGATATCGCTTAAACGAACCAAAGCTCGGCTCACCAATGTTACTAGTTTAAATCATATGGGCCTAAGTTGAAACCGACTCGGGCTTTTTAAGATTGGGTTAAAATCATTATTATCATTATCATTATAATATATATAAAAAAACCAAAATTTTGTTTGGGCTCGGTTAAACGAGCTTTGTATTTCAGACTCGAGCTTGGGCTCGATAACTAAACGAGCTTTGTATTTCAGGCTCGAGCTCGGGCTCGATAAATAAACAAGCTGTAATTCAGGCTCGAGCTCGGGCTTGTTAAGGCTCGGCTCGTTCGAGTTTTTAACCGAGCCGATCCCGAGTAGCTCTCGAGCTTCTGGGCTTGTTTACACCCCTAATGGCACAGTATTGGTTCTTATACCCCTAAAATCATGTAATATTAAAAAAAAAACATTCACACTTATTGTCAGTTTAGGGATGAGATATTTGGGACTTTTCTTTTCATTTCTTAAGAAAGAGGAGTGACACGGAATATATACCGGTATGTTATCAACTTATCGTGTATACTTGAGATATGAAACTGTGTACAACATTTGTCTTTTTGGACTCAGTTGAAGAAACCTCACCCGATCTTGACTTGTTTAACTGCTGGATTTTTTCAACGGCTTCCAGATTGTAAATCGACAATGATTTTGGCTTGTGACATTTTTATATGCTGAATTACACGCAGGCGTGCTTTGAGATGCGGATTGTAGCTTCAAGTAGGTTGCTTTGAGAATCTAATTAGTTACAAAAATCATGGCTGGGTTCTACCACCAACGGAATTAGCTTGTATTTGAGGGAATTTTTATTTACATATTTCTTTTGTTTATTTTAGATTAGCCCAGTTGATTCTGATTTCTGCTGGCTCCATAGTTGTATCAGTATGTTATATTCAAAGGCGATTTGAAACCTAAAGTGTTAATGAAATTGGAAGTAATTTTTGTAAAATCTTAGTGTTGTTCTACATGTGGTTGTTCACTGTGTTAAAAAAAAACTAAAATTTAAACCCCGCTTATTCTCAAATCTCTCTCCCCCTCCTTAGTGTCTCACTGCACTTTTAGCCACTCGCCACCACCGATCACTGCAGCTAGCCTCCTCACTCTCACTAGAAAACTAACATCTCATAATCCTCTCTCCAAAGTACACTTGCCTCTTTCAACAACTCTGGTCTCCTTTTCACCACAACACCATGATGCCCACAACCGCTACATGTTTTCTGTTTATCAGCCATCGTTGGTGTTCCAAATACACATCACACGAGTTTCAATTGAACTTCTACTAAGCAAACCTGCGAACATACCCTTCTCGAGCCTACAACTATAGCTCACACCTACCAAGCCTAACATTAGTGCTACATCAAGCAAAACACGATTTCATCTCTCGTTTCTTTGTGGCCACATCTCTTCACATGCAACGAATGGATGAAATTAGATTATGAGCGGAGATCTTCCTTCGCACTTGCTATTTACCACAAACTTTGTGGTCTGTCTAATCGAATGAAGAAACTAGAAGCCGGATCACAAAAGAAGGAGAAATAATACAAGTAAGAAAGACAAAATAGTCATTTAAGAGTATATAAGAGCCTTTAGCAAACAATTCACTATGAGTTAAAACATAAAGTGAAAGGGAGGCAATATCTATAAACAGTACGGTTTTGCTGTTAAAAAAATAAATAAAAAAGTATCTATAAAAATACGAATGTAGAACTGTATATGTAATTTTAATCAAAGAACAAAATAGAGTTATGCTATTTACTCCACTAACAATAATAAATTGTTATAAAAATATTAAAATTAAAAAATTAAAGAAATAAAGGGTAAAGAGTAATTTGATCATTTTTCTGGTACAAGACCTTCAACTTATACAAGGACTAAATTCGTGAATAGCTTAGACAACAACATCAAGAATTTGGCCAATTAACTTTGACGATTAACGTACTAAATAGTCTAATTTTTCTTGAGACCCTGTTCTCATAATGTATCTTTTTACTTATTAAAAAAGTCGATGGCCTCTTGGCCTGTTGGCATATGGTGTTTGTCCCCACCAAAGTGATACGGATTCAAGTTCCACAAATCAGGCAATAAGTAGATTTTCAGAGTAGATTTTAGGGGATGTGTGTGTTCGCCAGCCATCAAATAAAACACGTTAGTAGGCTCACTTCAAGAGATGTACCACAATACCAATTTATATATATCTTTTCTGGCATTACTAAAACGGGAAATAGAATATAAAAAATGTAACAACAGTAAGTAAAAAACTTGTGATCATAAATTTGTAAATTACAATGCCAGCAATGTTTCCTTGGTTATATCAAAATTAACAGTAGTTCAAACAATGCTATTGAAGTAATCGCTTGTTACAATGTACGAAAAAGAAATTTGTTTGGCATATTCCCATAATCCAAAAAAACAAAGATAAAATATTATGAACTTATACAATGAAGTTCTATCCACTCTATATATATAGATTCTTCAAACATCTCATCATATCATATGTGCTCAAACTCTCCAATAAACATGGAGATGAAGAGAGCTAATCTTTTACCTGTGGTTTTGTTGTTGTTGCTTCTTACTTTCACCACCATCTTTACCATCGCTTCAGCGAATTCTGACCAAGCAGAAACCTACATTGTCCATTTAAACGCTCCTAATGGCGTAACGTTTGATAAACCCGAAGACCGTAGAGGTTGGTACAACTCCTTTCTGAAAGCGAGCACTGCCGACGACTCAGATGTGAAACCAAGCTTGATCCATACATATCACAATGTGTTCACTGGGTTTGCAGCCAAACTGACTGCAGACCAAGTAAAGGCAATGGAGAATATGGATGGGTTTGTGTCTGCAAGACGCGACATGGCGTACAAGCTGCATACGACACATACTCCAAATTTCTTGGGGTTGCATCGGAATCTAGGATTATGGAGTGGATCAAACTACGGAAAGGGAATCATAATCGGGGTTTTAGACACTGGAATTACACCCGGACATCCTTCTTTTGATGACAAAGATGTCCCTCCTCCTCCTGCAAAATGGAAAGGCAAATGTGACACAGCAGGGTGTAACAATAAGCTGATCGGAGCAAGAGATTTTACTAACAGTAGTGGTACCGGTTCACCGGTTGATGAAGAGGGACACGGGACCCACACTTCTAGTACTGCTGCTGGGAACTTTGTCGATGGTGCCAATGTGTTTGGACAAGCAAATGGCACTGCAGCTGGAATGGCGCCGCTTGCTCACGTGGCCATGTATAAAGTTTGTGGTGATATCGGTTGTTTCGGTAGTGCCATCTTAGCGGGTATGGATGCAGCCATTGAAGATGGAGTGGACGTGCTTTCACTCTCACTCGGTGGAGATTCGGTTCCATTTTATGAGGATGGTATTGCGGTTGGTGCGTTTAGTGCTATTCAGAAAGGAATCTTCGTAAGTTGTTCAGCTGGGAATTCTGGTCCAGTGAACTCATCATTGTCAAATGAGGCACCATGGATTCTCACTGTAGGTGCTAGCACCGTCGATAGACGCATAAGAGCAACCGTTAATCTCGGAAACAAGGACTTGCTTGATGGCGAATCTTTGTTCCAACCAAAAGATTTTCCTCAAGACTATATGCCACTCGTGTATCCTGGTTTGAACGGCGGTCAAGATGCAGCATGGTGCGCTCCTGGATCATTAAAAAACATTGATGTTAAAGGGAAAGTAGTGTTGTGTGACAGAGGTGGTGACATAGCAAGAATTGCCAAAGGGCAGACCGTAAAAGATGCTGGAGGGGCTGCGATGATTCTTGCAAACGGAGAGGCAGACGGGGATACTACAGAAGCCGATGCTCATGTTCTTCCTGCATCACATGTTGCTTATGATCTTGGCGTTACAATCAAAACATACATCAATTCAACCTCATCCCCGGTTGCCACCATCATATTCCGGGGAACTGTTATTGGTGATGATTCAGCTCCTGCAGTGGCTTCTTTCTCGTCTCGGGGACCGAGCTTGGCAAGCCCAGGAATCGTTAAACCTGACATCATCGGTCCGGGAGTCAGCATTCTTGCAGCTTGGCCCGTATCTGTTGAAAACTCGACACAAACAAAAGCAACATTTAACATGATATCTGGCACTTCAATGTCATGCCCACATCTTTCAGGTATATCAGCACTGTTAAAAAGTGCACATCCTGATTGGTCTCCAGCAGCCATCAAGTCTGCAATCATGACCACAGCAGATAAGCTAAACCTAGGTGGCCAACGCATCGAGGACGAGAGAGATCTCCCTGCAAACATATTTGCAATCGGTGCTGGACACGTCAACCCATTGAAAGCTAGTGATCCAGGACTGATTTTCGACATCCAACCCGATGACTACATACCTTATTTGTGCGGTCTCGGATATACCAGCAAACAAGTTGGAGTCATTGTGCAGAAACAGGTCACGTGCACAGAAGTTATACCAGAAGCACAACTGAACTATCCTTCATTTGCGGTTACTTTAGGACCTGGTGAAATAAAAAATTTCACAAGGACAGTGACTAATGTTGGTGAAGCAAATTCAACTTACATCATAACAAGTGCTGCTTTACCAGTTGGTCTAGCTTTAGAAATTGGTCATGCAGAGCTCCAGTTCAGCGAAGTGAACCAAAAGTTGACGTATCAGGTGATGTTCATACGCGACAAAGAACAGACACCGGAAGCTCCATACGGGGAAGGATTTATGCTTTGGACTTTTGATAAACACACGGTGAGAACCCCGTTCTCTGTCAAGTTCGTGTGAGGGGAACAACCAAAGTCTTGATCCCACATTTTTCTAGTTGTTTGAGTCATGTTCTCTATCTTGCTTGTTTTCCCTTTGTTTTCCATCATTTATAACGCTTGTTTTACTTCATAAATAGTCGAGTTTAAGTATTGAACTCGTTAATGAAACAAATTAAGTTGTTTGGTATACGGTTAACTCATTTAACCTAGACCCTAATCCACCTTACACAAGGACTGCATCTGGATTCTTGTGAGTGTTGAGACTTTGATCATCTTGTATGGAGCAAGAGCAACTTGGGTTTTTCCTATAAGCTAATTCCATTCTTGCAAATCCGCGCTATAGTTGCTCCAGCAAGAATCGTATGGTAAGCCGCTATGTTTGCCCGATCAAAACATCCAATTACGTACTATGATCACATACAAACAACAGATCCATATGTAAAATGAAGAAAATGCTTTTTATAACCATCTTTTGATGGTTGGTGACTTGGAGGTCAAGTAACTAACTTTATACGGTTAGTTGTTAGTAGTTAATAGTTCCCATAGCTATCTTTATGTGTTTGGTGATTAAGAAACCAAGTTCTGGTTAGTTTAGTAGTTGAACAATAATGATTTATGACACTTGGTTGTTACACATCTCCATCTTCATCAAAGCAAGGGCTACCATTTGGGTGCGGCCAAGGGCCATTGTTACGCAGTTAAGAGTTAGTTAGAAGTTGCGGGTTACTTTTGCAAAGTGTCAAACTTGAGGGATTCCATTGTAACTAGCTAACGAACTGTAACAACTATGTTGTAATTGAATATAAGCTCATCGTTTTGGTTGCCTAAACTTCTCTCTCGGATTTACCAATGTGATCATTTCTTCTTTGTTGATGATACCCTGAAAATTGCAAGGTACGTTATGCAACGGTTCATTTTGAAGGAAACACGGTTAAATGGCACCTATCGTTCTTGAGGTAAAAATCGGTTCCTATTTCAGAGGTATATTGTGAAGATTATTTCAGAAGCTATGTTTCAAGATTCTCTACGATTTTGTTCGAAGATGCAATGGGAGCCTTGACTTCAATCACACAAACATATTTGTTAGAAGACTTTTGTTCATTTTGGGATTCTTATTGTCTAAAAGTTACATTTCTGAACCCGATGCGGTAAGGCTAATTCCCGAATCTTATCAAGCCTATGGTGGGATCAACATAATAGGGGAGAGTTATAACCCAATTGTGTTTCCTGCTATTATCTAATAGGAGGAATTAGTCTTATAGTATGAATAGGAGAGCCCAGCATATGGCTATAAATTGTATGATCTCTGCTGAGCATGTAGTGAGATTGAGAGTCAAAGTTTTGAGTACTTTTTTTCTTTGATCAATAAATTGGAGAGCCTATTCCAGTTTAATTTGTGTTTCGTTTTTCCTATTTTAATCGTACCTATTGGGACCTCGAATTGGTATCAGAGCTAGTTCATCAAGTTCATCGGTTCTCGGTGTTTATCTCAGTTGTGAGGGCTGTGAGCAGAAGCCAGGAAGATCGCAACAAGTTGGGTTGTCACCAGGGAACGCAAAATCAGTTTTGGGTGTTTGATTTCAAGTCGGAGGTCAGGCATCCCTGATTCGAAGGATTGGATCAATCGCTAAAACTCTTACGTATAATATAAAACTCAAAATATATAAATGTATTTTCCGTAGAAAAAAATAATAGAAACGATATGAATTGCAGAAGAGAAAATATGGGGAAGATGTATATTATTCAATATCAAAGCATGCCTTAAATAGGCTACAAAAGTACTGACTCAACCTACTAATACCTATTCAACAGGAACCCTCCTAACGAACCGGTACTTTTACTTACCCAACGTTCACCTCACCAACTTGGTAAAAACTCCATTAACCCACTACCAACTAAATTATTTAAAAACAAAAACCAACAAATTCAAACTTACGTACTACTACTACATGGACTAATATGTCACATGCAAGACTTAACTTGGGCTATGGCTCATTATTTGACCCATTAAAACAAAAACACTTCTGACCCAATTGAAGCCCATCAAGATTATCCAACAAGCAGGTCGTTGTTAAAGAGCCAAACACTACAAATCTATAGTGTCCAATGTTAACATCGACGAACTATAACATTTGGGAAATAAAGATCAAGACAGTTTTTAAGGTACACGGGATACTGCAAGCTCTGGAACCTGGATTAGAACAGGTTGAAGCCAAGAAAGACTTCAGGCAATTCCAGAGGAACTCGTGTTTCAAGTTGCTCTATACAAAACAACTAAAGAGATCTAGGAAGCTTTGAAGACACGTTACATTGGAGTAGATCGAGTACGTTAGGCACACATTGAGCAGTTGGAAGTGGAATTTGAATCTTTAAGAATGAAAGAGGGTAGATTCGGTTGATCAGTTTGCTTCAAGGATTAGCTAGGAAAGCTGCAAGTCTTGGAGTCACCTTTGAAGATAAGAAACTTACCGAACATCGATTGAACAGTTTGTTAACTTAAAGATAATGTCATTCCAGGAAGCGGTAGGGAGGCTCAAGACTTTTGAAGATAGAATCACGACAACTGAATCCTCTTCCTTTGCTGAAAATTAGTCTAAACTTCTTTTCAATCAATATGATGTTGCACCTAAAATTAATGAGCAGACTAGGGCCGAGGAAATAGTGGGACTCCAAACCGTGGGCAATCTAGGGGCCGGGGCAGAGGACGTGGGTCCGGGACCAAGGTGGTATAGAAGGTTCACATAACAAGGGTGATGGTGGAAAGAAGGGAAAGAAAGATCATTCACAAGTTCAATGTTTCCGATGTGAAAAGCTTGGTCACTTTGCCTTAACTTGCCTGAAAAGGAGTCATCAGATGCAGGATGAAGCAAACCTAGTTGAGACTAAAGGGCTAGATCCAACTTTGTTCATGGTTATGTGCACAGAGGAGATGACTTTTTTGAATGAAGAAAAAGTAATACCTATGAATTATGAATCCGAGTCAGTGGAGGAGAATACTTGGTATCTCGACAATGGAGCGTTGAACCACATGACTTGTAACAATTTTTTTCTGAACTTAATGTGAATGTGATAGGAAAAGTGAGATTTGGTGACGATTCACGAGTAAACATAGAAGGGAAAGGATCAATTTTGTTCACAGCCAAGAATGGTGAACATCGACTCTTAAGCGATGTTTATTACATTCCAAGCTTAAGGAGTAATACCATAGGTCATGGTCAGATTACCGAGACGGGTAGCAAAGTAGTCATGGAGGGCCAAATCCACCATTTTCACTTGCTCATTCTCTCATCTTTTCTCCACAACACATTTCTCTTCTACCCATTATCTCTAATCATTGTAATCATTAAGAAAAACACAAGAATCATTAGTGTAATCAAGCTTTTGATGATTAATATAATGTTTTAAGGTTTGATGAAACCTAGTTCCATGGCCATCCTTGGATAAATTTCATGAGGGTGTTTTAGGGAAACTTACCCCCTAGATGGGGAGTTAACTAAAGCAAACCATAGGTGAATAAGGTGTGTTTATGTGTGTGTTAATGACTTCAGGTAATTAGTAGTTTATTGAAAGTGAGTGAAATATCAGTGTTGCCATTAACTTGGGTTATTAGTCTTTCGGCTTAACTCTTAAAAGCTACCAAAAATCTTGCGTCGCGATTAACTTGGGTCCTTTATGTTTTCTATGTTTCAAAACATGTTGATGCTTCAAAAGGAGGTTAAAGATTTTAGGAATGGGACTTCGGGTTGCTAAGCTCTTGCCGATGCACGGCGATAGGATCAAAGCACAAAGGACATGGTTTATAAGATTAGCAACCTTAGGGGAATTGACAACTCAACGACGGAACTATAGTCACAAGTATTTTAAACCCCTTAAACTATTTAATTAACTAGTACTAAATCATAGTGGTATATAAAGTTTCCTTTCTGATTGGGCAGTACCATCATGGTTTGATCCGACCTTGAGTGGCGTTTCCCTGCTGATTCAAAGAAATATGATCGAGTGTGCTAGGGTCCCTAACAAACAACTATACAATTTTATGCATTAAGACACACAGTTCCTCGTTTGGCAATCGAGCCCTTGTTACCCTGTGCTAATGTTTAGTTAATGAAGCATCAAGAAATAACTATATCCTACACCACCGTTTTCTAATCATTCATTACTATCTTTTTATTTATCTCTTCATTTCTATTTTGAGCCATTTTTAACCCTATACTTTTGGTTTGACTAGAGACTAACGAAGACTCAGTACTAAAACTCACTGCATCCTTGGACAACCTCAGTATCTTACCATCACTATATTACGCCAATGATGGATGCACTTGCCCAACGTGAAGTGTAGTGTGATAGTATTTTATTGTGTCTTTATAAATATTAATGTTGGTGCACTTGTGTCTGTACTTTGTCTGTATTTTGTCATGATACAAAACAATGTCTTGTGTTAGTCTAAGTTACGTCTTAGGTTGGTTAATTATGTGTGTTCGATGTAAGTTTGACCAAGTCAACCATCCTCCTGGTTTGACTTGGCCAAACAGTTAGCACATATTTTGTAAGCTGTTTGTGTCGAAGGTTGAGTCATCGAAGGATTGTTTATATCCTTCGATGAGCTCGAAGGATAAACCTTCGATGGATATAGATGGAGCTCGAAGGATATCATCCTTCGAGGTATATGTGGATCCTTCGATAGGTTTCAGATCGACAGATGATCTTTCGATCAGTCTATCTGATCCTTCGACCAGACGAGCTGTGATGGATATATATATCCATGTAATGTGTTCACTTCATAAGTTTTGAGAAAAGTGTGAGAAGTGAGTGAACCAAGTCTTGTAGAGAGCGTATTTTCAGTTTGGTCAAGGGCTGTAACCGTGTCCACTGAAATACAAGAGAAAACTTTGATATCTCGTGTGTCTCCCTTCTCTTTGTAGCTTGTGCTCTCATATATACTACCGGTTTGCATTCTAGCTTGGATTCCGCACTTGCTAGTGTGTTAAGCATAACAAGGATTAGGTTTGACCTCATCCTCCGAGGGACCTACAAGTGGTATCAGAGCCGTGGCTCTTTTCCTTGTTAAAAACCGAGTTTATACAAGACTTTGGAGTGTTTGGACAAAAACTCACATGGTTTAGCACCCGTTTTTAGTGTTTTTCTCGCTTTTCTTGTCGTAAAAACGTGTTCTAAACTAACCGGGTGTGTTAAAGGACGGGTTGGGTAACTTAAAAACTTGTTTTTAAGAAGTTTGGTAATTTCCGGCCAAATTCGGGCTTACTCCGGTGACCGGTTTTCTGGATAAGAACTGTCTTTTTGTGTAATATTTTATTGTTCAAATCTTGGGTTGGCAGAAAGTATGGTCTGAGCATACCTTCTGCCGAAAGCTTTCTACCAACCCATCACCTTTTCCCCAACCTGTCACTTTCGTCAACTGTGTCAGTACAGATCGAAAGATATCCTTCGAAGTCGAAAGATCATCTTTCGATCAAAGGAAGTTCGATAGATAAGCATCCTTCGAACATCCTTCGAAGTCTGTGTCTTATCCTTCGATCCAAGGAATCTTTTCGCAGGATACATCTTTCGTTCTACAGTTCTTGTTCGAAAGATAAGGATCTTTCGGTTGGAGAATCCTTCAAAATCATTGTTCGAAATTCAACAGTGATCTTTCGAACACTGTTGATCCTTCGAACAAGTATTGATCCTTCGATCCTAGTCTGCTTAAATTTAACAAGTTTGTGTTTTTCTCGTCTTTCGATCAGGGATCCTTCGGCTGGTTGGTTGTTAACAAGGAGAACCCGAGAGAACTAGTGTAACAATTTTTCTTGATCAAAAATGAATTCGATGTGGGGGACTCCGATAAATACAGAAATGTATTATGGTACTCCGGCTCCGGATTCGGGAAAGTATACAAATACCAGTTTATCTCCTTCGTGGGCCGAATCTCCCGCACCGAAACGATCTATCAGAGCAACTGATATGTTCGGAAATCCATTACCTGTTCGATCTACCGGACCAACAGATCTGTACGGAAATCCGCTTCAACCATTTCCTCAACCAGTGCCTCAACAGCAAACCCAAAGGCCTCCTGTGACAACAGATTTATATGGCAATCCGATACAAGTTCCAGTAAAGCCAGCTCCAACAACAGACTTGTATGGAAATCCTCTACAACCAGCTCCACAACAGCAAGTCTATCGGCCATCTACTGTAACCGCTTGTTTTGCTGAGGTTGTCAAGGTTTTAAATCACGCCAGTGGTGGAGAATCTTCCACCAATGGTGATGAATCTTCGGAGGATGAAGACTCTTCTGGTTACAGTAGAAGCTCAGATGAAGAATCCTCAACTTCAGGCGATGATCATTTGGATGACACGTCAAGTGTGTCAGTTGATGCAGATGTTGATGGGCTATTGGGAGAAGCTGCAGCAGAAAATCATAGAATATCTATATTGGTGGATCAAGCTGCTTATTCTTCTTCTTCTTCTTCTTCTTCTCTTCATTCAGCCTTTATGGCTAATGTCGACAGTTCATCAAGTCAGGTATGTGTCGATGAACCCACTGCTGTTATTTGTGATAATTGTGATAGATTGAGTGTTAAATGTGGTGATTTAGAGGCAAACATGTCTGAGTTGCAAGGCAAACATGATGCTTTACAAGCTAGTTTGTTTGACTTGCAAGACAAACATGTTTCGTTGAATGATAAGTGGTGTAAATTGCAAAGCAAACACGAGGCTTTGCAAGAGAAATATGATGTGACATTCATCCACAATCAGAAATTAACCGTGGATCTTTCGAAGTGCACTGAAGCCAACATGTTTTATGAAAACCATGAAAAGGAATTTAAATCGATGATTGAAAAATTAAAGAAAGATAAAACCGAGCTGACAAAAATGGTTTCCAGAAAACAAACTGACATAAATTTGTATATCACTAGTCTTGAGATAATGCAAAAAGAGATGGCTTGTGTTAAAACTGAAAGCGAGGCGATCCGACTCAAGTTAGACAGCTATTTAAGCTCTAGCTATGTATTGGATCACATCATTGATGTTCAGAAAGAGAAACGGGATGTCACATGCATAGGCTACAAGAAATGTCCACCACCTGTGAGACACAATTATGATGCCATGCCTGATGAGGAGGAAAGAACTTTCTTTGAACCATCTGTTCCTCTAGATATTAAGGAATTTGCAACAGGACTCGGATACAAGAAGGAAGTATCATCAGATTCAGATGTGTCAGCAGATACATTTGTAACTGCTGAACAAAATCAGGATCCTCCAGTTGTGATTGAGGATGCTGATTCTTCTGATGATGAATCTGATGATACTGATTCAGCAAAGTCTGATGCGGAAATCAAAGAAGAGGACATACCTCTTGAGAATCATATTCTATGTGATCCTCCTGCCAAACCCGCTAAGACTGTTGCAATCAAGTCCTCGTCTGCAAAAGAGTCGGAGAGTGTGGATTTGCTGTACACTCTTGTTGGTGATGATAAAATTTATTCCGACAAAGATTTTCCGATTAAGAATGTAAATCAATCTTTAATCAGTAAAGTTTTTGAAAATTCAACAAGTAAGTTTTTGGGAAAGACAGGATCACACGTTGTGGTAACACAGTGCCCTCCTATCCCAAAAGCTGAAGTTCGAAAACAATATGGGAATCAGAAATTACCAACAGTGAAAAAGCATCAAAATCGCACCAAACCAAAAGGTAAATCACAGACTCAAGGTCAAAAGAAACAGACCAAGAAAAGGGACAAGAAGGTGAACTTTGTGAAATCAAGGGGAACGGATAAAATTGACACATTCGAAAACAAATCTAACTTAGATTTTGTTAAACAAGTTAAAATTTTGAAAAGAAACAGTCAAAACAATTACACACAACACACAAACGGTTGTGATGTAGGACCAAGTACCTCAAGATCACGAAGTTCATCATCAAGCTCCTACAGTTATGATACTCCGAGGTTTGTTGAGCGGATATCATGTTTTGAATGCGGTGAGTACGGGCACATTGTCAGAAATTGTCCATATCTCACGAAAGGAAAGGCAAAAGTTGATGCCCCCCATGGTAACAATTACCATAAAAGATTTGTTTCACCAAAACAGGACCCTCGTCTTGTTAAACAACAAGAAGTGAAACAGAGAAAGAAACAACGGAAAAATGTTGAAAAGGTTTTAAAACCGGAGGTTATCCAAACAAAATCTGTTGAATCAAATGTTAAACTTGAAAACCAAAAACAGATTTGGAAACCAAAATTGGAAATTGTTTCAGGGGGAGCTACATCAATTCCGAATCATCGGAAAATGGATGTCACAATCCTCGATGATGACGGACGACCCAAGTCTGTGAAGGCTTGGGTCCCCCTCTCCAACTAATCTCTGAATGAGTGTGCAGGATGTTCCAGGAGGAACTATTGATAGTCTTAGGATTGTTGATGGTGGAGCGTCCATGCACAAGATTGGCGACATAAGGCTCCAAAATATTGTTACATCTAGGAGAATGTTGTTGCCTTTGATGGAGAGAAATGAGAAAAGAAAAGGGAAAGAAGACAAAAATGTCTGATGTAAGAATGATGATGAAAGAATTTGACCACTTCGAAAAATGGAGATATGTGCCAAAATGTGGTTGTTATGGTTTTTGATCGGGTCAACATGAAAGATTCAAATGAAAAGTACGCGCCTGCAGCACGTCTGAAGCCTTTTTTTTTTAAGGTTCATGGATTTTTCTTCCACGAGAAGTTCAAAGTCCACAAGATGATCGTGCAGTGTACATTTCTCCACGGTGTGTTTGAAGAAAATGTGTTTGTTGAACAAACCAACCGGGTGTGCGGATGCCTTGGCGTGGATTGAACAACCGCACACTACTTCTCAAAGAGAAAGACAAAGGCCTTCGCTGGTGCAATGTGTAAGACCAGCCGGACCCGGAGGTTTTTGATCTTGTTGCTGTGAAGAGATTTCTCAGTAGCTACAAAAATCGACTTTGAAGTCCACACCGGGTGGATATCTAGTTTGGGAGAGCGCTCAGATTCCTTGCAATGCAAGAAGCAGTTGCAGGATACGGTCTTAAATTTCTAATCTCTCCTATACTTGTCGATATTTAAGCTGCTTTATGAATTATTATCATCTCGTACAGCACTCCTTGACCTGACACATTGATCTCGAATATCATTTCACACGTGATTGTTTCAATATGAAACTCATCGATGTTGTCATGGTCCACACCGATGACCAACGTGCCGACCTTTTTACCAAAGCATTTGACAAATCAAGATTTGACTATTTTTTATTGGTAAACGGCATTAAGGTCAAGCAAGAGTAAAACCAACATCGGAAAATCATTTTTGTAAATATCTTTGTGTTTTTAAATTTATCTTAGTTTGTTGATTTTAGGGGGAGTAAATCCAAAATCTGAAAATCCAAAAACATCGAAAAATTTCAAAAACACAAAAACAATAGAAAAGCAAAAATGAGTTTCCTGGCGAGCAAAAGAGAAAATGATAGTACATCAGTGGTCTATCCAAACCTCTTTAAACCTTAAATGAAAAACGATAAGCAGCTCTATATAAGATGTATCGGTAGGCTCACAATCATTTTAAAGTGTGCAGGGTGATATAAACTTAAATCCGACTGAAGACCAGGTGGGAACCACTCATTGGCATATGGTCTTGGTACTGAAATTTCGTTTGATAGATTGCCGAGGTTCTGAGATATTCGGTCTTTATGCTGCTTATCATCTGGGTATCATGGTTGTATCTTTTACCGAAAAATAACGGGGACGCAAGTCTAGATCTTCCATGATACCATACATACGTGTACATACTGCATTCGACCTCAATAAGTGATCAACAATCACATGTCCAAACAAATAAGTGATAATATATCACATCTATCCGGGAGTCAAGTTCGTCTCTCTGCTGTACGAAAGTACTGACCTGTTCACGGACTTGCTCCTGTGCCCTCATGCATCTGAAAATCAAGTTCCTCATCAATAAGTGATTCTATCACATAGGGCTTGTTTTCAAATCAAAATAAGTGAGAATCTCACATCATATACGGTCAAACAGATGATAATCGGTATACTCACCGGTAAGATGAACCCTCGTGCATACCTTGATACGGGAATGTGTCGTGATGTGGATGAACACCGGTCGGTAAGTATAAATCATACCTTAACGTATCCCCTCGCCATGATTACATCTGATAAGTTGAGCTTAAGTGGACAACAATACCGATAATTGTTATAGGATGCTTATCTTAATGTTAACTAATTGAACAACAAGAGCGTTTTGGCATGACCGTACACTGATATGATTCTCTTACCCTCGAAACTCGCAAAAAGAATGTCTGTAAATATTTATTTAATGCTTTCAGTTTCTGCATCTGTGTATATATTTATTTACTGCTTTTAGTCTTTAAATTTGAAATATTCAAAATACCAAAAAGATTTTAGGTGTGTTTTAATATAAACTTTATAAAAGCCAAAAAGATTTTATTTCTGTCTTATTTTCGATTGTACGATGTTGGATCTCGAGTCTTCGTTACCTGAAACCTGATTGAAAACCGAAACGACTGATTCTTCATAAACGGTCGAAATTTGCAAAGTTTTGAAAGTTAAATACCTGAAATTGACAAATTTTATTAAACTTTCAAACTGTCGGACGGTGTTTGACTGAACAATGGTCACATATGTGTCGTTTGCTTATGATATTCCAAGCAGTTGTTCTCATTACGCGTTTAGATTTCTTGCATGTGCAGATTCTAAAGGCAAGGAGAACATGGTCGATGGCAAGCTTCGGAATGAAGACACGACGTGAAGGCACTCAAATGATGAAGATGATCGAGTTTCCGCTGACCATCATCAACACCACAAGGATCTCAAGTTCTGAAAATCAAGTCACTCACGAGCATAACTCAAGGGGGAGCTTATGTTAAGGGGGAGTTTGTCAACACACTTCCTACATGAAACGGGGAGTTTGTTGGTACACTTTCTGCTTTCAAGACGTGAAGACTTTAAAGATCCTCCGACATTGAAGACTTGAAAGGACGTCAAAGACTTGAAGACACGAAGATCGAGACAAAGCTACAGCCAAGGGGGAGTTTGTTGGTGCACTTGTGTCTGTACTTTGTCTGTATTTTGTCATGATACAAAACAATGTCTTGTGTTAGTCTAAGTTACGTCTTAGGTTGGTTAATTATGTGTGTTCGATGTAAGTTTGACCAAGTCAACCATCCTCCTGGTTTGACTTGGCCAAACAGTTAGCACATATTTTGTAAGCTGTTTGTGTCGAAGGTTGAGTCATCGAAGGATTGTTTATATCCTTCGATGAGCTCGAAGGATAAACCTTCGATGGATATAGATGGAGCTCGAAGGATATCATCCTTCGAGGTATATGTGGATCCTTCGATAGGTTTCAGATCGACAGATGATCTTTCGATCAGTCTATCTGATCCTTCGACCAGACGAGCTGTGATGGATATATATATCCATGTAATGTGTTCACTTCATAAGTTTTGAGAAAAGTGTGAGAAGTGAGTGAACCAAGTCTTGTAGAGAGCGTATTTTCAGTTTGGTCAAGGGCTGTAACCGTGTCCACTGAAATACAAGAGAAAACTTTGATATCTCGTGTGTCTCCCTTCTCTTTGTAGCTTGTGCTCTCATATATACTACCGGTTTGCATTCTAGCTTGGATTCCGCACTTGCTAGTGTGTTAAGCATAACAAGGATTAGGTTTGACCTCATCCTCCGAGGGACCTACAATTAAAATTTAAATCAGTATATAACAGCTAAAAATATACCACTTTTTATATACACACTGCACCACGCCAAGTTTTTGGCGCTGTTTCCGGGGATACAAAGATTTTGGGAAAAGACTAAGCTAACGACCTAGTCTACTATCCTTTTTCATTTAATAAAAACAAAAAAAAAAATGAGTTTCTATCAAAACTTTTCATATAACAACCATTGTATGATCTGTGGTGGACTGCATACAGAACAAAACTGTCACATTTTTGCCGAACTTCTAGTTTCTCAATTAAATCCTCCACCTCTGGAACCGACACCTTTAGTTCCCGAAGGTCTCCTTCGGAACCTGAGGGCCCTCGAGTTCCAAATCCATATGCTAATAACTGAAGAAAATAAAGCTATAGAATATGTTAATAAGGAGGTAATATCAGAACAAAAGATACAACACATCAAAAAAGAGGATAAACTCAAAACAAAAAGTTTGTCCAAAGAACATAAAACAAAGGGCACAAATATTTGTGTCTATTTGTGTGAGGAAAAAAAATTGAAAATGACACCTTGCAGATCTTGAGGAAAAATATTGCTGTATAAATGTTACCACAGGCCGTGTCTCACCAGACACGCCCCGTGTCTCGACCAACAGTAGTAATGAAGAAACAACATATGAAACCTCATACTCAGAAAATACCACGAGCCGTGTCTCGCCAGACACGTCCCGTACTGTCTCAACACCCAATAACTCCTAGTAACTTCAAGGAAGAGTCATTTCAAGTCGAAAAGCAAGTCACCCCCCTCAAAGGTAAAAATGAGGACAAAGGTAAGTACTTCTCGTTAATCAAAGAGGTACATATCACTTATCCCATTTCATGCTAGATTTTTTAAAACAAATTTTTATAGATGGAAAAATTTAAGAAATTCCACACTTGGTTTTAGATAAAGAACAATCTTCTATGTTAAATAATTTTCTTGATAATAATTCACACAATTTTGCTCCTGTTATGTTGAAAATATTTTTATCAAAGACGTTTATATAGATGATAGTTTATTTATAAGTTTAATGCCATATGAAATCTTTAAACAAACAGGGGCGTATGACTATAGTCCTCTTAAACTTCCAATTCATCTTTTAGATTGCACCATCTGTTACTCAAAGGGGATTGTAGAAGACATTTTGGTACAAGTTAATAGTATAGCCATCCCCACCGACGTTTCCATTCTTGAAAATACACCACTTATTCTTGGACGACCCCTTCATAAATACTGTTCAAGCTTTGTTACAAAAAAATTAAAATAATGAATTTTCATTACAAGTTGGGGACGGAAAAACACAATAAAAACAAAGAAAATCATGCAATATCCTCAAATTAATAATGATCTTTCTAATCCTTGTGAAGAAGCCCTCTTTGTTCCAGAAAGAAATAAACATTGAAGTTTTTGAGGAAGAACTATCCTTATTCCAAGAAGAACCTCCTAGGATAGTAGACATAACCGAAGAAAGGGACAAACCAAAAACTCGCCCCTCCATTGAGGAACCACCATTTCTTGAACTAAAGAACTTCCCAAAGATTTGGAATATGCTTTCCACGAAGAAGATTCCAAACTCCTAGTCAAAATTTCATCTCATCTATCCAAATATGAAAGGGAGAAAGTAGTCACAACACTCGGGAAGCATAAAACAACATTCGCTTGGAAGCTCATGGATATCAAAGGAATCAATACCTCGGTCTGCTCACACAAGATTTTCATGGAGGAAGTCTACAAACATGTGATACAACCGCAAACGAGGGTGAACCCGAAGATGTGGTGAAGAAAGAAGTCATTAAACTACTTAACGCATGGATGATTTATCCTATCTCTGATAGCTCTTGGATCAGTCCAGTTCAAGTAGTTCCTTAGAAAGGCAGAATGATTGTCATCACCAATGAGAAAAACGAGCTTATACCAACTCGAATAGTCACCTGGTGGAGAGTTTGCATCGATTATCGCAAACACAACGATGCCACCAGGAAGGATCATTTTCCCCTTCCTTTCATTGGCCAAATGTTAGAACGCCTTTCTGGGTATATGTACTATTGCTTCTTGGATGGATTCTCTGAATACTTCCAAATTCCCATTGCCCCTAAGGATCAGGAGAAGACCACCTACATATGCCCCTACGGGATGTTCACATATAGGGGAATGCCTTTTCGTCTTTGTAATGCCACCAACCACTTTTCAACGCTGCATGGTCGCTAATCTCAACGTCATGTTAGAAAAATCCATGGAAGTCTTCATGGATGATTTTTCGGTATTTAGAAATAGCTTTGACCATTGCTTGGCTAATTTGGAGCGAATGTTAGCTCATTGCGAAGAGGAAAACTTGGCATTAAACTGGGAAAAATGTCACTTCATGGTGCGTGAGGGAAGCGTGCTTAGTCATTAAATCTCCCAAGTAGGAATAGAATGATCACGCAAAGATCGATACCTCGTTGTTTCAAAAATCATCGTCTCTACACTGATCATGATGCCACCCGTTATCTATTTAAGAACCAGGAGGCAAAACGACACCTTATTTGTTGGATCCTTCTTCTTCTTCTTCAAGAATTTGACATCGAGATTTGTGATAAGCGCGGTGCAGAAAACACTACAGCAAATCATCTTCACATCTTGAAGATCCTGCCCTCGAAAGGACAAGAGAAGAAATCATCAATGAAAAACTTCCTATCAAGTCTCTAGACATGTGTTGGGATTGAACCCTATCAGAGGAACAGATAATTAAAGCCAAAACTGGATCAGAGCAGTGGATCCAGAATAAGCAGATGTTACATACAAGTCTCTCCCCTTGAAAGTGGTTTCAACATCTGCTGACCTCCTATCTACTGATCGTACAAGCTACTGACCGTCAAACAACTGCTCAAGTGAAGACCTGATGAAAGACTAAAGCTCTGCTGTTCAATCTACTGCCTTGAGTCAAGCACTGTTGATCCGGACAAGTACTGCTGGGTTCACAGCAGTGGAGGGATGCAGCAATTGTTTATTCTGTCTTTATGTAATGTAATGTAATAAGCAGTAGTTAGTATAACAGTGTTTGTATAGATCAGGGGTTAGAGTTTGTTAGGAGGTTAGATGTCACTTTCATGGTGACGTCAGCTTAGATGCTCAGTGGTTTGCTAGTGCCTATAAATAGAACAGTGCTCTGTACTGTTCTATTAGCTCTTTGCAACATCGTCTTCTTTGCACGAACAAACACTGAGCTCTGGCTGAGGGGGAGTTTGTATTCAATCATTGCAATTGTAATCGTAATTGAAATAAATTCAATCTTTCGGTTCATTGTGAAAATGTTTGATCAAAGCATTACTTTCGTTTGATTGTATGCAAAGTTTGTTTCCATCTTAATTCCGCTGCACAACTCATTCATTTCCATCTTAATTTCAAACGTAAAATATAATCAAAACCAAACTCAGATCCAACAATTGGTATCAGAGCTAGGACAGTCAAATTTGATTTAACAATCATTTTGACATAAATAGTTCAGCTCAAAATCGTTGATATCGATAGTTTGTTCGTTTTTGTTGAAAAACAGAGCAAGGTTTAATCACCATTAAAGTTGATTAATCAGTGTTTGTAAAACAACCAGGATGACGTCACAATCACAAGATGATAAGAATAATGTTGGCTCGCTTTTTAAACCACCCATGCTTAAACGTAATGAATACAACATCTGGGAGAGAAGGATGGGTCACATCCTTGCTCAACAGAACACTGGATGTTGGAGGTCTGTTGTTTTTGGTCCCCATGTTCCTATGGTGCCAAGTGCTGAGGATCCAAAGAAGTTCGTACCAAAACCTTATGAAAACTATACTGAAACTGATTTTCAAAAGTTCGAACTCGATGCCAAAGCATTTAGCATCATAACATTTGCATTACCAAATGAGATCTATGCTGGACTGTTACAATGTAACAGTGCCAAAGAGCTATGGGATGCATTGAAGGAACAGTTTGGGGGAACCGAAGAAGTTATTGAAAACAATAGGGAAATTCTGAATCAGCAGTATGAAACCTTCTGTCACATTAAGGGTGAAACATTGACCCAACAGTTTGAACATTTTAGTTGTCTCATCAGTGAGCTAAGGCTTGTTAAGGTTGAATTTCCAAAATCAACACAAAATAGCAGGTTTCTTAGATCGCTACCTGATAAATGGGACACAATTGCATTTGTGACTAGAAACTCTGTTGAGTTCAAAGATCTGACCCTGACCCAACTTCATGGTAGACTCCTGACCTATGAAAGGGAGTTGAACCAGAAAAAGAAGTTGCAAGAGTCTGGAAAAGCTACTGATGATTACTCATTCGGTAGCACAGCTCTTCTTGGTCAGGAAGAATCTGGTAGCAGTAGTAAGGAACAGGGTTATGATCATTTCATTGATATAACAGCTGGTGGAAACTTTACCAACCCTGATCCTCACTCTGCAAATTATGCTTTTACTGCAAACACTGAAAACCAGATGTCAGATAATTTGTGCTTTGAACTCAATGATTTGCAACATTTTGATCCCACTGACTTAGAGGAGATGGACATTTTGCATCAGTTGGCTTTGCTTAGTGTGAGAACAAGCAAATTCTACAAAAGAACAGGGAGAAAGTTCCCAGGGTTACATGGGAATCTAAGGGTCGGGTTGGATAAATCGAAAATCAAGTGTTACAAGTGCAATAGGCTAGGTCATTTCGCTAGGGAATGCAAGAGTCAAACTACTGGTCCTATAATCACTCATCCTAGCTCAAACCCTAGACCTCAAAATCAAAGCACTGTTCACTATACCCAATATACCCCTGCAACTCATGTTAACACTGCTCATTATGCTACTGCCCCTGTGCCTGTGCATTATGTCCAGACCACTGTTCCACAGATTCAATATGTTCAAACCCCTGTCCCCCAGGCACAAGTGCAACCTGTTGCACCTCAAACAGCTGCTCCAGCAGTGGTACAACCAGATCAGCAAAGCTTTTTCACTCAAGGCTTTGTTGACTGGAGCAGCATGCCTGATGAGCTTGGTGATGAAAATTTTGCACTCTATGCTTCTAATGAAACTTCTAATGATGAATTTTGTTTGATGGCATTAGAGTCAATACCAGAGGGGATTGAAACTGAAGGTGAACAGCTAAGTGATGAAACAATGGATGAGGTGACTGAAACAGTTGTTGATGCAGTTGCTGGTGAATTGCTGCTGGGAGAAAATTCAGAAACCACCCTGATTGAACCACTGACAGACCCATGGTCCAAAGAGGACAAAGAAGAAGAGGAAGAAAAGAGAGCAGGTGAGAAGGAAGTAAGAGCTGATGATGAAGAAAATCATCGATGTGATTGTGCAATGATGGCTGCTGCCAAGGTATCTCCTCAAGTTCTTGAAAAACTGTGTTCTGACAATTGCATTATTGCTTTTGCTAACATCAAAGAGGTAAATGAAAACCTTCGGAATAAAATCTTAACTGATGAAGTCAAATTTGAAAGTTCTTTAAAAGAACTTAAAAACAAATTGACTGAAAAAGAGAAAGAGATCAGCAGTCTTAAAGAAGAGCAAAGCATAACCAAAACTCAACTCCAAACTATGGTAGAAAAATACCAAGTTTGCAAAAAGGAGTTGGAGTCCACCCAGATCACCTGTGAAAAATGGGTGGAATCATGCAAAGGGTATGAGGTTATGCTTGAAAAACAGATTAAAAGCAATGTAAAATTTGGTGTTGGTTATAGAAAACATGATGATGAAAACACTGCTTTTAAAAAATCTGTTCAAACCACTGATGTAACAACTGAGTTCATCCCCACAAACAAGAATGGCCAAGAAGTGAAAATCACTGATAAACTTGGTAACAAAATCACACTTGACAGACCAATGGGATCCTCTACTTTTGAGGAGCTTGAAAATTATCAGTTTAAACCAAAATGGTCTGATGAGTGTGACATTCTTGAAAATTTCAAGCCCATGGACTTTACATCAACTGATGGTGTTAAAGCTCCAAAAGCTAAAGTCATTCCTCTCAAGGACATCCCAATAGAGGTTAAAACCTCTGCTGCAAAGGAGTCCGAAAAGAGAAAGAAGAAAGAAAAGATCAATATCCTGTTTTGTGAATTCTGTGAGAAAAGGAATCATCTAACAAAAGACTGTTTCCATTTAAAAGCTTATGATTTGAACAAAACAAGTGTCATTGTTCCAGCTGAAAGCTGCATTGTTTGTGGTAAAACAAACCACAAAACTCAAGCATGTGTGTATCTCAAAAACTTTGATGTGAAAAAGAATGAGTACATTGCTAAAACATCCTTGAGTCCATCAACATCATCTGTCAAATTCACCAAGAACCAACCACTATTTGTGCCAGTTCAAACAGGTGTCACAAAATAGCTGAACCAAACATCTGTCAAAAGAGATGTTCAGGTTACTGATGCACCCCCTGCCAATCAGTTCAGAAAAGGCAAGGAAAAACAATCTTACCAAAGGATTCCACACGTTTATGAGGCCTACAAAAGGCCCTCTAAACCTAAAGCGAACAGGCATCCTTTTGGGTACCAACAGGTGATTGGTCAAGACCCCCAACAGTGGTTAGCAAGAAACAGAACTAAAACTGTCCAAACCCCTGACCTAACCACTGTCCATCAATGTGCATCCATCCCAGACATTGTTGAGACCCCATCCAAAGCCTTATTGGCTTTGGAAACCCTAATGAACTAATCCTTTTACTTCATGTGCAGGGAGAGCTTCTGCCTGTTTAGATAGCCTTTGGTATGTTGATAGTGGAGGCACCAGGCACATGACTGGATGTAAAGCCCTACTCAAAGATTTCAAAATTCATGGAGGGGGTGATATATCCTTTGGGAATAACAGTAAAGGGAAAGTTCTGGGGTCTGGTACAGTACAGTCTGGAAATGTAAAATTTGAAAATGTCAATCTGATAGACAGTCTGAAATTCAACCTCCTGAGTGTTTCACAAATGAGTGACAAGGGGTATGGGTCATTCTTCACAAAGGAGTGTTGTAGGATTGTTGGACCAGAAATGGTCAAAAAGATTGAAGCAATAATAAAAACTGGTCAAACAAAACTTGTTGCTCAAAGAAGTGGCAATGTTTATGTTGTTGATATGTCAAAAGAGTGTCCCAGAGCTGATGCCTGTCTGTTCTCAGCTGCCTCTAACAAAGAGACAAAACTTTGGTACAGAAGACTGGGGCACACAAATCTTAAGACAATCACTGAAATTTCAAAAAATGGTTTGGTAAGAGGCCTACCACAAAAATTGTTTTCATGTCCTGAACATTGCATTTCCTGTTTAAAAGGACAACAACATAAAAGTTCTTATAAGTCCATTGAAGAGTCCAAAACAACCCAGTGTTTGCAAATGCTACACATGGATTTGTTTGGCCCAGTTCAAGTCATGAGTCTCAAAAAGAAAAGATATTGTTTGGTTATTGTTGATGACTTTTCTAGGTTTACATGAACTTTCTTTTTACACTCAAAAGATGAGACTGCAGGCATTTTGCAAGACTTTGTGACACAGGTTGAAAAGCAATTTGACCTTCCAGTGAAAAGCTTCAGGAGTGACAATGGCACAGAATTTAAAAATAAGGAGTTGGATGCCTTCTGTGTGAAGAAAGGGATTGTAAGGCAGTACAGCATCCCTAGAACACCAGAGCAAAATGGGGTAGTTGAAAGAAAGAACAGAACTTTGATTGAGGCTGCCAGAACCATGCTTGCTGATTCAGGTTTGCCATTAACTTTCTGGGCAGAGGCAGTAAACACTGCTTGCTATGTCCAGAACAGAGTTTTAATAAACCCCAGGCACAAAAAGACTGCTTATGAAATTCTGTATAAAATTAAACCACTGATCTCATACTTCAAGGTGTTTGGCTGTCCATGCTTTATTTTGAACTTAAAAGATTCCATTTCAAAATTTGCAGCCAAAATTGATTGTGGTTATCATCTGGGGTACTCAACCACTGCCAAGGCCTGCAAAGTGTTTAATACAAGGACCAAGGCATTGGAGGAGACTTTGAATGTAAAGTTCAATGAACTTTCATCAATGAAAATTCCAGTAAATCCTGCAGATCTGTTTGATCTTGATAAATTCACTTTTGAAAATACTACTGTCAAGACTAACAGTGCAGGTCCATCAAAGGATTCAACACCAGACTATGGGTATGAAATCATCATCCCTCAAAGGTCTGCCAAAATGGGAAGAGCATCAGATGTTCAAAACAGCTGTCAAAGCTCAACCACTGCTACCTCAACAGTTGTTGACCAAAGTAGCCCATCAACCACTGCTTCCACATCCTCAAACACTGCTGACAAAAGCCCCCCAAACAGTGGATAAAAGTCAGCATGTGTCCACTTCATTACCTCCCATTCCACCACCTTTTGAAGCCACTGCTGGATCATCAAAGTCCCCAGCAGTGGTTAGCTCAGATGATACACATTTGTAGCCTTCACCAACAAATGCCATCATTCCATACCAAGGAGATTTAATCTACTTGAGATCTTATCCACCTAACCAAATCATTGGCAACATCAATGAAGGGGTGCTCACAAGAAGCCAAACCCAAAACATTTGTCTTTTTGCTGGTTTTCTATCACTCCATCAGCCAGTCAAGTACCAAGAGGCACTGAAAGACAACAAGTGGGTAGAAGCCATGCAAGAGGAGCTCCAATAGTTTAAAAGACAACAAGTATGGGAGCTTGTACCACTGCCAGAAGAGGTTAGTCCCATTGGCACAAAGTGGGTCTTCAAGAACAAAACTGATGAAAGGGGTATTGTTGTCAAGAATAAAGCCAGGCTTGTAGTTCAAGGTTACAGACAGGAAGAGGGGATTGACTATGATGAAACTTTTGCCCCTGTAGCAAGATTGGAAGCTATAAGACTGTTCCTGGCCTTTGCTGTCAACCACAACATGAAGGTGTTCCAAATGGATATCAAAAGTGCTTTCCTCTATGGTACAATTCAAGAAGAGGTATATGTGTGTCAACCTCCAGGTTTTGAGGATCCATTTTATCCAGATCATGTCTACAGGCTGAACAAAGCCCTGTATGGCCTGAAACAAGCACCAAGAGCCTGGTATGAAACTCTTTCCACCTTTCTACTCTCAAATGGTTTCAAAAGAGGTACCATTGATAAAACATTGTTTCTAAAATGGAGAGGAAGGATTTAATGATTGTCCAAATTTATGTGGATGACATTATTTTTGGAAGCACATGCAACAAAATGTGTGAAGAGTTTAGGGAACTCATGACAGCTGAGTTTGAAATGAGTGCAATGGGTGAGCTGTAATGCTTTCTTGGTCTCCAAGTTCAACAAATGCAAAATGGTACTTTCATTCATCAAAGCAAATATGCAAAAGAACTTTTAAAAAAATTTGATTTGAATGATTGTAAACCATGCAGCACACTCATGGAAACAAATAAGCTTGTCATGTCTGATGAAAAGGATGAGCTGATTGACCAAACTCTATATAGAAGCATGATTGGGTCTTTATTGTACCTAACTGCATCTAGGCCAGACATCATGTTTGCAACATGTGTTTGTGCAAGAAGTCAATCAGCCCCTAGAAAATCCAATCTTATTGCTGTAAAAAGAATATTCAGATACATAAAAAGTGCTCCCACACTTGGTATCTGGTATCCAGCTAATGGGAATATCAAGCTTTCAGGATTTTCAGACAGTGACTTTGCTGGATGTAACACCACAAGGAAGTCCACATCAGGAGGGTGCCAGTTTCTAGGTGATTGCTTAGTTTCATGGCAAAGCAAAAAGCAAGCAGCTGTTTCAACATCCACTGCTGAAGCTGAATATATCTGCAAGCTGTACAGCCCAACTCCTATGGCTTCAAAATCAGTTGCTGGATTTTGGTATCACTGCCTTAAAGACACCACTCATGTTGGATAGCCAGGCAGCAGAAAATATCATCAAAAAATCTAGTTTCCCATTCAACCACCAAACATATCGACATCAGACATCACTTTGTGAGGGATTGCTATGAAAAAGGTTTGATTTCTCTGCATCATGTTCCAACTAAAGACCAACTGGCAGATGTGCTCACAAAAGCATTAGATATCGCCACCTTTGAAAGCTTGGTCTCTAGAATTGGCGTGCTAAACATGGAATAACAAGCAAAATCTTGTTTTTCTGTGAATAAAAGCATTAAAATGTTTTCAGAAAATCAAAAATCCATCCTTAAAAATAGCTAAAAATGAAATTTTCATTAAAATCCTTAAAAGTCTGCCATAACCACTGATTGTTCAAAAGCCTGCTCTACTTCAAAATCTGTCCACTGCTGAAAGCCATCCGCTGTCCACTTATTTCCTTAATAAACTCTGTTGTTCAAAAGCAGTGTCTTATCCACTGATAATACTATCCACTGATAGTGAAAATCATCCACTGCTTTCATTATACCGTTGTAACCACTGCCTTCATCAGTAACTTTCATAAAAGTACTGTCTTTCATTTCTTCAAAGTTTGGCATGTGGGCAGTACATAGTGGTCAGTACTTTTGTAACCGCTGCCACGTCAGCCTTCACTTTTTCCTCTATAAAACCCCCACTTCACACCAAAGCTGGGTTTTACTGTCGAATTGAATTCTCAAAAATTCTTTTCTCAAAGCAGTTTTTCTTCACATTCCTTCACAAATTTCTTCGATCATCATCTCCAAAATGACAAAATCGAAGCCATCTGCAAAACCCACTTCCAAATCATCGTCGAAAGCGGCCTCTCAAAAGGTCAATACCACTGAAATCCCACACAAACCATCTCACAATCTTCTGGGTCTTCTCAGAAAACCCGGCACCACAGATGCTTTCGACTCCATCATCGCCAAAATGGCTAAATCAAAGTACAAAACTTTGTTAACAGCCGATGCACCAATTTACTTAGCAACCCAACGAGAGTTTTGGAAAAACGCAACCCTTGACAAACAAGGTGAAACTGTGGTAGCCATTAACTCCTCTTTAAAGGGTAAAGCTGTTCAAATCATGCCACAATCTATATCAGAAGTCTTTAAACTCGAGGATCAGCAAGGTAAAACTTCTTTCCCTAAAAACGAGTTAAAAATTGACTTCATTGAGAGAGGGTATGCAGACACAATGATGAAGAAAGCTACCTTACAAAAAGGTTTCTTTCCTTCTGCAACGAGGTTTTTATTCCATACCCTCCTAATGTGTGTTTCAAACAAAACCACTTCTTTTAATGAAATACCATTAAAGATTCAAAATCTGGGATATGCTATTCTTCAAGAAGAAAATTTTAACTTTTCTCGGGAAATCTTTAATGATTTGGTTAACAATGTTGAAAAAAAATCATTCTTACTGTTTCCAAGGTTTTTAAGTTATTATTTTGAGAAGAAATTCAGTAAGGATGATATTGCTGCAATAAACCAAGGTGAATATTTTCAAATGCACAGCTTAACTGCTGAGACTTTTACAAGAATGTTAACACCTTGCAAAACACAAGCAGAGGTGCCTGAGCAGAATTTAGCAGCTACGACTGCTCCTCAGGTATCTGCTGCTGAGCCCACTGCTCAAGGTGATCAAAGTAGCAGCACAAATGCTTTGAAACCCACACCTAAAATCACCAAAAAGCCACAGAAAAAGAAAAATCAAAAACCCCCCAAACCAATAAAAAAGGCAACTCTGGAGGATGAGATACCAGAGCAAATGCCTGTGACAACACAAAAGTCACAAGAAACCACTGCTGCTTCTTCCTCACAGCAGTTGGTACAAATATCTCAACCCATAACCGAAACTCCTCCTGCTTCTTCTAAAAAAGAATAGGTTGTACAAATAGGGTCTCCACATCATGATGCTCTGGAAACACCCGTTTCCATCATCCACAGCCCAATGCCCGGGGTACATCTTCTTTCTACACCAAACATCACATCCACAATTCCCCCACCAACTAAACTTCTGTTGGATGCAATAGATTTGAACCAGGCACTAACCAGTCCTTCTCAATCACCTATTAATGAGAATATACCTCAACAAATGACTGGGTCTGATGTATCAATCCTTGCTAACCCACCAACACAACCTGAGGAGGTTACACCCCTTGAGTTACAAGTAACTCTTGGTGGTATTCCAAGTGAAGCAGGCACTACAAATGTTGAACCCACTGGTTTACATTTGGACAGTGGTTACATCAATAAGACTTCCTTGGAGGCAATTCCTTACATAGAACCTCTGTCAACCACCAGTGGATTTATTTTTACCACTGGCAACATCAAAAGGTTGTCAAGTGTTGAAGGAAGAAGACCCCAGTACCAAGAAAAAGGGGTATCAGTGGTTAATCTTTGGAAAACACTCCCTACTTCAACCACTGATAAAACCACTGCTAGTGGGAAATCAGATGATCCCATTAAATTGGGTGATGATTTAAAATATTTGGAATTGACGGAACGTGTTGATAAACTGGATACTTCAGTTGCAGATACCAAAGAGATGCTGCAACAGTTGTTGACAGTACAAAAGATGCAATCCACTGTTGTTCCACCTCAAGTAACTGCTCCACCACAAGCATCTGCTACAAATGAGCTCTGGAACCTCTTTCAACCTTTTCTCCAACAACAAAAAGAAATGGCTGATCAGCAACATGAACTACATGTCCAAAAGCTGAGAAATATAATGGAGTCTAGGTATAAGAACACTCAAGCAGACATTAAGGCAATCAAGGCCCATTTATTGGAAACCACTGGCACTGCTCCTCCAACAGTACTTTTCATTGATCAACTTCCCCTAGATAATGCCAAAAAGGGGGAGAAAATTCAGGAGTGGAAGAAGAAGGGAATAGATGATGGTCTTTACATTGAACCAGAAAGGGATGCCATGACCAGAAAAATTCCTGTGCCAGATGGTAGTAAAAAGGTTGATGCTACCCAAGAAGCATTTAATGAAGGAGTAGCAAGTGTAAAAAGGGATCGAGTGGCAAAGGATATTTCAAGGTGGAATGAGGAGAAAAGAGCTTTCATGGAGCTGTATGCGTAGGGTTGTTCTGGGTCAAAGGATACTAAAAATTCTAAGCCAAAAAGGAAACCTAAGTCCATCCCATCCAGAATTCCAAAGCATATTCCAAAACCACCATCCAAAAGCCATCAGCATCAAACCTCCACCCAAACAGCTGTTGTAACTCCTGCTGTATCAACTACTGCTGGTACTCCAGAGGTTTCAACATCTGTTATCACTTCAACACACACCACTTCAACACACACCACAACCACTGCTTTACCACCACAATCACCTCCAAAAACAACCTCACCACCATCACCTCCTGTCAAAAAGCAGAAGACAACAGATGTTACAACATCTGCTGTAATGACAACAGTGGTTGAAACACCAATTGTTTCAACAGCTGTTAATCAATCACAAACCACTGCCACCCAATTTACCACCACTGTTCCACCCAAAACATCATCAGTCCCTCCTCAAACAAAAAGGAGAAGGCTAATCCTCAAAGATGATGACTATTCACCACCACCAACATCTTCAAAATCCCTGTCACTTGTCACCATTCCAAAACCCATACCTCTCTCTTCAGCTCAAATTCTAAAGCCATTACCTCATGCTGGTGTCTCATTTCCTCTGGAACTCATTGCAGTTAGGGAAGAAATCAAATCCTTTTACCATGAGGATGACCCAGCTAAAAGGAGTTTGCCATCAGTTGAAGGATATCCCGGGCCTAACAATATCGAAGAATATTTGAAACTCATGGCCAAGCAAGCAGAGGATATCGCAATCAGAAACAGACAAGGGAAATCTGATAGAGAATTTCAGCAAAACTATCAGTTTCTACTCACACAGGTCAGAGCTATGGAGCAATTTGCCAAAAATGTATGTCAGCAAATCTCAGAAAGGACAGATGAGTCCTTGAGAAAAGACTACATTGAGAACATAATGACATACAAGGGGGAGAAACACATGTACAAAAACTGGACCATTCCTGAGCTTGAAAAAGAGGCAGCCATGATTCAAGAAATGATCAAAAATAAGGTCAAGCAGACTCCTCCTGAAAAGTTCAAACAGTTTGAAGCTGATAAGGCATTAGAGTTGAAGAGAATGAAAGAGGAGCTGATAGCAGCTGATTATGGGTCAAAGAATTCTGTGTCAAAGTGGGGAGAAGATAGGGTCAGGGCTACCTACAAAAAGTTGGAGGAACTTAGAAAGAAAGACCCAACAGTTCCTAAAAAGCCCGACTACTCCAAAGCAGAGGTCTCAAAAAGACCACCAAAGCTGCAAATCAAAAGAACCACTGCTCCAGCTGGTGCTGCCATCTACAAAAGAAGGAGCCAAAACCAGTCAGGGGCTGAAACAGTTGAAGATCTAAAAGCTGGAAATGCTGTTGTAAAAGGGGGCATTAAATTAATGATGAAAGAAGATCTTGAACTGGAACAATCTGCAAGTACTGCTCAGCCAGTCATGAATAGGCCAGCATCTCCAAACTCCTCATTCAAATAAAAATCTCCCAAGAAACCCACCAGGCTCAAAAGTACTAAAGTGGGAAACTGACAAACAGACCCATGTACTGACTATGTTCAGGTCTGATGGAGAAGTGAAGAAAATATCAAGGGAACAAGCACTTGGCCTAAGTCTTGAAGATTTGCAGGATCTCCTTGATCTTCCACTTAGCAGGGATGATGATGACACAGATGCCTTAACCTTTGAGCTACAACTTAAAGGGAAAATAAGGGAACTGTTAATGAGGCAATAAAGTTCCACAATAATGAAGAGTTTTGGCATTATCTGTTCCAGGGGGAGATTGTTGGGATTGAACCCTACCAAAGGAATAGATAATTAAAGCCAAAACTGGATCAGAGCAGTGGATCTAGAATAAGCAGATGTTACATACAAGTCTCTCCCCTTGAAAGTGGTTTCAACATCTGCTGACCTCCTATCTACTGATCGTACAAGCTACTGACCGTCAAACTGCTGCTCAAGTGAAGACCTGATGAAAGACTAAAGCTCTGCTGTTCAATCTACTGCCTTGAGTCAAGCACTGCTGATCCGGACAAGTACTGCTGGGTTCACAACAGTGGAGGGATGCAGCAGTTGTTTATTCTGTCTTTATGTAATGTAATGTAATAAGCAGTAGTTAGTATAGCAGTGTTTGTATAGATCAGGGGTTAGAGTTTGTTAGGAGGTTAGATGTCACTTTCATGGTGACGTCAGCTTAGATGCTCAGTGGTTTGCTAGTGCCTATAAATAGAACAGTGCTATGTACTGTTCTATTAGCTCTTTGCAACATCGTCTTCTTTGCACGAACAAACACTGAGCTCTGGCTGAGGGGGAGTTTGTATTCAATCAATGCAATTGTAATCGTAATTGAAATAAATTCAATCTTTCGGTTCATTGTGAAAAATGTTTGATCAAAGCATTACTTTCGTTTGATTGTATGCAAAGTTTGTTTCCATCTTAATTCCGCTGCACAACTCATTCATTTCCATCTTAATTTCAAACGTAAAATACAATCAAAACCAAACTCAGATCCAACAACATGCTAGAACTAAAGGGTGATCCTAGGTACGCGGACTTCGCTAACTATCTAGCAAGTTTTAAGTTAGTAAAATGATGGACCCATCGCCAAAGAAGTAAATTCTTTTCAGAAATAAAATATTACTTGTAGGAAGATCCTTACCTTTTTAGGATCTGTGTGGACCAAGTGATTAGACGAAGTGTTCATGGCCGTGAAACCATAAGTATTCTTCGACATTTCCTTGAAAGGCCATGTGAATGATATCATGGTGCCAATTTCACAGCTAAGAAAGTGTTTGACTCAGGGTTCTATTGGCCACCCATATACAAAGATACACATTCTTGGTAAAAGCTTGTGACGCTGAGCAGGGAACATCTCATCCAAAAACGAGATGCCCCAAAATGGTATCCAAATCTGTGAGGTCTTTGATGTATGGGGTTAGACTCCATGGGACCTTTCCCTATTTCACGTGGAATAAATATATCCTTGTAGTAGTGGACTATGTGTCTAAATGGGTTGAGGTAAAAGCCTTACCCACTAATGATGCAAGGATTGTTGTCAAGTTTCTCAAGAAACTATTTTCAGGATTTGGCACACTCAAAGCATTGATCAGTGATCGTAGAACCCATTTCTTCAATTACTAAATGGAGAAAGTCATGTCACAATATGTTGTCAATCATGATTGTTGTTAACTTAATCAAGAAACTATTTTCACGATGTGTGTGTGTGTTAATGACTTTAGCTAATTAGTAGCTTATTGAAAGTGAGTGAAATATTAGTGTCGCCATTAACTTGGGTTACTAGTCTTTCGGCTTAACCCTTAAAATCTACCAATAATCTTGCGTCACCATTAACTTGGGTCCTTCATGTTTTCTATGTTTATGTAGAATCAAAACATGTTTCTGCTCCGAAAGGAGGTTAAAGGTTTTGGAATGGGTCTTCGGGTTGGTAAGCTTTTGCCGATGCATGGTGATAGAACAAGTAATTTAAACCCCTTAAACTATCTAATTAACTAATACTAAATCATAGTGGTATATATAGTTCCCTTGCTGATTGGGCGGTACCATTATGGTTTGATCCAATCTTGAGTGATGTTTCCCTGCTGATTCAAAGCAATATGGTCGAGTGTGCTAGGGTACCTAACAAAGAACTACACAACTTCATTCCTTAAGACACGTAGTTTCTCATCTGAAAATCGAGCCCTTGTTACCCTATGGTAAGGTTTAGTTAATGAAGCATCAAGAGGTAAGTACATCCTAAACACCCCCGTTTTCTTATCATTGATTACTATCTTTTTATTTATCTTTTCATTTTTATTTCGAGTCATTTTTAACCTTTTACTTTTGGTTTTACTAGACGCTAACGAAGATTCGGTACTAAATGTCGTTGTATCCTTGGATGATCTCGGTATCATACCATCACCATATTACGCCAATGATGGGCGCACTTGCCCAACGTGATGTGTAGTGTGATAGTATTTTATCGTGTTTATATATATAGAGAGAAAAATGCCTGGATAGTCCTTGTAGTTTGCCCGTTTTTCACCTTTAGTCCCTAACTTTCTAAAATTACAGCTATAGTCCTCAACTTTTGCAATTTCGTTCCCGGATAGTCCCTGGCGCGGATGGAGGTTAGTTTTTGGTGGTAAGTGGATGTGAAATTACAAAATTATCCATACTGTTAAATTAATACCTAAAAAGATAAAAAGAAATATAATTAATATTAAATAATTTATGTGGGACCCACTACTAACCCCACCCACCTCATCTTCCCCACCCACAACCACCAACACCACCACCACCACCTCACCCTTAATTACAAATTAAATTAACAAGATAGAAGAATGATAAACATTAAATTTGAAATATTATATGTACAAAAACCTGCCAGAACAGGACCATTCCTCGTCGAATAGCAATTAATGCTTGGAGAGATGAATCAGCTCCTTCTGTAATGGCATTGCAGATTCCTGAAACTGAAGTTGAAAAGTTAGTTTTTTTGTGGAGTTTGTGGGGTGTAAAGATGGTTATTGTTGGAAAGGGATGAGGGGTTTTTGGTGATGATTTGATTTACACCGAACATTCACCGGAGGTAGGGGTAGCAGCCCCGTTCACCGCCATCATTCCGGCACCACCAGCCCCGTTCCACCCTTCCATCATCACTATTACCGCCACTTCTGATTCTCATTTCCGGAGACATTGCGACGACTGTTCATGAGCAGAAAAACTAGGGGTGCAAACGAGCCGAGCCCGAGCTCGACCAGGCTCGAGCTCGAGTTCGATTAACTTGTAAGAGCTCGGGCTCGAGCTCGGCTCGATTCGAACTTCGTTTTCAAAGCTCGAGCTCGGCTCGTTTGTATTTTCTCAAGCTCGAGCTCGGCTCGGGCTCGGCTCGTTTATTATCTATTAATTAGTATATTATATTAAATAATAATATAAATAATAGATTTTTTAGGCTAGCGAGCTCGATAAGTGAAGCTCGGGCTCGTTTACTAAATAAGCTTATTTTTAGGTTCGAGGTCGACTTGTAAACAAGTTTAAATAAGCTCGGCTCGACTCGGCTCGTTTATACTAAGGCTCGATAAGGCTCGACGAGCCTAACGAGTTTCACATGCGAAGCTCGAGCTCGGGCTCGATAAACAAACGAGCTTTGTTTTGAGGCTCAAGCTCGGCTCGGGCTCGATAAGGCTCGGCTCGTTTCGAGCTTTTTCTCGAGCCGATCTCGAGTAGCTCGCGAGCCGCTCGGCTCGTTTGCACCCCTAAGAAAAACGATGTGACTACGGATGGCAATCAGATTACTTTTGCAGGTTGAGAATGTGACTATTGGCGGAAGAGGTGTGAGTTTAGAAATAAAAGAAAGGAGTCGATGACTGTGGTTGGTGAAAGGTGGAGATGGTGGTGGTGGTGAAGAGGGGGGAAGATGAGGTGGGTTAGGTTGGTGGTGGGTCCCACATAAATTATTTAATATTAATTATATTTTTTAACTTTTTAGGTATTAATTTAATAGTAGGGGTATTTTGGTCATTTCACATCCACATAACACCAAAAACTAACATCCATCCACGCCAGGGACTAACCGGGAATGAAATTGCAAAAGTTGGGGATTATAGCTGTAATTTTAGAAAGTTAGCGACTAAATGTGAAAAATGAGCAAACTACAGGGACTATCCGGGCATTTTTCTCATATATATATTAAAACTTCAACCGGTATATAAAACGGCTAAAAACATACTACTTTTTATAGACACACCGCACCACGTCAGAGTGTGTGTGCTAAATAGGGTCCCTACAAAACCGGTTTAGAGATAAACACCCTATGAAGCATTATTGGGCCAAACACCAAATACCTAACACCTTAGAGTGTTTGGGTGCGTTGGATTTTCCACGGAACCTGGTGTAACTTTAAGAAAGCTTGATGACAGGAATCGACCGGTGTATTTTGGTTTTGAACCATGCTCAAATGCGTACCGTATATATGACCTAGTTCATAAGCAAATCCATGTATGAAGGACCGTTGAATTCTTTGAAAATCGATGTTGGAATTGGAAAAAAAACTGTATGAGTAGCCATATGATAGTGAGTTAGTTATCGAGATTTGAGCTGATCAAGATGAGCATGAAGACAAAGTTTAGCCAAACTCAACTAGCGGGTCCGAACTGTTTACACAGGTGACCGGATCTTCACTCGTGGGCTATGATTTTAAAGACAACGATCAGATACATGGGCCGGGAATACATGAGCATCACATTTTTTTATCCCGAAAGTGGTGAACTACAAGAGAATACAACAGTTCGTAGGTCTTCACGAACTCATATCATCCCCGTACGTCTAAAGAACTATATGTTATTCAAGATGGAGTTAATTGAGGGAATAATGAGGAGCTGTTATAGATTTCAGAAGATGAACTATCGCAAGAAAAAGGTAGTAAGTTTTGGGTAAACGTAAAGAAAGTTTAGCTGCTATAACAACCCTCAAAATATTTTCGACACTCTAAAAATAATTAGAACGTCCTAATATGTATTATAATACACCCCGTATGCAAAAACCGAGCCCAAAGTACTTTACATATTTAAAAAAATTAAATAAAAATCAAATAATATAGTCTCTCGCGGGCCGTGAATACTTGTTCTTCATACTACGCGGGCCGTGAGCGAGGAGACATGCGGCATAACCCGGAAGCCGCCATGTGTCAACACGTGTCGAGGCTAGAGCGGTGACCGGGCCAAGCTAGGGCCTACCCGGCCTACGTCGCGGGCCACGAAGGTGTCACCTTCGGCTTACGCGGGTCGCGAGAACCCCCTGTTCCAGCCCTATAAATGAGATCGTTCAGCTTTCACTTTCCGACGCTCACACACAACTTTCTCTCTCAATTTCTGAATAGTATAAGTTATACCCGGGCATAATACCCCCCTAATTAACTAAGTTCTGCCTCGTTGTAAGTATCATAACCCCGGTTACGTATTAGATACGCTGCCTGATTGATCCAGGGTTCCGTAACGGCTGTCGAGTTTCTACCTGACGTAGTCGTTGGAATGCCGTCTCGGGGAGGGTATTACTAATGTAAATATTGGGTTATTATACTAACACGTGTGCATTTGTGTAATTTATAGATAATCACCAGGAAAACCTAAGATAACAATGTGAGTAATCTCCTTTTTGCAAATTGTTTTTACAAAACCTCACTTAAATTAAATTATATTAAACAGTTATTGAGTATTTGTCTTCTACAATTATCGTCAGTATGTTGGGGTTTTGTATACAAAATTTGTTACTACATTGTGAGTAGTAACATGACCACAAGTTGGGTTGACAGTACCGTGGGTGGTAATTAAAGTAGATGGAAACAAATGTAATTGCGCGACCGCCATCAATACTGTACAATGGTTTTTTACTTAACTTGATTAAACTGAGATTCACTCACCAGTATTTCCCACTGACAAAATGTTTTTAAACGCGTTTCAGATAACAAAATGTGAAAGCCAAATAGAAGCCAGCTGGACAGCACTGAAGGCTTGGAAAAGTGGCTATTAAGTTACCTAAAATAAAGAGATGTTTTATTAAATAAAGTAGGGTTTATCCCTATAAAAATGTGTGTACTTAAAACTTGGGATTTTCCCATGTGTTTAATATATTGAAAGTGTGGTATTTTACTCTGATAAAATATTTCCAAACTATGGTCCTGATGTTATTTCCGCTGCAAAAATGATAACCACCGATACCACTGAAACTGGCCACGGCCGCCCGTTCCCGGGTTGTTAGGGGACGGGGGTTGTCAAAGAAGGTGGTATCAGAGCTAAGCCACTGATTCAGGTACATAATTGTTCTGCTGACACCAAGATATTATTTAAATTGTTAGGAAATTTTCTACGAAACTACGTGCATATTTGTATTTTATTGTTGTGTGTTATTTGACTATTTGTTAGTTTACAGTATGAGCGACCAAGGACCTTCCGACGCCTACCGTCAGTTGTCCAGGTCACCTTGGAGCGAAGGCACCTCTTCACAGCCCGCCCTCTCAGGGTATTCAGCTGACAATGAAGATGGGATATTTGTGTTTAAGGCTCAGTCTGAATAGCCATTCCCTCCTAAAAAGAGAGGATGGTTCAGTAGAGGAGCGCATGAACGTAGAAAAAGAATGAAAAAAATTACAGCAGCAACGTGTTTTAGGAGCCGCTAAGAGAGAAACTGATGCTCATGCCCATGATATGTTAAATAGGAGTCTAGCAAACTTCCATATTTTAGCAACTACAGCCGCAGATCCTAACCTAGAGCAACTTATAGCACCTCAACTATTACCCTTGTTTCCCACCCAACCAATGGAGATTGAAGCCAACCCAGAAAATCAAATCCAAATGCATGATTTTAACCCAGAAGAGATACCTAGAATTCCAGCACCCAATCCCTTAGACCCAAACTATGACCCGTGGTTTGACGACCATAGGGATTACCAGCAACATTACCCAATACTAGAAGATGAACCCATGCCGAATCTAGCAGCCTACCCAGGTTGAATCAACAGAGAGTGATCACTCTATGTCTTTGGATTTGTTCCTCTTATTCGTTGAGAGTAAGATGTCTACGGCCTGCTAAAGTTGAATCAACAGAGAGTGATCACTCTATGTCTCTGGATTTAACATGACATCTGTAACGAAAGGATAAATGATAGATTCACCTAAATCATGTTCAAGTAATGGACTTGAAGGGGATGATGTTATTAAATGAGAAATATAGTTATACGTATTAGGGGTAGTAAACTATAGTTAGGTGGTCTTTACTACTTGCATCAATCTTCTATGTATCTTGTGCAAGTGGGAGATTGTTGGATTCTGTATGCCCAAGACACATATTAGACTGATGTGGCTAGTACGTTATGATCCAAGTCGAGTCATACCCAAATACAAGCTAGACAAACACTTATAATATTTATTTATGATATGATCAAACAAATAAATATTAACACTTACAATATTTAGAAATTGGTTTTCTAAATAATTACACTTGAGAAACCAATAAATTATATGGATAATTTATTTTGAGAGAATATTTTATTTTGTTATTTAATGGGTTAAATAACATTTTAAAAGTTGTATAAAGTCTTGTAAATATGTAGTGTTATATTTATAAAAGTTATAAATATAAACCAAGACTTAAATTTTATAAATAACAAGGTGCCCCCCCCCCCCCCCCTTATATGTCTTCCCAAGAGACATTTTGGTCCAATGACCTTTCATGCATTTGCATGTCTAGGTGGGTCTTGATTGGGCAAAAGGGAGGCAAGATTCTCTCATTGTTTTATAAACATTTTGCAAGACAAAAATGCAAGAGAACTTGGTGATTTTTGGCTCTCAATTTTCGGCCAACATCATAGGGTATTTTCAAGTGTTTAATTTTTTATCATAAGTGTGTCAAATCCTAGCTACAATCAAGGTGTTTGTTGGAAGCTTGGGGTATACAAGCTTGAGGTCTTCTACTCTTGAAGGCAACCGTTCAAGAAACATCATCCGTTTCAACATCCTATTACTCCAAGAAGGTAGTTTTCTAAACATCCTATGGTTGTGTTTGATAGTATGCGTGTTCATATATGGATCCGGGTTTTGGGATTTTGCATATAAATGAAATTTATATCTTAAAAGTGACATGTTTTAAATATTATTTCCGCTGCGTTTTTATTTCATATGGATGAAATTACTTTGATAAACATGTTAAAATCCCATCAATGACATCTAGAGCCGCTTATATGAGTGCATGCTTCAATAGATTAAAATTTTCGGGTTTCGGGTTTGGATAAAACCCTATGGCCGAAATTTTAACATGGTTATCCTTTGTTTTTCAAGATTATTTTCTTACATGCATAAGGGAATCTTGAAAAATTATTTCATATGGATGATTTGTTTGTTTGGATAAAACTTACCTTTTCGGTTTTTTGTATATAGCCGAAAATGGTTATAAAAGGGAACCATTTTTTTATGCTTCTTGAAATTTATATATATATATATATATATATATATATATATATATATATATATATATATATATATATATATGTGGATATATATATCTTGGTGCATATAACCTAGCCATGACCTTGTGTTGAATGATTGTGTTGTGATTTATTTTTATTAATTATTCAATGCGTTGTAATAATTATTATTTTGTTCTTCCATTTTAAGATATGTAATTTATTTATTTTTCATTTGGTATGTAAAATAAATAGATTAGGTGCATTTTATTTTACTATAAAAAATGTATTAGGATATATTTTGTAAAAGAAGATGCACACAAAAATGCGGTTTTGATTTGGACCATAATATTCGGTCCAAAGAACTTCATTGTAACGGGATTTTAACCCGATAACCAAAACACATTTTTGAAGTCCAAAGGAGTTTGGAGCTGAATATAAAAGACATTTGGAAGCTCCAAGAAGGTGGAGAAATCACAACACAAGAAGGAGACTTGAAGCATTTGGATGCGGGATCAAGTGGGAGTTCAACGACACATCGCTTGTGTCATTTTTCACCCCTTAGGAAGGACCTTTTGGCACACTTGTTTCGGCTAACAAGTGTTGTCAAAATAGTTGGCTATGGTTATGCACCTATTGTTATGTATGTTATGCTTGTGTGGTTGTTTATTTTGTTGTTTAGATGATATGTAGATATGCATGACTTAACAAACTAATAATCAACAACAAGCGTAAAATTGGTTCTTAACAAAATCATTAAAATGGTTAATAAAAGGTTTTATTAAAAATTAATGATTTTAAAATAAAATGGGTTTTATAAAAAAAAAGAACCTTGAAAATTAGTTTTCACTAAAGTACCAAGGATTTGAATGCATGCAAATGTATGGTACATAATATTTTCTAAACTAGAATTTTGAAATATTAAAAACCCTTTTATAAAACAAGTCAAACACCATCCTTTAATACAACACTCGAAACACTTGGGAACTCTTATTGTGGGATAAAGGTCACCTAACCACATTTGAAGGAACTTGTATGTTCGAGGTGGGTTTACCATGTTTGTGGGATAAAGGTCACCTAACCACTTATGTGTATAAACTCACACGTGTGTGTAAGTTGGACGACTTGATTTGGAAATCATGAACTTAGGGTCACCGAAGCATGGGGAACAAAGGTGTTGATGGGGTTAAACATGCTAACTAAACATAAAGATGTTTAACCGATCCCATATGGCTAGAAATTGCAAAGAGTTGCAATTGTCAAACGTTGACTACCTTGTTAATTTAAATAGAGGGATAAAGGTCACCTAACCAATATTTAAATGTAATGTTGGATTCTAGATTTTAATTATTAATTGTCTTTAAAGACACAAAAGGGTATTAATAATTAAAACATAATAATATCGAAAATACTAAATTGAACTTGTTAAATTTTGTAGATGGCCGCTAACAATGCAAACCCGATTAACCAAACCGTCCGAAACCTATCACTAAGAACCATCCTTGAAAAGGATCGTCTCAACCATAATAACTTCATGGATTGGTTTCGAAACTTGAGAATCGTTCTCAAGCAAGAGAAGATATCCTATGTGTTGGACGATCCTATTCCCGATGAACCTAATGTGGAAGATGTGGAAGCCTACAATGATTGGGTTAAGTATACCGAGGACTCCATGCAAGCCTCATGCCTCATGTTGGGAACTATGATTCCCGAAATTCAAAAGGATTTTGAACATCACGGGGCATACGACATGATTACCCAGTTAAAGGAAATGTTCCTACAACAAGCAAGGGTAGAACGCTTCGAAACAGTTCGGGCGCTTCATGCATGTCGAATGGAGGAAACCCAATCGGTATCATCTTATGTTCTCAAGATGAATGTGACACCTGTGTCACTTCAACCATCAAACAAATTCCAAACCAATGAAATATTGTATTTTATACTTGGTATTTTTAAAAATATGTGTATCGTTTGCACATATAAACTCTTGTTCGATTTCAAGCTTTAAATCCCTTTCTGGAGGGTTATACGCGCTCTGATGCGTAGATATAACCGGTTTAATGCAACGAACACTCCGGAATAGTGAAATAGGCTTAACATACCTTAAATAACCTTTACATAACTTAGATGTAAGTTTTGGAAGGTTTGGTGTGGTGAAATCAAGTTTATTCGCTTACAGGGACTAAAGTTGACAAACTTCGAAAGTATGCCAATTTGAACTATAACAGACATTCCGGATCATGGCCATAAGTTAAACATACCATAAATATCCTTTACATAACTTAGAAATAGGCTTTGAGGGGTTCGGTGTGCTAAAATAAACTTTTGGGTCATTCAGGGACTAAAAGCGTCAAAAAGTGCACAAGTTTGCACTTTCGCGCATAACTTACGTTCTGAATACATCCGGACATCCAAAAATTTATGTAAGCACTAAAATATTTTATTTTAGTGTTTGGCATAAGAAAAATCCATTTGTCACGCAATTTGGATCGTTTTTCGCGCTTATGCGCATTCCGTCGTAATTAAGCGAACATCGCGATCGTACGGCCAAACGAACCGACACCCGAGATATTTTTTAGCACATTTTAAGTTCCCTATACTTTAACTTCATTTAGATCTTTGAAATGGGGTTAACAGGGCTTAAACGTGTCAAAAGTGCATCAAATAGCAAGTTTGGAGCTTCAGGGGCCTGTTCTGCCATTTTTCAAACTTTCTGGTCTGCAAGGTCCTTGCGCACCGCAAGGTTCTAAGTCTTACGGTGCGCAAGCAGGGGTCAGACAGCAGAAACTTGTTTAAACAGCTGTTAACAGCCTTTTAACCCCCCCAAAGGCCAATGCCACATGTCAATCTCTGGTGGTGGGGGCAAAATGAGTTACCATAACATTCCAACACATGTACGGATGAGATTCGATCACGTTATTCAAGAAACAATCCTAACGGTTCGAATAATCCTATAAATACCCAACCCATCTCAACCCCAAAATCCACAAATCTGATCTAAAAGACTCTAAGTTGAAGTCATTGCTTCATACTTGGGTTATTTGATCAAGATTAGCTTTCGGGGACCCTTTGTAAGTGTTCCTTCGTTCTTTATATTCGTTTAGCGTTAAAAGTCAAACTTTGTTTGACTTTCTGCGTTGACCAGTTTATAGTCAACACGAAGTTCGTTTGAACTTCATAACGTGAGCGTAATCACGATGGTTATAGTCCTTAGTGACTATACCTACTGAGTACCACGTTATCTAGGCTCAGTGACGAGTCGTAGTTTCGGCCAAAATGCGTGTTATTGCGTATTTTGTAACCAAACTACTCTTGGGTATCAAAACCGTTTGTTTTGATACCAAACCTGTTTTCTAAACTTAGTTAAGCATGTTTTAACATGCTTAGCTCGTCACTTTTAGTTTAGTGCTTATATAGGGTCGTAAGGTAAGCGATCTAAACAATCGCTTATACTTTCGAACCCGACCCGTTTGGTCAATCATTAGGATCCGACCAAACACATTAGGTGACCATAGTTGTATAGGGAATAACCTTCCGAGGTTATACCTTATGGTCACGATGTTTAGTTAGTGGTATGATAGGTAGTATATATGCCTTAGGTAAATTACCAAAATACCCTTTTTACGCCAAAATTCATTCTAGGCTTATGTAACATAAGTTTTGGTATCTAAACTGATTTGGTAACAATATTAGACATGTTAAGGCATATTTTACTTATCATAGGACTAGTTAGGCGCTCCGAACGCGTTTCACTCGAACGACGCGTTATAGTAGCATAAGCTACCTAAACGGGTCGTAATGGGTCGTAAGCACTTAGGTTAGGTTTCATTTTAGTATGTAGGCTTTGTTAAACCATATTACATGAGTTCCCATACTCATTTGGTTTACGAGCCTTCATTCTATCCGATCCTCCGATATAGGTCCGGTTTATTAATGTAGATACCTATATTAGGTGCCGTTTGATTCTGAGATCTTCTAGCTTGCTTGGTGGTTATCCTAGGACTTCTAAGCAATCTCAAGTGAGTACATAGACCCCTCTTTTACTGTTTTCCAAACGTTTTGGGGAGAAACACATGTGCCTACTTGTTACTTTCATGCTTTCCTGTTTTCACATCATATACTTGCTATGTTCATTAGTACATTTATAGTACATGATTTCATTGTGTTTTATGCTATGTATGCCCATTGTGTGCGTACTTAGTACATTGTTTTACATTACATTTTATGCTATGTATGCCCATTGTGTGCGTACTTAGTACATTGTTTTACATTACATTTTATGCTATGTATGTCCTTTGTTGCATACTTAGTACATTTGTTATTCATCACATGCTTACATTTTGATATTGAGATACACAATTCATGATTTACATTAGACATAGACATTAGACATGGTTTTCACACAAACATTTTGACATTTGATTATACATAAACATTTTACGTTGGTGGTTTGGTTTGAGTAAGTGATTCAAGTAACGAGGCGTGTGTAATATGATACAAGCATGGTGGATACGCCGCTGGTACTTCTTATATATAAGTGTTTGTATGGTATTACATATCGTAGCGTTATTTGAATCATTTCAATTTAAGACATATAACATTTTATACAAATAACATACTTTTCACAAGACATTGTTTTACAAACAACTTATCTTATACAAACTCATTTTACATGGTTATTCATTTAACCATACATTATTCTCTTATTTATACATATCATCTGAACTTATTGTTTTTCAAATGATTTACAAAACAAATCAATTTACAAGGTTCATGACTAAACTTTATTAAACAACTCTTTCTAAACTTACAAGTCATGAAACCTATTTTCACAAAACCTATGTATCTCACAGGCATTTTTATGCTGACGTACCTATTTTCACATGTGTTTTCAGGAGTTAATGCATAGGACTTATCGAGACATACTTAGGCAGGCCTGTGCCTTAGTGAGTTAAAACGAGACAAGAACTAGTTAATTTATGTTATGTACTCTTTATTTCTTGTTTAAAGATGATGTAACTCGCTTGTTTGATGAATAAAACGAAACTTTAATTTCCATGGTTGTGAAACATTAATTCTGTTACAACACTCCCCGACGTTTCCGCCACGTTTCGTTGTTTTACTTGGTCGGGGTGTGACAGAAAAGATGGTATCAGAGCCAATGGTTATAGGGAATTAGGTTATTAGTAATACTTTGACCTAGTCTATAACCTTCCTAGGGCCTTAACGTGAGTTCACTTGCGTTTAGTCATAAAACAATACCGTCACCTATCCTTAGGCGACGACCACAACAAGAACATAAATTTCAAAACCGCTTTGAAAACTAATCATCTGTTCTAGGATGATTGATTACTAGGTTTTGAACCCTCTGTTATAAGGTTTTGAACCCCTTTGAATTTTCAAAACTCTCGTTAAAGTTTTGGGTCCTAAATAGTGTGAACACGTGCAAACTGGAAGAGTGAATGCCTGTACCCTGGGTTTTCTGTCTAAGGCTAGAGTGTTCGTACAAATCCACATAATCGGACCAGTCACTCTTACCTGGGAACTCTTGGGGTGAGTGTCCACTTATAGGCGAGCATGTCTTCGCGATACATTATGAGGATCTATTTGCTTTGACTTAGCCTTTGTGTTGTTTGTTTGCTTCGTGGTTCAAACAAATGACCATCACCCATGATTTTGGTCGGTAATTGTAACATCCTATTCTTACCCAATGCCATTTAATTTGTTTTCTCTCTTGTTTCCCCTTTTAGAATGCCTCCACGACGCGAAAATCCGGTGTCTATTGAAGAGCTGGCAGCTGTCATTACACAGCAAATGACTGCTGCAATCCCGAACATCGTTGCTCAATGTAACCAAGCCCTCAACAACAATAATGCCCCCTGCAACTTCAAGACTTTCAACTCGACTAAGCCATCAAAGTTTTCTGGGTCTCAAGGAGCGATTGCACTTCTACAATGGTTCGAGAGTCTAGAGAGCACCTTCAGGCATGTTCAATGCCCAAATGAGCGAAAGGTAGATTTCGCATCTGGTGTCTTTGAGAAACGGTCTTTGACATGGTGGAATGGTGTGATGAGAGATAGAGGTGCCGATGTGGCACTGGCCCAAACGTGGGAAGAGCTTCGAGCTCTGATGATGAAGGAATTATGCCCTCGTCACGAGATCAGGCCTTAGAAAGGGAATTCGACGATCTTAAGCAAGACAGCGGTGAACATCGAGCATACACCGATCGATATGAGGAGCTGAGCCTGTTGTGTCCTACCATGGTTACGCCTTTGGATAAGGCGATCGAAAAATACATTGATGGTCTCCCTGACTCAGTTCAGGACATTGTTACTGGTAGTAACCCCACTACGGTTAGGCAGGCCATTGAGCTAGCTGCAACCTTGACTGAATCTCAGATCAGGAAAGGTAAACTTTTTCGGAAAGGCGACAAGAAACAAGCAGCTAATGTTCAGGAGGAAACCAAGGAAAGCAAAATCGAACCTTCTAAGAAGCGTAAGGCTTCGCAGAATTGTGCGATTGCTGCTCAACCCAACCAAAACACCCGCAACCAACCAACTCAACCTCCTGCAAGGAAACCTTATACCGGTACTGCACCGATATGCAATAAATGTAATGCACACCACTTAGCTCACCTACAGTGTCGTTTATGTGCATCATGTGGGCGACTCGGTCACCTGGCAAATGCTTGTCGATTTACCCCAAACAAAGGTGGTCCAAACCAAACTCAAGGAAATCCTGCTCAAGCTCGTTGTCCACCAGGTCCTTGCTTCAACTGTGGCGAGATGGGCCATTTCCGAAGAAATTGCCCAAAGATTGCTAATGCGAATCCAGCGCAGGGATGAGCATCGGACCAACTAGAAGACAATGTTGTTTAGAAATAATCAAGCCTTATGTATTATTTTCTTTTGTTGTCAAGGTCCATGAAACAATTGTTGTTGTTTATAAATAAATCTTTTTATTTTACATTGCAATGTACAAATGTGATGGCATGTATAAACAACGTATCCCCTACAATACCGACAATCAAGGAGCCTTATTCCTTGAAGAACAGATTACCCCCCCCCCCCAAATCTTTCCATTTTATGATCTCTTGCGATTTCCCACAAAAATCCTAAGTACCCGTTTCTTCCAAGGAAACGAAGTACAAGGCGCAAGTTACAACTCTGTACGAATACCCAAAGTACCACCATAAATTCTTAATAGGGTACTTGAATATTGCATTTTCTTGAAAACAAAATCGAATTTTTGGTAGATCATTCTATCTTTATAGATAGATTCTTGAAAATGATTAAAGTGCCAAATGAAATCCACGGATTGGATTCCTGGCGTGCTTTAAGTATCCGCGTCCAAAGATAACAAATTAAAGGCTAAATTAAACAATTATATGATTATGTGTTCCCTTTTTGTGTTTTTGTATGATCAAATTTTTTTTTTATCAAAATCCTTGTAGAATCTTCCATATCTTTGTATAAGGGATTCGTAGTAGGATATCCAACGGTACTATCTTAAATCCTTAATGGACTTCTACGTTGTAGTTAAGTCCCTTGGATTATAAAGTACTATTCCAAAGTTTAAAGACATCCTCCGTCGATGTAGTTAAATATTCCTCTTGGGTAGATTAGTTAAAGAGATCCTTCGTCGATCTAAGTTAAAGAGATTGGTTCGATAATCTAGTTAAATATATCATGTGTTGATAGAGTTAAAGAGGCCCTCTGTTGGTCTAGTTAAAGAGATCCTTCGTCGATCTAAGTCAAAGAGATTGGTTCGACAATCTAGTTAAATATATCATGCGTTGATATAGTTAAGGAGGCCATCTGTTGGTCTAGTTAAAGAGATCCTTCATTGACCTAGTTAAATAGATTGGTTCGGCAATCTAGTTAAAGATATCATGTGTTTATGTAGTAAATAGGCCCTCGGGTGGTATAGTTCAAGAGATTGTTCGTTGATCTAATCCTTTGGTGACCTAGTTAAAGAGGCTCTATTGCAGTCAAGTTAAATCACCACAGGATTATTCGTTTGATTTTTCCCCATACGCATTATGAAATGAACTGTGCGGACTGTGCAAGGAATTACGTAATTATGGAGGCCTACATAATTATGGAATTCAGTGCACAGAAACCACAGGAAGTTTTGTCATGTGTTAAGACCTATAGTGACAAGAGTAATGATACGGGAGAAGTCTTGGACTTTGACCGATGTTATTTTATCTTACACTTCCCAATCATGAATTCAAGTTTCCTATGATAAGTCTTCATGGGAAACGTTCTCCCATCCATAGTTTGAAACTCCATGTTTTGCTGCTACAAGGACTTCACTTTGAGGGATTGACAATTTCGCTAAGAACCCTATCATGGTCCAGAGTTCTACTTAGGGATCAAGGGGTTCATTCAAAGCGAAAACATCACCGTCGTCCTCACAAGTTTCTCCTAAAATTAAATTTCGGGACGAAATTTCCTAAAGTAGGGGAGACTGTGACACCTGTGTCACTTCAACCATCAAACAAATTCCAAACCAATGAAATATTGTATTTCATACTTGGGATTTGTAAAAATATGTGTATCGTTTGCACATATCAACTCTTGTTCGATTTCAAGCTTTAAATCGCTTTCTGGAGGGTTATACGCGCTCTGATGCGTAGATATAACCGGTTTAATGCAACGAACACCCCGGAATAGTGAAATAGGCTTAACATACCTTAAATAACCTTTACATAACTTAGATGTAAGTTTTGGAAGGTTTGGTGTGGTGAAATCAAGTTTATTCGCTTACAGGGACTAAAGTTGACAAACTGCGAAAGTATGCCAATTTGAACTGTAACAGACATTACGGATCATGGCCATAAGTTAAACATACCATAAATATCCTTTACATAGCTTAGAAATAGGCTTTGAGGGGTTCGGTATGCTAAAATAAACTTTTGGGTCATTCAGGGACTAAAAGCGTCAAAAAGTGCACAAGTTTGCACTTTCGCGCATAACTTACGTTCTGAATACATCCGGACATCCAAAAATTTATGTAAGCACTAAAATATTTTATTTTAGTGTTTGGCATAAGAAAAATCCATTTGTCACGCAATTTGGATCGTTTTTCGCGCTTATGCGCATTCCGTCGTAATTAAGCGAACATCGCGATCGTACGGCCAAACGAACCGAAACCCGAGATATTTTTGAGCACATTTTAAGTTCCCTATACTTTAACTTCATTTAGAGATTTGAAATGGGGTTAACGGGGCTTAAACGTGTCAAAAGTGCATCAAAAAGCAAGTTTTGAGCTTCAGGGGCCTGTTCTGCCATTTTTCAAACTTTCTGGTCTGCAAGGTCCTTGCGCACCGCAAGGTTCTAAGTATTACGGTGCGCAAGCAGGGGTCAGACAACAAGAACTTGTTTAAACAGCTGTTAACAGCCTTTTAACCCCCCCAAAGGCCAATGCCACATGTCAATCTCTGGTGGTGGGGGCAAAATGAGTTACCATAACATTCCAACACTTGTACGGATGAGATTCGATCACATTATTCGAGAAACGATCCTAACAGTTCGAAGAATCCTATAAATACCCAACCCATCTCAACCCCAAAACCCACAAATCTGATCTAAAAGACTCTAAGTTGAAGTCATTGCTTCATACCTGGGTTATTTGATCAAGATTAGCTTTCGGGGATCCTTTGTAAGTGTTCCTTCGTTCTTTATATTCGTTTAGCGTTAAAAGTCAAACTTTGTTTGACTTTCTGCGTTGACCAGTTTATGGTCAACACGAAGTTCGTTTGAACTTCATAACGTGAGCGTAATCACGATGGTTATAGTCCTTAGTGACTATACCTACTGATTACCACGTTATCTAGGCTCAGTGACGAGTCGTAGTTTCGGCCAAAATGCGTGTTATTGCGTATTTTGTAACCAAACTACTCTTGGGTATCAAAACCGTTTGTTTTGATACCAAACCTGTTTTCTAAACTTAGTTAAGCATGTTTTAACATGCTTAGCTCGTCACTTTTAGTTTAGTGCTTATATAGGGTCGTAAGATAAGCGATCTAAACAATCGCTTATACTTTCGAACCCGACCCGTTTGGTCGATCATTAGGATCCGACCAAACACATTAGGTGACCATAGTTGTATAGGGAATAACCTTCCGAGGTTATACCTTATGGTCACGATGTTTAGTTAGTGGTATGATAGGTAGTATATATGCCTTAGGTAAATTACCAAAATACCCTTTTTACGCCAAAATTCATTCTAAGCTTATGTAACATAAGTTTTAGTATCCAAACTGATTTGGTAACAATATTAGACATGTTAAGGCATATTTTACTTATCATAGGACAAGTTAGGCGCTCCGAAAGCGTTTCACTCGAACGACGCGTTATAGTAGCATAAGCTACCTAAACGGGTCGTAATGGGTCGTAAGCACTTAGGTTAGGTTTCATTTTAGTATGTAGGCTTTGTTAAACCATATTACATGAGTTCCCATACTCATTTGGTTTACGAGCCTTCATTCTATCCGATCCTCCGATATAGGTCCGGTTTATTAATGTAGATACCTATATTAGGTGCCGTTTGATTCTGAGATCTTCTAGCTTGCTTGGTGGTTATCCTAGGACTTCTAAGCAATCTCAAGTGAGTACATAGACCCCTCTTTTACTGTTTTCCAAACGTTTTGGGGTGAAACACATATGCCTACTTGTTACTTTCATGCTTTCCTGTTTTCACATCATATACTTGCTATGTTCATTAGTACATTTATAGTACATGATTTCATTGTGTTTTATGCTATGTATGCCCATTGTGTGCATACGTAGTACATTGTTTTACATTACATTTTATGCTATGTATGCCCATTGTGTGCGTACTTAGTACATTGTTTTACATTACATTTTATGCTATGTATGTCCTTTGTTGCATACTTAGTACATTTGTTATTCATCACATGCTTACATTTTGATATTGAGATACACAATTCATGATTTACATTAGACATAGACATTAGACATGGTTTTCACACAAACATTTTGACATTTGATTATACATAAACATTTTACGTTGGTGGTTTGGTTTGAGTAAGTGATTTAAGTAACGAGGCGTGTGTAATATGATACAAGCATGGTGGATACGCCGCTGGTATTTCCTATATATAAGTGTTTGTATGGTATTACATATCGTAGCGTTATTTGAATCATTTCAATTTAAGACATATAACATTTTATACAAATAACATACTTTTCACAAGACATTGTTTTACAGACAACTTATCTTATACAAACTCATTTTACATGGTTATTCATTTAACCATACATTATTCTCTTATTTATACATATCATCTGAACTTATTGTTTTTCAAATGATTTACAAAACAAATCAATTTACAAGGTTCATGACTAAACTTTATTAAACAACTCTTTCTAAACTTACAAGTCATGAAACCTATTTTCACAAAACCTATGTATCTCACAGGCATTTTTATGCTGACGTACCTATTTTCACATGTGTTTTTAGGAGTTGATGCATAGGACTTATCGAGACATACTTAGGCAGGCCTGTGCCTTAGTGAGTTAAAACGAGACAAGAACTAGTTAATTTATGTTATGTACTCTTTATTTCTTGTTTAAAGACGATGTAACTCGCTTGTTTGATGAATAAAACGAAACTTTAATTTCCATGGTTGTGAAACATTAATTCTGTTACAACACTCCCCGACGTTTCCGCCACATTTCGTTGTTTTACGTGGTCGGGGTGTGACAATGAAAAGCCACATTGATCGCCTCGAACGGCTAAATTGTCCCGTCTCTAAAGAGTTGGCTACGGATTTGATCCTCAACTCTTTAACAAAGAAATTCGAAAGCTTTGTAATGAATTACAACATGAATGGAAGGGACAAGAGCATTGGTGAGCTTCATGCAATGCTTAAAATGGCCGAAGCAGGAATGGGTAAAAAGGCTTTACCCGTCCTAGCAATCAATGAAGGAGGCAACAAGAAGAGGCCCCACCCCGATTCTAAAGTAATCTCTGCTAAAAGAAAGGGACACGTCAAAGGAAAGGGAAAAGGGAAAAGCTAAAGCAGAACCCGCCAAACCAAAGGAGAAGAAGCAAAAGGTTGGTACGAATGTCCCATGTTTTGGATGTGGTGGGATAGGACATTGGAAGAGAAATTGTCCAACCTATCTCAATGAGTTGAAAAACAAGAGGGATGCAGGGCAAACCTCAGGTACTATCTTTATGATACATGTTGAGCTTAATGTTATTTCTTCTAACACATGGGTACTAGATTCCGGATGTGGAACTCGCATTTGCAATTTATTGCAGGGGTTCAAAAGAAATAAACATTATAAGAAGGGAGACGCTAGTCTCTTCATGGGCAACGGAGCAAAGATTGAAGTCGAAGCTCAAGGAGACTACGTTTTAGAGGTTCCAAGTGGTTTGGAAGTGATTTTGAAGAATGTTCTATATGCTCCTAGTTTGACTAGGAACATAATTTTTGTTTCCCTTTTAAAACAATCTGGTTTCAATTTCGAATTTGTTAACTATGACATTTATGTTTCTAAGAATGATGTGTTTTATTTTAAAGCTATGTCTTTAAATGGTATTTATGAATTAGATCGAGATAACACATCATATGATAGCTCAATATACCAAGTAACCAACAAGAAACTCAAAATGGATTTGAGTGATTCCTACCTTTGGCATTGTCGCCTTGGACATATAAGCAAGAATCGCATACATACACTTCAGAAAAATGGTCTTTTGAATACAAATGAAGATAATTCATTTGATGTATGCGAATCTTGTTTACAAGGCAAAATGACCAAGACACCCTTTAGTGGAAATTTTGAAAGGGCTAAAGACTTACTAGGTATCATACATTCAGATGTATGAGGTCCTTTTAAGCCGATGACTATGAATGGTGAAAGATACTTCATTACCTTTACCGACGACTATAGTCGTTATGGTTATGTGTACTTACTAAGACACAAGGATGAAGCATTTGAAATGTTCAAAGACTTCAAAAGTGAAGTAGAAAATCAACTCAAGAAAACAATCAAAGTCCTTTGCACCGATAGAGGAGGTGAATACCTTAGTGGTGCTTTTCAATATCATCTTAGGAGTTATGGGATTATCTCACAACTTACTCCACCTGGAACACCACAACACAATGGTGTGTCCGAAAGGAGAAATCGAACTCTAATAGATATGGTTCGATCTATGATGGCTAGAAGCACATTACCTCTATCGTTTTAGGGTTACGCTTTGCTCTCCGCAGTTCGTATACTAAATATGGCCCCAACCAAGAAAGTGGAAAAGACACCCTTTGAAATATGGCATGGAAACCCTCCATCATTATCATTCTTAAGGGTTTGGGGTTGTGAAGCTTATGTTAAGCAATACACCCCAAATAAATTGGAAGTCCGATCTACTAAGTGTATCTTTGTAGGATATCCTGAAGATGATATAGGATATTATTTCTACAACCCAACCGAGCAAAAGGTATTTGTTGCTCGAAAGGGTAAGTTCTTAGAAGCAAAGTTTCTTATGGAAGGAACTAGTGATAGAACAGTGGAACTTGAGGAGGATCAAGAACCACAAGACGATACACGTTTGGTTGATACTAGCGCTCAACAAGAGGTTGTTGAAAATGATCAAGAGGCTGATCAGTAAGCACAAAATGTTCAGAGATCTGGTAGAATTAGTAGTCCACCTGAAAGATATGGATTTTTCATGGATGGATGCTACGTGGTAGATTCAGATGAACCAACCACATACCAAGATGCAATGTCAAAATCTAATTGTGACAAATGGCTTGAAGCCATGAACATAGAGATGCAATCCATGTATGACAACCAAGTTTGGGAATTGGTTGTGCCACCACTTAACTCTAAAGTAGTTAGAAGCAAGTGGGTTTTCAAGAAGAAAACAAATATGCATGGTAACTTGGATACTTATAAAGCAAGACTTGTAGCAAAAGGTTTCACTCAAACTCAAGGGATTGATTATGATGAGACCTTCTCGCCTGTGGCGATGCTAAAGTCAATCAGGATATTATTTTCCATAGCTACATATTATGACTATGAGATCTGGGAATTGGATGTCAAAACGGCTTTTCTTAATGGATATCTTGATGAAGATGTCTATATGGTTCAGCCTGAAGGTTTTATCGATCCAAAACATCCTGACAAAGTATGCAAGTTAAAGAAATCAATCTATGGATTGAAACAAGCATCTAGAAGTTGGAATCACCGTTTTGATGAAAAATTAAGAATTTTGGATTCATCAAGAACGGCGATGAAGCTTGTGTGTACAAGAAAGCTAGTGGGAGCATCATCACTTTCTTAGTACTGTATGTCGATGACATTCTACTATTTGGGAATGACATTCCAACCATGGAAGGTGTAAAAGCTTGGCTTGGAAGTTGTTTTTCCATTAAGGATCTTGGTGAAGTCGCCTACATTCTGGGAATAAAGGTCTATAGGGATAGATCAAGGCGCTTGATAGGTTTAAACCAAAGTGCGTACATTGACAAAGTCTTGAATAGGTTCCAAATGGAGAACTCTAAGAAAGGTTTTGCACCTATTCAAAAGGGGACAATATTGATTACATCTCAATGTCCAAGCTCAAAGGATGAGCAAGAGAAAATGAAAGGAGTCCCATATGCGTCTGCTATAGGATCCATCATGTATGCAATGATATGCACCAGACCGGAGGTGTCATGCGCCTTAAGCATGACGAGTAGATACCAGCAAAATCCAGGTAACAGTCATTGGAAGGCTGTTAAGTGCATATTAAAATACCTTAGAAGGACTAAGGATATGTTTTTAATATATGGATCTGGCGAGGAGGAACTCGTTGTAAAGGGTTACACGGACGCGAGTTTCCAAACCGATCGAAGTGATTCTCGATCGCAATCGGGGTATGTCTTCATTTTAAATGGTAGAGCAGTCTCTTGGAAGAGCTCAAAACAAGACGTGGTAGCATTGTCCACTACAGAATCAGAATACATCGCCGCTTCATTGGCAGCCCAAGAAGCTGCATGGTTGAAGAAATTCATAGCCTACCTAGGGGTGGTCCCTACCATTCAAGACCCCCTAGAGATCTTTTGTGATAACGAGGGTGCGATTTCTCAAATCAAGGAACCTCGTGCGCACCAAAAGACTAGACATATCGAGCGGAGATTCAACTACATAAGGGGTGGAGTTGAAAAAGGAAAGATATGTATCCGCCAAGTTCACACCGATTAAAACATTGCGGATCCACTCACGAAGCTCCTTGACAGGGTAAAACATGAGGGTCATACATGTGCCTTAGGACTTCGATATTATAGTGATTGGATTTGATCTATTTTGTATTTGGATATTGAAACAATTGTTATTTTAACTCTTTTATGGTATTTTGAGTTACGTTTCATTTTAGCATGTTTAAATCCATGAATAAGTTAATTATTATAAATGTCCGTAGTCGATCATACTTGTGGGAACAAATATGAATGTAAGACTATTATGAATTTGGATTGGTGGATATTCATTAGATATGAATATAGAGCAAAGTGTTGCTGCCAAAGTTCATAGATATTTGTGGGATACAAATATTGGACTGACTCGCTCTCAAATATTACTGCTTGGAATCATTTGTGATTGATCATAAGTAAATTTTGAGTAAAGGCGAATATCATAGTATCCTCTGACCTGAGATACATATTGGGTCTTGATATTCACCAAGTATTATACCTTGGCCTAGTTCTTAGCTGTCTGTAGCAAGGCAGTACATAAAGCTAGACTCAGGTGTGGTACAAGGTGATTGTGAGAGACGTATGTAGTCAAGAAGGGATTTGTTCCTCTTATTCGTTGAGAGTAAGATGTCTAAGGCCTGCTAAAGTTGAATCAACAGAGAGTGATCACTCTATGTCTCTGGATTTAACATGACATCTGTAACGAAAGGATAAATGATAGATTCACCTAAATCATGTTCAAGTAATGGACTTGAAGGGGATGATGTTATTGAATGGGAAATATAGTCATACGTATTAGGGGTAGTAAACTATAGTTAGATGGTCTTTATTACTTGTATCAATCTTCTATGTATCTTGTGCAAGTGGGAGATTGTTGGATTCTGTATGCCCAAGACACATATTAGACTGATGTGGCTAGTACGTTATGATCCAAGTCGAGTCATACCCAAATACAAGCTAGACAAATACTTATAATATTTATTTATGATATGATCAAACAAATAAATATTAACACTTACCATATTTAGAAATTGGTTTTCTAAATAATTACACTTGAGAAACCAATAAATTATATGGATAATTTATCTTGAGAGAATATTTTATTTTGTTATTTAATGGGTTAAATAACATTTTAAAAGTTGTATAAAGTCTTGTAAATATGTAGTGTTATATTTATAAAAGTTATAAATATAAACCAAGACTTAAATTTTATAAAAGATTTTTTTTATAAATAACAAGGTGCCCCCCCCCCCCCCCCTTATATGTCTTCCCAAGAGACATTTTGGTCCAATGACTTTTCATGCATTTGCATGTCTAGGTGGGTCTTGATTGGGCAAAAAGGAGGCAAGATTCTCTCATTGTTTTATAAACATTTTGCAAGACAAAAATGCAAGAGAACTTGGTGATTTTTGGCTCTCAATTTTCAGCCAACATCATAGGGTATTTTCAAGTGTTTAATTTTTTTTATCATAAGTGTGTCAAATCCTAGCTACAATCAAGGTGTTTGTTGGAAGCTTGGGGTATACAAGCTTGAGGTCTTCTACTCTTGAAGGCAACCGTTCAAGAAACATCATCCGTTTCAACATCCTATTACTCCAAGAAGGTAGTTTTCTAAACATCCTATGGTTGTGTTTGATAGTATGCATGTTCATATATGGATCCGGGTTTTGGGATTTTGCATATAAATGAAATTTATATCTTAAAAGTGACATGTTTTAAATATTATTTCCGCTGGGTTTTTATTTCATATGGATGAAATTACTTTGATAAACATGTTAAAATCCCATGAGGATGTGCTTCAACTGTGGAGAAAAAGGTCACATCAAGCCGAACTGTCCGTAACTAGCTCTAGCCAAGTTCATCGCCATGGGGAGCACCAATACTGTTCGTCAAAAAGAAAGACGGGTCAATGAGAATGTACATTGATTACCGTGAATTGAACAAGGTCACGATTAAGAATCGGTACCCATTACTGAGGATCGATGATTTGTTTGTTCAGTTACAAGGAGCTCGATTTTTCTCTAAAATTGATTTACGATCAGGATACCATCAATTAAAGGTACAGGAAGAGGACATTCCTAAGACCGCTTTCAAAGCATGGTATGGCCATTATGAATTTACTGTCATGCCATTTGGTTTAACCAATGCCCCAGCTGCATTTATGGACATGATGAACCGAATATGTAAGCCATATTTGGATAAATTCATAATTGTTTTTATAGATGATATTCTCATTTACTCTAAGAGTAAGGAGGAACATGCAAAACATTTGCACACACTTCTAAGTTTATTGAGAAAAGAAAAGCTTTATGCAAAGTTTTCAAAGTGCGAGTGTTGGTTAGAATAAGTACAGTTTCTTGGACATTTAGTTAATCATAAAGGAATTCATGTGGATCCCACCAAGATCGAGGCGATTACTAAATGGAAAACCCCTGAGTCACTAACCGAGGTTAGAAGTTTCTTAGGGTGGACGGTTATTATAGAAGATTCATTCAATATTTCTCTAGAATAGTCATTCCCTTGACTAAGCTAACCTGTAAATCTGTTAAGTTTGAATGGGGACCAAAACAAGAAGAAGCCTTTAGAATTCTTAAGCAAAGACTAACCCATGCACCCATACTAGCATTACCAGAAGGAACTGAAGACTTTGTAGTCTATTGTGACGCTTCTAAGTTAGGTTATGGATGTGTGTTAATGCAACGTCAAAAAGTTATAGCCTATGCGTCTAGACGACTTAAGAATCATGAAGAGAATTATTCAACCCATGATTTGGAATTAGGAGCTATAATTTTTGTCCTTAAGATTTGGAGACATTACCTTTATGGTAGTAAGTTTACTATTTTCACCGATCATAAGAGTTTAAGTTATGTCTTCGGGCAAAAGGAGTTGAATATGAGACAAAGACGTTGGATGGAAATCCTTAAGGATTATGATTGTAATATCCAGTATCATGCAGGAAAGGCTAACGTGGTAGCTGATGCTTTAAGTCGAAAGTATCATGAAAAGCCAAAAAGAGTGTGTTCTCTTAAATTAAATCTACAAGTAGATTTAAATGAACAGATTAGAAAGGCACAAGAATCTGAAATGAATTATTAAGGAATTAGAACAAGAAACAGATGGAATTTGAAGATTCCATAAGAAAAGAATGTGGATACCCAAATTAGGAAACCTATATCATCGTATACTAGAAGAAGCCCATAAGTCTAAATATATGATGCATCCTGGAAGTGATAAAATGTATCAGGACTTAAGAAAGAATTTCTGGTGGATAGGAATGAAAAAAGGATATAGCAGCCTATGTTTCTAAATTTCTAACTTGTTCACAAGTCAAAGTTGAACATCAGAAACTCTCAGGATTGTTGCAGCAGTTAGAAATGCCTGTATGGAAACGGGAATTGATAACAACGGATTTTGTTACCAAATTACCCAAAACAAGAAAAGGTAATGATACAATCTGGGTGATTGTAGACAGGCTAACTAAATCAGCTTATTTCCTACCAATGAAGGAAACTTTCAGTATGGAACAGTTAGCTAAGTTGTATGTAAATGAAATAGTTTCATTACATGGAATTCCCTTATCAATCGTTTCTGATAGAGATAGCCGTTTTACCTATCATTTTTGGGCAAGTTTCCAAAAAGCCATGGGAACCAAGTTGAATCTAAGAACCGCTTATCATCCTCAAATAGACGGACAAAGCGAAAGGACAATTCAGACAATGGAAGATATGCTTAGAGCTTGTTTGATTGATTTCAGAGGTAACTGGGACGATCACTTACCACTGATAGAATTTTCTTATAATAACAGCTATCATACCAGTATTAATGCCGCACCATTCGAAGCACTCTATGGACGAAAGTGGCGCCAGTCTGTTGGGCAGAAATTGGGGAAAAGCAACAATTCGGAACTGAAATAGTGCAAGAAACGACAGACAAAATCATTCAAGTAAGGAACGACTGAAAGCAGCACGTGATCGACAAAATAGTTATGCTGATAACAGACGAAAGCCATTGGAATTTCAGGTAGGAGACAAAGTGTTATTGAAAGTTTCTCCTTGGAAAGGAGTGGTAAGATTCATCAAAAGAGGAAACCTAAGCCCCAGGTATGTTGGACCTTTTGAGATTATTAGAAGAATAGGGCATGTAGCCTATCAGCTACAACTGCCAAAGGAAATGGTAGGAATACATGGTGTATTTCACGTATCTAATCTCAAGAAATGCTTAGCTGATGAATCACTGGTAGTACCTCTTAAAGATATAGAGGTAAATGAACAGCTTAAATTTGTAGAGAGGCCTCTACAAATTGAAGACAAAAAGGTTAAGAATCTCAAACATAAGAGATTAGTTCTGGTCAAAGTGAAATGGGACTCCAAAAGAGGACCAGAATACACTTGGGGGCTTGAATCAGAAATGCAAAGGAAATACCCGCATTTATTCCAGTAGATCTCGAGGACGAGCTCTAAAACAAGGTGGAGAGGATATAACAACCCTCAAAATATTTCCGACACTCTAAAAATAATTAGAACGTCCTAATATGTATTATAATACACTCCGTATGCAAAAACTGAGCCCAAAGTACTTTACATATTTAAAAAAATTAAATAAAAATCAAATTATATAGTCTCTCGCGGGCCGCGAAGACTTGTTCTTCATCCTACGCGGGCCGCGAGCGAGGAGACATGCGGCATAACCCAGAAGCCGCCACGTGTCAACACGTGTCGAGGCTAGAGCGGTGACCGGGCCAAGCTAGGGCCTACCCGGCCTACGTCGCGGGCCACGAAGGTGTCACCTTCGGCTTACACGGGCCGCGAGGATCCCCAGTTCTAGCCCTATAAATGAGATCGTTCAGCTTTCACTTTCCGACGCTCACATATAACTTTCTCTCTCAATTTCTGAATAGTATAAGCTTTACCCGGGCATAATACCCCCTAACTAATGAAGTTCTGCCTCGTTGTAAGTGTCATAACCCCGGTTACGTATTAGATACGTTGCCCGATTGATCCAGGGTTCCGTAACGGCTGTCGAGGTTCTGCCCGACGTAGTCGTTGGAATGCCGTCTCGGGGAGGGTATTACTAATGCAAATATTGGGTTATTATACTAACATGTGTGTATTTGTGTAATTTATAGATAATCACCAGGAAACCCTAAACGAAAACCTAAGACAGCAATGTGAGTAATCTCCTTTTGGCAAATTGTTTTTACAAAACCTCACTTAAATTAAATTATATTAAACAGTTATTGAGTATTTGTATTCTACAATTATCGTCGGTATGTTGTGGTTTTGTATACAAAATTTGTTACTACATTATGAGTAGTAACATGACCACAAGTCGGGTTGACAGTACCGTGGGTGGTAATTAAAGTAGATGGAAACAAATGTAATTGCGCGACCGCCCTCAATACTGTACAATGGTTTTTACTTAACTTGATTGAACTGAGATTCACTCACCAGTATTTCCCATTGACAAAATGTTTTTAAACGCGTTTCAGGTAACAAAATGTGAAAGCCAAATAGAAGCCAGCTGGACAGCACTGAAGGCTTGGAAAAGTGGCTATTAAGTTACCTAAAATAAAGAGATGTTTTATTAAATAAAGTAGGGTTTATCCCTATAAAAATGTGTGTACTTAAAACTTGGGATTTTCCCACGTGTTTAATATATTGAAAGTGTGGTATTTTACTCTTATAAAATAATTCCTAACTACGGCCCTGATGTAATTTCCGTTGCCAAAATGATAACCACCGAAACTGGCCATGGCCGCCCGTTCCCGGGTTGTTAGGGGACGGGGGTTGTGACAGCTGCAGTCGGTCAAGAAAAACCACACATGGACGTTAACCACGTTTCCTAAGGATGAGAAGCCCATTGGTTTAAAGTGGGTATATAAAATCAAGCGGGATGCAAACGAGAAGATAGTCAAGTATAAAGCAAGACTTGTTGCAAAACGGTATGTCAAGCAGTGTGGTGTTGATTATGATGAAGTATTTGCTCCCTTTTGCTAGTACGGAGATAATGCGGTTACTTGTTGCCATAGTTGCTCGAGAGGTGTGGCAGATTCACCATACGGATGTTAAATTATCGTTTTTGCATGGTGAATTAAAGGAGGAGGTTTATGTGACTCAACCAAAAGGCTTTGTTAAAAGGGCAATGAAGATAAAGCGTATTGTCTTTCAAAAGCTTTATATGGTTTACAACATGCTCCACGAGCATGGGATTTTAAACTTGATGCTACTTTGAAAGGTTTGGGGTTCACACGCTGTAAAGAAGAACAAGCAATTTATGTTAAAACATCAGAGGTGAGTTTTTGATAGTTGGAGTATACGTGGATGATCTTGTTACTATAGAGTATGTAACCGGAGATGAACAATGAGCAGGCATTCTCACCAAGCCTCTTGCGAGAATCAAGTTTGTTGAAATGTGAGGGTTGCTTGTAGTTGAAGACCTCACTATTTCAAGCCAAAAATTAAAGGGGGGGGGGGTGATTGTTGGTCAAAGGGTAATTCCCAAATCTCATCAAGCCCATGGTGGGATGGACATGCTAGGGGAGAGTTATAACCCAATAATGTTTCTTGTTATTATCTAATTATTATTGTTGTTAGATTAGGATAATTATAAAGAGTTTACTTTATAATTATCTGATCGGAGGAATTAGTCTGATAGTATGAATAGGAGAGCTGAGCATATGACTATAAATTGTATGATCTCTGTGTTGGCGGTAATTCCCGACTCCTCACAAGTCGATGATGGGAAAAGGGTGACAAAGGAGTTCAAGTCACAAGTTGGTGAACTTGAGGGACCAAATTTAACAAGTAGGTTAAATTGGTTAAGTTTCCTAATTACATTATAATTATATTTGGTAATGTCTTGGTCACCAAGTTAGGGTTATTTCGTAATGTCTTGGTCACCAAGTTAGGGTAAGCCTATATAAACCAAGCTAGGGTTAGGCATTATTAAGAGAGAAGAGACAAGACCAGAGAGAAACCGAGTTATGGTTTAAGAGTCTGTAATCAGTTTTGAGTTATTTTCTGATTAATAAGATTAAGAGTTATTTGATCTAAATTCTCTTCTTCATCTTTTCTATTCGGTTTGATTGTCGATTGGGACTTGAATTGGTATCTGAGCCAATTTCAATCATCAAAATCAAACAAGTACTCGACAAATCGGCGGCTAAGGTATCAAGGGTCATCGATTGGCTGAGGTTGCTCGTGGCGGCAAGAGTGAACAGAAACGAAACAAGTCAGTCGGACTTTTTCATTCCAGCGGTGGCAGTACTAAATCGTTGGAGTAGCGGCGTACGTACTGTTCCGAAGGCGGGCAGGCAATCAGAACAAGAAGGTTTTCGGTTGGAGTGGTTCACATTACCGGCGGAATCATTTTCGCAGAGGTTTTGCGAGAAGCTTCAAGATTAATATTTAATAAAAAAAAGGTTTGCGTGGGTTTGTTTTATGCGGCTGTTGCTGTTGTTCTCTGATTGAACAAGATAATTTTTTCTTCTTTATTGTGAGCACCGGTTGAAAAAAAATAGAAACAAAAAATAAAAGGTCTAAGTTTCAAACAATTTATTGTTTTTATTTATTGAAACAACGTTTAAAAAAATAATAAATAAGTTGGTTTATTTATTTTTTGGTTTAAACTAAGTTTGGGTTTAAACATTAAATGTTGTTTGAGTTGGACAAGTGGTTCAATTTGAGGTTTAATTGTTATTCGGTTTTCGAGAGGTATTCGTGACCGGGTTTCTGCGAGCAAACGCGTTTGGTTCTAAAAAGTTATTCAGAAATCAATGACGGACGGGGATAGACCACCACCGGTTGTTGTTAAGGATCAAAGTACCACAACTTTACAATGTCCAATATTAACAGAAACTAATTAAAATATTTGGGTGATTCGTATCAAAGCGATATTCAAGGTTTATGGAATACAGAAAGCTTCAGAACTAGGTGAAAAAGAGGTAGAAGCCAAAAAGGATGACATGGCGGTTGAACTTCTACTTCAAGCAATACCCGAAGAGCTCGTGTTTCAAGTAGCTTAGTTTCAGACTGCAAAGGAAATCTGGGAAGCGTTGAAGACACGGTATGTTGGGGTTGAACGGGTTCGAGAGGCAAAGATTGATCAACTAGAAAATGAGTTCGAATCATTGAAGATGAAAGAAACAGAGACAATTGATTCTTTCGCAGGGAGGATAAGTCAGTTAGTTACAAAAGCAGCTAGCTTGGGAACCACCTACGAAAACAAAAAGCTAACCAGAAAGTTATTAGGCTCTGTTCTAGCAAACTATGTTCCAATTGTAGCTTCAATTGAACAATTCGCATATTTGAAAGCCATGATGTTTCAGGAAGCAATTGGTATACTGAAGACGTTCGAAAACAGGATTAAAGGTATCGAGTCTTTAGCAAAAAATCAAGGTAATCTAATGTTTGCCAACGGTGAGTCATCCTTGAAATCCAAATCCTATGAAAATACGTGGGGGCGTGGGCGAGGCGGTTCAACTTACCGAGGAAGAAATCAAGATCGGGATGATAAGGACCAAGATGGAAGTCAAAGCCGAGATGGTCAAGATCATGGGTCAAAGCAGACGGTTCAAAGAAGAACCAATGATCGTCAAAGGGGAAGGAAAGATAAATCACAGGTTCAGTGTTACCGTTGTGATAAATTTGGTCATTTCGCGTAAGAATGTTCGGATCGTATGAAGAAACAAAATGAAGCTAACTTAGCTAAATCTGATGATTTTAATCCATCATTATTGATGATGAGATGTGATCAAGAGACGGTTTTTCTAAACGAAGAATGGGTGATTCCAAAGTGTTTCGAGACTGGGCCAATGGAGAAAGACACTTGGTATCTCGACAACGGAGCATCGAATCACATGACGGGTAATCGAACTTATTTCTTTGAACTTAATGAGCGTGTCACGGGAAAGGTGAAGTTTGGAGATGGATCTTGTATTGATATACGGGGAAAGGGGTCGGTATTACTTGAAGGGAAAATGGGGGAGAAGCGTCTGTTAACCGATGTTTACTACATACCGAGTATGCAAAGCAATATCATAAGTCTTGGTCAAGCAACCGAAGGTGGATGCGACATTCACATGAAACGTGATTTGCTAACCATTCATGATGATACAGGAAAGCTTATGATGAAGGTGACAAAGACCAAGAACCGTCTATACAAGATCAACCTCAAGATAGCAAGTCCCGGTACACAAGATAACATGACTGGAATAAAGAATTTTGTGGGTAGGGAACTACAAAGAGGTGAACTGAAAGATGATACGGCAAGTACGAATCAGAATCTTCTCAAAGATCCAAGTTTAATAAAGAAACCCAAAATTCAAAATCCAAAGAAAATGTTCAAGAATTCAAAGAAAAGGTCAAGCAAGAGATTCAAACCCAAGGAAGTACATTTAATGATCCAAGAAAGCTAGTGTTTGCTCAATATCGCAGTCGAGTCAATGGTGGTGCGAGTTCTTATGACCAAAGGACGAGTCGTGTTCAAAGGACTAGTCAAGGTCGCAAGAATGTTCGAGCTAGGAAGGGGCCGAAAAACACAGCTAGAGATCAAGATGAGTTCTATGAGAATCAAGACAAAGAAGACATGTTAGAGCCTACCTATTTCAAGTCAGAAATTAAGGGGGGTGATTGTTGGCGGTAATTCCCGACTCCTCACAAGTCGGTGATGGGAAAAGGGTGACAAAGGAGTTCAAGTCACAAGTTTGTGAACTTGAGGGACCAAATTTAACAATTAGGTTAAATTGGTTAAGTTTCCTAATTACATTATAATTATATTTGGTAATTTCTTGGTCACCAAGTTAGGGTTATTTCGTAATGTCTTGGTCACCAAGTTAGGGTAAGCCTATATAAACCAAGTTAGGGTTAAACGTTATAAAGAGAGAAGAGACAAGACTAGAGAGAAACCGAGTTATGGTTTAAGAGTCTGTAATCAGTTTTGAGTTATTCTCTGATTAATAAGATTGAGAGTTATTCGATCTAAATTCTCTTCTTCATCTTTTCTATTCGGTTTGATTGTCGATTGGGATTTGACTCTGCTGAGCATGTAGCGAGTTTGAGAGTCAAAGTTTTTGAGTAATTTTTCTTTGATCAATAAATTGGAGAGCCTATTCCAGTTTAATTTGTGTTTCGTTTTTCATGTTTTAATCACCCCGATTGGGACCTTGATTGAAGGCATTGAAGCCTGAAATTGAGGGTCCTGTTAAGATGTTCCACCCTACATCTATGAAACAAGCCTATCATTTGGCCAGGTTTCAAGATTCAACCAATAAGTCATTGGGGTTAGTCTCTTCTCAAAACCACAATTGGTACAATGCTTCCAACTATCTTAAAACATCAATTGCTGTAGTAAAACCTTTTGTTCATATAATCACTTATCATTCCCACTCCCCCTACAGGTGATGTCGTACTGATGTGGCGATTGAATACCTAGTATCTTATACACAGTGGCAAAGCTTGAGATTTCCGACCGGGGGGGGGGGGGTCGAAAACGTATATACTCAAAAAAATTTATAGAACCAGGGGGTCGAAAACGTATATACCAAAAAATTTCTATACGAAAACCACATATATTACTGAGGGGGGGGGGGGGGGGGGGGGGGGGGGGGGGCAATGCTTATACATAATTACCAATGTTCTCAGGGTTGGGTTAGACTGGTGGATCAATGAATCGATAAGAGGACGGTTAGATGAATAGTCCACCTGATTTTAATGCTTCCAAAGGACACCACTCAACCTGGCAAAATTGAGTTATCAATGGAAAAACATAGAACTCAAGTTTCTGGATAAAATTCACTCTGCCATTCAAGTCTGTAAATCACAAGAGAGTTGAACAACAGTTACACCCCATGATGCTAAAACTTATAAGAGATAATATAAAATAATTAACACTTGAACGTTAAACCAAAAATCTTGTATGGGGTGTCTGCAAGGGCTTTTTCTACCGACTCATGTTGGACCAAACTGAACCAAATATGACCCAATTCGCCTGCTCCATCTTCTACTACTAGTAAATTTGACTTGCCCGGGCTGTGTCTATCACTAGGGAATCAGGTATTGTATCCACATGAAGCATATGGTCAGTACTACACATTTCGTTTGATTATTTATACTAAATTGTAATTTAAAACTGATCGTTGAACTGATTTGGTCGATTAATTGAAACTAATGAAAAGTGAAAGTCATTGAGTTATAAGTCCCCCCGTAATGGGGCGTTTTTTTTTTTTAAATTTCAAAAAAAACGCCGGAAAACGCCGAGACCCCCACTACATGGGGCGTTTCCGGGCGTTTTTTTTGAAAAAAATTGGCTCCGGCGTGGTTATTAAAACGCTGAATTGTTGTTTGGTTGCGAGATTCGACCGTTGACAAACGGTCAAAAGTTATTTATTATTTTTTTTTAATTCAAAATTTTACCCACTATATATATATCAACCCTTTTTCTCCATATTTTTATAAAAATCCTCCTACTTTCTCTCCCACTTTCTTCTATTATTTTATAAAAAACACCCACTTTCTCCTATTTTTTTACAAGCATGCATCCATACCGACCCCCTTTTGGTGGCCCCGCAAGACCCACGAACCCGAACACAACGCAACCGCAAAACCCGTATAACCTTCAAGACATGGACCCAAGCTTTTTACCGTACGCGGCTTACTTGACTGGCGCCACTCCGTTTGTACCTTCCACCTACGGCTATGGTCAAGCCGGCGGGTCGCAACCGTCACAACCCGAACCCGAATCCGAACCCGATGTCGATGTCGTGCCGGAGACGCAACCCGAACCGGTGCAAGACAAATCGAAACGCGGCAGAAGGTCGCATAAGAAGAAGGAAAAGGACGAACCTCGACGTACAAAAAAAACCATTAAATGGACGAAGGACGAGGAATACACGTTGACTCGGGCGTGGCTCGACATTTCGGAGGACGAAGATACCGGTAACTTATATTTTCTGTTTTTTTTTTTCTGTTTTTTTATTTTCTGTTTTTTTATTGTTTTTAATTTCAACTTATATTTTTATTTTTTTTTTATTTGTGGCAAACTTTCAATTGTCAAATGATTGAATGGGCGTTATTGGAATAATGCCCCACTACACCACTTTATGCTATAATGCCCCATGCTGACTAGGACGCCACGTGTCGGATAATGCCCCATGGTGAGGGCATTATAAGTTGTTACCACTACGGGTGGTCTAAACAAGAATTAAGAAGATGATCACCCCTACGTTTCAGGTTGATTACCAAGTTGGAAGAGTAGACATAATCATATTTGTTTTATATTTTTGAAGGATAATGGAGAAGAAATCCGGCCGTGCTGACCTTAAGGGTTGACAGCCAGTTAAATAAGCTAGGACAATGTCAGACACTCAGACGGATTATCTCCTAGTCAACACTCAATAAATTTGAATTAAGAAAAATCGTTATTCGGGACTCTTCAAAACTCAAAACGAATACATAAAACACTCATAGATTACAAACTAGACATGTTCAACTAAGGTAAAACCTGATTTTATACACTTACTAGCTAAACCTTACATCTAGAGATGGGCATAATCGGGTATTCTTAAAACCCGGAACCGGTTCCAACCCGAAACCGGGTATGGATACAAGTGAGTGGAACCGGGTTCTCTGTGGAACCGGTTCCGGGTACAACCCGGGTACACGTCACTATAGTTAGAACCGGCGTAACCGGTTTCGGGTACAATGGAACCGGGTACGGGTACTGTTTGGAACCGGGTACGGGTACTATTTGGAACCGGTTACTTTGAATTTTTTAATAAAAAGCTGCTTACACACTGTTCGGAACCGGTTCCTCTGTATTCACTCGAAAAAGCTGCCTTTTTTTACTTTTGTACCGTTAGGAACCGATTTTTAAACATAAAAATCGATTTCGGGTCATTTCATTCAAATTCAATCCATCTTCTTCTCTAATTCTAAACACATTGATGTCGGATAACCATGAGATGGCTCGGTGCAAGAATTGTGGGAAGTTCATGAAGGCGGCAGCCAACTCCACCCTCAAGAAGCATACCAACAAACATTGCCCGGTGACAAAGGAAAAAAACGAAGAAAAGGGCGAAAGATCCGGTTCTTCTAATGTGTAGTTCGGTGGATCCGTTTGTTTACTTATGTTTGATGTGTTATGTTTTATGTGTGATGTTTGTTGGTTTAACTTTATGATCAATGTAACCATTTCGTTTGTGAAATAAAAGTTTGTTTTGTTTTAGTTACAAGTTCAAAAAAAAATTTCGCATTTATAATCGTTTAAGTAGTACAAAATCGGTTCCTTCGGGACTCATCATAATCGGTTCGCATTTGTTTTGTAACAGAATCGGTTCCTTCGGGACTGATCAGAATCGGTTCCTCAAATTTATTTTTTTGCTCGTTTGCTTGAGGACGCTGCGGCACTTTCACTTGCGCTACGCTTTGGTGCGGGCACTTCGGTACAATCGTCTTCGGAATCATTGGTCTCTACCTCGTCTTCCTCTTCCTCCTCTTCTTCAATAATCTTGTGCTCCAACTCCACCTCGTCTTCGAGACTCGACTTATGTTGAACACGATCAACGCCGTCCAAATGATCTTTTAGGCAAATTGCCATCTCTAGCGACTCCGGGGTTAATCTTGTTCTTCTAATCGACAATACCCTACCACTAAGAGAAAAAACACTTTCCGAAGCTACCGTGGAAGCTTGGACCGTTAGTAAATCACGAGCCATGGTGGCTAGAATCGGGAATTCCGATTCTTTAGACTTCCACCATGCCAAAATGTCAAAATTATTATACTCCTCGGCCGTCATAGCAAGTGCATCATCCCTTAGTCTATATCGGCCGAGTTCACTAGATGGTTCGTTACCCCTTTGTTGTTTCGCCGTTTCGTTTCTAACGACATTCAACATGGTTATGATGGGGTCTGCAATTGTTTCATCGTTAGAGGCCGACGATGAAGCCCCATTAAAAATGGTATGATTTTTTTCCCCATACTTTTTTAAATAATGATCATAAAGTTTATTCAAAGATTCGTCGAATAGTTTTTTAGTTTTGGCTTTCAATGTTGGATCCTCCTCGTGCATATCCAACTTGTCGTAAATTTCATCAACTAACGCGTTAACACCCGCTACGTTTAAAATTGGGTTTAAAGCGGCGGCACATAAAAAAAACGGGTGGTAAATCCAAAAAATATTTTTTAAATTTATTGATCATTGGTTTCAACATGTTCCTCAACATGTCACTTGAGTTTTCAAACTTTTTAAAATTAGTTGTTATCAAATACAATTCGGAAATAACTCGAGAACTAGTGGGATAATAAACACCGCAAATTAAAGTTGTTGATTTTTTGAAAACTTTTAAAAAAATACTTAGTGTTTGAATGTTAGTCCAAGCCGTGCCGGGAAAAGGGTCGACTTGGTAGTTATCACTTAAAGTTGTATAAAATGCTTTTAAAGTGCCCATTTGTTTTAAAGCCATTTCAAACATATGACAAGTTGAATTCCAACGAGTTGGGATATCCCAATTAGGACCAATTAATTTTTGGTTAACTTCTTTACAAAGTTTTTTTTATAATCTTGATATCTTTCTTTACCACTTTTAAAAACATCTTGAAGCATAGCTCTAAAAGCTATAATAAAATCCGCTACAAATTTATTTTTTAAACCGTCTTGCACAACTAAATTAATAATATGAGCAACACATCTTGTGTGGAAAAAAACACCATCACAAATTGGTTTGTACTTCAACTTTAGTTTTTGGATCACATTTGAGTTGTTTGAGGCGTTATCGAAAGATATTGAAAATATTTTATTCTCTAAACAATATTTTATAATTGTGGCATTCATAATTTTATAAATATTTTCTCCCGTATGAGGAGAAGGAAACTCTTCAAATGCGATCGTACGCTTCATCATTTGCCATGTATTGGGATCAACCCAATGAGCGGTGACACAAATGTATGATTCGGGTAAACCGTGTGGAGCCGACCACACATCACTAGTTAAATTTACACAAGTCTTTAAATTTTGAAAAAATGCAATTAAATCTTTTCTTGCATTTTCCCATATATTTAAACAATGACGTTTTAAAGTTCGACGACTTACATGTTTGTAGCTAGGTTGAAGCGTCTCCCTAATTAGCTTAGTGAGATCGGGGTCGTCAAAGTGTCCAAAAGGCAACGCTTTTTTGATGACCAACTTCGCCATCCTATCACGAGTTATCTTTTGTTCGTAGCGGAAAATCGTACCATCTTTTGAAAGTTGAACTTGACCGGGTGTCAAATCTTTTAGAGCTTTGCAATACTTTTTGGCATGCTTTGTTAAAGTGGAATTAGAGTCCTTGCTTAACAAGGAGCCACAATGCTTGCATTGGGCCTTTTGCGAACCATCGCTCATCTCGACTAAATCCCAATTGCACCAAACATCCATATTGCGGCTATGCGATAATGTTCCCACTACAAATGGAGCATTTGAACCTTGTGGAACAATATTGACGGATGAGGAGTTTGTGGTTTTAGAGTTCTTTGAAGCCATTAAAAATATGTAAAGAATGAGAAGAAATAGATAGAAGAAGAAGAGGATATGTGAATAAAAAATGGGAAAAGTACAACCTATATATACTGTAACCGGTCCAACGGTCATATTTGCATTAAATGTGTTTTGATACTCAAGATTCGGTTCCAACGGTCACCTAGAATCGGTTCCAGCGGTAATGTATACCGGGTACAGATAGGAACCGGGTACGGTTGATTTTTTTTTTACAGAATATGGGAACCGGGTAATACCCGCCGGGTTTTTTAAACCTGGGACCGGTTCCTCTGAGCATCGGGTAGGAACCGGAACCGGGTCCGGGTTGAGTCCATTGGAATCGGGTAGGAACCGGTTTTTATGCCGATCTCTACTTACATCCATGGTTGATAAAAAAAAAATTAGCCCTTCTGAATCCTTTCGGTCCAGTAACAACCCATCATGCCAAGCCTTCAAGCCCATTTAGTTATTTGTTTTACAACCCACGTGAATTCTAGTTAGCCCAATGTTAATTCTTTTCTTTTGCACCTACTTAGTCGACTTCAATGGGTTATGCATAGTAATATTATGACTCGAGTTTTTAAAAAACTTAGTTTTGCTATTCAAAAAGGGGTAGCAGCGCAGCTTGTTACCCGTTTACCAACTATCTAGATGTAAATTCATAACACGAAAAATAATAATCTAAATTATTAAACAAAATATTGGATATTCCATGTATAATCCTACGAAATTATATGAACCTTCATGACCTCTTTTTTTCTACAACACCTTTAACAGCTTTATTTTAATAATCCATTTCAGCATTTAATCATGATTAAACTTGGCTTTTCAACATCTAAACTTGATATCTAACTTTGTTTTTTTTTTATTATTATTTTTATTTTAAAATCATCATTTTAGTTCATTCATCTTGAAACCTACAAAATATAAAAACATTTATCTATACTACTATATTAAAGAAACTGGGTTTTCTACCATTTTGGTCATTTTACACACGTATAAATTTTATAGCATTACGTACAAGAGAGTACAAGCTGTTTTAGAGGGGGTAAACTTGTGTATTGTCAAAAAATTTAAGACACTTTAGGGGCAATCTAGACATTTGACCAACCTCCCTCTTTAAAGCAAAACCCTATCCTATTGAATGTTGCGTCCCAGTTACAAAGTTTTTTAATACTAGAAACTAAAATGGCCAACATTGAATGAGGCTTTTGTATTGGGTTTCATGCATGTCATAATATCTATATATCTATATATAATCTAAAATTTAGTTACATGTTCTGTTTTAAAATCAACATTTATGATGTTTTAAATGCAGTAGTTAAAATAATATTGATTAAAATAATCTATATACACTTAAAATTTAGTTATATTAATTTTTTTACAACCTTCATTATTGAGCCTCTTAAATACATTTGTGTCTTTTCGATCACTATTATTATTATTAATAATTGATCATTAAAAATACATAAATGAAAAAAGCAATTATTATGACAAGCCATAATGTAATTCTTCATAACATTAGCCTTTTCGTTTACACCAACTTTTGTAACCTTCATCTCATATAATTTGGTTATTTAATTCATCATATATACTTGATTATTTAAGAGTAGAAACGGTTGATAAGGAGAATTCTTTAAAGCCTATATTTAACATCCTTTGAACACATAATTCTTTTGATTACAAACCGACACTACATTACGCAATACATACCCTATCATTTGTCGCAGCCGTTAGTCATCATTTATACCCGTCGTTGGCCGCAACTACCGACTGTTGCTACATCCATCCTTCTGATTAAGTTGATGCAGTGCCATACTACCGACTAAGGTTTTGCGTAGTGTCGGAGTGCTGATTCTGTGACTTACGCAGCCGGCCCTTTACATGTCATCGGTTGCTACCACCTTTGTTCCACTTAATTGGACATCAAGATGAACCATGACTGAGTCGCGAGTATGCTTGGCTTTTATGAGGTTCCGGTCGGGTCCCATAGCCGATGAAGGTTCCGTCTCACACCACTCCTTCTTCCGGTAAATGGGCTTTGTCCGATCGTAAAGCTTTAAGCTCCGGTAATCCTTTTTTCCTTTGATTATTAAGTTATATGTGGAAAAAAAAAACACAAGCCGTAACAAACCGAAAGCGGAATGAACGACTGTGAATTTTGTTTTATTTCCGACGACTTGGCAACATAAAAAAGGAAACAGAAAGTGTAAGTTTGTTACAGTGTTCAAATTCTTTTTCTACATTCACCCATTTAGGTTCCTTCGTTTAACTATAAAATAGATTTTATATATATATATATATATATATATATATATATATATATATATATATATATACAAATATGTATTTTTAAAAGGGGAAAGTGAGTATGGGGCTGTTACACACGTAAGCTTAGGTGCGAAACCCTTAAAACTACGTAGTTTTAGGTAGTAAAATTAAAAAAGCTACTATTTTTCGTTTTATTCCCTTTTTCGGTTCCAATTTCAGAACGTTCATGATTCATCTTTGAAATATTAGTATGAAACTGAGTAGTGTTCTGTGTGAAACGAGTTTCAGTTTATATTTATAAGCTCTTGCCCAACTAACAATTTTTTGTAATCTTCTTATGTTCATTTTACGATTTGACTGAATTTCGACATGATTACAATTTTATGTATTATAGTGGTATTTCATGATTAAGTGCATCTAATACAAACCATTGAATCAAAATAAGTTTAGGGTTTCCACAAAATATCTATGTGACATCAGTGAATTCATTATGTTGAATTGCTCCTCTGTTAAACCAGAATATATTTCTATTGAATTTTCAACTTAAAATTAAATTCTAATATAGTCATTCTAATATCTCAAAATTAAATTTGAGATTAAAATATGAAGATTACAATAGTTGCGTAATTCCACCATATTTGTTGACTAGGTTTTCAAGATTATCATTATCCAATATTTCAGCCAATTTATAATCCAGGTAAATTTCTTACATAATCAAATTACTTTTCAGTGTTTGACTTTAATGTTAATTCTATCCATCTCGATTAGAAGTTGCCAGCCATTTGGATTTTGATTTATGAGCTTCGAGGGTTGTTTTTGAATTCATCGTCCCAGATTATAAAGATGAATGCTGTGAAATTGGAATGGAAAGAGGGAATAAAAAGAAAAAGAATATTAACTTATTTTAGTTTTGTTTAACAAAACTACGTAGTTTTAAGGGTTTCGCACCTAAGCTTAGGTGTGTAACAGCCCTATATTCACTTTCCCTTTTTAAAATAGATATTTATAAATATTTTTTAACAGTTATAAATATTTATAAATATTTTTTAATACCGAATTCACATTTTTAATACCGAAAAAAAAGTAATGTTTTTTTTAATACCGAATTCACGTTTATAAATATTTATTGAAAATATAAAATGTAATTTAAATATTGGGTAGATAAAGAGTGTACGTAGTTCGTGGCGAACCAAGCATATGTAAACGTTGGTCATTTTGGTTAAGGTCAAATCAGGTTTGCATTAGAATGTAATATACACTTAGGATATGTCATTTCGGATAAGCACAATATTGGTTATCATTTTTGAATCAAATAGTTAAAGTTTATAGTTATGCTGGTAATATATGCAGAGTGCTGAATTCACCTGTCGTGTTGAAGTCAAACGCATGCGCAATAGCCAAGAGTGGTTCAAGCTGACATGTGGCGGTGGGAATTGCATGAAAGGTGTGGGGCGTGAAGACAACGATATGTGGTGTGATGGGTGCGAAAACCCCGTTGTCTTCCCGAGAGCAGAGTTTGGCCTGTCACGCGTCTACAACCTTTATTCCACTGACATACAGGATAAGTTCACTCCGGTGATGGTAAGGAATGCTGATGGAAGCATTTCAACACTGCCGAATTATGTGCACTCTCTTGTGGGCAGCACTCAGACCCTCCAGCTTGATTCGTGTACGTATTATGATCATGGCCATTTTGAATCCTTCAACTGCAAGAATGTCCTGCTAGATGGGGATGGTTGTAAGCCCTTTGGTTCTTCCACACCTCCATCGATCCCAGCTAAAGACAAGGGGGTGCTACCCATTCCGACACCAGTTAAGCGCGTTGAAGCGATCGTAAGGTATATATCGGCTTACACTTTATTCGTGCCATGTTTAATAAACCATTTTAATTAAAGATGTGCTATTTACCTTTCTACTCGATCTGAAATGCTATTTACATACCTGGTATATGTTTACTCTATTTTAAAATTAGGAGGCTACAACAGTCGGAAACTTGAGTTCGTAAATATAAAAGTGCATTGCTCTACATTAAAAAAAACAGGAATAAAAAAACTTGGTAACGCATCACTTCGAATGTGTAAAGACATATAAGGGGAGAAGTTGGCTTTTGAAAAAAATAAACTTGGTATCGTTATAAATGGAAAGGCAACAAAAAAACTTTCAACTATAATTGATTGATTTCCATAAACAATGTAATTGTGCATATTTATTTTTGGATAACTGTCTACATAAATGTTTAGTGCTTTTCCTTCGCAGGCCTGCTTATGCAGATTCGGATTCAGAAGAAACAGTTGACAGTGACCCACATGAAAGGTATACCGTCTGCACTTAGTGTTAGTAATGAAAACCCGTACTACTTTTCGATGCATATATACGTAAACATAGTATACCATTTTTAATAGTTTTCTTTTCATTATTTCACTGCAGTCAGTTGGCTGGTGATGGGATTGGGGATGACGGTGGCATGCGTTAGCTAAAGTTTGGTCTATGTGTTATCCAATAAGATAGGAAGGCGTGCGAGAGTTTATGCGTTTTCCCTTTTTCTGTTTCATGTTTTTTTCCCTTGGAAGACATCTTTTTTCACTTCTTTTTGGCCGGCAAGTTTTGCCAAGGAAAAAACTTATGGCCCATGGTTTAATAAACTTTAATCACGCCCATTTGTAGGCGTATTGTCTTACATGTTATGCACCGGCCGTGTCAGACATCTTACCACGAACAAACAATAGCTATTATGCATGTCGTGCATCGCACGGGCTTTCTCCCTAGTTATATCTATAATTTAGTGTGAAACCATCCATTCTGAATGTCTTTGTCAATTACTTCTTCAATTAAAAGTATTGAATGAAATCGACGGTTGAATGGCAGCAATTGAAGCAATTTAATCTTCCAGTGAGAACTCAATCGGATGAAGTGTATGAAACCCCCATTCAATTTGTGGACCAATTGAAGAAATTAATGTGATTCATGAAACCACCATTCAATTTATGGTGTACCGTCACATTGAGACGCGAATTCATATGGGTTTTACTTTATAAACCGCCCCTAGGGTTTTCCTCTTTTCCAAGCCGACGACTTCACGTAGAACCACCACCGCCGTGGCGGCTACACTCACCGGAGTTGACATCACCAGGTCCACGTCTTCACTCACACAATGCCTGTTAGAAACTTATGATTCAAATTAACAAGTGTAGTGTGAGGATTTAGTTTGTTGTAGTAGTTTGTTTCTTTTAATATTCATGTATATAGTGTGATTATTTGGTGTGCAGATTTTGTTTGCTGTGGTGTGCTTCTTTGGAAATTCATGGTGACCAGTTACCGCCAAACATCCAGAAAGGATATGCATATGTTGCTCAGAATCAGGCGAGTGGAGTATTTACTAGCTGGGTTCTCTTTACATATTGTAGTACAAAAGATATAATATTAATTGATGTTATTGTTATTCAATTAGGTTGTCTCATTTGTTGTTCCACACTTCTGTAGCCATCTTCCAAAAGCTCTTGTCCTCACAAAGAACTGTGTTGTGGGGTTTTTCTTGGGTTAGCAGTCCCTGTCTGTTACACGTCGTTTATGCAACGGTCGCTCAGGTAAACAATAACAAATGAATTGTTTAACGTTACCGGGTCAGCCCCCCTTCCGTTTTTGTATGTCTAGCGCTACACAAATGATATATTCAATAGATGGTCTTAGTCTTTACCATCGCAACTAACCTCTGCAGGTCTTTTTTTGCTTTAAATACATGTGGTAATAGGGAAATCTGTTGTAGACGCGCATGAATCGGACAAACCTCAAGTTCACAAGAAAGGATTGAATGTGCTAGGGGTAATCGACATGTTTCAGTAATGCCCACCAGGTGTTTGTTAATATATTTCAATGAATTTAGTCATTATTGTTTTTCAAAAAGCTTTGATTAGCTTCTTACATTAGGTAACAAAAGATCTAATCTCATAGAATTATGAATAAAATGTTGGGATGCTATAATTTTTGGGCGGATTAGTTATAGAGAAGTACAGAAATTGAAACAAAAAATTTTGTTTTATTCTATCCTATCAACTTTATTAACAAAGTAAGAACCTAATCTGCCCAAATTTATGAGAAAATTGAAGTGCACATGAAAAGATAGTGAAGATGATCCCTTCAAAAATGCACCTTTCTCATATGACTAATCTCGTGACTTTTTTATGTAATTTACCAACTAAGAGCCCTTTTTTCTGTGTCGGGAGATCGAGGGAAACCGTGATCGAGGTAGGTGATGGGGTAAGGGTTTAAATTTTATTCTTTCTAATCCAGTTGCAACTTCAGCACCTTCACTTCACTGAGGCTTCTAATCCACTCGCAAATTGTTCTATATGCTTTTGGTTTTGCTAAAGTTTTTGTTGTAGTTGAATATGCGGATGAATGAGACCATTTCCTATGGAATGTTGTCCGCTTATAATGTAAGTTCCTTAAACTATAACATTATTCTTTTTGAGGAGCTAAAAATAATTTAAGTGGTAGGATGTGCGAGTTGGGTTTATGGCTGAATGTTTGGCTTTGGGATTGTTGTTGTTGCAGATGGGAAATCTGATTTTTTACCCATGATTCGATCAGGAGCTTTACAGAAAAAGGACCTAAACAATATATGGAAGATGAACATATATGAATAGATGACGGAATAGAAGGCTTCCTTTCCCCTATAACTTTTTATGGGGTATGTGTTCATTTTGCCTTTTTTGGGTCAGATACACATACGGGGAACCAACTTTGGTCCAAATTTGGGTGATATACTCTAGGGGGTACTTGCAATTTGCTTATTTTAGACGACTTATTTGCAGCACACTTTTGAGTGTTTGGACTTTGGAATTTGGATGAAGAAAAGTTCTTATGTTATATGTGCATCAAATTTCACGAATCAAGGAATCAAATTTCACGAATCAAGGAAACTGGATGGGCACAAGGGTCATTTCACATCATTTTTAAGATGGTTGCTCAAAAATCTCACAAGTAAATCCATGAAGGGTTTCATTTGGAGGTGCTCGATTGCCTTTAATCGGAGGAGGGCGCCGACAGTTAAAGATGATGAAGGGTTGTGAGGATCGCACAAGGCTGATGACGGCAACAGAGGAGAAAGGGGGATGAGGTGATTGCGGAGGCCCGATGATGAGGGCAACAATGATGGTAAGGTTTTGTTTTGTTTTGAGGGACTTTAATGAATCAAGATAGAACCCACAAATCTTAATGTGGCTCTCGACTAACAAGGTTACTGATGTGTTTTTTTTTTTGCATGTATATACACATGGTGAAGAACTTATTTATAACTTTTTGTAAAGCTTATTAAGTATGTTTTAGAGTTGGAAGTTTTTTTGAATATGTTTAAGTTGTAAATTAACTAACCATTACGAATGGAATGTATATGTTTCACCGATTTATGTATTACACATGAAATGTATCTCAAAAACTCTTATCCTTCATTTTTGTTATTTAGTTAATTCTTGATCAATCGCGTGTTAATTTTATATAATAATCAACTTAACACCATTTGTTATTGGTTTAAATTTAATTTGGATGTACACAACTACAAGATTTGTGGGGTCATTTTGATACATTGTTGCTGGAATTTAGAGAGTGAGGAGGAGGTTTGGTTTCTACACCATGAGAGACTATTAAAATAAAGAGGGAAACAAGTTAAATTTAATGAGGTGGTAATATGGTATGACACATCCGTCCTGGGTTGAAACATGCCAGACCCTGCCACCATTGGCCCAAAAGAAACATTATTATTAGAATCATTATCAATCTTTGAAAAATGATTTAAGAGGTTGCATGCGATAAAAACACACTTTAGGGAACGTTCAACCCACTAAACCAGTTTTCCTTTTGGTTAACATTTTTAGATTTGACTATTAATATTTTTAAATTAATAGCGGTGCTATAGCGGTGCTATAGCGGTGCTATAGCGATGGCCTATAACAGTTATAGCAGTAACGGTGTTTGATTGTGTTAATTCTTAAATTAAATACTTCAAAGTTACTATCAGTATTTGATTTGCAACAGGTTTTTGATAATGGAATGATATTACTATGAATTTTGATATTACTATTAATATTTTTCAAAGATATATTTATATATATATATATATATATATATATATATATATATAAATACATAAATTATGCATGGTATAAAAAGTACCGCTATACCACCGCTATAACCTATATATCATATAGCAGACCTTGACCGCTATTCGATTTTGGACTGCTTTAACTGCATAGCTTATAGGTTCTATAGCTATTTTCCGTTGAAATGAATAAAATGTTTGAAACCAGGAATGGTTTGTGATTTGTAATATAAATTATAATTGAATCTGGTATAGTTGGGACATCCGCTGCAACGCGCGGGCATTCCCACTAGTAACTCATTAATATTCGATAACATGTCCAGCCAGGTGATTAGACTCTTAGACAAACCATTTGAGAAGTTCACATTTTGCAATACCTTCACCAGTTTGTGCCAGCAATATTGCTTCTGTTCCTTGGTTATATCAAAATTAACAATAGTTTAAACAATGCTACTTAGAAGTAATCGCTTGTTAATTACAATGTACGAAAATGAAATCAGCTTAGCATATTCACATAATCCAAAAAAACTAAGATAAAATATTATCGATTTACACAATGAAGTTCTATTCACTCTATATACAGATTTTTCAAACATCTCATGTGATATGTGCTCAAATCTCCAATAAACATGGAGATGAAGAGAACTAATCTTTTACAGGTTTTGCTATTGTTGGTTCTTACTTTCACCACCATCTTTACAATCGCTTTTGCGAATTCCGACCAAGCAGAAACATACATTGTCCACTTAAACACTCCTGATGGCGTGAAGTTTGATAAACCTGAAGACCGTAGAGGTTGGTACAATTCCTTTCTGAAGGCTAGCACTGCCGACTCAGATGTGAAACCGAGCTTGATCCATGCATACCAAAATGTGTTCACTGGGTTTGCAGCCAAACTGACTGCGGATCAAGTAAAGGCAATAGAGAATATGGACGGGTTCGTGTCAGCAAGACGCGACAGGGCGTACAAGCTGCATACGACACATACTCCAACGTTCTTGGGGTTGCATCAGAATTTAGGGGTCTGGAATGCATCGAACTATGGAAAGGGAATCATAATCGGGGTTTTAGACACTGGAATTACGCCTGGACATCCTTCTTTTGATGACAAAGATGTCCCTCCTCCTCCTGCGAAATGGAAAGGCAAATGTGATGTTTCAGGGTGTAACAATAAGCTGATCGGAGCGAGGGATTTTACTGACAATGGTTCGGGTTCACCGGTTGATGAAGATGGACACGGGACCCACACTTCGAGTACAGCAGCTGGGAACTTTGTCGAAGGTGCCAATGTGTTTGGGCAAGCAAAAGGCACTGCAGCTGGAATGGCCCCGCTTGCTCATGTGGCCATGTATAAAGTTTGTGATGATACTTGTTTCGATAGTGCCATCTTAGCAGGTATGGATGCGGCCATTGAAGACGGAGTGGACGTGCTTTCACTCTCGCTCGGTGGAGGTTCGGCTCCATTTTATGAGGATGGTATCGCAGTTGGTGCGTTTAGTGCTATTCAGAAAGGAATCTTTGTAAGTTGCTCAGCAGGGAATGAGGGTCCAGTGAACTCATCATTGTCAAATGAGGCACCATGGATTCTCACTGTAGGTGCTAGCACCGTCGATAGAAACATAAGAGCAACAGTTTATCTCGGAAACAAGGACTTGCTTGATGGAGAATCTTTGTTCCAACCAAAAGGTTTTCCTCAAAATTATATGCCACTTGTGTACCCGGGTTTGAATGGCGGCCAAGATGCAGCATGGTGCGCTCCTGGATCGTTAAAAAACATCGATGTTAAAGGGAAAGTAGTGCTGTGTGATAGAGGTGGTAACATAGCACGAATTGACAAAGGGCAGACCGTAAAAGATGCTGGAGGGGCTGCGATGATTCTTGCAAACGGAGAGAGTGATGGGGATTCTACAGAAGCCGATGCTCATGTTCTGCCTGCATCACACGTTGCTTATGATGCCGGCGTAACAATCAAAACATACATCAATTCAACCTCATCTCCTGTTGCTACCATCATATTCCGGGGAACTGTTATTGGCGTAGATTCAGCTCCTGCAGTGGCTTCTTTCTCGTCCCGGGGACCGAGCTTGGCAAGCCCAGGAATTTTGAAGCCCGACATCATCGGTCCTGGAGTTAGCATTCTTGCAGCTTGGCCCGTATCAGTTGATAACTCGACACAAACAAAAGCAACATTTAACATGATATCTGGGACTTCGATGTCATGCCCACATCTTTCTGGTATATCAGCACTGTTAAAAAGTGCACATCCTGATTGGTCTCCAGCAGCCATCAAGTCTGCCATCATGACCACAGCAGGTAAGCTAAACCTCGGTGGCCAACCCATTGAGGACGAGAGAGATCTCCCTGCAAATATCTTTGCAATCGGTGCTGGACACGTCAACCCATCAAAAGCCAGTGATCCAGGACTGATTTTCGACATCCAACCCGATGACTACATACCTTATTTATGTGGTCTCGGATATACCAGCAAACAAGTTGGAGTCATCGTGCAGAAACGGGTCACATGCACAGAAGTTATACCAGAAGCACAACTGAACTATCCTTCATTTGCGGTTACTTTAGGACCTGGTGAAATAAAAAATTTCACAAGGACAGTGACTAATGTTGGTGAAGCAAATTCAACTTACACCATAACAAGTGTTGCTTTACCAATCGGTCTAGATTTAGAAGTTGGTCCCGCAGAGCTCCAGTTCAGCAAAGTGAACCAAAAGTTGACGTATCAGGTGATGTTCATACGTGACAAAACACAAGAACCGCAAGCTCCATATGGGGAAGGATTTATGCTTTGGACTTCTGATAAACACACGGTGAGAACCCCGTTCTCTGTCAAGTTCGTGTGAGGGAAACAACAAAGTCTTGATCCCACATCTTTCTAGTTTTGTTTGAATCATGTTCTCTATCTTGCCTTTTTCCGTTTGTTGTCCATCATTAATAACACTTGTTTTACTTCATAAATTGTCGAGTTCAAGTATTGAACTCGTTAATGAAACAAATTAAGCTGTTGGCTATATAGTTTAACTCATTTATGGTAGACCCTAATGGACCTTAAACACAGTGGCATATTTACCCACATTTTGTGGGTTCCTAGGAACCCAGTTAGTTAGTTTGGAAAAAAATAGTTAGAATTAGTGAAAACCTTGTTTGATTTGGGAAAAAAAATAGTGATAATCTATCAAAAAGGAACCCATTATAGATCCAGGAGACATGAATTCAACCCATTACAGTTGCTCCATCAAGAATCATAAGATCCACCACGATAATTTCCTGATTAAAATAACATATTACAAACTATGATCACATGCAGACAACATAAATCTATATGTAAACGAAGAAAATGCTTTTCATAACCACCTTGTGATGGTTGGTGACTTGGTGGTCAGGTAACCAACTTTATATGGTTCGTGGTGTTGGGTTCAAGCTTCAAACTACAAAAGATACTTATGAACAAAAGAGAGTTTGTTTTTGTTGCTTGAACTCGCGTTATTCATTGATCAAACCCTAATATGTACATACACTTGTAATTGACGTGAACAAAATAAACCTACCAACTAAGCCCATTATCTCCAATAAAACAGTAAAACTAACCATGTTTTAGACCAACTACTTGCATAATTAAAACTGACCCATGATCTAATTAAGACACCAAAACATGTGACCAAATAGAAACATAGTGTTGACCCGTTCTAACTCACTGACCCATATCCAGTGACCCAGTTTAAAACCCATCAAGATTAACCTACAAGTGGTTAGTAGCTCAACCATAACTATCTTCATGGTGATAAAGAAACTAAGTTCCTGTTAGTTTAGTAGTTGAATAATTATAATTTATGACGTTACATTTACAGGGGCGAACCTTTGAGCAACAGTAACGTTGCTACATGTGACCAGGAGGTCATGGGTTCGAGTCATGGACATAGAAACTAAGGATGCATACATCAGGCCTATGTCCCGACACCCTCAGACCCACGCATGAGGGAGCCTTGTGCATTAGGTTTGCCAATTGTTGAACAACTAACTTTCTTTAGTAATTGCACAAATGAAATGTGGTTAAGGAAGCAAATGAAAAGGAGTTTATCGCCATGAGTAAGATAGGGTACACATTTCCATCGTCATCAAAGCATGTGAACTTTTGGGTGTGGCCAACTAGGGTTAGTTCAATGTTATGAATTTTATGGGCCCAAACCCAACAGCCTATTCAAGAAGCCAAAAAAATGAGCTCAAACAACCCGACATGTGAATGGGAAAGTGGGATACGACTGATGGATATAAGCACGTTGATAGAGAGAACTACAGTATGAATGAATATTGTAGGTCCACCCGGAGGATCGAGTCAAACCTCTTCCTTGTTTTCCGACGAACCCGAGTGTGCGGAATCCAAACGGGTAAGTTAAACCAAGTGATGAACACGAAAACGACAAACACGGTTCAACGATTAACACCCAAATGTATTAATACGTATGGCGGTTACAAAGCAATGTTTACAAGAACTCCTTATAAACTCTCAGTGTATGTGTGTTTTCACAGTGTGTTCTCTCTAGTCTGTTCAGACTTCATTTTTTTGTGAGTTGTCTGTCTGTTGTTTATATACCATACAGGTCGACAAACAATCAAATATGACGAAGAGTTGAATCTTCACTATAGCCTTATCTTGGCGAACAATTGAAGCTTCGCCAAGAGGGACTTCGCCACAAGGACATCCCACAAAGATTGATTCTTCGTCGAGATGTGTCAAGACAACAAACAGAACATGACAGTTTAACACAGAGATTACTAATATGCATACTGCACACACGCAGTTGTATTTACATCATTCAATACAAAGTAAATAACATATCGAGTCAAGATAGGAGGATATCTTGACTTCGGCCTTCACTCCGTAGTCGAATCGAACTGGAACGATCCCGTAACGATCCGTATCCACATAATATGCATCAACAAACTCCCCCTTGGATACTGATCGTTCTGAGCACATCACAAATAGGAAGTATCAACAAACTCCCCCTTGGACGCTACTCGTTCTTCAACTCGTTTCGTTCTCCATCTAGTGATGGTTCGTTCATTCTTGTCGTAGGATCTTCAAAGTCTTCACGTGTCGCAAGTAGAAAGTGTATCAACAAACTCTCCCTTAAAACAAACTCTCCCTTGAGTTATGCTCGTGAACCTTTTGATCTTCAGCACTTTAGATCCTTGTGGCATTGATGAGTGGTCAGCGGCAACTCGATCATCTTGAACCTTTGAGTACTTCCATGTCGTGTCTTCATTCCGAAGCCTTTCATCTAACACGTTTTCTCCGTCTTTAGCTGAATTGAATGTCGCATCTGCACATACAAGAAAGTTAAACACGTAATGAGAACACCTGCTTGGAATATAGTTAACATAAACAAACGACACACATGTGACCAGTTTTCTATCAACTACCGTCTGACAGTTTGAAAGTTTAACAAATTGTTCAATTTTGGTTTTTAACTTTCAAAAACTTGTAAATTTCGACCGTTTATGAAGATTTAGTTGTTTTGGTTTTTGTTCAGATTTCTGGTAACGAAGACTCGAGTTCCAACATCGGGCTATCAAAGATAAAACAGAAGCAAAATCTTTTTGGCTTTTATAAAATTTATATTAAAACACACCTAAAATCTTTTTGGAATTTTGAATATTTCAAATGTAAAGACTGAAAGCAGTAAATAAATATATACAGAGATGCAGAAACTGAAAGCATTAAATAAATATTTACAGACATTCTTTTTGAGAGTTTCGAGGGTAAGAGAATCATATCAGTGTACGGTCATGCCAAAACATTCTTGTTGTTCATTTTGTTAACATTTAGATAAACATCCTATAACGATTATCGTTATTGTTGTCCACATAAGCTCAACTAATCATATGTAATCGCGACGAGGGGATACGATTAGTGTATGATTTATACTTACCGACCGGTGTTCATCCACACATGACACATTCCCGTATCAAGGTATGCACGAGAGTTCATCTTACTGGTGAGTATACCATTTATCATCTGTTTTACCGTATAAAAAGTGTGAGATACTCACTTATTTTTGAATTGAAAACAAACCCTATGTGATAGAATCACTTATTGATGAGGAACTTGATTTTCAGATGCATGAGGGCACAGGAGCAAGTCCGTGAACAGGTTAGTACCATCGTACAGACAAAGAGACGAACTTGACTCCCACAAGAAAGCTGTGATATATTATCACTTATTTTGTTTGGACATGTGATTGTTGATCACTTATTAAGGTCGTATGCAATATGTACACGTGTGTATAGTATCATGGAAGATCTAGACTTCGTCTCCGTTATTTTTCGGTAAAAGAAACAACCATGATACCCAGATGATAAACAGCGTAAAGACCACATATCTCAGAACCTCAGCAATCTCTCAAACGAAATTTCGGTACTAAGACCATATGCCAATGAGCGGTTCCCACCTGGTCTTCAGTCGATTAAGGTTTATATCGCCCTGCACACTTTAAAATGATTGTGAGCCTACCGATACATCTTATATAGAGCTGCTTATCGTTTTTCATTTTAGGTTTAAAGAGGTTTCAACAGACCACTGATGTACTATCATTTTCTCTTTTGCTCGCCAGGAAACTCATTTTTGTTTTTCTATTGTTTTTGTGTTTTTGACATTTTTCGATGTTTTTGAATTTTTCAAATTTGGATTTACTCCCCCTAAAATGTAAAAACTATGATAAATTAAAAACACAAAGATATTTACAAAAGCGATTTTCCGATGTCGGTTTTACTCTTGCTTGACCTTAATGCCGTTTACCAATAATAAAAAGTCAAATCGTGATTTGTCAAATGCTTTGGTAAAAAGGTCGGCACGTTGGTCGTTGATGTGGACCTTAACAACATTGATAAGCTTTTTATCAAAGCAATCACATATGAAGTGATACTTAAATTCGATGTGTTTGGTCTTTGAATGCTGCACAGGATTTCTAGTGATTTGTAAGGCAGCAGAATTATCAACTAAAATAGGAGTATATAGGAATTCAAAATCGTAATCACGCATTTGTTGCTGAATCCATAGGACTTGGGAGCAACAACTTGAGGCAGCAATGTATTCAGCTTCACAAGTTGATGTAGCGACACAAGTCTGCTTCTTGCACTGCCATGTGACTAGGCGATTTCCTAAAAACTGACATCCAGCCGTTGTGGATTTCCCGTCTATTTTGCATCCGCCAAAATCAGAATCACTGAAAGCGACTAAGTCAAAGCTATCATCCCTAGGGTACCAGAGACCGGTGTCCGGGCATCCCTTCAAATAACGAAAAATCCTTTTCATAGCTGCAAGATGTGAGGCCTTCGGGTTGACTTGATATCGAGTAAGCAGGCACGAAGGATACACTATATCTGGTCTTGAGGCTGTGAGGTACATAAGAGATCCGATCATGGCGCGGTAAAATGAAGAGTTAACAAATTCACCCTTCAAGTCCGGATTAATTCCGTGATTTTGCTGAAGTGGGGTACTAATGGGCGTTGTTTCGGACATCTGGAATCGGTTCAAGATGTCACTGACGTACTTAGTCTGATGGATGAATATCCCAGACTTCGTTTGTTTCACTTGTAGGCCCAAAAAGAAAGTCATTTCCCCCATGGCGCTCATCTCGAATTTCTCTTGCATAACACGCTCGAAATCCCTACACATAACATTGTTAGTTGAACCAAATAAAATATCATCCACGTATATCTGTACCAATAGAAGATCTCCATCCTGTTCTTTGATGAAAAGAGTGCAATCGATAAGACCTCGGCGAAATCCATTCTCCAGTAGATAATTAGATAAGGTTGCGTACCAAGCTCTCGGTGCTTGATGTAATCCGTAGAGTGCTTTGTTGAGCAACCAAACAAGATCGGGGTGAATAGGATCTTCAAAACCTGGAGGCTGGTTGACGTACACATCTTCTTCAACCACACCATGTAAGAATGCACTTTTCACGTGCATCTGATAAACCTTGAATCCTTTGTAGGAAGCATAGGCTAGAAAGATCCGAATTGCTTCAAGACGTGCAACAGGTGCATAAACTTCATTGTAGTCTATCCCTTCAATCTGAAGAAATCCTTGAACAACTAATCTCACCTTGTTTCGAATGACAATTCCACGGTCATCCTTTTTGCACTTATAAACCTAACGGGTACCAGTCTTCTTGTAATCATCAGGTTTATCAACTAGTTTCCAGACACCTAGTTTCTAAAATTGTTGCAATTCTTCCTGCATAGCTTCCACCCAAGAATTATCTTTCAAAGCTTCTTTCCAAGATTTTGGTTCTTCCTGTGATACATAACACGCGAAGGACCAATCATTCTGCAAACCTGATTCTCGAATAGCTGCATACAAGCCCGCATTGTTGTTGTTTCGCAACTGATTTCTCGTTTGAACGCCACTTTGTACATTACCAATGATGTTCTGTTGAGGATGTGTATTATGAATTCTTGTTACTGGATTATCTGGAACTTGAATATTTGTACCCAGATTGTTGAAATGAAGATCAACAAACAAGTCAATACCTTGAACTGGTGAAGAGGATGATGCAGTAGCTTCAGCTGTTTTGGGGGAGTCCACTGGAGGTGTAGCCTCTGAAGTAGCATGAACAACTTCTTGGTCTGCATCGAGAAATTCATCATCCTCTGAAGATTCGTTCAGTTCGGTAGCATCATGAAAATTCTCATTGTCGAGAGCATTATTGTTAACTGAAGATGGTTCTTGATTGTTGACAATAATTGGACGAACCAACGGTGAATCTATTGCGTTGTCACTCTCGAAAAACATCTGTGCCGTAACATCTACTGCAACTTCTTCAATATTTATCGAATTGAAAAAGTCATCGTACTCAAACATCCAAGGCTGACCAGGACATTTGACTGGCAATGTGTGCCTTTGTACTCTGACTTCAGACCATTCCTCGACCCTTTTTGTCTCTAGATTCCAGACTCTTAAGTTCGGGGTGGCATACCCAAGAAAGTATCCTTCAATTGCTTTTGCCCCAAACTTTCCATTAGGATCGATCATTGTGCAAGGAGCTCCAAACGGTTCAAGAAATTGTAATTCTGGTTTCCGTTTGTGAAGAAGCTCAAAGCAGGTCTTGTTGTGTCTTTTAACTGTAAGGACTCGGTTCATCGTATAACAAGCAGAGGCCACAGCTTCACTCCAGGATGGAATGGGTAACTGGGACTCTACCAACATAGTCCTAGCAGTTTCGATCAATGTACGGTTCTTACGCTCAACGATGCCATTCTGTTGAGGAGTGTAACTTACACTGAATTCATGAAGAATACCTTTGGATGTGCAGAACTCTGCCATTGCATGATTTTTAAATTCAGTTCCATTGTCGTTGAATATCCGTCTAACTTTCAAAGTATACAAATTCTCAATCGTTGTGATCAAGTTTTTGATAATTTGGAAAGTATCACTCTTGTGTGCCATGAACGCCACCCAAGAAAATCTTGAGTAATCATTCGTCACCATGAGGCAGTACTGATCATTCCTGATGCTTTTATGCTTGACAGGACCGAACAAATCCATGTGCAAACGTTCAAGCGAAACAGCCACGGTGTTGACTTTCTTTGACGGGTGCGACTTCTTTCTTTGCTTCCCTTTCTGGCATGAAACACAAATGTCTTGAAGATGGAAATTTTTAAGAGGAACACCAGTCACTAATTCATTTGACACCAAATGATTCATTTTTCTTAAATGAATGTGTCCCATCCGTCTGTGCCAAGAGATTTAATCCTTTTCTATGGCTTTGGAAACGAAACAGGTTGCCTGTGCAGACGTTGTAATTGATTGGCTCATATCAAGGACATACAAATCATTAATCCTTGGAGCAGATAAGAGAATCCAGTATTTGGGGATCTTGAAACCGGGTTTCAGCACATAACATCCATTTGCATCAAAGTGTACTGAAAACTTCTTATCACAAATTTGTGAAACGCTGAGAAGATTGTGATCAAGTTGTTGCACAAAGTTGATCTTGTCAAAGCTTACAACCCCATTGGATACCATTCATTCCCCTGAAATATATCCACCCTTATCTCCAGCAAAAGCAACACAACCTCCTCTGATAGATTTAACGTCGTAGAGAAGTCTCATGTCGCCGGTCATGTGCCTGGATGCCCCACTATCAACAATCCAATGACTGCTGAAAGTTACTCCTGGACCACCCTGCACATGTACTCACATGATTAGTTGGAGATGGGGACCCATGCCTTTGTGGTCTTGGGTCTTCCATTTTCATCGACAAGAGTTATTTCAATTTCTCAATGGTTAGGAAATTGTGATGCTCCCCCTGAATTAGTAACCGTTTTTGGTTTCCAAGTCTGTTGTGTTTTACCAGTTTGAATTTTTGAAATCTTAACTTCGTGATCATTAGAAGTGTTAGAAATTTCTGGTTTAACTGAAACAGATTGTTTGTGAAACACGTCGGTTTTAATTGCCTTCTCAATTACCTTGACTTGTTGGCGTTTCTGTTTCTTTTCCCTTTCTTTTACAAGACGGGGATCTTATTTTGAAGAAACATATCGCTTTCGGTAATTCAGTTCACGGGGATAATCAACTTTGGCTTTTAGTTTATGAAGATATGGACAATTTCGAATAATATGTCCAACTTTATCACACTTGAAACGTGATCTTCGTTCTACAAACCCCGAAATATCATGTTGATGTCTTGGTGATGAACTTTGTGATTGCGAGGTACTTGGTCCTGAGTTGTTTTGACCATTCTTTTCAACATTTTAACTTGATTTACATCATCTAAGTTGGATTTATTTGCAAATGTTTCAAGTTTATCAGTTCCCTTCGACTTCACAAAGTTCACCTTTTTGTTCTTCCTCTGGTTTTCTTCCTTTTGACCTTGAGTTGTGGATTTTTCTTTAGGTTTGGTATGATTTTGCTGCTTTTTCACTGTTGGCAATCTTTGATTTCCATGTTGTTTTCGAACTTCAGCTTTTGGAATCGAAAGGCACTGTGTTACCACAACGTGTGAACCCAACTTCCCCAAAAACCTACCTGTCGAATCTTCAAAAACTTTACTGATTAAATATTGATTTACATTTTTAATCGGAAAATATTTGTCAGAACAGATTTTATCATCACCAACAAGAGTGTACAACAAATTCACACTCTCAGACTCTTGTGAGGAAGTGGACTCGACCAGAACAGTCTTAGCAGGTTTTGCGTGAGGATCACATAGAATATGATTCTCGAGAGGTATGTCCTCTTTGATCACCGCATCAGACTGTGCTGAGTCAGTATCATCGAATTCATCATCTGAAGAATCAGCATCCTCAACAACAACTGGAGGATCCTGATTTTGTTCAGCAGTTGGCATACTTGTAACTGTTGACACATCCGAATCTGATGATACTTCCATTTTGTATCCAAGTCTGGTTGCAAATTCCTCAATGTCTAAAGGAACAGATTGCTCAAAATAAGTTCTATTCTCCTCATAAGGCATTGCGTCATAATTGTGTCTAACAGGTGGTGGACACTCCTTATATCCAATGCACGTGACATCCTTTTTCTCTTTCTGTATGTCAATGATGTGATCCAGCACATACCTAGAATTTGAATAACTATCTAACTTAAGCTGGATCGCCCCACTTTCATACTTTACACAGACCAACTCTTTTTGCATGTCCTCGAGACGATTGATATAACAGTTTATGTCAGTTTGTTTTCTTGAAACCATTTTAGTTAACTCGGTTTTATCTTTTCTTAAATTTTCAACCACCGTTTTAAACTCTTTTTCATGGTTTTCATAAAACATGTTAGCCTCTGTGCATTTCGAAAGATCCACTATCAACTTTTGATTGTGGATATATATCACGTCATACTTGCTTTGCAAATTATCATATTTGCTTTGCAAGTCCGACAATTTATCACCTAAATTAACACATTTATCAGAAGTTGGATCATCGACACATACCTGGTTTGATGAACCGCCAACATTAGCCATAAAGGTTGAATGATTAGAAGAAGAAGAATAAGCAGCTTCATCCACCAAGATTGATCTTCTATGATTCCCTTCTTCAGCTCCTCCCAACAATTCATCATCATCTGCATCGACTATCACACTTGACGCTTCATCCAAAAGATCATCGCCTGAAGTCGAGGTTTCTTCATCTGAGCTTCTACTATAACCAGAACTGTAATCATCTTCAGAAGATTCACCACCACTGGCGGAAGATTCTCCACCACTGGCGGAAGATTCTCCACCACTGGCGTGTTTCAGATCCTTGACAACCTCAACGAAACAAGTTGTTCCATCCTGAACATCAATGCCTAATTGCATTGACCAGCCACAACCTTCATCGAATTGTACCACAAGAGCTTGATTGTTGTTTGATGGTCCTGTTGGATTGTTTACGGGTATCAAGCTGCGCTCGTTATTCCTGTTTTGATTCTAATTCTGCTGGTTGCCTTGATTCCTAAAAGGATTATGGTTCCCATGCTGAGCTGGTTTGGTACATTCCCGCTTGAAGTGACCTCGTTCACCGCAATTGAAACACTTGACTGATTGTTTATCGAACCCATACTTGGTATCTTTCTTGCTTTCCAAGCTGGTTCTACCAGTCCTTTCCATGAAGTCTTTAGCTCGCCTAACAACACTAGCGAAAGCCCACTTGATGTCCATCATATCCATTTCCTCCTTATCAATCTGTTGATAATCTTCTTGTGTCAGATTGATGTTTCCAATCTGACCTGCTATTAACCCACAATACGCGCTCACCAATGTGTTCAATAGCTCCATATGATCCTTAGCTACTTCAACACTTACTTTCGAGAAACTTGATGTCACACCCCAACCGATGGCGGAAACATCGGAGTGAAACGAAATAGATTGCTCGAGACATCATAACACTAATAATTGTGACAAGTATTTAAATAATAATTTCATTCCATTTCTAAAGAATCAATTACAAGGATTTGAAGCAAAATACAACAACATGAATAATGAAATACAATACAATATGAATACAAATTTTAAAGTGTGTATCTAAGTATCCTACTGGATTCCATGCATCATCAACATCATCGCTAAACCTGCAACATGTTTTAAAGTGTAGTTCAATACAAAGGTATTGGCGAGTACACAAGTTTTAGACTCGTGTCATATGTATAAAAAGTATTTTCAATCCAACATAGCATTTTGGTATACAAGGTCAAACTATCATTCATAACTAAAAGTCAAACCCAAGTGTCCACTAGTATAATAGCATCCCTTGATGTAGCAACATCGAGACCGTAAAGTATGAATAATAGCATCCCTCGATATAACAATATCGAGACCGTAAAGAATATAACTTAACAAAACCCCGTCGGGTGGTGTGCTACTCCTATAGCGCTATAATTGTTAAGGCGGGTTAACAGGTAGTATGAATTCTAGCATGAACTTAAGCATAACAAAGCATGTATAAGGATTGATTGAATAAAGCATGTTTGTGAATCGTGCATTTTTAACAATTAAAACATGTTGCACCCAAAGTGTATTAAAAGGAAAATGGGTCAAGTGTACTCACATTGATTGCATTTGTGGTTTCTTGTAAGTAACGCACGAGTAAAGATGGAGAATTTCCAAACGAATGAAAAGAGTGATTATCCTAGACAAATATAAACATACTAAATAAAAGGAGGGAAAACAATAACGTAAATTTATCGATGTGCCCTCTTTGTTTATAATGCAAGGCACATTTTGTGTTTCCTAGATTCGAAAGATCCGAGTGAGGTCGGGTATTGTCAGCATTCGGAAGGTTAGAAATTTACCCGTCTATATATCATCGTATAACCATTTGTATTGTATAATAGATTTTATATTATTCTGATTTATTTAATTAATAAAATATCCTTAATTATTTATAATATTAAGGTTTATTTAATTAGAAATAAACTGTTTCATTAACTGATCAACTTTTTAAAACCAAATTGATTCAAAAAAAAAAGCTATCTTTTTCATATTAAAGAATCATGTTTCATCTAGTGTTATTTTCTACATAGGCATGGATTGGGTATTTAACCCACATACTTGAACCCACAAGTTTATAAATATAATTTAACAGTTGCCTTTTAAAATCAATTTCAACTATAATAATAATTTCTTAAAAGGGTAATATCTAGTTAACTTTACAATGTATTTTATTATAAATATACATGAGTTAATCTCTGTTGTAAAATATGAAAACGAAAAGAAAATAAAAAGGTTCATTTAATTCATTTATACAAGAACTGTTATCTCTTTCATATTAAACTCAGGGCATGTTTGGCTAAGCTTTTTGAAACAACTTATTGACTTATTGGCTTTTTGAAAAGTCATAAGTTCCAAAATGATGTTTGGCAATGAGGGTGTGTGTGAGGGGAAAAAGCTAATAAGTCAATAAGTCACTCCATCCTGACTTTTCCAAAAAGCCAATAAGTCAATAAATTGTTTCAAAAAGCTTAGCCAAACATGCCCTCAATGAACAGAGACCAAAGAAACCAAAATGTAGATCTCATGAACAGCATATATAGTTTATAATTAACAAAGAATCAATATCGTTTATACATAGGATAATTTAGATAGGTAAAGGATGAAGAACGGTATACCGAAACGTAAAGATGTAAGTTCTTGTCGCCCTTCGGGTGTCTCTGGCCGCGTCGAGCTCTCCGGCGAAGGACCTGATTCATCGAGACAAGCACGCGGTGGCTGTTGAACAGACCGGAGAAGTGGAGGTAAAGGAACTAAGCGACAGCCATGAAAGATGGGAACAAACATGTCAGCCAGTGGTAGTATGGAGACCGATGCTCATGATGAAGATGAAGTTGCGGCAGTCATGGTGCGGCACTTGCGACTTGGCCGACCGTGGTGGTCGTTGAAGGAGGCATGGTTGTATCATTCCCGACGAGGTATAGATACGTGGCCCCCGGCTTGTTTCCGACGAAGTCTTCGAGTTCCGGCAGTGCTTGGATTCTCCGGTGAAACCTCGAGTGTTCCGGCAAGTGTAGATAGTTTGAAGGTGATGTGGGTGTTCGGAACATAACCAAAAACGTCCAGGTTCATAGCATCACAAAGATGGAAACACGGAACTGATATCGACCACTGAAAAATAAGCGGAGAAGAAAGGAAACATAAAAGGAAATGAAACGTTTGGCTCTGTGTAATCTATATCTATATAATCTATAAAAGGAGACTAAGTGCTGACCTAATTTTGCTAATGTGTCATGTTCTTAGATATGCCACATTGGATTCGCTGACATCATAATTCCGATTTTAATATATATATAAAAAATTATAATACCATTTAAATTTGAAATTTGAATTTGAAATTTGAATTTGAAATTCAAAATAGAGAAAGAGAGTTCAATAAATGCTTTGCAGGGAACCATTTCAAATTTCAAACCATTTCCATTCCATTCTCTCTCTCTCTTTCTCTTAGATGTACGCCTCTCTCCTTCTCTCAGATCTGGATATGCAAAAGGTAAGTTACTCATCCTTAATTTCATCTACATCATTTTCAATTTCATTTAGTTACTTCTGTAGGTCTCCTTGATGTATGGATCTTTCACAGAATTGTCAATCTAATCAAGAGTGCGGAATCCTCTTGATCAGAATATCACAGAATGAGTAGAAACATAAATCACTTTCAAACCGGGTTTCTATTGATTATCGATTACAAGAATTACAATCAATCAAACCCCAACCAACACTCAATTTCGTCCAAGCACAAGCTCTCACGAAATTACTCTCTCACAAATTCTGTTTTGGCTGATTAACCTAAACCCTATAGCAAAGCCTTGTTTATATAACACAATGTTGCTACTTGGGCTAAGGTTTCCTACATGGGCAAGCCCAATTCGTCCCCCTAGACCCAAACTGGGTTTTGTTTAGCCCAAACTCTATTATTCCACTAATACAAAGCTAAACCCGCTAACTGTTTATCGTTTAACTAATTACAAGATATCCAAAGACCAAATCTAAGTTGTTGTCACAAACATGCACCAACAACTTCTTACATTCGACTAATATAATTTCAATCAACTGAAGGCCCTTAAGAAAGGAGTAAAGCTAGCAACGAAGAAGAAAATGGTACGATCTCCGAACATTTGTTAGGATTTTTATTCATGTTTAGTTTTAATTTACGATTTAGCAGCTGTTGTGGTTCAGGAGAAAGTTGTGAACCCGTTGTTTGAGAAGAGGCCAAAGCAGTTTGGAATCGGTGGAGCGTTGCCACCGAAGAAGGATGTGCATAGGTTTGTTAGATGGCCACAAGTTTCATGATTCAGAGGAAGAAGAGGAGGATTTTGAAACAGAGGTTGAAGGTTCCACCACCTTTGAATCAGTTTACTAAGACGCTTGATAAGAATCTAGGTATGTGCTGAAATTGCTTTTCAATTTTATAGTTGAATCAAGTTATAAAACGGGTTTTTGTGGATTGATTGTTATAGGTATTGTATGTATCTTTACATAGACATGAAGGTGGAACATTTTATCCTGGTACTGGCGCAGTCCGAACTAATGTTAGATCAGTAACATGATGATTCCGATACCGAGTTCATTGATATCGATATAGCTGTTTCTTATGGTTGGGTTAGTATGTTTAATTTAATCATTTTTATGCAAATTTGACTAATAATTATATTGATTTGTTACAGGTATTGTATCTATCTTTACATAGACATGAAGGTGGAAAATTTACAGGTATTGTATTGTATCTATCGTTACAGGCAAATTTGACTAATCATATTAAAGGCTGCCACTTTTGGTTTTCTACGCAAGTATTTGATTTGGCTTTAGGATTTTAATATATTTATTTGCTGTAAAAAATACAATCATATTGTAGCCTGCTAATTTTAGTAGTTGTTAATCTGGTTTTAGGTTTTAAATTTTGATGAAGATTAAAGTGACATTACAAAATACTGTTTGCTTTATATGTGTAATGCACATTAATTATTTATTCATTTGGTATTTGATGAATTCAAGTATATGTACTAAGAAATGGTGGTTTGGAATTGCATATAGAGGATAGTAATCTTATTTAAGTCAAATGGTTGAAGAACAAAATTAAACATATCAAAGACAAGCAGTTTGTTAGCTGCTTATTTAGTTGAATTGTTATACACATTTAATGATAAGATTACAAATAAAATATTAAATGTTGTATTATATAAAGATTTATAAATTGTTTATAGCTAGATTTGTGAATTATGATAGTAATCTAACTTTTACCTTATTTAATGGAATATTTAATTTCATTTATAAAAAATATATATACTTATGGAGTTGATGTCAGCAGCGGTATATGTGTTTCGTCATGCTCGACTTTGACTCGGTTTCATCTTGCAAATGGTTATGCAGCCTAAAAATGGCAGCTTAAGGCCCATATGCAAGACCGTGAAGTTGTGAAGTGCAAGGTATTCCATTTAGTATTCTTTTTCTCTTATGTTTTAACTTTTTTTTTAGTTATTTGACTATATAATCATTTAACTGTTGACTTTCATTAACTAAAATATCACAGTTAGCAATTTAGTTAGATAATAAAAGCCGCTGGACGTAGGGGTGTTCTTCGGGTTTTTTATCAGGTTTCGGGTTTTTTATCGGGTTTCGGGTTTTTTGCTAGGAAAAAATGACTCGATAACTGAACCATTTAACTATCGGTTTGGTCAAGTTCGGGTACTTCAGGTTGCTTCATTTGGGTTGGGTGTAATTGGTTTTCGAGTTAAGTTGTAAATTAAAAAAAAAATCATAAATGATTTCATCCAAAAAATTTTCTACCAGACCAGAAAAAGAATTCATATGTATTAAGGCAGGGATCTATAAAAAAATAGTTGTAGAATATAGGGGTGTTCACGGTCTGATTTGGATGTTTTTTACATCAGATCGTGAGCCGAGCCGAACCGTTATTAACGGTTTAAGATTATTCAAAACTGAAACCAAACCGTTCAAATTTAAAACCGAACCGTTACTAACGGTTTGGTTCCGGTTTGATTTTGCGGTTTGGGCTTTTGTCGGGCCTTCTTTATAAAATGTATAAACTATAAAATAAAAAGGTTTTAAAACTACATAAAGAAGTTAATTACATACAAGTTGCCAAAGTTTGAATGCAGTAGCACTAGCAGCACAATTTGATTGTTGGATATCCAATAGAAAAAAAGCCTAGATTATGTAAAGAAATAATATTTTCATTAGCCCAGTACTAACACAAGATGTAAGTCCAAATTGTTAAAGAAAAAAGATAGTCCATTATGCAATTTGAATGAAGCCGAATAAACGGAGATTGTCACCATGTCAGTATACAGATGTGTGTATATGATATTAAAAAATGAAATATGTTTCAAACTTACGGTCTGGTTCGGATTTATACAGTTGGTTTAACCAAAACATTCGCTACGATTTGAAAATATTGAAACCGACTGACCAAAAATTAAAAGAAAAAATCGACCATCAAACTAAACCGATGACTGGTTTGGCCGCATAAATCTATTCCTACTGTTTCGTTGACTGAATGTTCATACTACTTTGTGATTTATTCAGTTTTGAGTATTATAGTCCTTGTGTTCGTCTAATATATAGTTATGAACTGAATGTTCATACTACTTTGTGATTTATTCAGTTTTGAGTATTATCGTCCTTGTGTTTGTCTAATATATAGTTATTTTCACAGACAAAAAATAACCATTTTCAAGAATGAGCAATATTTGTTGACTGGCCAATGTAAATGAAAAAGTGACTAAGTATTCATTGGCTTTTAAGTTTAACTGTACGCATAATGACAAAGATACCCTGCAACGACCGAATATAGTGAACCAAAATTAGTATTATGAGTTTGAAATTGCTTTTGGTAGCTCAGACGAACGACCAAGTGACGGTGTTGGTTCAGAAGCATGGTCGGAGACCTGCGGTGCGTTATTGGTCTCTAGGGTTGGCGAATCGACTTTCCGGCGAAGCCGGCTAAGGTTCAGGCCGAGATTACAACTACACAGGTAAGCCCAACACAAAATATTTCATTTTTGGATGCTTCGATTTCGTTTAGATCGTTGGTATCGACACTTTTTCACTTAAATCTATTGTTGACCCAGTGTCTTTTTAGATTCCGACCAGACCTAGGGGATCTGTTGTTCAGTCGATTGTTGATGTTGATTTTCAGGAAAAGTGCTCACCGTGGTGGCTCGATGGATCCTCTTTTGAGAAGTTTCTGGTGTTAAAACTTAACGCTTTCACAGTTTCACTTTTCTCATACTTGCATTAATAATATACATCATCTTAACCTATTGTTGTTGACCTCATTTTGTAGGAATACTCACATAGTAAGGATGGACTAAAGTCTAATATCATCCGTGTGATTGAAAATTTTGAAATGGTGGCTTTTCGGTCAAAGTTTGACACCTGGTCTCAATCTGCTGAGGTGGCAGTCTCGGAGGATGGTAGAGGTAAGGTGGCTGATTAGTGATTACATGCTCTACACTTTTGTTCTGCAAGATGCTAAAATGAAACCTATATTTGAAGCATTTTACACCAGTGTTACACTTTATATTACTTGACAAGTGATTTTTATGTGTGTTTATTTTTTTAGCGCTTTTAAAGCGACAAAGGCTCAACGTGAGGGGCTTACTAAAAGCTGCTCCCGTTAATAAGGAGGAACCTCAACCATATATATTGATTTCACTGGAAATTTACAGGTAATCTTTTTAATATATAATATACATGATGCATGTGCAGGTATTCTTACATGGTTTTGTATTAATTTTTCACAGGTTTGGCGTGTAAATGGCCAAGAGAAGATACTTCTTCCAGTTTCTGATCAGTCAAAGTTCAAGAGGAATGCCTTGGTGAATATCAAGAGGAATGCCTTATACATGGTTTGGAAAGTTGAGGTATTTCTTTTCAAATCAAATTTTGTGCTTTTCGCCTATATAACAAAACTCATGCTCAAGCTTGTGGTAAATCATAACGACGTTTTAAGCTTGGGTATGCTGAAATGTTTGCAATGCAAACATAAATGTAAATCTCTGCACTTGAAACCAGAATCTTATGATTATTATTACTATTATTGTTAACGTAGCTGTTGGTAAAGACTTTTGACATAATAATAAGTCAAATAAGATTTCTGGTGCCAATCGATTTTGATCGTATAATATGTATTATATTAAAAAAAACATGACTTTGACTAATATTCATTTATAATTTTAATTACATCTGATGTGTCTCTCTTGCAGAGAAGTGACCATCATCTTTGACATACAAATCTCTGATGCATTTTCTGTAACGCCTCGTATTTTCATATTTGTATTTTAACTTTTCGAGGCGTTAATCATAATGGTAATACATTTTTTTTATCACATTGTTAATGGGTAAACACAAGATTTTTATAAGAAACCGAAAAACTATACAAAGAAAAATTATTAGAAAAATTATTTTTCTAATAAATTTTTATACGAAAGAATTTTTATTAATTTTTAGAAATTGTTTTAACATAGGTTCCTTTTATAAAAAGTGCTTTTTTTAAACCATAGTATTCAAAAAAAAAAAAAAAACACTATTCATTTGGCAACTTACCAGAAACGTGAAATCTTAGACTTTTCTCAATTGTTGACTAACTTGCATGCATTCTTACATGTTTAGATCACCACCTACCACCTTCATCCATAAATACAACATCTCTAGCCTTCATTACACTTGCTAAACACCTTCAATTCATCACAAATCACTCTCAAATCTCTTGCAAAACCGAAATTCGGACAGATTCACTACTCCTTACAAAAGTGAGCATAACTTGCTCAAAACTCAACCAAATTACTTGATTCTTTTTTCTACTTGCTTGTATAATCATGGGGTTTGATTCCTTGACTTCTCTTGGGAGAAATAAGACCTGGAATTGCCCCGAAAATGTCCATAAACTTTCTGTTTTGCATGAAACTTTCTTAAACTCTTGTATACTTCAAACAAACTTGTGTTCTTATGCTTCTAGTCTATTGTATGATTAGTAAAGCCAAACCAAGGTTGTTTTACACTTAATAAGAGTGTCTAAACACTCTAAACTTTCTGTTTTAATTGAGTTATTAACTCACAAGTGGTGCCAAGTCTTGAACTTGAAGATGGTGTGACTACTTGGTTAGCATAGGCTAACTTACATACAAGCCCACACATCACTTGATGTTTTGTTTAGTATAATGGTACCTTTAATTCTTGAACATACTTATGAGGTTTCTAAGTGGAAGGTTCAACCTCCCGCCTCTTACATAACCTATATATTAACATAATAATCGAGGTAACCAAGTGGAAGGTTTAACCTCCCGCCTCCTACATAATTTATATGGCACCAAGAGGTAACCAAGTGGAAGGTTTAACCTCCCGCCTCCTACGTGACTAACTATATTATTATTATGTATATATTATAATTATGTATATATTATAATTATGTATATATTATAAACCGAACCCTTGATAGTGATTATATAAATCTACTACCAAGTTAATAAGTTCTCACTATGTGGGTAGTTCCTTGTCACGATTCTAATAGGTCTTGAACCTATGAAATCATATATAATCCTTAAAGGATTACCATAGTGTCAAGACAAGTGCTAAGACCATAGTGAATATTTTCCAAATACATACTTTGTTATTCTTTGAATCTAAGTCCGAATCTCGACTCTAAACATACTTGAACTTTAGCCTTTACACATTCAACCTTCTAAACTCGTCAACTTCCTCACATTGGATAATCGGAAAGTATATGCAATATTGTGAGTATACTCGATCCCTTTTTGCTTTTAAACACTTTTGGGATGCAACATGTATTCTATATTCAAACACGTGACACTTGAAACTTATTTGAAACATACTCTATCCATTTAAACATGAAACATGAAACTTGTGAACTTGGGATACTATTTTGTGCTATGTGAACGTTTAATCCATGTGTGTAGTTCCGCCCTAACAATTAGTAGTACTATGCATATGCTATAGGAGTCGTGCACCTCCCCCATTTGTGCTCGAGGGGTATTGTTAGGAGGTATCATTTTAGCCTCCCGTTGAACTTTGGGATAGGCACTTTAACGCATTGGGAAACTTGGGCTATCACTTGGACTGCGTGAACTAGCATGGCTGAAACTATTTTATAATGTTCATGTTGGATATGAGTACTTTTATTCTATGTTATATTATGTATCAAACTTGTATACTCGCCAACTTTTTGTTGATTTTATTTTAATACATGTTGCAGGTTGATAGTCAAGATTATGAAGGAATCAAGTTAGGATGGACTAGATACACACCTTTAATCTATTTATCTTTTGATGTTATGTTGAAGTTTGAACAATGTTGTTATTTCTATTTTAAATGTTGTATGACAATTTAGCACTTGCAATGAAAATTGAATTTAATTAAATATTGTCACATAGTGTTATGAAGTCTCGAGCAATCTATACACACTTCGTCTCATCCCGATGTTTCCGCCATCGGTTGGGGTGTGACATTTTCACATGTGGATATTAACATTCCACAAGCCAAAGCCAGGTTCTTAAATTTTTGTTCATGATGTTTTCTGTGTAGAAGCATTCTTATCACCTGTTTTTAGTAGGTCATCTTAAAATAATGTCATTAAGTTTAGAGGTGCCATCTTTTATGATTTATCTAAATACAAGTCTATTCGAGTAGTTTTATAGCCCAGCAAGTCAAAGAGGTTGGATTTAAATATGAAGTAGATCATACAGGTTGAAATTTGTCCTAAGCAAATTTTAAATGCTTACACCCTTTTAAATTGTTTCATCAAAAAAGTAGATTATTGTTATATGATATAAATTTTGAGTGTATTTTGATACCACCTTTATAAATTTGAAAATATTTACAAAAAAGAGTTGGTGGGTCTACAAATACCAACTCAAGAAGTTTGACTTTGACCCATCTTATTTTACTACATTTATACCTTTTGGTTGAATGCGAATAGCTATTTTATATATTTGGTTTAATATCTTATTCCACATCCTTTTGATGTCAATATTTGTGGCAGGCTTAATTGCCATATTGAGCATATTCTTGGATGCATTAAATCGCTGCCTTCTGCCAAGTTAAATGAGCCTGGGACTTCCGTTCCTCCACAACTTCAGTCCTTAGTCCAAAGAATATATGCTGAACCAGATCAATAGCGTATTCGATAGCTTATTTCAGTACACATGCACAAAGACCGAGTGAACATATAAGAGAACCACCATTACTATGCAAATGATTTTAGGTAAGAATGTTCTTAAACATATATTATTTTTTACCATAAAAGTAACAAAACACGTGAGTTGGGTCAAAATCCATTGAGGTTAAAATGTGACATAATTTGTTGCAGGTTGTAACACCTAATTTAGCTTACGTATTATTATATATAACCATAATCTTATGATTACATATAACCACATGTTCATAACTTCAACAACTTTTTTTTGGACCAGGTTTCTGAGATGGTGGATTCAGTTTCTCAAAAGGATTATCTGGAAGCTCGATTTTAGCCCGAATGGGGTGTGTACAATTCAAGTTATCGATTTTAAGAACTCGCATGGACCGTTTAAGTGGGAGCTTCATCAAGCTACCAATCAGGCATGGATTCATGTGAAAAATGTTTCTGGTCTAGTTTTGTTAAATGATTTCGATCATATCTTGGTTTTTTCATGTGAGAATTTCATTAGAAGTTAAAGATACAATTTTTTTATTGATTTATTGAATCTTTTAATCAAATTATAGAAGTTTTGATGTCAGATTCTTGTGAAATTTGGCAGAGTTGCATACTTCCGCCATCAAAAGTCTGGAGTGGTCTACATAATGCGAGTGTGAATTCATTAAATAATTTAACATCATATTTTACATATAGATGTAGACAAAAACTTTTATCATTATACTTGTAATACTAACACATAATCTCATTAACATTGTTTTATAAAGATATGTAACTAAATGCAAAGAATTTAAATGATATATTATAATCTATTTTATAGTATTTGTTTTCGATCGTTATTAAACATACCCGTGTGTTCACACGGGTGTTACAACTAGTAATCTATAAAAGGAGACTAAGTGCTGACCTCATTTTGCTGATGTGTCATGTTGTTAGATATGCCACATTGGATTGGATGGCATCATAATTCTGATTTTAATATCTATATAATCTGTTTATAGATCTGAAATGTTTGGGCGGCCTAATTAGGAGGAATTCAAAATTTTTGGTTCAAATTTCAAATTGCAAACCCCTTTTGTTTCTATCTTCCCCCTTCTCTCTCTCCATTCTCTCGATACATATCCGCTCCTTCTCTCTCCTTCGTTCTTTAACTAATCTTTCATCTTCAAACCCTAAAACGCAAAATTGGTCAGATCTTGAAGGATTTTCGACCTGAAATCACTTTTAAGGGGCTACAATCATGTGTGTTTGGTTCGATGTTCTGATTAAATCACTGTGAGGGGCTATAGGCAATGATGAGTTCGATCTTCTGATTAAATATTGTTGAATATGGCACCTTGGCTTGGCAGGGTTGAAGGATGGTAGATCTTCATCTGCAACCTCCCTTGCAGCCATGGTGCTTTCGTTTTTGTGTAAACTCTGAGCCATGGTGCATCTTCTTTGATTTACAAAACTTGATTCATTTTGTTGTCTGTTTGTGTGTTTTTTTTGCAGTAAACTTTGATTAAGGATGGCTTTGAGACAACCTGGTTTAATCGCTTTATTTGATGTAGATGGCACTCTTACTGCTCCAAGGAAGGTACACCTTTATTTTTTTAATCACTAAGGCATTTAAAGAGTCCAAAAAGCTTCCTTAAAATTCAATTTTGTTTAATGGTAGAACATTATGATCCTTTTTACTAAACACGGTTTACTATTATAGAAGGAATCTTGCTAATTTAATTGAAACTATTATGTGAGAACTAAGCGATAATATTGTAAAAAGCTTTATTTTCATATGATAATCGAAGTCTGTTGTGAATGACATTTTGATTAACATGGCAAAATCAGTTGCATTTGTAAGTGTAGATACTATTTATTTATTTGTCTTAATAATACTAAAAATATATTAGGAGAAATGAGAAATGATGTTGAAAAAAATACATACATGTGACAATCTTGTGGCCAGCGATGCATATAGAGTTCTCAAAGCTTTTCAGAATGTTAGGTTTGGATCCCATGTATGTCATAAAGTTATTTTCACTTTAATGTACATATTGTTCATACCAGCATTATCATAAAACTATGCTCCTAACTTCCTTTGAGCCTTTTTGTAAAATAATTAGTTATATCTTGCTTTCTAAAACATTTTTAATGATTATATTAATTTCGCACTTTGGTGGTTGCAGTGGCTATAGACATGAACAAGTTGGGGACAAGAAGCCCTTGATCAAGCTTCAAAGATATTTTTGGTGCTGAATCTGCAATTGTTCTGGCACAGCTTATATCATTTTTGATAAATAATATGTTTTTATAACCATTTCTCTGTGCAAGTATGATATACTCAACACTCTTTTAATTCATTTCTTCTCAGGGACCCATGCTATTACCAGTGCCCTTTTTGAATTCCGGATGCTAGGTGATGATGTAATTGTTCGTTTTTTCATTTAATGGTGATTTTTGAACGTATTTTCATTCGGTGTTGGTATATGTGACCGGCTTACCAGCTATTGGTGGTTGCTGGAGCTGAGGAAGTTATGGGAATCAGAGATAACAATGGATTAAATTTTGTTTATCATATTTGACATACCATCTAATCATAGAAGATTTATTTTTAATGGGCAATTTCAATCCAATCCAACCCAACCCGTTTAATGCCACTATGAAATTGCACATTTTGACATGAACCTGTTTCACAACCCGCACTGCCCATTTTGACACCTTTACTTCTAACATATAATTGTAATATCTTATTTTGTACTTTGTTTCAGCTTGCAAATGATGGAGGGCATGGATCAATTGGGATGCTCTTGAGGTTGCTTTAAAACCTCATACAAACAATGGAATCAACATCATTAAGTAATTCCTCTATATAATGTTGATCAATTACAAGACAACATCGAAACGCTATAAAACTCGTGGTCTTCTGAGTGGCACTAAACTCTATAAACCATGAAACGCAGTTAGGGCAGTTAAATGGGGAACTGATTACTTACTAAAAGCAATGTCAACAGACGGCGTCGTTTATGTTCAAGTAGGAGACACTATTTGATGTGCTAAAGTACAGGCAAGAATGATTCACTTTAGTCACTTATTATCTACATCTATGTTAATTTCTCGATTAAAAGTTGTGAATTTGGTTCGGAATTAAAAGGTTTTTAGAGTTGTAGATGTAGCTTGGCTGATGCAGAATTTGATGTGCCTTGTGATCACTTCGAGTCTTTGGGTGAGGTAGTGAGCAATTGGTGTTAGCGTATTCTTTTGGTTCAAGCATGTTTATATGTAGCAACTAAAGACGGGTACATTGTTGCAGGTGGCCTCTTGGTTACCCTGAGGTGTATATTTTTGGCAAGGACCATATACAAGATGCTGTATATAATCATTCCACCAAATCGCTAAATCTTTTCAACATTTTTGTATGCAGGTTTGTGCTTACTGTTCTTTTCTTACCACTTATTTTACATTGCACAAATTAGCATATCCGTAATATTATAGTTTAAACTTTTAACTTGGTGTGCATAATATCACAGGAACAGTAGCTCCAGTAAAAGACCTCCACAGGAAGAATTAATGAGGTCAGATTACTAAGTTCTTTGGTCTTAATCTTAGTCAACTTTTCATTTATTTTTGTTCCATTTTGTTTTATTCTTGCTCATAAACTATTCATCTAGCTTTATAACAATTCTAAGTACGTAAAGTGTTATAACTTATAAGTATAATTATAAAAATCATGTTATGAAAAGTACAATATCATTGTTTAAGTGGCTGTGAGCATTTAAATACATTTGACTTATCAAATTTGTTTGACCGATTCTATTTTTAGCTAAGTTTTCAAATTCAAGAGAGCCAAAACTGATATATCAACATGTCACGTCTGTAATATCTTGCATATATGAGTTTGAATGTATGACATTGTGTAGTTTTTGTTTCTAAGCTTATGTTGTTTTTCTTCTGGCTCTGCTAACAATAACATTTGAAACATGAAATTGGCGATTTTTGCAATGAAACTGATGGAAACAGTTTCTCGGTACCTTTTGAACTGAGCATAGACGGTGATGATGAAGTGTGGGCCGAACCGAATTAAAAATTTAAGCTTATGAACTGAGCATACTTTTACTATCAATTTATAGAAAGTATTAAATACTTTCGCCTAAAAATGAAAGTGACACTTCATAGTAGGGGTGTTTTTAAAGAGTTGAAACCGAGTGAACTGCCCAAACCAAAGCAAGTCAGCTGCCCAAACCAAAACCTCTTTCAACCCGATTCGACCCGGCAGTTGTTGACTGGTTCATATTCCCATACTTTAAAACCAGTTTATAAACCGAACAAGTTGTAAAAAAAACCCTTTTTTTTGTCCCAAACCGGTTTATGTTTGGTTTAACCAGTTTGGGTTTGAACCTTAAAAACCGGTTTGAAAAAGCCCGGTTTGTTTACAGCATAAAAAACCGGTTCAGCTTAAATTGCCGTTCGGTTTGTAAAGAAAAACAGGTTCGGCTTAAATAGCGGTTCGGTTTGTAAAGAAAAACCGGTTTCATTAAAACTATTTTTATATACAGATATTTGTTCATGTATTTCATTTAAAGAAAAATGATTTTATTAACTAATATGAATTCTATTTAATGTAATGGTTGTTTTTAAAACAATAGGAAATGGTAATGGGTAAACATGAACCATGACCCTTTTGCAAAAGGGTCAAGGTTCGGGTTGAAAAGAGAGATTACTAATTTAATCGGCTAAAAGTCAAATGTCATGGTTGGAAAGCCTTGTATCTCCCCATTCACTAGAGACTGAAGAGGAAGAGGCAAGCAATGAAGAGTCCTGAGGTGCGTTCTTCTTGTGTTATTGTATTTACCCTTACATGTAACTTACAATCCATATGCTATATTACTCATCTGCATATTATAGTTGTATTTTTGTTAAGTGGTCTTTGGTCCAATGGTATCGGTGGATCTTTTCAGTTTTTCGCTCAACTGTTTATATATTTCTTTGATTCTGGTATGTTCCCCATTGATTCTAGAGTTGCACAAATTTCTTATGATCTTCATAAACTGTATATGTTATAGGAGCTGAATTTGTGTAAACACTATTTACTGCTTTCTTCAACTATACACTCACTTATTGTTATAATTTTCAAGTGAAGCTAAAAACGATTGTGTTGTAGCACTGTCAGCTTGTCTCCATGCCAAAGCCAGTACATGTTCTAGTGCCATAGTTAGATGATGTGGAAGCTGTCAAGTTGACCATATTAGTTTTTTTTAATGTTTTGAGACTGCTATAAATATTGTTAGTCTTTTTAGTCCCTTGTGTTGTGCTTGATGGTTTTGATTATGGTTTGAACATTGTGACTTTGTTGGATCAGACAATACAGGTTAAAAGAGTCAGTTAACAGAGGGCTTGTAGAAAACAGTGGTTGAAACCACTGTTGGGTAATATTTTATTGGGTTTATTAGGTTAAAACAGTGTTTTGTGGAGAAAACAGTTGGTTGAAACCACTGTTGGGTTAAAACTGTGGTTTGAAACCACTGTTCGGCTAAAACAGTGTTTTGTGAAGAAAACAGTGGTTTCAACCACTGTTTTCTCCACAAAAAAACTAATTTAACCCAATAAAATATTACCCAACAGTGGTTTCGACCACTGTTTTCTCCAAGCCCAATTTGATTATATATTCACTTTAAAGCAGCGAGACGGCTACCAAGAGCATTTATTTGTTCTCCGGTATAGCAGTTTAATTCATTGTGCTTGTGTTTCCAGGTTCAGCCGGTTTCGCTAAAGAAAACAATGTGAGGTATTAAGACTTTGATTCTTTGGTGGCTGAATTGCAGGTCTAAGGAGAGGGCCCTTAACTCGGAAATATGGAGTAGGTTTAGTTTGTGAAATATTGGATGGTTGTCCATTGTTCCTTGGTGACATGCTCATGAAATGCATTTGATGCGCCTCTTTTATACACGCCTCTTATGTATCAACATCTTTATTTAATATAGGTATTCAATTAATGTTTTTTATTGTTAATTGTGTGATTTTAGATGTGAATTTGAATATAAATTTGAGCAACTATGAGGAACGGTGAAATTATGTCCTAACACATACTGTCTTTAACATTGTTTTATAAAGATATGTAACTAAACGCAAACAATTTAAATGATATATTATAATCTATTTTTTAGTATTTGATTTCGATGGTTATTAAACTTACCCGTGTGTTCACACGGGTCCTACAACTAGTGTGTGTTTATAGATAAGCGAAAGGTCGACTGGTTTTGGGTGGCAAATGTAAAAGGAATTCAAAGGGTGTGTGTGTGTTTATAAATATTAAATGCTACTAAATCATATTATTTTCAAAGCTTTTGTAGAGTGGTGGTTATTGTTGTTGTTATAGTTTGGGGACTCGTCATCTATCTCTTTCTTTTTTTTTTTTTTTTTTTTTTTTGCTTAAAAGAATTCCCAAGTTTAAATCAAAACCCCAAATGGTCCCTCTATTATTCAATTTAGCTAGAATCTTATTTAACCCACAAACTAACTTGGTTAGTATAAAATTGATAAATTTTTAATTAAATTACCTAAACAAATAAATAAGTGAATAACTAAATTAAAAAAAATTCTTTCAATGATTATTTATTTCACGAAAAAATCTAGGGTTTCAAAGGTTAGGGTCCGAGTTTCAAACGGGTAGAATTTCTGGCAATCCGTTTTTGACGGACGTTACACTTGACGTGTCTAGCCGTACTGTATTTGGATTAGATGGCTGACTAGCAGATGAAGTGCTTCCATAACAGACTTGTTGTGGAACAGGTAGTCGATTTCCGTACAAATCAGTTGCTACAATAGACCTTTGGTTTTGCTGCTGGGGAACTGGCTGTAGTGGATTTCCATACAAGTCTGTTATTCTTTGCTGTTGAGGAAGTGATTGTATTGGATTTCCATACAAGTCAGTGCTTGAGACAAACGTTGTTTGTAGCTGAGCATGTGGAGCAGGTTTTACAGCAGTGCTAGAACCTCCACAGTTCCCATAATACATATCCGGATTCTGTTGCACTGGAATCCATTTCTCCTTCCTGATTTCTTCTTGATCTTTGTTTTACAGAAGCTGAACGAAATCATTGATGTTGGTCGTAGCCAAGGTGCAGTTATACTTTAGAATTTCCAAGAAACCATTACAATGAACTGGCAATGAGTCGGCAAACTTGATGACAACCTCTTCTGGAGTTGTTACTACCCCATAATTATTCAATTCAGTCAACAAGTGATAAAATCAACTTGTCAAATCTCCCAAAGATTCTCTTTCCATACATGTGTGTAAGACCCGTCTCTATTAATCAATATTATAATATTAAACACGCATTTTATATGAAAATGCAAGCTTACAAAAAAACTTTTCCAAGTTAAACTTCTTACATAATTTAAAAAAAATCCAAAATATAATTTCAAGTGTTTACAATATCCACTTTAGAAACTAGAACAAAATAAGATCGTTGCGGAAGTTTCGAGACATGTGTTCGGTTCTCCTTTCTTGCTTGATCCTCATCCGGAGTTCCATAAGACATTCCTAAAATCAAAACCAACATAAAAGTTAGTTTTGACAGTTTCACAACAAGTTATAAACATATTTCCATCCAATTCATTTATCCATTATTCAAAATTCTTGTTTCCTTCGAATTCGTAATTTAATCCTCCATCATATGGAGTTAAAGTTAACATCTGAATTCATAAAATAATGGGCTTCGAGCCCTTGACTTTAAAATTCATTTTTTAAAGACTTTTGACTCGTTCAAGTTTTTAAACCTCAAAACTTGTTTCTAATTGACCATTAAGCAGACATCAACATGTCTATCTCAAAATCTTTAGTTCGGGTATGTAATCTTTTATGAATTACGCGGCTAGTACTCATTATATGCGCATAATTCTTTTGACCCGTTTAGAAAATTTAAACCTTTTAGTTTAAATCGTTCCCCTTCGTTATGCACAGTCCACTTGATATTTACCTATAACTTACATGATTGTAAAACACGTTCCTAAACGGCTCATAAGGATCGTTTACCCGGTTCAGTGTTCATGGGTATTTTGGTAAACTTCAGTCCCTCATTATACGACGAAGGGTTTTCACTAATATTTGACCATCTTATTACTTCTAGCTATAATTCAAAATATGCGTACCTGGCTCAGGTCAACATATTGACCCATTTAAATATCTTTTGCTTTTAAATTTTCTAGATAAAAGCATTACAAACCATATGTCCTTTCCTGAAATCACAACACTTAACAAGCGGTCATCAATTAGTATTATTGTCAAATGGTATTAACTTACCATTTGACCCGTTTAGCCGAAAGTGACCATTTATCAACATAAGATGATATTTTTAAATACCATCCCGCCCCTTAAACCTATTCTGGTTTACACCGTGAGTTCTTATTACTTAAATGACATTACTTGAATTATTTGACCCGTTAAGATTTACACCAAATGGTTATCTTTTCAAACCTTTTATCTATCCGTCAACTCATGTACGGATTTTTATTCAATCACTTTTACCCATTACGGTTCACCCTATAATGTGATGTTCAAAATTCCATATTGGTTAGTCTTCACCCGACTAGTCTACCGTTTTTACCCATTTTTACCATAGTTTATGGTTTCTTACCATATTTCCTTATTCCGGCTTACATTGTATCATGCCGGAATATAGTATTTTCAAATACTAGTCATAATTCAAAAATCAATACTCACAAGTAAATGTATCATAATACCAAGGGGGTGTAAGCTTAACTTACCTTGAATTCCGATCATGCTTTTCCACGCGTATTAGTTCCGTTTGACCCGCTTCTACCCAAGCTTCCACCTAGCTTTTCGAGCGTCAATCTACCTTTTATCATTCGCAAGGTGATTAGATTAGTCATTATTATCAAGACTATCTCACCTTACGGACTTTATATCAAAATCACCAAATTGATTTCATTATTGGTCAGTTTGACTTTTAAAAGTCAAACGACCTATAACACGAGCCATTACACAATCAAGTTCAACAATTCATTTAAGCAATTTGTCAAATATCCAATAGGCATTATTCTTACACTGCCGTTTTAACTAGTTTTCTCATCAAATTCATTATACTTCTAATTTCTTTAACTAGTTCAAACGATTATCGTGACTAGTTTCTTTATTCATTTTTGCGAGAACCAAGGGTTCCCTTTTATAACGAGACCCGTTTCATCATACTATTTAGCATTCATCCGAATACCTATTATAATCAAGTTTCATAACTAGTTGTTTAGCCAAGCTTTAACATTAATTAGGCAAGTTCATATCACTGAAAATGGGTTGTTTTTGGTGACTTGTTTAACCTGTTTACAAGTCTTCAAAAATTAAATTTTTTTTATGTGGAGTACCTCTCAGAGGGTTAGGCCTTGTGCTAAAATTTCAAGATCTAACTCTTTACCAAAAATTCATAAAAATTCATTTACTAAGCTGCAATCAGATTCGTCACTTCTGACTGCAGCTTACCGAAAAATTCATTAAAAATTATTCATTTATCCGATTAACGAAATTCCAAATGGCGATTCTTTTAATCGCTTAAAACTATCTACAGTAAAAATTTGAGATCATAACTAAATCCCTAAATTGAGTTATGACATTCGTAATGGGCTGCAAATTCTGACAGAAAACGCAGCTTGAACCTTTGATACGGAAAAATTCATAAAACGCTCAATTTTCGTCGAAAAATGCGATTCCAGTGGGGTTTTAAATATATTTCCTGGAATTACATTTTAGACTCAAGAAATACATGTTTGTGTCATGTTTTTTCAGGTTACAGCCAATACAAGTCGGCTGTAAATTCTGATCAGGAGCTGTTTGAATTCAGCTTTCAATTTAAGCATGTTCTTGACATCATAACACTAACTTTTAGCAATCAAAACCCTAAAAACATCTCATACATGAATTTAGCATCAACAAAATCTGAATTTACTTGAGCTAGGCATGATTTCAATATATTCTTGTCTAGGGTTTACTCCTAGACATGTTTTCATTACTAATTTCATCTAAACATCAATCATGCAAGTTCAGATTTCGATTTCACAGATCATCAAGAATTCAAGAAGTAACCAAGATACGAAATTCAACATACCTTGTGATCCCCTCACTTGAGTGATCACTAGATTGATCTTGTTTTCGATTTGAACTTGAATTGCTTTCTTAATTTGATCAATTTTGTGAGTTAGGGTTGAACTTTTGAGAGCCCTTTCTTGGCTCTGTGGATCGCACGCCCAGAACACACACTTAGGTGTGTGTTTTGGTGTCTGGTTTTTTTTTAATTTAATTAAAACCTTTTTCACTTTTGCCAAGTTTAGCCATTCTACAATTCAATTATTTTTATAAAGGGTGTTTTAACCTTGTTTTCTTATTAATTCGAGGCCTATGATTAACTAGGTTACTTATTCCTAGTTACTTTATCTTGACCACTACCGAATTTTAACTTACAATATAAAATTTATATTTTGGGGAGTTACAAGTCTACCCCCCTTAAAGAGGTTTCGTCCCCGAAACCTTCTTTAAGTAGTTCTTTGGTTTTGACCAAACAAACTCAGTTTCGTTTTCAATGCATTCTTTCTTTTAGTCAAAAGTCATCATTCACATCTACGTGTGTGTCTTTCACGTGTAAGTCCTTATGGACTGTAACTTGTATCTTGTATTTCTTCTTTTGTCGCCTATTTAACCGAGCTGTCATTTGATCACCCGGTCATTGAGTATGTCAGCATGTTTACTCCATGCTAATCCTATATTGACAAACGCTTTACATAAGTCATAGCATTTCCTTGACCTTGAATGGTTTTACCGGCTAGACTAATTAGTCACCGTTAGTTCATACCCCGTCATCCGGGTGCACCACATTGCCATCTCCGACCCTTTGTGTGTTTACTATTTCCCAAACCACTTCATACTACATATATTTGTTAAAACGTTGCTTTTGACTAAAAATTGAATTTTTAGTTTAACGTTTTCTCTTTGTCTTACGTCATTTACTTATATCAGGGAAATTTACTTCCGATGATTTATTCCTCTCCATTATTATTTAGGGCGGGGAGTTATAACTAGTTTCCTTACTTGACCCAAATAGCTCGTAGGTTCTTTCACTTAGCCTCGTAGGCTATATGTATATGGCGTCAAAGCCCCCTTTTATGTTTAGAATCATTTACTTTTGCTTTTTAGATTTCATTTGACCTTGACCATAGTCTAAGGCTACATTTGTTTTCTTTCGAATTATTTTCCGACTTCATGACTTCTCACGTCATTTATGCGTCGGTTCATCTTATGCTCACCATTATCCCGTTTACATATATCCGCATTTGACTATGTCCCATTACCGGGCTCATTATTCTTTTGCTATTAACGCTACCGTTATCCCGCTTGCGCTTACTCATGCCATCCGGCATTATATTATATTCGACCTTTTTGACTCATTCGTGTGAAATTTTTATCATTTACGGATGTCAACTTCATTCTTTGTTCAACCCATTCAACTTTAAAATAGTTGAACATAATTTATCAAAATTTCTATTTATATTATCTTGTCGTCTTTTAGTCATGACTCAAAACCCGAGTCTTTTAACTTTCCATCCGAGTTCCCGTTTCTCGGTCTACGCATGTGTTTAATCCTTACCCATCAACCGGGTATTTTGCCGAAGTCGTTATTATTGCAACCCTCCCGGTATGCATTAAGACTTCGCTTCACTTTTATATTCCGAATTTGTCCTCAAGTTTGACGTTTTACAAAAACGGCCCGTTAAGAGACACATTTGCATTCTCCGGGTTCGAGTGTAAGTACACCCCCTCCCAATGCATATCTTAATCATTTTACATGTTTGCATTCTCTGGGTTCGAGTGTAAGTACACCCCCTCCCAATGCATATCTTAATCATTTTACATGTTTGCATTCTCCGGGTTTTACATGTTTGCATTCTCCGGGTTCGAGTGTAAGTACACCCCCTCCCAATTCATATCTTAATCATTTTACATTAATTTTTGTCCCTTCACTCGGGCTCATTATCCTAATGTAATACGCTTCCGTCACCCGGCTGTGCGTTTACATTATTATCTAATATTTTTCTCATTTGATTCATTTGGGTACTTTTTAATTTGTCCCACTCAACCCATCCTTACTACATCGGATGTAAGCATGTCCATCATAAAAAGTTCATGGTACCACGTGCTCACCTCTTACTTGGCCAGAGTAAGCGATCAGTACCTGGTATATATGACATTTTTATAATTTTCACATTACACCCCATGTAAGTAATGCCTCTATTTGTTTCTCTTGGAAACAATATCCCGAATAGATTTTCTATTCGGGTTTTTTTTCCAAGTTTTTTTTATCTACATATGCAACTTTCAATTTCTACTTATTTGTTGCATATTACTATTTGTGCAACTAAATTTAAAATGTGCACCTGGTAATGCTTGCCCTAACGGGCTTCTCTTGCCATTAGTCTTGTTCGCTATCGCCACGCGATTTAGGTCCTTGATGAGCATGTTCTTTGGACCGTTACTTTGTCAAATCCGCGATTTGTTAAACTCTCGCTATCTTCATATGCGAGTGTCCTTCAACTAAAACATTTACAACAGTTAGTAATTTCGACATTAATGGATGCCCGTATTATAATACAAGGTTTTTCTACTATACGCATCAACGCGTGTAATTTCGTTGACTATATCTACTCTATATCGTTTTTATTGGTATAACGTGTATTACACGATAACCATATGTGTTATTCACAACACTTTAATTATACTGAACCATTAATATACATGTACTTACCGGATTTGCGATCAAGCCTCGAACCGAACACACTTTACTCTTTAACCATGAGCTCTGATTACCAACTTGTAAGACCCGTCTCTATTAATCAATATTATAATATTAAACACGCATTTTATATGAAAATGCAAGCTTACAAAAAAACTTTTCCAAGTTAAACTTCTTACATAATTTAAAAACATTCCAAAATATAATTTCAAGTGTTTACAATATCCACTTTATAAACTAGAACAAAATAAGATCGTTGCGGAAGCTTCGAGACATGTGTTCGGTTCTCCTTTCTTGCTTGATCCTCATCCGGAGTTCCATAAGACATTCCTAAAATCAAAACCAACATAAAAGTTAGTTTTGACAGTTTCACAACAAGTTATAAACATATTTCCATCCAATTCATTTATCCATTATTCAAAATTCTTGTTTCCTTCGAATTCGTAATTTAATCCTCCATCATATGGAGTTAAAGTTAACATCTAAATTCATAAAATAATGGGCTTCGAGCCCTTGACTTTAAAATTCATTTTTTAAAGACTTTTGACTCGTTCAAGTTTTTAAACCTCAAAACTTGTTTCTAATTGACCATTAAGCATACATCAACATGTTTATCTCAAAATCTTTAGTTCGGGTCTGTAATCTTTTATGAATTACGCGGCTAGTACTCATTATATGCGCATAATTCTTTTGACCCGTTTCGAAGATTTAAACCTTTTAGTTTAAATCTTTCCCCTTCGTTATGCACAGTCCACTTGATATTTACCTATAACTTACATGATTGTAAAACACGTTCTTAAACGGCTCATAAGGATCGTTTACCCGGTTCAGTGTTCATGGGTATTTTGGTCAACTTCAGTCCCTCATTATACGACGAAGGGTTTTCACTAATATTTGACCTTCTTATTACTTCTAGCTATAATTCAAAATATGCGTACCTGGCTCGGGTCAACATATTGACCCGTTTAAATATCTTTTGCTTTTAAATTTTCTAGATAAAAGCATTACAAACTGTATGTCCTTTCCTGAAATCACAACACTTAACAAGCGGTCATCAATTAGTATTATTGTCAAATGGTATTAACTTGCCATTTGACCCGTTTAGCCGAAAGTGACCATTTATCAACATAAGATGATATTTTTAAATACCATCCCGCCCCTTAAACCTATTCTTGTTTACACCGTGAGTTTTTATTACTTAAATGGCATTACTTGAATTATTTGACCCGTTAAGATTTACACCAAATGGTTATCTTTTCAAACCTTTTATCTATCCGTCAACTCATGTACGGATTTTTATTCAATCACTTTTACCCATTACGGTTCACCCTATAACGTGATGTTCAAAATTCCATATTGGTTAGTCTTCACCCGACTAGTCTACCGTTTTTACCCCTTTTTACCATAGTTTGTGATTTCTTACCATATTTCCTTATTCCGGCTTACATTGTATCATGCCGGAATATAGTATTTTCAAACACTTGTCATAATTCAAAAATCAATACTCACAAGTAAATGTATCATAATACCAAGGGGGTGTAAGCTTAACTTACCTTGAATTCCGATTATGCTTTTCCACGCGTATTAGTTCCGTTTGACCCACTTCTACCCAAGCTTCCACCTAGCTTTTCGAGTGTCAATCTACCTTTTATCATTCGCAAGGTGATTAGATTAGTCATTATTATCAAGACTATCTCACCTTACGGACTTTATATCAAAATCACCAAATTGATTTCATTATTGGTCAATTTGACTTTTAAAAGTCAAACGACCTATAACACGAGCCATTACACGATCAAGTTCAACAATTCATTTAAGCAATTTGTCAAATATCCGATAGGCATTATTCTTACACTACCGTTTTAACTAGTTTTCTCATCAAATTCATTATACTTCTAATTTCTTTAACTAGTTCAAACGATTATCGTGACTAGTTTCTTTATTCATTTTTGCGAGAACCAAGGGTTCCCTTTTATAACGAGACCCGTTTCATCATACTATTTAGCATTCATCCGAATACCTATTATAATCAAGTTTCATAACTAGTTGTTTAGCCAAGTTTTAACATTAATTAGGCAAGTTCATATCACTGAAAATGGGTTGTTTTTTGTGACTTGTTTATCTTGTTTACAAGTCTTCAAAAATTATGATTTTTTTATGCGGCGTACCTCTCAGAGGGTTAGGCCTTGTGTTAAAATTTCAAGATCTAACTCTTTACCAAAAATTCATAAAAATTCATTTACTAAGCTGCAATCAGATTCGTCACTTTTGACTGCAGCTTACCGAAAAATTCATTAAAAATTATTCGTTTATCCGATTGACGAAATTACAATTGGTGATTCTTTTAATCACTTAAAACTATCTACAGTAAAAATTTGAGATCATAACTAAATCCTAAATTGAGTTATGACATCCGTAATGGGCTGCAAATTCTGCCAGAAAACGCAGCTTGAACCTTTGTCACGGAAAAATTCATAAAACGCTCAATTTTCGTCGAAAAAATGCGATTCCAGTGGGGTTTAAAGATATTTCCTGGAATTTGATTTTAGACTCAAGAAACACATGTTTTTGTCACGTTTTTTCAGGTTACAGCCAATACAATTCGGCCATAAATTCTGATCAGGAGCTGTTTGAATTCAGCTTTCAATTTAAGCATATTCTTGACATCATAACACTAACTTTTAGCAATCAAAACCCTAAAAACATCTCATACATGAATTTAGCATCAACAAAATCTGAATTTACTTGAGCTAGGCATGATTTCAATATATTCTTGTCTAGGGTTTACTCCTAGACATGTTTTCATTACTAATTTAATCTAAACATCAATCATGCAAGTTCAGATTTCGATTTCACAGATCATCAAGAATTCAAGAAGTAACCAAAATACGAAATTCAACATATCTTGTGATCCCCTCACTTGAGTGATCACTAGATTGATCTTGGTTTTTTATTTGAACTTGAATTGCCTTCTTAATTTGATCAATTTTGTGAGTTAGGGTTGAACTTTTGAGAGCCCTTTCTTGGCTCTGTGGATCGCACGCCCAGAACACACACTTAGGTGTGTGTTTTGGTGTTTGGTTTTTTTTTTAATTTAATTAAAACCTTTTTCACTTTTGCCAAGTTTAGCCCTTCTACAATTCAATTATTTTTATAAAGGGTGTTTTAACCTTGTTTTCTTATTAATTCGAGGCCTATGATTAACTAGGTTACTTATTCCTAGTTACTTTATCTTGACCATAACCGACTTTTAATTTACAATATAAAATTTATATTTTGGGGTGTTACAATGTGAAGCCATCAAACTCCTTCTTGAGTAGATCATATCGCAATTTGCGTGACGCTTCATTTCCTTGACCTCTCGTCTTTAATGCATCCCATAACCGCTTTGTCGTCTTGAAGCTGACAAACTGATGATATATATCTTTGCTCAACGCTTGGGTTAGAATAGAAAATGCTTTCTTTTCCAAATCATATTTCTTCTTCTCGTCTGCCATAAGATCTGCAAATGTCGCGGCAGTTGAAGCGACAACATCAAGTGCTTGATCGAAATCTGTAGTAAAACATAACCACAATTCCGTGTTTTGCCCAAGAATATACGTATGGAATCTGTCTTCCCATCCAGGATATTCATTCATGTGCATTAGCTTCGGTGGACGATTATTGCTTCCGGTTTCACTTTCACTTAAAAGTATACTTTGAATACTTTGATTTTGATTGGAAACAAATGCCGATTGACTTGTTGAAATTTGATTCGCTTGTGTTGAAGATGAGGGAGTGGGAGATTCAACCCATGATGGCGATAAACCCTTGCTTGTATACTTGCTCTCCGTATTAGATGGAATACCCCACCAGTCTGAACTCATTTTGGATGTATGATAATGAACACCTATTCAAAAAATCTCAAAACAAACAGTTAACAGTGAATTAGAAAGCTTCTGTTAAAAATGTGAAGTAGATGTCGACAAAGAATAAGGTTCTTTGTTGAAGACTCCAAATTGACGAAGGCTGATAGTTCGTCAAAGACAGATATGACGAAGGATTGGTTTCTTCGTCGATGACAAACTTGACGAAGGATGGTTTGTTCATCGCTGACAATCCTGACGAAGGATGGATTGTTCGTTGAAGACAAATGTGACGAAGTATGGTAGTTCGTCAAAGACACATATGACGAAGAATTGGATGTTCGTCGATGACAAACTTTGACGAAGGATGATAGTTCATCGCCTCTAATCTTCGTTGAAAAAGATGACCAGACAGAAAAGATATTTTTCAAAATCAAATCTTATCCTTTAACCTTATCCTCTGACACACAAGCCCAAATTGTCAAATACATCTTACTTTTTAAGCCAATAGCCATCATTGAAAGGGCAAATAATTCAACCAATTATATTATAATCAATATCAATAATAATGCAATCTTCAAACAAACCCAGAACTTTTGAAGAACAATATGAAGACTGATGAACTATATGATGATATCGACCACTGTAGACACCGGAAAATTTTCCGAACAACAATTTTGCAAGAAAGTTTCAATAACAACCTTATCCTAACATGTATAAATGAGATATAACAAGGTTTTTATAAAAACAAAGTGCAAAACATCAAGATTTTCACGATTTTTGACTGTATTTCCAGAAAAGATAAACCTTTGTTTCAAACTTTCAAGAACAAATCTGGGAAAAAAACATGAAAATCTACTCAAACCCAAGATATCAACTTGGTTTAAACAAGGAAAAGAGCCAATGCTCTGATACCAACTTGGTTTAGCACATATGTGAATGATATTAGAACATTGAAAACAAAATTAAGATCCAAATAAAGAATTAATTGTTTTTAGCATAATTATTGGGAATTTAATATAATTGATATTATTTAGTTTATTATTTACATTTTCTTTATAACTGGTTGGATGGCCTATGACACTTTTTAAATGATTCTTACAGTTTGCATACGAAATGTAGTTTTTATTTGATCCTACTCCGTTACCAATTTTCTTAGGGTTGGATCATCCTGGCTAGTCGGATTAATGAACAGGGGCGGAGCTACCTTATGCAGGGGGCAACGCCCGCTACGGCTTGGCGCGGAAAAAATTGGAAAAATTAGTGTAAATTTTGGAAAAATTTGAGGTTTTTTTCGATTTCGTTACGGCTTATTTATAAAACGTTACGGCTTGGCGGATTTTTTAGATCCGCCACTGTTAATGAATAGGCTGGTCACGAATATACTAGTAATTACCTTAACCAAAGTTTTCGAAACTTTGATAATTTCTCCTAGCCCTTAAATAAGTTGTTGCATGACACATTTTTCAAACTAAAGTCAAGTCACCTTTACAAATTACAATGCGAGCTCTACTTCATTGAAGACCTCCCGTATACAACTCATAAATTTCAGAGGGTGAATGTTTGAAGTTCTGGAGAGGAGTCAGCCCGCAGTTACGTACATGGGACGGCTGGCAAAATTAAATGTGTGTTCAAGTTTATGATTAAATATTATTAATCAATTGGTGGATAACCGTCTAGTATCCTATACGTATTGAGATAAAATGTGTGTTAGATAACTATTGTGTAATTAATCAACAATGTTTAATCATTAACTTAGAGAACCAATTAAGTTAATTGTTCCAGCCATCATCGTGTACGGTTAGCCGACTCCCAGATTCCCGACAATCAGCCGGGTGATTATCCTCTTTGACAGTTCACACTTTGCAATACCTTCACCAGTTTGTGCCAGCAATGCTTCTGTTCCTTGGTTTATATCATAATCAACAGTAGTTTAAACTTTAAATAATGTGCTACTTAGAAGTAATCGCTTGTACAATGTAAGAATTGAAATCGGCTCAGCATATTTTCCCGTAATCCACTCTCTATATATAGATTCTTCAAACATCTCATGTGATATGTGCTCAAACTCTCCAATAAACATGGAGATAAAGAGAACCAATCTTTTACCTGAGGTTTTGTTGTTGGTTCTTACTTTCACCACCATCTTTGCCATCGCTACTGCGAATTCCGACCAAACAGAAACCTACATTGTCCACTTAAACGCTCCGGATGGCGTAACGTTTGATAAACCCGAAGACCGTCAAGGTTGGTATAATTCCTTTCTGAAGGCGAGCACTGCCAACTCAGATGTGAAACCGAGCTTGATCCATGCATACCACAATGTGTTCACTGGGTTTGCAGCCAAGCTGACTGCCGATCAAGTTAAAGCAATGGAAAATATGGACGGGTTCGTGTCAGCAATACGCGAAAGGGTGTACAAGCTGCATACGACGCATACTCCAACGTTCTTGGGGTTGCATCAGAACTTAGGGGTCTGGAATGGATCAAACTACGGAAAGGGAATCATAATCGGGATTTTAGACACTGGAATTACACCCGGACATCCTTCTTTTGATGATAAAGATGTCCCTCCTCCTCCTGCAAAATGGAAAGGCAAATGTGATGGTTCATGGTGTAACAATAAGCTGATCGGAGCGAGAGATTTTACAAACAGTACTGGTACCGGTTCACCGGTTGATGAAGAGGGACACGGCACCCACACTTCTAGTACCGCTGCTGGGAACTTTGTTGATGGTGCAAATGTGTTTGGACAAGCAAATGGCACTGCAGCTGGAATGGCGCCGCTTGCTCACGTGGCCATGTATAAAGTTTGTGATGCTATCAGTTGTTTCGGTAGTGCCATCTTAGCGGGTATGGATGCAGCCATTGACGACGGAGTGGACGTGCTTTCACTCTCGCTCGGTGGGGCTTCAGTTCCATTTTACGAGGATGGTATCGCGGTTGGTGCGTTTAGTGCTATTCGGAAAGGAATCTTTGTAAGTTGTTCAGCAGGGAATGCTGGTCCAATGAATGCATCATTGGCAAATGAGGCACCATGGATTCTCACTGTAGGTGCTAGCACCGTCGATAGAAACATAAGAGCAACCGTTTCTCTAGGAAACAAGGACTTGTTTGATGGAGAATCTTTGTTCCAACCAAAAGATTTTCCTCAAGACTATATGCCACTCGTGTACCCTGGTTTGAATGGCGGTCAAGATGCAGCATGGTGCGCTCCTGGATCGTTAAATGATATCGATGTTAAAGGGAAAGTAGTGTTGTGTGATAGAGGTGGTGACATAGCAAGAATTGCCAAAGGGCAGACCGTGAAAGATGCTGGAGGGGCGGCGATGATTCTCGCAAACGCAGAGATAGATGGGGATACTACAGTAGCCGATGCTCATGTTCTTCCTGCATCACATGTTGCTTATTATGTTGGCGTTACAATCAAAACATACATCAATTCAACCTCATCCCCGGTGGCCACAATCATATTTCGGGGAACTGTTATTGGTGATGATTCGGCTCCTGTAGTGGCTTCTTTCTCATCCCGGGGACCGAGCTTGGCAAGCCCGGGAATTCTGAAGCCCGATATCATCGGTCCTGGAGTTAGCATTCTTGCAGCTTGGCCCGTATCTGTCGAAAACTCGACACAAACAAAAGCCACATTTAACATGATATCTGGCACTTCAATGTCATGCCCACATCTTTCAGGTATATCAGCACTGATAAAAAGTGCACATCCTGATTGGTCTCCAGCAGCCATCAAGTCTGCAATTATGATCACAGCAGATAAGCTAAACCTCGGTGGCCAGCCCATCAAGGACGAGAGAGATCTCCCTGCAAACGTCTTTGCAATCGGTGCTGGACACGTCAACCCATCCAAAGCTAGTGATCCAGGACTAATTTTCGACATCCAACCCGACGACTACATACCTTATTTATGCGGTCTTGGATATACCAGCAAACAAGTTGGAGTCATTGTGCAGAAAGAGGTGACGTGCACGGAAGTTATACCAGAAGCACAACTGAACTATCCTTCATACGCGGTTACTTTAGCACATGGTGAAATAAAAAATTTCACAAGGACGATGACTAATGTTGGTGAAGCAAATTCAACTTACATCGTAACATATGTTGCTTTACCGATCGGTCTAGATTTAGCAGTTCTCCATGCAGAGCTCCAATTCAGCGAAGTGAATCAAAAGCTGAATTATACAGTGATGTTTATACGTGACCAAGAAGCTGAGGTGAAAGCTCCATACGGGGAAGGGTATATTACTTGGAGTTCTATTAAACACACGGTGATAATCCCATTCTCTGTCAAGTTTGTGTGAGGGGAAAAACCAAAGTCTTGATCCCACATTTATTTGAATCATCATGTTCTCTATCTTGCTTGTTTATGTTTGTTGTCCATCATTAATAACGCTTGTTTTTTGACTTCATAAATTGTCGAGTTTAACTATTAAACTCATTAATGAAATAAAATAAGTTGTTGGTTATACAGTTTTTATCATTTATTGTAGACCCTAATCAACCTTAAACATGAACTTTGTCAAGAACACGATATCAAGAACAATACTGATGTTATAACACTTCAGTCGGCACAGATTGCCGTAATAATGTTACGTATCAAAGTGAGATCGATAATGAGAAGAAGAAACACAGAGAGGAAGAGGAAAATTCCCAAATCATCGATACCTTTATTACTGATCATCTTGTCATTTATATACATTCAATACAATGACTAATTACACTTACAACCCTCTCATTGTGATATTATTACAATTGGCCCCCCTCTACTATTTACTACCTAACAAATAAACAAACCAAACGGCACAGATTTGCCGATACGATTACAATGAACAGAATATGCAGATCTGTGATATGATCTGCTGTAAACAAAAGAACAAAAACAAGTCACTCAGCTCTCGAACAAACAGGGAATCAAGCCATAGACAGCAGCCGGTTGACAGACAAGAAGGAACTCAGCAATCGTATGTGAGAGAGGTGAGCGATTGTGTTGATGTGTTGCCAAACCGAGACCAGCACCCCCTTTATAATAGACAAGGGCTTCAGCCCAGCGACCAGAACCCTCAGCAGTAGCCTACTAGCCTAAAAGGCCAAACAGCAACAACGGAAACAAAAAAAAAAAGGAAAGGATTAATATGAGGCACATATATATGTAGAAGATATTGAATTGGATGGAAAGGAAATATTATATAAATATATATTTCAACACCCCCCTCAATTCAATATGCAAAACAATTAAAAAGACCAAATTTGGTACAAACCTTGTCGTGAGCTTGAACATTCAGACCTTTCGTAAAACCATCAGCAGTTTGATCTTCAGACGAGACACCAAAAGTCTTAATAACACCTTTTGAAATTTTTTCTCTTAGAAAAAAGAGATCAATTTCAAAATGTTTTGTACTATCGTGAAAGACAGGATTCGCAGCTATTGAGATAGTTGCTGTATTGTCACAGAAAACGGAAACCGGTAGTTTGACATCAATTTTAAGTTCATTTAAAATGTTAAGAAGCCAAATGATTTCACTTGTCGTAGCACACATAGCGCAATATTATGCCTCAACAGAAGATCTTGAAATGGTAGACTGCTTTTTGCTTTTCCACGAAATAAGAGAGTTTCCTAAGAAGACACAGAAACCAGTGATAGATTTCCTAGAGTTTACACATTTACCCCAGTCAGAATCAGCAAAGGCTTTAAGCTCTAAGGAATCCCCTTTTTTAAATAAAATACCTTTCCCATGAGAACCCTTAAGATATCTTAAAAGTCTTAAAGCGATTTTAAAATGAGCATTAGTGGGACTGTGCGTATATTGACTTAGATATTGAACCGAATAGGCAATATCTGGTCTGGTATGACAAAGATATATTAGTTTCCCAACTAATTTTTGGTAAACAGATATATCAGGCAAAGTTTGATTATCTTTTTCACATAAATAGGTTAAAATATGATTAGGTTCAATGGGACTGTTAACTGGTTTACACCCAGTCAAACCAAATTTAGCAAGTAAGTCAAGACAATATTTCCTTTTTGATAAACATAGGCCATCTTTGGTTTTTAGAACTTCAATCCCAAGGAAATATTTTAACATTCCCAAATCCTGAATCAAAAATTTAGATTTAAGAAGGGATTTAATTTTAGAAATCTCAGTAGAACAACTACCAGTTATGACTATATCATCCACATAAACAAGTAACACAATAAACACAGATTTACTTGTTTTGACAAACATGGAGTGGTCACACTTACTTTGTTCAAAACCAAGTTCGAGCAAAACATCAACAAGCTTCTTATTCCACATCCGAGGAGCTTGTTTAAAACCATAAAGAGATTTTTTAAGTTTACAAACTTTATTAACATGGTAGGGATTATAACCATCAGGAAGGGTCATATAAACTTCTTCATTTAAATTACCATATAAAAAGGTGTTATTTACATCAAGTTGATGTACATCCCAACCATTGTTAATAGCAATAGTTAGAACACATCTAACAGTTACCATTTTCACAACAGGTGAAAAGGTTTCAAAGAATTCTATACCCTCCTTTTGGCTAAAACCCTTGGCAACAAGTCTAGCCTTGTACCTTTCTATTTCTCCTGACGCTTTATATTTGATTTTGTAAATCCATTTACACCCTATAGCTTTCCTATTGGGAGGTAAATCGACTATTTCCCAAGTATCATTCCTGTGTAAGGCTTCTATCTCATTATTCATGGCAATAACCCAATTGTTATCTGATTTAGCTTCAAAATAGTTCTTAGGTTCACAACTCTTATTAAGCATAGAAGCAAAACACATACTTTCAGAATCAAGATTAGCATAATTCAACACTTTTTCAAGACCATATTTAACTTTACCATCAATAACAAAGTCATCAAGTTTAGATGGAAATTTTACATTCCTTGAAGATTTCCTTAAAACACTGCTAGGTTGCCCTATGTTATCTCCCACAGAATTGCTTATGTTTTCCTCAACGTCTAAATTAGTCTCAACCCTACCAGGTTCTAACTCAACATCACTTGGTTGCTGTATATCAGCCATTCCTAAAGCATTGTCAGAGTTATTAACAGGTTGCTAAGAGTGATTAAGGACTGCAGGATTCATGCTTGTGTTATCATCATAGGGAGTAGAGTCAGCTTTAGAGTTTTGGGTGTCATTTTGATCAAATAAGTCAAAAAAAATTTAAGGTATTAACTTCAGGATCTGGATCAAGGGAGGTTTTCTTTTCTTTAAACGGGAAAACAGATTCATAAAATCTGACATCCCTAGAATAAAACATAATTCTTTGATCTAGACTCCATAGTTTATACCTTTTTTTTCTCATTTGAATATCCAACTAGAACACATTTTTCAGCATGACTATTAAACTTATCAGAATTGTTTAAAACAGTGCTAAAACAAAGACACCCAACAATCCTCAGCTGACTCAACATAGGAGCAAAACCAAACACAAGTTCATAAGGAAACCTACCATTTAAGATAGAAGATGGGGTCCTTTTAATCAAATAGGTAGCAGTTAGGATACACTCAGACCAGAATTTAAGAGGAAAACCAGCTTGGAACAATAACGCTCTAGCAACATTTAAAGGGTGCCTATGTTTCCTTTCAACTATCCCATTTTGTTGTGGAGTATGAACACACGAGGTTTGATGAATAATACCATTATTGTAACAAAACTCTTTCATTTGTTTGTTTATAAACTCAGTACCATTATCACTTCTGAACATTTGAATGTGTTTACTGAATTGGGTTTTAAGCATGTTGAAGAACCCTTTTATATTGTAAAACACTTCATCTTTATTTTTCATAAGATAGACCCAAACAGCTCGTGTGTAATCATCAACCACTGTTAGGAAATATCTTAAGCCATCCCTACTTTGAACCCTATAGGGACCCCATACATCAAGGTGTACAAGATCCCCTAAAGACTTAGACTTATGATCACTTAAAGGAAACGGTTCCCTATGCTGTTTTGCCCTAGGACATGTTTCACAAGGTTCAAGTTTAGCATCCTTTTTAATATCTAATTTGTCTTTTAAAACATGCAACACAGGTTCAGCAGGGTGTCCTAATCTAGCATGCCAAAGATTAACATCAAGACTAGCATTACACACCTTGTCAGACATAGTAGAACTACCACAGAAATACAGACCATCAAGTTGACTACCAGTCACCAGGACTTTCTTTGTTTGAGAGTCCTGAATATAACAATTATGTTAATCAAAAGAAACAGTCAGATTGCAATCGTTGGCAAGTTTATGAACAGAAACAAGGTTGACATAATAATCAGGAATAACAAACACATCATATAAGATGACCTTATCACTTAGTTTAGCATCACCAATTTTAGTTACTAAAGCACTTGTCCCATTGGGATGTTTACCTTTGATGTTATATTCTGTAACATCCATTTGATTTATAAGATTAGTGTCATCCGTAATCATGTGTTGATTTGCCCCTGAATCAATTATCCACCCAGCCATTTTTCCCTTATTTCCAAAGTTGGAAAAACAGTAAGCAGGTTTAAAAGTCACATTTAGGTTTGAAAATATCAGCATAACTGTTAAAACAAACATAATTAGACCTACCCGCAAAGTTACTGCCATGAGTTTCACTTCTGGACTTATCATTCAACAGGCTAAGTAATTGCGCAATCTGTTCATTTGTTAAACCATTCACAGTAGACGATGAAGCAGTTTCAGAAGCATCAACAACCACATTATTACTAACCCTGCCTCCCTTATTACCACTTGTTTTAGATTTCATCCAAGAGGGGTAACCAACCAGTTCATAACATCTCTCAACAGTGTGTCCAGTCTTGTTACAATGTGAGCATTTAAGATTTGGGTTAGGGGGTCTAACATTTTTCCTTTTTGAATCAAAAGATTGATTGGTTTTAACAGCAAAGCCGACAGGATTATTAGAGATTTTTTCCGAAAAAATTGTTTGAATTTCTGTGAGATTCTTCTCTGGATACAATAGGGAAGGCTTCCTTTACAGAAGGAAGAACTTCCCTAGTTAACAGAGAAGTTCTTACAGGCTGGTAAACACTGTCAAGACCCATTAAGAACTGCATCAATTTAATCAAGTGATTGAAATCATTAAATTGTTTGGATGCATCACAAGTACACGTAGGTAGAGATAGAATTTGATATAATTGTTTCCACATGCAGTTAAGTTTATGATGATACTCAGAGACAGGCATGCCATTTTGAGAAAATGAATTAATTTTTTGATACAAATTAAAGACCACCGACCCATCAACCTTATCATAGGTTTCTTTTAGTTCTTTCCACACAACAGAGGCAAGTTTAGAATAAACATGACCCAAATATAATTCTTCAGACACAGAATTCAAAATCCAGGTAAGAACAATAGAATTACAACGATCCCACTGTTTTCCTAACACTTCATCAATAGTAGATCTAGCACAGGATCCATCAATAAACCCTAACTTATTTTTAACTCATAAAGCCAGATTCATAGCATTAGCCCAAACATTGTAATTATCGGTGCCTTTCAGTTTTATATTAACAATAGTCAGATTAGCCGAGTCACTAGGATGAAGGTAAAGTGGGTCACTAGTATCAATTTTACTAACCAGAGTGCCACTAACAGAATCACTATCCTTATCAGGCATGATAACAGGCAATCAAGAAAACAAATAAATACAGTAACAACTACGGCGAAGCCAAGACAAGGAGTAGGATCAGAGGTTCGTCACTCAAAGGGTACCTCTGCAAACTATGTCAAGGGAGCCACAAACCAACACAGATAATCAAAAAACACGAAAGCAAACAATTAACAAGAATGCAACAGAGAGTAAAACGAGAAAGGGTTAGAATACTCTCACAGCGGGTGCGTATAAATCCAGCGGATCAGGCCTGTAACCTTCACTTAGGGTTACAAGCAACTAATCAGAATACCAAAATCAAAATTCTGTTGGTTTGCCCTTAAAAAAGAGACCAACGAGAACTCTTCTCAACACAAAAAAAACCCTTCGATATTAGGGTTTTAATTCTTCAACAAAAACCACAGCCTCCAAGAGGATGAACACCACCAGAACCGGAATCGGCAGAATCGATAGAAGTTACCAAGACTCCGGAAAACAACAGCGGCCTTCAACGATCAAACCGGATCTGACCGGAACCCTAGAACGCAACGGATGACGGAACAGGAACCCCAAGAGCACCTAGTGCTCTGATACCATGTCAAGAACACGATATCAAGAACAATACTGATATTATAATACTTCAGTCGGCACAGATTGCCATAATAAACAAACCAAACGGCACAGATTCGCCGATACGATTACAATGAACAGAATATGCAGATCTGTGATATGATCTGCTGTAAACAAAAGAACAAAAACAAGTCACTCAGCTCTCGAACAAACAGGGAATCAAGCCCTGGACAGTAGCCGGTTGACAGACAAGAAGGAACTCAGCAATCATATGTGAGAGAGGTGAGCGATTGTGTTGATGTGTCGCCAAACCGAGACCAGCACCCCCTTTATAATAGACAAGGGCTTCAGCCTAGCGACCAGAACCCTCAGTAGCAGCCCAAAAGGTCCAACAGCAACAACAGAAACAAAAAAAAGGAAAGGATTAATATGAGGCACAAATATATGTAGAAGATATTGAATTGGATGGAAAGGAAACATTATATAAATATATATTTCAACAAACTTCATCCGGATCGTTGTGAGGGTTGAGAATTTAATCATCTTGTATAATTTATGTGCATACTTACACCTCTGAGGATGACGGTGTTCATGGTGCGTGGAAGCACCATGAACTCATGTGAAGGATGACAGAACAAAACCTTTCTTTTTGGTGAGAAACCGGTGACTGTTTTCGCTTTCAAGTGCAACCTTAAAACATCCACTTCATGTTATATAGTATGTTATTATAATTTATTAGACATTTTATTGAATAAATATGTTTTGAGATCATGTATGAAACCTCGAAGAGATCCCATGGGCCTACTGGAGCTGAATACATTGTGGAATCGACCGATGTTAACGACAAGGATAAAACTGCTGCTCATCTGAAGGTATATGATATGGATACGTACATGTATTATCGTATTTGTTCATATGCAGTTTTAGTGTGTGGATATTCTATAAGGGTGGACAGTATCATTCACCGAACACATGCGGGGAGTTGTTTTCACCGAGTGGTGATCGGCTGCCTGCAAGATTTCGGTGAGCGGGGAGTGGGTAATTCAGTGTATACTCACCGATGCGGGAAGAGGAGGGAAGGAAGAGAGAAGAGGGTTTAATGGTGGGTCCCAACCCATTTCAACCAATCACAATTTTTTTTTAAAATTCTTTACCACTCTCTAGGTGTTTGAACCATTGCCAGTGATTGAGTGCAAAATGGGGAGTGAAATGGGGACTTGACATGACATGATATTATTGGCTAGAGAATAACTCAAACACCCTAAGTGATGGAACCATACCCTCCACCCTAAGGGGGGTAGGGGTGGTCATCACTTATCACTCACTCACAACTTACAATCAAGTTCCAACACATGTCATCAAGCATTATTCCATCACTAGGGATGGATTTTAGTGGAAATGTCCATCACTCACCACCACACACAACAATTTCCCTCACCACCCAACACCCAACAACGCGTGATATATTCAACGCGTTTTCATTTTGACGCGTTATACAATTGAGTGGCGGTGGTGTTTGGGATTGTATAACTCGTTATATACACTCATCACGGGGTAAAAGTGTTCCACCCCGGGTCCCCTAACTATCGCGCTATATGTTTTTTGTTTTATTTGAAACTTGTTTTGTACTCATAAAAGAAAGTAATTCGATGATCAGTCACATGGCTATGTTTGTAAATTATTCCACTAAAAGGTTAACTGGTTATCAAATTACTGGTTAGGTTAATAATCGGTTTCGCTTGTTCAAAACCTATAACCTATATAAACCAATTAGGTTAACAGAAAGTGGTTAACCTTAATAAATTTAAACAAACAGTTTTTTTAATATTAAAAAACTCAAAGAAAAAAAACAAAAGAATGCTAAACATAGATATGATACATACTCAATAAACTTCTATTTTATTTATTTTTTAATTTCTAGAAATAATAATATTGTTAAACAAAAAACACTCAAATAATACATAAATTTTGTTAAACAAAACACTCAAAACATTTGTGTAAGTGGGCAAAATGATTAAAAAAACACACTCAAAAAATAGTAGAAATGGTTTTAAAAACTTAAAAAAAAAATGTAACAACCGGTTAACCGAGAAAACCGGTTAGTAACCGGTTCTCACTCTATATTTCAATACCGGTCTCAAACCTAAGATTTTTTCTAACCTGAACTGGTTCAGTTATGGTTAATAACTACCGGTTTGATTATAAAACAGATTTTTTTTTTTTTTGTTCACCTCTGGGCTCTGCCACTAAGCCAAGAGACTCTCCCGGCCCAAGTCCAAATCACTGATGAAATAAATGTAAAAGGCCCATTTAACGCATGTTAGCCTTGATGCCATGTATAAGCCTACAATCTATTTTTGTTTTCCATCAGCCCAAAACATCTTCTCTCTATGACTCTATCCTCAAAAACAATGTGATGCCATCAACTTGTGAAAGTTTTGCTTAAATGGGCCTTGTTGCACGGATCTTCTTGATTCTTGACAAACCAACAATATTTTGTACTGCACGGTTCTAGTTCATCATGTCATAAATGATCCGTTTGCTCGAAGCAACTTATTACAACAATTCCGATATCCAAATGTTAAAGTCAAAGTCAACACGTTTAAAGTTTAAACCACACCTTTGGTCTTTAAGATACACTAGATTTGTGATGAATGTAATGTTCTAACTTCTAAGAGATTCAACGGAGTTTCAAAAAGTTAGACCATGCGTAATGGTTTCACCAAATCAATTTAAACAAAGAAAAAAAATTAAAAGAGATTTGAGTGTGATGTGGTTAACTATGATTGGGTGAAAAAATTAGTTAAAAATGGTTTGTGTGCAAACTCACGCCCCACGATTAATGTTTTAATTTTGATTTAAAGGAAAGGAAGTGTGGAGTTGAAATAACTTAAAAACAGGGACTTTCTTAAGAATAAGAAAGAAAGGACCATCTTTTTCTCAACAATGTCTATCATTTGATCCATTCAGCTCCTTTATGTAAAATGGATAAATTGCTAGATGCATGGTCCAATCATTGATTCCAAAATTAGAAATGTCACAAAATCCATTCCCGTTCTCAACCCCTGACCAAGATAATGAGCTCTTGCGAGTTGCAGCTTGCAATCCGAACTGAGGACGGCCCCCCTTTCTTGGCCCTTCCTTTGCCAGTTGCTTGCTCCACGAAAAAACCCAATCACACCCTACTTGAGTGGTGTTTCATGCCCAAAAGACTGACGTGGCAAGGAGGCATTAAACCATATCACTTAGTCTTAGGAGGGATATAGAAGTGTGATGTGATAAGTCATAAGACACATGGAAAGTATAATGGCCTAAAACTGAAAAAAGACATTTAATGTTTGTGAGTGTTCATGTTCTATATTCGCTATCAAACCTCATCCATATGTTTTCAAAAGTACGTACGTTTCAGTGAGTTTAGTCATCTATGAATCGACATTTCCATATTTCCAAAATCACATGCCATGACAGAAGCAATTTAATTACCTTCGAAGTAACCCCCCCCCCCCCCCCCCCCCCCCCTGAAAATAAATCATGGGTCTGCCCTTGCCCATGGTATATGATGTAGGAGAATCTAAATGGAAAAGATCGAGATTATCTTTTAAATGACGAAGATCAAGTTTATCTTTTATTTAATATTTGAATTATCTTTACCATGTTTATCTTTTAATTAGTTAGTATAAGTAGGGCACCTATGGTTTATTGTTGAAGTAGTTTTGGATTGAATTTTAATTGAAAGAACATTGTTCTTGGAACCATTCGGTTCGTTTTTATCGTCATTGATTACTAATTGTTCTTGAGCCATTTGAATACGCTTCCGATCCGTATCATTTGGTATCAGAGCTTTTGGTTTTCAAATGGCTCTACGTGGAAAAGAAGAAACTTTCGTTCGTAGATTCGCCGCGGGAGGCAATGACGGAGTTCCTTTTAATCCGCGAGGATATGGTGATCATTCTTGTAGATTCGCCGCCCGAGGCAACGAGATTGTGGACCATGAAAACTTTCGTGAATCATGTGATGGTTATCATCCCCGTAGATTCGCCGCCCGAGGCAACGAGGATCCTGACCTTATCTATGATTCTTCTCCCGTATTTGATGAGTATGAGGATGATGTGTGGTATGCTTGGGCAACCGGTGGTTCATATCGTTGTGGTTTCGATGAAGCCGTGCGATGGAATGAGAATTCCTTGAGTCCGAAGATCGCAGTGGTAGAAAACGGTGGTGTTGCTGTGATTCCCGTTGGCAAGGTGGTGGTTAATGGTGGTGTCACGTTGATCGGTGATGATGGATGGGATTCCAGAAGTGGTCCTATTGGTGGTGGTAAATCGCAAAGTGTGGTGGCTATGGGTGAAAAGCTTGTTGAAGGTGGCGATGCAATGCTCACGGGTGACGACACGGTGGCTATTGGAAGAGATGAGTTGGTCGGCTGTGTTGAATTTCTCTTGGAAAGTCCAATCATTTTGCCGAAAATTATGGAGGACTTTGATTCACAGAAACTAGGATATTCGATGCATTTGAATATTCAAATTGGAGATAATATTGGAGTTGCCATACATGATAATATTATTAAAGGAGATAATATTGGGGCAAATTATGTTGACAGTATTCAAAGTGAGTATAATTTTATGGTTGGTAGTTCTGACAGTAAATCACATGGAGAGTTGTCTAATTTGCTTAAAGTCTCTACTCACAACATTGAAAAGGTCGAGGTGGTAAAAGATAATGTGGTACAAATTGATTTTTATGAATGCATGCATGCTACAATTTCACTAAGGCCACGTGCAAAATCTAGTGTGGACTTTCAAGATAATGGTGGGCCTATAATCTTGGAAGATGAGAGTACCGACATAAACTATGTTATGTGTGCAAAAATACGGAACAAGAAACAACCCTTTGATCCAGGCGGTACATATCTAAAGTCGAAAGAGCCGACTCATAAAGTTGGGTTGTTTAGGTGTGTCGTGTTTATAATAACAAAGAAGAATCGGGTTGATGTGCCTTTTGATCCGGGTGGCTTTGGTTCGAAGACAAAACTCGAGGACGAGTTTTTTCGAAGACGGGGAGTATGATGTAGGAGAATCTAAATGGAAAAGATCGAGATTATCTTTTAAATGACGAAGATCAAGTTTATCTTTTATTTAATATTTGAATTATCTTTACCATGTTTATCTTTTAATTAGTTAGTATAAGTAGGGCACCTATGGTTTATTGTTGAAGTAGTTTTGGATTGAATTTTAATTGAAAGAACATTGTTCTTGGAACCATTCGGTTCGTTTTTATCGTCATTGATTACTAATTGTTCTTGGGCCATTTGAATACGCTTCCGATCCGTATCAGTATATCTAATGGTACCTGTATTTTTTTTCCTTATGAGTCAGGTCTTTTCCAGCCTACCTGCATATGCATGGGTGTGAAAACAATGATGACATGAGTGCATGATAGTACATTGCATGATCAAGAATAAGTGAACAAGTACAAGACGCGATGCATTAAGCACATCCATATCCTCAAAGTACACTTTTAAAATTCCTGCCAAATATTGGACCAACCACACACAGTCAGTTACTGTATTCACTAAAGGTTTTGATAATGCTATCACAAAAGGGGGTAAATGAATACCATCATATACCATTGATATACAGAAAGAAAAGGCAACGAGTAATTCACGAATGTCATATCGGATTCATGAAACTCATCAGTCACATTTATCCTATTTAGATCACCAAACTTTTTTTCTAAAGTACAGGAAATGCTAGTTTTAGATTCAATCACTTTAGTATTGTTGTGCAACATATGAAGTTGTGTGTGTATGTGTATGTGTGTTTGTGTGTGTAATGGGGTAGAGATCCTTTTCTCTATTCCCCACACCCCATCAAATAATGTTTCATTCTGGTCCCTATATGCATGTGTGTAACTTGGAGAGCAAAGATGAGAGGGGGTCACATTCACATACCTAACTAACTTTTTAGATTATCCCATGTCCTTTTAAAATAATAAAAAGATTTTTTTTTTGTGGAACAAGTTGTTCATTAGTGCCCCCCTGGTTATGGACTATTTGACTTTAGATCATACTTGTCATGGCGGTAACAAACCGACGTCACGTGGAGGCTCATCATTCACTATATGCTTTTTACATGTGTAAATTCATTTGTTCCATCAAATATGAAATGTGAGATCTTTGATACAAAATTACAGATAAGAAATCAAAAACATAATGAAACTTACTGCCCAGTTTTATAAAATGAAAATACAACACATCAACCATAATATTTGTATTTAAGCTAAAGAATTAAGGCGCATACAGATAAGTGTAAGGTTTCCTACCTAGCATCTATAACTTGCTGTCACAATAAGTTCAGGTATGCTTAAATTTGCAAAAGGGGGCAACCAAGGTGAACTTGAGTGATTTAAGCACTTCACTTGACATTTGACCTATAGGTATGCTTGCATTTTGTCTTCATGAAATGGCATACAATTTTAGCTACACTGGATTAAAACTTACAAGGTATAAAGGGTATTGTAGTCCCTTCGTATCATGAAATTGCAACATTTGATTAGATACTTGGTTTCAAGACAGCGTTTGACTATTTTTAAGATGTCAAAAGAAGCTAATCTTGAGGACAAAATCAATGACACCAAAAATAAGAACACAAGTATAAATGAGTTGAGAACTTCCCAAAAACAGAATTGTTTCAATTTTTCATTATTTCGTAGGACATCGTAAAAGGTTGGAGCATAATGACGAGCAAAAAATACGAAAGTAACACGACAAATCTAGTTTAAAGAATATCTCCACTAAGAACGGTTATTTTAGAGATGGCACAAGAATAACTAAGTTTTTTAAGGTTAGACAAGATAATGTTGACCAACATGACACTCAATCTCTACATCTAGTTTTTGGTTAATAATCATGTTAGCCCATAAATACACCGAAGATCATCATTTCATCACATGAACTTGTACCCGAAATAATTTTTGCTAATACAAAATATAATATGAAAGAACAAGCATGAAACGTGGGGCAGTGGATGCACGTTGTGTGGTTTAAGTGAGCGAAAGATTTCTAAATCTCAATTAGTGGTAGGTATAAGATATCATTCCTCTTTCGAGACACGAAGGGTGTCAACTTTCTATGTAATCATTTCAATGGAGTATTAATTAAGACTCAGATTCTTGAAATGCCCAAGACATTTGAGACCGAAAAGCCACAAAACGAGTGAGATTATGAAAGATGGTTGGTTTTGTGTAACCAGCTATATTATGAGAGTTGTTAAGATGGGATATAACTGGATGGTGTAATATCTCCTCAGTCCTACATCTGCTTTCCTTAAAAAGTAGAAGAAAAGGAAACCTCAATCATTGTGATGAAGTAAACAGCGATCCTTTTTCTTCGGGAGAGTTGAAGAAAGTGGAGATAAATTTGATTGATGACAATTGATTTGTCATAGGTTGTAAGTTTGTAACCAAATCCACATGCATGGTTTTTCATTCATATCTGACTAGCGATTTTAAGTTGAGATAACATCTTACGGGTAAAGTTCTTGTACAAATAATCTTAACATACTAAACATACAAAATTGAAGGAAAACTCAAAAAGACAAGGTGGCATTTTTGTAATTATCAATAACTATCAAAGTTACTCTACAAATATACCTAAAAAAACCTAACCACTCCCCCCACCCCCCAAAAACCTAAAAAAACCTAACCCCCCCCCCCCCCACCCCCAAAAACCTAAAAAAAACCTAACCCCCCCCCCCCCCCCACCCCCCACCCCCCAAAAACCTAAAACCTAAAAAAAACCTAACCCCCCCCCCCCCCCCCCCCCCCACCCAAGCTAAAATGCTAAAAACTAAACCCCCAAAAAACCTAAAAAAATCTAAAAAAATAAAAAAAAAACACACAAATTATTTTATTTTATTTTTTTAACATTTTTTATTAAAAAATCGCTACTTTTAGTAGCAGCAAAAAAAAAAAAAAAAAAAAAAAAATTTTTTTTTTTTTTTTTTTTTTTTTTTTTTTTTTTTTTTTTGCTAACGAAATGTAGCGATTTTTTGATAAAAAATGTTAAAAAAAAAAAATTTGTGTTTTTTTAGGTATTTTTGGTTGTAACTTTGATAGTTGGTGGTAATTACAAAAATGCCACCTTGTCTTTTTGGGTTTTCCTTCAATGTGTATGTTTAGTATGTTAAGATTATTTGTATTTGATCTTTTGCCAACATCTTACCATCTGGTCGACTGTCAACTGTTCATGAGCACACGCACATACGGATAAAGATAAAGATGAAGCCAAATAGGCATTTAAAAATTTTAAGAAGGGAAATGTAATGTTTAATTTTCAATAAAACAGAGACGATTACAGACTAATGGAAGGTAGACAGGCAACAAGCTGCGCCGCTACCCCCTTCTGAAGGGAAAACAGAGAATGAATCATAAATACAATGAATGAACATGTCAAGATTATGAACGTATATATAGTTTCATAACATGTAATGCTATAAACAGGTGTTTTTGTAATCTTGGATGTCAATCTAGGAAAAGAATCTCAGACAGAACAAGTGAAAAATTGTCTGATTATGACTGAACAACAGGAAAATGTGGCATGTTTTCATCAACAGATGCAACTTCTATAGTGGTCCATGAAATAAACAACACGATCTTAGTTTATAAATACAACACTAAGCTTCACATTGTTCATGCTCTCAAATTAAAGACTGTCACATGTTGCATCCGGACATATATCATGTGTCATGTGTTGATGTGAACTTCATTAACTTTACAATGATCTAAATACATTCTTATCTTCTAAAAGTATGTCTCTATTTTTTTGACATATGAAGCTATCCCCACCACATGTTCACTACTATAAAACCATGCCAAATCCTTCATAAAAACCGACAACCTCTGCATCTGTCCTCTTTATCTCTCTCTCCCTACACTTTTATGTGAGTGTATCTCTCGATTATAGTATTTTGTATGCATGAAGACATCAATGCCTTTTATCAAATCCTATATCTCCATCTTATACAAGCAAACCATGCCAGATTACACTCAAATAATTCTCATAGTTCCCCATGGTAAGCAACCTTAATCAATACTTTTTAATAAAGATAGATTTATAAACATGTTATGTTATAATTTTTTGTAGGTAATGGAGGAAATGAAGATGATAACGACTATAGGGTTCCCGCTCTTTACCATAGGGGTTGGTGAGTTATCTAAAAAATATGATTTCGGTTGCATGCATGGGAAGGCTAGGGAGACTTGAGCTAGCTGGTGGTGCACTAGCCATTGGTTCACAAACATAACCGGCTACTCGGTTCTATCAGGGTTGGCTATGGGGATGGAACCACTTTGTAGCCAAGCTTTCGGTTCAAGAAACTTACACATGGTTAACCTATCGCTACTACAACGAACCATACTTATGTTATTATGTGCATCACTACCCATTGGGATTCTATGGCTTAACCTTGAACCGATCATGCTCAAGTTACACCAAGAACCCGAGATTACACACATTGCTAGTTTATATTGTAAATATGCAGCCCCTGATCTTATTGTTTATTGCATTTTAAACCCTTTACGTATATTAATCTAAGAACCAATGGGAAAACATGCCATTAATGTGGTGTACCTTACTATCAACACTTTTACATTTTCCAATTGCCAACATTTTAGCCTTCACCCTTAACCTTGGTCTTCAAGGGATTGCACCTGTCGACAATTATCACCAACTTGAGTGCATCGGTTTTCATTCTTGGATACATGTTTTTCACTCATTACCCACGAGTCTGAACCGATGGCTGAACAAGAGTCACTAGGGGGAGGCGGTGGGGGCGTGCTATTTCGGCTCGCGATTTCCAGCTGTTTAGCGGTTTGTTCAGAATGCGTGGTGGTATGAATTACTAACACTTTTAGCCGGTTATCTTCATAAACCGTACATTGCTTTAGCGACATCTGCTATAGTAATTCAAACAACCTCTTTAATGTACACATTGCCATCAGCGCTTAGTATGTCAATATCGATCCGGGTTGGGAACGAGCTTGGGCAGGAGAACCAGGCCGGGCCCACCTGGCAACACTTAGTGGCAATCGGGCTCGCAATATTAACTTCATTTTTTGGGCTGTTGGGGATTACATTTGGAAGAGAAGCATGGGGAAAAGTGTTCACTAATGATAGTGAAGTTTTAGAGTTAACAATGGCTGCTTTACCCATAATTGGAATATGTGAGCTGGCAAACTGTCCACAAACCACATGTTCGGGGGTTCTTCGAGGAAGATGCAAGGCCGTCAATTGGTGCAAGAATCAACCTATGCTCGTTTTTACTTGGTGGGTACACCCGTAAGCCATAATTTCAGCTTTTGTGTGGAAGTTAGGATTTTTGGGGTTGTGTTATGGGCTTTTAGCGGCCACAGGTGGCATGTCTGCTATCGATCTTGACTGTGATATACAGGACAGATTGGGAGAAAGAAGCATCGGATGCAAGACAGTTGGTAGGAAGAAGCAGTGAATGCACATATGAGAGATCAAACTATGGAATGTGAGCAAGGAATTGGGTTTATATAGTTATACACAAGGAGACATGTCTATTATCGATCTTGGCTGTGATATGCAAGAACAAACTGGGAGAAAGAAAAGAAGCATCGTACGCATAACAGATAGTAGGCAGAAGCAGCGAAGCACATATGAAGATCAAAATATCAAATGTGAGCTAGGAATTGGGTTTATTTAGTTGATACTTAATAGTTAATACACATGTATGTACAGAAAATGAAGTTTGTTTTAATATTTCTCAAGTCATACAACATAAGGTATTGTACTAATTCTTCCTACCCATATCTCTCCCTCTCAGTCTTTAGCATTAACTACAAACTAACATAACAATATGAACTTTGGTTACAATCTAACATAACAATATGAACTTTGGTGTTACATAAAAGGGATAAAAGATTCCATATTTTTTGTCTATTAATTATAAAGAAAAATAAACTAAAAATCAGATTAAATTGTGTGAGTTGCAGGCTTCCAATCAAAAGAACATAAAGCCACATGTAAAAGCAATTACCTCAACTAAGAGCATTCCTGCATCTCCAACCTTCCCGGTGTAAACCATGCCAGAATATTGTCTGCTTTGGCCTTGGCCCTGATGGTTGCCCATCTGTTCCAGGAACTCATGGTTTTTGTTTTCACCCGACAGAAATTGCTCAACTGCAGGAAAAGTGTATCCTGGTAGAGAAGGTTTCCACCCCCCTTGTAAAGAATGTTTCATTCTCCTCCTCGGCCGATGTGGGACTTACAGGCTCTCTGTTGGAGATGCTCTAAACAATAAAAAGAGCCTACTAACTTAAATGTATCTTTCAACAATATAAAAAGTAGATCCCACAAGCTCAGTTAGAGTTTCTAGGGTTACCCATATATATTGTAACCTAGAAACCTAACTAAGCCGCCTGTGGGCCCATAATACTTCTAATAACATATGTGGTTTCTTTCATCCTTTCTTACATGAACTATTAGGATTTATGTGATCTGAACTCGTACATCACTGAAAAATAATCATTGTTAATTTTAATTATCTTTTTAAATTTCTGAGATCAATCATTGATAATTTAGTTAGTTATCTTTTTAAAACACATCCTCATACTAAGGGTGTAAAGGAGTGGTTAAACATTTTGGAGTGGCAAACCAAAAAACCGACCAATCAGAGCGCGTCATGTCAATCAGTCAAAAGTGTTTAAACTTTGGTGAAAAGTGTTGACAATGGTTTAGACACTTGGTGAAGTGGTAAACTATTTTAAAAAAAAAAAAGAAAAAGTTGTGATTGGTTGAGATAGGAATGGACCCCACCCCACAATACCCCCCTCTCTCTCTCATTCCTCCCTTCCCCGAATCGGCTAACCTTCACCGAATTGGTGAAATTTGGTGACTAAAGTTTTGTTGGTGGTGGTGTTCAACCCGAGTGGCAAACTCACTTTGCCGAGTGAGTTTGCCGCCCACCTTCCTTAGACCCTAATAACTGAAAACAGAACACTAATGATAATGGCATTTTCTCCCTTTAATAACAAATATCTAATATGTGACAATCTACTCAAGAAGCTAACTTTATGTAAATTGACAGTTCATAATAACAACTTGTACCTTAAAGCGATTGGATAAAAGTAGCTGAATGTGTAAAAAATCTGCAAAATTATCTCAATACGTTGTCCTGTAGCTACAAATACACTTGATTTTCTTCATCAAGACGGTGTCGATTTAAGCATCCATGAAAAAAAAAAATGTAGTTTTAATGCAAACCTCCAGAGAGTAGAACTCTGTGATTTTAATGGCGGGAACTTTAAGTTTTAACAAGTGATATTGAGCCCAACAGATTAGGCCCCAATAAATCGACAATGAAGAGAAACTTTTAATCGTGATAAAGTGTAATTTACATAATTTGGGTTGCTTACTTGCTTCTAACCCGGCCCACTACACCTAAAAACCAGTTTGACCCACCCTGGTTTGGACCCCAACCCAACCCACCGATTGGTAACCAGTTTGAGATTTCAATGGAAGAATCGATTTGGACCCAAACTGGTTTGTAAGAAAGTTTTGTACAAAAAAAACGATATTGGAATAGGTTTTGGAACCAAAAATTGGTTTAGAACCCAACCCAAACCGATTTCGGTAGGTTCAGAGTTTCAACCCTAAGATCAATTTACTACTCGAAACCAGGTTGGTTCAACCCAGTTTGAGCCCACTATGAAAAAAAAATGATTCACTTCAGGAACCGAATCGGTTTGTAAATAGACCGGTTTCTTACACCTCTAGTCGGAGCCAGCTTTAGCTAATGGGCCTCAAAGTAAAAGGAGCTAGCTCAGCTCAACTTGTTTATTCTTATCGAGTTGAAATTTTAAGCTAAGCTCGACTCGTAATAAGCTCGAGACAACTTGTTTAAATTATACTTAATATTACGACGGTCTCTAATTGCTTCATGGGCATATTATATTGGCTTATTTATAGAAATTGGATTATATGAATATTAAAACTTGTGTTTAACTTAAATGATCCAAACGATTAAGCTTACCTTAACTAAAGCTTAGCTTGTTTACAAACCAAGTCAGCTCAACTTGTTTATTAATAAGCAGATTGAGTGAGAGTTTTAAGTCACGAGCTTTTTGAAAAACCTTTTAATAAAAATAACGTGAAGTTGAAAAATTCAAGTTACCTATAATAAAAAATTTACTTCATAATCAAGATAATAACAGCAGAAGAAGATGGATATAAGAGTCAAGAGACAATGAAGGGTATTATTATATTATATTATATTATTATTCAAACACCAAAGAAGATTTAATAGTGGAGAGTAATATACAACATCACAAGCATGCATGTTCAGCTACAATTGGTAACTTGAATGCATATATAAGCAGGCTCAACCAGATTTGAACAGCAACACTGCCTTTGAATCCAAATAGAAATACACAAAGTGGTTTGTCTCATGAGTCACGTAAGACCCTGCAAAATCCAACATTCCAACCGACCCGTAAAGATTTAATTTTACCAAGCGCACACGTGAACCCAAGAATTAGGTATGAACAGATATAAGTGTTAGTAGATGCGTAAACAACCACTTTCTAAACATGAGTACAACATCCTTAAATACAATTTACTACATGATGTAACAAGAAGCTTCCATGATTAACAAATATAGGGGGTCAAATTATAATGAAAATCAACAATAACACTTCACCTTTGGTATTATTATCTGGGCTCATAACATAATCTTAAGATTACAAAAAAAATATAATATCTTTGATCTTATATAAAGGTTCTTTTAAGGGTCTACAGGAAGAATTTTTCTTTTAAGGGCTCAGAACATAATTTTAATCCTCCCAGTATTACATATCAGTCCTAGTCTCCTAGAACATGTTTGCACTGTATCCTCTTTCCACACTTCCCACACACCCTACTTATAAAAAAGTTGTGATAAGGTGTTAGGATATTTGTAACTGGTGTATTAAATAATTAATCAGTAAATGATGAATTCAGCAGCACCACATTTCATTCACAGTTGCATGAATCAACAGTTTCTGTATGTGGAAACTGTACTTTTAGTAGGCAGTTACATCTAATTACCACTGCTTACTCAAGATTGGTTCAAGTATAAATCCCAAATTTAGGAGCATATGAATCTGCAAGGATTCATATTTGATGGAGTGAGAAGTGATGGTGGATACGTCCCATGAAGAGGCTTTATATGTGAGCAGCTGGATATAGGAAAACAAGATTCTACCACTGTAACATCCGACCCCTCATACATTCAATAGTGTCCGCCTTGTCTACGACTAGCTCATAGATTTGTTTTTGGTTGCCTTAGTAGAGACTTCCCGGCAAATCACCTAAAGACAGCTAATATCTGGCATAACTATTGGGCCGTAGAGTTTTCGCTAGCGTAAAAAATAATCAAAAACAACTTCTAGTTATCCAAAACAAAACTAAACCTAATTTTACAAGTAATTGCCACATCAATTGCAGGTTAAGGGGCTGTTTGTTTACCTCTTAATGAGGTTCTTAATGGTTCAGACCTCTTACTGGTTCAGCACTTGATGGTTCAGACTGTTTGTTTCGCGAGCAGATGTCTGAATGGTTCAGACATTTGCCTCTAAATGGTTAAGCATTATACTAAGTCTGAATGGTTAAGACCTCTAATGTGAATTGGTCAGACATTTGTTCAGATCTCTTAATGGTTCAGATCTCTTACTGATTCAGACCTCTTATTGATTCAGCACTTGACCATTCAGAAGTTGCCAAACAGCCCCTAACGATATTAGAACTAAATCACATAAACCAAACCCTGATTTTTCACCACATTCATACACTCCTACACTCAACTACAATCTCAACACACTAATTTAAACCTAAATCACTAGATCTACACTGCTAAATCAAAATTAAAACTACTGCAATACGATATGTACTCAAAATCATATATAAATTCTAACAAAATACAGAAAAATTACCGAAGTTCTTGCCGACGATACAGTGCCACGTAGGACCGTGATTCTTATCAAACTGCTTCTTAATCAGTTCCGCTACATCCTTCTCCACACTGCAACTCTCAAACGCCTGCACACACACACACACACACACACACGTAATCACAACTCCGATTATTATAACATAATTTCATAACACTAACAGTGAACGAACTTTATTTTGTTGTAATAATAATAATAATAAAAATGATCTAAATAGAACAAAAGTGGAGTAATAATTACAGAAATGGCGATATTGACAGCATCAGTTTGCATTTCTTCATTCATATCGGCGCTTTTGATTACGACTTTTTTGCTGCCGGAAGTGGAGGTTGTTAACGACGATGAGGTGGTTTTCCGATCATCCGCCGGAGGCATCTTCCGTTCTTCACTCATCTGAAAATTGAGTGGGAAGAGTGTGCGGCGTTTCGGACCTTTTGTGTGACTGATGACAAAATTTCAATAATTTAGCGATTTTTTTTAGAGTAAATTTCAAAGTTCGTCCTTTATGTATGTCTAATATATCAAAGTATGTCCTTTATCTTTAATAAGCTCAGAAAACATCCTTAATGTTTGAAAAACCAATCAGGTTATGTCCTTTACCCTAAACCTTGTTTGTTTTCCCAGTTAAGTCAGGTCACATGTAAAGCACATGAGGGCATTAATGTCATTCTACCTACCAATATATATATACACCCACACATACATACAGAACACACACTCTCATCTTTCTCTTTGCTCCCTCTCTACTACCAGCCCCTCTCTCTCTCTCTCTCACTCTCTACGAAAACTCAAACCCTACGATCCTCTTCAATTTCAAGTTTCTGCAAACTATCATCTCTCTCTACAAAACAAAAAGAAAAACCCTGTCTTTCTAATCTAACGGTTGTGGTGGTGAAATTTGGGGATTTTTGTTGACCTAAAAAAAAACTCGAATCTTCAGCCAAATCAACAGCAGCAAAATTACCGGTGGCGAAATTTGGGGATTTTTTGTTGACGCCCGGACTACAGAAACGAGCGGTGGCGACCGCTCGTTAAGTCCCTAAAATTACCGTCCACCAACTGTTCGACATCTTGCCTCATTGAATCTTCAGCCAAATCAACAGCAGCAAATCTCAACAATGTGTCGTTAAACACCGGTGCACGTCTTTTCTCCACCACGACGTCGTTCCGGTACCCCAATTCCCCACCGGAGGAGACGCCGGAAACCATGATTCGGAAACAGAGTGTGGCGGCGGCTGCAATAATACACACAACACTGAATATAGGACGGATTGACCTCTTCATGTTAACGGTTAAACCCTTTTTCAGTCAACGGTGAGTCAACTCAGATCCGATGATGAATCGGAATGAAACCCGTTTGATAACCCACATGACGTCTCGCTCTCTCTCTCTCTCTCTCTCTCTTTCCGTACCGTCGCCGCCATATGCCACCACCATCTGGTGGTGGCTGTCGTCAATCGGAAATCGGAGGGGGGTGCCACCCCCGGATTGGGGAACCGAGGAGGGGAGTGGAGATCGAGAGGTGGGGGTGTTTGGCAGTGGATTTGTTTGAGTGTGTGGTTTCTCTGTGTTTGACTTGGGCTATGATTGTGTGTGTATGTTGTTTATAAGTTGCAGACTATGAAGAAGATGGATGGGTGATGTAGAGAAATGAAATTGTGAAAGGGCTTGGTAGGTAGAATGACATTAATACCCTCATGTGCTTTACATGTGACCTGACTTAACTGAGAAAACAAACAAGGTTTAGGGTAAAGGACATAACCTGATTGGTTTTTCAAACATTAAGGATGTTTTCTGAGCTTATTAAAGATAAAGGACATACTTTGATATATTAGACATACATAAAGGACGAACTTTGAAATTTACTCTTTTTTTTATATATGAAAAGGTTTCATGAATGGCAAAATGTAACATTTTTTACTTCGTGAGAATTGACATTTTTTATGCCTAAAATTGTCGGTGGTTAACTTTTTACTTTGTGAGAATTGACAGATTTTATGCAAAACTAACAAGTAGTGGGAAAATGCACGGTCCTTTCAATCGCCAGCGTGATCTCACTTCGGGAGCCGCTACCCGACCAAGCTAACTCCGCGGTGACTTTCCCATGTCGAGTTCTTACCCTGGGCGACATATGCCACTCCCAAGACTCGAACCCGGTACCTCTGGAAAGAGGTGGGTGTCGGTGGCCAACTGGGCTACCCCAGTTGGTTCAAAACTAACAAGTAGCACTACCTTAAAAAGAAAATATACTTTTTCTAGTATAATCTAAAACTAATAAAAAGGTATACTTAATGTCACACGGCATTTTATACTAAAACAAAAGTCTACTTAATATCACATGGCATTTGTTCTTCAATTCATTATTATTATTTAAGAATTACTGTAATTAATACAAAACAAAAAAAATCTTTAACAACTTAATACTAATAAATATTTTATTGTTCACTTAGATACTGATTATTTATTTTTGACTTATCTAAAATATGTAGTTATTAGTAATAATTCTACTTATAATAAACAATTTCAAATAATGTAAATGTGACAACACCTTGTTATTCTTTAAAATGATTTTTTTTACTAAATGTTTAAAACATCTATTAAATAAATTATTTTTTTATTTTATAATAATAAAAATGGTAAAGAATAGATTAATCCGATATTTGAAAACCGGTTTACTTCTATGCTTTGAAAACACTTTTAATCAAAAGAATGGTTTATGTAATGGAACTCGACTACAGGTCCTATCACTAGGTGATCAGGTTATTAAGGCACTCATATTATCCGGAAGTAATATTGGCACTTGAATGTTTATCCATAAATTTCGTTTAATACCGTCAAATAGAAGGATTTCGTTTAAATTAAAAAGAATACAGTTTCCTCTTGCCCTATGTTTTGCCATGACGATAAATAAAAGTATAGGACAATTTTTTTATGTAAAGTTGGTTTGTTTCTAAAAGAATCATTTTTTACACCTGAACAATTGTTGCGTCATCTATGGTAAAAAATTCACTTATGTAAATTTCTGAAGAGAATATAAAATTAAATACTTTATAAATTTATATCCTTAAAACCGTGTAGTACACGGGTCTAATAATCTAGTACTATATATATGGGGGGTTCACGACCTCAAACCCCTTCCACCTTAGCAAAAAAAAAATAGCAATAGGCCCCCTTTTCATACCAGAGGCATCATTGATAGGATGCTATTGATGCCCAGTGATTACATTACGAGCAATAAACAGATGGAATTGTGGGCCCCACTTCAATTCAAAACCTTAAAACCCAAAAAAAATAGGGGAGGGGTGCTATTGAGGTGTTTAACGCATATCATAGGCTTTATTCATAAAAGACAATGGAGCCCCTTGTTCTACGTGATACCTATGTGTCGATGATATGTCACAATACACCCTCTAGGGAACTTCAACCATTCGAATAGCGTTAAGCTAACAAATAGGAAGTCTGACATGGATTTCCGCCTACTAAGGAGAATATCCTCTGTTGTCTGATGTTTGTATGTTATCTGATTGTTGTTATTTTTTGTGTGTTGTTATCATGGGTGATGGTGAAGGTACTTCACAAACTTTAATTAGTAAACTGGATATAGGAGATCCCTTGTACTTACACCCAAGTGACTCTAGTAGTTTGACCATAGTTAGTATTAAACTAAAGGGTACTGAAAACTATGTTGTTTGGTCGAGTGTTATGAAGCTAGCCTTAGAAGCTAAAAAAAATATGAGTTTATTGATGGTAACTCTGTCGTGTTAACATGGTTGTTAAACTCTATTCCTGAAGAACTTTTTCTTGTTCAAGTTTTTTCAAAATTAGCTTCTGAAGTTTGGAATGATCTTAAAGAATCTTTTTACAAGGTTGATGGTTCTGTTGTATATGACTTATACAAGAAAATTAATAATATCTCTCAAAATGGCAGCACTGTTGCTGAGTATTACAACAGGTTGACAGCAATGTGGAAACAGTTTGATGTTATGCTTCATTTGCCTTCCTGTTCTTGTCAAGCTGCTAAGAATTATAACGATTTTTCAACTCTAATAAAACTAATGCAGTTTCTCATGGGGCTTGATGATGTTTATCAGCCTGTGAGAACTAATCTTTTGACAAGAGAACCATTTCCCTCAGTCAAGGTAGCATTCTCTATTGTTTATAGAGAAGAGTCACATAGGTTGTCTAGCACTAGTGGGTCTAAAACACAAAGTGTGTCTTTTTTGTCTAAGTCTAATCAGAGTTTTGATTCTAAAAGAAGGTTAACTAGAGGACCTAACCCTAATCTGAAATGTACCCACTGCAACATGTTAGGTCATACTGTAGATAGATGTTTTGAGATTGTTGGGTACCCTCCTGGTTTTAAGAAAAAAGTTAATAATCCATCAGGTAAAAGTAATGTTGATAATAAGTCTAATGTGTTTGTTGGATCTTCTGCTAGTACTAGTATGTCTACTTCCGGTATGCCTTTTACATCTGAGCAGATGGCTAAGTAGTTGAGTCTTGTTGGTGAAAAGAATGTGGTGGACACTCAAAACACTAATATGGGAGGTGAGTATGTTAATGTTAGTAGTTTTGTTAGTTGTTCTAGTTCGGTGATGTTTGGTAGTCAGTTTAATTGGATAATAGATTCTAGAGCTAGTCAACATATGATAAATAATGATAAAGATATGTTTGGTACTATTGATGTGTCTGAGTTTGATCTTAAGGTTGGTCACCCTAATGGAACTAATGTTAAGGTCATAAAAATTGGTATATAAAACTGTTGAACAACATTATTTTAAAAGATGTTTTCTATGTTCCAGGCTATAATGTAAATATGTTGTCTGTCCATAGGTTGGCTAAGGATAATCAGATAAATGTTGTTTTAATGAAGATAACTGTGTATTACAGGATTCCAAATCAAAGAGAGTCCTGGGGATTGGTAGGCAAGAAAGTGGGTTGTATTTTGTGGGTAATAATGGTAATAATGAGAATGTCTGTTTTAATAGTTTTCTTAGGTCAAATTTATGGCATAGTAGATTAGGACACTCGTCTGATCAAGTTTTAGTTGTGTTAAAAGAAAATGTTGGTGTAAAAAATATTGAGCATGGGCCGTGTGAAGTTTGTCATAGGGCCAAACAGGTTAGGGTTCCTTTCCCACTAAGTGAGCATAAAACTAAGTCAGTTGGTGATATAATTCATTTAGATTTATGGGGTCCATATAAAGTCACTAGCTATGAAGGTTATAGATATTTTCTCACAGTTGTGGATGACTTTTCTAGAACCGTGTGGTGTTATCTTTTGTCTAATAAAAGTGAGGTATTTGAAAATCTATGTAGTTTTTATGAACTTGTTCTTACTCAATTTAAGGTTAAAATAAAAGTATTTAGAAGTTATAACAGGACATAATTTGTTAATAATCAAATGTCACTGTTTTGTAAAACTATGGGTATTTTACATCAAACGTCATGCTCCTATACACCGCAACAGAATGGTGTGGTGGAGAGGAAGCATAGACATCTCTTAAACATAGCTAGGGCCTTGATATTTCAAGGTGGTGTGCCACTTAGGTTCTGGACTGAATGTATTCTAACTGTCGTTTATTTAATCAACAGGTTACCCTCTTCTGTGTTAGATGGTAAGAGTCCTTATGAAGTTGTGTTTGGTTTTAAGCCCTCTTTGTATCATTTGAGGAACTTTGGATGTCTTAGTTTTAGTACTATTTTGGCTGATTCTGATAAGTTTGCTTATCATGTTGGAAAGTGTGTACTTATTGGTTATTCCAATGTTAAAAGAAGGATATAAGTTGTGTAATTTAGATAGTAAAAAGGTTTTTTTACTCAAGAGATGTTAAATTCTATGAAAATGTTTTTCCCTTTAAAACTAAACAATTGGGTAATCAAGATGTTGTTAGATCAGACTTTAAATCATATTATTTTTTTTGATGAATATGAAACGTTGTCATCTGAAGTTCCTGGAGAACCCAATGATGAATAGGGTACTAATGGTGCTTATGATCACTCTAGTGATGATCAACAGCCATTGATACCTTCTACATCTACCACCGCTCCAACTGCTGAAACTGAGCAGCAGTTAAGTAATGGGCAGTTAGGTAGTAGTCAGGGTAACAATGGCGGGGCAGAGGACACCATTGGATCAATTGATGAGACCAACCTGTCTGAGGGTCAAACTGTTAGAAGATCTTCAAGAAATGTTTCTTTTCCTAAAAGATTTGATGAATATGTTGTAGAGGGTAAAGTTAGATATGGTATTTAAAAAGTTGTTAATTATGCTAATTTTTCTGTTAATAATCTGTGTTTAATTGTTTCATTGAATAAGTCGGTAGAACACACTTCCTATGATGAAGCCATAAAAGACTCTAAGTGGATAGAGGCTATGAATAATGAGATGGAAGCTTTGTATATAAATAATACTTGGGTTGTTGTTGATTTGCCTAAGGGTATAAAACCCATAGGCTGTAAATGGGTCTATAAAATAAAATATAAAGCTAATGGTGAGGTTGAGAGGTATAAAGACAGATTAGTGGCTAAAGGGTTTAATCAGAGAGAATGAATAGATTTTGGAGAAACTTTTCCCCGGTTATTAAGATAGTGACTGTTAGGATTGTGTTAAAATTGGCTGTTAATAATAATTGGCCAGTATATCAACTTGATATTAATAATGCCTTCCTATATGGTTCACTAACTGAAGATGTGTATATGACCCTTCCTCAGGGATATTTTAATGCTAATAAAGGTAAAGTGTGTAAACTTATCAAGTCAATTTATGGGCTTAAACAAGCTCCAAGAAAGTGGAATGAAAAGTTAACATCTGTTTTGATTGATATGGGATTTGTACAAAGTGTATGTAACCATTTTATGTATATTTTGTGTAAAGAAGATGTTTTCTTGGTATTATTAGTTTATGTAGATGATATTGTAGTTACTAGAAATAATAAGTCTGAAATAGAAAAGGTTAAAAAGTATTTGAGTGATAATTTTCAAATAAAAGATTTGGGAATACTTAAGTATTTTCTTGGCATAGAAGTTTTGTACACTGATAATTCAGTTTGTTTGTCTCAAAGAAAGTATTGTCTTGAGTTGTTGAATGAATTTGGGTATTTGGGTTGTAAACCTGTTGGAACCCCGATTGAGCACAGTCATCTTGTTACAAAATAAAACTAGTAAAAAACAAAAACTTCTTGAAAATGTTAATGGTTTTAAAAAACTGACAGGAAAACTGGTATATCTGTCTTTAACTAGACCCGACATAAGTTATGTTGTTCAATTTTTAAGTCAATTTATGCATAAACCGTGTCAGTCACATCTAGATATTGCTTTGAGATTGTTAAGGTACTTGAAGCAGTTTCCAGATAGAGGTGTTATGTTTAGGAAAACTGATGATTTTGAACTGATAGGATATGTTGATTCTGATTGTGCTAAATGCACCATGACTAGAAAATTTGTTACAGGATTTGGTGTATTTCTAGGAGATACACTAATATCCTGGAAAAGTAAAATGCAGAATGTTGTGTCAAGGTCTACAGCGGAGGCTGAATACAGGGCAATGTGTTCAGCCACCTGAGAAGTAATGTGGGTTTTGAATGTTTTGCAAGAATTAAATGTTAAGTGTAATTTGCCTGTAAAACTGTTTTGTGATAGCAAATCTGCTATATTGATTTCATTAAACCCAATTTTCCATGAAAGAACAAAATACTTTGAACTGGACTTTCATTTTTTTAGGGAAAAAATTGCAAGTGGCATAATTGAACCACAGAAAATTGTTACTGATTTTCAAGTAGCGGACATTTTTACGAAAGGGTTAAATGGTAGTCAACACGATGTCTTATGTGAAAAATTGGGTATTTTGATATGTTTGCAGTATGGATCATGGGGGGGATGTTAAAATACCATCTGATTAATTCATACTACAAAGTTGTTGGGCATGGTCGTTAATTGGGCTTAGTTGTTAAATTTAAGTTTTTATGTTGTTATTAATCTGTTGGGCCGGTACAAGGTTTTGTTATGTGCAGGTTGAAAGTTCAAGGGGCAGAGTATATCATTCCAGGGGTCTTAGTGTAATATTGGTGTTGCTGCATATAAAAGGAAGAGAGACAATCGCAGCCCATTCACCTCATTCTTTCTTCGAGATAGTTCTTGGGGTTTCTCTGGTTCACCTTTATCTCTTGTATCTCCAGCTGTTGGGATTGAACCCTATCAGAGGAACAGATAATTAAAGCCAAAACTAGATCAGAGCAGTGGATCCAGAATAAGCAGATGATTACAGTTGGTTCATACAATTCTCTCCCTTTGAAAGTGGTTTCATATCTGCTGACCTCCTATCTGCTGATCTTACTAAGTGCTGACCTACAACTGTTGCCTTGCATCTACTGCCAAATGTCAAAGACTGATGGAAGACCAAAGCTCTGCTGATTCAATCTATTGCCTTGAGTCAAGTACTGCTGATCCAGACAAGCACTGCTGGGTTCACAGCAGTGGAAGGAAGCAGCAGCTGTTTAAGTGTCTTTTATGTAATAAATTGTAATAGCAGTTGTTAGTACATCAGTGTTTGTATAGATCAGAGGTTAGAGTTTGTTAGGAGGTTAGATGTCACTTTCATGGTGACGTCAGCTAAAGATGCTCAGTGGTTTGCAAGTGCCTATAAATAGTTCAGTACTTTGTACTGTTCTATTAGCTCTTTCACAACATCGTCTTCTTTGCACGAACAAACTACTGAGCTCTGGCTGAGGGGGAGTTTGCATTCATTCATCAATCATTGTAATCGTTGTTGAAACAAATTCAATCTTTCGATTCATTGTGTAAAGATGTTTGATTAAAGTATTACTCTCGTTTGATTGTATGCAAAGTTTGTTTTCATCTTAAATTCCGCTGCACAACTCTTTCATTTCCATCTTAATTTCAAACGAAAATACAATCAAAAACAAACTCAGATCCAACAATTGGTATCAGAGCTTGGACAGTCAAATTTGATTTAACAATCATTTTGATGTAAATAGTTCAGCTCATAACAGTTGATACTGATCGTTTGTTCGTCCGTTGAAAAACAGAGCAAGGATTAATCACCATTAAAGTTGATTTCTCAGTGTCTGTAAAACAACAAGAATGACGTCACAATCTCAAGATAATAAAAACAACACCGGCTCGCTTTTTAAACCACCTATGCTAAAAAGAAATGAGTACAACATCTGGCAGAGGAGGATGGGTCACATCCTCGCTTAACAAAGCACAGGTTGTTGGAGGTCTGTCAATTATGGTCCCCATGTTCCTTCAGTGCCAAGCGCTGAAGATGCTAAAAAGTTCGTTTCAAAACCAGTTGAAAATTATACCGAAACCGACTTTCAAAATATCGAACTAGATGCTAAAGCATTTAGCATCATAGCATCAGCGCTGCCCAATGAGATATATGCTGGACTGTTACACTGTAACAGTGCTAAAGAATTATGGGACGCACTTAAGGAACAGTTTGGGGGGATTGAAGAAGTCATAGAAAACAACAGGGAAATCTTGAACCAACAGTATAAAACATTTTGTTACGTTAAAGGTGAATCACTAACGCAACAATTTGAGCGTTTCAGTTGTCTCATCAGTGAACTGAGGCTTGTTAACACCACTTTTACAAACTCAACTCAAAATAGCAGGTTCCTCAGGTCACTGCCAGAAAAATGGGACACCATAGCTTTTGTCACCCGAAACTCACCTGAATTCAAGGATCTGACCTTGACCCAACTCCACGGTCGACTCCTGACCTATGAAAGGGAGTTGAACCAGAAAAGGAGGTTACAAGAGTCAGGAAAAGTTACCGATGATTACACTTTCGGTAATACTGCTCTTCTGGGTCAAGAAGAATCTGGGAGCAGTGGTAAGGATCAGGGTTATGATCACTTCATTGACATAACTGCTGGTGCAAATTTCAACAACCCTGATCCTCACTCTGCAAGTTATGCATTCACTGCAAACGAAAACCAGATGTCAGACAATTTAAGCTTTGAACTAAATGATTTGCAACATTTTGATCCCACTGACTTAGAGGAAATGGACATCCTGCACCAACTGGCTTTGCTAAGTGTTAGAACTAGCAAGTTCTACAAAAGAACAGGGCGAAAATTCCCAGGTTTGCATGGGAATCTAAGGGTTGGGTTGGATAAATCGAAAATCAAGTGTTACAAGTGTAATAGGTTGGGACATTTCGCTAGGGAATGTAGGAGTCAAACTACTGGTCCCATAATTACTCATCCTAGCTCAAATCCTAGACCTCAAAACCAAAGCACTGTGCACTATGCCCAGTATGCCCCAGCAGCTCAAGTGAACACTACTCACTATGCTGCTGCCCCTGTGCCAGTGCACTATGTCCAAACTACTATTCCACAGATTCAATATGTTCAAACCCCTGCTCCACAGGTACAAGTGCAACCTGTTGCACCTCAAGCCACTGCTCCAGCAGCAGTACAACCAGATCAACAAAGCTTTTTCACTCAAGGGTTTGTTGACTGGAGCAGTATGCCTGAAGACCTTAGTGATGAAAACTGTGCACTCTATGCTTCTAATAATTCTTCTCATGATGAGTGTTGTTTGATGGCATTAGAGTCAATACAGGAGGGGGTTGAAACTGAGGAGGAACAACTGAGTATTGAAACAGTGGATGAGGTGACTGAAGCAGTGGTTACTACTGTGACTGGTGAACTACTGCTTGGAGAAAGTTCAGGTACCCTGATTGAACCAATGACAGATCCATGGTCCGTAGAGGACAAAGAAGAAGAGAAAGAAGAAAAGGCTGGTGAAAAGAAGGTGAAAGCTGATGATGAAGAAGATCATCAATGTGATTGTGCAATGATGGCAGCTGCCAAGGTATCTCCTCAAGTTCTTGAAAAACTGTGTTCTAACAATTGCATAATTGCTTTTGCTAACATCAAAGAGGTGAATGAAAACCTTCGGGATAAAATCTTGACTGATGAGGTTAAATTTGAAAAGTCTTTAAAAGAACTTAAAAACAAATTGACAGAAAAGGAAAAAGAGATCAACTGTCTGAAAGAAGAGCAAAGCATAACCAAAACCCAACTTCAAACTATGGTAGAAAAATACCAAGTTTGCAAAAAGGAGTTGGAATCCACCCAAATTACCTGTGAAAGATGGGTGGAATCCTGCAGAGGATATGAGGTGATGCTTGCTAAACAGATTGAAAGTAATGTGAAATTTGGGGTTGGGTATAGAAAATATGATGATGAATGCATTACTTGTGAAAAATCTGTTCAAAACACTGTTGAAAACACTGATGTAACCACTGAGTTCATCCCCACAAACAAGAATGGCCAAGAAGTGAAAATCACTGACAAACTTGGTAACAAAATCACACTTGGCAGAACAAGGAGTTCCTCTACTTTTGAAGAACTTGAAAAATATCAGTTTAAACCCACTTGGTCTGACGAGTGTGATATTCTTGAAAATTTCAAGCCAATGGACTTTACATCAATTGATGGTGTTAAAGCTCCAAAAGCTAAAGTCATACCTCTCAAGGACATCCCAACAGTGGTTAAAACCTCTGCTGCAAAGGAGTCTGAAAAGAGAAAGAAGAAAGAAAAAATTGATAACTTGTTTTGTGAATTCTGTGAGAAAGGAATCATCTAACAAAAGATTGTTTCCACTTGAAAGCTTATGATTTAAACAGAACAAGTGTCATTGTTCCAGCAGACAGTTGCATTGTTTGTGGTAAAACAAACCACAAAACTCAAGCATGTGTGTATCTCAAAAACTTTGATGTGAAAAAGAATGAGTACATGGCTAAAACATCTTTGAGTCCATCATCATCATCAACATCTGTCAAATTCACCAAGAAACAACCACTGTTTGTGCCAGTTCAAACAGCTGTTACAAAACAGCTGAACCAAACATCTGTTAAAAGAGATGTTCAGGTTACTGATGCACCCCCTGCCAATCAATTCAGAAAAGGCAAGGAAAAACAGTCTTACCAAAGGATTCCACACGTTTATGAGGCCTACAAAAGGCCCTCTAAACCCAGAGTGAACAGGCATCCTTTTGGTTACCAGCAGATGATTGGTCAGGACCCACAACAGTGGTTAGAGAAACACTGTCCAAAAGCAGTCCAAACCCCTGACCTAACCACTGTCCATCACCCTGCATCCATCCCAGACACTGTTGAGACCCCATCCAAAGCCTTGTTGGCTTTGGAGACCTTAATGAACTAATCTTTTTACTACATGTGCAGGGAGCTTCTGCATGCTTTGATAGTCTTTGGTATGTAGATAGTGGAGGCTCCAGGCACATGACAGGATGTAAAGCCCTCCTCAAAGACTTTAAAATCCATGGAGGGGGTGATATATCCTTTGGGAATAATAGTAAGGGGAAGGTTCTGGGGTCTGGTACAGTACAATCTGGAAATGTAAAATTTGAAAATGTCAATCTGATAGACAATCTAAAATTCAACCTTCTGAGTGTATCACAAATGAGTGACAAAGGGTTTGGGTCATTCTTCACAAAAGATTGTTGTAGGATTGTTGGACCAGAAATGGTCAAAAAGATTGAAGCAATAATCAAAACTGGTCAAACTAAACTTGTTGCTCAAAGAAGTGACAATGTTTATGTTGTTGACATGTCAAAAGAGTGTCCCAGAGCTGATGCCTGTCTGTTCTCAGCTGCCTCTAACAAAGAGACAGAACTTTGGCACAGAAGGCTGGGGCACACAAATCTTAAGACAATCACAGAAATTTCAAAAAATGGTTTGGTGAGAGGCCTACCACAAAAATTGTTTTCATGTCCTGAACATTGCATTTCCTGTTTAAAAGGAAAATAGCATAAAAGTTCTTTTAAGTCCATTGAAGAGTCCAAAACAACTCAGTGTTTGCAGATGCTACACATGGATTTGTTTGGCCCAGTTCAAGTCATGAGCCTCAAAAAGAAAAGATATTGTTTGGTTATTGTTGATGACTTTTCTAGGTTTACATGGACTTTCTTTTTACACTCAAAAGATGAGACTGCAGGCATTTTGCAAGACTTTGTAACACAGGTTGAAAAGCAATTTGACCTTCCAGTGAAAAGCTTTAGGAGTGACAATGGCACAGAATTTAAAAATAAGGAGTTGGATGTCTTCTGTGTAAAGAAAGGGATTGTAAGGCAGTACAGCATCCCTAGAACACCAGAGCAGAATGGGGTAGTGGAAAGGAAGAATAGAACTCTGATTGAGGCTGCCAGAACTATGCTTGCAGATTCAGGTTTGCCACTAACTTTCTGGGCAGAGGCAGTAAACACTGCTTGCTATGTCTAGAACAGAGTTTTAATAAACCCTAGGCACAAAAAGACTGCTTATGAAACTCTGTATAAAATCAAACCACTGATCTCTTATTTCAAGGTGTTTGGCTACCCATGCTTTATTTTGAACTTAAAAGATTCCATTTCAAAATTTGCAGCCAAAATTGATTCTGGTTATCATTTGGGATACTCAACCACTGCCAAGGCCTACAAAGTGTTCAATACACGGACCAAGGCAGTGGAGGAGACTTTGAATGTAAAGTTCAATGAACTTTCATCAATGAAAATCCCAGCAAACCCTGCAGATCTGTTTGATCTTGAAAAATTTACTTTCGAAAATACTGCTGTCAAGACTAACAGTGCAGGTCCATCAGAGGATACAACACCAGACTATGGGTATGAAATCATCATCCCTCAAAGGTCTGCTACAAAGGGAAAAGCACCAGCTGTTCAAAACAGTTGTCAAAGCTCAACCACTGCTACCTCAACAGTTGTTGACCAAAGTAGCCCATCAACCACTGCTTCCACATCCTCAAACACTGCTGACAAAAGTCCTCAAATAGTGGATAAAAGTCAGCAGTTGTCCACTTCATTACCTCCTATTCCACCACCTTTTGAAGCCACTACTGGATCATCAAAGTCCCCAGCAGTGGTTAGCTCAGATGATACACATTTTCAGCCTTCACCAACCAATGCCATCATACCATACCAAGGAGATTTAATCTTCTTGAGATCTCATCCACCTGATCAAATTATTGGCAACATAAATGAAGGGGTGCTCACAAGAAGCCAAACCCAAAACATTTGTCTTTTTGTTGGTTTTCTATCACTCCATCAGCCAGTCAAGTACCAAGAGGCACTGAAAGACAACAGCTGGGTAGAAGCCATGCAAGAGGAGCTCCAACAGTTTAAAAGACAACAAGTATGGGAGCTTGTACCACTGCCAGAAGAGGTTAGTCCCATTGGCACAAAGTGGGTCTTCAAGAACAAAACTGATGAAAGGGGTATTGTTGTCAAGAATAAAGTCAGGCTTGTGGTTCAAGGTTACAGACAGGAAGAGGGGATTGATTATGATGAAACATTTGCCCCTGTTGCAAGATTGGAGGCCATTAGACTGTTCCTGGCCTTTGCTGTCAACCACAATATGAAGGTGTTCCAAATGGATATCAAAAGTGCTTTCCTCTATGGTACAATTCAAGAAGAGGTGTATGTTTGTCAACCTCCAGGTTTTGAGGATCCATTTCATCCAGATCATGTCTACAGGCTAAACAAAGCTTTGTATGGCTTGAAACAAGCACCAAGGGCCTGGTATGAAACTCTTTCCAACTTTCTACTCTCAAATGGTTTCAAAAGAGGTACCATTGATAAAACACTGTTTTTAAAATGGAGAGGGAAGGATTTAATGATTGTCCAGATTTATGTGGATGACATTATTTTTGGAAGCACATGTAACTCAATGTGTGAAGAGTTTAGAGAACTCATGACAGCTGAGTTTGAAATGAGTGCAATGGGTGAGCTGCAATGCTTTCTTGGTCTCCAAGTACAGCAAATGCAAAATGGAACTTTCATTCATCAAAGCAAATATGCTAAAGAACTTTTAACCAAATTTGATATGAATGATTGTAAACCATGCAGCACACCCATGGCAACAAATAAGTTGGTCATGTCTGACGAAAAAGATGAGCTGATTGACCAAACACTTTATAGAAGCATGATTGGGTCCTTATTGTACCTAACTGCATCTAGACCAGACATCATGTTTGCAACATGTGTCTGTGCAAGAAGTCAATCAGCTCCCAGAAAATCAAATCTCATTGCTGTAAAAAGGATCTTCAGATACATAAAAGGTGCTCCCACACTTGGTATCTGGTATCCAGCTAATGGGAACATCAAGCTTTCAGGTTTTTCAGACAGTGACTTTGCTGTATGTCACACCACAAGGAAGTCCACATCAGGAGGGTGCCAGTTTCTAGGTGATTGCTTAGTTTCATGGCAAAGCAAAAAAGCAAGCAGCTGTTTCAACATCCACTGCTGAAGCTGAATACATTGCTGCTGCAAGCTGTACAGCCCAACTCCTGTGGCTTCAAAATCAGTTGCTGGATTTTGGTATCACTGCCTTAAAGACACCACTCATGTTGGACAGCCAGGCAGCAGAAAATATCATCAAAAATCCAGTTTCCCATTCAACCACCAAACACATCGACATCAGACATCACTTTGTGAGGGATTGCTATGAAAAAGGTTTGATTTCTCTGCATCATGTCCCAACCAAAGACCAGCTGGCAGATGTGCTAACAAAAGCACTTGATACAGCCACTTTTGAAAGCTTGGTCTCTAGAATTAGGATGCTGAACATGGAATAACAAGCAACATCTTGTTTTTCTATGAATAAAAGCAACAAAATGTTTTCAGAAAATCAAAAATCCATCCTTAAAAATAGCCAAAAATGAAATTTTCATTAAAATCCTTAAAAGTCTGCCATTAACCACTGATTGTTCAAAAGTCTGCTCTACTATAAAAGCCTGTCCACTGCTGTAAATCAACCCCTGTTCTCTCATTCCTTTGATAAACTCTGTTGTTCAAAAGCAGTGTCTTATCCACTGATATGCTATCCACTGATAGTAAAAATCATCCACTGCTCTACTACCAATGCCTTCATCAGTCACTTTCATAAAAGTAATGTCCTTCACTTTCACCAGGGGTTGTCACGTGGGCAGTACATATTGGTCAGACCTTTTGTAACGGCTGCCACCTCAGCATTCACTTTCTTCCCTATAAAATCCCCCATTCACCACCAAAACAGGGTTTTACTGTCGAATTGAATTCTTAAAAATTCTCTTCTCAAAACAGTTTTTCATCTCATCTTCCCCAAATTTCTTCGGTCATTCATCTTCAAAATGACAAAATCAAAGAAATCTGCAAAACCCTCATCCAAATCCTCATCGAAAACAGCCTCTCAAATGGCAATCTCCACTGAAATTCCATATAAACCATCTCACAATCTCCTGGGTCTTCTCACAAAACCAGGAACCACCAGAGTTTTCGATTCCATCATTGACATCATGGCAAAATCAAAGTACAAAACTTTGTTCACCATCGATGCACCAATCTATTTGGCGACCCAAAGAGAGTTCTGGAAGAATGCAACCCTTGAAAAACAAGGAGACACTACAACCACCATAAACTCTTCTATAAAGGGTAAAGCTGTCCAAATCACGCCACAATCCATTTCAGAGGTCTTTCAACTCGGTGATCAGGAAGGTAAAATTTCTTTCACTAAAAACGAGTTACAAACTGACTTCATTGAGAGAGGGTATGAAGCCACAATGATGAAGAAAATTACCTTAGAAAAAGGTTATTTTCCTTCTGCAACCAGATTTTTATTTCATACTCTCCTACTATGTGTTTCAAACAAAACCACTTCTTTCAATGAAATCCCTTTAAAGATTCAAAATCTGGGATATGCAATTCTTCAAGGAGAAAATTTTAACTATTCTTGGGAAATTTTTAAAGATTTGGTTAATAATGTTGAAACAAAATCATTCTTACTGTTTCCAAGGTTTTTAAGTTACTATTTTGCAAAGAAATTCAGTAAGGATGATTTAGCATTAATAAACCAAGGTGATTCTACTCAAATAAACAGTTTAACAACTGAAACTTTTTCAAGAATGCTAGCACCTTGCAAAACACAAGCAGAGGTGCCTGAGCAGACTTTAGCAGTTACAACTGCTCCTCAGGTATCTGCTGCTGAGCCCACTGCTCAAGGTGATCAAAGCAGCAGAACAACTGTTTTGAAACCCACACCTAAAATCGCCAAAAAGCCAACAAAAAGAAAAATACAAACCCCCCCCCCCCCCCAAAACCATCAAAAAGGCATCTCTGGAGGATGAGATACCAGAGCTCCTGCCAGTGACAACACAAAAGTCACAAGAAACCACTGCTGCTACTTCCTCACAGCAGTTGGTACAAATATCTCAACCCATAACCGAAACTCCTCATGCTTCTTCACAAAAAGAACAGGTTGTACAAATAGGGTCTCCACATCATGATGCTCTGGAAACACTTGTTTCTATCATCCACAGCTCAATACCCGGGGCAAATCCATCTTCTACACCACCTTTCACATCCACAATTCCCACACCAACTAAACTGCTGTTGGATGCAATTGATTTGAACCAGGCATTAACCAGTCCTTCTCAATCACCTATCAATGAGAATATACCTCAACAACTGACTGGGTCTGATGTATCAATCTTTGCTAACCCACCAACACAACCTGAGGAGGTTAGACCCCTTGAGTTACAAGTAACTCTTGGTGGTAGTCCAAGTGAAGCAGCCACTACAACTGTTGAACCCACTGGTTTACAGTTGGATAGTGGTTTCATTAATAAGACTTCCTTGGAGGCAATTCCTTACATAGCACCTCTGCCAACCACCAGTGGATTTATTTATCCTACTGGCAACATCAAAAGGTTGTCAAGTGTTGAAGGAAGAAGACCCCAGTACCAAGAAAAAGGGGCATTAGTGGTAGATGTTTGGAGCACACTCCCTACCTCAACCACTGATAAAACCACTGTTAGTGGGAAATCAGATGATCCCATTAAATTGGGTGATGATTTAAAATATCAGGATTTGACGGATCGTATTGGAAAGCTTGATAACTCTGTTGCAGAACTTAAAGATATGCTACAACAGGTGTTACAAGTACAAAAGGCACAATCAACTGCTGTTCCATCTCAAGCACCTGCTCCACAAAGGGCACCTGATACAAATGAGCTCTGGAACTTGTTTCAACCTTTTCTCCAACAACAAGCACAATTAGCAGATCAGCAACAAGAGAAACATGTCCAACAGCTGAGAAATGCAATGGAGTCAAGGTTCAAAAACACTCAGGCTGATTTAAAGGCTCTCAAAACTCAGATCCTGCAAACCACTGGCACTACTCCTCCAACAGTACTTTTCATTAATCAACTCCCAGACGATAATGCCAAAAAGGGGGAGAAAATTCAGGAGTGGAAGAAGAAAGGAATAGATGATGGTCTATACATTGAACCTGAAAAGGATGTTATGACCAGAAAAAATTCCTGTGCCAGATGGTAGTAAAAAGGTTGATGCTACTCAAGAAGCACTTGATGAAGGAGTAGCAAGTGTAAAAAGAGATAGAATGGCAAAGGATGTTTCAAGGTGGAATGAGGAGAAAAGAGCTTTCATGGAGCTGTATGAGCAGGGTTGTTCTGGTTCTAAAGATTCTAAAAATACGAAGACAAAAAGAAAACCTAAGTCCACCCCATCCAGATTTCCAAAGCCTCCAAAACCACCATCCAAAAGCCATCAGCATAAAACCTCCACTCAAACAGCTGTTGTAACTCCTGCTGTATCAACTACTGCTGGTACTTCAGTGGTTTCAACATCTGTTCCCACTTCAACACACACTACTTCAACACACACCACAATTACTACATTACCATCACCACTGTCACCACCAAAAACAATCTCACCACCACTTCCACCTGCTGACAAAAAGCAGAAGACAACAGATGTTATAACATCTGCTGTAATGGCAACAGTGGTTGAAACACCAGTTGTTTCAACAGCTGTTAGTCAGACACAAACCACTGTCACTCAATCTACTACCACTGTTCCATCTCAAACATCATCAGTCTCTCCTAAACCAAAAAGGAGAAGGCTAATTTTAAAAGATGATGACACATCTCCATCACCAACATCTTCAAAATCCCTGTCATTTGTCACTATTCCAAAACCCATACCTCTCTCTTCAGCTCAAATTTTAAAGACATTACCTCCTGCTGGTGTCTCATTTCCTCTGGAACTCATTGCAGTCAGAGAAGAAATCAAATCTTTTTATTATGAAGATGACCCAGCCAAAAGGAGTTTACCATCAATTGCAAAATATCCCAGGCCTAACAATATTGAAGAATACTTGAAACTCAAGGCCAAACAAGCAGAGGATATTGCAATCAAAAACAGAAAAGGGAAATCTGATAGAGAATTTCAACAAAACTATCAGCTTTTACTCTCACAGGTCAATGCTATGGAGCGTTTTGCTAAAAATGTATGTCAGCAAATTTCAGAAAGGGCAGATGAGTCCTTGAGGAAAGACTACATTGAGAATATCATGACCTACAAGAAATACAAGGGGGAGAAACACATGTACAAGAACTGGACCATTCCTGAGCTTGAAAAAGAAGCAGCCAGGATTCAAGACATGATCAAAACTAAGGTCAAGCAGACTCCTCCTGAAAAATTCAAACAATTTGAAGCCGAGAAGATGTTAGAGTTGAGGAGAATGAAAGAGGAGCTGATTGCAGCTGATTATGGGTCAAAGAACTCTGTGACAAAGTGGGGAGAAGATAGAGTCAGGGCAACCTATAAAAGATTAGAGGAACTTAGAAAGAAAGATCCAAGAGTTCCACAAAAGCCTGACTATACCAAAGCAGAGGTCTCAAAAAGACCACCAAAGCTGCAAGTCAAAAGAACCACTGCTCCAGCTGGTGCTGCCATCTACAAAAGAAGGAGCAAAAACCAGTTTAGTATGGAAACAATTCAAGATCTATTAGTTGGAGATGCCATTGTAAAAGCAGGCACGGAAGTAATGATAAAAGAAGATCTTGAATTGGAACAATCTGCAAGTGCTGCTCAGCCAGTCATGAACATGCCAGCCTCACCAAATACTTCTGCAAATAAACATCTCCCAAGAAACCCACCAGGCTCAAAAATACAAAAGTGAGAAACTGACAAACAGACCTGCGTATTGACTTTGCTCAGGTCTAGTGGAGGAGTGGAGAAAATATCAAGGGAACAAGCTCTTGGCCTGAGTCTTGAAGATTTGCAGGATCTCCTTGATCTTCCACTTAGCAGGGATGATGAAGACACAGATGCCCTAGACTTTGAACTACAATTCAAAGGTCAGATAAGGGAACTGTTAATGAGGCAATAAAAGATTTCCACAAATAATGAAGAGTTTTGGCATTATCTGTTCCAGGGGGAGATTGTTGGGATTGAACCCTATCAGAGGAACAGATAATTAAAGCCAAAACTGGATCAGAGCAGTGGATCCAGAATAAGCAGATGATTACAGTTGGTTCATACAATTCTCTCCCCTTGAAAGTGGTTTCATATCTGCTGACCTCCTATCTGCTGATCTTACTAAGTGCTGACCTACAACTGCTGCCTTGCATCTACTGCCAAATGTCAAAGACTGATGGAAGACCAAAGCTCTGCTGATTCAATCTACTGCCTTGAGTCAAGTACTGCTGATCCGAACAAGCACTGCTGGGTTCACAGCAGTGGAAGGAAGTAGCAGCTGTTTAAGTGTCTTTTATGTAATAAATTGTAATAGCAGTTGTTAGTACATCAGTGTTTGTATAGATCAGAGGTTAGAGTTTGTTAGGAGGTTAGATGTCAATTTCATGGTAACGTCAGCTAAAGATGCTCAGTGATTTGCAAGTGCCTATAAATAGTTCAGTACTTTGTACTGTTCTATTAGCTCTTTCACAACATCGTCTTCTTTGCACGAACAAACTACTGAGCTCTGGCTGAGGGGGAGTTTGCATTCATTCATCAATCATTGTAATCGTTGTTGAAACAAATTCAATCTTTCGATTCATTGTGTAAAGATGTTTGATTAAAGTATTACTCTCGTTTGATTGTATGCAAAGTTTGTTTTCATCTTAAATTCCGCTGCACAACTCTTTCATTTCCATCTTAATTTCAAACGAAAATACAATAAAAAACAAACTCAGATCCAACACCAGCCGTTGTCTTAGTGATTTCGTTGTAGAAATCACGGTTGTTAGGGTTGTAAACGAACCGAACGAACACGAACAAGGCCATGTTCATGTTCGTTCGTTAAGGAAATTAACATGTTTGCGAACTGTTCACGAACGCATACCAAACATAAGTTTATGTTTATGTCCGTTCGTTCGTTAAGGAAATTCAGTTGTTCACGAACAATTCGTGAACACTGGTCTCGAACACAAACAAACGCAAGCAAATAAAAACGAACGTAGATAAACATTTAACTTGAAAATAAAATATACAAACATTGTTATCCTTAAACATTGAATATAAGTAGTTAAATACGACCATTAAATAATAAATCAAAATACAAGAAGTCTACCACACCACCAAACGATGAATTAAGTTTAACTAACTTAGACATAATTATCCCAAAAAATGTCTTTAAATGTCTAAATTTTAGCTAACTTGGAAAAAATAGGGTTTCAAGTTTTCAATATGTTTTGATATAAGGTTTATTATTTATTATTTTTAATATAATCAACCGAACACGAATGAACGTAACCGAACATATTACTGAACGTTCACTATAACAACCCTTCCTAAAAATATTTATGACACCCCTATACGCCTTAAAATACACCCCGTATACGTAAAATGGCCCTAAATACCTTTATTTTTATAAAAATTAAATAAAAACAATTTTTAATGGTCTCTCGCCGACCGCGAAGACTTTGTCTTCGGCTTACACGGGGCGCTACAAATGGCCGATCAGCCCTACAAATAGAGAGTTTCAGCTCTCAGTTGAAACCGTTCATCACACACAATTCTCTCTCAATTTCTATAGTGTAGAAGTAATACCCGGGCATTATACCCACTAAATTAGCGAAGCTCTGCCTCGTTGAAAGTATTTTAACCACCGGTTACGTATTAGATACGCTGTCCGATTGATCTAATGCTCCGTAATGGCTGTCGAGGTTCTGCCCGACGTAGTCGTTGGAGTTTTGTCTCGGGGAGGGTATAACTAATGTAAAAATTGGGTTATTATACTAACGCGTGTGCATTGTTTAATTTATTAGATTATAACCAGGAAACCCAGGGAAAAGTCTAAAATAGCAATGTGAGTAATCTCCTTTTTGTAAACCTGTTTGCAACTGTTTTTACAAAACCTCAATGTTTTAAGTTATTTTTCACAGTGATTGAGTATTTGTAATTCTACAATTATCGTCGGTATGTTGGGGTTTTGTATACAAAATTTGTTACTACACTGTGAGTAGTAACATGACCACAAGTCGGGTTGACAGTACCGTGCGTGGTAATTAAGGTAGAATGGTAAACAAATGTGATTGCTGGATTGCTCTCAATACTGTACCATGATAAAATCTGTTTTGATTAAATTGGGATTCACTCACCAGTATTTCTCACTGACAAAATGTTTTTAAACGCGTTTCAGGTAACAAAATGTGAAAGCCAATTAGAAGCCAGCTGGACAGCACTGAAGACTTGGAAAAATGTGGCTATAAAAGTTACCTAAATAAAGAAAGACGTTTTATTCAATAAATTAGGGTTTATCCCTATAAACATGTTTTTAATGAAAACTTAGGTTTTATTCCAATATGTTTATTAATATAAAAATGTGGTATTTTACTTTGATAAAATATTTCCTAACTACGGTCCTGATGTAATTTCCACTGCCAAGCTGATAAACACCGATACCACCATCTCCGAGTAGGCCGCGGTCGCCCGCCTCCCGAGGCAGGGTTCAGGGGTTGCGACAGAAGGTGGTATTAGAGCTACAGCCACTAATTTCAGCCACAGAAGTGTTCTGCTGACACCCAAATTTTATCTGTTATGTTAGGAAATTATCTACGGGATTATGTGCGTATATTATTGTTTTGTGTTATTTGACAATTTGTTAGTTTACAGTATAAGTGATCAAAGACCTTCGGTCGCTTACCGTCAACCGTCTAGTTCACCTAAGGACAAAGGAACTTCTTCCCAGCCTACCCCCTCGGGGTACTCAGCTGACACAGAAGAAGGGATCTTTGTATTTAAGGCGCAGTCCGAAGAGCCATTCCCTCCCAAAAAGAGAGGATAGTTCAGTAGGGGAACGCACGAGCGTAGAAAAAGAATGACAAAGTTACAGCAACAGCGGACCTTAGCAACGGTGAATAGAGAAAGGAATGCTCAAACCCAGGATATACTCAATAGGAGATTAACTAATTTTCACATATTAGCTACCACAGTTGCTAACCCAAATCTAGAACAACTTATTGCACCTCAGCCGTTACCACTGTTTCCCACACAACCCATGGAAATTGAACCAACCCCAGTAGACCAGCCTCGAGTACCAGCTTTTGACCCAGCTGAAATCCCTAGAGTCCCAGCATCCCATCCTCCAGATTAAAACCCATGGTTTGACGACCATAGGGATTACCAACAACTTTACCCAATAGAGGAACCCATGCAAAACCCAGTAGCACCCTATCCCAACCTGGACCCTCTAGACCCATATTTTGATGATGACCAATATATTAGGGAGATCTTAGAGAACCCATACCCACAGGAGGAACCGATGCCCCAGTACCCTGACCCGATACCAGCACCCACACCACCCATGAGTACTGAGAACATACAGGAACTCCGAACGTTTGGTGAGGAGTTGTTAGATGAAAGTGAAAGGATAAGACAGATAGGTGAGAGGCTCGTTTGGAAGTATGACAAGCGCAATATGCAGTATTGGATGGATCCCCACTAAGTAGTAACAATATATATATATATATATAATAGATAATCTTATAGCTACTGATGCATACTAGTATTGTATTTTAAATTCCAGTTGTGGTTTGTACTAGACGCATATATATATGTATATATATATATATATAATAGAGTAAAGGTCGCAATGTACGACGATTTTGACCAATATGTTTGTGTTGTGAAATTGTTTGCATTTAATATTGTTTTGTGATATTAATAGTTGGTAAATGTTTATAATCCAGATGGACAACGCAGCAAATTAGGAAAACCAGAATAATGATAATCAAATAAATAACAGTGCAATTCGACACATTATAACCCAAGGAATTAGAGATGCTATGCCATATATCATCCAAAATGTTAAAGAAGCAGAAAATAATAATGGTAATGGTGGAAGTAAGCGAACACATACTGAACTTAGTCACAGCGTAAACAATGGACCATTACTTCAAATGCCAATTCCAAAAAGAAGAAGAACCATGTATTATGGTTGTTCTTATAAAGAATTCTGGTCCTGCAAACCAATAGAATTCTCTGGCAATGAAGGGGCCATTACAGCTCTACGCTGGATAGAAAAAACTGAGGCAGTCTTAAAAATAAGCAAGTGTGTAGAAGAAGATAAAATCATGTTTGCTTCCAATTTATTTAAGAATGAAACGTTAGAATGGTGGAACACTATTCTCCAGTCTAGGGGAAGTGACATGGTATAATATGGAATGGAATGAGTTTAAGAACATGGTGGAAAGAAAATTTTGTCCTCCCAATTAAAAGGAACAGATAGCTAATAAATTCTTAAACCTTAGAATGACTGGAGTAGACAGCAAGGGTTACACTACTACCTTCTTTGAATATGCTAGAATAGTGCCAACCCTAGCATCAACAGAACCAGTGTTAATCTCCCGTTACATCTGGGGATTAATCAGTGAAATTAGACATGTAGTCAATGCAGCTAGACCACAAACCATAGAAGAAGCTGTAGAACTAGCAAATACCTTGACTGATGAATTAGTGCGTACCCAAGAAGAAAACCAGAGGAAGAAGCTAGCTCAAAGGCTTACCCAGGAATTTCGCTACGGTAATTCCAACCGCGTGAAAAATATAGGTTCTACCTCTACACCTTACTGTAAAGCCTGTAAGAAGAAGCATTCAGGAAGATGCTCCACCTATTGCAACTACTGCAAGATACCAGGACACAAGGAAGAAGATTGTATGAAGAAACCCAGTAATGGAGTGTGCTTAAACTGTGGAGAAAAAGGACATATCAAGCCAAATTGTCCGAAACTAGCTCCAGCCATGAACAACAAAACTACTAAGAATGCTAGAGCATTTGTTCTGACTGCAGAAGAAGCCAAAATGTTTCCAGACGTGATTGCCGATACGTTTTTGATTAATGATGTTTTTGCCAAAGTATTATTTAACTCTGGTGTGAATCAAAGTTTTATTAATACTTCATTTTGCAAACTTCTCAATCAACCATTGACTAAACATCAACAAGAATGTCTAGTAGAAACATCAAATGGAAAATCCATTAAGATTACTGAAATCTTGCAGGGAGCAAGAATAGAATTTTTAAATCAAAAATTTATTGCAAATCTTTACCCAATGAATCAGGCAGGATTTGATATTGTATTAGGAATGGATTGGTTAATAGCCAATAAAGCCAGTATTCTATGTGATCAAAAGTTAATACAAGTAAATTCACCAAAAGGTGAAAAGATCACAATTAGAGATAAGCCAACTAGATCCACGAAATTCATCTCTGTGATGAAAACTGCAAGCTGTGCAAGAAAAGGGTCACTAGTGTATATGATTTCCATAATCATTCACACTAAAGGAAAGGAATTGAAAGATATCCCCAAAGTATCTCAATTTTCAGACGTATTTCCAGAAGAACTACCAGGACTACCGCCAGACAGAGAAGTCGAATTCAGAATCCATCTACTACCAGGAACAGCACCAATTGCCAAGGCACCTTACCGTTTGGCACCCGCAGAAATGCAAGAACTAAAGAAGCAGTTAGACGAACTGCTAGAGAAAGGATTCATACAGCCAAGCTCATCGCCATGGGGAGCACCGATCTTATTCGTCAAAAAGAAAGATGGATCAATGCGTATGTGCATTGATTACCAAGAATTGAACAAAGTCACGATTAAAAATCGGTACCCATTACCAAGAATCGATGATTTGTTTGATCAGTTACAAGGAGCTCGATTCTTTTCTAAAATCGATTTACGCTTAGGATATCATCAATTAAAGGTACAGGAAGAGGACATTCCTAAGACCGCTTTCAGAACAAGGTATGGCCATTATGAATTTACTGTTATGCCATTTGGTTTAACCAATGCCCCAGACGCATTTATGGACATGATGAACCGAATATGTAAGCCATATTTGGATAAATTAATAATTGTCTTTATAGATGATAGTAAAGAGGAACATGCAGCGCATCTGCATGTACTCCTAAATTTGCTGAGAAAGGAAAAGCTTTATGCTAAATTTTCAAAATGCGAATTCTGGTTAGAAGAAGTGCAATTTCTTGGACATTTAGTTAATCATGAAGGAATTCATGTGGATCCCATAAAGATCGAGGCGATTACTAAATGGAAAGTTCCTGAGTCACCGACAGAGGTTAGAAGTTTCCTAGGACTGGCTGGTTATTATAGAAGATTTATTCGAGATTTTTCTAGAATAGCCATTCCCTTAACAAAACTAACCTGTAAGTCTGTTAAGTTTGAATGGGGACCAAAACAAGAAGAAGCCTTTATAATTCTTAAGTAAAGACTAACCAACGCACCCATACTAGCGTTACTAGAAGGAACTAAAGACTTTGTTGTCTAGTGTGACGCTTCTAAGTTAGGTTATGGATGTGTGTTGATGCAACGTCAAAAAGTTATAGCCTATGCCTCTAGACAACTTAAGAATCGGGAAGAGAATTATTCAACCCATGATTTAGAATTAGGAGCCATAATTTTTGCCCTGAAAATTTGGAGACATTACCTTTACGGTGGTAAGTTTACCATTTTCACCGATCATAAGAGTTTAAGATATGTTTTTGGGCAAAATGAATTGAATATGAGACAAAGACGCTAGATGGAAATTCTTAGTGATTACGATTGTAGTATCCAGTATCATGCAGGAAAAGCTAACGTAGTAGCCGATGCTTTAAGTCGAAAATATCACGAAAAGCCAAAAAGAGTACGTTCTATTAAATTAAATATGCAGATAGATTTAAACAAACAAATTAGAAAAGTACAAGAATCAGTAATCAAGGATGATACTGAAAAATTGAAAGGAATGATTAAGGAATTAGAACAAGGAACAGATGGAATTTGGGATTCCATAAGAAAATGATTTGGATACCTAAACTAGGAAACTTACGTCACCGATATTAGAAGAAGCCTATAAATCTAAGTATACGATACATCCTGGAAGTGATAAAATGTATCAAGACTTCAGAAATAATTTCTGGTGGATAGGAATGAAAAATGATATAGCAGCTTATGTTGCCAAGTGTCTAACTTGTTCACAAGTTAAAGCTGAAAATCAGAAACCCTCGGGTTTGTTGCAGCAATTGGAAATGCCTGCATGAAAATGGGAATTGATAACAATGGACTTTGTTACCAAATTACCCAAGACACGAAAAGGTAATGATACAATTTGGGTGATTGTAGATAGCTTAACTAAATCTACTCATTTCTTACCAATGAAGGAAACTTTCAGTATGGAACAACTAGCCAAGTTGTATGTAAATGAAATAGTTTCATTACATGGAATTCCTTTATCTATTGTTTCTGATAGAGATAGTCGTTTTACTTCTCATTTTTGGACAAGTTTCCAAAAAGCAATGGGAACTAAGTTAAATCTAAGCACCGCTTATCATCCTCAAACGGATGGACAAAGCGAAAGGATAATACAGTCAATGGAGGATATGCTTAGAGCTTGTGTAATTGATTTTGGAGGAAATTGGGATGATCATTTACCACTAATAGAATTTTCTTACGATAATAGTTATCATACCAGTATCAATGTTGCACCATTCGAAGCACTTTATGGACGGAAGTGCCGAACTCCAGTCTATTGGGCAAAAATTGGAGAAAAACAATTATCTGGACCCAAGATAGTGCAAGAGACAACAGACAAGATTATTCAAGTCAAGGAACGACTAAAAGTAGCATGCGATCGACAAAAGAGTTATGCTGATAACAGGCGAAAGCCATTGGAATTTCAAGTAGGAGACAAGGTAAGGTTTCTCCTTGGAAAGGAGTGGTAAGATTCATCGAGAGGGGAAAGCTAAGCCATAGGTATGTTGGACCCTTTGAGATGATTAAAAGAATAGGACCAGTAGCTTATCAGCTACAACTGCCAGAGGAAATGGCAGGAATACATGATGTATTTCATGTATGTAATCTCAAAAAGTGTTTAGCTGATGAATCATTAGTAGTACCTCTTAAGGATATAGAGGTAAATGAGAAGCTTAAGTTCGTAGAGAAGCCACTAGAGATTGAAGACAGAAAAGTCAAGAATCTCAAACACAAGAGATTAGTTCTAGTCAAAGTGAAATGGGATTCCAAAAGAGGATCAGAGTACACATGGGAGCTTGAAACAGAGATGCAGAGGAAATATCCACACCTATTCCAGTAGACCTCGAGGACGAGTTCTAAAACAATGTGGGGAGGATATAACAACCCTTCCTAAAAATATTTATGACACCCCTATACGCCTTAAAATACACCCCGTATACGTAAAATGGCCCTAAATACCTTTATTTTTATAAAAGAGTTAATTACTGTTTTCGTCCCTGTAGTTTGTCAAAAATCACTATTTCAGTCCATTAGTTTAAAAATTGCGATTTCAGTCCCTGTGGTTTCACTTTCGTAACCATTTTAGTCCACCTCATAACCATTTCAGTCCCTGTGCTAACAGAAAAATGGATTGAAATGGTTACGAAAGTGAAACCACAGGTACTGAAATGGTTACGAAAGTGAAACCACAGGGACTGAAATCACAATTTTTAAACTAATGGACTGAAATAGTGATTTTTGACAAACCACAGGGACGAAAACAGTAATTAACTCTTTATAAAAATTAAATAAAAACAATTTTCAATGGTCTCTCGCGGGACGCGAAGACTTAGTCTTCGGCTTACGCGGGCCGCGACAGCCAGACCACCATGCGAGCCCCGAAGCCGCCACGTGTCACACGCGTGTTAAAGCTATACCGGTGACCGGGCCAAGCTAGGCCCTACATACCCTAGCTTGCCGGCCGCGAAGACTTTGTCTTCGGCTTACGCGGGGCGCGACAAATGGCCGATCAGCCCTATAAATAGAGAGTTTCAGCTCTCAGTTGAAACCGTTCATCACACACAATTCTCTCTCAATTTCTATAGTGTAGAAGTAATACCCGGGCATTATACCCACTAAATTAGCGAAGCTCTGCCTCGTTGAAAGTATTTTAACCACCGGTTACGTATTAGATACGCTGTCCGATTGATCTAGTGCTTCGTAATGGCTGTCGAGGTTCTGCCCGACGTAGTCGTTGGAGTTTTGTCTCGGGGAGGGTATAACTAATGTAAAAATTGGGTTATTATACTAACGTGTGTGCATTGTTTAATTTATTAGATTATAACCAGGAAACCCTAGGGAAAAGTCTAAAATAGCAATGTGAGTAATCTCTTTTTTGTAAACCTGTTTGCAACTGTTTTTACAAAACCTCAATGTTTTAAGTTATATTTCACAGTGATTGAGTATTTGTAATTCTACAATTATCGTCGGTATGTTGGGGTTTTGTATACAAAATTTGTTACTACACTGTGAGTAGTAACATGACCACAAGTTGGGTTGACAGTACCGTGGGTGGTAATTAAGGTAGAATGGTAAACAAATGTAATTGCTGGATTGCCCTCAATACTGTACCATGATAAAATCTGTTTTGATTAAATTGGGATTCACTCACCAGTATTTCCCACTGACAAAATGTTTTTAAACGTATTTCAGGTAACAAAATGTGAAAGCCAATTAGAAGCCAGCTGGACAGCACTGAAAGCTTGGAAAAATGTGGCTATAAACGTTACCTAAATAAAGAAAGATGTTTTATTCAATAAATTAAGGTTTATCCCTATAAACATGTTTGTGATGAAAACATGGGTTTTATCCCAATATGTTTATTAATATAAAAATGTGGTATTTTACTCTGATAAAATATTTCCTAACTACAGTTCTGATGTAATTTCTGCTGCCAAACTGATAAACACCGATACCATTTTCTCTGAGTAGGTCGCGGCCGCCCGCCTCCCGAGGCAGGGGTCGGGGGTTGCAACATTCACGAACACAGTCGAACGAACGAGACCTGTGTTCATGTTCGTTCGCTAAGCTAACCGAACAAAAAAATTTTTCGTGTTCGTTTGTTAAGCTAATCGAACGAACATAAACGAACTTCCCGTCAAACGGTTCACGAACTGTTCGCTGAACGTTTGGGTCGTTTACAACCCTAACGGTTGTATTTCAGAGATCTTGTTATTTATGTGTGTATTTTTGGTTTGTTTCATTTGGTCATCCAACAAATCTTACTGATCTGTTGCGTTTGATTGTTGTACTTTACAGATCTCATCTTCTTGAGATCTAGGGTTTGGTTTGGGAGATTTTTGGGTTGGCTAAGCGTAATAAAAGTTTTTCGTCACCGTTTTGCCGCCTGCATCAGGTGTTATTGTTTCTTTCATTTTTGTTCTTCTGTGTTATATATAAATTTTACAGTAGGGAGACGAAAGCATAAAAAACATGACATCATATATTCTGTTTTGATGATTGTAGATCGGCGAAGGCAACTATGTAATTTCATAAGAAAGGGCAATTTGGGTAATTTAATTTGCACTGTAGATAAGGCCTACGCAAGATGTAATTTATTGTAAAGGGTATACCCGATACCCGATGTGTATTGGGCTGGGTATGTGACACGATTTTATAACCAGGTAAAGGTATGTGATTACCTATACCCAGGCCGAACCCAGCCCATTGCCAAGAAACAAAGGTTCAGGAAAGACGAGATTGTTCAATAAATTTAATGAATCATTTGCAACTCGGTAGTTGTAACTAGAGGTGTACAAAAAAACTGGTTTTAGAACCGAAACCGGAAAAAAAACCGAAACTGTTTTTTTTTTTAACCGATTTTTTTATAACCGGTTTTTTTTAACCGCCGGTTTTTATACCGGTTACTATTCTTGACTTCAAAAACCGGTTATTAACCGAACCGGTTATTAAAAAACCGGTTAAAACCGGTCCCAACCGGTTATACCGGTTATTGTTTTGGACCTCAAAAACCGGTTAGTAACCGGAACCGGTTATAAAAAAAACCGGTTTTTATTTTGGGTGAAAAAACCGGTTTTTTTTTAACCGGTTTTTTCATAACCGGTTTGTACACCTCTAGTTGTAACATATCTAATTTAGTACTAGTTATGCTTTGCAACAAGTTGGTGGATCAATTTGAGACAAAGGTTGAATGGCTCCGGGTTATCCAATCAAACATCACCCATGGTTTTTATTTATTTCAAACGCTGGTATAGATTCATGATGGTTGTGTAATGATGAACAAAGAATAAGATTATTATTTTTGTTGCTAAGAAAACCTAGATGCAAGGAAGTACACATAATATGGAATGGTAATTATTGGAAGTAGAGTGGAAGAACACATGCATGAGTGGCACTAGAAATTTTTTAAAAACTAAAAGTGTCATCCACCAAACATGAAAGATGTAAATTACATGTCTTAAATCCGATACCTTCTTTAAACCCAATACCTTCGTAACAGAATCCTACATCTTACCACTTGAGTACTGTTGTGAAGATAATGGCAATTATGGGAGGTGTATGATTGTTGGAAATTGTTCGATTTCTCAAAGAAGACAAAAAAGGAAAAAAAAAAAAAAAGCCGATGATCAGGGTTTTAAGTTTTTAATATGTATCATAAAAATGGCATTTTTATGTTAAGCTAATCATTATAGTTTCTTATTTTTTATAAAAAAAATCTAAACTGTCTATAATTTATAAATAAACTAGGTTATAACCCCATGTATTACACAGGATTGAATAAAGAAATTTTATATACTAAATAATAAAACAATATATCTTTAAAACCTCATTTATTGTACGGGTTGAATAAATATAATTTTATATATTAAATAATAAAAAGTTATATATCTATAAGAACCATATTGTACGGGTCAAATAAATGTAATTTTGTATACCAAATAAAAAAGTTATATATCTATAAGAACCATATTGTACGGGTCAAATAAATGTAATTTTGTATACCAAATAAAAAAGTTATATCATTAAAACCATGTGTATTACATGTGTTGAATAAATGTAATATTTTTTACCAAATAATAAAATAATACGTCTTTAAAAAACCGCATTTATTACACGTGTTGAATAAATGTAATTTTATATACCAAACAATAAAAAAATTACATCTTTAAAAATATGCGCATTACACGGTTTGAATAAATGTAATTTTATGTACTAAATAATAAAAAAACATATCCTTAAAAAACCCCGTGTATTGTACAAATTGAATAAATCTAATTTTATATATCAAATAATAAAAAAGTTATATCTTAAGAAGCCTCATGTGTTACATGGGTCGAGTAAATGTAATTTTGTATAGTGAAAACAAAAATATTTAATATACTAATACAAAGTTTGGTTTTCGTGATAAAAATATATTATTCTGTTGTTGTAAAATTTGTTAACGAAGTCTCAATAAATTTAACCCTTTATTTAAAACTCCGTAAATGTATAAATGATAAATAATATTAGTTAATTTTATTTTAAGTTTCGTAAAATTTATTTGATACCAAACAAAACAAAACGTTCAAATATAATTAATTCAAATAAATAATATTATAAATAAGAAGGAGATTAAACTAAATAATAATTATCCATAAGATATTAAACTAATAATATTTAGTTGAAGGGTTATCTATAATATAAGATATTAAATTAAATAATATTTAGTAGAATGGTTATCTATAATTAATTAAAGGAGATTAAATTAAAATAATAATTATCTATAAGAGATGGCCTAATATGATGACAAGTGTCCCTAAAGTGGTTTCTTTTATTATATAGTACTAGCGGTAATACTCGTGTGCAAACACGGGTCGTTTCTTAGAAAACCATGCATAACAAATATAAATAGTGAATATGGTTATATTTATATAGACTTATAAATAAATAAGTCAGTCGGTAAAATCTTTAAAGTTTAGAGTATAAAAAATACAAAATATACAATTTATTAATCTTTTGTAAACGAAATAACATTTGCATTCAAACATGTTCCTTCAACCACCACAAAACACTGTTTTAACCCAACAGTGGTTTTAAACCACCGTTTTAACCCAACAGAAGTTTCAACCATAGTTTTCTCCACAACAAATACATTTAACCCAAACGTGGTTTCTAACATCTGTTTTCATCCATCTGTTGACCAAAGTCAACAGATGTATCAACTACTATTTTATTTTCAAAAATCTGTTCACAACAACAGAGCTTTCATCAATGAAGCCCAACTCAGCTGGGTAGAGGTGTGAGGGTTTTACCCTCTGGTCACGGGTTCGATCCCGGGCCAGAGCGGTTTTCCCGCACGGGTGAGCTAAGGGGTCGACTACCAGCTGGTCGAAAGCTGGTGTGGGCTGGACCTTTGGGGGGGCCCGGGGGTCGATCCCGGGGGGCGGAGGTACTTCGTCTAGGTGTGTTCATCATTTAAACTCTCAAACGCCAATGAAGCCCAGCTCAGCTGGGTGGAGGTGTGAGGGTTTTACCCTATGGTCACGGGTTCGATCCCGGGCCAGAGCGGTTTTCCCGCACGGGTGAGCTAAGGGGTCGACTACCAGCCGGTCGAAAGCTGGTGTGGGCTGGACCTTAGGGGGGCCCGGGGGTTGATCCCGGGGGGCGGAGGTACTTCGTCTAGGTGTGTTCCGCTGAGCCATTCAAAAAAAAATTAAACTATCAAACCTAAATATTCATTTAATTAATTTAAACAACAAACATCGCTAATAATTTTAACACAACTAATTATATAAAATATGAAAGTGTCAAACAGAGGTAACTATATAATAAACAAACTTCAAACAGCACACAACATTCAATAAAATACAGCGTAATAATTTCTAATCAATAGGTGAAACAGTAGTCTCGGTAAATAAAGCTCCTTTTGGATCACTGTAGTTGTCAACATGTTGGAGGTATTTCAAAAGTTTATTGCTCAAATCAACTTCAACCATATCTCCCCAACTTCAACCTTAAATACTTAAAGTTTAGAGTATAAAAAAATACAAAAATATACAATTTATTAATCTTTTGTAAACGAAATAACATTTGCATTCAAACATGTTCCTTCAACCTCCACAAAAATATACAATAGCATTTGCATTCAAACATGTTTATTAAAGTTTACAATATAAAAAATACAAAAATATACAATTTATTAATCTTTTGTAAACAAAATAACATTTGCATTCAGGCATGTTCCTTCTCCATTAAAACAATATTTTAACCCAACAGTCGTTTCAATCACCTTCAACCTCCACAAAACACTATTTTAACCCAACAGTGGTTTTAAACCACCATTTTAACCAAACAGCACTTTCAACCACAGTTTTCTCCACAACACTCTGCTTTATCCCAACAGTACTTCGAAACATCTGTTTTCATCCATCTGTTGACCAAAGTCAACAGATGTATCAACCACTGTTTTATTTTCAAACATCTGTTCACAATAACAGAGCATTGATCGTTTAAACAGACCTTTGCCAATATTACAAGCTTTTACACTCTCAAACCTAAATATTTATTTAGTTAGTTTAAATAACAAACATGATTAATAATATTAACACAACTAATTATATAAAAACTACAAGTATCAAACAGAGGTAACTATATAATAAACAAAGTTCAAAACAGCAAACAACATTCAGTAAAATACAGCATACTAATTTCTAATCAATGAGCGAAACAGTAGTCTCGATAAATAAAGCTCCTTTCGGATCACTGTAGTTGTCAACATGTTGGAGGTATTTCAAAACTTCATTGCTCAAATCAAATTCAACCATATCTCCCCAACTTCAACTTCAACCTTAAATACTTAAAGTTTAGAGTATAAAAAATACAAAAAAAAGGGTAACTTTGCAGAATAGTAACCAAGTTTTAAAAGTGTTCTAATTAGGTCACTTAAGTTTCAAAAGTGTTCTAATCAGGTCACTCAACATTCATTTTTCATTAAAATTAAGGGTTTTTTCATCCATTTCATAAGTAACCATGGTGATGTGTATTTTTGTTTCTTTTTTTGCTTTTATTTGATGCTAACTTGGAGTGATGACGTGAATTGTAACTTGTTTTTTTAATTTTTAATGTAATTAAATTGTTTTTATTTTTAATAAATATAATTTCATATATTAAAATAATCCGACCCCAACATCTTATTCTTCATTATTTTCTTGACACATAGAAAAAAGGACATGACTCGATTTGAATGTTAAGCTATCTAATTAAGACAAAAACGATACGAGTGACCTAATTAGAACACTTTTGAAACTTGGTTACTATTCTGTGACATATTCCCAAAAAAAAAATACAATTTATTAATCTTTTGTAAACAAAATAACATTTGCATTTAAACATGTTCCTTCTCCAAAAAAAAACAATATTTTAACCCAACAGTCATTTCATTCACCTTCAACCTCCACAAAACACTATTTTAACCCAACAGTGGTTTTAACCCACAGTTTTAACCAAACAGCGGTTTCAACCACAGTTTTCTCCACAACACTCTGCTTTATCCCAACAGTAGTTCGAAACATCTGTTGACCAAAGTCAACAGATGTATCAACCACTGTTTTATTTTTAAACATCTGTTCATAATAACAGAGCTTTGATAATTTAAACAGACCTTTGCCAATATTACAAGCTTTTACACTCTCAAAGCTAAATATTCATTTAGTTAATTTAAATAACAAACATGGTTAATAATTTTAACACAACTAATTATATAAAAACTACAAGTGTCAAACAGAGGTAACTATATAATAAACAAAGTTCAAAAAAAACAAACAACATTCAATAAAATACAACATACTAATTCCTAATCAAAGGGCGAAACAGCATACAAAGTTCATCCATCTGTTGACCAAAGTCAACAGATGTATCAACCACTGTTTTATTTTCAAACATCTGTTCAAAATAACAGAGCTTTGATCATTTAAACAGACCTTTGCCAATATTACAAGCTTTTACAGTCTCAAACCTAAATATTCATTTAGTTAATTTAAATAACAAACATGGTTAATAATATTAACACAACTAATTATATAAAAACTACAAGTGTCAAACAGATGTAACTATATAATAAACAAAGTTCAAAACAGAAAACAACATTCAATAAATTACAGCATACTAATTCCTAATCAATGGGCGAAACAGTAGTCTCGATAAGTAAAGCTCATTTCGGACCATTGTAGCTGTCAACATGTTGGAGGTATTTCAGAAGTTCGTTGCTCAGATCAAGTTCAACCATATCCCCCCAGATGCTTGTTATCAGCCACTTGTTGTTTTCAATTATATTAGTCCTTCGGCACCTCTCTTCATAATCAACTACACGAGGATTATTGAAAGCAAACACCTTCATCCAGCCTTCTTCTTCATATCTGAGCAAATCAGCAGTTAGCTCAGCAGACTTTCCAATAACAATTAAATGCAGCCTCTTTGCGATGGTTAAAAAATGCCCTTGGCAAGGATTGACTACAATACTCTCTGGAAAACGAAGCATTCTGAAAGTCTCACTCAGAACATCAAAAGCAACGATGTTCCTCTCCCCTAGTGGATACCAATAATTTGAAACCATGAAATATATGGTTTTATCAGCATAAATGTGACAACCCGAGATTTCAAGGTCTTTCCTCTACGCGTTGCTTGTTCACAATTCTGTTTTCATAAATTGTTAAATGTAGTAACTTGTGCATGATACATGAATAATTGAAGTATTGTTATGATTAGTTGTTATGTTTGGTTGTTAGATGAAACTTAGAGTTGTTTAATGTTTAGACATTCTTGACGAAGAACTAAGGATCTTCGTCACAACTTCCTCCTTGACGAAGAAGGTTCTTTGTCGTCACTTCCTTGGACGAAGTATTGAGAGTTCGCCGCCTGTGAGGTTTCGTCATAGAGAGTTCATCATCCTCTCACCTGACGAAGTATAGACCTTCGTCGAGAGATTCTTCGCCAGCCCAAATCTCTTTGAAGCCCAAGAGAAGCCCAACTTATCTGTTTGAATATATATATATATATATATATATATATATATATACACGTGCATAGGGTTCACGAAACTCGGGAAATAGCAAACCCTAGCACATCCTCAAGCTCTCTTGGATCGGCGGCAGTCTAATTCATCGGAGCTCTCTTTCTCTCGGTTTCGACACTCTTGTACATGTATAATTCATTGGTTAGTATACTTATACTCGTTTTAATTAGTGTTCATTGTTCTCAGTTATGTGTGACATTATGAATAATGATCGTTGTTGATAATCATGAGTTTTATGTGATATTATGGATGATGTTAATCACGAAATTGGAAACTATTTATAATGATAATCGATGGCTTGAGATTGATGTGCATGTTAGGATTGGCAAGCATGATGAAATGATGAATCGATGAACTTAATTTATAGTTTGATTTTAAAGTCAATGGTTTAGGGTTGTCCGTATGTAACTTGTTAGTAACTAGGATGAATTGAGCAATGACTATTGTGTATGTTCGATACATAGGAACGAGGATGGAATGATAACCGAGTGACTGATGTAACTAGATTGATAATTGTTATGATAATGGTTATGATTGCTCATGAATGATGTGGATGGATAATTGTGTTGAATGTGATCCATGATGTAATCGTCTAATGATTCTTAGGGTTTCGGGAAAATGGGGAATTGTAACTGATTTGATCGTATAATTGGAATGAAATCATGAAACTGCTGAAGTATAGCGACGAAGGATCCCACCCGACGAAGAATGATACTTCGCCATGTTCATTCTCGACGAATAATGATTCTTCGCCGAGGGACTCTTCGCCATACTCCATCCCGACGAAGGTTAATCCTTCGCCAGGGGATTCTTCGCCAAGGGAGCATCCCAAGAAGAATGGATTCTTCGTGGAGATGCTGCATGTGTGTAAACAAATAGAAATGTGTTTGTTGTATATGTCAAGGGATACTTGGGTTTATAAATACTATCTGATACAATATAAGAATGATGGTCAAGAATGCGAAACTTGACTTAACTTGTGTGAGTAGACAGTACATCTGTAAATGTTGTAATGTATCATGCACATGGGATGCAGACTTGTTTGAGAACTGAATACTTGTTATGTGATATACTGTGATCTCAGCAGTAAATGCAACCTGTGAAAATACATGTACTGTTAAGTGATTGATTTGCATACGAAACCCATACACTCGTTATGTGACCTTATGACAAACGTTGTGGATCAGTGGGTTGCATGATTAACGGTTACCACTCGTATCAGGACGTGTGTCTTACTTGTATGCTACTTGTGTAACGTGTATGTTGGATACGTGATATATGTGAGCATTATACTGACTATTCTTGGTAACCACGGTAGGGTATGGTTGACCAACTTGGAAAGGGTAATATAACATACCGAGCAATCTAAGGTGAGTTCACTTCTCTTGAGCATGCGTCCCGGTGGGTGGGACAGTCAAATGGGTATTCCTGAGAGGAATAAGTCTTTCTGGGTAAAAACTGGGATGTTGGATAATACACTCATTTCCTATCACCTTAAGTCCCATCTTATACCGAATAGTTACCTGAGAGGTAACGGGGTATTAGTTGATAGCGTTATAGGCTTGGCAACCTCACACCGTACCTGAGAGGACGGGCGTGAACTAATGACCTTAATCATGACCAATGCTTAAATAGGGGGCATTGGGGATGGGCAAAAAAATCTGGAAGCCATCTTGTACGGTACTCGAGTTATTATCAACATTACTTTCAGAATTGTTATTAAATTGGAATAAACACTTGGTAACCAAACTTTTTCATAAAACTGTGAACTCATCAGCGTTATCTGATACACTTGTTTGCATGCTCGCATGTTATAGATATGTGATGATGTGGAACTTGCTGTCTGGGAGGCTGGAGTGGTCATGGGTTGAGATACATGGAATCGCGAGACAAGTCTAATGGTTTTCATACATATGGTTCATGAAACACTTAACTTATGATTTATGCTTCCGCTGAAGACGTAGAGTTATACTTTATGTAATGTATCACTTTATCTTAATAAATGAAAGTTTTTATTTAAAATCTTGTATGAGTTCAATGTGATTGGTGGCTAGATCCTGGTATGTCACATGCCTTGCGGGGGTTTCCGCTTGGGGTATTTTTGGGGGTGTGACAATAAACTCCTGTAGACCATGAATAACCACTTGAACCATAATTATTTACGCTACCGAAATTTATTGTTCTCCATAACTCACGACGTCGTGAGTAAACACGAGCAGTAGCTACATTACGGTAACATCTGATGTTCAGCACTTTCAGATCATTGAATTGATCAAAATAAATTCCACCAGTATCAGAGTTTCGATCATGATTGTAATTTAAGTAGTCATCAGACAAAACCTTATAGCGCCAGGTAGTTGGATTCCAAAGAATCAGCTCACAGCAAATCCTTTCATTGCAAACTAACAACAATCCATTAAATGACGACATAATATGTAAGAAGCTAGGGTGGACATTGTTAGGAAAACTTAAGGTTTTGCTTCTAACAACATCTAAATTACCAGCAACTACGTCGTCAACGACAATTGACGTGTCTTTAAAGGAGAGTAGTTTCTTTTGTAATGAATCTCCACTTCGGAGAGCATGCATCATCTGAAATCCATGACTTGACAGTTCCCTATAAAAATTCGTGGAAAGACATTTCAAACGACCAATATCTTCTGCAGAGAGACTTGTGAAAATTTCGTCAACAATCACTTGAAATCCAATGTTTTCCATTTTGCAGTGAACCAATGCGTCTTTGAAAGTAAAAGAAATTGTAATGATATTGATAAACAAAAAACTTTTGAAGATGATTGAGTAGATGGATGAAAATGGTAATGATTTCAAACCTCTGCCCAATGTATTTTATATACCCAATGAAGGCGGTTATGACTAAATACATCGTCAGACGAAAGAATATGATGCGACACTCGTTAGGATTTTAATGCATTTCCATGGGAAAAGTATAAAATTAAACATGTTCTTATAATTACAATTAACCTCTTCATTTACCATAAGACCCCTTTACCGTAAGACAGAACTAACTGAGTGACGTGCATTAATTACAAAGTACATATCCCCAGGCATTTTGAATTTGAAATTACCGGCAATTTCAAAACATCTGCTAAGGTATATGTTTGCCAAAGGAAACATCTGCTAAGTTATACTTTCTTGGCGATGGGCAGTGGTTTGCCCTCTTGAATGTGGGCCAGACCTTTGACATTTGAATATAGAGCAGTGGTTTGAAATTAAATGTATTTTAACTCAGATAAAAATCTCAGACATTTGACATTTGAATATAGAATCTGTTAGCCAACAACAGATATTGCCAACAGTAGCAAGTCAAACAGCAGAAGATCACCACTAAACAAATGTTCTCTTTGGGCAGACTTTACCTTTGACAGAGAGTTAAAGTAACAGATTCATCAGTATTTACAATTGAGATGAGGAAATTCTTCGAAAAGCTCTATTAGGCAACAACAGATGTTGGCAATAGTAGCAAGTCAAACAACCGTTAGATCAGCAGATGATGATTTAGAGCAAATGTTCTCTTTTGGCAAACTTTAATTTTGATAGATCTATACACTAACATAAATTATTACAACAACAACATAATCTAATTAAACTCAAAGAAAATTTCACTTCTACATCAAAAGTACCGATCTGCAATAATCATATGATATTAAAATTAAAAATTACATAATAATACTTATTCACCTTAAAATTAGTAAAAATAAAATGTTCCACAAACATTAATAGGATTAAAATTTAATTATGAGGATTAAAAGATCAACAATTACATCGACTACTGAACAACGAAACTTTAACATCTAACAACAACAACAAGAAATTTACGAATCTAACAACAAATATTTAGTGCTTTTAGCTTAAACTCCATCGAGTACCCAACTTCGCAATGTATATCTTCGACAATCGCCATGAACTCCACAAAAATTTAGTGCTTTTAGCTTAAACTCCATCATGTTTCTTGAAACCTAGTCTCTCGTGGACAGACCAAGATGCAGTACATGAAAATACTTCTTCAGCTGTTGAAGAGTAGCCCTATCCTCATATACTTAATCCTTAACTTGCTTCATAAAGAGCTGCAAAAAAAAAATACTTTAAACAATGTTGTAACAATGATGCTGGAAACAACCGTAGAACAATCATCATCATCATCATCATCTGCTCAGATCATTCATCATTTGCTTTAAACCAAACTTTATGCTTCTTTTAATACAAAAAAGGCAGGAAAGAACAAATCTCTAGTAAAATAAAATCTTATCTTACAGCAGTAGCAGATCCTTTCTTGCGTTTAGTAGGAACTACTGTGGGTTCTACATCATCATCATCATCTGCCCAAGTCATATATAATCATCATTTGTTCATAAGAAAAAAATATTTTAAATGTACATTTAATAATCTTGCTTTGTTTTTAATTTAACTTTATGCTTCTTTTAATACAAACCTATAATAACTCGCAGATGATTGTATGAATTTCAAACAACTGTGATTAGACTGAAATATAAAGTGAGTATTAGAGTATATCACTTCAAAATTAAAAATTCAAAATTTCAAAATTAGAGTAGCAAAAAAAACATACTTTAAACGATGTTGGAACAATGATGCTGGAAACAACCGTAGAACAATCATCATCTGCTCAGATCATTCACAATCATCATTTAGTCATAACTCAGATAAAAAAACTTTAGTAACAATCAAAAACCAAAACAAACATAATCATATATATCACATTACCATCATCAAGGAAAACCACATATCCCCAAAAATTGTTCTGAAAGTGGGCCAGGGAGAGCTTCCGTTTTCTCTTATCCTTTATGAACAAATGTCGAGTATTGAGAAGAAGGGATTTGAGGGAGAGATACATTAGAAATGTGGTTTGAAAATACAAAAGAAGAGAATACGAGAATGTAAATATGAAGAGTTAAATGAGAATATAAATCAATTTATATAAGAAGATGATTAACAGAAGTGAGTGAGTGACATGCATAATTGAAAATTACATATCCCCATGCATTTTGAATTTGAAATTACCCGCAATTTCAAAACATCTGCTAACGTATACGTTTGCCAAAGGAACCATCTGCTACTTTCTTGTAGATGGGCAGTGCTTTGCCCTTTGGAATGTGGGCCAGACCTTTTATAACAATTGAATGCACAAGGCAGTGCTTTGAAATTAAATTAAATGTATTTTAAAGTGATTTATATATTCCGGTTTATGATGCAGTAATGACATAAGAAAAACATTGTTGGACAACTCTATGGTTGACACATCAGTTTTTCTTATGTCACTCAGATTTCTATTTTTATAGAAAATATAGATAGATGAATGTCTTAGAATTAAAATTAAATATATATATATATATATAATAGATTTAAGAGTTAAATGTAGTGGTGGCAAAGTGGGCAAGTTGGGTGGGTTTGGGTAATGGGTCAAGATGGGTTTGGGTTAGGATGGGTACAGGTCAGGATGGGTGTATTAAAGAAAAGGTCGGATGGTTAATGGGTCAAGATGGGTTTGAGTTAGGATGGGTTTAGGTTAGGATAGGTTTGGGTAAAGATGAGATGAAAAAATAATTAAAAAATAAAAAATATATATAAAAAATAAAAATAATAAATTTTTTAAAAAATAATAAAAAATTAAAAAAATGATAAGAAAATATAAAAAATAATAAAATTTTAAAAAATAATAAAATATTAAAACACAATAAAAAATAATAAAAAACTTGACAACTGTCAAGTGGATACAAGCATGTAAGTTATCAAAATATTTCCATACTATAAAATGGTCTCTACTCGAATTGAACAAACTAGCTTCATCCTCAATCCACATATTTTGGCTCCTACAAACAATAATTAACAAATTTTTGACAATTAACAAAAAAATATAGGAAAATTGGTTTTTAATAAACCAACCTTTGCCCCATTGGTAAATAATAATGCTACCTACAGATTTGGTAGTTAATAATCCTACGTTTCAATATGTTGGTACTCAATAGACCTCCGTTAGTTTTTTTTAACTGAAGTTAGTTTTTAAGTTTTATTTATTACACAAACAGTCCCTATAGTTATAATTTACTAGTTTTAAGTTTTATTTATTACACAAACAGTCCCTGTAGTTATAAAAAAAAATCATAAAAATAAAAAAAAAATCTAAAAATTCAAAAAAATCATAAAAATTCAAAAAAAAAATCAAAAAAATTCTAAAAAAATAAAAAAAAAATCATAAAAAATCATAAAAATTCTAAAAAAATCAAAAAAATTCTAAAAAAATAAAAAAAAATCATAAAAAACCGTTTTCGACCCGGACCGTTTCGACGCGTACCGTTTCGACCCGTACCGTTTCGACCCGGACCGTTTCGACGCGTACCGTTTCGACCCGAACCGTTTTCGACCCGTACCGTTTTCGACCCGTACCGTTCGACCCGTACCGTTTCGACCCGTACCGTTTTCGACCCGTACCGTTTTCGACCCGTACCGTTTCGACCCGTACCGTTTCGACCCGTACCGTTTCGAACCGTACCGTACCGGTGGCGGTGCTGTGGTGGTGGCGGTGGTGGTGGTGGTGGTGGTGGCGGGGCGGTGCGGTGGTGGTGGTGGTGGTGGCGGTGGTGGTGGTGGCGGTGGTGGTGGCGGTGGTGGTGGCGGTGGTGGTGGTGGCGGGTCGAGGCGGTGGTGGTGGTGGCGGGTCGAAACGGTCTGTGGTGGTGGTGGCGGTGCTGTGGTGGTGGCGGTGGTGGTGGTGGTGGTGGTGGCGGGTCGAAACGGTCCGGGTCGAAACGGTACGCGTCGAAACGGTCCGGATCGAAACGGTCCGGGTCGAAAATGGTTTTTTATGATTTTTTTGATTTTTTTAGAATTTTTTTGATTTTTTTAGAATTTTTATGATTTTTTTTGACTTTTTTAGAATTTTTTTGATTTTTTTTGAATTTTTATGATTTTTTTGAATTTTTAATTTTTTTTTTATTTTTATGATTTTTTTTATAACTACAGGGACTGTTTGTGTAATAAATAAAACTTAAAACTAGTTAATTATAACTACAGGGACTGTTTGTGTAATAAATAAAACTTAAAAACTAACTTCAGTTAAAAAAAACTAACGGAGGTCTATTGAGTACCAACATATTGAAACGTAGGATTATTAACTACCAAATCTGTAGGTAGCATTATTATTTACCAATGGGGCAAAGGTTGGTTTATTAAAAACCAATTTTCCAAAAATATATTTATAGATGACAAACTATGATAGAACTATTTAGTAAACAAAAAATAATAAATGAGCTGAGCTCGAGCTTGAAAAACTACCTACGAACCGAGTCGAGCTTTAGTCTTAATAATGTTTTAAAATCCGGTTTTTATATCGTACTGTATTGGGCTCAGAAACGGTTTAACCGGGTGTACCGGGCGGTTCAACCGGGTATACCGGGCGGTTTAACCGGACGGTTCAAACGGTACTACCGACCTGTTTGAACCGTTTTTTTTGTCCAAACTTTTACATTAAATACCCATCTTGACCCAAAATTTGTTAATGGGTATATTTTGCCCGGCCTACATGTAATACATCTGAATCCATTCATCCATTTCAGCAAACAAACAAGAACAAAACCCTAGAACTGAAATCTCCATCACATAGCTCTTAAAATGTAATTCAAAATGATAACTTTCATTGAAAACTGTTGAAAATTGCTTCTTCTTGGCTTCTTCATTGTCAGCATAGTCATAAATTAGGTTATCATAGCTGTTCGTTGAGGTTTAAATCAATTATGAATGGTTAATGTAGTTCGATTCATCATGTTAACTTTTGATTAAATTACTAATTTTACAACTTCTCAAAAAGATTAAACAAGACCTAATTTATATATCTTTTAGCAATAAAATCCAGTGAGTTTGAAAAATCAGTAACACATATAAACCCTAAATATGCGTCTAGATCGCTAATTATCTCGGAATCATACATCGATCATGATTACCCGATCTTGATCTCTGGATTCATCTTCTCCTCTGTTAGAGTGAATATGGCTTCACAATTGGGGAACGAATAGAAGTGAGAACTACTGAGTTTTGGACTTTGGAAGGTAAATTAATATTTACCCATCCTGATCCACCGTGTATTTTGAGTTGGCCCATCCTGACCCATTAACTTTTTCATTATTCTTTTTATATACCCATTTCAACCCCCTTAAGTATATATGTCTACCCAAAACAGCCCATGACTTCATTTTTAAAGTCCAAATCAACCCATGTTCAGACATTTGGGTCAAAATTGCCAGGCCTAGTTAAATGTTATTTTAGTCCCTGTTGTTTGGGTCATTTTTCCGGTTTAGTCCAAATGTTTCATTTTTCGTCTGTGGTTCAAAAATGTTTCATCGTTGCCATTTTAGTCCACTAGGTTAACTTCATCTATTTTTTCATTAATGAGAATGACAATTTGGTCATTTTATATGGCCGAATTGCCTTTCTAGTTAACATATTTACATATAAAATGACTGAACTGCCATTCTCGTTAATAGAAAAAACGGATGAAGTTAACCCAGTGGACTATAATGGCAACGGTGAAACCTTTTTGGACTCACAGGCGAAAAATGAAACTTTTGGACTAAACTGGAAAACTGGCCCTAACCAAAGTGACTAAACTGGCATTTAACTCTAGATTTAAAATTTTTATAAAATTTATTACTAAAATATTAATTAGAGTTAACTTCCGTTTTGCTCCATGTGGTTTGTTCACTTTAACGGTTTTGCCCCAATCATTTAAAAACAATCATTTTCCTCCTTGTTGTTTTGATCTTGTCGCCAATTTGCTCCCCGGCTCTAACTCCATCCATATTGTATGTTAACTGGAAGTGTATTTTGGTAATTTCAAGTATAACGTAAGGGTACTTGGATCATGTATGTTAATTTGAAATTACAAAAATACTCTTTCAGTTAACATACAATATGGATGGAGTTAGAGCCGGGAAGCAAACTGGCGACAAATCGAAACATCAAGAAGAAAAATGATCGTTTTTAAATGATTGAGACAAAACTATTAAAGTGATCAAACCACAAGGAGAAAAACGGAAGTTAACTCTATTAATTATGATAGAAAATGGATTTTTTACAAACTAGTGTTGGTGGAAAAACTATTTACTAAAATGGTGTTCCTTGGAAACTATTTACCTAAATAGTGTTTCTTGTTTATTTTTTATTTGTCTTTTATTTTTTAATCAACATATTAAACTTTGATTTAATATTTCTATTGAATTAATCAAGTATTTATTTTTTTATTCTTTATTATTAATATTTTTTCAACCAACCCAATAATTTTTTATTTCTTTGATTTTATGTTTTCTTTTTAATCGACACTAGCTCTTTAAATGAATCGAACGATCATGTGACATGAAGTTCATTTATGTTCGTGGACACATGTTTTGTTCGTCCAGTTACGTTCGTGAATGTTTGTTTATTTTTGTTCATTTACATTTGTTTGTGTCCATTAATTTAAACAAACGAGTATAAAACGAACGAATATGAATAAATTGCCATTTAAATCGAATGAGTTTTCCATTTAGACATTTATGTCTAATAATACATGAACGTGACATCCGTTAAACGTTACACCCGCTAATATTGAATTCTTTCGATACATAAGTATTTCTTACACTTGTACGTTTTGTTAAAAAAATGAATAAATTCACCATAAAAATATGTCAGACTTCGTGTAATTATCGAAAACATGTGAAAATTTTCTAATATTAAATTAGCACGTCTATATTTGAATGCAAAAGAATGTGAAAAAAAACGAGAACGAAGACTTTTTGAGGATAGGGCTAAATGGCAATTTATTCGTATTCGTTCATTTTGAAAAAAGAATATAAATAATTAAAGAAAAAAAATAGATACTTGAATAATTCAATAAAAATAAGAAAAAATTTAATATGTAGGTTAAAAAAAAGACAAATACAAACAAGAAAATGTTATGAATTAATATCTATTTATTGGGTGACTATTCATTTGTACTCTTCATGTACTTAACTCCCATCTCTTCATATACTTAACTCCCATCTTGTAAGCCTATAAACAGAGGCATGTGTGATCTATATTTTATATCAATAAGAAATTCATCTTCCATTCTCTCATTCTTCTCTATACATTGCTAGTAGGTCGTTGTTTTACAACACGTTATCAGCACGAAAGTACTCTCACCAAAACCCTAATTTTTGAGGAATCATCACTACCAGCTACACGTTTCAAAGTGGACCTGATACATTAGCATCTCGCCATGTTTTGGATTTGCTTCTGCCGAAAATTAGGTACCAATTTTTAACCTTCATTTAATATACTCTATCACTCATATATGCACTATAATATGTGGTGAAATCAATATTCAATGACTCACTAAAATGTGTTTGTTTTTTTAAAGGGATGATTTGTTCGTTGATAGTTTGTGTGTTAGTAATCAATGACTCACTAAAATGTGTTTGTTTTTTTAAAGGGATGATTTGTTCGTTGATAGTTTGTGTGTTAGTAATCATATTATCAATTCTATAGAATTAATAATCTGGGTTTTATTTGTTTGGTTGTGAAACTTAATCATTGTTGGGATATTTTCTTCTTATTATCAATCATTGTTATTACATGTATAAATCCACTTACATGCATATATTATTATTATTTTAGCGTATCTCATAGTTTTAAATTTCGAATACCTAATTCTTTTTAAGTAGAGTAGAATGGTAATTGTTATGGTCTGACTAGAATATAGCGATGTTATTTTAATTCTTTATAATTCAATAAATTGAATGGAGAGAAACGTTTTTCTCAAATATTAAGAGCTTATACATTTTTTTAAAGAAATATATATTCTATTTAATCCAATTTAATAAAATAAACATATAGATTTGGTAACTAAATTTTTCGTATCACAAAATCAATAACACTTTTATTTAATATTACTAATATTATTTGAAAATTTAGGCAATTACCATTCTCACTTACGTTTTCATAACAATAAATATAGTGCTTTCGTTTCATTTCCTGCATTAATCATTGAAACTTAAAAGGCTGGGGTTAGTAATACGAAGGGTGAATAATAGTTTATTTTTCCCACAATATAGGTTTAACCTATTTTGGCTCATCCATATTCTTTTCTCAACAAACTAGGTTAAAATTTATAAAGAAAATGTTAATGCGTTGGGATATAAAGTTAAATCTGTAAAAGTTTTCAAGTGAATTTGCATTAGTTATCTAGCAATTAATGCTTGGTATTATATTCTTGATAATGAAAACTCATTATAATATTAAATTATAGACTAATTTGTTAGTCAGGTTATGTGTTAAAGTACGGCGTTTTTTTGTTAAATGTTTATATTAACCACATAATTATTATTATTGTTGTTATAGTCTTGATCGTATATAAGATTATTCTTTTGGGTGAATTCAATTGAATGCAACAGTTTGGTATGATCAAGATACATGGTTTGTTAGATTTGAAATTTGTTTACTAATAAAATCATGGAACTTTAAAGGTTTGAAAAAGGTAGTTATGGAATTTATACACTACGATCATATAAACAATACAAATTCTTATAAGACAAATATTTGGAGAATACCTGATAATAAACTATACCACCTGGGTATTTTTTTATACAATTCACTTAAATATATTTTTTTATACAAAAACTATGCATCATTAGATGAATATACATATGATATCCTTACTTGCAAGGTTATGTATCTTGTGTGGTTAATTATTATTGTTATTCAAGTTTTCATTAAATAAATAGATTAAAATTAAGTGAATGCCTTATGAAAAGTTATTTTAAACTGCTATTTTTTTTTTTGGAAATTGGCTAGTGCACGAAAATTGTTTTAATTTATTTGTTTTGTTAGTACTTCAATAGCTTATGCTTAAAATGATATGAATGATTAAACCAACGTAGCATATTTTATGTTAATATGAGTTATATTAAACCAAAGTGAAATTGTTGATTCATGACCCCAACACTATTTTGTAACATGTGGTGTGTTATAGCATGATAGATTGATACATGAATTGTATATATTTGGTTGTAAGTAGTGAAAATGGACATTTTATAATGTTTTAATACAACCTGATTTATGTGACGACATATTATAATGTCATATACTATATAAATCTGGTTTTATGGTATATTGTGTATGTTATATTAGTATAACCTTTTTATTTGGTGACATGTTATATAGTAATGCATATATTATGTTCCATATGTTATAAATTTGGAAGGGGACATCAAAGTAACCAGGGTTGTTGTATATGATCACAAGCTTTAAAAACGATTGAATTGTGGTCAAGGTTTATATAAAAAGACACCTGGAGTGTCCAACTTCTCAAAGCTTATTACGAGTTTATCGAATCTTGTAAGATTTTAAACCGATAAGTATAAATGTCTCGGTTATATAACTACATCTCGATTTATATCATGTGATGAGAAAGATCTATATCATAATCCATTGAACAAAACAATTTCCATCGTCAAATATCATATAAGCTATTGAAGTACCAAGATTGTTAAAGAATATATATAAAGATTGAAACAACAAGCATGAAAGTTATGTGGTTGTAATCCATTCCTTGATGTGAATGTGATGATATAATGATCAATTCAAAGGTTATGATCATATACATAACTAAGAAAATTGTAATGATGCCACCATGAATGTTGTATGGGTATAATCTATTCTTTGAATAGAATGTGATGATATAATAATTGGTGTAAAGTTCGTGATGATGGTAATTGAGGAAATTGTTATGATTATCATGTGATAAGATCAACCATGTTAATACTGCAATGACTATACAATGATCGTTATAAAGATCATGATCATGGTAACTGAGGAATTTGTAATTATTTTCATTTTGACAACCATTTTAATATTAAGATCGACCAACAAATGTGGCAAACTAAGGAATGACCATATAACATGATGGTTTAAACTATTAAGTTATAATACATTCTCTCGTATCTTATATTTTGTATTACATACATACAAGTAATACATATGTGATCATAATCCAAAAGTTTATGGATGATAATTATTTAGTTAGTTGGCATGACCTGTTAGACCACATCGAGTCATTAATGATGATGTGAAAAGTATTGAAGAAACAGAAGATTCGTCTTGATAATTATACATATCATGTTTGCTCTTAAGTGAAGTTATATATTGATCAACAAAAGTAGGGTGTGAATCCCTAAATATTCTGGAAATGGTAATGGTAATAAATATACAAACATGATACCATTTAGTGTTTTAAAATCGATGCATCATTTAAATGATTATCAAATCCACAACCAGAAGCTTGTGTGATTGTGGCTTAACTAATGTGATAGCAAGCATATTAATCCAGATTAGTATATTTATTTTGATTCTCAAGTTATTAACGATCATTGGAATAAGTGTTATTGTTGAGATGATCACTAAACGTCTACTATTGGTTACAAAGCCAATGATCATGTGAGGAGCAAAAGTTCATTTAGGTACATGTAATTTTATATATAGTACCATCAATTCACATCAAGCCAATAAGTTATAGTTCTCCCCATACAGTTGGTTTTTGGTCTGGAACCAAAGATGTCTCATCAAAGATTTTGGTTGTGCAACATATATTGAAAATCATCCACCACACCGCACAAAGACGGGACTTCTAAAAAGTTTGAGAATATGTTGGGTATAAATAATCGTCTATGATTGAATACTTAAAGCCATTAGTGAGAAATTTGTTTATGCTCATTGGTTTTCACTTTAGTGAATGAATGTTCCCAACATTAGGGGGATATAACAAGCAGTTGGAAAGTGAAAAGTGAAATGAATTATCATGTTATCTAGATCCCCAGACTATAAACTATGAACTAGAAGTTCAAAGGATAATTCATTTACCAATATTAAAGAACAAATTACCAGATAAGTTCACTGACCTAAATCGAGTGACTAAGTCACATAATCAACTGCTTATGCTCCAGTTATCGTTGTGTCCCAAGACGACAACCACATATTTTTGTAATGAGTCTATTGCATGCCTATAGCGTGGTAGACTAGTTGATTCCAACAATAAAATTCCTCGAAAATTGGAGCAAGTAATTAAGATGGTCAAGTCGAGGTTACAATAATAAGATCCCCTGAAGGGACAATAAACATGATGGTTCAAGAAGAACATCAGGTACCTGAAAATAAAGAGATCTCGATAAGCTGTATCATGTCTAAGATATGTATGGAATCGAAACAAAAATCGGCGTCGTTATACTTTTGTATATAATATAGCGCTTGAAATGATGTAATGACGAGGATCAAGATTTAAGATCTGCCTATGAATGAAAATACATAAATGATTGGCCAAAATGGAAAGACGCAAAGTATGGCAGATTTAAATTCTCTAATGAAATGGAAAGTTTTCGGACCAACAGTCCATACAACTGAATTTGTAAAGTATGTTGGATATAAACGGGTCTTTTATGCGATTTATGTGAAAATTAAAGTGAGTGAGATAAGGAAAAATTGGTGGCACAATAATTTTCACAAAGACATATGATTGATTATCAAGAAACGTATTCTCTAGTTGTGGATGCATTAACTTTCCAATATTTTATTAGTCTGGTAATATAAAGAAATAATTGATATCCGTCTTATGAATGTGATGTATCACTTGATACTGAGAGTTTACATGAAAGTTCCGAAGGATTAAATTATGTAGGTCATGTAAAGTAAGTTCTCGAGAATAATGTGATCATTGTATACATATTCGGATTTTGAATAGGTTATGATTTTTTACATATTGGATATAATTGAGACTCCTGATGAGTTTCAAAATCAATTGGGTGCTTAAAAGGTTAGTTGAAACATCTTAACGATGTAATACTTGTGCACCAAGAAACGTACATAGAAACTTGTACCCAGTGATTGTGATATCTCAATAAATAGTGTACACGCATGGTACAATATGGATTTTGAAGATAAAAACAAGTGTTCATGACATTTTGGCATATGATATAAATATCTATGTGTTATATGGGTAAGTTTATGTAGCAAAACTCATGAAGAGTGAATGCACATGTATATTTAGATAAGATGGGTAGAATTCCCTCATGGATTGATAATGCTAGAAGCATTAATGATGTCAAAACCTCAAGAACGTACTATATCAAGTTCATAGAATATGTATGGACTAAAATAGTTAGATCGAGTGTTATACAACTCGAGATATTTGCATAAAGAGGGATATAATTTTGATTAAATTAGCCATGTTTTATCGACATTCTACTTTTAAAAGTTCACTATAATCGCAGTTTACAGTGATGATGTCTAGGCATCATCGAGAGAAATTGTCGAGCTTTTAGAGGAATATTTTTGAATGACCTTGGCACGGTCTAATTATTAGTTCGAGTATATATGTAATTACATTTTACTAATCCTTCAAGTTCATCTTGAATACGATGTTTGGATATTTTAGTATGGACATAGTTGAACCTTAAAGTATGTTAAAGGTTGTTAAGTCATTTGTTATAAGAAACTAGGGAGAAAGCCCGTGCGATGCACGGCATGCATAATAGCTATTGTTTGTTCGTGGTAAGACGTCTGACACGGCCGGTGCATAACATGTAAGACACAACACCTACAAATGGGCGTGCTTAAACTTTATTAAACCATGGACCATAAGTTGTTTCCTTGGCAAAACTTGCCGGCCAAAAAGAATGAAAAAAGATGTCTTCCAAGGAAAATAAAACATGAAACAGAAAAAGGAAAAACGCATAAACTCTCGCACGCCTTCCTATCTTATTGGATAACACATAGACCAAACTTTTGCTAACGCATGCCACCGTCATCCCCAATCCCATCACCAGCCAACTGACTGCAGTGAAATAACGAAAAGAAAACTATTAAAAAGGGTATACTATGTTTACGTATATATGCATCGAAAAGTAGTACGGGTTTTCATTACTAACACTAAGTGTAGACGGTATACCTTTCATGTGGGTCACTGTCAACTGTTTCTTCTGAATCCGAATCTGTATAAGCAGGCCTGGGAAGGAAAAGCACGAAACATTTATGTAGACAGTTATCCAAAAATAAATATGCACAATTACATTGTTTATGGAAATCAATCAATTATAGTTGAAAGTTTTTTTGTTGTCTTTCCATTTATAACGACACCAAGTTTATTTTTTTCAAAGAGTAAACTGCCATTTTGGTCCCTGTGGTTTGGGCACTTTTGCCATTTTAGTCCAAATCTCAAACTTTTTAAATCTGGGTCCTTGTAGTTTCACTTTTATTGCCATTTTAGTCCAAAATTAAGAGTAAACTGCTATTTTGGTCCCTGTGGTTTTACTTTTATTGTCATTTTAGTCCAAATCTCAAACTTTTTGGAACAGTCAAAAAAAGGGGGATTTTGAATTTTGGACTAAAATGGCAATAAAGATGAAACCACAGGGACCCAGATTTAAAAAGTTTGAAATTTGGACTAAAATGGCAAAAATGCCCAAACCACAGGGACCAAAATGGCAGTTTACTCTTTTTCAAAAGCCAACTTCTCCCCTTATATGTCTTTACACATTCGAAGTGATGCGTTACCAAGTTTTTTTATTCCTATTTTTTTTAATGTAGAACAATGCACTTTTATATTTACGAACTCAAGTTTCCGACTGTTGTAGCCTCCTAATTTTAAAATAGAGTAAACATATACCAGGTATGTAAATAACATTTCAGATCGAGTAGAAAGGTAAATAGAACATCTTTAATTAAAATGATTTATTAAACAGGGCACGAATAAAGTGTAAGCCGATATATACCTTACGATCACAAAGGGGCTGTCTTTAAGAACCCGATACTGATTTGTAGGTTGCACGGTGAAACCGTTGACCAAATATACACCGCCCTCTTTGAGTTTGTCAAAGAAATAGTGGGCAATGTTATTCCTTGCGGTGCAATGCATCACACCTCTCTGCGCAAATAAAGGCGTAGATTTTTGTTTCAAAATCAAAAGTAGAAAAACGTAAGAATGTGGGATAGCAGAGGGTAAAAAACTATCTTTATGTCAGTGACAATATAGTCGGTGCTCATGTACCTGTCGTTAATTCTTGTCACGTCCCATTTTCTACAAACCATCATGATAGGTCCGGTGCTCCCTTCACGGAGTTCACTAAGGAACATATGACTGTTTGTACCACCGTCGGACGTTTGCAAACTAAGGGGGCTGGCCATGGCAACAGAGGAGGAAAGGGAACTATGAATCTACAAACATAACAAAGCCGGCAATCTTATAACATAACCAAAGACCGTTCAACTGTCTACAAATTAATCATATCCTAATGAATGATATTAAATGACAGGGATATTCAAAGAGGCACAATAAAACAATGCATTTTAATTAATTTTAAAGGGACTTTTGGTATCCTAGCTTGTAGTTAGAGTTTCTTGAAGTGGTTTTTATATAATGATAGACTTTATAAAAGAGAACAGTTTATTAAAAAATACCTACCACTTATACACTATTAATTATGAATGTGATGGTTCATTTATATGGCTTTGGACATGATTTATAAAAAAGTTTAATTCTTTTAATTTGATTTAAAAATTATAATCAATTGAATATCATCCGCATGTAATATGCACCATTAAGACAAAATGGAAAACCTTTTCAATTTTCCAATCTAATTCGAAGAACTTCACAGGTCGCACACTCCATTTCGTAACCGACATGTATTAATCACACATGTATTAATCACACAATCAATGACTTGAATTAATATTTGTTAATTGGTAACTGATAATCATTATAAAGGAGACAACTTGAAAGACACAAATGTATTTAAGAGGCTCATAATGAAGGTTGTCAATGGCGGTGGGGAACAACTCTTTGGTTGGTAATTTAGGGGTATATATGGGGCGATTTAGTGTATTGTGTGCTTTTAAGATAGAATTATAAGATGAATAACAAAAAAATTATCATTAAGACACAAAATAAACTTATTTGGGATTGTAAACCAAAAGGTAATTACTGTTTAGAAAAAGTAATTTTATCTTAAAAGCAATAAAAACCCATCATCACATGAAGCCACTTGGCTCCCAATTCCCATCTACCCGGAGTATATCGGAAGTCATTTATTAACTATTTAGGAAAAATGTAACACCAATGGAACAATACCGAAACTTAGAATTTTTTTTTTTAATATGGAGTGACTTTAGTTGAACAATAAAAGCAATTGGATTGAATTTAGAAAACAAAATCTCTGCTATATGTGATAATACTTTTTGCAATTTGCACACAAATTACAAATAGACTTACAAAAGTAGTGCAACATAACAAAGGATTTCTACTATATACTTGTTATTATATCTTGATTATATATTTACGGTAAGACCTTTTAATCAGCTAAGTTACATAACTTCAACATAATTCTTGCAACTATAAAAAAAGCATTTCGCAAGCTTTAAATAAGATAAAAAGTGGATACATAATTCTTGCAACATAATTGTGTTACGTTATCATGTACGTCTTCAACCTCCATCATCTATGTGTTTATATGGCAAGTGTTAGAAAGTTGCAGAGCCTTTTTATATCTCATCACTTATGCAATTGAGCATTAAAATGAGCTTTATAGAATGTCATAATCCCCTATAATAAGATGCAGTTATAGTAACAGTACTCAGGTCTCAATATTCTAATTAATTAGACAAAATATAAGCTACAATCTACATGTAGATGTACAAATGCTACTGGACACCATTTATCTGCATTCTACATAACTGATTTTCTATATTAATCTTGCCAAATAAATTAGAAACTCAGTTCATATTTAGAAGATTCACACCTCGCATATTGTTCCAGATCAGAAAGGCTGACAGGCAACTTGGGCTTGCTTACAGCTAGGGGTGCTAAACGGGCCATGTTCGTGGGTTGGCGGGTTTAACCCGACCCGGACCCGTAAATTTTGCACAAATCCGAACACGAACCCGAACTTGAAAATTGTAGCATACATATGAACCCGAACACGGCCCGAAGTTTCGTGGGTTGACCCGAACACGACCCCTGTTCAACCCGAATTTTTTTATATTGTTCTGAAATTAATATATTAAAACTAAAATTTACTTAATAAACACACATGTATATAATAATATCATATTTAAATTATAAAATCTACGTTAATTTTTCTTTTTAAGTTATAATCATGGCATAAAATACACATCCCATTTAATTGATGACATTAAATATATTGTAAAAAATATAATAAATAGTATAAATGTGTTAAATGGGTCAACCTGCCAACCCGACCAGGTTGACCCGAACCCGACATGTTAACCTAAATGGGTTCGCGGGTTCAACCTGAAACTGACCCGAACTCGTTTAGGCTAAACATAGACCCGCGAATTTCGTGTTAGGTTCGTATCGGGTTTTCGGGTCGTGTCAGAAATTCACACCCCTACTTACAGCCATGAAGGTGGCCAAGGAGCCTTCTCAAAAGAATAAAATAAACACTTTTTATAAGTACCTTGTGATGGATTAGGGTACCTGAATATGATATTATGATACACCATTGCTTACATTAATAAGAATTGACGGGAAAACACTTTCAAAGTGAAACTTACGTGAGATCGTCAATAACAATGATAAATATTGGAAATTAGGTCTTGATATCTTACGGATAGTCGATAACAATGTCACCAAAAGTTTCAGCAGGATTTACCAACTGAGACAAATAAGAATGTCAGATTACGTGTTAAATAATAATTAAATTTATACTGCATGCATACCTCTAACCAGCTGTAGGATCTTGTCAATTCATATGTTGCAAAACTACCATTTGAGTTCTGAAATAATATTTAGCAAACCATGAACAGCATTATGAATCACCAAGATAACACATGTGAGATAAATTACAAATTTACAACTAAAATTACCTGTAAAGATAGAATAACATTGACGACATCATACACCCGGTCTGCATCCAATGGCTCATCAACAACTTCTGATGGCAAATTTGGAAGCAAAAGTGCAGCCTGATAGAAAGCAAATAAAGTGTGTTAGCAGTTAACAAACTGACAACATGAATATGATAAAGAATAAAGGAATAATCACCTTTAGCCCTTCCGCGGTATAATCTGAAACTCACCTTCAACAAAGTTGAAAAGACGACTCGATTTCTTTGGCTGATAAATGGTGGGTAAGAGCCACCATTTAAACTAAAAAAAATCGATACTCTAAATTGTAAAAATCTAATGTGATATGACCATAGCCTTCCGGATCCTTGCCGATGTGTTTCACCAGCGACTGATTATATCATATAATCTAGAATTCACAAAATTCTAACAAAAGAATCATTCACAATATCAGATAAATCAAACTCACTAAAACCAAAGGGACATGTAACCTGTATGATAATTGTCAGCTGGAGATCTTTATTCATGAATCAATATAGATGCGAGTGAAAGTGAACAGTTGTAAGAATTTACCTCATCATTCAACACCATATGCGTAGAGGGTACTGAGAATGGCGGAAACAACAGAAGCCTAAATCCCCAAACCTTCCATTGCTGGAATCCACAGCCATCGTCGAGTCAAGGTCGACTCACCGGAACGCCACCCACTGTTGTCCGTAGAACACCATCAACCGCCGCTGAGCCCTAACCATACATGTGTCGCCGCAAACTAAAACCGTCCATCCTACTTGTGCACATCCATTTTAATTCGTTCAAATTCACCGGTGCTCTACACGTTTCCGTCGATCGGTTACATCAGACAACCAAGAACCCATCACAACCCAGATTAAATTGGTAAAGCCCCTTGTGGCGATGAGAAAAGAAACGTGATTTATCAAGTCTTATTTTGTGGGTTTGGATGATGAAGGGTTTCTTGTGCGTTTGGATGATGAAGGGTTTCACAATTATTGACATTATCCTATATATTAAAAAACAAAGCTTATGAATAGTAAATATACATAACTTCACGCCATCTTAGTAAATATACATAACTTCACGCCATCTTTTGTTGACTTTTTTTCCCCTATACCATTTTTAAGTGTGTACATATATCCATTTTCTTCAAAGTTAGTTAGATTTTTCATCATGGTGGAGTGGTTTTGTGGTTGTATGTGTTTTAAAGACACTCAAGTTCAAATCATGGGGTCTTTTTTTTTCCCATTTTATGCTTACATAACTTCACGTCATCTTCCTTTTTCTCCTCTTTCACACGTTTTTCTGATTCTATTTATACAATTCTTATTCCTTATTTGTTGGGTTAGTGGATGCTTAGACATCGCAATAGTCGCCATCGCCAGGAGTTACTAACTCGCTTGCTACCAACGACTCTGTTGTATGAAAACTCAACTTGTCAACTTAAAAATAAGACACTAAATAGCACAACTTTAATAACAACCAAGCAGTCGCAATAAATAGTTTTACAATGACTTAGTTTTGTCGCGCCGCAACGCGGCGCGCATCATTAAAACCTAGTTCAACTGAATAAATGATGAATTTAGTGTCGCTGGTTATCAGAACAATTAATTGTGGAGATTAATTTACTATTTTAGCCCTAAAGTGTCTTAAATCTTTGGATAATGTGCAAGTTTACCCCCTCTAAAATAGCTTGGCTCTCTTGTACATAATGCATCAAAATGTATACGAATGGTAAAATTACGAAAAGGGTATAAAACCCAGTTTCCTTAATAAATTTATTATAGATAGATATAGATATATAGATTATTTTAATCAATATTATTTTAAATACTCATTTAAAACATCATAAATGTTGATTTTAAAATAGAACATGTAACTAAATTTTAGATTATATATAGATGCCTATTATCATCTCCTACCAAAGTAGAGATTCTCATTCTAGAAGTACCATCGTTAAATGCATAAGTGCATTTATATGTTTTGCTAGTTATGTATGGTTATAATATCTTTCACTTGAGCTTATTGTCATGATATAACCTTTGTCAAGCGAAGAGACATTGGAATGAGTTCAAAGAAATATTTCAGGTATAAACGATATTTGATTATATTTTACTAACCCATCAAAACAAGTTTGGTTAGTCTTGTAGATGCAGGAATGTAACGAAACACAGTCGTGGATATGATAATTTTTGGAAGGAGGCACCTAAAGTCTCGTTAGAAGAGTATACAACATTGCTCAACATAAAGGTTTGCACATTAAGGGATCAAATGACAAATCATTCGCTACAAAAGCTTTATTTGACTTTCAAGGAAGATGGACACAAGTCACTTAAATGATACATGTTAAAATGAGGGGGACTCTTATTCAAGTTGCACTCTTTTTCCCTTGACTAAGTTTTGTCCCAATGGGTTTTCTTAGTAAGGTTTTTAATGAGACAACATACCTGATCCAGAAGTATTAGGGGGAGACAATACGCGCTGCACTCTTTTTCCCTTAGCTGAGGTTTTGTCCCACTGGGTTTTCCTAGCAAGGTTTTTAACGAGGCAGCATCACCAAGCGTATTAAAGAATGATATCTCATCATGTGGATAGTTTTGTCAAGTGGATAGTCAAGGGGGAGTGTTATGAATCAATATCTATTTATTGGGTGACTATCCATTTGTACTCTTCATGTACTTAACTCCCATCTCTTCATATACTTAACTCCCATCTTGTAAGCCTATAAATAGAGGCATGTGTGATCCATATTTTATATCAATAAGAAATTCATCTTCCATTCTCTCATTCTTCTCTATACATTGCTAGTAGGTCGTTGTTTCACAACAGAAAACACTATTTTATAACTGTAGTTTAGAAAAAAAAAACACTATTTTATAACACTAGTTTACGAAAAAAACTCATAGAAAATGCTTAAATCAAATGATCTCTAGATCAAGTGGTGGAGGGTTTGCATTTCTTTTGAGAGATGCAGGTTCGACTTCCACTTGGTGCAGACTGAGGCACTGATGGGCAATGATAGGAGACCCAGGGAAACCTGGGTTGGATTATTGAGCCAAACGGGTTTTACCGGTAATTTCACCGTCGTGCCTACGGGCGGATGGGTTACCGGGTTTTCCCCGAAATTGGTGGTGGACTCGGGTTATTATCGGAGTATTCCGTTTGTTCAGTAGGTGCCCCGAAAATGCTCGGGATTGAGTTTGTTGGCTGTGAAAAAAAAATTAAGAAAAGAAAAAAAAAGCGGTGCTGGTGACGTAACTGATTGCCGACTTTTCCGGATAAGATCGAGTTCCTTCACATCAAACCTTTATTATCCCAACAAACATGATTCCTCCGCCACAAAAACATTGATATTCCGATCGCCTTCAAAAACCACACCTCCTCCTACATCTTCACCTGCCCTTCTTTAGTTTATTGTTGTTCCGATGCATCGCCCATATCTTCTAGAATAATACTATAAATAAGTGGCGGTCTAGATCTAGTACCCGCGAGTAGCATTTGTGGAAGAAGGTGTTCATACTCCACTAAACTTTATCATCAATACTCTCCTTGCTTTTGCAGAAATCTTGTCACAGGGTCGATCTGGGTTGGTTCCAAACTCACCCTCACTCCATCATGTTATCGGCTATACCAGTTTCTTGATGTACGGAACCCAACTTGTTGTTTCTGCTGCAGGTCTTGATCTCACTTATGTTTACATCATTATTGTTAGATTGGGTTGATAGGTTTCTTTATTTGATAAAGTTTCTGTATTTTTGTATAAAAAAAGGTGTTTTCTTTTTTCCCACTTTGGGGTTTAGTGATGTTTTTATTTAATGAATTTTATTAGTTTTAATTAAAAAAATTTAATAATTGTCTAATGATTGACGCTACATTATTGGACATTATCACCGCTACGCCCCTCTGTGAAAAAACGCCCCTTTGCAGACTAGGATGACACGTGGCGGACAACGCCCATGGGTGGGGTATTATTTGTTGTTACCACTACGCATGGGCTTATATGAACTTTGGATGGTATTTTTGTATTCGTCACTAAGGATATTACTTTACATAGACATATCTACCTTTGTAAAGCATCAAAGGTTAAATTTGAATATTTGATTTTGTGGATTGTCTTACGGCCGACTTGTTGGTTAATTGGATGATGGTTATGCTTGTTGTAACAAGGAATTTGAGTGATGTGGTTTTGCATTTGAATTATGTGCCCAAATTTATATACAAGTTTTTGGTAGCATGCTAACAATGACTTCGATCCCGCCATTGATTGCTTCGTTTAGTTGCTTATTTGGATGTCAACCTGGGAAGTTATGTTATATGTTCACTTTGATGATGTGTGTATATGCTTTAGACATGTTCTACCTGATTCTCCAATTTTTTGTTGCTTGTTTTTTAACATTTTTGTGGACAAGTAATTGAAGAATGTTGTTCTCGGGATTTTCTGAGGAGCTTTTATTTCTTTTATAACCTTTTTTTTCTTCATTCTATTGTAGTACACTAGCATAGGGTGTTAAGAATTGAAGAATGTTGTTCTCGGGATTTATTGCTTATGGTAGGAAGCGTGCAGCAGAAGACAGGTTCGGTTGTGGAAGTCAGCGAAGCGATGCATCAAGAGATTGGCAACATAGAACATGATGGGCTGAGGGTGAGTTTGGAAGGGGACCCAGGTATGCCCTGGCATATGATTTCTGCAAAAGCAAGGAGAGCATTGATGATAAAGTTAAGTGCAGAATGGGGCATGACAGCACCTTCTTCCCCAAATGCTACTCGCGGGTAATAGTGAGCCTTGAGGTGCCTATAGACCATCACATATTGCTCTAGTTGTTGGAATAAGGATGTGGCCAAGAATCAAATGTGTAGCGGTAAGGAATGTGCGACATTTGGTTTTAGTGGGTAGGCAACCGGAATATCAAATTTGTGGATTTTAAATATCATCCCTGTAGAAATTGAATCCAAAAGGCTGGGATGTTAGAAGCTTTGTTTGTACCTTTTTCTTTTAAGAAAAATAAAGATTGCTATTACAAGAAATGTCTGTAGCTTTGTTCGTTGGGTTTTAACTATATTATGTATAAAATACCGTTCTACAGATTATCGTTCACAGATTAGTGCCTCTTCTGCAATTATCGACTCAGAACCAGGTTTGTCATTCTAACAATTTGTACTTCTGGCATTAGGCCAAAGTTTTTGGTATCTTAGTCATTGCCCGCTGGGTGTTCGATGTAACGCCAATGTGAGATGCGGGTGCTCAGAGGCATCATCAAATACTATGTAGACCATGAAAATTTATAAACAGAAACTGCAGCACATTGAAATGGAATTGTAGTGAAAACTTTTGAATTTAAACAGACTTCATTTGAAAGTTGTAAAAGCGATGAGGCGATGTGAAACTTCAGTAAACTATGATAGGATTTACTTGCATTTTCGAAAGATCAGTGATCAATTCTATGCTTGAGATACTTACAGGTGCAAGCTTATTTAGTTTATATAATTTGCATCTGAGGAGCAATGGAAACAAAGAAAAAAAAAGTTTTGTTATTGAAGATCATCCAATTGGAAAGTGCTCTCAACTAGCCGTTTCATAACAAATGGATCACATGGTTATTCTCAGCTTGCTAATCATAGATTGCATGATTTTGTAGTATTTGAACCCTCTGTCACTCCAATACCGTAATGAAGAAGTGTATATGAAACATAGATACGGCTGTCCAAAAAGCGCGTGACTCGGACCTCACTCAAAAAAAGTTCACTCGATGTGGCTCGGTTTAAATTTGAGACGTGGCCCCTCGGTACGGTTAAAAAGCGAGCCTAGCTCGGCTCCATTTGTAACGAGCTGAACTGGCTCGGTTTGGCTCGCTAATTAGCTTAACTCGGAATAATTTACCTTTTAATAGATTTTAGAGTTAATTGCCCGGACGGTCCCTGTGGTTTCACGTTTTTTCACGTTTAGTCCCCACCTTTTGAAAATAGCAGGTATGCTCCATATGGTTTGTTATTTTGTTACTCGGATAGTCCCATGAGTAGATGTCAGTTAGTTTGGAAATAGCAGATATGCTCTCTATGGTTCGTCATTTTGTTACTCGGATAGTCCCTTGAGTAAATGTCAAGGGACTATTCGAGTGACAAAATGACAAACCATAGGGAGCATACCTGCTATTTCCAAAAGGTGGGGGACTAAACGTGAAACCACAAGGACCATCCGGGCAATTAACTCTAGATTTTATTTTTATATACATATCATTTATTATAAAAAAGATTGGTTATTATTTGCAATATTTAGATGTGTAATTGGATATCTATGGGGTTAACTTAATTATGAAGCTAATTATATTATATTATATTTTGTTGAAATTTGAAACTTATGTTGAACTTGTTTTGTTGGAGTCATTTTGGATATATACTTTTAAATTATTGAATAATATTTAGGCTATTGAATTTTGAAAGTTATGATTAATTATTTTAAATTTGAGCCAAACCAAGCTGAGCTAGCTCGGTTAAAATCCAAGTCGAGCTTGGGCTATGATCTTAACATAGGTTTTAAATTTGAGTCGAGCCGAACCAACTCGGTTTATAATTGAGTGAAGCCCGAGCTTAACCCGAGCTCAGCTTGGCACATGAACAACCCTAAACATAGATATAAAACTACTGGTAAAATTTGAAAAAGAAAAAAACTGGCTATAAATGAGTAAATTTGAAAGTTTCTAAACTTTCTGGTGAAGAAAAAGCTTAAAATAATTATTCAATTATTGTTAATGTGAAGCCAGCACACTTAGTAGAGATACGTCTCTTAGACTATCTACTAATGTGACCCAACTTAACTTAACCAACCCAACCTTTTATTAAAATATAATATATTTTTGTTCCATCTAGACTAAACAACTGTATCATACTCATATTTTAACACGCATTCACAACCCAACCTAACTTATTTTTTGTAATAAAGAGCATATGGTTATTTTTTATTGTATTAAAAATTAATAATCCTAACAATAAATATTTTATTTTGAAAAAATTACAAGTTATTTATTCTAAACTAGATTTTTTACCCGCCGTGCGTTGCGGCGGCGAAAACGTGCGAAAAAACCTAAGTAATTCAATTGCGATTTGTTTTATTATACAACGACAACCCATACTAAAATACTGTAGACTCATGAATGTGTCAACAAATTACCCACGACTCGGTACAATAGGTTTAGAACTTATGGTGCCCACCGACGAATCAAAAATGCCCCTTCCTTTTACTCGTGATTCGAACCCATTTTCATGCAACCATTGCCCAATTCCTTTTGTTCTACTACCACATTTCACTACCAAAAAAAAAACGGTTTAGGAAGCCTTACACGATTAATAAAGTGAATTTTTTTGTGGGTTAATTGGGGTAACATTGATTTATGAATTGGAATGGTCAACCTGCTTTGAACATGGCACAAACTTCATTTAAAGCATCACAATGTGCACATGACAACTGTGTTCCCTCATATATAAGCATAATTAGCACTAAAATATTCGCCAATTCTCTTTACCTTCACACAACATACCATACTTTTTTTTAACAAAACAATCCAATATTTTAATTAAACACTTTTCCTTTTAGAAATATACAATCGCTGTGAGTGATTATTGTTTTTTGAGACATAATAGAGAGAAAGTCAATGCCTTCATTAGAATCTCAATGTTGATGCACTTCTGAATAGCCAAAAAAGCGGATTCCGGATAGCCAGACCGAATAGTGTTGGCCACTATGTGAATACCAAAAACATAGATAAACCACAAACATCCTTAACCTCAGCTACCATAACAAAATTAGAGATTGGCTGCGTTGACCTTACCTTACATTGTCACCGCCACTGGAGGTGGGACCATCCTACCCAATTTGCCATGAATAGCTTCTTTGAATGTCAGATACGCCTGTCCGGCATCTAACGTCACCTATTTGGTCAGTGTTGAGACCTATAGCCACAGTTCTCACCCTCGTGTCTGAATGCACAAATGAAAAAAAATTGCTACATTCCAAGATTGTTAACATAAAATATCTAAACAATTAATTCTAGACAAAGGAGCACCAAGAAATTCTCCCTGGTGCCACTGTTGTTCGTGTCGATCACCTTTTATAATTGCTTCAACCCACCAATCTCCTCTTATGATAGCCTTTCTGCAATAACATGGATAATAGTTTGATCAAGTAATTTATGTGCAATTATAGAAAATCTGTTTGATAAAACAAATGGTGCATGAAAGGTAAAGGAAAACTATATTATATTAAATGGTATACGTAAAGCCATCTTCTCAAGTTTCATCATGGTTGAGAAGTGCTTGAGGCGTGATATAACTGCAGAGTCTAGAGGCTTGTATGGAGCAACTCTATCGTCTACAATCCATGGATGACCTGGTAAAAGTATGATAATTAATCTTACTTAATATGAACAAAAGAGTTAACAAAATCTATTGCAACATTACAACTCACACGGGACTTGATGGGCAGTAATTGTTTGTTCTGGTCTCTTCTCAAGCATCTTTTGTATCAAATATTTTGCATTTTCTGAAATATGCGGCCATGGTTTAGAATCAAAATCAAGTTTTCACCTCAAAATCAAGTTTTATTTCATCACATACGATCAACCAAAAGGTTACACTTGATTCACAGTCCTCGGACAATTCCAATTCAAATACTTGCACTTGTGGTGTAATTTTTTATTTTTCTTAAACTTTGAAAAGGACAAACGCAATTCATACCAACACGGCAACTACACTACACACAAACTCAAAATTCACCAAAAACAACTTTGTAGAACACAAAAAACAAACATAACAACCCTTTACATATTAACGACCACAAAATCCATACCTTACACAAAGCATAAAGCAATGTAGACCATCAAGTTAGCAAATCAACACTGAAGGCAAACCCACTAACAAAAACAACGCAGAAACCTGAAAGTAAAAAATACAAATATCATCAGTGGTTAACAGATGAAAAAAAAACAAATACTCTTATAAAAAAAATTAAATAAAACCAACAATTTGACAACCAAAAATGCACTAATGCAGTAAGCAAAACAACAAATGGTACAATTCATAAAACAAACTATAAATTGAGAAACAAAATAAGAACACTCTTACCTCCTCCAACAAATCCTACAGTAGAAAAAAACCTGCAAAAACCCTATAAACTTAGCCAAAACAAAATTAACAACAAATTACCAATTACTTTTATATGATTTTCGTAACTTCTGTAAAACGGCAAACTGGTGGAAAGTGCAAGCTATTTTTGTAACTTCTGAAACATGCAATAGAATCGAACCTTACTTGAGTTTGGCCGGAACTGTACCAGAAGACATCACGGAACCCTAATCTTTGTCTCCACCGTCACTTCTCAACAAAAGAAACACCATCGTCTTGTCGGCCATCAATACCGTCGTCGGCTCCTTCGCTGGAGAAGGGGGAGAACCCCATAGGAATGGATAAGGACATGAGAGACAAGACAGAAGGGGGTTTTAAGAAAAGGAAGAGGACATGTGTCATAACACCAAACATGTACAAAACAGCAAACTTAAGGAACAACAACAAAAAGCACAGATAAGCAAGTCAGCAAAGAGTACAACACCATATTGCATAAACATGTTGGAAATTATAGTTATACAAGGAGTTAGAAGGCACCATTAGTTATGAGCCTCCCAAACGGTACATCATTATTAGTGATACAACCATAACAGAATTACCTAAAAACATTGAAGCTACGCCATTAATTCCAAGTCATGCTCCTGTCCTTTTCCTGGTGTTTAACCCAGACAAAGCCCATCGCCTTAGCTCCTTCCACGACATTAGCTAAATTCAACTCTTTTCTGTTGAAAATAGTGTACAATATTCCTTATTCAAGGCAAATTGCATAGGTAGTGTATGATTCAAGTTGTTCCATGACACATTGAGGTAATTTAGTTGGTTGTTATGAGTGATGATGAAATTAAATTATCACTAACAATGGAGTTACTTACATATAATATTAATATTCAATAGTACTATTAGTATTTAATTAATAAGGTTCCAATGGTGTCCAGGTGATATGAAAACAACTAAATTCACATTTGCAGATTTCAGTTACAATAGCTTATTGCATACCTGACAGTGTACAATATTCCTTATTCAAGGCAAGTTTCTTTGAGGGTAACCCTAAACTTGGTGACAATTTTTGAATCATCATCGTTGACATCCACCATGAAACCCTAGCTATCAGACACAAAAGACTATGATAAACATACCTGCTTATAAACCGATGGATTGCAAAACCCATAAACTCATAGAAAGACGGCACGACGGAGGCGCCGGGACCAAACTCTTTCGACATACCTTCTTATAAACATACCTGCTTATAACACCTCAATAAACATGCTTATCTACCGGTACCGAAGGGAGGCACGACGGAGAAGCAGATGGCAGACTCTTCCAACAGCTAGAGGAACACCGGAGAAATCAGAGCACTAACATCGTGTTAGCCTTATTCGTCGGAGCAGATTAGCGGACCCACCTTCACCATCTCCATCACTCTTCTCTTTCTCTGTCAATAATTAATAGCTACATGTATCGATTTACACGAATTATGATCAGAGGTGATATAATAACATAGAGAGATTAACTTACAGAATATTTGATGAGATTAGGGTTTGGTTTGATGAAAGAGGTGAAGGTTGTTTTAGATTTGGGGATCTGCTGCAGGTTTGTGGTATGGTGGCAGAGCTGAAGATGAAAGAAGAGTGATACAGAGAGCCTGAAGACAGTAGTGGACACGTGGTACAGAGCAATAACGTGGCAGGGCAGAAACAAAATACAACAAAACTACCAACATGTACACTTCATGTATGCACAAAACACACTTTAAGCATGAAGTACAACCAACTTTTGCACAAATGTGTTGCAAATTTATAATATATAATATAAAAATAAAAAAGTTAATACGGAAATATTTATTTTATACTATTTTTTTAAATATCTCTATTTTTAATAAAATTTATATCGAGATGTTCACAAAAATAAAATATGAAATATGATGAATTTAGTTATTATATATATAGTGACAGGATTTAGAGAAAACATCCTAAAGTGTGAAGACGGTGAGAACGGTCCCCATCCGTTGGATCAAAACACTATATGGACTAAAACAAAGCGGTGACGTTTATGTAAATATCAATCACTTACATCATGGCACGGGGTTCAATAAGGGTAAAAAGGTAATTATGCCTCTAAATAAAGAATTCAAACAACACCGAAACCTATAACTTCCCACAAAACCTCCCCAAATTCTATGGAAAATATGAAAATCCTAGATACTTTACCGCATCTGAAGATCAATAACGATCCAAGAGAAAAAATCAAAGTGAGCTAAATGTCGTGTGGTCTTCAAAGTTATTTGATGTTACTGGCGTTTTGATTTCAATAATTTATGTACATATTCGACTAGAATGAAGTCCACAAAGTCTCCTGAACATAAACGCTATAAGACCGACAAAGAAATGAAGAAGGGACCATCAAAACAAGGTTATAATCGTTACATTTTTGTGTGATTTAAATGTCGAAAATATGAGTGTAGGATTTCTATGAACGTTGTACATCTATACTTTGAGTTTGGTTTTGTAAACGCCATATAAAGTATAACAAAGGGAAACTAATGTTATGATGTATTGTACAAATTTTAAACGCCTTATCCCTTTGGTTTTCTTCATGATTCACGACTACTGCTAGCACATACAAAGGGGGCTCAGCCCAATAGACGAACCCACAACTATTTCCTGGATAATTGCAGCAATGAAACCGACGACCTGGATTTTATGAGGTCCTCAAGGTACAAATCTTAGTTTCAAACCCACAAATGCAGTACACCATGTTGAATTTTAAGTCAAAATCGATAGTTGATCAAAACCTGTTATATTAGGGTTCAATTTGAACAGGTGTTGAAAGAACGATCGGGTGTGAAATTTGGGATTTTAGGGTTTAATGTGAAAGTTGGGAAATGACTTATTTATATACTATGTTATAAGTTTGGACTAAAATGGCAAGTTGAAAAGATTATAAAAAGATTATAATGAAAATGCCAAAAATACCCCTGGTTAAAACTGAGGTTTTTAGATAGAGTTATGCAAGGTGATCAAAATGGCAAAAAAATGAGAAAAGTCAGGGACCCATGGGAGAAAAAAACTATTTGGACTAAAATGACAATTTGGAACAAACCTTAGGGACTAAAATGGCAATTTACTCATTTGGCTAACGTTTTATATATAATTTACCTTAATACGTGATTAGACCTGAAATATTAGGTATTTCATATGAAATATTATGTATTACATGTTTTTGTTTTTACGTATTACGTAATCACTCAGTGTGGCTTTCACACAAAATACTATAATGAAATCACGTAATCACGAAAGAGTGTTAAAAATCACGTAGTCACGTAATAATACGTAGTCAATTATTGTTACGTAATCACTTAGTGTGGTTTCACATACTTTAATGAGATCATGTAATCACGTAATGAGTATTCTAAATCACGTAATCATGTGTTGGGTATTAATAAATCACACAATCATGTAATTGGTATTCAAAATCATGTAATTTTTTAAGAAAACTATAAGAATAGGTTGCTCGAATTAACAAGAATGAAATTCTTGTTAATACGGTGTAATTTTTTTATATAAATATTAACGTATGAAAATTTTATAGCCATTTGAAAATCAAGGGAAAAAAGAGTTCAAGTGAGAAAGGACCAAAATACTCTTTCTCTATTTCTTTTTTCAATTATTTGAACCTCGTAGTTACAAAAATGTCACAGCCTCTTGCCTCATATACTTCTTATAAAGGAAGTCTCTTGTCCAAAATCTGTTATCTTTGTTACATAGTGTAACATCCCAAAAACGGGTTTGGTAATTATACCAAATTAGTTAGGGATAAGCGGATAAATTACCATTGTGGTAAATTTATACCGACAAACATTAGGATTTAAAGAAATAAATCCAATGTTAAAAAAAGGGAAGAAAAAGAAAATGTAGGTTTTATGAAATAATGTTGTAAAAGGCCCGGGGTATCGGGGCGTAATCTAAGTTGGGATATAACATACCCGAACTTAGTAGATAAATTACCATGTTTATTTGGTGTTTGCCTATATGTAATAACTAGGAAAAATTAACCTAGTTAAAATGGGCACCACATATTATGAGTAGCTAAGTTAAATGTAAAATTGAGGGACTAATGTTGCCAAATTTTGAAATTTAAATTAAAATTCTACATTTATGTTAAAACACCATAAATAGACACACAAGTGTGTGTTGAGGTCATTCAAGAGAGGAGGAGAAAAGGGGAGTTTTGAACCCTAACTCAAATTCAAGACAAATCAGTCCCAAAACCCTTGTATAATCCGAAATTGGGGTTGTTCTATGTGTGAAATCAAGTTTCTAACACTCTACTAACTCAAGGTATGTAAATTCTTGTGTTCTTGCACTTTAGGGTGAATGTAGAAACTTGGTATGATATGAAATTTGATGAAATAGATAATGTAATTATGCTTTTGGTAGATTATACCTTTAGATTTTGATGAATACATGTTGAAAATCTGTAAATTTTGGTATATGAGGATATGAACTTATGCCCTAGGTGGGGTTATGGAGTAATAACTTGATATAGGTTGAATAATGACTAAGTAGTAAGTTTAAATGGTGTAGAAAACTGGAAGAATGATGTGGTAAATAATAATAGGATTTGAAACTCATGAGGATGAGTTTAAGTTGATTTAAAACTGACGCACATAAGGTATTCGATAAAATGTTTAGGTGAAGTTAGAATGTGAGATATTTAGAAAAGATTTGGTGAAAACTAAATCTATCCAGAAAGTTACAGCCGACTTTAATCGGCTGTAAGCGGATCAAATCTTATAAGAAATCGATATTTATTGAGTTTGTTATGAACCTCCAGGAAAAACCTTTCAAACCCAACTGGAATTGCATTTTTTTCAAAAAAAAAATGAACGTTTTATGAATTTTTCCGTATCGAAGGTTCAGGCTGCGTTTTCTGGCAGAATTTGCAGCCCATTACGAATGTCATAACTCAATTTAGGAATTGAGTTATGATCTCAAATTTTTACTGTAGGTAGCTTCAGGAGGTTATCAAAATCTCCAACTGGAATTACGTCAATCGGATAACCGAGTATTTTTAAATGAATTTTTCCGTGGGCTGCAGTCAGAAAGTGACGAATCTGATTGCTGCTTAGTAAATGATTTTTTATAAATTTTTGGTAGAGAGTTAGACTCTAAAAACTTAACACAAGGATAAACCCTCCGAGGGGCACGTTACATAAAAAGATTGTAATTTTTTGCAACCTTGTAAGTACAGTAAACGGACGTCCCAAAACAGCCTATTTTCAGTGAATTGAGCTATACATGTTAGTGAATGATTGATTAATGAAAGTAATGTAACTAAGTGATTATATGGTTGAATGAGTATTGTATTATGAGTATACCATATGCTTGTTAAATTGACTAATGAAAGTCGAATGTGAAATGTAAATTGATATGATTGTTCATATGTATAATTTTGCATGCTAACAAGAATGTGGATGCAATGAAATGGAAGTATAGGGATCATGTCAACATAGATGGAAGCATGAAGGGCTAACGGGTCAGGAGGACATGAGGAAGCGAACGCAAATACGGATGCGTAAGGTAAGTAATTTCCCGGACTCCCCCTTTAGTAGAAAAGAGATTAATTGTATGATAATTGTTAGTAATTATGTTGTAATGCATTTTTGATGATGATATCAAGTGGTAGTATTAAGTAAGTGATTTTCCGAAAACACTTCTTAATTTATTTAAGCAAGGTTATGTGATAGTTATTTAAGTATGAAAATCGAAGTCTAATAAGGTTAGGGTATATAGTAGTGAAGGTTTCCGCTAAGTATACCAAACAGGTCAGAATGAGGGTTATTTCATTACGGAACGATTTACATAAGTAATGACGTTGGTATTATAACCGGGAATGGGTAGAATGTCTTACATGTGCGCTAACCGAGAAACGGGATCACAGGTTAATAAATTTCATTTATGTAAAATCAATTAAAACGAATAAGTTTAACGTATACCGGGGATTGGGTTCGTAAACCCCATGTACGGGAATTCCGGATAATGTAATAGTATTATAGTAAAGATGTCATGTGAGTTTTTGAGTTCAAACAAATGAGTTGTTGGTAAAAGCATGAACGGGTCGAATAAATGCGCATAAGTCTTGTAACGTTAATGAAACTCGTAAAGATTAAGGACCCGGAGTAAGATATTTAGCCAATAATGTAAGGTTATGTTTTACAGACAAATGGAAATAAGTTTCGAGTGGTTTGGATGTGAAATGGTTGAGTTATGAGAGTTTTGGCATTAAAAAAATGAAGGTTGAACTGGGCACCACCGTAGCTTACGGTGCCCACCGTAGGCTACGGTAAGTACTGAAGACTTATAACTAATGTTTAAGTTGGTTTGAATATAAGTGATTGTTATGGGGTTCCGGATAAGTATAAGTATTGATGAATTTATTATTACACATGAATAAGTAAAACAATTAATTGTGAATAAGAGGTTATGAAACGAATACATGTATGCCGATATTCAGTAGTAGAGTGGGAAGGTTAAGCATTGTCGTTAACGAGAGATATAAGAATGGAACATGTATATAAATTGGTGAATATATGGAAGTGTTTCCGCGTGATGTGATCTAATAAAAGTAATTCGATGTTATGTGTTTATGTGAGAATGCGAATCTTCAAATACGTTGGAGGTTATGTGTTGCTAACAGTTTTGTTATTGAGAATGAAATTAGAAATGCAGGTACGTAAGTGACGGGCTCTCAAGGATTTAAGGCTCGGTGTAAGGAATGAATCCAAAGAACATTCTATGGAAGCTTATTACAATAATAGACGGCTATGTGGTTATTCGTTATTATGTGATTATTTAAAGATATATGATGTCACCATTTGCTAACATGTTGGTTATTTATGGTGACCGCAGATAATCGGATTATCATGATGAACAAATCAACGTGGATTGAGTCGAAGACCAAGGATTGTACGGGGATGTGATCACATGTTTGAAGTCGTTTGTAATATAATTTTCTTGATTATGTATGAATGAGATAAAAGATTTAAATTAAGCCGATTAAAATGGCTTATTAACAAGTTGTATGACTGTTAAGAAAAGGAATTTTAAGGTTCGTATTTTCCGCTGCGTCATTTTAAGGTTAAACGTGTTAGGGTCTTACACATAGTAAGACTAGTTTGACCTTTTTCATGTGCGTTATATTGGAAATCCACTAATGTCCTTTTGACGAATTTTACGTTCTAAGATCCAGATGCAAGCTATAAAAAGGGGGAAGAAACAAGGGGTTACTAAACGTACCCCCTATCCTTGAATTTTACTAAAGGTACCCCTTCCTTTAAGTTTCAAACTAATACAATTTAAACCTTTTTGTTTTCTTTTTTGCCATATTTTATATCTTTTATTATTAGATTTTATTATTTTATTTTTTCAAAAATGTTTTTTTTTTCTTGAATAACGTTTTTTTTGTTCTAAAAGTTATTTTTTATGAAAGTGTTATTTATATATTTCTAAAAGTTGTTATTTGTATATTTTTCATATAAATTTTATCTGCTATCTTAATGAAGAATAATAATGGTTACTTAACGCGTTCATGATCACTCGTCTAGAAAATGAGTGTGTGCGTGTTCATGTTCGTTCGTTAATGTGACATTTGTATATTTTCAATCATTGTACAAATTCGATCATTTTCGTGTTCAACAAAATGTTATATTTTACTTTTTTATTAAACATAGAAACATGAAAAAAATCACATCTTTTCCTTCTTTTTCTCTCCTAATTCATTTTCCTTCCCCTCCCTTGTTGTAACACCTCGTAAAATCGTGTACAATAATGTATTGACACGTGTCCCTAATCCTAATAGTGCCAAATGTTGGCTAGGAGGGACTATTTTTGCCAAACAATGAAAGTATGAATGTGGAGTGACTAAAAGTGTCAACATGCTTAAACTATGCCTCTGAGTGACCCTCTACGGTGTTCGTATTCTCTAAACGAGCCACTTATTGGACGAACGAAACCGTTTATGATTTAATTCAAAAGTTTGTTAATTGGAGGTTTAAAAGCGTCAACATGTTAATTTATACCTCTGAGTGACCTTTTAACGAACCGGGAGCTTTCGATGTTCGGTTATACTCTCAAATATACCTAACTTTGGCTTTGAGGGGTTAAAAGTGCAAAGAATGAAAGTATTTTTGAGTTTAAATGACTAAGGGACTTAAACTACCAAACTTGTAAAGTCACTTAAGGCCGCCGCGGGCCGCAACCCACTTACTTGTTCCTGTTGCGGGTTGTGAAACCATGCCCAGCTCGAAATTTTGGCGTGCAGCCCACACATACAGCCAAAACCCACCATAATCGAAACCAGGGGCTCGTTTGTCATTTGTGCCACGTCTTAGGACACTTGTAGGCCTCTGAGAACTCCCCATAACACCTGTTGCAACCTCCTCAAGCCCTCAACTAGTATAAATAAATGCATTATGTTTCAACACAACTTGCACCTTCTTCATTTTCATTCTTCTTACTCTCTCTGGAGATTCCCAGCTGAAGGGAGACTCCTCTTGAGTTCAAATTTGTGCTAGGACCACTTGTAAGTGTTCCTAACTCCTGCATTTTCGTTTGTAGGCTTTTAAAAGCCGAAAGTCAAGCTTTTTCGATAAATGCTTTGACTTTAGGTTTAGACCTTAATGGTCCAGCCATTGTTCGAGGAGAACATGGCTACGTGATCGTAATTAGGTAGGTGTTAATCCCTCAAAAGGGCACCTCCTGAAAATCACGTTTGCTTGGTCAATTGACGGGTCAAAGTTATTAACATTAAAAAGTCAAACGGGTCAGTTTTTAAAATAATCATAATCTGATAATGTAGGTGTTCTAAATTATGTTTCAACACATTAAGAACTTGGTAAAAAATATTAGAACATGTAAACATGTTCGGCTTGTCAATTCCAGATTTAGGGTCGGTTCCGAACCGAAAGTCGCGAAGTTTGACTTCTGCTTTGACTTTCGATTCTGACCCGAATTAGATTAGTTTGCTACTGACTTAAGGTTCCATTATGATCATATTATTATGTAGCATAATCCTCTGAGGTTATATTACATGATCATAATAGTAATCTGAGTATTTATGCAAGTTCCGTTATTATACTAAACTTTAACTAAATTGCCCTTTTATATAAAAATAAGGTTTTAATCACTAAAGAACTTACAAATGATTTATATACTTATATGTTAACATGTTTAACATATTTTGATGTTATTATTCTGATCATAAACTGAGTTTTAGTATAATATCGTAAATTATGCTTTTAAAGGACCAAAATGCCCTTTCGGCATCTAAAATGGTTTTAAACATAATTTCTTATACCAAACTCATTACCTACTGATATAATATCATAATTAGAATTATTTGGGATATCAAGTCAGATTATAAACTGAGTTTATGCACAAGTTCTTTTATTATGTCCTTAAATGACAATAATGCCTTTATAGCACTTAAAATGGTTTTAATCATGGTTTTCATACAAAACCTTTTTACCTACTAATGTGTTACTAAATAACATATTTCAACCATATAAACCTGGTCATAACATCAGTTTTCATAAAATATCGCAAATATCGTCATTTAACGACTTTAACGCATTTTCGGTGCGTAGTATGGTTTTAAACCATATTTACCAACCAAGACTTGTTACCTATTGATTTTATAACGTATTTAAAATGTTTTTACAGTAGGTACATGTTATAAACTCAGAATCCCAAATAAGCTTTCAAACTATGTGTGAAATGACCAAAATGCTCCTACGGTGCATAGTTTGGTCTTAAACTATAAAACACACATATTTGATATTATATCACAAATTAAGTATTTTTCCAGAATGTTTATGATCATAACATCAGTTTATATGCAAGCTCCTTTTATAAGTCGCTAAATGACCAAAACGCCCTTATGAGGCTTAATTTGATTTTAAAACCTTAACGTGCGTACAAGTTGATACCCTACTGATATTATAACTTGTTTAAAACATAATGGCATATGGAACTTGTTTATGACTCATCCGTTTAACCGTTATCGCTTATACGCGTACGGTTAAGCTTATGTAACTAGTTTACATAAGTTTACCAAAACGGGTTTAACCTTATCATTTTTATCTCAAATTCCAGAATGTTAATAGAATACCCATATTATACAAGTATTAGTACTTGTTGGGTTTAAACTACACTCTATTCCGGTCATCGCTTAATCTGTAGCACCCCGTGTTCTCAAGGAGTCAAAGTCAAAGTCAAGGTCAAAGTCAACAACCAATCACGCGACTTGACTTGTAGTGAACTTATGTGATTATTTTAGTTGTATTATGTGGAGTAATTATCAATAATCGTAGTAATCGACGTGTGTTATTCACTATTTAATCGACTTACGGATATGAACAATAGGAAGTAACAATGCGATAAAGTTAATTAAACGATAATCAAACTATGCAAATCAAATCGACATCGAATCGTTGTACGAATCGCAACACGAATTACGCGTTCTGGATATTGTTTTACGTGTGTGTGCTACTTATGTGTTACTTGTGCATGTTTATTTATGTTATATGTGGTGATCAATCGAAACGCAATCGCAACTCAACCGAATCGTAATCTAATCGAACACGCGAAACGCAAGTTAATTATAATGATTGTATGTTAGATATAGTAGTTGGGATTAAAAGTAATTTGATAAGCCACTCTATCGCATCGCTCACTCGAATCGCATCGCAACGCACAACACGCGAATCGAAACGACAAACCCCGTCGCGCCAAACCATAGGGTCGAGTGGCCAACCGATCGGATAGCCATCCGATCGGGCTGCCACCTGATCGGGCCGCCACCCGATCGGACCACCCTTACTACTTCGGGAAACCCTATAAATACCCCTCATTTTCCACTTTGGGCAAGTATTTCAGCTCACACTTGCTCTCCACTCGTCACAGTCACCTTTTTCTTCGATTTCTTGTGATTTCCGGTAAGATCTCACCCTAAATCTTGTACTTTCTTAATCTACATGCACTCCTACACCTTTCTATCTTTTGAATCTTAACTTTTAACCGTGAAATCATCAAGATTCAAGGTGTTCTAGGATGATGTCATCATGGTGTTCTTGAGAACTTCATGTTTTGGCTCTAATCCACCAAGAACAACTTAGATCTAGCCAATTTCCACATAAATAGACAAAGATCTTTCATAGAACTGAACATATTCTTGATGAAAAGGATTGAAAGATGGTTTCTAACTTTCTTTCAACTTTTTTACACTCAATGCACCTGAAACCGATAGAATCAGACCTTATTCTAACCTCCTACTCGTTCTTTGGTGATGTGTTGGTTCAAGAAATGGATTCTATCCACGAGACCACCGATTTCGGACTAACCAAGAACGACCGTCTTAAACCGGTTAACTGGTTGAACTTGGGTGATTCCTGTTCGACCAGGTCACTAGGGTCAAGATAGGATTCTGTTGGTTGGCACGTTGTCACACCGTCTCAATAAAACTACAAACTACCAGAACAATCAAGGAAGAAGACGATCAGGTCGACCAGGTCAGAGTGTTGTCCGATCGGACTATTGTCCGAACGGATTTCCGCCCGATCGGACCACACCTTGGGCCCCACACTCAACTTTTATTTTCAAACTTTGAAGGATTGAACGTTGAACGAGATGTTGTCCGATCAGATTACTACCCGATCGGAATCGCACTCGACCATGTGATGTTCTGACTTCAATACTTAAATAATTTTCAACATGTTCAATAATAGGGTTGCCACCTGATCGGATGGACATCCGATCAAATGACCGTCCTGCTATGAACTTGTTCTCACTGAGAAACCTCGCCATTCGAGTCGCCGTCCGATCGAACGACCATTCGATCGATCGGCCTGAAGGGTAGAGATACTTCTCTGTTTTCTAAATGCTACAACGAAAACTTCAAAAGTCAAACCATCATACACAAACACCTCTATACCAACCACGTCAGCCGACCGAGTGGCCGTCCGAACGGACAACCACCCGGATGGACTGACATTCGAACGAGTGGCTGACCGGCCATCCGACAGGATCACCATTCTGCACTTGGTAGCTTTCTCGTTTTACGCGCCGCTTATCATTTATGCTATCGTTAACTGTTCAGGCTAATCTCGCTCTAAGCGCTCCCTTCAATCCACGAACGCTGTGAGTATACTTGAACCCTTTTTGCTTTATGCACTTTTGGGTGTTACATACGTTACGAATATTCCAAACACGTCAAACACACTACTAAATACTTTAACGCTAACCGTTACTGCATGTATTACGTGGCTTAATGAATGCTTGTTTGTTATGTTTACACATGGAATGATGTCTACCCGCCTTAACGACGATAGTACTATAGTTTAGACTCAGCAGCTGTTCGCAGGGGTTGTTAAGAACAATTACTTGCATAGATTATAGTGGTAATCATGTATTGCGAACTGCCTCGGGCAGTCAACCCGCAGTCATTGGTATCTATAGGTGTATGTCGATAACTAACGTGCTTCATTTCACTATGCGTACGTGCTGGTTATGCGTAAACGAATTTCGAACTACATTATATCTATCAAACTTGTATGCTCACCTTTACACTATGTGTATTCACTTTTACTTTAACGTATGTGGGAGGTGCTTAAGTTGTTTATATGCTTAGCTTGCTGTGAAATCGAGGCGAGGAAAGACCTAGGATGCCTTGTTTGCTAGGTGATGAAATTGAGGCTAGGGAAAGAGGGTCCTAGGAACAAATAAACATTTTTATCTATTTGTAAATATGAGTTGTCGGAACAGAACTATTTAACTAGATTTGTCTGTAATAATTATGTTACTTCTTATGTCATGGTATGGGACGTGATGCTTTAAATAATTGGTAATTATAATTGTTATGGAAACTTCTGGACAATCTGTTTCGCTTAGTGTCGCGCCCCGATGTTTCCGCCATCGGTTGGGGTGTGACATAATCTAGCGTATCGTACCATTTTTTACACTTTAAGCTAGCCGGTCTAAGTCTACGACTTAAATAAGACCCGTTAGCATGCTAATTGGTTATTTATACCATCATTGCAGACTATAGCCTTCCAGTAAATGCTACCTATACTTATCCATTGATTAAACAACTGAATTATTATAAACTTTGCATTTTAAAGTCAAGTACAAGCTCAGGTAAATATCTTTAACCTATTTTCCCTATACGTGCTTGGGATACGGTAAATTATTACCGCTTGGTCGGTTATGGGATCAAATGCCGGATTATGGCTACAAAATCTTATAACCCGTTTTAAACTGTTTTGTTTGATAACTTAAACATTGGGGTTTAACGCGACGTGTCCTAGATATACTCGGCTCATTTAAGTTACTAATGGCCACGACCAAGCACGGGGTGTAGGCATACACCCGAAAGATGGTTAATGCTAATTAAATATGTTTTCTTACCCACAAGTTGGGGTTAACTCCTTTGTGGGTTTATAAGTGGTGTGTCGGTTAATCATGTCTCGGTTTCTATACTGGGTGTCACACCCCGACCACGTAGAACATACAAAACGTGGCGGAAACATCGGGGAGTGTTGTAACAAAATTAATTGTTTCAAATCCATGGCAATTGAAGTTTCGTTTTATTGATTAAAAGTGTTACAATGTCTTAACAAACAAAGAAATACAACATAATTAACTAGTCTTGCATCTTTTATTGTCACTAAAGCCCAAGTCTGCCTATGTGTATCTTGATCATCTTATGCAACAGCTCCTGAAAAACACATGTGAAAATAGGTACGTCAGCATAAAAATGCCTGTGAGATACATAGGTTTTGTGAAAATAGGTTTCATGACTTATGTTTGAGAAAATGTTTAGTCATGAACCTTGTTATTTGCTTTGCTTTGTAAATCATTTGAAAATCGATAATATCAGATGATAAGTATAAATAAATGTAAGGTTAAATGAATAACCAAGTAAAATATGTTTGCATAAGATAAGAGGTTTATAAATCAATGTCTTGTGAAAAGTATGTTATTTGTATAAAATGTTCTATGTCTCAAACTGAAATGATTCAAATAACGCTATGATATGTAATACCATACAAACACTTATATATAGGAAGTACCAGCGGCGTATCCACCATGCTTGTATCATATTACACACGCATCGTTACTTAATCACTTAATCAAACCAAACCAACCAATGTAAGAAGTCTATGTTTAAATCAATTGTCAAATGTATTGGGTAATATGTCAAAGTGTTCATGTCAAGATGTAAATCATATCAAAATGTCTATGTCAAATATCCATGTCAAATGTCTATGTCAAATATCCATGTCAAATGTCTATGTCAAAATATCCATGTCAAATGTCTATGTCAAAATGTCATGTATGGTAAGTGAAATGTCTCAACTAAACCATATGCACAAAAACAAAGTATTGAAGTAAAACTTGGTTTAAATCAAAGTTATGTTTTGTGGGAAATGCATGATCAAATGTCAATCATGTTAAAATGTCTATGCCGAAATGTCTATGTAAAACGATGTACTAAGTAATGCACACAATTGGGCACACCTAGCATGAAATGTCATAAAATCATGTACTATAATGTACTAACGAACATAGCAGTATATGATGTTAAAACAGGAAAGCATGAAAGTAACAAGTAGGCACATGTGTTCCACCCCAAAACGTTTGGAAAACAGTAAAAGAGGGGTCTATGTACTCACTTGAGATTGCTCAGAAGTCCTAGGATAACCACCAAGCAAAGCTAGAGATCGCGGAATATCAAACGGCACCTAATATAGGTAACTACATTAATAAACCGGACCTAAATCGGAAGACTGGGTAGCATGAGGGTTTGTAAACCAAATGAGTGTAGGAACTCATGTGATATGGTTAATCAAAGCCTACATACTAAATGAAACTTAACCTAAGTGTCTACGACCCATTACGACCCGTTTAGGTAGCTTATGCTACTTTAACGCGTCGTTCGCGTGAAACGCGTTCGGACCGCCTAACTAGCCCTATGACAAGTGTTATATGCCTAAACATATTACATAATCAGTTATGTGACAAAGGTTTAGGTTACATATGCTTAATTACCAATTATACATGAAAAGGGTATTCTGGTAATTTACCTAAGGCATATAAACTACCTATCATACAACTACTTAAACGATGTGACCATAGGGTATAACCTCGGAAGGTTATTCCCTACCTACTATGGTCACCTAATGTGTTTGGTCGGATCCTAATGATCGACCAAACTGGGTCGGGTTCGAGGTATAAGCGATTTATCAGATCGCTTACCCTACGACCCTAGACAACGTGGTAATCAGTGGGCATAGTCCCAAGGGACTATGACCAACGTGATTACACTCACGTTGCGAAGTTCAAAAGAACTTTGCATTGACCATTACTGGTCAACGCTGAAAGTCAAACAAAGTTTGACTTTCTGACTCGAAAAGCAGTAAAATAAGGAAAAGAACGAAAGAATACTTACGAAGGGTCCCCGAATGCTAATTTCGATTTAAGAATATCAGGTATGAAACAATGGTTTCAACTTAGAGTTTCTCAATCAAAATTCTAGTGATTTTAAAGCATGGGGTAATGGGGTATTTATAGGAATACCCGAACCGTTAAGATCGTTTCATGGAAAACGTGCCTTAATCCCATCCGTACATGTGTTGCAAAGTTATGGTGCCTAAATTCCATCCATACATGTGTTGCAAAGTTATGGTGTTTAGGTGCTTAAATTCCATCCATACATGTGTTGCAAAGTTATGGTGCCTAAATTCCATCCTTATCCGCTGACTAAGCATGTTAGAATGTGTGGTTGTGAATTAAACAACGGCTAATACATCGAATCTGGTCCCGGAAATGCAAAACTGAGTTTTCTGCATGTTTTCTATCCAGAATAGGCAGTCGCGTAGCGCTACTGCCAAGGCATTAGGCAGTCGCGCTACGCTAGCACCCTGCTGTTTCAGAAATCTTTCAAAAGTGGCAGGAATGGTCCCTGCACGTGTTTAAGGCCTTTTTTGATGCGTTTGAACCCCGTTAACCTCATTTCAAGGCTCTAAAATGAAGTTAAAGAATAGGGGACTCAAAACATGCTCAAAAATATGCCGGATGTTGGTTCGTTTGGTCGTACGAACGCGATGTTCGCTTAATTACGACGGAATGCGCACAAGCGCGACAAACGATCCAAATGACGTGACGAATGGATTTTTCTTATGGCGAACACTAAAATAAAATATTTTAGTGCTTACATAAATTTTTGGATGTCCGGATGTATTCAGAACGTAAGTTATGCGCGAAAATGCAAACTTGTGCACTTTTTGACACTTTTAGTCCCTGAATGACACAAAAGTTTATTTTAGCATACCGAACACCTCAAAGCCTATTTCTAAGCTATGTGAAGGATATTTATGGTATGTTTAACTTATGTTCATGCTCCGGAATGTCTGTTACAGTTCAAATTGGCATACTTTCGCAGTTTGTCAACTTTAGTCCCTGTAAGCGATTAAACTTTGATTTCACCACACCAAACCTTCCAAAACTTATATATAAGTTATGTAAAGGTTATTTAAGGTATGTTAAGCCTATTTCACTATTCCGGAGTGTTCGTTGCATTAAACTGGTTATATTTACGCATCAGTGCGCGTATAACCTTCCAGAAAGCGATTTAGAGCTTGAAATCGGACAAGAGTTGATATGTGCAATCGATACACATATTTTTACAAATCCCAAGTATGAAATACAATATTTCATTGGTTTGGCATTTGTTTGATGGTCGCAGTGACACGAGTGTCACAGTCTCCCCTACTTTAGGAAATTTCGTTCCGAAATTAATTCGTAGGAGTCTATTTGTGACTTTGTGTTAAATAACCATCAAAGATGAACAAGACGTAATCCTGTAATTTCTCTTTAACGAACATTTTCAGAAATGAAAAATGAACAGAGTTATTTTCAACAGGCATTCTTTAGAGACAAAAATGAACAGAATAGTCATTTTCCACAACATCTTCAGAAACAAAAATGAACAGAATAGTCATTTTACATCTTCAGAAACAAAAATGAACGGAATAGTCATTTTACATCTTCAGAAACAAAAATGAACGGAATAGTCATTTTACATCTTCAGAAACAAAAATGAACGGAATAGTCATTTTACATCTTCAGAAACAAAAATGAACAGAATAGTCATTTTACATCTTCAGAAACAAAAATGAATGGAATAGTCATTTTACATCTTCAGAAACAAAAATGAACGGAATAGACTCTAGACACATGACAAAATTCGCTGTGGTTTCTGTGCACTGAATTCCATAATTATGTATGCATCCATAATTATGCAATTCCTTGCATAGTCCGCACAACTTGTCTTGAAATGTTTGTGGGGAGGATAATCAAACCTGTGATGAGTGTGACTAGACTACCATAGGGTCCTTTTAATTAGATCAACAAGGATCCTTTTAATTAGACCACCAAGGAGTCCTTTCAGCTATATCATCACATGATATTCCTAACCAGATTTTTGGATCAATCTGTTTACCTAGACCTCTCAGGATCTAATTATGGAATGGTACAATATAATCCAAGGGTCTTTACTATTACGTACAAGCCCGTTGAGGATTTAGTATAGCACCCAAAGATATGGAAGATTCTACGAGGATTTGAATGACAAGAATTTGGATCACACCGAAAACATAAAGGGAACACATAAACACATAATCACATAGTTGTTTAATTTGGTTATTAATTTGTTATCTTTGGACGCGGATACTTAAAGTACACCAGGAATCCAATTCGTGGATTTCTTTTGGTACTTTAATCATTTCAAGAATCCATCCATGAAGATAGGATGATCTACCAAAAATTCGATTTTCGTTTTCAGGAAAACGCAATATTCGAATTAAGGTACACAATAATTTAGGACATACGGAAATACCCTTGGGTACCCTATTAAAAATTTATAGTGGTACTTGGGGTATTCGTATAGAATTATAACTTTTATCTTGTACTTCGTTTCTTTGCAAGAGACGGGTACTTAGGATCTTTGTGGAAAACGCAAGAGATTGTAAAATGGAAGAATTTTGGGGGTAGTTTGCTTTTCAAGTAATACGATTCCTTGATTGTCGGTATTATAGGGGATATGTTGTTTATGCATACAACCACATAATATACATTGTAATGTAAATAAAAAGATTTATTTATTAACAATGATAACAACTGTTTCATGGACCTTGACAACAAAAGAAAATAATACATAAGATATGATTATTTCTAAAGAGTGTTGTCTTCTAGTCGATCAGATGCTCATCTCTGTGCTGGATTAGCATTAGCAAGCTTTGGGCAATTTCTTCGGAAATGTCCCATCTTACCACACTTGTTGCAAGAACCTGGTGGAAAGCGAGCTCGAATAGGTTTGTTGTCGGCTTGATTCGGTGCAACTGCTGCAACGCAAACTTTTTCCATATGACCTTTAAGTCCACAAATTTGGCATTCGCGGCACTTCACATTAGAATGATGATGTAGGCCACATCGGTTGCACAAGGGTGAAGTTCCATTGTATGGCTTCCTAGTACGGGGTTGAGCTGGTTGGTTGGGGACGGCTTGACCATTGTGAGCGACCAAGGCGAAGTTCTGAGAAGCCTTTTGCTTATTTGACCGCTCAAGGGATCCAGTCTGCTCATCCATGGTCTTTGATTCCTCGATTGGTTTCTTGTCACCCTTCCGGAAAAGCTTACGTTTCCTGATCTGAGATTCAGTCAGAGTTGCAGATAGCTCAATGGCCTGCCTAACCGTAGTGGGGTTACTACCAGTAACAATGTCTTGAACTGAGTCAGGGAGACCATCAATGTACTTTTCGATCGCCTTATCCAAAGGCGTAACCATGGTAGGACACAACAGGCTCAGCTCCTCATATCGATCAGTGTATGCTCGATGTTCGCCGATGTCTTGCTTAAGGTCATCGAATTCCCTTTCCAATGCCCTGATCTCGTGACGAGGACAGAATTCCTTCATCATCAATGCTCGAAGTTCTTCCCAAGTTTGGGCCAGTGCCACTTCGGCACCCCTATCTCTCACCACACCGTTCCACCATGTCAAAGCTCGTTTCTCGAAGACACTAGATGCAAAATCTACCTTTCGCTCGTTTGGACATTGAACATGCCTGAAAGTGCTCTCTAGACTCTCGAACCATTGCAGAAGTGCAGTCGCTCCTTGAGACCCAGAAAACTTTGATGGCTTAGCCGAGTTGAACGTCTTGAAGTTGCAGAGGGCATTATTGTTGTTGATAGCTTGGTGACATTGGGCAACGATGATCGGGATTGCAGCAGTCATTTGCTGTGTAATGACAGCTGCCAGCTCGTCAACAGATACCGGATTTTCGCGTCGTGGAGGCATTCTAAAAGAGGAGAACATGAAAGGAAACGAGTGAGAGAATTAGACGAAATGAATGAGATGAAACAAATCTGATGAAAGCAAGGATATTGGTCATTTGTTTGTTACTACAAAGCAACAAACGACCCTGGTGATTAATCAAAGTAAATAGGTCAAAAATAATGTATCGCGAAGACATGCTCGCCTATAAGTGAACACTCATCCCAAGAATTCCCAGGTAAGCACAACTTGTCTCGCGTCTGATGAGATGTATACGAAGTGCTTGCCTAGACAGAAAACCCAGAATACAGGCATTCACCCTTCCAGTTTGCACGTGTTCACATTATTAAAAACCCAAAACCTTGACGAGAATTTTGAAAACTCAAAGGGGTTCAAAACCTAGTAATCAATCATCCTAGAACAGATGATTAGTTTTCAAAGCGGTTTTGAAATTTATGTTCTTGTTGTGGTAGTCGCCTAAGGATAGGTGACGGTATTGTTTTATGACTAAACGCAAGTAAACTCGCGTTAGGGTCCTAAGAAGGTTATAGACTAGGTCAAAGCATTACTAATAACCTAATTCCCTATAACCATTGGCTCTGATACCATCTTTTCTGTCACACCCCGACCACGTAGAACATACAAAACGTGGCGGAAACATCGGGGAGTGTTGTAACAGAATTAATTGTTTCAAATCTATGGCAATTGAAGTTTCGTTTTATTGATTAAAAGTGTTACAATGTCTTAACAAACAAAGAAATACAACATAATTAACTAGTCTTGCATCTTTTATTGTCACTAAAGCCCAAGTCTGCCTATGTGTATCTTGATCATCTTATGCAACAGCTCCTGAAAAACACATGTGAAAATAGGTACGTCAGCATAAAAATGCCTGTGAGATACATAGGTTTTGTGAAAATAGGTTTCATGACTTATGTTTGAGAAAATGTTTAGTCATGAACCTTGTTATTTGCTTTGCTTTGTAAATCATTTGAAAATCGATAATATCAGATGATAAGTATAAATAAATGTAAGGTTAAATGAATAACCAAGTAAAATATGTTTGCATAAGATAAGAGGTTTATAAATCAATGTCTTGTGAAAAGTATGTTATTTGTATAAAATGTTCTATGTCTCAAACTGAAATGATTCAAATAACGCTATGATATGTAATACCATACAAACACTTATATATAGGAAGTACCAGGGGCGTATCCACCATGCTTGTATCATATTACACACGCATCGTTACTTAATCACTTAATCAAACCAAACCAACCAATGTAAGAAGTCTATGTTTAAATCAATTGTCAAATGTATTGGGTAATATGTCAAAGTGTTCATGTCAAGATGTAAATCATATCAAAATGTCTATGTCAAATATCCATGTCAAATGTCTATGTCAAATATCCATGTCAAATGTCTATGTCAAAATATCCATGTCAAATGTCTATGTCAAAATGTCATGTATGGTAAGTGAAATGTCTCAACTAAACCATATGCACAAAAACAAAGTATTGAAGTAAAACTTGGTTTAAATCAAAGTTATGTTTTGTGGGAAATGCATGATCAAATGTCAATCATGTTAAAATGTCTATGCCGAAATGTCTATGTAAAACGATGTACTAAGTAATGCACACAATTGGGCACACCTAGCATGAAATGTCATAAAATCATGTACTATAATGTACTAACGAACATAGCAGTATATGATGTTAAAACAGGAAAGCATGAAAGTAACAAGTAGGCACATGTGTTCCACCCCAAAACGTTTGGAAAACAGTAAAAGAGGGGTCTATGTACTCACTTGAGATTGCTCAGAAGTCCTAGGATAACCACCAAGCAAAGCTAGAGATCGCGGAATATCAAACGGCACCTAATATAGGTAACTACATTAATAAACCGGACCTAAATCGGAAGACTGGGTAGCATGAGGGTTTGTAAACCAAATGAGTGTAGGAACTCATGTGATATGGTTAATCAAAGCCTACATACTAAATGAAACTTAACCTAAGTGTCTACGACCCATTACGACCCGTTTAGGTAGCTTATGCTACTTTAACGCGTCGTTCGCGTGAAACGCGTTCGGACCGCCTAACTAGCCCTATGACAAGTGTTATATGCCTAAAAATATTACATAATCAGTTATGTGACAAAGGTTTAGGTTACATATGCTTAATTACCAATTATACATGAAAAGAGTATTCTGGTAATTTACCTAAGGCATATAAACTACCTATCATACAACTACTTAAACGATGCGACCATAGGGTATAATGATGTATTGCAAAATACATCCTTATATCGTGTATAGTTTGTATATTTTATAGTTATTTATAGTTTCGTTTCATTTAGAATTGCGTGCTATTGATCATATTTCGGTTTTGGAAGGTCCTGGCTCAAATGAAGCAAAAACAAGTATTATGGAAATAACCAGCCAGTTGGGCAGAGTAGGGTGCCAATGACCGAAGGAAATTCGCCGCTATTTTCTGTGAGTGGGTCGGGGCCACTATCTCTATGTCATCTATTAAACGTTGAGAATTAGTAAATGGGCTTTTGGTGGACAAGCCATACTAATTAATATATATACATTGACAAAAAGTAAAAGAAATGTCATTATGGAGGGCAGCCATATTCGAAGATATGCAAACATTAAATATTGAGAGGTGGCACATCACAATCACAATTAACATCATCATTGATTGGGCCACATTCACGTGAGAAGGGAAATCAGGTGGACTTCCTGCACAATTTTTAGTGGGCCGCAATTATCATAACTCATGTGGGCCGACTTGTTGGAGCACATGGACTTGATTATTTGTGGGGGTTCTCTTGGGCGGCTAGGTACACAGGAAGGAATATATTATATATACATCATATTGGTCGCACAAAAGGAGGGGAGACGCACGATCAGGGGAACAGTTAAGTTACGAAATTAGGAGATTGAGAGGCGACTTTGGAGCACTTTTTGCGAGCAATCGGAGATCTTGAAGCACGGGAATCATCGGTACGAGTAGAGAGTGAAGAATCGAAGATTAATCGGGTTTTCCAATCCTTTGTTTGTCGATTACTTGTTTGATACTTGTTATGATGAATTCTTTGTTCGATAACTTTGACTTGTTTTCACAATTTAAGATGCTTGGCTAAACTTTTATAACTACCTAGACGAGATGAATGTTTGATTAAAGTTTGGATTTTTAATGGTTATTATTGTTTGTGTATGGATTGATTTCTGAAGGTAAAGTGTTTTAGGATTTCTGATTTGGTGCACATGCATGCTTGACGATTGTTTTACTACTGTTTATCGCTTCGCTTGAATCTTGGTGACGGTCTTTATCACGGAATAGAATCAGGCTAGGGTTTTAGGTTTTGGTGAGTGTCTATATCACATAATAAATCTTTGATCCTTTAGGGTGAAAATTGCATAAGTAACCTTAGAAGTAATAATCGGTAATTTAATAAAATCAAGTGTTCTGCTTAATTTGTCGCTGAGAGGCTCGAGTTAGTTATTAGGTCGCTGTGCAGTATATATCTAAGATAGGTTTTGAGAGAAGTCGATCTTAGTTCCCTAATTGCATTTGTGTCTAGTAAACCAAGTCAGAACCTAGAATTGCCTTAGATTATCGCGCTGAGAGGTAGATAGTCATATTAGGGCACTTTTAGAATCGTTAGAGGACTGAGAGGAAGTCTAACAGTCGGTAATCACAACAGCCTTGTAGGGTTTCCTAGGTTTCTTCCTGAGAAGGGTCGGGAAGTCTTAGCATTGAAATACCTTAAGGTTTAGTATCTTACGATCCCGGCTCCATACAACAATAATGCCATTAGAAGTCCATTCCCATTCAAACTGGATTCAAGTCTAGGTAGTCGTTAATCTCATCTGAATACAAACCTCAATTTTCGTTCGTGTCTTAGTCTAAGTCTAGTTAATTAATTAGGTTAATATAGATTTCCTAGTTTTTCAGTAACCCCCCCCCCCCCCCCAAAACAATTAAACAAGTTTAAGTTGCGTCAGTCAGTGTCTGTTAGAGTCTAGTTTACGTAATACATAGAGTCTTTGGGTTCGATACTCGGACTTGCTTAGGCTATACTACATTGACCGGTACACTTGTCGGTTGTGTGGTTTAGGTTTTAGAGAGTCCTAGTCTATAAATTTAAAACTTATAGTGTCTAGATTAGAGAGTCTAATTTAGGTTGTTTTTATAGTCTGTTTAGCACACATCAAGTTTTTGGCGCCGTTGCCGGGGACTCTTGGCGATTGCGTTTATTAGCTTTGATTAGACTTAACTGAAAAATCCGTGCTACTTGTACAGTTGTGTAATTTTTTTTAGTTAGTTTTTTTTTCTCTCTACCTTGTTCTGCTCTTTCTACTCTCTTAATGGCAGGTGATCCTATTGACCTAGATGTCTCTGATGATGAGTCTTATCCCACCGAACCAATATGGGAGTTGTCAGATGAAGAGGATGAGGAAAGTAAGGATGAGCTGTTTTGGGAGAGAGAATTTGCGGATGAGTTAGAGGGTTTGTCGGTAGATGAAGAAGGAGGTACATTTGATCCGGAGGGGGACCTTGCATATTTAGAAGCTTTACTTGCAAGAAACCCAATGACGGACAGCAAACAAGAAGAAGAAGTGGTGGTGGAAGAGGAAGAACACCACAGCTGGCCCGTGGTACTGATAGCGAATGTGAGTAAAAGTTCAAAACCACGGGAGAAGGCTTTGAGAAGAACACCTGGGATCGCGATTCAGCGGCTCCTGTCAGGTAAGTTCAAATTTTTGTGTTCTAACCCGGTTAAATATTTAAAAATCTTTTATAATTCCACTACAGAAAATTTAAATGTTTATGAGGACCGGGTGGAATTAAACGGGTTAGACCGGGTTCAGATCAAAGAGAAACCTCCTGATTAAGTTCAAGTGTGGGGAGGTTTTTGTAGAGTTTGTATAGAGTCGTAGTTTTTGTATATTGAGTCTTAGTAGTTTTTGAGTCGTTTTTTTTTAGAGTCGGTACTGCTTTGGGTTTTGTTTTGTTGTGATTGTGCAGGTTTGGATTGTACCACCCGTACTCAATCTCCATTCGGGTGATTTCGGAGCTGCCTTATTGATAAAACCCAAGCAGATTAGGCAACGATCGCGAATGAAATGCTATACGATCGTTCGTTGGATTCAAGACTCGTACGGCTGGCACTGACTTTTGTCCTAACCAGCTAAGTCTTTTCCAACTCTATCTGTATTTTTTATTTTTATTTCTTATTTTGTTTTTAGTTTCCGTCTCTGCATTGGGGACAATGCAAATCTCAAGTGTGGGGATGGGTAACTGCTTTTTAGGTTAGTTTGAGTCATAAAAATCAAAAATAAAAAAAAAATTAGAAAATTTTTAAAAAATCCAAAAAAATTGAAAAATTAGAAAATGTCTTTCGAATAAAAAAAGAAGTTTGCAATTAAAACGGAAAATGATAGAAAAGGTGAATTGTTGCTTGGTTTGAATAATAATAATATGAGAATATAATAAATCGAGCTTGCGTCTAGTTAGGGATATGTGGATAGGCCCGGGTTTGGTTTTAAGTCCCTTTGATCTAATATACCTTAAATTGTCGGTCTGCTAGTGGGTTTTCGCCTGGGAAATATGGGAAATCAAAACTGCCAAAAATAGTATAAGGGGCACCGTTATAAGTTAAAACCGTTAGAGTTTGTGGTCATGCGAAAAAAAAATAGAATAAAAAGTGAGCTAGAAACTAAATGAAAGTAACACAGGCCTATGTAATCCGAGTTGGGGATAGCGACTCTACAGCCGGAATGCCTCTGGGATGTGTGAAATCGACTTGCCGAATAAAAGTACCGAAACCTAAGTAATCTGTGGTTGGGGATAGCGACTCTACAGCCGGAATACCTCTTGGTTAGGGAAAGCATCGTCTAGACTCACGAGAGAAAAAAAAAAGAAAAAAAAAGCAAAGCAAAAATAGAAAAAAATGAAAAAAAAAAAAGAAAAAAAAAAGTTGATTGTAAACTCTCTTGGTTTTGATATAAGATGGTTAGGAATTGGTCCAGTGATCGTTCCTTTAGTCCTATAAGCTTGAGGTGGGAGTAGGTGGACCGTAGATTCTAGCGTGAGACCTTAGGTAGACTGACCGCACTTGAATTAAATTCACATGATAAGGGCTTAGGATTAGATTCGGGTTTAAGAGAATCAGTATATTCGCAATCGCGACTAACGCAAGTTTTGGTTTTAATAAGATATAAATAATTTTTGATCCAAGTGATTATTCGTCTCTGATTCCGTTGCACAATTCTTTTTCGAGGACGAAAAAAGAGCAAGTGTGGGGATATTTGATGTATTGCAAAATACATCCTTATATCGTGTATAGTTTGTATATTTTATAGTTATTTATTGTTTCGTTTCATTTAGAATTGCGTGCTATTGATCATATTTCGGTTTTGGCAGGTCCTGGCTCAAATGAAGCAAAAACAAGTATTATGGAAATAACCAGCCAGTTGGGCAGAGTAGGGTGCCAATGACCGAAGGAAATTCGCCGCTATTTTCTGTGAGTGGGCCGGGGCCACTATCTCTATGTCATCTATTAAACGTTGAGAATTAGTAAATGGGCTTTTGGTGGACAAGCCATACTAATTAATATATATACATTGACAAAAAGTAAAAGAATTGTCATTATGGAGGGCAGCCATATTCGAAGATATGCAAACATTAAATATTGAGAGGTGGCACATCACAATCGCAATTAACATAATCATTGATTGGGCCACATTCACGTGAGAAGGGAAATCAGGTGGACTTCCTGCACAATTTTTAGTGGGCCGCAATTATCATAACTCATGTGAGCCGACTTGTTGGAGCACATGGACTTGATTATTTGTGGGGGTTCTCTTGGGCGGCTAGGTACACAGGAAGGAATATATTATATATACATCATATTGGTCGCACAAAAGGAGGGGAGACGCACGATCAGGGGAACAGTTAAGTTACGAAATTAGGAGATTGAGAGGCGACTTTGGAGCACTTTTTGCGAGCAATCGGAGATCTTGAAGCACGGGAATCATCGGTACGAGTAGAGAGTGAAGAATCGAAGATTAATCGGGTTTTCCAATCCTTTGTTTGTCGATTACTTGTTTGATACTTGTTATGATGAATTCTTTGTTCGATAGCTTTGACTTGTTTTCACAATTTAAGATGCTTGGCTAAACTTTTATAACTACCTAGACGAGATGAATGTTTGATTAAAGTTTGGATTTTTAATGGTTATTATTGTTTGTGTATGGATTGATTTCTGAAAGTAAAGTGTTTTAGGATTTCTGATTTGGTGCACATGCATGCTTGACGATTGTTTTACTACTGTTTATCGCTTCGCTTGAATCTTGGTGACGGTCTTTATCACGGAATAGAATCAGGCTAGGGTTTTAGGTTTTGGTGAGTGTCTATATCACATAATAAATCTTTGATCCTTTAGGGTGAAAATTGCATAAGTAACCTTAGAAGTAATAATCGGTAATTTAATAAAATCAAGTGTTCTGCTTAATTTGTCGCTGAGAGGCTCGAGTTAGTTATTAGGTCGCTGTGCAGTATATATCTAAGATAGGTTTTGAGAGAAGTCGATCTTAGTTCCCTAATTGCATTTGTGTCTAGTAAACCAAGTCAGAACCTAAAATTGCCTTAGATTATCGCGCTGAGAGGTAGATAGTCATATTAGGGCACTTTTAGAATCGTTAGAGGACTGAGAGGAAGTCTAACAGTCGGTAATCACAACAGCCTTGTAGGGTTTCCTAGGTTTCTTCCTGAGAAGGGTCGGGAAGTCTTAGCATTGAAATACCTTAAGGTTTAGTATCTTACGATCCCGGCTCCATACAACAATAATGCCATTAGAAGTCCATTCCCATTCAAACTGGATTCAAGTCTAGGTAGTCGTTAATCTCATCTGAATACAAACCTCAATTTTCGTTCGTGTCTTAGTCTAAGTCTAGTTAATTAATTAGGTTAATATAGATTTCCTAGTTTTTCAGTAACCCCCCCCCCCCAAAAACAATTAAACAAGTTTAAGTTGCGTCAGTCAGTGTCTGTTAGAGTCTAGTTTACGTAATACATAGAGTCTTTGGGTTCGATACTCGGACTTGCTTAGGCTATACTACATTGACCGGTACACTTGCCGGTTGTGTGGTTTAGGTTTTAGAGAGTCCTAGTCTATAAATTTAAAACTTATAGTGTCTAGATTAGAGAGTCTAATTTAGGTTGTTTTTATAGTCTGTTTAGCACACATCATATAACCTCGGAAGGTTATTCCCTACCTACTATGGTCACCTAATGTGTTTGGTCGGATCCTAATGATCTACCAAACTGGGTCGGGTTCGAGGTATAAGCGATTTATCAGATCGCTTACCCTACGACCCTAGACAACGTGGTAATCAGTGGGCATAGTCCCAAGGGACTATGACCAACGTGATTACACTCACGTTGCGAAGTTCAAAAGAACTTCGCATTGACCATTACTGGTCAACGCTGAAAGTCAAACAAAGTTTGACTTTCTGACTCGAAAAGCAGTAAAATAAGGAAAAGAACGAAATAATACTTACGAAGGGTCCCCGAATGCTAATTTCGATTTAAGAATCTCAGGTATGAAACAATGGTTTCAACTTAGAGTTTCTCAATCAAAATTCTAGTGATTTTAAAGCATGGGGTAATGGGGTATTTATAGGAATACCCGAACCGTTAAGATCGTTTCATGGAAAACGTGCCTTAATCCCATCCGTACATGTGTTGCAAAGTTATGGTGCCTAAATTCCATCCATACATGTGTTGCAAAGTTATGGTGTTTAGGTGCTTAAATTCCATCCATACATGTGTTGCAAAGTTATGGTGCCTAAATTCCATCCTTATCCGCTGACTAAGCATGTTAGAATGTGTGGTTGTGAATTAAACAACGGCTAATACATCGAATCTGGTCCCGGAAATGCAAAACTGAGTTTTCTGCATGTTTTCTGTCCAGAATAGGCAGTCGCGTAGCGCTACTGCCAAGGCATTAGGCAGTCGCGCTACGCTAGCACCCTGCTGTTTCAGAAATCTTTCAAAAGTGACAGGAATGGTCCCTGCACGTGTTTAAGGCCTTTTTTGATGCGTTTGAACCCCGTTAACCTCATTTCAAGGCTCTAAAATGAAGTTAAAGTATAGGGGACTCAAAGCATGCTCAAAAATATGCCGGATGTTGGTTCGTTTGGTCGTACGAACGCGATGTTCGCTTAATTACGACGGAATGCGCACAAGCGCGACAAACGATCCAAATGACGTGACGAATGGATTTTTCTTATGGCGAACACTAAAATAAAATATTTTAGTGCTTACATAAATTTTTGGATGTCCGGATGTATTCAGAACGTAAGTTATGCGCGAAAATGCAAACTTGTGCACTTTTTGACACTTTTAGTCCCTGAATGACACAAAAGTTTATTTTAGCATACCGAACACCTCAAAGCCTATTTCTAAGCTATGTGAAGGATATTTATGGTATGTTTAACTTATGGTCATGCTCCGGAATGTCTGTTACAGTTCAAATTGGCATACTTTCGCAGTTTGTCAACTTTAGTCCCTGTAAGCGATTAAACTTTGATTTCACCACACCAAACCTTCCAAAACTTATATATAAGTTATGTAAAGGTTATTTAAGGTATGTTAAGCCTATTTCACTATTCCGGAGTGTTCGTTGCATTAAACTGGTTATATTTACGCATCAGTGCGCGTATAACCTTCCAGAAAGCGATTTAGAGCTTGAAATCGGACAAGAGTTGATATGTGCAATCGATACACATATTTTTACAAATCCCAAGTATGAAATACAATATTTCATTGGTTTGGCATTTGTTTGATGGTCGCAGTGACACGGGTGTCACACTGGGCCCCATATGTATTGACAAACATGTAAAACTGATATAAGATCATTTTGAATTGTCCCAAGTTATTTATAAAAGATGTGCCTTGTGCACTTAAATCAATTTTGAAAATGTTTTCAAAATATGTCGGTTGATTGTATTTACCAGTGAAAACTGACGTATTTTCAAAAGACTAAGTTACAGGTACAATACGTAATAGGCTGGAAGCTGCTTGGTATTGATAGAAGAGGATCTTGCAAATTCTTAGATATGCCTAAAGTCTGTTGAACTCAATTTATGTACATTTATGATCCGCCTATGGATCTTTACTATTATAAGCCGTCTGTATTATTATTTCGAGCCGAGGGTCTCTCTGGAAGCAGCCTCTCTATCCCTATGGATAGAGGCAAGGTCTGTCTACATCCCACCCTCCCCATACCCTATAAGTAGCTTTGCTATTTGTGGGATTTACTGGGTATGGTTGTTGTTGTATTATTATTTCGAACTTTGAACAATTGGTTTGTAATAGTAATTTTACTCCAAGACTTTCGTTGTGCTATTCTGTGTATAATTGACTATGACGATACCAATCTTACGTCACGATACTCACCACCACCAGGCTCACCGGGTTTGTGGTTGAAATTTAGGGTGTGCCGCCTGTTGCTGTTTCTAGGAACGTTCCCTTCCGCAAGGTTTTCGTGTTATATAAATAAGCATGACTCATTTCATGCCCTTATCGAATTCATAAGAAGAGCTCCTTTCTTCTTTGCTATTACCTTGAACGGTTGAACCCAAACACCCTACATAAGTTGCAAGTTACCGCATACTACCTTTGTGTAGTTGGGGTTTTGGATAGTGATTTAGATATTGTTGTTGGTATCAAGTCTCTGAGTTGTTGGATTTTGAGAGTTGAAATGATGCCTGTGTTTTCGTTTAAGAATTTTTACAAAAACCAAACAACTCTCCCCAACACAAGAACAGGTCACTCCACCACAATCTTCACCAACGCCCATTTGTTTTTTATCAAATGGTTTACTCTAGTAGCAGCAGCAATACGTGACGGTGTAGTGTACCTCTGGGGCGATGATAACGAGCGATTAGAGGAACGTGTAGGGATGCCGAAATCTGGGCTGAGCTTTATCATCACTGTTCTCCTTGCTTTTGTAGCTATGAAGTGTCAGTGTCAACCCGACTTTCCTTATTTCACCCATCCTCACCAAGTCAGGTTCTCGACTAACTGTATCATCATGTACGGCTTTTGTATGTAAATGAAATAGTTTCATTACATGGAATTCCTTTATCTATTGTATCTGATAGAGATAACCGTTTTACTTCTCATTTTTGGACAAGTTTTCAAAAAACAATGGGAACCAGGTTAAATCTAAGCACAACTTATCATCCTCAAACGGACGGACAAAGCGAAAGGACAATTCAGACGATGGAAGATATGCTTGAGCCTGTGTAATTGATTTCGGAGGAAATTGGGATAATCATTTACCATTAAGAGAATTTTCCTACAATAACAGCTATCATACCAGCATCAATGTTGCACCATTTGAAGCACTTTATAGACAAAAGTGTCGAACTCCAGTCTGTTGGGCAGAAATTGGAGAAAAGCAACTATCTAGACCAGAGATAGTGCAAGAAACAACGGACAAGATCATTCAAGTCAAGGAAAGACTAAAAGCAGCACGAGATCGTCAAAAGAATTATGCAGATAACAGACGAAAACCATTGGAATTTCAAGTTGGAGATAAGGTATTATTAAGAGTTTCTCCATGGAAAGGAGTAGTCAGATTCGCTAAAAGAGGAAAACTAAGCCCCAGGTATGTTGGACCTTTTGAGATTATCAAAAGAATAGGACCAGTAGCTTATTAGCTACAACTGCCAGAGGAAATGGCAGGAATACATGATGTATTTCATGTATGTAATCTCAAGAAGTGCTTAGCAGACGAATCATTAGTGATACCTCTTAAGGACATAGAGGTAAATGAGAAACTTAAGTTTGTAGAGAAACCCCTTCAGATTGAAGATAGAAAGACCAAGAACCTCAAACACAAGAGACTAGTTCTGGTCAAAGTGAAATGGGATTCCAAGAGAGGACCAGAATACACTTGGGAGCTCGAGTCAGAGATACAAAGGAAATATCCACACCTGTTACAGCAGATCTCGAGGACGAGATTTAAATCAAGGTGGGGAGGATATAACAACCCTCCTAAAACACCCTAAACGTTTTAAAATATACCCCGTTTAGAGAAACGACCCTAAATAATATTAATTTCAACAAAAATCAAATAAAACAAATAAATACCGCCTCTCGCGGGGCGCGACCCCTTGGGTTTGCGAGTCGCGGTCCGCGACCAGGTGACACCAGGCGACACCCCCTTCAGCCACATGTCCACCTGCGTGTTGAGCCTAGTGAGTTGACTCACCAAGGCTAGAACCTAGCCTACACCCCTCGCGGGCCGTGAAGGAGACAAGGGTGGGCGTCGCGGGGCACGAGCCGCCTTATGTCCAGCCTATAAAAGGAGGCCGATGCCTCAGTTCATCGTCATTCAATTCTCTTCTTCTCAAAAGCCCCTATAATAGCAAAGTGTTGCTCGATATAATACCCCTAAAAAGCGAAGCCATGCCTCGTTGTAAGTATTATAACCCCTGATCACGTATTTGTTACCCTACCCAATTGATCTAGGGCACCGTAACGCATGTCAAGGCTCTGACTGACTCAGTTCGTTGGAGTTCTGTCTCGGTAGTATGGCTAATGTGATTTGGGTTATCTTACTAACACGTGTGCATTGTTAGATTTTTTATAGATAATAACCCGGAGAAACACCAGGAAGCTATAGTTTTATCTAAGTCAGCAAAGTGAGTACATCTTATTTTTGTCACATTTTTGTGAGTACATTCTCTTTTTGTAAATCCTTTTTGTGAATCATTGTTTCAAATATTTTACAAAACCCTAAATGTTTATCGAGATACTTACAGTGATTAAGTTTTTGTAATTCTACAATTATCATTAGTATGTGGGGTTTTGTATACATTACTTGACACTCGTTACTATTGCGAATAGTAGCATGACCGCAAGCACGAGGGACAGAGGTTGCCCAGTAGCAATGTTGTCACACCCCGATTTCCACGTGTCACCGGTGGGCCCGGTGGGGGAGTATCGTGACGTGGTTGGCAACATAATAGTCAAACAACACAATAATCAATATGCACAGCGGAAACAAATTTAAAATATGATACAACCGAATTTTATATTGTAATATCAAATGTCACAATATTCGGAAGTTTATCCACAGAAGGATCGAAAATAAAATAGTATTAATGGTTCAACAGACTTCAGGCATCTTAAGCTTGCGAGACTTCTAATGATGCTAAGGAGAAATCCCAGCCAATTTCGCTTAGTACCTGCATTTAATCTTTTTGGGAAAATACGTCAGTTTACACTGGTAAATACATTCAACTGACTCATTTTGGAAAATGATTGAAAATTGGTTTGGATGCACATGGCATAAACATTTTATTTAACTTGGGAGAATTATTTAATATTATAATCTTGTGAACGAATTACATGTTCCTTGTGCGTTCAGTAGCCCGGATCTTGTCCGGGTTAAAGATCAATAGACACACCACATTATTCTTTTGTGCACTGACGGGTGTACGCCTACACCCCGCGCTTAAGTCGTGGCCATTTCGTAAAATGATGCCAAGGATATCCGGGACATGGTCATTAACCCCCCAAAGGCTTTAAGTAACAAGACTGTTTAAACGAGCCGATCAAATTTATTCAATTACCCACTCAACAGTGGAGGATTTGATGCCCGATCAAGCGGTATGCTATATACCGTAACCCAAGCCCGTATAGGGAAAATAAGTTAAAAGTATTTACCTGAGTAAGTATAATTCACAATTAGCAAAATGCACATAGCTTTTACTGGTCCTCCTAATCTGGAACAAAGGTTTTATAATAACCTATTAGAATCCTAACGGGTCTTTAATTAAGCTTAAGCTTAGACCGGCTAGTTTCAAAGATACGGTTCGTACGCACGATTAAGCGAAGACCGGATAGAATGTGATTTAGACCCGACAAGTTTGAAGACTTGTTTAATATGGGTTTATTATTCACATTCTGGATTTTGAGATAAAACCGTTAAGGTTTGACCCGTTTCGGCTAATTTATGTAAACTTGTTACATAAACCGAACCGTACGCGTAATAAGCGTGACGGGTATTCATGAGAGCTATATACAGGTTTCCTAAGTTAATTATGCCTCAAATATGTTGTGACATCAGTAAGATGTCTTTCATTATGCCCGAAACGTGTTTAAACACAAACTAGGCCCCGTAGGGGTAGTTTGGTCATTTAAAAGTTTATAAAAGAGTTTAAGTAACAACCTGAGTTACAGGTCTGATGTAATCAGCAAAAATACATAATTTTATAAGTTATATCAGTAGGATAAAGCATATATGTGAAATTTATCATTTTTAACCAAACTATGCCCCGTAGGGGTATTTTGGTAATTTCACATAAGCCGAAAAGCTCAAAACTGAAGTCTGAGTTTATCAACCTTTGCTTACTGTTAAAATATTATAATTTACCTCATATATCAGTAGGTATCAACCCGGGTATGTCCAATATAATTTTAATACATACTTTGCGTTAAAAACGCTTAATAAGGCGATTAAAGGCCATTTCCGGGTTCGATACTTAAATCTGATATTTTTATATTTCTAGAAGGCTTTAAATAATTTATTTATCATATGTGATCAGTAGCAAAAGGTTTGGAGTTGTTTAGATATGTAAAACTCATTTTATGGCCCGTAAGGGCAAAACCGACAATTACCGGATTAAGCCTACGACTACTAGTTATGCTCAGCCTAAAATTTATTAAAAATCTTTAAAAATCCCAAAATAATATATTGCATCAGTGGGTAAAAGATTTGATATCAAAAAGTAGGCTTAACTAGGCTATATGCTAATTACGCCGTTTTATTAACATAAAGCTTTAATTTTGCGATATTGAGCATAACTCTCAATCTACAATTCAAACTGATGTCAAACTTTGCATACAAGTTTATATATCAGTAATTAAAGTTTCTACTCTTTTACATTTCCAAAAATCACGTTTTAAGGTAATAAGGGCATAACGGTCAACATATGAACAATTAACGGAAACATGCATATTAATTGGATAACTAATGAACCAAGGTGTAACATCACAGAGGGTTATTCTAACATGTAACCTAGTCCAATTAAAGCTCTGAGGCATTTCTAAAACATGCATAAACGGGTCAGAACTGAAAGTCAAAGTGAAAGTCAAACTATGTGACTTTCGGTTCCGAACCGGGTATTTACAGGAAATTGTCGGGCTGAACATGTTTAGACATGTTCTTACACTTATGTCCAAGTTATAACAATGATCCAACAGGTTGTATATGATCTATAATGTTAATTATGCATAAATGGCATTTTAAGTATCCTGTTGACTTTTTATAAACTAGTTTGACCCGACTTTTGACCTGGTTAGAGTGGTAATCAGGGGGAACCCTTTTAAGGGTTTATTACCCACATAATTACCTACTTATATCTACTTTTAATTCGAGATTTGACTGATCCATTATTAATTAATCTCGAAGTCAAACCGTAATTAAAACGGTTTGACTTTTAGCTAAATAACTAAGCTAAACTCAATTAAAGAAGGATTAGCTAACTTACTGAAGTCCTATGCACGAGATGTGATGCTTAGAGAAAGTTCCTTAGCTCTAGAAGTGCTCCAAATGTGCAGATGAAGGTGTGATCAATGAATTGCAAGTCATGGCCTTTATATAGTGAAATTTTCACCATAAGAAATTGACACACAACTCTAATACTGACCACAATCCTCCAACATGTGTCCCTAGTGCTCTAGAACAGTTTAGGGGTCGCCCACCATGTTAAAATTTCGGTTTTTGGTCGATTCTGCGCGTTTCCAGGAGCCTGTCTCGTTTTTCTGCATCTGATGTCCTGATGCGGCCCGCGTAAGGGTGTTGATGGACCTTACGCGGCCCGCCTTAACCCTTCTGATCAGATTTTCATTTTCAAGTTGTTGCATCACACCTCTTGGCTTCACGAAAGGTCAATTAAGCCTATTCTTTGCATTTTGACCCCTTCATATTTACCCACAAGGGCTTTAGGACTTATACCCACTTTGCCAAGTCCCTGGACACTTCCGGTTAACCCGAAAAGTCTTAACTTTCAACGTTTACGCTTTAACCCCTCGCACACGAATTTGATCATAACTTTCTCATACGATAACGAAACTTTATGAAATTTATATTGCGCATTCTAGTGAGCATAACCAACAGTTACAAAGCTTCGGGTTTGTCAAAAGGTCACTCAGAGGTATATATTTAAACATGTTGACACATTTAACCCCTGTAGTTTGTAATCTCTCACTTTTAGCTTCGCATGATCCATGATTTATTCGTTTGATGTTATAAACATTATGTAAGGTTATAATGAAGTATGTTTATTCACTGTTGACATTTAGAAGCCGTATAATCACATACTTTCCATGTTTGTCAACTTTAGTCCTTTTATAACATTCTTTCACACGTTCAAACTTTATGACACGTGTCAACACATTATAGGACGTGAATTTTCGAGGTGTTACAAATGTTGTATTGAATAATTGGATAGATATAAACATTGTAAATCTTAATACTGTAAAGCTATAAAACTGTTTTGATTAAACTGGGATGCACTCGCCAGTATTTCTTGCTGATAAAACATTTTTAAAACGCGTTTCAGGTAACTTAATGCGAAGCTAATAGAAGCCAGCTAGAGAACACTGAAGGCTTAAAGATGTGGCTATAAAAGTTACGTAAATAAAAAGGAGATTTTGTTTTCTATAAATTAGGGTTTATCCCTACAAATGTATTGTAATGAAAAATTGGGTTTAATCCCATTTATTTATTATATATAAAAAGTTTGGTGTTTTAAACTCTGATAAACATTTCCTAACTACGGTCCGGATGTCTCATTTCCGCTGTCAAATTAATAAATACCGATACCACTTGATCTGGATCCTCGCGGCGCCCACTTCTGGGGTAGGGGTCGGGGTCTGCGACACTACACATATCCTATATACCCTTTACATAACTTAGAAATAAGTTTCGAAGGGTTAGGGATGACGAAAACACGTTTATACGAGTTCAAGGACTATTTCCGACAAACTACGAAAATCTGCCAATTCTCGTATTTCTGAACACGAACCTCTTATACGAATCCGAATATTTTTGTACTCAATAAAATCTTTTATTTTATTTATAAGAATGCAAAAATATCGAGCGTTGCGAAATTACGATCATTTCCGTAATAGAGAGAAACTCCGGCGAACTAAAATCAGGCGAACTAAGGCAGTTCCGGTGAACTAAGGCGGTTCCGGCGGACAACAGAGCGAAACTCCGACGAACTAAGGCGGTTCCGGCGAAAAGACAAGAAAAGACAAGAAAGAACTCCGGTAAAAAGCTTGTTTTTTTATAGATCTGGCTGTAAAAAAAACTTGTTTTTTAAAGATCTAGTTGTAAAAAACTTGTTCCATTGAGTTTTTTTGTACCTGATTAGTGACAAATTGAGGTGTACGGTGGGTGGTGGTGGCCGGACGGGTGGTGGAATATTGGGTTAAAAGCTTGTTCCATTAAAGTTGGTTTATGGAAAGTTGAAATAAAATTAAAAAGTTGACTGAAATGGCTGACTTGTGGGTAAAAGTAAAAAAAAAATAACTTTCTGGGTGTATTTAACAATACCCTTAATTTATTTTGTCCTAGGATAACATTGCATTCAATATTCACACAAATAACAAATGAATACATTCGACAGCAAATGAGAGAAGAGTTACAAAATCGATATCATATCTACGCGGACATTTTTGTCAGGGATGTAAATTCATTATATCATGACTTGTGTTTCTTTGGGTCGCCTTGTCCAGAAGAACACTGGATGAAAATGCCTGAAGCAGGTGTTCTGATTGCCAATAAGTTTGGTGTAATCGTCCATTCTTTAAGCATGTCAGGCAGTTTCACTATTTTCCTGTTTTGGAGTGGTCCAGAAGAGATTCAACATAACAGAGCTCTTACAATTGCCCTAGTAAATCGCGAGAACCATTATGTCATGGCGGCTGGATGGGAGACCATGTATAGGTGGCGTCTAGAATTATATACCCAACTTTATCGTCGTGAAAGTGGTTTAGTCGATCTAGGTGGTTAATTGTTTTAATGTTTACACGTTTACTGTTTTATTAGAGACATTATTTATTTATGATGAACTTTTTCATTTTCATGTTTTTAATAAAATGTCTTGATTATTTATTTATTAATATTAATATTAATACTAATAATAGTATAACAAAATATAAAAAAGTAACAAAAGTATTATATATACACAATACAAAAAGTAACTTGTGGTGTGTGTTTTGTTTACGAACTCACGTCGGTTAAAAACAAATACATATGGAACGTGATGCTTCGGTTCACGTCCTTTAAAGTGAGGCGGTGTGATATACCATTATCGACGTGATGCTTCAGTGCACTTCCTTTAAATCTGAAAAGTGAACGATGTGAATTCTTGAATATGATTGGGCCACTTGGCAGTTTCCTCCACGTGGCACTTTTGTATTGGTCCACGTCAATTTGTTTTGGTACCTTTCCAATACACCGTTTACGTAAAAATTCGCCGGCCGCGTTCCTCGATCATAACCACCAACAACCGTCACACCTACAAATATGCATCCTTCACACCCACAAATCTTTTTCCTTTTTTCTCCGACGTACTTAATCAGATCAGTTCAAGATCATATTGTTTTCCTTTCCAACCGTAACTGCGGTTTCAAAGTCCATAAGATTCAGATCAAACCCATTTGAAAAACTCCAAACACATCATCAACAAAGAAAGATGAAGCCTTTTCTCCCTTATGTCCAAAACAACCCAGAAAACAATTCAAAATCTTGCCATTTTCACCATGAATTTATCAAAGCATTGTACAGGAGATCAAACTCACCATTAATACAATTTCTTCAACAGACTAAAAATGCAACCTGATGATTATTTGATTAGAAAAAATATGATTTGAAAAAAAAAAAAAAAAAACTTTCAGTCATTAAATAAACAAACAAAAATATAACCCATTTCAAAATCTTTCAACAGAACGGAACCAATGGAGAGCCCCGTGATCCTCCGGCAACCAGATTGCGTGTAGGTTTCGTATCAGTGGTTACTGAACAAGGATTTGCAATTTATGGACGGTCCGCCGTGCGTCTCCGTTGTGCCGGACTTAAAGGTTGGTCGGCCTTGCATCGCCGTCCCCCAATTTGAAGGTTGGGCGGACATGCATCGCCGTCGTGCCAAACTTGAAGGTTGTCCGGAGGTCCGCCGATTTGGATGGCTGGATCCTCCCTCGATCTCTAATCTCACTCTCTCTCACAGTCTGTGTGTGTGAAATTAAAGTAAACCAGTTATGGTTTAAACCACTTAATGGTTTAAAAAAAATAACATTTAAATATAATTATTAGTTTTTTTTTACCAAGTGAAGCAATTATTAGTTTGTTTATCGTAAATCTTAAAAACTTTTTAAAAGCTCTACTCAGATATGTTAATACATCATTTTATTTGCCCATATAAATACCTTATGTTAAGAAATAATATTTCTTTAGTTTTTTTTTTTACCGCAATTCATGAGGTATGTTTTGTTTTTTAACCCAAAAAAAAAAAAAGCAACTGGAACAGAAAGTCAAAAAAGTGAAACATAGCACCGGTTGGGTTGTTTAATTATTTGTTGGAATATACATTGATTTCTAAAACATGTAACTTTTATAGCAATGTTTAAAAATATTTGTGTTTATTGATATATAAAGCATATTGTAATTGTATTTGGTCTTAATAAGAATAACAAAAAGTTTGAAAAAAAACTTAATAGCTAAATGACAAAAAGTTTGAAAAAAACTTAATAGCTAAATTATTATTCAATTTACAAAAATTCTGGTATTACTTCTTTTTTTGGGGGGGGTTGTATATCAGTCGAAAATTAAAACAAAAATAAGTTAAAATAGCACAATTTTTTTAAACTTTATGAACTCAAAAAAGTATATAATGTGTAAAGGTGTTCCTAGCATTATAGATATTTTATAAATATACGTTTAGCTTATCTCCTTTGATAAACCAATTTCTATAACTAAGTTTAGCTATTATTAGTTTCTTTATTACAAATCACCTTATACGATTTCTTTGAATCATCCAAATTCTTTCAATTAGCACACCCCATGTAATAACAAAATGAAATATGGTCATTATTCCTTAAATTAAGCAAGTTTGACTTAGTGACTACACATCCAAGAGTCAATTTTTATTTTACATTTAAGCTTCAAACATCTAGGTCTACAAAAATTGGCTACTAACTAATGATTTTTCCAATATGAATAGATAGATTTATGTGAATTTGAGAAAAAATTGCATGCAAACATTAGCATGACATAATATTGTATCTTTATTATGTTTCTATGTTGAATAGTAAAACATAACTTTAATTGATTGGTCTTGAAATTTGGTACTAAATCTTTGGTAATTGGTACAGAATACCCAGAAATTAGTATATCCCTCAGTGCAAACCCTCCATATGATCTTCATAAGTTTTCATTTTCTTTCTAATTCAATTTACTTGAATAATATCACCTACCTTTGCCAAGTATCCCCACCACCGTCTAGACCGGTTAACAGAGAGAGCCGGGTAAACGCGTGTTCTTGATTTTTTTATAGGGTTTGTAAGTTAAACCAACGATATACCTAAATTTTGGTAAAAAAAAATGATGTCTTTTTTTTTCTTTACTCTTTTGCAGCCTACAAAATTAAATGTTTCCATTCATGGAAAACCTTTTGATTTGTTTGTTGAATACTAGAACATATTCACCATAAAATCCTAACATCTTTTGCTTAGAATAATTTATTGGGTTAAAATTCTGATATCTTTTGCTTATAATAATTCATTCTCTCATTTGATGTATTTTGAGTTTTAATGTAATTCGTTAAAAGATTCATAATTAGTATCCTGCGGCAACATGTGATAATTGTACACCATGCTGATACCTAAACATGTGAATTGTTGATGCACTCAATATTTTACAGTCCAAGTTTTAATAGTACTAAGTTTTGTTACATACATATTGAGTTGATTCCTTTGGTGTAGTATTGTAGACTCGGGATAAAGTAAAAGAAAAGAATATTTTGCATAAACTTTAACAATTTCGCATCTCACATTGTAATACTAAAGATATTCATAATCAATATCCCGCTGCAACGCGCGGGTTAGCGTTAACTTGTTATAAAATAAAATAATATAAAAAACATAAGCATTACTTTTGACTTTATAATAAAACATAATTACTACTTTTGACTTTATAATAAAATAATGTAATAAAATAGTTAATCATTACTAACTCATTACTAAATTTGACTAATTGGTATATCTATATATATTAATAAATGAGATGGTGTGGGCTATGTGTCTTTGAATGGTGAAGCCAAATTGATGATGTGGCATCTATTTGTTGAGTGGTCTTTGATTTTGGGAGGGAAGACACAATACATTAGATGTTTTGAGAATTGGACACGGGATCCAGAAACAACTGGGTCGGACTTTGGGTCACTAATGATCCAAACAGATCCTTTATATCCTTTTTACTCCTTCTTTCTCACGCTCTTTGACATTCTCCACAAACCCTAGAAACCAAAGTTGTTCATGTGCCATCTTCTTCTTCCCCTGAATCGATCCAATTTCTTTGTGGAATTTCATATGATTTCATATGTTCATCACATTCTCTCTTCTTTGCAGACCATTTCTTTCGATCTGGAAACCTCTCACATTATTTTATTTCGTGCGTGTTATACAGACGGTGACGACAAGTCAAGGACAAATTCGCCGGTGAATGGTGGCGCCGTGTATTTCCTACCACAAATTTTAAAATATTATTATTATCATCATTCAAAAATTTCAAATCGACTATTAGAACTGTAAATCTGTTCATCTGGTTCAATTTTATCTCACTGTTCGCAACACAGATCGATTGAGGTAAATTGTGTTCTTATTTGTTCAATTTATCCTTTATTTTAATTTACTGGTTATGTATTGATATTCTATATGAAATTCAGATAAACAGATGTATGTACGTTCGTGAATTTGTGATTGTCCGTGCCCTAATTTCTCTAAATTTGAACATATATAGCATTTATTTGTAGAATAATTATAGGATTTATTAGTAGATTGTGAATTTCGCAACGTTCGTTTTGGTTGAATGATATGGAACTAATTTTCTATTCATGGGGGAAATGCCTTATTTAACTGGCTTATAATTGTGACGTTGTCATGGTAGTTGATGAGTATTAATGTTCTGATGGTTTTCTAAGTAGACAACCATTTTCTATAAATGGTGCTTTCATCATGGTGGTTGGTAAATATATTTAATTTGAATGATGTGCTTACCCCCAGATAACAATTGATGAAAAAAGAATCTCAAGAAAATGTAGTTTTGTGGAGGTTGTGCATGTGAATGGAAAACCATGGTCTGCAAGAATCGAGGAACCAGTGACAGGTTCATATATATTTGTGTGCGCTCATAACATTCCATAAAAGATGTGGTGTTTGTGGACCAGTTTTAATTGAGAAATTCAATGAGGAGATTGGAGTGGGGATTGAAGGATGAGGTTTTTGTCGGTGCTTGCTCGCATGTTGGGAGCCACAAGCATGCAGGGACCCTGATTATATATAGCAAGATTTAATGCGAAAGTTGCTGGACACTGGTAAGAGAATTTGCTACTGTGTTTTATTATTTGTTTTTAAGTTTGTTTTCACCAGTCAGTTTAACATATGTATGTTCTTATGTTATTGTTGCCTTATAGGTATAGATTTAGGGGCATTTTTTCTGTTTTCACAACTTTAGATGTGATGGAAGTTTTAAGTTTTATTATAAATGCATTGATTTTATTATAACATATATTACATATAGTTGTTTTTCATAATTTACAGGTTGAAGAGATTGTTAGCGAAAGTATATATTGAAGCTTCATTGGGGGAAATAGATGGTCAAAACACAATCAAATATTGAGTTAATTGGTGAGTGGTCGACGGTCAAAAGAAAACGCTAGATGTTTACAGAAGCATATTATGTGGAGTCATGATTCAAGAAGCATGTTAAACTCGAATGGGTTAAATTAGTGTTAGCTTGGCATCGTATAATTTCCATTGGGCTGAGAGATAAACGTGTTGATAGAGGTGCACAAAAAAATGCAGGTACGAATCCATTGATATGGCAGATGGAAAGATGGAAATAATTGTGACAATAACAATTTATTAATCAAAATACGTAACTATCTATCTAACAAGCATGCATTTTTTTTTTTTGTTTTTGTGTGAAAAAGAAAGGCGGCATGGCACCTGATGCAGGTAATTTGATTGATGAAGTTGAAGATGAGTTGGAACCTGGAGTTTGACGAAGAACAGTCACAAGATGAAGAATTACATAAAGACGCAGTTTCTAAGAAAAGGAAAGCCTCCACACATCTTTCTAACTTAAAGTAAGACGTATAGTGTGTACCCTCATTTTGTTATAAAATTATTTAATAAATAACAAACTTATACCCTATTTTTTAATGTTTTATAATTGGTTAAACTGGTCAGAGGCGTCTTGGAAGCAAATCTGGATCCAGGTGGGCCTGCTGATGTTTATAAATGGAGTAGGATTGTTGATCCGAAAGTGAATTGCTTCGCTTGGCGTGTCTCGAGCGGTAGCATCCCTACGACTATCGTTTGTAAGGAATGTGGCTTATGGTGATGCTCTCTATTTGAAGAACAAGTTTGTTATTACATTATTCCGGATCGTTAAAAAATGACAGTTTCTGTATTCTTGAATTCTTTTTGGATCATGGATTATGATACTCTGTTTATTATTTTATGTAATTATAAAACTTGATTAATAAAATTTGAATTATTCGCTTTATAAGTTCTTGAAACTTGGAACGCAAAATGTATTATTGTGCTTTTTTGGTAGATCAGGAGCACTTCTATACGAGAAAACATGCTTTAGCGATTTAGAAAGATGATTATTTCTAAGCTAAGTAGCTTAATTTGATTAATAGTCTCATTATGCTTTTCTTGCATACTGATCCTCTCAAATGTTTAAGTATGCTTTGAACAATTAATGACGAAAATGTTACAATTTTGAATGAACATTTCGATGTGGTAAGCTTAAAAAAGTCTAATCTTTACTTTACTTAACATTATCAAAAACAAGTCTTGATCATAAAACAATTAGTAGGTATGTGGCTACTTTACAGGGTGTTTTATCCATGGATGAGAACACTATGGCTCCTGCACTAATTCAGGTAGTGTGCCTTGCTTTTATAGCACAGTTACTGTTGTTTTCTGTATATCTTATTGGATGTTAATGTTGGCTTTCTTACTACATTTATTCACACATCCAAGACTAAAAAGGTGCGCCACACATTGCTGATTTGTAACGGTTGTTATGTTTTGAACGGCAAACTCATAGATTATAATTATTAGGTAGGTTTGATTTTAGAATGATTAAAAGATGCATTATTTTATCTGTAGATTATACACAGACACTTAAGTTTATGCTTTTTGACCTGAAAGTTACATGGCTGTCGGATCATAACGAAAGAATGATTGACATTTGCACATAAGTCATAGCACAAAACTTAGAAAGGTAAACTCTCCTTCATTAGATCATAACAGTTATTATGAGTTGATTAAGGTTATTGTTCTTCTCAAATGGGTCAAATAAATAAACCAAGATCATAACAAATTAATATTGCGTCAAGATCTGGTGGTAGGAAAATATTCACGTGAGCATGAAAATGGATCGTTTGAGGAAGGGTTATTGGGGAACAGTCACAGTCGCTTTTAGAATTATAAGTTACTAAAATATGTGTTTTGTACTTTAAATATATTGTCTTAAATATTAGTATTATTAGTCAACTGCTTCCTAAGTAGTCATTATGATTCGTTCACATATAAATGGGTCGTGTTCTATCTATAATGGGTCAAATAGGTTAAGCTCAAAGAAATACGGGTTAAATGGATTAAAAGTTGAATGTCATCTTAAGTGTATTTGATTGTATATTGAGGCGACCAGAAGTCAAGGTCTTTATTCTTTTATCAGATACGATCACCTGCCATAAAGGAGTAATGCCTTTTGACTTCCGTTGTGTCGGTAAAAGTCGAAACGTGTCGGTAAAAGTCGAAACGTGTCGGTAAAAGTCGAAACCCTGAGTCTCAAGAGTCTTGCAATTGTGCGTTAACTGGAATATGGCGTCATATGAAAAAGCACCAACCGGCGATGTTGAAGTTGGGGAGAGGATATTCAAAACCAAGTGTTCTCAGTGCCACACCGTCGAGATAGGCGCCAACCACAAACAAGGTTTCTACCTCCGTGTTATTGTTCTTTTTGTGTTTCATCAGATTGTATAATTACACTCTTATTTTAGCCATCAGTTCCTGTTATAATGTTATTCGACGGATGTTAATTGTTAGTTTGTTATGCATTTTGATACCGTTAGCTATATCAATACATCTTAATCATACAAGTATGTTAATTGGTATGACATTGTGTACTCTTCGCGTAAAATACAAAGATGAGTGTTTACTTAAGTATTTGTTCGATTAGTTTTAGAAACAAAGAGAAAGATAGGTTCTGTTCGTCATGCTCCATTATCTGACATGATATTTGAAGCCTTAAAGAACAGAGTTTTTATTCCAAATTTAGAGTTCAGATCGAAGTTAAACTTCAGTATTTTTTTGATACATGCCATAACCATGCAAATATCCATGCTCATGTGTAGGTGGAAGAGTGTAACTGACAGCTTATGAAAGAAATACGCCAGGCCTTATTTTACATGGCATTGAGTCTCGACCAATCTAGGTACATTCCGACCTATTTCATTGTATTTCTTTTAATTTGAAACATTTTATAACTCTTGGTATCAGCAGGAGGGACTGCGAAGATTGTGGTGAATGGGTCAACCGGGTTTCAGCAAAATCTGGGAAGCTATGAACGTATGTTTGCTTGCTTGGGTTATTTGGTTTGGGTTAGAACGGGTTCGAGTCAAAATCACATATAATAATAAATAAGTCTCTCGATCTTCCGATTTGTGTTTTTGTACCGACGATGGGTACAGATCCACCTGCACCGACACCTTCATCTCGCAAAAAACTCACAAAATCATCCAAAAAGGTCTCACCACCACTTCTAATCTCTAAAATTCTTTCATCATTCACTATTTTAATATCGGATCTGAATCGAAATCTATCTTATAAATTATAATATTCAATTTTACAGCCGAAATTCACCCCCAAACCATCGGTTCAGAGGAGACGAACTCTTATCTCACCTAAAAGGTATTTTTCTACTTTTAAATTTGTAATTTCAGTGTTGAATATGAGTGTTTGTTGTAGATCTGTAATTGTGATTTTGATTTTGTTCAGTGACAGTAGTGATGATGATTCTGAAACCGAGCAGGAATTACTCCGCACAGTCATTGTAAATATTCCTCTCTTTTGTTTTTTTGTTTTTTACTTTTTATTGTGATATCTTTATAATACTATGATAGATCTGTGGCTTGGTAGCTTTTGACTTATGCATTGGAAAGTAGCTTTTGACTTATGCCTCAAAACGAGGTCAGTTTGTAACAGCTTATGACTTATGTGTTTGTCGTATTGTTATGCAGGTATGTTTTCTTCTTTTGATTTTAATGTCTGCATTTTTATTTGTGTTTGTTATGTTTTTGAGGTTGTTTGATTTCAGTTCGTATTAGCCACCACCTCTAATTCAGGCCATTCTGAGTGTTCGGATCCATATTGTGTCATTGATTCGCACAGTTGCGACCGCGTTGGATGTGTTTCCGATGAGTGAGGTTAACGTGTCGTGTGAGGTGAAAGAACTGGTGGAGATGGTGGCGAAACAAGCAGGAAAAGTGAGAATTGAAGTAAATCCAGATGATGAATACGAGACGAAGCGAGTTTTGTTGATTTTGAACCAGTTTTAGAACAAGTTTGAGCCAGATTCGATTATGATTAAGCGCGTGTTGTATTTTTTGAGGATTGATAGTTGGAGTGAGTGTCATAAGGAGATTAGATTTTTAGATGAACATATTTCGTTAGAATTGGATGACAATAATGAACGGGAGTTGCCTTTGTTGAATACTTTAGCTGGATTTATGAGGTATTGTAGAGGAGTTTTGTTTGAAAACTCTGCTTTAGATGTTGTTAATGATGAACAATTGGTTACTGGAAGACCTAATTTGGAGATCCTCAGTTGTTTAAACCCTAAGGATTTTCGGTGCCCGATTTCGTTTGAATTGATGACCGATCCGGTGACTGTTTTTACCAGGCAGACTTACGATCGGTTATCGATTCAGAAATGGCTGAAATCGGGCAACTTCATATGCCAAAAAACAGGGGAAAAGTTAGCAACAACAAAGCTGGTACCCAATTTGAACCTTAGGAAGGTTATTCGTCATTATAGTGTTGATCATGGGGTATAAATTTCGAAGTTTCAATCGCAGAGTCATGATATTTCGTCCATGATTATCCCTGTTAGGATTTTCACCATTCAATATCTAACAATGGGTTTGTTTTAGCTGTCTCATACAAAAAGGATTCATTATTAGCATATATCTGACATAAAAATGAGATAAGATAAACTGAGCGGGCCGGGTAACACGTCATGACCCGTTAATATTTTATATTTTTTTGAATTTTATATTTTGTTTTGAATTTTATATAACCAATTTATGAAAGTTAACATTTAAAAACTGTTATTTATTGCTAAAACTGTGTATATGGTCAACCCGATTCAAACCTGTTATAAATTCAGAATGAAACAATTCACATCCAGCTATATTCAGGTTAACGAGCCAACGGTTCAATGTCGTGCCATATGCACCCGAGCTCGGCTCTTTATGGGTTGAGGGACATGCCGGATTATGTAGTGAACCATGAGCTTATACCGAAGACAAAAGAATACTTGCAATGTGTGACTTCTGTCGAGCCATAGTGGTTAGTTGAACTGGGACATACCAATGTGATTGATCCTTTTGTCTTAATTTTTAAGATTATCCTCCATGTTTGTGTGGTATGCATACCAATGTTTATTTTTATTTTTTTGGATCACTGAAATTTCAACTTCCTTTCATTGTTTATTATACATTTGAATATTTTTGTGTTGCTTTATTTACAAAAACTTTACTACAAAGAAAATTATAAATTACTATACCATTAATACTTCATATTCTTATTCTTTAGGACGTAATGATGACTTATGTGGTGTAGGGAGTTGTGTAGTCAAGTAAATAAATGTTGTTAGTATCTTTAAACTTTTGTATTGTTTGGGTTTAAGGTTTAGATTGGATTACGAACATATCTTTCATCGGGAGGTTAGTTACTTTGTGATGTTATTTAATGTTTGCCTTTTTTTTTGCAGATCTAAGTGATGGCCGTAGCCAGAAGTTCTAGATGGCTTAGAGAAACAGTAAATGTTGTTTGTCGGGGGACACCTTAATCCTTAATAAAAGTAAAAATATATAATGTTTTATACTTCTATGCATTTTAACTGTATTTTCACTTTGTCAATAAGTAATTTATGTAATAAATATGTAACTTTGTTTGTATTTATATTATTTGTACACTTTGTGATAATGTATATTAAATTTTCCGACCCGCGAAGTTCGCGGGTGATAACCTAGTCTATACATATAATAAAAGAAACAAATTGATGGACACGTGTCGATACGAGAGGCATCTACTTTTTAGTTTTCTCGCCATATAACTATGTTTATTTTTATCTTAAAAATTACAAGTTTTAAAATAATTTATCCCATATTTTAAGTCGATGTTTATCTATAACTATATCTCTATATTTATATTTATCTTCTAATATAATCTTTATACTTATCTTTATTTTATTATTTTGCGAGTAAATTGCACAAAACGTCCTTTATGTTTCCTCAAACTTACAGGTTCCAGCCTTAATGTTTAAAACTTGCTAAAAACATCCTTTAAGTTTATTTTTGTTGCTGGTTTAATCCTTTATGACTAACCAAGTTAATTATTTCAGTTTATTTCCCTCACATGTCTAACATGTGAGGGTCCCACTATCGTTTGATGACCGACATCAACTAACTCGCACAATGGAACGAAGATGTGGTGCAAACGCAAAACTGCCTGAAACCCAAGCAAAATTGCCTCTGTTTTCACCAGAGATGTAGTCTAAACACAACTGGATCTCTTAAATTTATGGGGCCATTCACATGGAGCAAGCCCCTTTTCATTCCGAGCTATCAACATCCACTCGGAGGAGAGATCCAGCCCGCGTTTCACTGACTAAATGCCAAACAAGCCATATTTGCAGGTTGATAGCCTCACGTTAGTTCTGTATGTGAATTAAAATTGAAAAGTGCATATCATTTTCTGTAATTGTTTTCCTCTTTAGTTTTGATTACTTGATTGAGATTACATGTATTAAATAGGGAAGAATAAAAACTAATATTTAGGTACAAAGCAATGGGTCATGAATGAGGAAAGAAGAAATAAGTGGATTTAATGGACTGAATGTATATTTGGGTGCAAAATTTGTGTTTCTTTGAATTGTGACTAGATTCATTCATACTTAAAAGTCTCTAATGGTGGTGGCTGAGGGCCTGAGGCTTTTTTTTTATTTTTATTTTTTACACTTAATAATAATAATAACTATTTAATATTTTATTGATTCAGTCACATGTAACACTCACGTTTTTAACCTGTTAATAAATTAAAAAACAACAAAGTAAAATGTTATAATTTTTGCAATACACAAGTTTATAACCTAATAATAGAAAAATAAAAAAAACAAAGTAAAATGTTCTAATATGTAAATCGTATATCAAAGTTCTTTTTACCAAAAACGTATTTTGACGACTGTGTGTTAGCTGATTACATTATGTTTATTCAAGCCGTGTAGTACACGTGCTTATTCAACGTATGTTATACACGAGTAATTAAAGATGTAACTTTTTTATTATATAAAAATATATTTAATCAACCTGTGTAATACACGGGGTTCTAATCTAGTTAATCCATATATTGGATGTATTTATCACACGTCTTTATTTTCCTTTCCCTCCCAACTAATACTATGTCCCCGAGTCTTATTTAACAAAGAGAGGGGAAGGAAAATTTTCTCTCATAATCTCTCAAATTTGGGATGATGAATATATGGTCATATTTTCTTCCCTTTTCCCTCCCTCTCCCTATTAAATGAAACTCAAAAACATGGTTTTTTCATATTTTATCTCTTTTTCCTCCCGTGTTGGAGGTTGTGGAAGGCTAGAAACGAGAAGGTTTTCAAGGCGGCGAAAGTTCAAATTTGTAACATTATTGCGGATGTAAAATCTCTTAGTTTTCTGTGGTTTAATAGTAGGGCCAAGAAGGATAGGGTAGAGCGGAAGGAGTGGAATCGCTTTGCTTTTGATGTAACGTAACGGTTGTTTGTTTTGTGTCCCTCGTCTTTCTCCATCTTGGAGATAGGCGGTTTGGGTGGTGTTTAATGAAATTTGCCCTTCAAAAAAAAAAAAAATTCTCTTTTTCCTCCCTCCCCTTGTTAAAGAACAGAGCGTAAAGTTAAGGGTGCTACTTTCTACACTCCCTAATTACTTTTTACACCCCCATCCTCTCACATACTTACAGGTGGGGCCTGTATGGGACTGACAATTTTCCTCTCACAAGGGGGGGTATAATCAGGAGGGGGGGGAGGGGTGTGTTTAGAATGAGTCAAAGTTAATCCTTTCTCTCTCAACTAAAAGTTAAAACATCCTAGAGGATGGGGGAGAAGAGGTGTGTTTAGAATGAGCCAAAGTTAATACTCCTTTCTCTCCCAACTAAAAGTTAAAACATCTTAGATGATGTGGGAGAAGAGGTGTGTTTGGAATGAGCCAAAGTTAATACTCCTTTCTCTCCCAACTAAAAGTTAAAAAACATCCTAGAATGAAACGTCTAGGGGCATGTTTGGATGGGCTTATTAGAGTTAAAAAGGACTTTTGGGAAAAGGACTTTTGGGAAAAGGACTTTTTGAAAAGGAGTTTTTAAAAAAAGTGTTTGGATTAGCTTATTGGTGTAAAATGACTAAAATGGGCATTCTTTTAAATATAAGGGGGTAAAGAAGGGGTAATTTAGTAAATTCATTTTTGAAAAGTCACTTTTGGATCCAAAAGTCATGAAATCTTGGCTTTTCAAAATCTGATTTTCCTTCTTTGCAAAAAGCTATTTCCAAAAGTCCTTTTAGTCTATCCAAACACAAAAACAACTTATTGGCTTCTTGATAAGTCAATAAGCCAATAAGTTGTTTTGAGAAGCCCATCCAAACATGCCCTAGGAAGTGTCGTCTACAATTTTTGCGAACTAAAAGAACCTAGAATGAGATTTCCTTCATACGAATCCTATTTAAAGATCTTAAAAGAAATCAACTTTAATCAAATGTTATTTCTTGTTGTTGGTATCGAGTCTCTGAGTTGTTGGATTTTGAGAGTTGAAATGATGCCTGTGTTTTCGTTTAAGAATTTTTACAAAAACCAAACAACTCTCCCCAACACAAGAACAGGTCACTCCACCACAATCTTCACCAAAGCCCATTTGTTTTTGATCAAATGGTTTACTCTAGCAGCAGCAGCAATACGTGACGGTGCAGTATACCTGTGGGGTGAGTATAACCAGCGATTAGCTTTTGTGGAGGCACGTGTAGTCATGCCGAAATCTGGATTAAGCTTTATCATCACTGTTCTCCTTGCTTTTGCAGCTATGAAGTGTCAGTGCCAACCCGGCTTTCCTTATTTCACCCATCCTCACCTAGTCAGGTTCTTGACTAACTGTATCGTCATGTACGGCTTTTCTTGCGCAGCTGAAATTATTGCTCCAGGCATTCCCCTTTTTGCCCGGGGTGCGAGATTGGGAAAAATATGTTCATTGTGTACTTTTGTGACATCTTTGGTGTGTTTATTGTATTTCTGAGTATGTTAGCTTCCTGTGCTTTATAAAGATATAGGTTTATGTAGTATATATTGAGTATATGTTCCATGATGATGGCTCAGAGTTTATATATTGGGTAGCGGTACAATGTGTTGCCCGCTTACCAACTATACTATCTCGAGATAACATCGTAATTAATAATTAATTTTTTTGAATGTTCAAAAAAAAAATAAAAATCGGATGTGATGTGAATCAAGAGGTTCATTATGGTTCATGTGGATGATGTTTTGTTTTTGTGACTAGGGTGTAATTACTTCCCTCCATGGTACCTTTTTAGGGCATGTGAGGTTACATTAGATGTTGTTGATTGACTTATGGCTTGAATTGTTGGTTATGGCCTGTGTAACAAGGAAGCATGAGGAATCTGAGTGATGTGGTTGTGTATTTGATGAATGATGATAATGATGGTGTGTTTGCTCTACTGTGTTCCCAGTTTGTGTTGTTTGTTTGGATTTTTTACTTTATTGGGGACAAATAACCAAAGATGTTCTTTTGGTGTTTTATGAGGATCTTTTATTTATAGTTATTAGATTTTCCTTTTAAGTGGTGGACTTTGTACTTTGGTTTGTGATTGTTGTGGCCCTCTTGGAAGATCTTTCCACCATAGTTTTTGTTGTTTTGAGGTAATTTAAACAAGTATGCTATTTCATGCTTCGATGTTATACATTTTGTATATGAGATTACATGAGATTTTGTACATCGCATTGAGGGGTGACTTGGGCTATATATGATATCTGAGTTCAATATTGCTGTTTGGAAAATCCTCTCAAAGTATCAATTTGGAATTCAGAATTTTGCTAATGGCCTCACCTGATAACTAGTTTCCATGTATGCAAGTTGATGTCTGTTCTGTTTTTATTTATATGCTCTTCTGCCACTAAAGTGACTAAGCTCATTCGTTAGATTCTTTCGCTTTATTATTTATATGACTGTTCGTATTTATTCTATTGCAGTTCAGAAGCACAGGACGTTGAAAACTGACACCACAACCGGTCAACCACTATCAAGGCCTTAACCACAGGCCACATGGTTGAGTCCATCCTTCTGCAGACTCTTCGCTTGATTAGCGGACGCCACTGCAGATGTTTAACCAGGTCCACGTGTGGTATGTTTTGTTTGGAGGGTGTATACCTGAATGCTTATCTGTATCCGATTTATGTGCTGATGATGTGTTTGGTTAGAGAATTGCTAACTTGATCATCAAAGTAGTTGTGCTTGATTGGTGCAAATCACCCCAGTTGTTTCTTTATATGATTAGCTGCTATGCACTTTGTGTGTGTGTGTGTGTGTTTTTTTATTTTTTATTTTTTTTTGTGAAATAACACTAGTTTTATACAAAATAGTGTGCTTAGAACCTTTACTTCATTTCTTAGTTTTAAAAGCGAGAAGTGCACAAAAGCGAAAAAGTCAAAAACCGAGGCGGGACGCGCCAAGCGCACCGCTTATCGTACCCGAGGCGCAAGGTGCTATTGATTATATAGTTTTTATATAATTCCTATAGATTTATAGCATCATTTACCCAATATTTAGACACAAATAAGCTTTACATATGTTGTAATATTGAAATTACGTGCATGTACAGCCTGAAAAGCATGTTGTACAACAACCTGCTGCACAAAAATATGAATAATACATGAGGTGCACACCTCAGGTGCACTTCGTGTACAAGACGCGTTTTGTGTAGCCTGAAGTGCTAAGGCTTGTATCCTATACCTCTTTTGAACCCTAAAGGTAGTAAAAAATATATATATAGGATTACTTGTTTGGATTCTGGAGATGAAGAGTTAATATGAACCATTAAGCTTTATTCTGAATTTTGGATTGTCCCGTATCTCTTTACCACAGGGATAATTCAGCCCACCACAAACATTCATACCAAGCTTTTTTACTTTGTTCATCCGTGACTATTTTATTTTGATAGAATGTTTTACTGTAGCAGCAACAGCAATATGTGTTGGTGAAGTGTACCTCTGGGGTCGTACCAAGCTGAACTAATTGCTTCAGGGCTTGATCGCATTCCAGTTTTTGCCCATGTTGCCAGATTGTGAAAAATATGTTCCTTGTGTATGTTTGTGATATCTCTTGTGTGTTTATTGTATTTCTTATACTACTAATAATGCTTGCAGCATGTTAGGTTCCTGTATCTTTCTTTATAAAGGTATGGGTGTATTATTTTCGCATTTCGGTATTTAGTTATTTTGTTGGAGCATATGTTCCATGATAATGACTCAGAGTTTATGTGTTGTTCCATATCATTTATAGATTTCAGATGTGAATCATGAGCTCCTTGTGCAGTTTGGTTTTGTAGAGCCGTTTATTGCTTCACTTACTTATGGGTTATGTGGATGGTGTTTAGGGCATATAAGGTTACATTTGATGTTGTTGATTGATTTATGGCCTGCCTTGTTGGTTATTTAAATGATGGTTATGGCTTGTGTAACACGGAAGGATGAGTGATTTGAGTGATGTGGTTGTGCATTTGAACTATGTTTCCAGTATATACAAGTCCTTGGTGTGTGCTAACAGTAACTTCCAACCGTTTATTTACTTTTTTTGGTGCTTACATGGATGTCAAGTTATCTTCCCTTTGACAAATGATGATGTGTATATACTTTCAACATGATGCTCTTCTGTGTTTCCAGCTTGTACAGTTTGGTGTTTGTTTGCATTTTTACTTATTGGGGACAAATAACAAAGAATGTTGTTCTTTTGGTGTTTTATGAGGATCTTTTATTTCATAGTTATTACCAAGCATTGTCGGGTTCCCTTTTATATTACATCATCAAGATTTAAACCATGCCCCCTTGTAAGATCTTGGTACTGAATCTTCGGTTACTTCCCATAATATGTAGTTTTATTTGATCTGGGCTCTGTATTGAAGTATATTGCTTTACCTGATAACTGTTTTCCATGTATGCAAGTTGATATTTGTTCTCTTTTTTTCTACATGCTCATCCGCCACTAAAGTGTATAAGCTCATTCATTACATACTTTCCTTTTATCATTTATATTGTTTTTTTCTCAATATGACTGTTCTTATTTATTCTACTGTAGTGTAGAAGTACAGGGCGTTGGAAATCGACACCACAACTACTACCAAGGCCATAACCACAGCCCACATGGTTGAATCCTTCCATCTGCAGAATCTTTGATTGATAAATGAGCGCCTTTGCAGATGTTAACCAGGTACACCTATTAAAATGGTTGCAGTTGTTAGGGTGTATACCTGAATGCTTATTTGTATCCGGTTTGTGTGCTGATGATGTGTATGGGTAGATAATTGCTAAGTTGAACTGCAGAGTTAATAGTCAACAGAGCAGTTGTGCTTAACTGGTACAGATCATCCAGATTGTCTCTTTAAATGAGGAGCTGCTATACTCTTGTTTCAAGTCAAATGACACTTGATAGATGGATATACTACTGTAACAATGTCTCTTTAAATGAGGAGCTGTTATACTCTTGTTTCAAGTCAAATGACACTTGATAGATGGATATATTACTGTAACAATCTTTCTTTTAAAATAAAAGACCTTTTAAACCAACCCGTTTCGACCTGTACCCGTTTCAACCCGGACCAAAACAACCTTTTTTTTATTTGACCCGTTTTGACCCGAACCCATTTACCCGACCCACCCGTTTTGCCAGGTGTACCTGAACCCTAAAGGTAGTAAAATATATTCATAGGTTTGCTTGTTCGGATTCTAGAGATACAAAGTTAAATATGAAGTTATGAACCATTAACCTTTATGCTGAATTCTGAGTTGTCCCGTATCTCTGTCATTTATGCATGATTGGTTGTTAGGGAAAGGTGGAATTCAGGTGTATCTTAGTTGTATATATGGCAACTATGCTCCATTCATATGTTTAATATTTAAGTCGTAGTATATATAAACCATGGACCCCTGGCAGATCTTTGCAATGAATCTTCGGTTACTTTCCACCATAGTTTTTGTTGTTTTGAGGTTATATATAGATGAGTATGCTATTTCATGCTTTGATGTTACACATTTAGCATATGAGGTGACATGAGATTTTGTACATTGCCTTGAGGCTTGACTTGGGCTATATATGATATCTGACTTCTATATTGCTGCTTGGAATATCCTCAGTATCTCAATTTGGAACTCAGGATTTTGCTTGCTCATGGCCTCACCTGATAACTCGTTTCCATGTATGCAAGTGTAGTTGATATATGTTCCCTCTTTTTCTATATGCTCTTCCGCCACTAAAGGGACTAAGCTCGTTTATTACGTTCTTTCCTTTTATTATTTATATTATCTGTTTTTATATAACTGTTCTTTATGTTCAGAAGCATAGGCCGTAGACGCCACAACCACTACCAAGACTAGGGGTGGCAAAATGGGTGGGTTGGGTAGGTTTGGGTAATGGGTTAGGATGGGCATGGGTTAGAATGGGTTTGGGTTAAGATCGGTTTATTAAGAGATGGGTTAGAATGGGTTTAGGTCAAGATGGGTTTTTGTCAAAAAATTCAAAAAAAATCAAAAAAATTAAAAAAAATTAAAAAAATTCAAAAAAATTCAAAAAAATTCAAAAAAATTCAAAAAATTTCAAAAAAATTCAAAAAATTCAAAAAATACAAAAAAATTCAAAAAAATTCAAAAAAAATTCAAAAAAATCAAAAATAAAAAAAATCAAAAAATAAAAAAATTCAAAAAAATTCAAAAAAATCAAAAAAATAAAACAAAATAAAAAATAAAAAAAACTTTGGGATTGCAGGCCATCATCAGAAAATAAACACATAGAATCAATGATAATCGACTAATTCTAAAAGTCAACTACAATTCATCAAACTCCAACAAACAAACAATTATGATCCGGAATGTATTACTTGTGGTATATGTAACAGTCATATTGATTCATCTTAGGTACATGCATATATATTGATTACTTTTAAAATATAGGAAAGAAAAAACTAACACTACTCACAATTTAAAATATAGGAGATAGTACTGAAGATTGAAGAAATAATGAAGAGTGTTTCATTCAGGTTCAAGGTCAACGTTAAGCTATTGCTTTGCACACTCACATGATCACCAATCACCTTTTTTTTTTTTTTTTGAAAGGTAAACTTCATTCACAAACTAGCCGACCCAAACCAAAAACAACCAAAAAAAACAATTACATATTAACAAACGCACTCCACTCCCTCCACTCCGTTCCTTTAAACTTCGATCTATTCGACCACCACAAAAAACTCAACGCTTTAATCTCGCTAACTATGCCATCGATTTTTACAGGTTTGTGAGAAAATACCAAGTTATTTCTAGCTTTCCAAATACTCCAAAGCGTAATCCTTATAATGCCTTGAACCGCCTTCTTCTTTTTAACCGACCCAGAGACTTCCGAATGTAATTCCAACAGATCCTTAATATAGAAAGCATAGATACTTGGAATGCTAACCCAGGAGCTGATGCCGTTCCAAACATTAGCAGCGACGAAACAGCCTATGAACAAATGATCAACAGATTCATCGTCCGAGCCACACAAACGACACAAAGAATCAGCAACCTGAACGTTTCTGTTTTTCAGCGCAACGGCCGTAGCGATACTGTCGAGTTCCGATCTCCACGCGTGTATGTTGATTTTGGGGGGTACCTACCCGGCCTGCCGGCTGTCCCTTAAATATTTTAATAAATATTCGTTTTGGTTTGTTTGGTTTCATTCAAATTTAAAATTTATGATATAAAAAATAGATTGGAGAAGAGCCCATTTATAAATAAGACTAACGATTCCATAAATAATAATATATTTTTTACCTAGCTTTTTTTTCAAATATTTACTAGTAATAAACCACATCCCAACAATTGATCTCTTTACTTTCATATGTACATCTTAATTCTTAACCTTTGTTTATATTCAGATAAGAAAAAAATGGCAAACATAACTTCTAGTGCAAAACAAAACACCAACGAGTCTTTTGATTGATTCCAGATTCTTTGTTTTGTTTGACTCTGGTTCTTTCTGGCTCAAAAGAAACTAGTGAAATTGATACATATACCCTTGATTTTAGTTTATTCATTTTGGCCCAACAATTGATCGTCGCTTGTACACTGTGCAGTGGCCAGCGGTGACCCTTTGATAGAGATCCGTTGAGTGGATCAAGCTCCAAGAATTAAGAAGAACAAGACCTCAAATATTACATAAAAGACATAAGACTTTTGCAACAATTTTCTCTGCTCATTCAACTAAAATCAAATTACAATATATAGTATGGAATATAAATCACTTAACAGATAAGTGACTAATTTAAGATGGCTCTTACCAATTACATCACTAGATTTAGTATATAAGCTGATACAATAACACAACTACCTCTAAAAAGTATCAACTGGTAACAAGAACTCTAGTGGCATTTTTCAGCATTTTAACAGATATCCCCAAAATCAGTGTCAAATTGGTGTTTCATCAGAAAACGTCCCATGCTAACTAATGTTCATAAACTAATACATATGGTGAAACCAGCTGCTAGTGCCTACTTACAAAGGATAGTTCCACTTAAAACTATTGAAAAAATTAACTCCTTGAACGGATTTACTGATTTTGGAGTTAACATAAAATACAAAAATTAAGAGCAAAATATTTGCATCTGCCAGAAAAAATATTTTCAAAGGGTAGTAGTACTATCTCCTATATATAAACTTCAACTATCCAACTATCCAAGATTAGTGTACACCGATTCGTTTTCTATGCTATAACCAGTTCTAAAATATTGTTCATTCACATCTGGCTCAGTTAATAAAGTGAGCAGAGACCATTATGTGTTTCACACTCACTCAAGCATTTCATAGAACACCTGGTAGGCATTCATTCAACACACTACATAAACATCATACCAAACAGCACAGAAACCCAACAATTAACACATCATTATAATCTATAAAAGCACAACCCAACAATATTTGCAAACAATAGCATAAAAAACTCATTATTTCTAGTACGTACCAAATAGAGGGATCTGATGCTGAAGGTGTAGGCAAATTAGTGGTGAAAACAGGAAGAATCCACGATGATGATGATGGTGATTTAAGGTTGAATCCACGATGATGGTGATTTAGGATCTGATTGAAATCAGATGATGATGGTGATTTACAGATTTAGGGATCAGATCGATGAGGTTTGACACAAGTTCCCTCTGATGCGTGTTTTAAGCTTTAGAGAGTAAAAACCCATCTGGCCCATGTTAAAACTTATATATGTATTTTAAAACCCATTCTAACCCATCTAGATTAAATCCTCAGCCCATTCTAACTTATTTCCTATTTTAAAAAGGCCCAAAATAACCCAAAATATCATGGTTGGGTTTTTATTGCCACCCCTAACCAAGACCATAAACATGCAAATGTAAATATTTTGAATTCTACTTCAGCTACAAATCATGTTTGTAACTAACATTATCTACCTAACTAATAGAAATGAAATACTCCGCCGCATCGCGACGGGTTAAACTCTAGTTTATAAATAAAATGGGAAAAGTTTCTCTGCCAAGTAATTGCTTTTCTAAGAATACCCCGTCACAAAACACCCATCATTTTATTTTGAGTTAAATGTTTGGTTGGTACATGTGGTTTGCAAAAATTTCATACTTGGTCCTAGTGGTTTACTAATTACACGTGCGGTCCCAAAAGTTGTTAAAAAATGAACTCGGTTGGTCCCCTGACCTAACCTCTGTTAAATTTCTCAGTTAACTATGTGTGAAATGACTATATTACCCTTGAACAATTAAAAGAAATAAAAAAAAATATATACCTCTACCACCAACACCAAACATCCGACCAAACTCCCCCCCCCCCCCTCTCTCTCTGTAAAATCCACCTCCACCTCAAACCCACCACCACCTCCACCTCCAATTCCACTGTCAACCCACCACCACCACCACCTCTACCACCGTCATGTCACCTTATTTTTTGGGATGAACTCAAACTGCCTCAACCTTGTCACCGCTGTCATGACTCGGAACCACCTGAAGTCACCCATGTTGCCACTCAGTTCTAGTACCGTAGAAATCAAACCCCAAACCTAACTGTCAAATTTGATTTGAACCCCAGCCTCCCAACCGTCACCGTTGGAGAATGAACTGCAACCGTAGACGGCTCTGCATCGGACCATCAAAAAACTACCCTCGCTTTCTAAATCGGTACAACCTCCATATATCGTCACCTGGGAATTGTAGAATCACCTGTGTCGCGAATCGGGAGGGGCAGCTCCGGTGCACCACCGTTGGACGTGGTTGCCGACGAGTTTCGGTGTGATTTGGTGTGATTCAGATGAGTTTCGGTGTGATTCGGTGTGTCGTTTGAACTTTCAGACAATTATTCATCAATTTCACTTAAGGATTAGTTGAGTTTCGGTTGAAATTTTGATAAATTTTGACAAAGTTTCGATATAATTCATTGATATTCGGTGATTTTTAGTTCGAGTTCTGAAGGGGTAAGGTCCCAAAAACCTCATAAAAAGGATTTGAGACCATACCACAAACTAACCTTTCTAGCCTTTTGACCTTGCGCGGCTGCGCACTGGTCCTACTAAAGGAACAAAGAAATCAGTAACTTACAGTCGCGCGCCCAAAGGATAACATGAATCACTGGCAGTTGCAAATTATTAAACTCTGTCTTCATAGCAGCAAGCGCACTGGAAGTATTAACACCAAAGGTAGCAGACTTGCTATCATCCCAATTAACCTTTAAAGCGCTATTCACATGTTGGGAACATTCTGCATACCCTTGCGCATAACCATCTCGTCGCGCAGCAACCATCAAATTAGCAACAGTTTTATCCAGTTCTTCAGAGTTTAATACAGATTCAGCAACCTATAACATCAGATAAAGATAAGATCGAAGCAAGAAAAGCGCATACATGAACAAAAAGAAGAAAGGAGCTTACACATGCAATCCCGCGATCCTTCAACCAGGACATATCATTCTTCAAGGGTTCAAGCTCGCTTTCCGATGAAACCCGCGCCATTTCTGAATTCTCCAGTTTCTCTTCAGCTTCAGTTAAACGGCGGGAGGTTTCAGTATTCTCGGAACGCGCAAGCTCCAAATCCTTCTTCAATTGTTCCTGGTCAGAAACCAAAGCGGTAAGTTCCTCTAATTCTTTATCTCTAATGGCAAGAGTGGCTAAAGCTTGTACCTCCCGTTGCTCACTTCGTTCCCTATGAGAACGTGCCTCCATCAACATAGCTTCCATATCAGCTTTCTCTTTCTTTAATCTTTCTACCTTCGCATCTTGATTCTTCAGATTTTCAACCTCAGCCTTGAGGTTATTTATGATATTGCGAAGGTTTGCCTTCTCGGCATTATCTTTCTCACAAATTCTTCTCCAATTTTTGCGCTCCTCAGCTTCAGCTTCAGCTTCAGCTTTTCTTTTCCAACCAGAAACTGACCATTCTTCAGTCTTGCGCTCCGCTTCAAAATTAGCCTGCTCAGTCTCTAATTTAGCCTTCAACTGAGCCACATGTTTTTCATCTTTTGCAAACTTCCTTTGTGATGCTACAAAAGATGATCGCTCTTTATGCATGCTATACCACTCACGCACTATGCGATGAGTAGTAGAAACATGAGATGCAGTTTCTGCAAGATAAGACTGATAGGTCTGTTCATAAGGCTGATTTTCCTGAAATTTAATCTCGCCAGGCGGAAGTATCCCCTGCAACCAATCTTGGCATACACGCCAATCCGAGAAAGTATCTCCTTTCTTCACATTCCAAACAGGAATATGAGGATCAGCAGCATCTTTCTCCGCATACATCCGGTAATAATACTCTCCTAATGTTTCTTCTGGACGAATTGGAGATTGTTTCTCAACACCAGCAGAAGAACCTGCCTCCTCAGTAGCAGCCTTTTCAGTAGGCTCAGGAACAGTTTCAGCAGGTCTGGGAGGAGAATATTGAATTGTCTCAGCAGTCTCCTTTTCCGGTATCGGTTGATTATCATCATTTACCACACTTGGCTCAACAATCTGTTCAGTTCCTATGTTAATACCAACAGGCTCCTCAGCCTCAACAGTTTTCTCAACACCTTCCCCAGCTATCTCTGAAGACTCTAACGGGTGTGTAACAGTAGCGCGCGGTGGGGAAGGGGGAAGTTCTTTATCAACCACAGTTGGTACGTCCACAGGAACAGAAGAAACAGGAATTTCTGGAAAAACAAAAGTCTATAAAAATCTTATCCGATCAAAGAAAACAAAGAACACCAATACATACCAGGAATGGATTCTGAAACAAAAGCATCTAGGTTTCCCCTTCTAGTAATTTTCTTCCTCTGCACTTTCTTGGGAGGTTGACCTTCCGCATCAGCATCAGCTGGCTTTCTCTTATCGGGCGTCCTATGAATCAAACGCTCGGGACTGGAATCCAGATCGATAGGCTCATTTGGATTAGAAGAAGGAATATCGGCAGAATCCTTCGGTTCTGGCTTCGGTTCCCGCATGGTCACTACAGGAGTAAGACCCTCCAACGAGTCAGAAACCACCACATAGTCACATCTGGAAACAGAAGAACGGCGCGTACCTTTCTTCTCTCCAGCATTTTTCGCCTTCAAAGGTTGAGTCTTAACAGTTTCACTCCTCTTCGGCGCAGAAGTGGACGTGGTTGCGCGTTTTTTCTTCTCAGGGCCTATGCCCAAATTCAACAACTCACCTACAAAAAAGTGCAAGATAGCAAAATTTACTCAAAAGCAAAAAAGAAAAGAGAAACAGATATAAACTCACCGGCACCAGCTGCCGGTTGAACAGATAGGTCCGCGTCCTGCGGAAGCACAAAATTCTTTACAATACGGTGATACCAGAGCTCCTTTTCAGGTTTCTTCTTGATAGTCCCCATTCTTCCGCCTTCCCTCTTAAAAGCAACAACATATAGAGAAACAACTACATTGAAGGGAAAGCAGGTCAAAAAAAAAAAAAAAAAAAGAAGAACAGTGACAAAACCCCAATACTTACTATGACCATCCTCAGTGTACACGGGTTTATCATCTCGTTCCATCTTCCAGTTCAAACTCATGCCAGCTCCGACTAGGGCTTTCTCCGGCAAAGCAATATTGGGAACATCCTTCAGATCTTGGTACCAGTTCTCATCAACAGGGGTCTGAATGGATTCAATCGGAACATCGTCCTTCCCTCTTAGCGTCATCTTCATCGGAATCACTCCAGCTTTAATGAAGAAAAATTTCTGTTTCCAATCATGAAATGATTTTGGGGGCTGATGAAGAATTTTCTTTGCGGAAGCCCTCTGAACAAATGAGTAAAACCCTTGGGTACAGTGCATCTGATAAAAAACCCTAAATCGGGGAACGGTTGGCTCCACATGCATCGTTCGGCATACAAATTCGAAATGACGAACCCTAACCATACCAATAGGGTGAAGTTGGGAGATATGCAGATTGTAGAATCCAAGAATTTCAAGGAAAAATCTCGTAACAGGCAATCGAAAGTTACCATCGCAGAAAAAATCCCCAAAAAGGGTAATATACCCTGCCGGAGCATTCGCTGCTGTTTGTCCTTCTTCAGGATACAAGGCACCCCAGTTCTCCGGGAATTTAAGATTCTGGATTAAACCCTCAAAAGACGCCCTGGGCCACTTCAATGGTGGAAGCTCAGTCGACATCTCTTCAACAAGATCCTCTTGACGTTCTCCGGTTGACATAAGCAGGGGAATGACGGAAAGTTGTTCTTAGGAACAAGGAAAGGGGAAAAGTTTTCAAACGAAACAATGATTACACAGAAGGGGTCACCCAAACGATTATATACCCATCGCAATAAATAAGCATCGGTAACCGTCGCAGTACTGTTCCGGGTATCACGATTACCCAGGCAACAGAAAAAGCAGATGTCAGAACATACACGCGTTTACACGCGCGCGTGTAAGACACGAATAGTAAAAAACAACTGACAATGACAGGTTGTCAAAATCAATTTACTGATATAATGTCAAGTCAAAGATTTTTTACAAAAAATCTTTACAACCTCAGTAAATTCAAATCTTCTCAGAAAAGATTTCTTTTTCGCGCCCAAAAAAACATTTCCCTCTCCTAAGTCCAGTGCTCCACTTACTTGCATAAGTACAACACTAGACTGGGGGGACTTGAAGGGGTAAGGTCCCAAAAACCTCATAAAAAGGATTTGAGACCATACCACAAACTAACCTTTCTAGCCTTTTGACCTTGCGCGGCTGCGCACTGGTCCTACTAAAGGAACAAAGAAATCAGTAACTTACAGTCGCGCGCCCAAAGGATAACATGAATCCTTGCGCCTTCTCCCATTCAACAAAGGATTAAAAAGCCTTTTTCCAATACTTCCGCCACAACGTCCAGACTTAGATATTATTTTACCCAGGCTTGGGGTTTATTTGTCTGTGTCCACACAGTAAGGTGTCACACCGGATTACGGCAGTAATCTTCTAGAAAGAAATACAATCGTGCACCACCCAGACGGTTATAACCGTCTGGACACGTGTCATCACCATAAGCAATTCTGAAATCACAACAAAGGCATGCAATTGGAGAGTAATCTCCACTTAATCTCTTTCCACGTGGCGATTCCCCAGCCACCGATCAAACCACGATCCGTGTGCATTCACATCGGATCGAGACTAATTGACGTCAGATCAAAGAAATCAAACGGAAGGAAAAATAACCGCTACGGCGTTAAGCATTTTCCGTTATCTTTTCAATAACAGGTTTTCCCTCCCAAACTCCCGGTTATAAATAAGAGAACTGTTCAGGTATAAACTCAGACTACTCTCACTCTTCAAATACTTATCTTCTCCGATACCAATACTTATTCTCACGCCGGAGTCGGGTCAAGGAGAGAACCCTCTTCTCCCCTTGGCGAGGCTAACGGTGTTCTTTTTTGCAGAGCTACCGGAGAAGTATATCCATTACGACTGAATCAACCGAGAGAAGAGCTAACCTTTTATGCGGATTCAAACCCCCTAACTATCTCGGTTCCGACCATTTAGTTAGTGTTTCTTCATTGGCGCCCACCGTTTTCTCAGTTTTTCTAGTTTCTATCTCGTTTCGATTCAGTTCATTCCATTTTCTGTTTTTGCACATGGCAGAAAATTCGTCATCTCACCGACAACTTGGTCCTCGACCAAACGTCGGAAACAATTTACCAATAGAAGGGATCGTAGAGGAAGCCTCGGACGATAATGAGGTCCAATCCAATCGAGCAAATGATCCTGTAACCCCAGGAGTGTTACCAGCAAATCCTGCACAATCAATTTTACCACCAGGGGAAACCCCGATATCATGGTATGTCCGGTCCCAAGGAGCATTAAACGCAGTATACTCACAGTTATGTGCTCAAACTGCTCCTATAACCCAATCCCGGAGGCCGGGATCAAGAGCTCATGCCTCCCAGCGGGAAGAATCAACTTATGATGATACAAGCAGTTACCGAAGACAACATCATGATGAACTACACCCTCGTCGAAGACAATCGGTCTATGACAGGTTGGGTTCTCAACAAGACATTCATACCGATGAATCCGATCGAACATATCGTTTGAGTGAAAACACCAGCGTATTCAATAGACTACAACCAAACCATAACAAATGCAGGCCTCGAGCGGTTTATAACCCTGAGGCCGAGCACAACTATGATCTAGTTTATCGCCCGGACGAAGCGGCAGAAAACTCGAAGTTCATATTAGAGATAGCTCTGGCTCCGTTGGAAAGGGCCAAGTTACCATCTAATGTTGGAAAATTCAATGGGTTAACCGACCCTGATGATCATCTAAGAGTATTCACCAGCGCAGGGTTGGTCGGCGGTTGGACCCTTCCGCTGTGGTGTCATTTGTTTGTGCAAACACTAACTGGCCCAGCGCGAATCTGGTTTGATAACCTACCAACAGGACAGATCGAGTCGTGGAAGGATCTGCGAAGAAAATTTTTAACACACTTCAGCCAACAAAGGCGGTCAAAACGTGATACATCCGACGTCATGAACATCTGGCGCCGCGATGATGAGAACCTGGAAGATTTTATTACCAGATACAATAAGGAAGTGTTAGAAATTGGAGGTGTTAGCGAACAACTAATCCGTGCTCAGTTTAAGTACGCGGTTAGGTGTGATGACATGGTCAAGGTGTTATCGGGAACAGAGGGCCTCCCCACGAGTTGGGAAAAGATAATGGCGGCGGCCAAGGTTTATGCGCAAACCGAGAAAAACCTTACTACAAACAGGCCACCACCACCACACAACAGGCCGGCAGACTTAAGCGCAAATGGAAAATACAAAAAGCCATGGCGCGAAGCATCAGGAAGTCGATCCGCGGAAGACAGCCGCACAACAGCTAACAAGTTATCGGCGCAAAGAGAAAGCAGACACGAAAATAGGGAGAGACAGTGGACTCCCCTAACGAAAACCCCAGCAGAAGTACTAAGTACCGAAGATCACCAATTCAAACCCCCGATTCCGATGAAGAGTAAACGTGGTCAAGACCCGACGCAGTTCTGCGAATATCATAAGGATAACGGGCACACCACGAACAACTGTATATCTCTGCGCATGGAAATCGAAAAGGCTCTCAAGAATGGAGAACTTACGCATTTGCTCCAGAATAAGCGCAAGGAGATTAAACAGATTACTCGGGGAGAAGAAAGCTCAAGCAAACGGGCTAAGACTTAAAGGACTCCGTATGTTTTCCGCGGAAAAGACACGACTTATTAAAAGCAGCGGAACTACCAGGGAGTAAGTTAAGTTCCATTTAATTATCCAAAAAACTTTGTAACGCCTCTGAGCATTATCCATGAATAAAATTACAAAGTTTCTATTATTTTTGTGTTTACAAAATGCATGCAATTCCTTTTTAGTAAGAGCAAAAACATTATGGTAGTTTAACACAAAGCTCCATGCGCGGTCAGTGATCACGTCACAAACGACCATAAACCCATACATGAGCTTCATACCAACTTTATTCGCCTTACTCAAAACAAAAGTAATTGTATTCATGCAAAATATTGTAAAGACATATTAACAAAATAAATAGAAACATACTATGTTTGGCGTACAAATACGTCCTGAGAGGTTCAAGGCACAACAGTGTTTAAAACCCTTGCGCAACAGCGCACCATCAAAACAAGGATCAACATCCTACATAGAAAAAAATTGTTCAAATACAATTTCACCCTACTCTAAATCTTCTCCCCCATCCGGAAAGATTTCTTTAAGTTGCGCAACGTGATCATCCGATTGCAGCGCCACATTTATCAACTCCATCACTGGCAGTTGCAAATTATTAAACTCTGTCTTCATAGCAGCAAGCGCACTGGAAGTATTAACACCAAAGGTAGCAGACTTGCTATCATCCCAATTAACCTTTAAAGCGCTATTCACATGTTGGGAACATTCTGCATACCCTTGCGCATAACCATCTCGTCGCGCAGCAACCATCAAATTAGCAACAGTTTTATCCAGTTCTTCAGAGTTTAATACAGATTCAGCAACCTATAACATCAGATAAAGATAAGATCGAAGCAAGAAAAGCGCATACATGAACAAAAAGAAGAAAGGAGCTTACACATGCAATCCCGCGATCCTTCAACCAGGACATATCATTCTTCAAGGGTTCAAGCTCGCTTTCCGATGAAACCCGCGCCATTTCTGAATTCTCCAGTTTCTCTTCAGCTTCAGTTAAACGGCGGGAGGTTTCAGTATTCTCGGAACGCGCAAGCTCCAAATCCTTCTTCAATTGTTCCTGGTCAGAAACCAAAGCGGTAAGTTCCTCTAATTCTTTATCTCTAATGGCAAGAGTGGCTAAAGCTTGTACCTCCCGTTGCTCACTTCGTTCCCTATGAGAACGTGCCTCCATCAACATAGCTTCCATATCAGCTTTCTCTTTCTTTAATCTTTCTACCTTCGCATCTTGATTCTTCAGATTTTCAACCTCAGCCTTGAGGTTATTTATGATATTGCGAAGGTTTGCCTTCTCGGCATTATCTTTCTCACAAATTCTTCTCCAATTTTTGCGCTCCTCAGCTTCAGCTTCAGCTTCAGCTTTTCTTTTCCAACCAGAAACTGACCATTCTTCAGTCTTGCGCTCCGCTTCAAAATTAGCCTGCTCAGTCTCTAATTTAGCCTTCAACTGAGCCACATGTTTTTCATCTTTTGCAAACTTCCTTTGTGATGCTACAAAAGATGATCGCTCTTTATGCATGCTATACCACTCACGCACTATGCGATGAGTAGTAGAAACATGAGATGCAGTTTCTGCAAGATAAGACTGATAGGTCTGTTCATAAGGCTGATTTTCCTGAAATTTAATCTCGCCAGGCGGAAGTATCCCCTGCAACCAATCTTGGCATACACGCCAATCCGAGAAAGTATCTCCTTTCTTCACATTCCAAACAGGAATATGAGGATCAGCAGCATCTTTCTCCGCATACATCCGGTAATAATACTCTCCTAATGTTTCTTCTGGACGAATTGGAGATTGTTTCTCAACACCAGCAGAAGAACCTGCCTCCTCAGTAGCAGCCTTTTCAGTAGGCTCAGGAACAGTTTCAGCAGGTCTGGGAGGAGAATATTGAATTGTCTCAGCAGTCTCCTTTTCCGGTATCGGTTGATTATCATCATTTACCACACTTGGCTCAACAATCTGTTCAGTTCCTATGTTAATACCAACAGGCTCCTCAGCCTCAACAGTTTTCTCAACACCTTCCCCAGCTATCTCTGAAGACTCTAACGGGTGTGTAACAGTAGCGCGCGGTGGGGAAGGGGGAAGTTCTTTATCAACCACAGTTGGTACGTCCACAGGAACAGAAGAAACAGGAATTTCTGGAAAAACAAAAGTCTATAAAAATCTTATCCGATCAAAGAAAACAAAGAACACCAATACATACCAGGAATGGATTCTGAAACAAAAGCATCTAGGTTTCCCCTTCTAGTAATTTTCTTCCTCTGCACTTTCTTGGGAGGTTGACCTTCCGCATCAGCATCAGCTGGCTTTCTCTTATCGGGCGTCCTATGAATCAAACGCTCGGGACTGGAATCCAGATCGATAGGCTCATTTGGATTAGAAGAAGGAATATCGGCAGAATCCTTCGGTTCTGGCTTCGGTTCCCGCATGGTCACTACAGGAGTAAGACCCTCCAACGAGTCAGAAACCACCACATAGTCACATCTGGAAACAGAAGAACGGCGCGTACCTTTCTTCTCTCCAGCATTTTTCGCCTTCAAAGGTTGAGTCTTAACAGTTTCACTCCTCTTCGGCGCAGAAGTGGACGTGGTTGCGCGTTTTTTCTTCTCAGGGCCTATGCCCAAATTCAACAACTCACCTACAAAAAAGTGCAAGATAGCAAAATTTACTCAAAAGCAAAAAAGAAAAGAGAAACAGATATAAACTCACCGGCACCAGCTGCCGGTTGAACAGATAGGTCCGCGTCCTGCGGAAGCACAAAATTCTTTACAATACGGTGATACCAGAGCTCCTTTTCAGGTTTCTTCTTGATAGTCCCCATTCTTCCGCCTTCCCTCTTAAAAGCAACAACATATAGAGAAACAACTACATTGAAGGGAAAGCAGGTCAAAAAAAAAAAAAAAAAAAGAAGAACAGTGACAAAACCCCAATACTTACTATGACCATCCTCAGTGTACACGGGTTTATCATCTCGTTCCATCTTCCAGTTCAAACTCATGCCAGCTCCGACTAGGGCTTTCTCCGGCAAAGCAATATTGGGAACATCCTTCAGATCTTGGTACCAGTTCTCATCAACAGGGGTCTGAATGGATTCAATCGGAACATCGTCCTTCCCTCTTAGCGTCATCTTCATCGGAATCACTCCAGCTTTAATGAAGAAAAATTTCTGTTTCCAATCATGAAATGATTTTGGGGGCTGATGAAGAATTTTCTTTGCGGAAGCCCTCTGAACAAATGAGTAAAACCCTTGGGTACAGTGCATCTGATAAAAAACCCTAAATCGGGGAACGGTTGGCTCCACATGCATCGTTCGGCATACAAATTCGAAATGACGAACCCTAACCATACCAATAGGGTGAAGTTGGGAGATATGCAGATTGTAGAATCCAAGAATTTCAAGGAAAAATCTCGTAACAGGCAATCGAAAGTTACCATCGCAGAAAAAATCCCCAAAAAGGGTAATATACCCTGCCGGAGCATTCGCTGCTGTTTGTCCTTCTTCAGGATACAAGGCACCCCAGTTCTCCGGGAATTTAAGATTCTGGATTAAACCCTCAAAAGACGCCCTGGGCCACTTCAATGGTGGAAGCTCAGTCGACATCTCTTCAACAAGATCCTCTTGACGTTCTCCGGTTGACATAAGCAGGGGAATGACGGAAAGTTGTTCTTAGGAACAAGGAAAGGGGAAAAGTTTTCAAACGAAACAATGATTACACAGAAGGGGTCACCCAAACGATTATATACCCATCGCAATAAATAAGCATCGGTAACCGTCGCAGTACTGTTCCGGGTATCACGATTACCCAGGCAACAGAAAAAGCAGATGTCAGAACATACACGCGTTTACACGCGCGCGTGTAAGACACGAATAGTAAAAAACAACTGACAATGACAGGTTGTCAAAATCAATTTACTGATATAATGTCAAGTCAAAGATTTTTTACAAAAAATCTTTACAACCTCAGTAAATTCAAATCTTCTCAGAAAAGATTTCTTTTTCGCGCCCAAAAAAACATTTCCCTCTCCTAAGTCCAGTGCTCCACTTACTTGCATAAGTACAACACTAGACTGGGGGGACTTGAAGGGGTAAGGTCCCAAAAACCTCATAAAAAGGATTTGAGACCATACCACAAACTAACCTTTCTAGCCTTTTGACCTTGCGCGGCTGCGCACTGGTCCTACTAAAGGAACAAAGAAATCAGTAACTTACAGTCGCGCGCCCAAAGGATAACATGAATCCTTGCGCCTTCTCCCATTCAACAAAGGATTAAAAAGCCTTTTTCCAATACTTCCGCCACAACGTCCAGACTTAGATATTATTTTACCCAGGCTTGGGGTTTATTTGTCTGTGTCCACACAGTAAGGTGTCACACCGGATTACGGCAGTAATCTTCTAGAAAGAAATACAATCGTGCACCACCCAGACGGTTATAACCGTCTGGACACGTGTCATCACCATAAGCAATTCTGAAATCACAACAAAGGCATGCAATTGGAGAGTAATCTCCACTTAATCTCTTTCCACGTGGCGATTCCCCAGCCACCGATCAAACCACGATCCGTGTGCATTCACATCGGATCGAGACTAATTGACGTCAGATCAAAGAAATCAAACGGAAGGAAAAATAACCGCTACGGCGTTAAGCATTTTCCGTTATCTTTTCAATAACAGGTTTTCCCTCCCAAACTCCCGGTTATAAATAAGAGAACTGTTCAGGTATAAACTCAGACTACTCTCACTCTTCAAATACTTATCTTCTCCGATACCAATACTTATTCTCACGCCGGAGTCGGGTCAAGGAGAGAACCCTCTTCTCCCCTTGGCGAGGCTAACGGTGTTCTTTTTTGCAGAGCTACCGGAGAAGTATATCCATTACGACTGAATCAACCGAGAGAAGAGCTAACCTTTTATGCGGATTCAAACCCCCTAACTATCTCGGTTCCGACCATTTAGTTAGTGTTTCTTCATTGGCGCCCACCGTTTTCTCAGTTTTTCTAGTTTCTATCTCGTTTCGATTCAGTTCATTCCATTTTCTGTTTTTGCACATGGCAGAAAATTCGTCATCTCACCGACAACTTGGTCCTCGACCAAACGTCGGAAACAATTTACCAATAGAAGGGATCGTAGAGGAAGCCTCGGACGATAATGAGGTCCAATCCAATCGAGCAAATGATCCTGTAACCCCAGGAGTGTTACCAGCAAATCCTGCACAATCAATTTTACCACCAGGGGAAACCCCGATATCATGGTATGTCCGGTCCCAAGGAGCATTAAACGCAGTATACTCACAGTTATGTGCTCAAACTGCTCCTATAACCCAATCCCGGAGGCCGGGATCAAGAGCTCATGCCTCCCAGCGGGAAGAATCAACTTATGATGATACAAGCAGTTACCGAAGACAACATCATGATGAACTACACCCTCGTCGAAGACAATCGGTCTATGACAGGTTGGGTTCTCAACAAGACATTCATACCGATGAATCCGATCGAACATATCGTTTGAGTGAAAACACCAGCGTATTCAATAGACTACAACCAAACCATAACAAATGCAGGCCTCGAGCGGTTTATAACCCTGAGGCCGAGCACAACTATGATCTAGTTTATCGCCCGGACGAAGCGGCAGAAAACTCGAAGTTCATATTAGAGATAGCTCTGGCTCCGTTGGAAAGGGCCAAGTTACCATCTAATGTTGGAAAATTCAATGGGTTAACCGACCCTGATGATCATCTAAGAGTATTCACCAGCGCAGAGGACCACCATCTAACAGTCACACCAAAAGTGGCCGACAACCACCACCACCACCTGAATATGGAAGGCGACAACAGTTGTATGGACACAAAAACCGTTGACACCATAGCCACCATCACCTCCCCTAATTTGTGATCAAACAAAAGCTAGATGCATAAATAAGCAGACTACATTCATTATTCCTTTCTCTACACATTTCTTTCAGTGAACACAACAACTGTCACAACATTGTTGCCGCCACTCCACCTCCACCACCAAACGCTTTCCGATCACCATTGCCGCCGTAATATTGTCTTCAAAGTTCAAACCGCCAACCTTACCCAAAATCACCAGATCTGTCGTGCCGCCGATCAGGGGCGGAAACAATGCTATGTGAGCCGTAGCATGGGCTACGGCTGAAGTCTGTATGCGTAGTGCATTTTTTATATTTTTTGTTTGGTTTTATACAAAAGATACCCCTAAAATAATACAAGGATGCCCCTAACCATCCTAAACTTATAAAACAAGGGAACCCGATTGAAACAATTACCCAATTGATTTGATAAGCCCAACTGATTAGATTAGCCCAAAAAAACATAAAAAATACTTATGGTGGCATTCTTTTTGATCGCCGCTTAGGTTTTGGAAGAAAACCAAACATCACTGGTTATCCTTTACGCACTGGTCTCCTGTTTTGCTGTTGCCAATAACACTGGTTCGATAAAAGAATTCACAATCCTGTTGTTTGCTGCGATAAAACTGGTTCCGGCCGTTCCGCCCCTGCTTAGGTATTTGTTTTTTAAAGTAAAAGACGACGGCGTGATTAAATGATTTCAAGCTATGAAAAAAGGACAAATTTATTAGATATTTATTTTACTTTATTTATTTATTTATTGTCCTTTTTTAATATTTTTGTTTATTATTGTTTTTTAGTATTGTTTGATTGCATTGAAAAAAAAAATTGGGATACCCCTGATTTAATGGGCTAGTTCCGCCCCTGTCGCCAATTTAAGTTGAAACCACCACTACCGTCGTCATCTCATCTTTAAACCACCATCGACCCCGGCATCTCTTCTTCAAACCACAATCAGGGTGTAGGGAGTGGTTAGACACTTGACAGTGGTAAACTTTAAAATCAACCAATGAGAGTGTGCCACGTCAAAGTGGTAAACTATGCTCAAAAGTGTTGGCAATGGTTAGACACTTCATGAATTGGTAAACTATTTAAAAAAAAGTAAAAATGTGTGATTGGTTGAGATGGCATAGACCCTACCACATGTAACAACCCGACTTTCCAAGTCAAAGTCAAAGTCAAGATCTTACTCAGATCTGTTATCTCTTGCTTAATTATTGATTAATTACCTTGCACTCTAGAGATTCAATATATGGGTTAACGATACTCTAAAACTATGTTTTACAACGCATACTATTTTAAACGCATTTGATCGCATATTACATCGCATGTTATACTAAACGCTATCACAACCAACACAACGCAAACTCGAAACGTAGTTATTGGTATTGATCTATGTGTGTGTTATTATGTGCCTTACTTGTGTGTGCTTTATATATGTTTCCTGATGTTATTTGTAAATGCAATCACAACTCTATCACAATGCAATCTCATCGCAAACTCGAAACGCAGATTTGCTTTTATGCTTTTTATGTGTTATGTTATTTGTGTAACTACTTGTTTAATGTTATCGCAACGTCCACTCGCAACTCTCTTAAACTCAACGCAACGCTTATCGCACGAAATGAAAGTCGGAAAACCAACTCGCACAAGGCGCCTGATCGAATGACCCTTCGATCGAATGGCCATCCGTCCAGATGGCCATTCGATCGACTGGCCATCCGACCCAAACTTCCACCGCCTTACTCCTCACTCTCACACTATAAATACCCGCCTGTCACATCACTATTCATCGATGTGACAGCTCCATTCGACCAGCAAGCTCCCAACTTGTCCTCAGCACTATTTCACTCGATTCAAGGCTTTTCGATAAGCATTTCCACTCAAATCTTGTACAATCGTCATCACTACACACTTTTTCATCTTCTCCACTGAAATCACTGATTTTCCACCATGAAATCACCTGGTTTGGACTGCTTGAAGGTGACGTCATCAGGGTTTCTTATGTAAACTATTGTGTGGCATCATCTCATCAAGATTCTTTCAGATCTAAAGGATTTCTACACTATTTTATACAAATCTCATAAGATTAAAAGAGGATGTTTTCATACTTTTCTTCAACATTCATTATCTTTTACACTCATCTACTCAAAACCGATGGAATCTAGAGTCATTCGGGTTCTCTACTCATTCTCTAGTTGAGAACCGGATTGAAAACATATTCTACCGAAGAGATGAGCGGATAACGGGTTAAACATGAAACTTCACCAAAAGAACAGTGAGTACGCTCCGATGGGGTGATTCCCATCCGATCGAATGAGCTGACCTTGGTGTGCTTTCCGTTGTTTGACACGTCATCACGCCGTCCCCGTTAAACCTCAAACTTTTAACTTAGAAATTTTACAAAGTTTACAAAACAGCAGGCTGCCCACTCGAGTGGCCATCCGATCGGATGACCATCCGATAGAATGACTACTCGACCAGGTGACTTGTCCTTTAAACTATTTCTTGTTCAAAACGATCTGATTCAAACTTCAAACGTCTCAAACGAATAGTCATCTGATCGATTGGCCATCCGTCCGGATGACCATCCGACCGGATGACTTGGTAACTATGTTTTCAATTGTTAAAATGCTACAACGAAAACTTCAAAAGTTTCCAAACACTTACAAACACTCACTCACATTCGTATGGATACCCGTTCGAATGGTTATCTGTCCAGATGACCATCCATCCGGATGACCATCCGTTCGGATGGGTTATCCCCATTCGTCTGATTCACCACTCGACACTTTGTTACGCACCGTTCAACGCTGACGCTATCGTTCTATGCTCAGGCTAACTCCAAGCGCTCCCTTCAATCCAAGGCTGTGTTTATTTATTAAACGCACACTGTGAGTATACTCGAACCCATTTTCTTTTAACGCACTTTTGGGTGTTAGATACGTTCGCAATATCAAAACACATCAACACACAACGCAAACACTTTTACACGCTAACCGCTCCCGTATGTTATACGTGAACTATGAATGCTTGTTACTATGCTTAGACAGTGTTACACGGTATCGCCTCTAGCAACGACAGTTCTATAGTTTGGACTCAGCACCTGTCGTGGACAGGGGTTGCTAGGGATCACATCTCTTTACTTCACTTGTCTGTTGGACATGTGTCGCTCATACTCTACAACGCAGTCTCATGATTAAGTGTGAACATAGTTTCGATAGTACTTGCATTGCCCGTTACGTGACACATGTTGGTTATGCGTAAACGCTTTCGCTATACTATATACTATGCAAACTTGTGTACTCACATTTACACTATATGTATTGACTTTATTTTAACGTATGTGACAGGTTGATTAGGATGCTATGCTTGTTATGATGTGATGAACGAAGTAGGTGGTCTAGAAACAAACTAAATAAATCTGAGTTGTCGGAACAGCCTATTTGTTTTTGAGACAATTATCTGTAATGACTGTTTATGCTTTATATGTTAATGGTATGGGACGTTAACGCTAAATATATTGTCACTAATAGTTGTTATGGATTCTCTTGAACAATCTGTTTCACTCAGTGTCACGCCCCGATGTTTTCGCCATCGGTTGGGATGTGACAGATTGGTATCAGAGCCATAACTATAGGGAACTAGGAAAGACACGACCTAGTCCGCTTAGAAACTGACCTAGTCTATAGTCTAAGTACCAACAGACTGCCTCGTACGAACCCAGTAGGGGTTTTGCACGAGCTTACTCTTCATACTCTCGCTAAAACTACATCTTCGTGCGAACACCGCATATTACAGCTTCGCGCGAAGAAGGCCTTTCCTAAGGCCGGAAACTACTTAGCTTTTCCTAAAGCTGACACAATACACACACGTTTTCGAAAACACTCGCATAACACAATCGAGTGATTGAGTCGAGATTAGGTGTGAAAACCAAGAGCTCTCGATACGATCGCTCACTCTACGCGTATTTTTACTCTCAGCACGAGAATTTTGGTTGAGTCAGGAGTGAAATCCATATCTCGACGAAATTCTCCATCTCTATTCCGTGGTAATTTTGTAGAGTATCATAATTATTCTACAAATGATTTTGTAGAATAATTTTGAATTGTATGTTATTTGATAAACTTGCAGAGTAATTTTGATACACTTGTAGAGTAATTTGAAAATTATCATACAAGATCAAAATTACTCTACAAAATACACCTGTAGAGTAATTTTGATAATTACCCTACAAGATCAAAGTTACTCTACAAGATCATTTGCAGAGTAATTTTGATAATTACCCTACGAGCAAATAATTACAAAAATGTCACCGTGTTTTTTTGGATTTTTAATGCCTTTCGTACGTTTCGTACGATAAAGCACTTTGTACGTGAAATTAACCTTGCTTGTTTAATGATGAACAAAGAATAAGATTGTTATAATGATGAACAAAGAATAAGATTATTATTTTTGTTGCTAAGAAAACCTAGATGCAAGCACACATAATATGGAGTGGTAATTATTGGAAGTAGAGTGGAAGAACACATGCATGTGTGGCATTAGAAATTTTTGAAAAACCAAAAGTGTCCTCGATCGATCAACGCGAAGGAGGTAAATCATATTTCTTAGAGTAAATCAAGTGATACATTCTTTAAACCCGATACCTTCATAATAGAATCCTATATCCTTACCACTGGAATACTATTGTGAAGATGATGGCAATTATTGGAGGTGTATGGTTGTTGGAAGAAGCTTTAGGGGTAGGTATTTGTTGTCCGATTTCTCAAAGACAAAAAAGAAAAAAAAAAGCGGATGATCAGGGTTTTAAGTTTCTCAAAGAAGACAAAAAAGAAAAAAAAAGATGATCAGGGTTTTAAGTTTTTAATAAAATTTTTAATATGTATCATAAAAAATGGCATTTTTATGTTAAGCTAATCATTATTGTTTCTTCTTTTATATAACTATATAAACAAATGAATGTTTTAAAATTAAAATTAAAAAAATATATATAGATAGGGTTTTAAGTTTTTAATAATATTTTAATATGTATCATAAAAATTGGCATTTTTATGTTAAGCTAATCATTATAGTTTCTTCTTTTATATAAAAAAAAAACTAATCTGTCTATACTATATAAACAAATGAATGTTTTAAAATTAAAATTAAAAAAATATATATAGATAATAGATTTAAACTCTTTTTTATAAAATTTATTACTAAAATATTAATTACCATAGAAAATGCTTAAATCAAAATTTGAGAAAAGAAAAAACAAAAGCGGTGCTGGTGACGTAACTGATTACCGACTTTTCCGGATAAGATCGAGTTCCTTCACATCAAACCCTTATCCCGACAAACATGATTACTCCGCCACAAAAACATTGATATTCCGATCGCCGACTCACAGCCTTCAAAAACCACACCTCCTCCTACATCTTCACCTGCCCTTCTTTAGTTTAATCTTGTTCCGATGCATCGCCCATATCTTTCTAGAATAATATAAATAAGTGGCGGTCTAGATCTAGTACCCGCGAGTAGCATTTATGGAAGAAGGTGTTCATACTGCACTAAACTTTATCATCAATACTCTCCTTGCTTTTGCAGAAATCTTGTTACAGGGCCGATCTGGGTTGGTTCCAAACTCACGCTCACTCCATCATGTTATCGGCTATACCAGTTTCTTGATGTACGGAACCCTACTTGTTGTTTCTGCTGCAGGTCTTGATCTCACTTATGCTTACATCATTATTGTTAGATTGGGTTGATAGGATTCTTTATTTGATAAAGTTTCTGTATTTTGTATAAAAAAGGTGTTTTCTTTTTCCTACTTTGGGGTTTAGTGATTTTCTTATGAACCCGGAATTTGTGTCACTAGCTCAAAGATTGTTTAAAGGGAAACATATTTAGGGCATGTAGCTCTAAAATGATGTTGATGTTTGGCAAAGAGAGTGTATGTGAGGGGAAAAAGCCAATAAGTCACAAAATCCTGACTTTTCCAAGAAGCCAATAAGTTGTTTCTAAAAGCTTACCCAAACATGCCCTTAGTAGTTGCATCACATATTATATGAACCTTAGATGGTATTTTTGTATTTGTCACTTTCAAAAAGCCAATAAGTCGATAAGTTGTTTCAAAAAGCTTAGCCAAACATGCCCATATCTACCTTTGTAAAGCATCAAAGGTTAAATTTGAATATTTGATTTTGTGGATTGTTTTACGGGCCGACTTGTTGGTTTATTGCTTATGGTAGGAAGCGTGCAGCAGAAGACAGGTTCGGTTGTGGAAGTCAGCGAAGCGATACATGAAGAGAATGGCAACATAGAACATGATGGGCTGAGGGTGAGTTTGGAAGGGGACCCAGGTAGGCCCTGCCATATGATTTCTGCAAAAGCAAGGAGAGCATTGATGATAAAGCTTAGTGTAGAATGGGGCATGACAATACCTTCTTCCCTAAATGCTACTCGCGGGTAATAGAGAGCCTTGAGGTGCAGTAGAGGCGCCTATAGACCATCACATATTGCTCTAGTTGTTGGAATAAGGATGTGACCGAGAATCAAATGTGTGGCGGTAAGGAATGTGCGACGTTTGGTTTTAGTGGGATGTTAGAAGCTTTATTTGTACCTTTTTCTTTTAAGAAAAATAAAGATTGCTATTACAAGAAATGTCTGTACCTTTCTCATTCTTACCATCTTATTTTACCCCAAGTTTCGTTGGGTTTTAACTATATTATGTATAAAATATCGGTCTATAGATTATCGTTCACAGATTAGTGCCTCTTCTGCAATCATTGACTCAGTACAAGTTCGCTCTTCTAACGATCTATACATCTGGCACCAGGCCAAAGTTTTTGGTATCTTAGTCATTGCCCACTAGGTGTTCGATGTAACGCCAATATGAGACGCGGGTGCTCAGAGGCATCATCAACATGAAATTTTCAAACAGAAACTGCAGCGCATTGAAATGGAACTGTAGTGAAAACTTTTGAATTTATACAAGAGACTTCATTTGAAAGTTGTAAAAGCCATGAGGTGATGTGAAACTTCAGTAAACTATGATAGGATTTACTTACATTTTCGAAAGATCAGTGATCAATTCTATGCTTGAGATACTTACAGGTGCAAGCTTATTTAGTTTATATAATTTGCATCTGAGGAGCAATGGAAACAAAGAAAAAAAGTTTGGTTATTGAAGATCATCCAATTGGAAAGTGCTCTCAACGAGTCGTTTCATAACAATTTCTCTTCATTCTCATGTTCACATAGATCACATGGTTATTCTCAGCTGATATTGTAGTATTTGAACCCTCTGTCACTCCAATACCGTAATGAAGAAGTGTAGATGAAACATAGATAGGGCTGTCCAAAAATCGCGTGACTCGGACCTCGCTCAAAAAAAGTTCACTCGATGTGGCTCGGTTTAAATTTGAGATGTGTCCCCTCGGTTCGGTTAAAAAGAGAGCTTAGCTCGGCTCCATTTGTAACGAGCTGAACTGGCTCGGTTTGGCTTGCTAATTAGCCTAGCTCGGATTAATTTACCTTTTAATATATTTTATTTTTATATACATATAATTTATAATAAAAAAATGGTTATTATTTGCATATATTTAGGTGTGTAATTGGATATCTATGACAAATTTAGGGGTTAACTATGAAGCTAATTATCTTATATTGTATTACGTTAAAATTTAAAACTTATATTATACCTAGTTGAACTTGATTTTGCCTTGTTGGACTTATTTGGGATATATTCTTTTAAATTATTGAATAATATTTAGGCTATTGAATTTTGAAAGCTATGGATTAATTTTTTTATATCTGAGCCAAACCAAGCCGAGCTAGCTCAGTTAAAATCCAAGTCGAGCTTGGGCTATGATCTTCATATAGGTTTTAAATTTGAGTTGAGCCGAGCCGGCTCGGTTTATAATTGAGTGAAGCCCGAGCTTAGCTCGACACATGAACAACCCTAAACATAAACATATACATAAAACTACCGTAAACATAAACATATACATAAAACTACCGGTAAAAATTGAAAAAGAAAGCAAAAGAAAAAAAACCCGGCTATAAATGAGTAAATTTGAAAGTTTATAAAATTTCTGGTTAAGAAAAAGCTTAAAATATTTATTCTAAGGGTAAACTTTTGTTTTGCTCCATGTGATTTGGTCTTTTCAACGGTTTTGCCCCAATCCTTTAAAAATAGCCATTTTACTCCTTGATCTATTTAACTTATCTCCATTTCACTCTCCGCCCCTAACGCTGTCTAAAATGTTTGTTAAAGATAAGGGTATTATGATAATTTAAATATAACTTGAAAAAGTACTAACTATAAACGTTACTAAGTATAAAAACAAAGAAAAATATAACTAGAAAAAGTAATAACTATACTCTGTTCGATGCCCAAGACTCCTGTCTCCACAACAATACTCTGTTCGATGCCCAAAATATGATCAGGCGATTCCAATTTCAAACCCCACTCAAAAGTCAAAACCCTCCCCTCTCTCCACCACCGCCTCACCACCACAACCACAACCACCGCCGTCGTCTCACCTCCACCCTCTCCTCCACCCACCACCACCACCACTCCCACTCCTCTACCAACAGTCAACCCATCACACCTCCTCCGCATCTCCACCATCCTCTACCAACAACACTCACCCGAATCAAGACTTCACACCTCGCTCTCCCACTGCAATTTCCACCTCACCCATTAATTCTTCCTCCAAATCTGCAACAAATTCCCATATTCCTGAAATCCATTTACAAATTTCACATCTTTTCCCGAACCCAACACTTCAATCACACTCCAACCACCCTAAACAAGATGCTTGACATCATCGGAAAATCAAGAAACATAGACCTTTTTTGGGACTTTGTTCAAGAAACCGGTAATCGTACTTTGGTTACAGATAAAACATACATAATAATGGTTAAAACTTTGGCTTCTCCAAGGAAGATGAAGAAATGTGTTAACTTTTTTTCATATTATGAATGGGTTTGGATATGGGAATGATTTGGGGACTTTGAATAAGGTTGTTGAGAGTTTATGTGGGTGTAAACCTGTTGAAGAAGCTAAGTACATTGTTGAGAAGTTGAAAGGGGTTGTTAAGCCAGATGGGTTTAATTACAAGTGTTTGATTTGTGGGTTTTGTGATGTGGGTGATTTGGTTAAAGGTTCAAAGATGTGGAATTTGATGGTGGATGAGGGTTTTGTGGTGGGGATTGATGTTGTTGAGAAGATGATGGATACCCTTTTTTAAGACGAATCGGTTTGATGAAGCGATGCGGTTTGGGTTGATCGGAATGGTGATGGTGGTCGATTAGCAGCAGCCGGAGGTGGGAGTTGTTACGGTGTGACGGTGGTGGTTGGGCGGTATAATGGTGGCAGGTGGTTGGTGGCTGTTGATGGTAAGGGGGTTGGGTGGTAGTGTTCGATGATGAAGAAGAGAGAGGGAATGTATGTAGAGATAGAGAGTTTGTATGTGTTAATATATAAAGAGTAAACTGCCATTTTGGTCCCTGTGGTTTGGCCAGTTTTGCCACTTTAGTCCAAATCTGAAACTTATTACATCTGGGTCCCTGTGGTTTGCATTTTGTTGCCATTTTAATCCAAAACTCAAAATATCTCATTTTTAACTGTTTTAAGGTTTCTTTTTTGTCTTTATCTGCAGGGGTAGTTTGGTCATTTTAATTTACTCTTTCAATAAATTAAAATAAAATTAATTATATATTATATATATACACACACATACAGACATTCACACATACCCATCATCTTCCCCAAATGAGATGTTGATTAAAAACCCTTAACCCAAACCCTAATACCTCCTCCTTTCCACCCTTTAAGATTATCACCATCTCCGGCCGTTAATACACCGCCGCTGCCACCGCCGCTGAACACCACAATAAACCACCACCACTAATACCTCCTCTTTTCAGCTGATCCACTGTCAGAAAACCTTTCTACACTTTCAGAAACCCTAACAATGGCGATTAACGATAATCTCACACTTTTCGGTACTAATCTTCCTCAATAAATCCGTAAATTTCATCGCTATTGATTCAAATCGAGCTTTTTCCGATTCAAAAATGGTGAAAAGTTGTCCGAAAAACAGTCAAGTTGAAGGAAACGAGAATCAGTTCGAGAAGATTCCGTCAATTTCAGTCGATATACCGATATCGAGGACGCCTTTGGATACGATTCCAGATCCGTCTCAGTTTTCGAAGGAATTTATTCATGAGGTTTTGAATCAGAGTGGAATTAAGGATAAGTTGTTAGATGCTGGTGTTGGTGTTGGTTCGAGTCGTAGGAAGTTTGATTCGGCGAATAGTACGCCGGCTAGGAGTGTTGCTTGTACTGGGCCTAGGGTTGTTCAGAGTACTGGAGAAAGGGGATGGGGTGTTTATAGGGTTTCGAGAAGGATTTCGAGTGGAAATGGTGAGCTAGTAGCTGCTGAGGTTCCGCATTTTGAGCTTGTTGAGGATCCTTCCTTTTGGGATGACCACAATGTTCAGGTTGATTACATTATAGCCTTTAAATATTACTGGATTTGAACTTCATCTTGAAAATGTATGTAAATCTTTCAATACACTACCTCCATGACAGTTATTTGGCTTAAGATTTTCTTATACTTGAGTGTATAGTGTATCTTCTTGTTATAAGAATAATAATAGTTTAATAATGACTCTGAGATGCCAAATTTGATAATTGCATCTAGTCATTCAGGTGGGATGGTGGTGGGGATGATGCGATGGTGGAGGTGGTGGTGGTGGTATTTTAGAGAGAGAGGAGAGTTGTATGTTGAGAGAGAGAGATATGTCTGTATGTTGAGAGATGAGGTTGAAGATGATGATGATCATGGGTTTTATTATAATTGTTATAATAAAGAGATAATAAATTTAAAATGACCAAAATGCCCCTGAGGGTAAAGACAAAATAGCAGGTCATTAATGGGAAATCTGGTCAAATTTAAAATTTGGACCAAAATGGCAACAAAAATCAAACCACAGGGCCCTAGATGTAAAAAGTTTGAAATTTGGACTAAAGTGGCAAAACTGGCCAAACCACAAGGACCAAAATGGCAGTTTACTCATATATAAATAATCAACTAGGTTAGAGCCACGTGTATTACACGGGTTGAATAAATTTAATTTTATATACCGAATAATAAAAAATATATCTTTAAAAATCTCGTTTATTAGACGTGTTAAATAAATGTAATTTCATATACCAAATAATAAAACAATATATATTTAAAAATCTCGTTTATTACATAGATTGAATAAATGTAATTTTATATATAAAAATAATAAAAAAAGTTGTATTTTTAAGAACCCTGTGTATTGTACGGGTTAAGTAAATTTAATTTTATATATTAAATAATGAAAAAAGTTACATTTTTAAGAAACTCATGTGTTATACAGGTTGAGCACATGTAATTTTATATACCAAATAATAAAAAGTTATATCTTTATAAAACTTATATATTATATGGATTGAATAAATCTAATTTTATATACTACATAATAAAAAAAGTTATATTTTAAAAAACGCATTATATTACATGAGTTGCATAAATGTAATTTTGTATAGTAAAAAATAAAAATGTTATATCTATAAAAAAACCTCGTTTATTACACGGGTTAAATGAATCTAATAAAAAAAATTTATCTTTGAAAAAAACTAACGGATATACTCGATATACGATGAATGAGGTGATTGAGGTTATGGTTCTTATAAATGTCACGTAAACATAGTGATTACTGTATTTGAGTTGAGAGTTGAACACGAAAATAAAAGTATAGAACCAATAAACATTGATTAATATTTTTGTTTACCTTTTATAAGCATTTTTGAAATAGGTTCTACCCTTAACTAATTTAGTTTAATAAAATAAATAAATCAATTACATAATATTTTAAAATATTATATTGTCTCCTAGACGAATTGTTTAAATTTATATTAAATTTAATTTTATAATTATCTTTTAATTGATATTAATTATCTATAAAAATAGATATTTTAAAATATTATATTATCTCCTATACGAATTGTTTAAATTTATATTAAATTTAATTTTAATTGATATTAATTATCTATAAAAAATTGATGGCTTAAATGAATGACATGTGTCCTCACATTGGTTTCTTTTATTATATGTATAGATTTTTTATTTTTCTGATATTATAATAAATAGTTAAATGGTTATGTTAAATATGAATTACCAAAGTACCCTTATTTTCTACTTGAAATTACTAAAATACCCTTTCAGTTAACATACAATATGGATGGAGTTAAGGCCGTGGAACAAACTGGCGACAAAACCAAAACATCAGGGAGTAAAATGACTATTCTAAAGGATTGAGGCAAAACCGTTAAAACGACCAAATCAAATGTAGTAAAACGGAAGTTTACTCATATTCTAATGTTCTGGTGAAGAAAAAGCTTAAAATGTTTATTATAATGTGAAGCTAGCACACTTAGAAGAGGTACGTCTCTTAGACTATTCATTATGATGACCCAACCTTTTATTAAAATATAATATATTTTTGTTCCATCTATACTACACAACCATACCATACTCATATTTTGACACACATTCACAACCCAACCCAACCTAACTTGTTTTTTTTTTAATAAAGAGCATATGGTTATTTTTTATTGTATTAAAAATTAATAATATTAACAATAAATATTTTATTTCGAAAAAGATACAAGTTATTTATTCTAAATATAAAAATAAAAAAGTTAAAACGGCAATATTTATTTTATACTTTGAATACCCATTACGTGATTACGTGATTTTGAATACCCAACATATGACTACGTGATTTTGAATACTCATTACGTGATCTCATTAAAGTATGTGAAACCACACTAAGTGATTACGTAATTACGTAACTCTATGTATTATTACGTGACTACATTCAATTTCCAGAATGTTAATAGTTTACCCATATTATACAAGTCCTAGTACTTGTTGGGTTTAAACTACATTCTATCACGGTCATCGCTTAATCAAGCGTATCGTACCGTTTTCGATATTATAAGTTAACCGGTCTAAGTCTGTGACTTGAATAAGACCCGTTATCATTCTAATTGGTTATTTATACCATCATTCCAGGCTAGAGCCTTCCTGTAAATTGTTACATACGCTTACTTAATTGAATACGCCTGAGTTATTATAAACCTTGCATTTTATCAAGTCTTAGCTCAGGTAAATACCATTAACCTATTTTTCCCTATACGGGTTTGGGATACGGAAAATTATTACCGCATGGTCGGGTATGGGATTCGAAGACCAATGTGTTGGGAAATTCAAATAACCCGTTTTAATTCGTATTGCTTGACTTAAAGATTGGGGGTTAATGCGACCGTGTCCTGGATATCCTTGACTCATTTAATTGTAAGTGGCCACAACCTAAGCGCGGGGTGTAGGCATACACCTGACAGACGCAAAATGGTTTATTAAATAATTTTATAACCCAACACGGGTTTTGCCTAATATGGGTATTCCCAATAAGGGAATAAGTGGTGTGTCGGTTAATCATGAACCGGCATAGTTTCCGGGCCCCATATGTATTCTCAAGTGTTGTAAAACTGATAACATGAGATATGGTTTGTCCCAAGTTATAAAAGATTTTCGTGTGCCTTGTGCACTTAAATCAATTTTGAAAATGTTTTCAAAATGTGTCGGTTGATTGTATTTACCAGTGAAAACTGACGTATTTTCAAAAGACTAAGTTACAGGTACAAATACGTAAATAGTCAGGAAGCTGCTCAGTAATGCTAGAAGAGGAATTTGCAACTCCTTTGCATATTAGCATAAGCCTATTAGTCTGTTGAACTCCTTTTATATATAATGATCCGTATGTGGATTATTATTACAAGTTCGACTGTAATTATTACTTTGGTATTTTCAGACGATTGGGTTTGTAATAATATTTTATATTCCAAGACTTCCGCTATGCTAATCTGTGTATGTTTGACTATGACGATATCAATCTTACGTCACGATACTCCCCACCGGGTTGTGGTTGGAAATTCGGGGTATGACACCTGTTACGATGACACCACCACTAACCATCATCACACCCAACCCGCTGCCATGACACCACCAACATTGTTTCATCTTCATCTAAAACCATAACCCCAAATCTTCGTCAAACCCTAGTCATGGATGTGGAGGTTTAAACCCATCTCAACCAACAAGTTTTTAAAAGAACAACTTAATTTTAAACACTGATATTGTTTTAGTTTGAATTTCTGCTGCGTGTTTTTAAGAGAACTACTTATTTTTAGACGGTACACTGTAATTTGTCCTGACTGTTGGGTGCTTGTTTAGGGGCCTTACAAGTCATAACATACTACACGTGAAAAGTGATTTTTTTATTCTCATCTAGTCATGCATGTATTTTCGTGAAGATCTATATATAGGGTGGGAGTTGGCTACAAAATCTATTTTTCCTACAAAGTGTAAAAAGTCATAAAATACCATAATGTCAACCATAAAACAAACTCAAAACCCAAAAATAACAAAGTGAAGATTACTAAATCGTCATATTTGTGTGTTTTGTGTTGTGTTTTGGATCATAAGACTTTGATTATCGAATGACTAACATTAGTGTGTTTTATGTTGATTATCATGTTGTGTTTTATATTCATAGTTTTGCGATGACGTGTTTGAATGTTTTATGGAATGTTAGAGTTTAGATATCGTGTTTTAGTGATCTTCACTCTGTTATTTGTGGGTTTTGAGTGTGTTTTATGGCTGAAATTGTGGTGTTTTATGACTTTATACACTTTGTAGGAAAAATAAACTTTATAGCCGAACTCCACCATATATATATATGTGTAGAGGATCTTGTAAAAAAGGCCCAAAGTGTGAGAAGGGTAAGAAAGAATCTAAACCATTAGATCTTTAATCTAATGGTTGAGATCTTGATGGCAATCTTGTAAATAATATAACAATTAAAATAATTAATTTTCTAGATTAAGAGTATAAAGGTAAAATTAACATTTTTAATTTTAGAAAGTCACATGCAAGTCCCCCCTTTATTTTTTAAACGCCAATAACTTTTTACACGTAACTCGTTTTTTTAAAATATACCATAATAACGAGCGTTTTTTAATCTTTAATATGAGTACCATATTGCTATACTTATATAGAGAAAAAAATTACATTCAATCGAATGTTTCAGTTAATGGTGTTTTGTTTCAGTTCATGGTGTTATATAATTATTGAATGATGTTATATACTTATTGAATAGTGTTATATATGTGTTGAATTGTGTATATAATTATTGAATGGTGTTATATACTTATTCAATGGTGTTATATAATTATTGAATGGTGTTATAAATGTGCTGAATGGTTGTTGCAATGTTATTCGTAGTGTTTTTATAGAGATCTTTAAAATGGTGTTATATACTTATTGAATGGTGTTATATATTTATTGAAGGGTGTTATATAATTATTGAATGTTTTGCAGTGTTATTCGGTATTCCTATAAATTAGGGTGGCGGTTTATGGAAGGTTTTGAATTAATTAAATCAATGAAAAAATTAATTGAATACCCTTTTCAATTAATTTAGATCTAATGGCTGAGATTCTTTCTTACCTTTCTCACACTTTTGGTCTTTTTTACAATAACCTTATCCTATATATATATATAATTTTTCATCATCTGTCACGTTTAAAATATTAAAACTCATTTGCATTCATCTTTAACTTATATAATGTTATTTTTTTATGACTAATTGAAAATTGAAACTTAATACTATATATATATGTTTCTTTATTTTACGACCCAATATGTCATGAGATGTTGATGCTAATGGTATGAAACATATGTATGGTTTTTATCATAGGGATTTTTACATATTTACCCCTCCTAAGAAGCTTTATTACATATTTCCCCAACTCATAAATTTAGTTACATATTTTCCCTCCCCTAAAGAAGTCTTATTACATATTTCCCCAATCTCTAAATTTTTAGAGAAAAATGCCCGGATAGTCCCTGTGGTTTCGCCTTTTTTCACCTATAGTCCCTATCTTTCTAAAACTACTTGAATAGTCCTTGTGGTTTTCCGTTTTGTTCTCGGATAGTCCCTGGGTCTAACTTAAGTTACTTTTCTCTGTTAAGAGGGGTGTGAAATGACAAAAATACCCTTTCCTTAAAAGGCCAAACCATATGGACTATCCGAGCATCTTCTTCATACTAATATATAAAACCCCACCACCACACTTCATCTTCAACCTCCACCCACCATCACCCTCCTCCACCCTCCACCATCACCGCCACAGTTTTAGAAAAAAACCCGCCCGTCTAAAGGCCAGCTGCGATCAAAGTTGGGCTCGGTCCCGAACCGACCTCAAAACTACATCGCCATCATCACCCCCCACTCATCCCCTTCCTATTTGTTTCTTTGTCTCTGCAACCTGCAACCTGCAAACACCACTGGCCCACCATCGGACGACCACCTGCCATCACCACTGGCCCGCCATTATATTGTCGCATCATGTGTATTTGGGATTTAATGTCAGAATAAAAAAGAACAAGTTCACATAATCAAATAGTCACTACAGATTTTTGGCATAATCAACACTTTAGTTCACAGTTGCATCCGTAACAAATCTGACCCGGAACCTACCGGATTTGACCCGCAACTGAACCAACTGAGCCGAGACTATACCGTGCCTGAACCGATCACAGAACCACCATAACTCAGCGGCCGGAGGTCATCTTCGACTTGACCGTATCCGACCCGAGCTCGAAATACCCAAATAAAACTCAAAACTCACTTGAAAAACCCGAACCAAGAACCAATCAGAATCGAACCTGCTGGATCTGGGAGCCGAATCACCACCGCCGCCATTGTCGGTGCTTTTGGTCGTCGGTCCGACGACTCGTCATTTTCTGTCGTTGCCATTGTGTTCCGATCATCACCATCACTCTCTGATTTCACCCTCTCTCTCGATCTATGTCTCTCTGTGCTCAAACCAGCAATCCGAAGACACCACATGCCACCTCCGCCACTGATTTAGGTATGTTGTGGGTGGTTGTGGCCGGCCGGTGACCTCCGCCATCTCTGTCTCTCTTGCTCATCTTCGAAATCGGAGGTGTGTGTATATGAATAAGATTGTACAGATGATGGTGGTGGCGGTGACAGGTTGATGGTGGTGGTGGCGGGTTGATCAACGGTGGTGAAGGTGTTGAGAGGTGGGAGAGAGAGATCTCTGTGTGTGAGAATGGTAGAGAGAGAGGAATAGAGAGAGAAGATAGTTGTGTGTATATATATAAATGAAGAAGATGCCTTGATAGTCCCTATGGTTTGGCCTTTTAAGAAATGGTATTTTTGTCATTTCACACCCCTCTTAACAGAGAAAAGTAACTGAAGTTAGACCCAGGGACTATCCGAGAACAAAACGGAAAACCACAGGGACTATTCAAGTAGTTTTAGAAAGATAGGGACTATAGGTGAAAAAAGGCAAAACCACAGGGACTATCCGGGCATTTTTCTCAAATTTTTATTACATATTTCCCCAATCTCTAGATTTAATTACATATTTCACCTTCCTAAACCTCATATATTACATATTTATCCATTTCATTAAAATACTCTTATAGAATTACTATTTTACCCTTAATCAGTTTATTAAATGAATAAGTACAATATATTTTCTAGCTTACTGCATAAATTTAAAAGTAACAACTTGAATAATATTTTTAAATCTTTGTATGTGTTTAGAGATAAATAGTATAATTAATATTTTTAAACAACTAAATATAAAGTGTTTAGAGATAAATAGTATAATTAATCATGTATTTATACATCTATTTCATGTATTTTATACTTACATTCCATGTATTTTTAAGCAAAAATTTTAGCCCTTTAATTTGGTTATTAACCAAGAAAACCAAACCAAACAAAAAACCGACAAATTACCAAACTGATTACAATTATAGTTACAGTTAATGCCAATAATTGAACACTCCACTCATTAGTTTATAACAAAAAAAAAACAATTGAAAACAATTACATAAGAATATAATGTAGGTAAATTCTTAAAGGAAAAAAAAGTTCCAAAACTCCAAACTAATTCAGAAGATTAAAAAACCATCCAAGCAACAAGTTTGATACCGTCACTATATGCTCCTGTCTGAACCGAACAGAGATCAATAAGAGCATTCACATTCTATCCATCAAAATATGTGAGGGGGAGTTTTTATATTATAAAGGGTATAAAAAGTGGTTGTGAGTGGAGGAGAGAGAAAATGTTACTGTTGATCTGTATATTTGGGGGGACACTGTTCACCCAGTATAATTTTTTTAATATATATTGAAAGTGGTTGTGAGTGAAAGAGAGAGAAAAATGTGATGATAATATTATTTAATTGAAAAGGAGAGAGAAAAAATATTTGTTTTTAGTGGAAATATATTGATATAGGGGTTGTTTTTTAGTGGAATGTATGTATAATTTGATGGTTTGAATGTGAATGCTCTAACTCATTCAGTTATTCAAGAGCAAATAATAAAAAAAAACATGTCCGATACTGCTTGAGAGAAAAACAGACGGAACAACAGTTGATCTCCTCAAAATGCATCAGTAGTTTTAATCCAGATTAGATAAATATAAACTCATTAAGGGTAATAGTAATTCTATAAGAGTATTTTAATGAAATGGATAAATATGTAATATATGGGGTTTAGGAAGGTGAAATATGTAATTAAATCTAGAGATTGAGAAAATATGTAATAAAAATTTAGAGATTGGGGAAATATGTAATAAGGCTTCTTTAAGAAGGGGAAATATGTAATTAAATTTATGGGTTGGGGAAATATGTAATAAAGCTTCTTAGAAAGGGGAAATATGTAAAAATCCCTTTATCATAACAGTGGCAGGGCTAGTCTAAAAATTTAGAAGTATCCAATTTTTTAGATTAGGGGTATCCTTTGTATAAAACCAATTTTTTTTTACACTATGTAGACGTAGTTAAGAGATATTTTTACACTACTAAGACGGAGTTAAGTATCCCGTGCAACCCCTTGTTTTTGTTTACACCAGCCATATGACTGAAACTTCTAGGAAGTGACCATTGGGGGTCCAAGATATAAACTTTTTGTTAGAAGAAATAAACTTTATTCAAATGTTTCCGACATAGGTCTAAGATATAAACTTTTTGTTAGAAGATATAAACTTTTTTCAAATGTTTCCAACTCAGGTTCAAGATATAAACTTTTTGTTAGAAGATATAAACTTTAATCAAACTAGGGTCATTGCCCGACGCGCGTTGCGCGATTTACATTGTGGTTAGCATATATGATTATAAAGCACTAAAACGTTTTTTTTCTTTTGGATTTATTGCGTCACATGTTTGGTTTCTAGGTTTAATCTTTGTGCTAAAATCTTTATCATGCTTCATTTCTAGGTTTTGTTACTATGAATGGACATTGATCCTGATAACCAATAGAAGAAATGACAACTTTAGTTTCAAAGCAGTTATTTTTTGGAGATACTTTATCCATAAAAAAACTCCCAGAGATTTCTAAAATTGCTAATATTGAATCTGTTTAGTACTTCAAATGGCCCATTAATTCTAAAAGGGCTTCCACAGTTTCTACCCTTCAGGTTATCCAAGATTCGGTTGAAGAAGTCAAAAGCAAGAGTTGTGATCATTGCTTCAAAACAAATAATAAATATATTAACCAAACATTAATCTCCTTTTCTTTGATTTATCTTGCACTCGCTTCACATTTATCTCAAACCAAACTCAGATTGAATGTAACTTCCAATACCACACTTAACTAAGATAAAAAAGAAAAACCAATAATGTAGAATTTGAAATAAAAGTAAATAACTAAAAAGGTTTTCTAATGATTCTTTTTGTGAGTTATGGGCCATTTTCACTTATCAATGAAGTTCTTTTTCTAGTTTGGAGGTCAAGACTCAAAACTAACTTGGTTCATATAACCACCCATCTAACAGTAAGTAGCAACAAATCAAGATTCTGAAATGGACATCAGAAATGCATCAAACTGCTTGCAAAATAATTCACTATAAAGTCATTATATAAGTCATACCTAACAAAGAAAACGGCAACATGCTTTTCACCTTTAAAGCTTTTCAAGTGTCCATCAACATGAACATAAATCCCTTCTCTGCCAATCATCAAAGATAATCAAAATTTCGAAACAAAACTAAAAACTCCCATATATATATCATGTTCCTAGAAATGTCATTTAATCCAAATCCCACCAAATAACTCACCTTATTTCTTCCATCTGCAATCTATCAAACGGTTCATTAAGCCTACACACAAAGTACTCTAAACCATTAATTTGAAAAAAAAAAAAAAAAAAAAACTTATCTACACACACATAAAATATAGAAGCACATTCATTTCAGATCAAATAATTATGTTGATATGAACTTGTACATTTCACTTTAAGTGAAGTGCGAAACAAAAGCCGGTTACATAACCGCCTACCACACAATGTTTCTTTGTACCATTAAATAATCAAAGCACTACGTACAAGTGTTTTATGCAGATTCGAAGCATATATATATGTGTGTGTGTGTAATGTATGTATAGTTTTACCATGTCTTGCAGTCCAATTTTCCAGTTCCATCATCTAAGCTAAAAGTAACATCAGTATTCCTTTCCACTATATTAAACACCATCCCCACCACCGATACCTAAAATCAAAAATTAAATTCCAAACTGAATCTCAGCAACAAAACAATCAAAACAAAACAAAATAAGAAACCATTACATCACCAAAAAAAAAAAACCTAAAACCTCTTTTTCAACAAACTCATCATCATTAAATAACTCATCATCATTAAATAAGTTACAGAAAACCTAACGAAATCGACATAAAAATGAACTGAAATGAGAACTTACATTAACAACATCTTGAATGGTGCTGGTTACAGGCCGGGTATGGGAGAAGGGTGATGGTGGGTGGAGATGGTGGAAGTTTTGACGGATGGAGAAGGGGAGTGGTGATCTGGGGGTTTTGATGGTGGCGGACGACGACGGCAAGGGGCGGCAGGAGGAGGTGGTTTGTCGTCTGATGGTAGCGGACGACGAAGGTAAGGGGCAACTTACATTAACAACATCTTGAATGGTGCTGGTTACAGGCCGGGTATGGGAGAAGGGTGATGGTGGGTGGAGATGGTGGAGGTTTTGACGGATGGAGAAGGGGAGTGGTGATTTGGGGGTTTTGATGGTGGACGACGGCGGCAAGGGGGGGCAGGAGGAGGTGGTTTGTCGTCTGATGGTAGCGGACGACAAAGGTAAGGGGCGGAGGAGGTGATCTGAGGTTTTGACTGATGGAGAAGGGGAGTGGTGATTTGGGGGTTTTGAAGAAGAAAGAGGACAGAAGAGGAGGAACTTGTCCTGCGCTACGCGGCGGGGAGTCGGTCGGTAAGAGTTCGTTTAGTTACAATATCGCTATGACACTGGCAATCGGAATAGCAATCTAAAGAGGAAATCGAAAAACAAAATGCCATAACATACCCAAATAAACGCTGACCGCTTTTACCAACATATACCTGAGAGTAAAAAAAATATTAGTTCAGTTTATATGGGTCAAGTTATTCTACAAAGACTTCTAATTGTAAGAAGTGTAAGAAGGATTTATAGAGTGACAAGTGTCCAATAACCTAAAACTAAACCCACTACATCACCACCAAAAACCTAAACACCCACCCCCACCCCCACCCCACCCCACCACCACCCAAAAACCTAAACCCCCCCAACCCCCCCCCCCCCCGCAAAAAAAAAAAACAAAAAAAAAACTATACCTCACCAAAAAAAACCCCCAAAAAACCTAACCCCCCCCCCCCCCCCCACCTCCACCCCCCAAAAACCTAAAAAAACCTAACCCCCCCCCCCCCCCCCCCCAAAAAACCTAAAAAAAAAATATAAAAAAAACTAAACACCCACCCCCACCCCCACCACCACCCAAAAACCTAAACCCCCACCCCCCACCCCCTCGGCAAAAAAAAAAAAAAAAAAAAAATTTTTTTTTTTTTTTTTTTTTTTTTTTTTTTTTTTTTGTGGGTGAGGTGGGGGGGGGGGTGGGCGGGGTGGGTGGGGGGGGGGGGTTGGTGGTGGTGGATGTTTAAGGTTTTTTTTTTTTTTTTTTTTAGTGGGTTTTTTTGTGTAGTGGGTTTTTTAGGTTATTGGACACTTGTCACTCTATAAATCCTTCTTACACTTCTTACAATTAGGATCCTTTGTATTTGATCCTAATCCCAGTTTATATAAACAATATGCTAGTCTTTGAAGAGTGTCATTTTCCCCAATTCAAATATATTCCACAAATTACATACTGAAGTCTGAAGATCTATGCATCTGAACCACATATGACTAAGAAATCAGTTGTACATAAAATCATGTCTAATTAGTTGTCAAGGGTACATCTTGGGAGCTACCTTGACACAATTATCTATAAACTACAAATTATCAATCATGCTACTAAACTAATCTGTAACGGGGCCACAAATTACTAATGATATATAAATTTCAATTTTTATATGTTATTAATTCTTACGATTTTAAATTTCTATAATATTATTAATATCCACTCATATTTTAGTGCGATTTAAAACACCTAACCTAAATGCTAATTGAAACAATGCCTGGTCCCTAACCTATTAGACCAGTGATCAATGTGCATGATTGGTGTCAAGACTACTGAGCGAAAAGTTCAGGGGGTCGGGCGTCTCCCGGGCCCCTTCTATCCTGCACCCATAAAGACTATCTTGATCGATACGTAATCAAACATAAATGCTTATAAAGTGATCGATCATTACCAACTCATGAAGAACGCGACCCACAGTGTAAATGAAATTTTGTGGTCATATTTATATCATTAAGACAACAGAACATAAAGTATTAATCTTTTTATCTCCATTTATGAGAAGAAAACAAATTAAATGAAATTTGAAAATCCAGTAAATATGATTATCTTTTTGTATATAGGAAGATGCATTTAATTAGGTTTCCTTGTATTTTAAATGACAATTTTATCCGTTTTCAAGCTTATATCTATCAGAAGTTAAACTAAATATTAAGGACAATATTATAAAATAGGTTTATATATATAGGAAGATGTATTTGATTAGGTTTATTCATCTTGATCTTCAATTGCACCTTTATATTACCAACAATCTCTAATAAGAAGTTATGTTACAGAGATCTTACTCACCTTGTGCCAGGAATGTAGATTGATTGCCTGGTCTTGACAAGCAACTCTACCTGTTCTATTAGTAGTTCAAATATTCTTTTGCCTTCCTCGAACCTGCTACCAAACACAGTACGCGAAATTACATCACACGTGAGTCTTTTAAAATGAGGCACAATATTCAGCTCACAAGTGCTTTGGGTCTTTAACATATCTTCCCATTTGTTAATCATCTCAGCAGTACACATATAAAATGCAGGCACCATATGCTAAAAGGAAAAATATTATTATTTATTTGATGATTTATTTAACTTTTTTTTTTTGCTGTTATGGATATCCACAATTAAGACAATAAGAACAAACCTTTAGCTTCTCAACATGGAAAGCAAGATTCATGATTTCCCTGTGTTTGGTCCATTGATCAGCATCTTTGTTTGCTAGACCTGTTTCTAGCAATTTTCTTAAAGGGTTTCCACCACTTGGCTTATGAAATTGATAGACATTACTCAAGATCTCTTTTACCAAAGCTGGTTCACTAAAATGCACAACTGGTGTGGGACCCATCCAGGTGAAGAAGTTTTTTCCTATACAGAAAACAAATGATATCTTTTGGGTTAATAAAAGAAGATATATATGTTCACAATTCTATATCAAAATCCACATCACTACAAAAGTATCAAAATAGTATAACAATCACTATATCGTGTACCATAAGCAGTAACCACTTTATGCTCGTATGGCAAGACTCGAGGAAGGATATCTTCGTTTAGTTTTATGGGCTTCGATTTCGCCTCTATAGCCAACTTCACAATCTCTTGCAAGTCTCCCGAAAAGAATCTATATGAACTTCCCTTGAGGCCTTGCTTTCTTAAAAACTTTTCCATCCTCTTTGGTTTCAACATTACATTCATTTAAAAAAAATACGTGGCCTAAAAGTGATGCGTGTGAAGTGTTATATATATTAGGTGTATATTTTAAGCCCCTTTAACACTTATTTTTAGCCAAATTTTAAATTTATAAAACACGATATTTCACTAACACTAAACACACATATGGGCAAGTGCACCCATCGTGAGCGTAGTATAGTGTTGGTAAGATACCGAGGTCGTCCAAGGACACAAGAGCTTTTAGTACCGGTTTATCCTCAACGTCTAATCAAAATAAAAAGTTTAGAAAAATGTTTTAAACTAAGAAAAGTAAAAACTAACTAAAATGCTGAAAATAAAAAATAAAAATAAAAACAGATAGACAAGATGAATCACTTGGTTCCGACTCGTATCTAGTGTAACCTTTGGTTATTTCTGCACTTTTGCACATAATTAAGAGATTATCTTAGTTATTGTAGTAGGCCCCTCTTTTGAAGGTGACGTTACCCTCACCCCAGTAGTTTGAGTCAGCAAGGATACAATCCTAAAATGGTGGATTATTGGAAGATAATTAATTAAGTTATTAATGCAATATTATGGTAGGCCCCTCTTTTGGAGGTGATGTTACCCTCGACTAAGTAGTCTGAGTCAGCAGGGATACAGTCCTAAATAGCCGGGTTATAGTATTAATAGTAGTTAACTTATGAGGGTATCAAAGAGTTTGGACCCCCGCCATCCAATACCGTTAAGTATTGAAGGAGGTCCTACTAAATTTGACCCAGGTCCATTGCAGGACCTTTAAACGCTGAACAATGGCAAGACCTTTACCAAACCGTTCCCTTAACCCCCGACCAGGTAGCCAACATACCTCCATATAGACCGTGGAGATATGAATGGTGAAAATCTTTTATTTTATATAGACAATAAAATAATTTCAAGACACCACGGACAAACGATAAGGAAAGATCACCTTCAACATAAGCAACTAGTTATTAAAGTCATTAATACAAAACCAAATAAAAAGTGCAAAAGATTAGAAATAAAAAGTATTACACTAGACACTTTGTCTTCACCAAGTGATGTAAGAGACTTAGGCAAACATGGCCTTGATTGTCAAGAACTCTTACGATCAATCTTGGATCCCGAGACGACTCACACACTCTACGATGGACAATGGATGATGGTGGTGGATGATGGTGTTATGGTGGTAGTGGGTGGTGGGTGAAGTGTGAGATAGGTGGTGTGCCAAGGGATGGTTTGAGCTTGAGCCAAGCACTTCTATTTATAGGCTGAACAGAAGCTCGGGCACGGCCCCGTGTCCACATCCTCTCTTTCTTCATTAAATGCAGCTTTGTCTTATTAGTTGACCACGCCCCCGTGTCCGCTGAGCACGACCCCGTGTGCAGAAGAATCTTTGTACTATGAAGATTTGCCTGGATTGTACGAATCTTATAGTTGACCACGGCCCCGTGTCCGCTGAGCACGGCCCCATGGTGGGCAATAGAAGCTTCTACCACTTTGTCTTTTCTGCTGACACTTGGGCACGCCCCCGTCCTGGCTGAGCACGGGGCGTGTTCAGGCTTCTGATCTCTTGTTTTGCTTGGGAAGATGCTGTTGTGTGGTCGGGCATGTCACGTCTTGACCTTTTTCTTGTATTTATGTTAGATTTTGATGTCTTTTTGCTTCTTTTGTTAGTTTGAGCTCATTTAATCCTGAAAATACAAAAGGAAGACAAAAGCACACTTTTTCCAACATTAGTACTAAAAAAGGGTTAGTTTTATGCCTCATTTGATGGAATTTATATGTTAATATTTGAACACATCAAAAAGTAGTCATACTTTAGTCACCCTGGCCTAATCACTTAATTCAAAACCTATCTAAATTACTCCAAAAATATCAATATAATTCAAACGATATCCCCCTCTTATATATGTAATGTAATTGCTGCAGTAGTAAAAAAAGAAACGCTGCATCTTTCCGGCTGACTAAGAGCCAACATCATTCTTTTCTCCTCATTCAGTCTAAATATGACCCATTGCTAAACCAACTTCTTAGCTCCTAACCATCTTTATATGACATAAATCAAACCTAAAATCACTATAAACACAAATATAACATAACAAAAGAACGTTGCAACAAAGAGTACTCACATCTACTAATATCAAACCGTTGAAACTTTAAAAGCAAAGAAACGTATAAAGGCATTTCGTCGAACACCTTACCTGCATAGTTTACCAGACCACCAGTGGGTCAAAACCTACAATAAAAGGTATCATCAACCAGGAGCTCAACATCTAAGCAACCGTAATCCTTCATCAGTTGTCGGAAAAATGAAGCAATAGAGTCGGAACTTACCATAGTGTGTTTGTCGATGTACACCAAAGCGGGACACGCATGACAAATCTTATTCACCGAAGTTCTGTTGGAACGCCTTAATTGCTGGCATCTATGACCTAAGTGTCTCCTTCGGGTTGAGTCCATCATCGCCATAACCTATGCTATCAACCACACCTGTTACCACTGGAACAGGGGCATAAGCCATCGACGGTCACCGAAACAGGGTGGTCGGCCGTAGGCTTTGGCCGGATCCCTTTCCGTTCATGGTTTCTCTCTCTCTCTCTCTATCGCTTCGATTCTCTTTCTTTCTTCTTCTCCCTTTAGCCGATTCTCTGGTCTATCTCTAATGAACAAAAAAGAATCTGTGGCGGTGATTTGGTTGAGTTTTGGGGCTGTCTGCGATTCAAGATAGCTTTTTGAAGTAGTTGGAACACCGGCAGATGCCGGTTAAAAGCAACCTGGAAGCCGGAAAAGAAATAGTGGCAGTACCGTAAATATGATTCAAAACTTGGTCAATGGTGATCTGGGGGTTTTGATGGCGGCGGACGACGGCGGCAAGGGGCGGCAGAAGGAGGTGGTTTGTCGTCTGATGGTAGCGGACGACGAAGGTAAGGGACAACTTACATTAACAACATCTTGAATGGTGCTGGTTACAGGCCGGGTATGGGAGAAGGGTGATGGTGGGTGGAGATGGTGGAGGTTTTGACGGATGGAGAAGGGGAGTAGTGATTTGGGGGGTTTTGATGGTGGCGGACGACGGCGGCAAGGGGCGGCAGGAGGAGGTGGTTTGTCGTCTGATGGTAGCGGACGACAAAGGTAAGGGGCGGAGGAGGTGATCTGAGGTTTTGACTGATGGAGAAGGGGAGTGGTGATTTGGGGGTTTTGAAGAAGAAAGAGGACAGAAGAGGAGGTATTAGGGTTTTGAAGAAGAAAGAGGACAGAAGAGGAGGAACTTGTCACGTGTCTACTGTTTTACTATTCATAAGTTTGGTTTTTTAATATATAGGATAATGTTCTCGACTTGGGTCAAAGATATAAACTTTTTGTTCAAAGAAATAAACTTTATTCAAATGTTTCCGACTTAGGTTCAAGATATAAACTTTTTGTTAGAAGATATAAACTTTAATCAAATGTTCTCGACTTAGATCCAAGATATAAACTTTTTGTTAGAAGATATAAACTTGGGAATTGGCCTGTAATAATTCCAACTAGAGGTCATTGGCCATTGACAGTCCCACCTTTGAATATTCCCCCCACCGGTCTTACATTTCACCTATTTTTCCTACACCGGTCCCCCGTTAAAAAAACTTAACGGAGTTAAGCTTTTTTCCAAATTACAAACATATTTTTTAGGGCTTTTGATCAGAACGACGATACAAGCCCATTGATGTAAAACTTACCTCGAAATCATGCAACTGAATCTGAAAAATCAAATAAGTTAACATTCACATAAAAGTAAATAAAAGAAAAAAATTATTCACTGTTGTGATATAATAGAACTAACCTTAGAACTTTCAATCTCGCATGCTTGTTTTTTCACAACAATTGAATTCAGAACTGGATCTATTTTTTTAACTTTGTTTAGCAATAGATACAAGGGTGTCCTGCTATGTATTTATAGTGGTAAATATAGAAGTGCATTAGTGTTTAATTTTATATTTTCCACCCCTTTATTTAGGAAGTTTGTTGTGGTTAATTTTAAGTTTTTATTAGATATATTTAAGTATAGATATTAGACAGTTTTAATAAAATAAAATGTGACACATAATATCTTCATTTTATGTTTAATTTTATCTTACGGTACTTTTAATTCTTTTTGTTTTTGTTTGCATAGATGGAGCCCATCTTCGTAGATTAGGCACATTAGATCACAAGTATTAATTACTTGTACATTAAAGCATTGTCGACGTGTATCTTTTAATCCGTGCGCCGATATTGAACAAGACAACTATCGAAACGTCGACAAAAATGTGTAGGTCGTCATGCTATCTTTGAATTTTTTTTAAACAATATAGTTTATAAGATACTAGGTTAGAACCCCGTGTATTACACGGGTTGCATAAATGTAATTTTATATATCAAATAATAAAAATTATATTTTTAAAAATCTCGTTTATTAGACGGGTTAAATAAATGTAATTTTATATACCCAATAATAAAACAATATATATTTAAAAATCTCGTTTATTACATGGGTTGAATAAATGTAATTTTATATATTAAATAATAAAAAGTTGTATTTTTAAGAACCCCGTGTATTGTACATGTTAAGTAAATTTAATTTTATATATTAAATAATGAAAAAAGTAATTTTTTAAGAACCTCATGTGTTATACGAGTTGAGCACATGTAATTTTATATACCAAACAATAAAAAGTTATATTTTTATAAACCTTATCTATTATATGGATTGAATTAATCTAATTTTATATACTATATAATAAAAAAGTTATATTTTTAAAAACCCTGTGTATTACACGAGTTGCATAAATGTAATTTTCTATAGTAAAAATAAAAATGTTATATCTATAAAAACCTCATTTATTACACGGGTTGAATGAATCTAATAAAAAATATTACAACCTTAAAAACCCCGTATGTTACACGTGTTGAATAGATCTAAAAAAGAGTTATATCTTTAAAAACCATGTGTATTACACATATTAAATAAATGTAATTTTATATATTACATACTAAAAACGTCGTTTCTTTAAAAAATCCGTGTATAGTCGGGTTGAAAAATCTACCAAATAATAAAAAAATTGTATCCTTAAAACCCCGTGTATTACACGTGTTAAATAAATCTAATTTTACATAGCAAATGATAAAAAGTTATATCTTTAAAAACTTCGTGTATTACACGTGTTATATAAATGAAACTTTGTATAATAAATAATAAAAAAGTTATATTTTTAAAAACCCGCGTTTTACACGAGTTGAATAAATATAATTTTATATACCAATTAATAAAAAAAGTTATATTTTTAATAAATTAGGATAACATTTAATATTAATTTATTATTTATATATTTAACAAGTTAACGCTAACCCGCGCGTTGCAGCGGGATGTTGATTATGAATGTCTTTATTACAATGTGAGATGCGAAATTGTTAAAGTTTATGCAAAATATTCTTTTCTTTTACTTTATGCAAAACTAAAAACCCTTGGCAAACCTTCGAAACAAAATTATGCAAATATGTATACGGCCAGTATATAACTATACGTCCCGTATACATATAAAAACAAAAAAAACATTCCACCGCATAAAATTCTGTGTATAAACATTCTATACGGCCCGTATCATTTTATACGGCCCGTATAGATATAGGGATGTGAAAATAAGATTATAGGGGATGTGGAAATAAAACAACCCTTTAGTTATTAAGTTTTTTTTCAAACTTTTTGTTATTCTTATTAAGACCAAATACAATTACAATATGCTTTATATATCAATAAACACAAATATTTTTAAACAATGTATATTCCAACAAATAATTAAACAACCCAACCGGTGCAATGTTTCACTTTTTTGACTTTCTATTCCAGTTTGCTTTTTTTTTTGGGTTTAAAAAACAAAATATACCTCATGAATTGCGGTAAAAAAACTAAAGAAATATTATTTCTTAACATAATAAGGTATTAACATATCTGAGTAGAGCTTTTAAAAAGTTTTTAAGATTTACGATAAAAAAACTAATAATTGCTTCACTTGGTTAAAAAAACTAATAATTATATTTAAATGTTATTTTTTAAACCATTAAGTGGTTTTATTGAAAACCATCAAATGAAAACCGTAACTGGTTTACTTTAATTTCACACATTACACAGACTGTGAGAGAGAATGAGATTAGAGATCGAGGGAGGATCCAGCCATCCAAATCGGCGGACCTCTGGACAACCTTCAAGTTTGGCACGACGGCGATGCATGTCCGCCCAACCTTCACGGCGATGCAAGGCCGACCAACCTTTAAGTCCGGCACAACGGAGACGCACGGCGGATCGTCCATAACTTGCAAATCCTTGTTCGGTAACCACTAATACGAAACCTACCCGCAATCTGGTTGCCGGAGGATCACGGGACTCTCCATTGGTTCCCTTCGGTAGCGCCACCCGTTCAGATCCACCGTTTACGTCGGAGATACCACTTTTTTTATGCTTTTATTGAAAGATTTTGAAATGGGTTATATTCTTGTTTGTTTATTTAATGGCTGATAGTTTTTTTTTTTAAATCATATTTTTTTCTAATAAAATAATCATCAGGTTGCATTTTTAGTCTGTTGAAGAAATTGTATTAATGGTGAGTTTGATCTCCTGTACAATGTTTTGATAAATTCATGGCGAAAATGGCAAGATTTTGAATTGTTTTCTGGGTTTTGTTTTGGACATAAGGGAGAAAAGGCTTCATCTTTCTTTGTTGATGATGTGTTTGGAGTTTTTCAAATGGGTTTGATATGAATCTTACGGACTTTGAAACCGCAGTTGCGGTTGGAAAGGAAAACAATATGATCTTGAACCGATCTGATTAAGTACGTCGGAGAAAAAAAGGAAAAAGATTTGTGGGTGTGAAGGTGGACGGTTGTTGGTGGTTATGATCGAGAAACGCGACCGGCGAATTTTTAGTTTTTTACGTAAACGGTGTATTGGAAAGGTACCAAAACACATTGACAATACAAAAGTGCCACGTGGACGAAACTTTAAAATCAAACAGGTGCATCCAGTGAAAAGTTACGAAACTGCCAAGTGGCCCAATCATATTCAAGAATTCTCCTCGTTCACTTTTTAGATTTAAAGGAAGTGCACTGAAGCATCACGTCTATAATGGTATGTCACACCGCCTCATTTTAAAGGATGTAAACCGAAGCATCACGTTCCATATGTATTCGTTTTTAACCGACGTGAGTTGGTAAACGTGATTGTTAAACAAAAGACACACATCCCAAGTTACTTTTTGTATTGTTATATAATATAAGATAAGTAGGAAAGAGAGATATTTGTTTTAAAAATATATTAAATTAACAATTTAGATTTGAGGATAATATTTTATTAAAGTATGATAAGATTTAATATTAATTTATTATTTATTTATTTATTTTAGTTAATATAAGATAAGTATAAATTTGAGGATACCTTCTATGAATGGCTCGTGTCCAAAACTTGGTTTCTTTTATTATATAGATAGATGCAAAAAATACATAAAAAATTATAAGTTTGTTGTGAAGGGGTGAATTGTAACTAATTATCTATAATTTTGTTAAAACCTTAGGGATTAAGTGTAATAAGTTTAGGGGCTAAAAAATAAATAGTGTTTAAAAGAACAAACTACACTCATTTTAGAGGTCTTTCTATAAATAAAAGGGGGGGGGGGGGGGGGGGAGTTCTTATTTTTTTGGGTATCTTAAAATACCCCTCCCTATGCATTATATTATAATATAGTATAAATATGAAAACTTCTAGGAAGTGTGTGAGTTGATATTGTACGTTGAAACTTGAACGTTTACTGTGACTTGTTGGTATAATAAATATTTATAAAGGGTGTACCAGGTACACCCATTTGGCCATTTGCCTATCTACACACACCTTAAAATATGTTTTTGTCCTTATATGCACACCCTGCAGTGTCGAACTGTGGCTAAAACGCGGCGTTTTGGTCCGGTTAACCTAACAAAGACTGACGGGTTTCTGACGGGTCTGTTGACCGGACCAAAACGCCGAGCTTTGGCCGCGTTTTGGTCCTGTCAACCAGACAAAAGACTGACACCCGGTCTGGTTGACAGGACCAAAACGCGGCCAAAGCTCGGCGTTTTGGTCCGGTCAACAGACCCGTCAGACACCCGTCAGTCTTTGTCTGGCTAACCGGACCAAAACGCCACGTTTTGGCTACAGTTCGACACTGCAGGGTGTGCACATAAGGACAAAAAACACCTTTTTAGGGTGACTATCTGCACAACAAGTGTGAGATAGTTTGGGCCATTTATAAAATGTTATCTTCTGTCTTCACCAATTCGCTCTAGAGACTCTTTGTAGTTGGGGTTTTGGATAGTGATTTAAATATTGTTGTTGGTATCGAGTCTCTGAGTTGTTGGATTCTGAGAGTTGAAATGATGCCTGTGTTTTCGTTTAAGAATTTTTACAAAAACCAAACAACTCTCCCCACTATGGATGCTCTCAAGAAAAGAAACATTGATAGGGGAGATTGCATGTGTGTGCTCTGTGGAGAACAAGAAGAATCGGTGGATCATATTTTCACCGCGTGCGGGATTGCGTCGACGATTTGGTCTGTTGTGAGTTTATGGTGCAAGATTCCTCATATCATCGCTTTTTCGGTGAAAGACTTACTTGAATCGCATGAAGTTGGCGGTCTTAAAGGCAGGAAAAAAGATTTGATCCAAGGTATTGTTAGAGTTGGTTGTTGGTGCATCTGGAAGGCTAGAAACGAGTTCAAGTTCAACAACAAAGAGGTGAAAATTGAAGGGATTATCCGGGAGTTAAAGTCGATCGGTTTTTTCTGGTACAATTCTAGATCTAAAGGTAGAGATGTTAGTTGGGTAGAGTGGTGTAAATTCGTAAATATGTAATGTTGTTTTTTTTTTTCTTTGTTTGTCTTTGCCGCCTCTTCTTGAGGTTGGTGTCGTAAAAAACACAAGAATAGGTCACTCCACCACAAACATTGCCTATCTAGGGCATTTAAAAACCCAAATTTCCACAATCTTCACCAACTTGATCAAATGGTTTACTCTAGCAGCAGCAGCAATACATGACGGTGTAGTGTACCTCTGGGTCAATTATAACAATCAATTAGCATTTGTGGAGGAACGCTAGTTCTATGTCATATTTATAACAAGTTTCATCCACTTTTAAATTAGATGATGTTGGATTTTTAGATAACAAATTTTATAAAAAAAAAAATCTAATAAACCAATAGAATGTGAACACGTGGCAAATAAGATAATGTTGAATTTATATAAAAAATCTTTTTAAAAAAATCAATTTTTAATAATATTTATATCTAAATGCTCACAAAAAAAAAAAAAAAAAAAACTGAAAGACTGTATTTTTAGATTTTAATAAAAATAGAGTAAATTGTCAAAATCGTCCTTGAGGTTTGGGCATGTTTGCCATTTTCATACAAACAACTTTTTGTACCATATAGTTCTTCTTTTTTTAGATTTTTTTGCAATTTTCATACAAACGTCTGACTTTTTGCCAAAATCGTCTCTGAGATTTAGGATTTTTTTTTTGTCATTTTCATCCAAATGTTTGATAGAAAAAATAAAGAAAATTATATGTTTGTATGAAAATGGGAAAAAATTCCCAAAAGTAAAGGACTATATTGTACAAAAAAGTTGTTTTGGATGAAAATGACAAACATGCCTAAACCCTAGGAACGATTTTGGCAATTTACTCTTAAAAATACTTAAATATTATAAACTATTATTAAGCCCCTGCGTTGCAGCAGTTGTCATAAAACTGTGTTAAGTAGTAGCAATACTATATCATTGTCAGCGACCACCAGCACCAGAAAAACTCGTAAAAACAAAATAAATAAAAATGGGAAAAAAATAACGCCGAACGAAAAACAGACGTAAAATATTTGAATCACGCACGTTCATTGCTGAGAAATTAAACCGAAACGTAAAACACAGAAAAAAATAACTAAGTCCATTCAGGACCCGCGTGTTGGACGAACTTGTCAAACGCAGAAAAATAGATATGACGCGACGGGCCAGTCAAACGGGCAAAAAATATACGAAAAAATGTTGAACCTCACACGCACGTTGCGGTGCGTTAACTCACAAAATTTAGAACGAAACGAAAAACTTTGGAAAGATGAAAAGTATGGTGGACCAAAATTGAAAATAAAAAAGAGTTGGGATTAAACTGCAAAAGATGAAAAACTTTGGGTTAAAAGTAAAAAGAACAAATGGTCTAAATTGCAAAATTGAAGTTATTTATTAATTTTAGATAAAGATAAGGATAAAAATAAGTAATATCTATATATTGGTTATTAATTAATATTAATATTAAAAGAAATTTATTAAACAAATATAAATAATATTTATGAGGTTGAATAAAAGAATGACATTATTTGGAGTCTTTTATTATAAGTTAGGATTAGATTATTACAAATAAATAATTTATATAAAATTAATTGTTTGAAAGAAAATAAGAAAAAAACAAAAACAAAAGCAATTAAGCAACCAATTGAAGAGGGACATGTTTATTGTGGTATAAGAAAAAAAAAAAAAAACAAAAGCAATTAAGCAACCAATTGAAGAGGGACATGTTTATTGTGGTATAAGAAAAAAAAAAAAAAAAAACAAAAGCAATTAAGCAACCAATTGAAGAGGGACATGTAAAAACAAAAGCAATTAAGCAACCAATTGAAGAGGGACATGTTTATTGTGGTAACATTGGGATTTATTTTCTACTTGCTAAAAGTGGCAACCCATCGATGTTGGTCATCAACGGGGATTGGGGAAGGTGTGAGGAAACTTTCCAAATATTATTATGTCAGTATAATCACTTCTATATTTAAACTCTGAAGAAATCAGAAATTATTCAACAAATATTTTTCGCTCTTTTTTTCCTGTTGGCTCCAGATTAGGGTTTTACAAGATATATATTATTGTTATATGTTGTATCGAGTATCTGATGTTGGATTTTGTGTGGTCTTGAGAGTTAAATCATGTCTGTATAGTCGATAGTGGTTTAGATTTGGTAATCTAATAAGATATTGTTGTTGTTAGCTTGAGAGTTTGGGATTTTGTTGTTGGTATCGAGTCTCTCAATTGTTGGATTTTGAGAGTTGAAATCATGCCTGTATTCCCATTTAAGATCTTTTACAAAAACCAGACAACTCTCCCCGTGGGTCGCTCCACCACAAACATTTTCCATCTACGAAAAACCCAAATTGCCACATTCTTCACCCGTGCCTATTTGAATTCGATCGAATGCATAGGCCTTGTTCTTATTGTAGCAGCAACGGCAATACATGACGGTGTAGTGTACCTCTGGGGCGAGTATAACGAGCGATTAGCATTTGTGGAGGAACGTGTAGTGATGCCGAAATCTGGGCTGAGCTTTATCATCACTGTTCTCCTTGCTTTTGCAGCTATGAAGTGTCAGTGCCAACCCGGCTTTCCTTATTTCACCCATCCTCACCAAGTCAGGTTCACCATCAACAACGTCCTGATGTACGGCTTCTCTTGCGTAGCTGAACTTGTTGCTTCAGGTCTTGATCGCATTCCCGTTTTTGCCCGCGTTGCTAAATTGGGAAAGATATGTTCATTGTGTGTTTTTGTGACATCTCTGGTGTCTTTATTGTATTTCTGATATTAATAATGCTTGCAGTTAGTATGTTAGGTTTCTGTATTACTGTTTATAAAGCCACAAAGGTGCATTAGTATTTACTTATTATGTTGGAGTAGTTATGTTAGGTTTATGTATTAGTGTATATAAAGCCATAAAGGTGTATTAGTAATTTAGTATTTACTTATTATGTTGGAGTATATGGCCATGATGATGTCTCAGAGTTTATGTGTTGCTTCATATCATATTTCATATATAGATTTTGGATGTGAATTGTGAGCTCCATTTGAAGTTTGATTTTGTAGAGCCGCTTATTGCTTCACTTACTTATGGGTTATGTGGATGATGTTTTGTTTCTGTGACTAGGGGGTAATTACTTCTCTCCATTGTACCTTTTTAGGGCATTGAGGTTATGATAGATGTTGTTGTTGACTTATGGCTCGACTTGTTGGTTATGGCTTGTGTAACAAGGAAGGATGTGGAATTTGAGTGATATGGTAGTGTATTTGAACTGTGTTCCCAGTCTATACAAGTCCTTGGTCGTGTGCTAACATATACTTCCAACCATTTATTTACTATTTTTGGTGCTTATATGGATGCCAAGTTATGCTATATCTTCCCTTTGATGAATAATGTTAATGATGCTGTGTATATGCTTTCAACATGCTCTACTGTGTTCCCAGTTTGTGCTGTTTGGTGTTTGTTTCCATATTTACTTTATTCGGGACATATAACAGTATATTGTTGTTCTCTTGGTGTTTTATGAGGATCTTTTATTTCATAGTTATTGGCAAGCATTGTCGTGTTCCCTTGAATATTACATCATCAAGATTTTAGGGGCGCTTTATATGAAGCTATAAACTCTTCCATTTCGTTTCTGTATTTATAAACTCAACCTTTATGTATCAGCCTCCATAAAACATTTAAACCATTCTTCCCGAATTAGACCTCGTTTGAAAATGAGTTATTTTTAAAACTAATGATGAGTAAGAAGTGTATAGTTATTAAATTCTCTTTTTATGTGGTGGACTTTGTAATTTGGTTTGTGATTGTAAACTATGCACCCCTTGTAAGATCTTGGTACTGAATCTTCGATTATTTCCCATCATATGTAGTTTTAGTTGTTTTGAGGTTATTTTGACGAGTATACAATATCATGCTTCGATGTTCCGCATCTAGAATATGCAGTTACATAAGAGTTTATACATTGCCTTAAGGGTTGATTTGGTATATATATGATATCTGAGCTCTATATTGCAGTACATTGCCTTACCTGATAACTGTTTTCCTAGTATGCAAGTTGGTATTTGTTCTCTTTTTTTTTTTCTACATCTTCTTCCACCACTAAAGTGTATAAGCTCGTTCATTACATACTTTCCTTTTATGATTTATATTCTTTTTTCTTTATATAACTGTTCTTATTTATTCTACTGTTGTTCAGAAGCACAGGGCGATGAAAATTGACACCATGACCACTACCAAGGCCATAATCACAGCCCACATGGTTGAGTCATTCCTTCTGCAGAATCTTTGATTGATAAATGAGCGCCTTTGCAGATGTTAACCAGGTACACCTATTAAATTGGTTTCAGTTGTTAGGGTGTATACTTGAATGCTTATTTGTATCCAGTTTGTGTGCTGCTGATGTATGGGTAGAGAATTGCTAAGTTGAAATGCAGAGTTAATAGTCAACAGAGCAGTTGTGCTTAACTAGTACAAATCATCCAGATTGTCTCTTTAAATGATGAGCTGTTATACTCTTTGTTTCAAGTCAAATGACACTTGTTTTCATACAAAGTATTGTGGTTAGAAGCTTTCTTCATTTCTCCATAATGACCCGGTCCACAACTGAATTAGTTGGGTTCGTATCAGTATGCTTTAGACATGCTCTACTGTGTTCCCAGTTTGGGCTATTTGGTGTCATGTTTGCATTTTTACTTTCTTGGGGACAAATAACCAAAGAATGTTGTTCTCTTGTTCTTTTGGTGTTTTCTAAGGATCTTTTATTTCATAGCAATTACATTTTCCTTTTTTAAGTCGTGGACTTTGTACTTTGGTTTGTGATTGTAAACTATGGACCCCTTGTAAGATCTTTTTAATGAATTTTTGATTACTTCCCACCATAGTTTTTGTTGTGTTGAGGTAATTTAGATGAGTATACTATTTCATGCTTCGATGTCACGCTCGTAGTATATGAGGTTAAATGAGTTTTTGTACATTGCCTTGAGGGCTGACTTGGGCTGTATATGATATCTGAGTTCTATATTGCCCTTTAAAAATTCCTCTCAATATCAATTTGGTTTCCATGTATGCAAGTTGACATTTGTTCTCTGTTTTTCCTACATGCTCTTGCGCCACTAAAATGTCTAAGCTGGTTCATTACAATCTTTCCTTTTATTATTCACATTGTTTGTTTCTTATGTAACTGTTCTTTATTCTATCGCAGTTTAGAAGCATAGGGCGTTGAAAACTGACACCACAATCGCTACCAAGGCCATAACCACATCCCACGTGGTTGAGTCCATCCTTCTGCACAATCTTTGATTGATCACTAGACGCCACTGCAGACGTCTAACCAGGTGCACTTATGGTGTTTGTCTGTTGAGAATTTGAGATAGTAGCATTTGTTTGGAGGGTGTATACCTGAATGCTTATCTGTATCCGGTTTATGTGTTGTTCATGTGTATGGGTAGAAAATTGCTTATCTGTATCGGATTATGGAGATGCAGAATTATACATGAACAATTAATCTTTTTAGCTGAATTTGGATCGTTTCGTATCTCTTTACTTTTGGAATATAGTATATTTACCACATGAATATGCTTGTTATACTACAGTTCTATCGTTCATATGCGTTCCTTTGTAACTATATCCTTGAATTATATCAGCTATATTTATTGGTATATCTCAATTAGAACATATGCATATTAGTTGCTATTTTTGTTGTTTATGGATTTAGTCATATTACACTGTGTATCGATAGCATGAGTTTTCATGATAGGTTAAATGAAAATCGGTTGATGATTGGTTAACACGTACTTTCTCTTCAACTTAAACCTAAAGTCCTAAACCTAAAAATTCGGCTTTTCAGTTCTTTTTCTGGTTAAAGCCATTTGATTAACCATCTATTTTTGAGTTCTATACGTTTCGAAGTAAATTTAGTTTGAAAACGAGTCGATTGTAGTCTATACTTTATCACGCTGCGTATGACGCCAACGTATGTCTTTATTGTATATACGTTTTGAGTTGGTCTACGTTTCGAGGTAAATTTTGTTTGAAAACAAGTCGGGTCAAATAAAATACATTTTCATTCAATGATATGAATTCGGATTACTTTACGTTTCAACGTAAATTTAGTTCAGAAACGAGGCAGGTTGATTGCAGTCTACAATTTATCACGCCCTGCAACGCACAGCGGGTAAAACAACTAGTTGATACGTATCGCACCCTAAATATTTAAAGATCCTAGAATGAAACTTCTAGGAAGTGACCATATACAATTTATCACGCAGTGTATGCGAATCCTACCCTAAATATTTAAAGATCTTAGAAGAAATCAACTTTAATCAAATGTTATTTTCTTTCTTCACCAATTCGCTCTAGAGTCAAGACTCTTTGTAGTTGGGGTTTTGGATAGTGATTTAGAATTTTAGATATTGTTGTTGGTATCGAGTCTCTGAGTTGTTGGATTTTGAGAGTTGAAATCATGCCTGTGTTTTTGTTTAAGAATTTTTACAAAAAACCAAACACTCTCCCCAACACAGGAATAGGTCACTCCACCACAAACGTTGGCTATCTAGGGCATTTAAAAACCCAAATTTCCACAATCTTCACCAACTTAATCAAATGGTTTACTCTAGCAGCAGCAGCAGCAATACGTGATGGTGCAGTGTACCTGTGGGGTGAGTATAACCAGCAATTAGCTTTTGTGGAGGCACGTGTAGTCATGCCGAAATCTGGATTAAGCTTTATCATCACTGTTCTCCTTGCTTTTGCAGCTATGAAGTGTCAGTGCCAACCCGGCTTTCCTTATTTCACCCATCCTCACCAAGTCAGGTTCTCGACTAACTGTATCGTCATGTACGGCTTTTCTTGCGCAGCTGAAATTATTGCTCCAGGCATTCCCGTTTTTGCCCGGGTTGCGAGATTGGGAAAACTATGTTCATTGTGTACTTTTGTGACATCTTTGGTGTGTTTATTGTATTTCTGAGTATGTTAGGTTCCTGTGCTTTATAAAGGATATAGGTTTATGTAGTATTGAGTATATGTTCCATGATGATGGCTCAGAGTTTATGTGTTGTATTATATCATGAATAGATTTCGGATGTGATGTGAATCAAGAGGTCCATTATGGTTCATGTGGATGATGTTTTGTTTTTGTGACTAGGGTGTAATTACTTCCCTCCATGGTACCTTTTTAGGGCATGTGAGGTTACATTAGATGTTGTTGATTGACTAGCTTATGGCTTGAATTGTTGGTTATGGCTTGTGTAACAAGGAAGCATGAGGAATCTGAGTGATGTGGTTGTGTATTTGATGAATGATGATAATGATGGTGTTTTATGCTTTCTTCATGCTCTACTGTGTTCCCAGTTTGTGTTGTTTGGATTTTTACTTTATTGGGGACAAATAACCAAAGATGTTCTTTTGGTGTTTTATGAGGATCTTTTATTTATAGTTATTAGATTTTCCTTTTAAGTGTTGCACTTTGTACTTTGGTTTGTGATTGTTATGGCCCCCTTGCAAGATCTTTCCACCATAGTTTTTGTTGTTTTGAGGTAATCGAAACAAGTATGCTATTTCATGCTTCGATGTTATACATTTTGGATATGAGATTACATGAGATTTTGTACATCGCATTGAGGGGTGACTTGGGCTATATATGATATCTGAGTTCAATATTGCTGTTTGGAAAATCCTCTCAAAGTATCAATTTGGAATTCAGAATTTTGCTAATGGCCTCACCTGATAACTAGTTTCCATGTATGCAAGTTGATGTCTGTTCTGTTTTTATTTATATGCTCTTCTGCCACTAAAGTGACTAAGCTCATTCGTTAGATTCTTTCGCTTTATTATTTATATGACTGTTCGTATTTATTCTATTGCAGTTCAGAAGCACAGGACGTTGAAAACTGACACCACAACCGGTCAACCACTATCAAGGCCTTAACCACAGGCCACATGGTTGAGTCCATCCTTCTGCAGACTCTTCGCTTGATTAGCGGACGCCACTGCAGATGTTTAACCAGGTCCACGTGTGGTATGTTTTGTTTGGAGGGTGTATACCTGAATGCTTATCTGTATCCGATTTATGTGCTGATGATGTGTTTGGTTAGAGAATTGCTAACTTGATCATCAAAGTAGTTGTGCTTGATTGGTGCAAATCACCCCAGTTGTTTCTTTATATGATTAGTTGCTATGCACTTTGTTTTTGTTTTTTTTTTTTTGTGAAATAACACTAGTTTTATACAAAATAGTGTGCTTAGAATTCTTACTTCATTTCTTAGTTTTAAAAGCGATAAGTGCACAAAAGCGACAAGGTCAAAAACCGAGGCGGGACGCGCCAAACGCACCGCTTATCGTACCCGAGGCGCAAGGTGCTATTGATTATATAGTTTTTTATATAATTCCTATAGATTTATAGCATCATTTACCCAATATTTAGACACAAATAAGCTTTACATGTGTTGTAATATTGAAATTACGTGCATGTACAACCTGAAAAGCATGTTGTACAACAACCTGCTGCACGAAAATATGAATAATACATGAGGCGCACACCTCAGGTGCACTTCGAGTACAAGATGCGTTTTGTGTAGCCTGAAGTGCTGAGGCTTGTATCCTATACCTCTTTTGAACCCTAAAGGTAGTAAAAATATATATATATATATATATAGGATTACTTGGTTGGATTCTGGAGATGAAGAGTTAATATGAGCCATTAAGCTTTATTCTGAATTTTGGATTGTCCCTTATCTCTTTACCACAGGGATAATTCAGCCCACCACAAACATTCATACCAAGCTTTTTTTTACTTTGTTCATCCATGACTATTTTATTTTGATAGAATGTTTTACTGTAGCAGCAACAGCAATATGTGATGGTGAAGTGTACCTCTGGGGTCATACCAAGCTGAACTAATTGCTTCAGGGCTTGATTGCGTTCCAGTTTTTGCCCGTGTTGCCAGATTGTGAAAAATATCCTCCTTGTGTATGTTTGTGATATCTCTTGTGTGTTTATTGTATTTCTGATACTACTAATAATGCTTGCAGCATGTTAGGTTCCTGTATCTTTCTTTATAAAGGTATGGGTGTATTATTTTCGCATTTCGGTATTTAGTTATTTTGTTGGAGCATATGTTCCATGATGATGGCTCAGAGTTTATGTGTTGTTCCATATCATTTATAGATTTCAGATGTGAATCATGAGCTCCTTGTGCAGTTTGGTTTTGTAGAGCCGCTTATTGCTTCACTTACTTATGGGTTATGTGGATGATGTTTAGGGCATATAAGGTTACATTTGATGTTGTTGATTGATTTATGGCCTGCCTTGTTGGTTATTTAAATGATGGTTATGGCTTGTGTAACACGGAAGGATGAGTGATTTGAGTGATGTGGTTGTGCATTTGAACTATGTTCCCAGTATATACAAGTCCTTGGTGTGTGCTAACAGTAACTTCCAACCGTTTATTTACTTTTTTTTGGTGCTTACATGGATGTCAAGTTATGCTATATCTTCCCTTTGACAAATGATGATGTGTATATACTTTCAACATGATGCTCTTCTGTGTTTCCAGTTTGTACAGTTTGGTGTTTGTTTGCATTTTTACTTATTGGGGACAAATAACAAAGAATGTTGTTCTTTTGGTGTTTTATGAGGATCATTTATTTCATAGTTATTACCAAGCATTGTCGTGTTCCCTTTTATATTACATCATCAAGATTTAAACCATGCCCCCTTGTAAGATCTTGGTACTGAATCTTCGGTTACTTCCCATAATATGTAGTTTTATTTGATCTTGGCTCTGTATTGAAGTATATTGCTTTACCCGATAACTGTTTTCCATGTATGCAAGTTGATATTTGTTCTCTTTTTTTCTACATGCTCATCCGCCACTAAAGTGTATAAGCTCATTCATTACATACTTTCCTTTTATCACTTATATTGTTTTTTTCTCAATATGACTGTTCTTATTTATTCTACTGTAGTGTAGAAGTACAGGGCGTTGGAAATCGACACCACAACTACTACCAAGGCCATAACCACAGCCCACATGGTTGAATCCTTCCATCTGCAGAATCTTTGATTGATAAATGAGCGCCTTTGCAGATGTTAACCAGGTACACCTATTAAAATGGTTGCAGTGTTAGGGTGTATACCTGAATGCTTATTTGTATCCGGTTTGTGTGCTGATGATGTGTATGGGTAGATGATTGCTAAGTTGAACTGCAGAGTTAATAGTCAACAGAGCAGTTGTGCTTAACTGGTACAGATCATCCAGATTGTCTCTTTAAATGAGGAGCTGTTACAATCTTGTTTCAAGTCAAATGAGACTTGATAGATAGATAGATAGATAGATGGATATACTACTGTAACAATCTTTCTTTTAAAATAAAAGACCTTTTAAACCAACCCACCCGTTTTGCCAGGTGTACCTGAACCCTAAAGGTAGTAATTTTATTCATAGGTTTGCTTGTTCGGATCCTAGAGATACAAAGTTAAATATGAAGTTATGAACCATTAACCTTTATGCTGAATTCTGAGTTGTCCCGTATCTCTATACCATATGATTATGCTTGTTATTCTACAGTTTCATCGTTCTTATGCTGAATTCTGAGTTGTCCCGTATCTCTGTCATTTATGCATGATTGGTTGCTAGGGAAAGGTGGATTTCAGGTGTATCTTAGTTGTATATATGGCAACTATGCTCTATTCATATGTTTAATATTTAATTCGTAGTATATATAAATCGTGGACCCCTTGTCAGATCTTTGCAATGAATCTTCGGTTACTTTCCACCATAGTTTTTGTTGTTTTGAGGTTATATATAGATGAATATGCTATTTCATGCTTTGATGTTACACATTTAGCATATGAGGTGACATGAGATTTTGTACATTGCCTTGAGGTTTGACTTGGGCTATATATGATATCTGACTTCTATATTGCTGCTTGGAATATCCTCTCAGTATCTCAATTTGGAATTCAGGATTTTGCTTGCTCATGGCCTCACCTGATAACTCGTTTCCATGTATGCAAGTGTAGTTGATATATGTTCCCTCTTTTTCTATATGCTCTTCCGCCACTAAAGGGACTGAGCTCGTTTATTACGTTCTTTCCTTTTATTATTTATATTATCTGTTTTTATATAATTGTTCTTCTTTATTCTATTGCAGTTCAGAAGCATAGGCCGTAGAAAACTGACGCCACAACCACTACCAAGGCCATAACCACAGCCCACATGGTTGAGTCCATCCTTCTGCACTATCTTTGATTGATCAGTGGCGCCATTGCTGACGCGGGTGCACATATGGTGTTTTTCTATTGAGATGGCGGCACTTGTCTAGAGGGAGTGTACCGGAATGCTTATCTGTATATTGTTTACTACTGATGATGTGTATAACAATATACTTGATGAAAAATTGATCTTAGTCTCGCTTTTGTCCACAAACAACAGTAACAATACTTAATGCTTAAAATGCAAAATATTGAGTATTTAATTTTTACTTATATAATTATAGAGTAAACTGCAATTTTACCCCCTGGGGTTTGGGGTGATTGGCATGTCTACCCCCCTAAGGAAATAAATGCAATTTTACCCCCCACTGTTTGGGGTTATGTCGCAACTTTACCCCTCGGACCATTTCAACGTTAATGTTACCGTTAGTCTGTATGGAAATGTCTAAAGTACCCTTCATCTTCCCCATTAAAAGCTTGAACCCTCAATTGACTGCCCTAACGCTGTTCTTCAATCGACCCCCAATTCAAGCTTGAATCCCTCAATTCACTGCCCTCAAATCACTGCCCTGAACATGTCTTCATCTTCGTCCTCTGTGCTTCGATTCAAGGGCAAAACTCAAGATTCAGACATCATATGTCCTTGTGGTGCGAAAACAGTGGTGAAACAATCAGAATCCAAAGCTAATCCTGGTCGATGGTATCTTCGATGTGTAAGTTTATTCTGTTTTATGCTTATTGAAACTCAACTTAGTTTGAAACTCTTGCTTATGATGTCCGATAATAGGTTGGAGGATGTGGATTCCTCAGATGGGCTGATGTTGGTGAAGAACAGGGACAGGGATGTCCGATTTGTCGAGAGGTAATGCCTGCTTTAATTCAAAGCATTAAAGATAAGGATGAGTTGGCTAAGTGCAAAGATCAGTTGGCTCGGTACAAGAATGGCGATGTATTCAAACTGAAGATGTACTTAGGGATTACTTGGGTCTTGATTGTTCTTTTTTTTTTTTGCTTAAGTAGTTAAATTTGGAGAAATTGGATTAGTTTGTGTATTTTGACTCTTAACTGTATTTGAGTTATGAGTTTTCCAGTTTATGCAATGGTCCTTTTCAAGTTCTTATATGTTTGTTTTGGTAGCCTGCTTGTAATTCTGTAGGTATTGCTGACAAAGAGAATGATATAGTTGAGAATGAGAAAGATATTGATAAGGATGAAGACGTCGTTGCAGCCGAAGAACCAGATAGTTATGTATACTTTGAGGATCAAGACTCTGAGATACTCAGACCTTACATGGAGCAAGAAACTGATTATGAAAAGATATTCGGAGATCCGACAAAGGATTATGACCCTGAAGTGCTGGAACATGCATGGGATTACACATATTGGGATGAAGAGGATGATTGGTACTTTAACCCATATGAAGGGGAGCATGGTTTTGATTCGGATTGGTCTTGTTTGGATGATTGTCACTGGAAATAGGCTAGATTTGTTTGGTTGTATGTTTGTATTTTGGACCTCTTATTTGTACTAAATGTTGCAATGTAATCGAATCACTTTGTTTCAAAATTCTGTTTGAACACATTATTTGTACTAAAGCAGCCATATACAACAAGCAGCCATATACAAACTGTATTTGTACTAAAGCAACCAAACATGCTCATAAAGATTGTAAACCCAACAAGCAGCCATATACAAACGATATTCAAACAACCAAACAACCAAACATGCTCATAAAGATTGTAAACCCAACATTGTCTTGAATAAACAAACAAACAAACATAGTCTAAAGTTACAAACCAAACATTGTCTTGAACAAACATGACAAACAAACAAACATAGTCTAAAGTTACAAACCATCCGTCACTCATCAAGATTGTAAACTGTTGCACCTTGAGTGGCAGTGTGTGATTCCTGTTGTCCTTTGCAGCTCCTGACATTGTGACCCATGTTCCCACATTTACCACACTTGATGCTAGTTCCCTTTCTGGTCATTTTACCTCCTTTGTCGAACTCCTGCTCAAACTCTTTTTCACCAAATGCCTTCTTTCGTTTCTTCTTTGGCCTTCCAACTTGTGTATGATGCTTTGGTGGGATGAGTGTTGTTGGACACTGTGAAGGACTCCACATCTCTGGCCCGTTGATTGGCTCTATCACATTTTCATGGACTTTCTTCCAAGTTGACAACCAATACACATCAGAAACCCACTCTTCTGGTATGCCAGCATCAATGCTATTCCTTGACATATCCCATATGGCTGCAACTGCATGTTTGTAAGGCATCCCTGTCAAATCCCACTTCCTGCATGCACAAGTTTTATGTTTAACATTCACAACACACTATGATCTCGGACCTGTTACTTGATACTTGTCTGAATCAACCATTAAAACAGACATTTCAGCAGCTTGTTTCTTGATCTCATCGTAGACCTCAGTGGCATGAGGTGTCAGTGGCCCCATACACTTTGCTTGCAATTTCTTGACATTCACTATCCTCTTGGTCATGTACTCCCGAATGAATTCTAGGCAAGTGATAATCGGCTTGTCCCTTGCTCCTACGATTTGTCTGTTAAAAACCTCACATATGTTGTTCAGTAACATATCACATTTAGCTCTTCCAGAAAAATATGCTCTTGACCAAGCGGTGTATGGGATCTCATTCAGCCAGTCATACATAGCTCGTTTTGTTGTCTTAATTTCTTCCATAGCTTTGTTAAATTATGGAATAGATGTCTTCCTTCCGGCTGACCAAAGCAAATTCTTGTAAAGATCTCCACGCCACTTGGATTTCATGTTCTCATGGATGTGCCTCAAACAAAATCTATGCTCACCATTAGGAAAAATAGCTAGCATAGCAGGAATCAGACCCTGTGATACAAAATGCAATTAATCACAATATTTTGCTACCAAAGTTTTTTGCAATGTATTAATTAACACTTAAGAAGTTATTACCTTTTGTCTGTCACTGATGAAGGTGAAACAAGACTCAGCCGTACACCCTAGGTCATCTCTCAACAGTTGCAAAAACCATTTCCAGGTTTGTGTTGTTTCTGCCTCAACAAGGGCATAACAAACTGGATATATGCTATTGTTCCCATCAATACCAACAACACTCAAGATCTGTCCAGGAAATGGACCTTTCATGAAACAACCATCCACACCCAGCAATGGTCTTCCAATCATCTTAAATCCTCTCATCATAGAGGCAAAACAAACATAAACCCTTCGAAACTGCCTTGTAGGACTAGCTGAGTTCCCACATGGCTCCACATCAATTTTAATTGTACTACCTGAGTTGTCTTTTAGAAGTTCATCACAGTATGACCTTAGCAGACCATACTGTTCTTGGTAATCACCATAAATCCTCGTAGTTGCTATCCTCTTGGCTCTGAAGACCTTATGTAGTGATATTTCTAGTTGATGCTTCCGAAGCAGTTGACTTTGGATGGCATGAATTGGCATGTCTGGATAGCTTTCAATCATAGGTTGGATATCTTTGGCAATCGAACTCATTGTGTACAAAGAAACGACCCTTATTGTCAAACAATTGTGTTGATTATGAATGGTCTTCACACACCACTTATCCTTGTCTGTGTTCCTTGAGATGTGAACTGCCCAAGGACAGGTGGGCTTGGTATGCCTTTTAAGGTGTTTGTATTTTTGCCCTACTTTGGTGCATTTACTATTTTGCCCCTCGTCTCCCTTTTTTTTACAGGACCAAGCAGTGGTGGATTGCTTCCAAAACATACTACCCTATACCTTAACAATTCGTTTTTTAGAATAAACACATCCCTCCTTGCCTTAAGATCATAATCTTTCACCATCTGATTCATCTTTTTCTTGTCATAAATAAGCTGACCAACAAAGAATGGCAGATCATTTGGACCTTTTAAAGCACCCTTGTTTCTCCTCCTTATCTTCCTGGCAACCTTATCTCTAAGGCTTGAATTGTCACCAGACCCACTTTCAAAGTCCTCCAGGTCTACAGGCAGATGACCTTCTTCGCTTGTCTCCTGATCATGATCCCCATCACTTGAACCATCCAGTTCTTCCCTAGTAAATTCAACATTAACCCTGAACCTCTGCATATCTACCTCTATTTCATAAACCAAATTATCTTCCTCAACATACTCATAATCAGGATCACTTCCTTCACTCTCTTCATTATAATCTTCAATTTCTTCCTCATCTTCATTCATACTATGATTCTGATTATTTATTGTAAATGATGCTGGAACAATTGCTTTACATACCCCTACAGGACCTTCACTTGTATTTTTCAAGATTGTTGACCTCCGGTGTTCAACATACATGTCTATCATGTGGACTCCTTGACGCACATGATCAAAGATAGGCTCTAAGTCAACATCACTTTTTAATGTCCTAAGACCAAAATCCAACGAACAGTACGGTTCCTTGTAATGAATGCAGAAAAACAGACCATCATTGTATCCTAATTTCTTAACCATCTCCTCTAACACATCAGTATTGATCAATGTAGTTCATCTTCCCACCAAAGTATTTCCTATTTGGGTTTTCTTCAAAATTACCTCCATGGTGAAATTTTATGGTAAATTGAGATTGGGTTTGACCTGTAAACAAACATCAACAACAAATTAACACAGAAAAGGTTCAAATTTTACCTAATTCAGACCCTGTGAGCTTGCATGTCACTTACGGTACATTTCATCCGGTTCGAAATACTGATCTTCAGCTCGTACCTTCCACAATCGAAGATCCATGCTCGTAACAGAGTTCTAATCAGCTGTAATTGTTGGAGAATGCCTGATCGCCAATGAGGAGCTCTTGAATTTAGAGGTAAGTTAAGTTCAGGGTTTCAAAGTGATGAAAGGGGAATTATATGAGGTTGCAGGTCAAGAGGATGGTGAATTTACCTATTTGCCCTTTGACCATTAACAGAAAACGCTGATATCTGATGGAAACATGGTCCGGGGGGTAAAGTTGCGACATAACCCCAAACAGTGGGGGGTAAAATTGCATTTATTTCCTTAGGGGGGGTAGACATGCCAATCACCCCAAACCCCAGGGGGTAAAATTGCAGTTTACTCATAATTATATTAGTTTCACAATTGGCCAAGTGGATCAGATTAGGCGGATATCGTCAAGGCCGCCCTAAAAGAGTACACAAAAACCTACAGCAAGAAATCTTTCCTCCACTTGCCGGCAAGGAGACTGTGAGATCACATTCCAAATGGGTTCTTATTCCGTTGATGGATCTTGAAGGCTCAATGGGTGGTCGTGCTCGTTCCCAAAAAATGAACAAAACTCTCGAGTCAGGAAATTACATAATGTCAGCGGATTGGTTATCAAGCAACATACCCGAAATCAATTTAAATGATGACCCCACCGACGACACAACACTGACAAGGCCGCAACGGAGGAAAACTGTCGAGTCGTCATCAAGCAAAGGGAAAAAAGGTTTGGTGGATGTCGTCTCCGAATACAAGTTGAGAAAAAATGACGGAAATAGCGGACAATCGAGAACAACAAAAGGTTGGCGGAATCGAAATTAAAAAGAGACGAGTCATACATGAAACACTTGGAGGAAAAAGCGAAGAACCAGGATTTGAAAGTTGGTGATTTAGCTACATGAAAATATCACAGAACCATACAAGTCGATTCTATTATATCTCAAATGGGTGACTTGTGCGAAGTGGGGTTGGGACCCTAACTTTTAGGTTGTTTTTTTTAAATTTTTAGGTCGACTTTTTTTATTTGTTTTTATTTTTAATGCACTTTTTATTTTTAAATGAAAATGCATTTCAAATTTATGTGTCTTTCATATTTCTTTTTGTATTTTAAAAATGTTGGTTTTTACTTTATTTTTGTATTTTATTTAAAAAAAATTCTAGTGATAGAGGATTAGTAATTTACTGATGTTGTGATGGAATTAGAGAGAATGATCGTGTTCGGATGGTTGTTTAGTGATGAAGTGATGGGTGTCTCTAATTTCGTCCTTACAAAATGGTTTTAATTATTATAATAATACTTTTATACTTCAAAATTGGTTTTAAAATATAATATATTAACAAAAAAAAAAAAAATTCAAGCCCAATAACAATAAAAATAAATATGACAACCCATAGACAAAAAAAAGAAATAATATCTATAAAACATTTCTAGTTCGAATCCAACATGTAGACACTAGAACTGAAAAAATACATATTCAAGTATATATAAGCGACACAATACTTCTTACAGGTTGACGCTATTAAATAACCACGCACTTATAACACTGCATGATACCAATTGAGAATTCATACCATTATAGATCGGTGGTCCAAAACATACAAGCAATACAAAGTTAGAAGAACTCGAAAAGAAGGACTTGACAATATCTATGAGAATAATACAACCTACATGGTTCAAAATTCAAATTTTTCTAAATGATGACTCATAATAATTAGTAACTTATTCTTAATCATCATTTAGAACAACAAGGTCTCCAAGGCCGAGTACTCTTTGAGTAATCGCTCCAAGGTAGGCTGCTGATGCGACTTTCTTTAACTTCGCCTAATTACTCGAAATGGATCAAACACGGTCAATCTCCGCCAAAATCAGATCTAGTAGGTCAACTCGGGTCGAGTTTGACTTTAGAAAAAGTAAAACAAAATTTTCATGCTGATTATATCAAAGAAGAATGAATTTCAAAAATTGTCCTTTAGCTTTATACCAATTTTCAGACATTGTCCTTTATGTTCAAAATTGACTAGTTTTGTACTTTATGTTTTCAAATCATACACGTTTTGTCGTTTAGGCCTAACTCAGTTAGTTTTTTCCGTTAAATTTGGTCATGTGCTTTGCACATGAGGGTATTTTTGTCAATTCACCCTTTCAGGGACTACTTATGTAGATTACTAAAGATCTAACCATTTTATATTAAAATTAAGAGTTAACTGTCGTTTTCGTCCTTGTGGTTTGTTCACTTTTTCCATTTCAGACCAATTTTCAAAAATGCACCAGTTTCCTCCCTGACATACTGGAAACGTGCCACTTCAGTCCAAACATTAAAATCCAGTTAAGTCAGACATGTTAAATGAAGGGTATTATTGTCAATTCATATATCTTTTATTTTCACTTTATTTTATGAATTGACAATAATACCCTTCATTTAACTTGGTCCTGAGTTATTTTGATCATTTCTTTTCAAAATTTTAACTTGCTTAACATAATCTATGTTAGATTTGTTTTCAAATGTTTCAAGTTTATCGTTTCCCTTTGACTTCACAAAGTTTATCTTCTGATTCTTTCGCTGGTTTTGTTCCTTTCGACCTTGAGTTGTTGATTTTCCTTTTGGTTTAGTGTGATTTTGCCGAATTTTCTCTGTTGGTAATTTCTGATTACCATATTGTTTTCGAATTTCAGCTTTTGGAATCGGAGGACATTGTGTTACCACAACTCGTGAACTCGACTCTCCCAAAAACTTACTATCTTCAAAAACTTTACTGATTAAAGATTGATTTACATTTTTAATCGGAAAATCTTTGTTTGAATAAACTTTATCATCACCAACTCGAGTGTACAGCAAATTCACACTCTCAGACTCTTGTGTAGAAGTGGACCCGACCCAAACAGTCTTAGCAGGTTTTGCGGGAGGATCACATAGAATGTGATTCTCGAGAGGTATTTCCTCTTCCTTGATAACGGCATCAGACTGTGCAGAGTCAGTATCATCGGATTCATCATCTGAAGAATCAGCATCCTCAACAATGACTGGAGGATCCTGATTTTGTTCATCAGTTGATACTTTCGTATCCGCTGACACATCCGAATCTGATGATACTTCCTTCTTGTAACCAAGTCCAGCTGCGAATTCCTCGACATCTAAAGGAACAGATGGCTCAAATTGAGGTTTATCCTCCTCATCAGGAATTGCGGTATAATTGTGTCTAACAGGTGGAGGACACTTCTTATAGCTAATGCACGTGACATCACTCTTCTTTTTCTGTATGTCAATTATGTGATCCAGCACATACCTAGAGTTTGAGTAACTATCTAACCTAAGCTAGATCGCCTCATTTTCACACTTGACACAGGGCAACTCTTTTCGTGCTTCCTCGAGCCTAGTGATGTAATTGTTTATAGCAGTTTGTTTTCTTGAAACTGTTTTTACTAGCTCGGACTTATCTTCCCTTAATGTGTCAATTACCTTCTTAAATTCTTTTTCATGATTTTTATGGAACTGAGATGTGTAAAATGCAACATATAAATGACATCAAATGAGGCATAAAACTAACCCTTTTTTAGTACTAATGTTGGAAAAAGTGTGCTTTTGTCTTCCTTTTGTATTTTCAGGATTAAATGAGCATAAATGAACAAAACGGAGAAAATATGTAGCAAAATCTAACATAATTACAAGAAAAGGAACAAACGTGGCATGCCTGACCCCTCGACAACATCTTCCCAAGAAAAAACAAGAAAACAGAAGGCTGACCACGGCCCCGTGCCCAGCGGACACGGGGGCGTGGCCAGTTGTCTGCAGAAAGGACAAAGTTATAGAAGCTTCTATTCCCGACACGGGGGCGTGCCCAGCTCGACACGGGCCGTGGTCAATGCTAAGATTCGCATAATCTAAGCAAATCTTGATAGTACAGATACGCTTCTGCACACGGGGCCGTGCCCAGCGGACACGGGGGCGTGTGGAGCTAATGCAGACAAATTGCAATTAATGAAGAAAGAGAAAGTGGATGGACACGGGGCCATGCCCAATGGACACAGGGCCGTGTTCGGGCTTCTGTGCAGGCTATAAATAGAGGTGCTTGGTTCACTTCAAAGGCATCCCTTGGCAAACCACCTCTCTCCCACTTCACCCACACTCCACCACCACTACAACCCACATCCACAACCATCATCCATCATAGAGTGTGTGTAGTAGTCTCGGGATCCAAGATTGATAGTAAGAGTTCTTGACAATCAAAGGCCATGTTTGCCTAAGTCTCTTACATCACTTGGTGAAGACAAGCATTTAGTGTAATACTTTTGATTTTTAATACTTTCGCACTTTTTATTTGGTTTTGTATTAATGACTTTAATAACTAGTTTCTTATGTTGAAGGTGAAACTTCCTTATCATTTGTCCGTGGTGTCTTGGCGTTATTTTACTGTCTATATAAAATAAAAGATTTACACCATTCATATCTCTACGGTTTATATAGTGATATGTTGGCTACCTGGTCGGGGGTTAAGGGAATGATTTGGTAAGGTTCTTGCCTTGTTCAGTGTATAGATCCTGCATGGACCTGGGTCAAGCTTACTAGGACCTCCTTCAATACCCACTGGTATTGGATGGCGGGGGTGCGAATGGCTTGATCCCCTCATATGTAAACTACTGTTAATACATTAACCCGGCTACTTGGGATTGTATCCCTGCTGACTCAAACCACTTAGCCGAGGGTAACGTCACCTTCAAAAGAGGGGCCTACCACATTACACATTAGTAACTTACTTAATTATCTTTCAATATTCCGACCCGTTAGGATTGTTCCTTGCTGACTCAAACTACTGGGTTGAGGGTAACGTCACCTTCAAAAGAGGGGCCTACTACTATAACTAAGATATTCTCTTAAAAAGTGCAAAAGTGCGAAAATCATTAAAGGTTACACTAAAGGCGAGTCGGATCTAAGTGATTCATCTTGTCTATCTGTTTTTCTTTTATTTTTATTTTCAGCATTTTTAGTTTTTATTTTCATGTTTAAAACTTTTTCTAAAGTTTTGATTTGATTAGATGTTGAGGATAAACCGGTACTAAAAGCTCTTGTGTCCTTGGATGACCTCGGTATCTTACCAACGCTATACTACGCTCACGATGGGTGCACTTGCCCATATGTGTGTTTAGTGTTAGTAAAATATCGTGTTTTATAAATTTAAAACTTGACTAAAGTGTTAAAAAGGGCTTAAAATATAACTAAAAATATATTTACACCGACACACATCAAGTTTTTGGCGTCGTTGCCGGGGACACAAGGATTTTAAGAAAGTTAGGAATCAACGGCCCAATCGTTTTTCTTATTTTTCTGTTCTTTTTAGGATTTTTCTAGATTTTTCAGTTTCTGCAGGACACGGGCCGTGCGTAGCATCGTTACTAGCAGTTTTTATTTTCTGAGTTACAGAGAGTTGAGCACAAGCCGTGTTGGTGCAGCACGGGGCCGTGTTGAACTCCCCAGTAACAGGGATCCGGAAAAAAATCACTGTAACTCTGACCACGGGGCCGTGTTCAGCCGAGCACGGGGCCGTGGTGAAACTTCTGACCAACAATCTTTTTTGTTTTTATCGCAGGACTTGGAACCCAGGCGTCACACCTGAACCTCCTACGCAGTGCATGAGCTCCAGTTCCAATAAAGACATAAAAGAACCTCTAGACGAACCCGAACGCTTTCTAAGAAAAAGACTTAAAGCTAAAAACCAAGAGAAAGTTTCGGGGGACCCACTTCCAATAGCGGATCAACGTACTCTAATGGATTACCTACGGCCTACGGTAGGTAATCTCGGCGCCGCTATTAATGCACCGAATGTCGATGCCAACAACTTCGAACTTCGGCCGCATTTGATACAAATGCTCCAAAACTCCGCAACTTTCCACGGGCTTGCGGACGAAGATCCCCATTTACATATTACCAACTTTTTGGAAATATGTGATACTTTTCGGATCAACGGAGCATCTAACGACGCCATCCGCCTCCGAATGTTCCCATTTTCACTAAAAGACCGAGCTAAGGCTTGTCTTAACACCCTCCCAGTTGGATCGGTAAACACCTAGGATGAACTAGCCCAAAAGTTTTTGTATAAGTATTTCCCTCCTTCTAAAACGGCTAAATTAATGACTGAAATTAATACATACTCACAAGAGGACGAGGAATCCTTATATGAAACTTGGGAAAGGTTCAAGGAGCTACTAAGAAAGTGTACTCATCATGGTCTTGCGGTATGGCAACAAGTATCCACTTTCTATAATGGGTTGTTGCCACACACAAGACAAACACTTGACTCTAGCTCCGGGGGACTTCTAGGTAATCGTCGCCCAAATGAAATTTATAATCAAATTGAGGAAATTGCTCAAAATAATTTTCAGTGGCACACTCCCCGAGGCACAAAATCTATTGCTCTGGGCGCCCATAAGGTTGACGAGAGCACCTCTTTGCAAGCCCAAATCGAGGCCCTTGGTACCTACAACCAAGGATGGCGTAACCACCCTAACCTTGGTTGGAGAGAACCCGGCAATAGTAGTAACCAACAAAATCAAAACCAACGAACAAACTTTCAACAACCAAGAAACGAGTCACAAAATTTCTCTCAACAACAACAAGGGGGACGAGAGAGGCTTGAAGATGCTATCTCTCGCCTCATCTCGGACACCGAAAAGAAAAACTCGGATCGATTTCAATAAATGGAATCGAACTTTAGAAATCAACAAACTAGTATTCAAAACATTGTAAAACGACTAAATCAACTAGCTCAAAATTTCTCCGAGAGACCACAAGGCGCATTACCCAGCAATACCGAAACCAACCCAAAGGCGCAAGTACATCTCATCACATTGAGAAACCGTACCATAGGTCCCGAGGAGGCTCCGCTACCTCCAACTGAAAAGAGCCCGTCTAACCAAACCGCAACCTCACCGACGCCCCAACAAGAGACGACTCCTCCACGAGCCTACCAAGAATCCCTCGGTACCGTACCCCGGTCGGTTACTTCGCCAAAAGACCGATGAGCAATTCACAAAATTCGTAAATTTACTAAAACAATTGCATGTTAATATTCCATTTGTAGAAGTCCTAACCCAAATGCCTAAATATTCAAAATTTATGAGGGACTTTCTCACTCACAAAAGGAAAATTAAATCATTGCAATTAGTTAATTTAAGCGAAGAATGCTCCGCCTTGCTACTCAACAAACTCTCACAAAAGAAAATCGATCCCGGAAGCTTCACCATCCCTTGTTCGATTGGGGGATCACCCATACGCAATGCACTAGCCGATCTCGGGGCTAGTATCAACCTCATGCCCGCATCAATGTTCGACCGACCCGGACTAGGGAAAACAAGCCCTACAAAAATGAGCATACAACTCGTCGATAGGTCCATTAAATATCCACAAGGTGTCGCCGCAAATCTATTGGTAAAAGTCGGAGACTTTGTCTTCCCGGCCGACTTTGTCATACTAGATATGGAGGAAGATACCGAAGTACCACTCATCTTAGGAAGACCATTCCTAGCTACGACCCACGCAATGGTAGACATGAATGGTGGGACACTAACATTGAGGGTTGGGGACAAGGAGATGGAGTTTGGGGTTGGCAAAAGAGTAGAAGACGACGACCCGGTCAACTACATGAAAGTCATAGACTCAAGTTTGGATGATGCTCTCCGACGGTGCAACATGGGATGCAAAACATCCCACTTGGGTAACATATGACTGACTTTGGGTCTAGCCAAGGACCCTTATAAACGTGGCACACCACGGAGCCATTCCGCGGAACTATCCTTAGTTTTAGTTTAAATTAACTTTTATGCTTTCTAGTTTAGTTTTAATTTTCAGGAATAAAACACACTCGGGATGATGGAGGCTACTAAGTGAAACTTGAACCTACACCCCATGCACAAAAACAGAGCCTCCCGAGAATTTTTCTTCATTACAGCAAGTTCAGCACGGGGCCGTGCTCAGCCCACACGCCCCGTGCTCAAGGTTCTGCAGAAAATGCCCATTTCAGGTAACTGGACACGGGGCCGTGTTCACTGAACACGCCCCCGTGCCCATCCTTCTATTAATTATGATACTGGCAATCTAAACACGGGGCCGTGCCCGGATGAACACGGGCCCGTGTCCAGACGCCCAATAACATAATTTTTTTTGTTTTTGAACACCTTTTTACACATTCAATCAACCTAAAAACTTATTTTTGGGAGACATTGAGGACAATGTGTAATTTAAGTGTGAGAGGGATGCTAAAACCTTGAATCTTGCAAGTCCTAATAACAAGCCTTACACAAAACTCTATTGGAACCACTAATCACCCCAAATTTTTTCAAAAACTTTTCATTTTATTTACTTGTCTTGGTTTAATTTGGGAATAACAAGTTCTAAAAAGGTTATATTTTTACAAATTTACAACCGATATCGTCGTGATAAAAAGAACCAACATAAGAAAATCATGAAACGGCATGACAAGTCTAGTTAAAATTTGATTATATATACTCGATCATTTAAAAAAAACCCATTCCCACAAAAAGTGAGTTTTGAGCCTTTATTGAGCATAAAAGCATACATCTTTAAATTAAATGCTCATTTTTCGTTTCTCGTGTGAATAGCCGCTTGGTTTCTTACGACTCTAGAACTTGCCATGACGATACATTCCCGATCCTTACCAACTTAAACCCAAGTAAGTAAATGATGGAGGCACTAGGACCAACCCTTTTTCTTTTCTACACCATTATTTTTCATTTTTTTACCACCTACCCAAAATCCCCCTAGTTAACCCCTTTGAGCTTAAACCTTTTTGTTTCTAAACCCACAAAACAAAGACCCTTTACCCACCAAAACTTTTTTTTTATTTTTAACCCTTTATTTTAGTAAAAAGCTCGGTCTTCATGTGACATTCCTAAAAAAATGAAGTCTAGCAATAAACAAACAAGTCCCTCAAAAGAAACTTTGTTTGAAAATGATTTTTTTGAATAAAAGTCACAAAAACAAAAAGTTTTACGACGACCAACGTTTTTTACGCTTTTCACCCTTTTTACTAACCACTAACCCAAAACCACCTACCTTTAACCCAAGTCTAACCCTTCCCCAAGTCCTCTTGATATTTACAAAGGCGTATAGTTAAAAAGGAGGAGGATTGATTGCTTGGCAAGCATATGGTAGAAGTAAGTTCCATGCCTGTCTCGAGTGTTTCACAAAATACATCTCCAGCCGAGTGTTGAGTGATCTCCCGTGAGGTATGTGAACTTGTATATAAATGGAATTTTAAAAAGGCATGTTATGCCCAAATAAGCAATTTCTCTTGTGAAATGTTCTAAATAAATCATAACGAATAGGATTGTAAATAACATAAAAATAAAGCCTAATAAAGATCTTGGATTCCCGACACTCAAGACAAGCCCAAAACTTCTCTTCTACCCATTCCATTTGGGAGTGTAAGCCACATTATAAAGAGTTTTGCTTGAGGATAAGCAAAGATTCAAGTGTGGGGGTATTTGATGTGTGGAAAATGCAACATATAAATTACATCAAATAAGGCATAAAACTAACTCTTTTTAGTACTAATGTTGGAAAAAGTGTGCTTTTGTCTTCCTTTTGTATTTTCAGGATTAAATGAGCATAAAAGAACAAAAGGAGCAAATATGCAGCAAAATGTAACATAATTACAAGAAAAGGAACAAAAGTGGCATGCCCGACCCCTCGACAGCATCTTCCCAAGCAAAAACAAGAAAACAGAAGGCTGACCACGGCCCCGTGCCCAGCGGACACGGAGGCGTGGCCAGTTGTTTGCAGAAAGGACAAAGCTATAGAAGCTTCTATTCCCGACACGGGGGGCGTGCCCAGCTCGACACGGGCCGTGGTCAACGCTAAGATTCGCAGAATCCAAGCAAATTTTGATAGTACAGATACGCTTCTGCACACGGGGCCGTGCCCAGCGGACACGGGGACGTATGGAGCTAATGCAGACAAATTGCAATTAATGAAGAAAGAGAAAGTGGATGGACACGGGGCCATGTCCGGGCTTCTGTGCAGGCTATAAATATAGGTGCTTGGTTCACTTCAAAGGCATCACTTGGCAAACCACCTCTCTCCCACTTCACCCAGACTCCACCACCACTACAACCCACATCCACCACCATCATCCATCATCCATCATAGAGTGTGTGTAGTAGTCTCGGGATCCAAGATTGATAGTAAGAGTTCTTGACAATCAAAGGCCATGTTTGCCTAAGTCTCTTACATCACTTGGTGAAGACAAGCATTTAATGTAATACTTTTGATTTTTAATCTTTTCGCACTTTTTATTTGGTTTTATATTAATGACTTTAATAACTAGTTTCTTATGTTGAAGGTGAAACTTCCTTATCATTTGTCTGTGGTGTCTTGGCGTTATTTTACTGTCTATATAAAATAAAAGATTTACACCATTCATATCTCTACGGTCTATATAGAGATATGTTGGCTACCTGGTCGGGGGTTAAGGGAATGGTTTGGTAAGGTTCTTGCCTTGTTCAGTGTATAGATCCTGCAAGGACCCTGGTCAAGCTTACTAGGACCTCCTTCAATACCCACTGGTATTGGATGGCGGGGGTGCGAATGGCTTGATCCCCTCATATATAAATTACTATTAATACATTAACCCAGCTACTTGGGATTGTATCCCTGCTGACTCAAACCACTTAGCCGAGGGTAACGTCACCTTCAAAAGAGGGGCCTACCACATTACGCATTAGTAACTTACTTAATTATCTTTCAATATTCCGACCCTTTAGGAGTGTATCCTTGCTGACTCAAACTACTGGGTTGAGGGTAACGTCACCTTCAAAGAGGGGCCTACTACTATAACTAAGATAATCTCTTAAAAAGTGCAAAAGTGCGAAAATCATCAAAGGTTACACTAAAGGCAATTCGGATCCAAGTGATTCATCTTGTCTATCTGTTTTTTCTTTTATTTTTATTTTCAGCATTTTTAGTTTTTATTTTCATGTTTAAAACTTTTTCTAAACTTTTGATTTGATTAGAAGATGAGGATAAACCGGTACTAAAAGCTCTTGTGTCCTTGGACGACCTCGGTATCTTACCAACGCTATACTACGCTCACGATGGGTGCACTTGCCCATATGTGTGTTTAGTGTTAGTAAAATATCGTGTTTTATAAATTTAAAACTTGACTAAAGTCTTAAAAAGGGCTTAAAATACAACTAAAAATATATGTACACCGACACACATTAGGAACAAGTTGGCCTCTGTGCATTTCGAAAGATCCACAATCAAACTTTGATTGTGGATAAATGTCACATCATACTTGCTTTGCAAATCATCATATTTGCTTTGCAAGTCAGACAATTTAGCACCTAAATCAACACAATTATCACATTTATCAGATTTAGGTTCATCGACACATACCTGACTTGACGAACTTCCAACATTAGCCATGAAGGCTGAATGATGAGAAGAAGAAGAAGAATAAGCAGCTTGATCCACCAAAATTGATCTTCGGTCATTCCCTGCTTTAGCTTCACTCAAAAACTCCTGAACATCTGCATCAATGGTCTCATGTGACACTTTATCCATACTGTCTTCACCTGAACTTGAGGTTTCCTCATCTGAGCTTCCAATATAACCAGAACTGTCTTCATCTGAAGATTCTCCACCACACGCTTGTTTTAGATCCTTGACAACCTCAGCAAAACAAGCTGTTCCACCCTGATCACCGCTACCCAGTTGAATTGACCAGTCACAGCCTTCATCAACTTGTACCACAAGAGCTCGGTTGTTGTTTAATGGACCTGCTTGATGAGTATTGTTTGCAGCACCAAGGCACGTTCATTATTCCTGTTTTGATTCTGGTTCGGTTGGTTGCCTTGATTTCTGAACAGATTTTGGTTCCCATGCCGAGCTGGCTTCGTACACTCATGTTTGAAATGACCTCGTTCACCACAGTTGAAACACTTGACCGCTTGCTTATCGAACCCATACTTGGTGTCCTTGTTGCTTTCCAAGCTGGTTCTACCAGTTCTTTCCATGAAGTCTTTTGCTCGCCTCACAGCACTAGCAAATGCCCACTTGATATCCATCAAATCCATTTCATCCTTATCTATCTGCTGATAATCTTCCTGAGTCAAATTGATGTTCCCAATTTTCCCTGCTACCAACCCACAGTACGCGCTCACCAAAGTGTTTAGAAGCTCCATATGTTCCTTTGCAACCTCAACACTTACTTTTGAGAAACTTGAAGTATCTAGCCGAACCGTGTTTGGATTAGTTGACTGACCAGCATTGACTATTGATGAAGTGTTTCCATAACAGGCTTGTTGTTGACCTTTGTAGTTTGGATCAAGAAATGATGGTACTCCAGTAGACTGATATCTTTGATCTGAGGCTGCTGGTTGTGGTGTTCCATACATATCGGTGCTCGAGACAAAAGCCGTTTGTAGCTAACCATGTTGAGCAGGTCTTGCAACCATGCTGGTACCTCCACAATTTCCATAGTACATCTCAGGATTTTGTGGTACCGGCACTCTTTTTGCCTTCCTGATTTCCTCTTGATTTTTGTTCTCCAAGAGTTGAGTGAAATCATGGATGTTGGTTGTAGCTAGCGTGCCATTATATTTCAGAATCTCCAAGAAACCATTCCATTGAGCTGGCAATGCATTGGCAAACTTTGTGACAACCTCTTCCGGAGTTACCGTGACCTTAAAATTACCCATCTCACTCAGCAGATGATAAAATCGACTTATCATGTTTGCCAGCGACTCCCTTTCCATACACATGAATCCGTCGATCTCTTTTTTGAGCAAATCATGTCTCAGTTTGCGTGACGACGCATTTCCTTGACCTCTTGTGTCACACCCCAACCGATGGCGGAATCATCGGGGCATGGCACTGAGCGAAACAGATTGTCCAGAAGTTACATACAATTATCAATACTATTCAATTTAAATAATACGCCCCATACCGTATCTCAAACAGTTAAACAATTATTACAGACAAAATCTAGGCAAATAAATTCTGTTCCGACAACTCAGATTTAAATAGACAGCAATTGTTTATCTGCTTCTAGAGACCCTTAGTTTGACCACTACAGACAACTATTTGTTGGGCTCTATAGCTTTATTCTAGCTTCAAGTTCCTACCAAGTGTGCGTCCTAAGCACCTGTCACATACGTTAAAATAAAGTCAATACATATAATGTAAAGGTGAGCATACAAGTTTAATAATAACATATAGAGTTCGAGTTCGTTTACGCATAACCAGCTCGTACACATAGTGAAATGAAGCACGTTAGTTATCGACATAGATCCATCGATACCAATGACTGCGGGTTGACTGCCCGAGGCAGTTCGCAATACATGATTACCACCGTAATCCATGCAAGTAATGGTCCTTAACAACCCCCGTGTGAACGGGTGCTGAGTCCAAACTATAGTACTATCGTTGCTAAGGCAGGTAGACAACATTCCATGTGTAAACATAACAAACAAGCATTCATAAGCCACGTATAACATGCATTAACGGTTAGCGTTCAAATAGTATTGAGTAGTGTGATCGATGTGATTTGAATAGTGGTAACGTATGTAACACCCAAAAGTGCTTAAAGCAAAACGGGATCGAGTATACTCACAGCGGTTGATGGATTGAAGGGAGCGCTTAGCGAGTAAGATTAGCCTGAGTAGATTAGATTGTATAACGATAAGTGATGCGTAAAACGTCACGAAGTGCGACAGGGTCGGATAGTGGTTCGATCGGATGGTAATCCGTTCGGATGGGCATCCGGTCGGACAGCTTGTCCGGTCGGATGACGATTCGAGTGGATTGTTTCTTCCTATAAGAAGAATGTGTTTGTGTTTGATGGCTTGACTTTTGAAGTTTTCGTTGTAGTATTTTGAAAACACGGAAGTATCTCTATCCTTCAAGTCGGTCGATCGGATGACTGGTCGTGCGGATGACAATCCGTTCGGATGGTCATCCGGTCGGACAGTGGTCCGGTCGGACGACGACTTAGTGATGAGGTTCCTTACTGAAAGAAAGTTCATAACAGAAGCGTCATTCGATCGGATGGCAATCCGATCGGATGGCAACCTTGTTATTGAACATGTTGAAAATTGTTTCAGTCTTTAAAGTCTTAGTATCTCAAGATCCGAAGAGTAATCCAGTCAGATGGTCGTCCGATCGGATTACATTTCGTTCAATACTCAAACTTTAGGTAAGGTTGTTTAAAGGTGGGACCCAAGTGTGATTCGTTCGGGTGACAATCCGTTCGGATGACCTATCCGATCGGACAGCAATCCGTTCCGATTGTTCCGTTCGTCCTACACTTGATCGTTTTGAGGGTTTGTCGTTATGTCGAGACACTTTGACAACGTGTTAGCCAACAGGACCCCTAGTTCGACCCAGATGACCAACCCGACCAGGAATCACCCTAGTCCGGCCGGTTACCGGCTCGAGACGGTTGGCCTCGGCTAACCCGGAATCGGTAGTCTCGTGGGTAGAATCTGGATCTTGAGCTAGTACAACACTACAATCGAGAAGAAGACTAAATCAGAACCCGGCTCTACCGGTTTTGAGTGTTTTGAGTGTAAAAGAGTTGAAAGAAAGTTAAAACCATCTTTCAATCCTTTTTCACCATTCTTGTGTTGAGATCTTTGCAAGATTTTTGTATGTTTGCGCGGAAATCGGTTAGATCTCGGTTGTTCTTGGTGGATTGAAGTCAAAACATGAAGTTCTTGAAGAACACATGATGACGTCACCCTAGAACACCCAAAATCTAGTGATTTCACGGTTAAAAGTTAAGATTTAAAAGATAGAAAGGTGTAGGAGTGCGTGTAGATCAAGAACGTACAAGATTTAGGGTGAGATCTTACCTGGATTGAGAGAGATCTTACCTGGATTGAGAGAAATCCAGAAATGGAAAGAATGACAACGATGTAACACCCCAAAAACGGGTTTGGTAATCAAACTCCGTTAATATTACTGACGGGTAAAATACCGTTAGTGGTAAAAAAAAATTACCCGGTAAATATTAGGATTTAAATAAATAAATCTAATATTAATTAAAAGGAGGATAAATACTTTGATAAAACAAAGTATATTAAAGACCCGAGTTAACGGGACTTAAAGTAAAAACAGGATGTGATTTCCCCGAACCCGCCAAGTAACTAGGAAAATCAACCTAGTTAATTGAATGTTGTTAATATGCCAATGAAAGTTGATTAATAATACGTTTTAAAATTTAATCGTACAAGTAGTAATATGCAACAAACACGTAAGTAATGACAGTTACATATATATGACAGAACTTGGAAAACCTGATATCCAAGAGAAATTTAATAGAAAATGTGTTACTCACGATGATGAATAACAAATAAATAATAGGATTAGTTTATATGGAAACTTGGACGGGGGGTAATTATTCAAGTGGAAAAATCTCAATATGATGCTATCAAGAAAAGTAGCGATCACATTAACGAATGTGATTATATAATAGTTCGATAGAGAGGAAAACATTTTTATGTTCGAATGTAAAACCAGTAAAACTAGTGATTGTTGTTTAGCAATTAAATAAAGTTTTACTTAATGAAATCAGTGATATGAAATAAATAGAGGCATTACTTACATAGGGCGTGATGTGAAAACTATGAAAAGGTCATGTGTGTCATGCGTCAATCGCTTACTCTGGCCAAGTAAGTAGTGGCGTATGACACCATGAACTTCTTGTAGCGGACACATTTACGTCCGATGTAGTAAGGGCAGTGTGAATGGGACGAACTAAAAAGGTACCCAAATGAATCAAACAGGCAAGATGTTTGATAATAAATGTAAACGCAAGTCGGATGACGGAAGCGTATTACGTTAGAATAACGAGCCCGAGAGAAGGGACAAGGATCAAAGTAAATGAAAATACTAACCGACTAATAGGAATGCTAAGACATAGAGATAAAATTCTGACTGTCACAAGTGATGAAATTCACATGGACAAGTCAAAGGGGGTAGAATAAAAGAATAAGAGACTTGACTAAATAAAAGCAATGGAATTCGCTAAGACGATCAAATAAATTAAGATGATGTCTAAAACCATATAAGAATGGTTACTTGAGGATGACGTTGGTAAAAAAAAAATACCCGATGGACGGGTAGGATTGTGGGTGAATGCGTAAACCGAGAGACGGGAACACGAAATAGAAAGTCGAAAGACTCGGATTAGGAGTCATGACTAAAAGACGATGAGAATTTGCAAATAGAAATTTTAATAACTAAGTTCAGCTATTTTAAAGTTGAACGGGTCGAATAAAGAATGGAGTTTGATGTTCACAAGTGATGAAATTTCACACGAACAAGTCAAACGAGATAAATAAGGTATAAAAACTCGGTAGTGCAAGTAAGCGCAAACTGAATAATGGAAGCGTGAAACATTAATGAACCTACGTGATGGGTCATAAAGGAATATATATAGGAAAAATGCAAACTAGCGAAACAAAAATGTTAAAAATACTAAGATAAAGAACCCGGGTAATGGGTCGTAAAGAAGTATAGGTAAGAACCGGGTAACGGTAAGTGTAGGACAAACCGACGTGTAAATGATGTTAGAAGTCATAAAGTCAGAAAGATAATTCGAAAGAGAACAAATGTAGCCTTAGACTACGGTCAAGGTCAAATGAAATCCAAAAAGCAAAAATAAATCGTTCTAGACATAAAAAGGGGTGCCCTGACACCATATATATATGTACACAGTTGAATAAAGTCTTGAATAAAAGATAATCTACGGGATTATCATAACCTACGGGATTAAACATAGTGTTAAGGTCTACAGGACCAAGAAGACCCTTGGGTCATAAATAGAAAGAAACAAACTGTTGGGTCTCACCCTAAAAAGGTGGAAATCTAAAGAAATAGCATATGAGGCGAAGTGAAAGAACCTATGGATCATATGGGTTAAGTGAGGGAATTAGTTATAATTCCCCGCATTAAATAATAACAGAAAGAAATAGATTCTCGGGAGTAACATTCCTAGAAATGAGAGAAAGATGTGAGACAAAGAGGAAACGTAAACTAAAAATTCAGTTTTTGGTCAAAAACAACGTTTTAACAAAACATAAGTAGTATGAGGTGATTTATAAAATCTTATACACACATAAGGCCGGAGATGGCAAAATAGTATACCTGAGTGACGGGATATAAAGTGGCGGCGACTAATTAGCCTAGCCGGTAAAACTATTTGAAGTCAAGATATTGTCATGACAAATACAAAGCACTTGTTAATATAAGACAAGCGCAAAATAAACATGTAGATGGACTAAAGCGAAAGAGTGGTCAAGTAACAACTCGGTCAATAAAGATAAAGGATATAAGCTAAAAGTAACGGCCGGCGAGGCCTTACACATGGAAGACGTACGGGTCAATATAAACAAAAACTTTAGATCCAAAAAGAATGTATGAATGCCTTGAAAACGAAGCTAAGTTCGTTTAGTCTAAAAAAAAAGAACTACGTAAATAAGGTTTCGGGGACGAAACCTCTTTAAGAGGGGTAGACTTGTAACACCCCAAAAACGGGTTTGGTAATCAAACTCCGTTAATATTACTGACGGGTAAAATATCGTTAGTGGTAAAAAATTTACCCGGTAAATATTAGGATTTAAATAAATAAATCTAATATTAATTAAAAGGAGGATAAATACTTTGATAAAACAAAGTATATAAAAGACCCGAGTTAACGGGACTTAAAGTAAAAACAGGATGTGATTTCCCCGAACCCGCCAAGTAACTAGGAAAATCAACCTAGTTAATTGAATGTTGTTAATATGCTAATGAAAGTTGATTAATAATACTCTTTATAAAAAGTTGGACAAGTGAGGGGACTAAACATGACAAAATTGAAAATAGTTTTATTTAATTAAAACAAAACACCAAAACACACACTTCAGTGTGTGTTCTGGTCGAGATTTTCCACAGGAGCACAAGGGGTTCTTTAGCTCAAACCCTAACCAACACAATTTCATCAAATTGAAGGGGCAAATCAAGTCCAAATCAAAATCCGAGTACGAATTAGTGATCTCCATTGAAAAAGGAGTCACGAGTTATGTAAATTTCTTGAGAAATCTCTAGTTGAAATTCTGAGCAAACCTAGAGAATTTGAAATTGATGGTTGCATGTTTGTTATTTTGATGAAATAGGAGTGATATAATGTCTAGGAGTAAAACCCTAGTCAATCACATGTTGAAATCATGCTTATTTCTTGTGAATTCACAATCACCATTGAAGGTGATAAGTGGGTGTTGTAGGAACATGTTAAACACTAGAATTTTAATTGTTGTTCTAGTGTAATTTGAGTTCTAGAAAGTAAATTCAGATTTTGTTAATGTGAAAATTTATGTAAACATGCTTAGTTGATGTTAACCATGGCTAAATGACAAGTATTGAGCTTAATAATAAATTGTGAGAAATTATGCCCGCAAGGTGTTTGTTAAAATGCCTAAGTGAATGTTTAAATGTTGATAAATATGATTAAATTAGTCGCCTAAAAATAGAGACTACATAATAGTCGAAGAAATGCTTATGTGTGTTCGTGGAACTCAAATTTGCATTTCATACATAAAAAGGAACAGTTGACTTTTGAAAAGTCAAACTGACCGTTAACAAGATTGAATGATAATCTTGATAGAAAAACGCGAGGTGGAATAGTCGTGACTAACAATGACTAAACTAACCATCTTGCGAATTGTGATGCTAGTTTGACGCTTAACAAGCTAGGTGAAGCTTCAGGAGGAAGCGGGTCAAACAAATCAAGCATGAAGAGAAACGAGTGGCTTGGATGCGAGGTAAGTAAAGCTTACGCCCCTTTACATTAGTTACAAATTACTTAATTGCAAGTATTTAATGAGAATGCTACTAAGTGGTTGTTATATGATGTTCCGCCACGATTCAATGAGAGTCGGAACAAGGGGAATGGTAAGAAATCATGAATTTTAGTAAAAGGGGTAAAATGCTAAATTAGTCATGAAATGACGAACAAATAAAAACGGTTTTTAGTAAAACGAGTTCAAGGAAAACCGGGATAGGTTTAAAGGGATGAAATGGTAATTAAATACCATCTCATATGGACAAATGGTCATTTGGACTAAATGGGTCAAATGGTGTTATTAACACCATTTAACAATAATATTTGACGACCGCTTGTTGAGTTTTGTAATCACAGGAAATATCATAAGTTGGCGTTGCTTTAACTAAAAAGATTTAAAGCAAAAGTTATTGTAAACGGGTCAATACTTTGACCCGAGCCAGGTACGCATAAATAATTTATAGTTAAACGTGCGATTTTGGTCAAAATTTGGTGTAAGTCCTTTGTCGTAAATTGAAGGACTAAAGTCGACCAAAACGCCCATGGTGGGTAAATCGGGTAAACAACCTTTGGGGATTGTGTAAGTTCATGTAATATGATCATGCTAGATATAGACGGACATAAAAGTTATCGGTATAAGCCTTTTGTGGATCAAATGCCTAAGTTTGGGTTTTTTCGTAAAATGACTATCAAAAGGGTAAAATTGGGATTATGGGTCCCTTATGCCAGATCCACCACAAATATAATTGTGGTGGAATATAAGTAACAATTTATATATGGGAACGTGAAGTGGGAAAAGTGAAAAGCGGATTTGATGCTTTAATGCATAAAAATCCCATAAACGGGTCAAAACGAATCACGCGCGTAACTTGGGTGTTCACCGCGTAATTCACAAAAGTTATGAATCCAAAGATAGAGATTTTGAGTTAAATACTTTGGTTTATAATTTACGATTAACTAGAAACAAGTCTGGAGGTCTTAAATACAAACGGGTCAAAATATTGATTTTAAATAATAAGCCGAACGCTTAAAGATTTAGAATTTTATTAGTTTGAATGTTGAATTCTGACTCCATAAGATGGAGAATTAAATTACGGACACGTAGGAAAAAGAATCGCGTAAAACGGATCAATAACGAAGAAGTTATGGCCATTTCCGTAAAATAGGGTTATGCTGGGAATCTGCAGCACCAGCAAACAACATTCTGTCGAAAACTAGTGCTAGCGTAGCGCGAGCATGCCGTAGCGCTACGCGAGCATGTGTCAGTTTCGTGAAAATCGTTTATTTTAATCGTTAATGCATTGCGAACCCGTTTAAATATGTTCTAAGCTACGTATGACTAATCCAACTCATGTTTTATGGGTTTCAGATAGAATTGTAGCACCAGAGGACGATCAAGCACAATGAAGAACCGAACACGATCAAGAAATAAGCTTCCGCACGACGTTTCGTTGATTACTTTTAATTGACGAACTTAATCACGTTATGTTCTAAACTTTTAAATTGTAAAAGGTTTTAATAAACCCGTATTTCCGATGTATATGTAATCTTAATTACAGGATTGTTTTTCCTAAAAGATACGATAAACCTCGATTTATAAGAACGGGTGTTACAAGTTGGTAATCAGAGCTCATGGTTAAAGAATAAAGTGTGTTCGGTTCGAAGCTTGATCGCAAATCCGGAAAGTACTTGTATGTTAATAGTTTAGTATGATTAAAGTGTTGTGAACAACACACAGGGTCATCGTGTAATACACGTTACCCCAAGTAAATAATAGATATAGTTAAGAAAATTACGTGCGTTAACACGTATAGTAGAAAATCCTTGTATTATAGTACGGGCGTTTAGTAAAGTTAACATCACTAACTTTTGTGAATGTTTTAACTGGAGGAAACTCGCATTTGAAGATGACGAGGGTTGAACAAATTATGGATAAGATAGAAGAATGGTCCGAAGTATGAAAAGAGGAGCATGCTCACCAAGGAGCAAATCGCGTGACAATCGCGAATAAAAGTAAGGGCAAGGAAAGCCCATCGGGGCAAGCATTACCAGGTGCACGTTTTAAAATTTAATCGTACAAGTAGTAATATGCAACAAACACGTAAGTAATGACAGTTGCATATATATGACAGAACTTGGAAAACCTGATATCCAAGAGAAATTTAATAGAAAATGTGTTACTCACGATGATGAATAACAAATAAATAATAGGATTAGTTTATATGGAAACTTGGACGGGGGGTAATTATTCAAGTGGAAAAATCTCAATATGATGCTATCAAGAAAAGTAGCGATCACATTAACGAATGTGATTATATAATAGTTCGATAGAGAGGAAAACATTTTTATGTTCGAATGTAAAACCAGTAAAACTAGTGATTGTTGTTTAGCAATTAAATAAAGTTTTACTTAATGAAATCAGTGATATGAAATAAATAGAGGCATTACTTACATAGGGCGTGATGTGAAAACTATGAAAAGGTCATGTGTGTCATGCGTCAATCGCTTACTCTGGCCAAGTAAGTAGTGGCGTATGACACCATGAACTTCTTGTAGCGGACACATTTACGTCCGATGTAGTAAGGGCAGTGTGAATGGGACGAACTAAAAAGGTACCCAAATGAATCAAACAGGCAAGATGTTTGATAATAAATGTAAACGCAAGTCGGATGACGGAAGCGTATTACGTTAGAATAACGAGCCCGAGAGAAGGGACAAGGATCAAAGTAAATGAAAATACTAACCGACTAATAGGAATGCTAAGACATAGAGATAAAATTCTGACTGTCACAAGTGATGAAATTCACATGGACAAGTCAAAGGGGGTAGAATAAATGAATAAAAGACTTGACTAAATAAAAGCAATGGAATTCGCTAAGACGATCAAATAAATTAAGATGATGTCTAAAACCATATAAGAATGGTTACTTGACGATGACGTTGGTAAAAAAAAATACCCGATGGACGGGTAGGATTGTGGGTGAATGCGTAAACCGAGAGACGGGAACGCGAAATAGAAAGTCGAAAGACTCGGATTAGGAGTCATGACTAAAAGACGATGAGAATTTGCAAATAGAAATTTTGATAACTACGTTCAGCTATTTTAAAGTTGAACGGGTTGAATAAAGAATGGAGTTTGATGTTCACAAGTGATGAAATTTCACACGAACAAGTCAAACGAGATAAATAAGGTATAAAAACTCGGTAGTGCTAGTAAGCGCAAACTGAATAATGGAAGCGCGAAACATTAATGAACCTACGTGATAGGTCATAAAGGAATTTATATAGGAAAAATGCAAACTAGCGAAACAAAAATGTTAAAAATACTAAGATAAAGAACCCGGGTAATGGGTCGTAAAGAAGTATAGGTAAGAACCGGGTAACGGTAAGTGTAGGACAAACCGACGTGTAAATGATGTTAGAAGTCATAAAGTCAGAAAGATAATTCGAAAGAGAACAAATGTAGCCTTAGACTACGGTCAAGGTCAAATGAAATCCAAAAAGCAAAAATAAATCGTTCTAGACATAAAAAGGGGTGCCCTGACACCATATATATATGTACACAGTTGAATAAAGTCTTGAATAAAAGATAATCTACGGGATTATCATAACCTACGGGATTAAACATAGTGTTAAGGTCTACAAGACCAAGAAGACCCTTGGGTCATAAATAGAAAGAAACAAACTGTTGGGTCTCACCCTAAAAAGGTGGAAATCTAAACAAATAGCATATGAGGCGAAGTGAAAGAACCTACGGATCATATGGGTTAAGCGAGGGAATTAGTTATAATTCCCCGCATTAAATAATAACGGAAAGAAATAGATTCTCGGGAGTAACATTCCTAGAAATGAGAGAAAGATGTGAGACAAAGAGGAAACGTAAACTAAAAATTCAGTTTTTGGTCAAAAACAACGTTTTAACAAAACATAAGTAGTATGAGGTGATTTAGAAAATCTTGTACACACATAAGGCCGGAGATGGCAAAATAGTATACCCGAGTGACGGGATATAAAGTGGCGGCGACTAATTAGCCTAGCCGGTAAAACTATTTGAAGTCAAGATATTGTCATGACAAATACAAAGCACTTGTTAATATAAGACAAGCGCGAAATAAACATGTAGACGGACTAAAGCGAAAGAGTGGTCAAGTAACAACTCGGTCAATAAAGATAAAGGATATAAGCTAAAAGTAACGGCCCGCGAGGCCTTACACATGGAAGACATACGGGTCAATATAAACGAAAACTTTAGATCCAAAAAGAATGTATGAATGCCTTGAAAACGAAGCTAAGTTCGTTTAGTTTAAAAAAAAAGTACTACGTAAATAAGGTTTCGGGGACGAAACCTCTTTAAGTGGGGTAGACTTGTAACACCCCAAAAACGGGTTTGGTAATCAAACTCCGTTAATATTACTGACGGGTAAAATATCGTTAGTGGTAAAAAAATTTACCCGGTAAATATTAGGATTTAAATAAATAAATCTAATATTAATTAAAAGGAGGATAAATACTTTGATAAAACAAAGTATATAAAAGACCCGAGTTAACGGGACTTAAAGTAAAAATAGGATGTGATTTCCCCGAACCCGCCAAGTAACTAGGAAAATCAACCTAGTTAATTGAATGTTGTTAATATGCCAATGAAAGTTGATTAATAATACTCTTTATAAAAAGTTGGACAAGTGAGGGGACTAAACATGACAAAATTGAAAATAGTTTTATTTAATTAAAACAAAACACCAAAACACAGACTTCAGTGTGTGTTCTGGTCGAGATTTTCCACAGGAGCACAAGGGGTTCTTTAGCTCAAACCCTAACCAACACAATTTCATCAAATTGAAGGGGCAAATCAATTCCAAATCAAAATCCGAGTACGAATTAGTGATCTCCATTGAAAAAGGAGTCACGAGGTATGTAAATTTCTTGAGAAATCTCTAGTTGAAATTCTGAGCAAACCTAGAGAATTTGAAATTGATGGTTGCATGTTTGTTATTTTGATAAAATAGGAATGATATAATGTCTAGGAGTAAAACCCTAGTCAATCACATGTTGAAATCATGCTTATTTCTTGTGAATTCACAATCACCATTGAAGGTGATAAGTGGGTGTTGTAGGAACATGTTAAACACAAGAATTTTAATTGTTGTTCTAGTGTAATTTGAGTTCTAGAAGTAAATTCAGATTTTGTTAATGTGAAAATTTATGTAAACATGCTTAGTTGATGTTAACCATGGCTAAATGACAAGTATTGAGCTTAATAATAAATTGTGAGAAATTATGCCCGCAAGGTGTTTGTTAAAATGCCTAAGTGAATGTTTAAATGTTGATAAATATGATTAAATTAGTTGCCTAAAAATAGAGACTACATAATAGTCGAAGAAATGCTTATGTGTGTTCGTGGAACTCAAATTTGCATTTCATACATAAAAAGGAACAGTTGACTTTTGAAAAGTCAAACTGACCGTTAACAAGATTGAATGATAATCTTGATAGAAAAACGCGAGGTGGAATAGTCGTGACTAACAATGACTAAACTAACCATCTTGCGAATTGTGATGCTAGTTTGACGCTTAACAAGCTAGGTGAAGCTTCGGGAGGAAGCGGGTCAAACAAATCAAGCATGAAGAGAAACGAGTGGCTTGGATGCGAGGTAAGTAAAGCTTACGCCCCTTTACATTAGTTACAAATTACTTAATTGCAAGTATTTAATGAGAATGCTACTAAGTGGTTGTTATATGATGTTCCGCCATGATTCAATGTGAGTCGGAACAAGGGGAATGGTAAGAAATCATGAATTTTAGTAAAAGGGGTAAAATGCTAAATTAGTCATGAAATGACGAACAAATAAAAACGGTTTTTAGTAAAACGACTTCAAGGAAAACCGGGATAGGTTTAAAGGGATGAAATGGTAATTAAATACCATCTCATATGGACAAATGGTCATTTGGACTAAATGGTGTTATTAACACCATTTAACAATAATATTTGACGACCGCTTGTTGAGTTTTGTAATCACAGGAAATATCATAAGTTGGCGTTGCTTTAACTAGAAAGATTTAAAGCAAAAGTTATTGTAAACGGGTCAACACTTTGACCCGAGCCAGGTACGCATAAATAATTTATAGTTAAACGTGCGATTTTGGTCAAAATTTGGTGTAAGTCCTTTGTCGTAAATTGAAGGACTAAAGTCGACCAAAACGCCCATGGTGGGTAAATCGGGTAAACAACCTTTGGGGATTGTGTAAGTACATGTAATATGATCATGCTAGATAAAGACGGACATAAAAGTTATCGGTATAAGCCTTTTGTGGATCAAATGCCTAAGTTTGGGTTTTTCCGTAAAATGACTATCAAAAGGGTAAAATTGGGATTATGGGTCCCTTATGCCAGATCCACCACAAATATAATTGTGGTGGAATATAAGTAACAATTTATATATGGGAACGTGAAGTGGGAAAAGAGAAAAGCGGATTTGATGCTTTAATGCATAAAAATCCCATAAACGGGTCAAAACGAATCACGCGCGTAACTTGGTTGTTCACCGTGTAATTCACAAAAGTTATGAATCCAAAGATAGAGATTTTGAGTTAAATACTTTGGTTTATAATTTACGATTAACTGGAAACAAGTCTGGAGGTCTTAAATACAAACGGGTCAAAATATTGATTTTAAATAATAAGCCGAACGCTTAAAGATTTAGAATTTTATTAGTTTGAATGTTGAATTCTGACTCCATAAGATGGAGAATTAAATTACGGACGCGTAGGAAAAAGAATCGCGTAAAACGGATCAATAACGAAGAAGTTATGGCCATTTCCGTAAAATCGGGTTATGCTGGGAATCTGCAGCACCAGCAAACAACATTCTGTCGAAAACAAGTGCTAGCGTAGCGCGAGCATGCTGTAGCGCTACGCGAGCATGTGTAAGTTTCGCGAAAATCGTTTATTTTAACCGTTGATGCATTGCGAACCCGTTTAAATATGTTCTAAGCTACGTATGACTAATCCAACTCATGTTTTATGGGTTTCAGGTAGAATTGTAGCACCAGAGGACGATCAAGCACAATGAAGAACCGAACACGATCAAGAAATAAGCTTTCGCACGACGTTTCGTTGATTACTTTTAATTGACGAACTTAATCACGTTATGTTCTAAACTTTTAAATTGTAAAAGGTTTTAATAAACCCGTATTTCCGATGTATATGTAATCTTAATTACAGGATTGTTTTTCCTAAAAGATACGTTAAGCCTCGATTTATAAGAACAGATGTTACAAATGACAGGGGTATTTATAGGATTCCAAAAGAGGAAAGGGTTATCCGATCGGATGACACACCGATCGGATGGCTTATCCGATCGGATGACATCCTGGTCGGATGGCGTCTGTTTTGTAGCGCAGTGGCTATCTGGTCGGATGGCTATCCGGCCGGATGGCACCTGGTTTGATTGTTTGACGCGACGATTTTTTATGCTTCGATTTCGATTGCGAGCGGCTCGTCACGATAGGGTTTCCTAGTCAAATTACTTTTAGTCCCAACTACTAGTTACCATAGTTCGATTACGTTTCGAGTTTCGATTGAGTTCGATTGATTTCCACAACATATATATAAATATATAACACGCACAAGTAACACATAAGGCACACACACACGTATAATTAACCAGATTAAGTCGAGTTGCGGTTCATATCACGATTCGATGTCGAGTAGCATAGCTTGATTATTGATTAGTTAACTTTATTGCATTGTTACTTCCTATAATTCACAGTCGCGAGTTGATTAGATAGCGATTAACACACATCGATTTTAGCAATTAACAACACTTACTCCACATAATACAATTAAAATAAAGAAGTTTCTATAAGTCAAATCCGTATAATCGGTCGTTGACTTTGACCTTGACTTTGACTTTGACTTGTGGAAACACGGGGTGTTACAGCCTCCCCTTATTTAGGGAATTTCGTCCCGAAATTAAGCCGTAAGTCGTATCTCACCGTGAATCACGTTTGAGAAACTTCTGTTAGGACCGGTTTTGTTTCCGAAACGATTGCGAACCGAACGTGTGACGTGCGGAATCCGTACACGAACGTGACCAAACACACGAGAACGTAATATAATCGGTGATTCTATTGATTGATATGAAATCGTACAAAGCACTTGAATCACGATGTCACTTTCTCTTTCTAGTTTCTCTCTTTAAACAATTGCGGGTACTTCACCTTCATGTCGCTTTCGAGTTCCCAAGTGAACTCTGTGCCTCGTTTGCCTTCCCATCGAACTTTCACAATAGGAATGCGATAGCGTCTGAGCTGCTTGGTTTGGCGATCCATGATTTCGACAGGCTTCTCTACGAAGTGTAATGTTTCGTTTACTTGCAGGTCATCGAGAGAGACATGTAAGTCGTGGTCGGCTAGGCACTTTCGGAGGTTTGACACGTGGAAAGTCGGGTGGACATTACTAAGTTCCTCCGGTAGCTCGAGTCTGTAGGCGACTTTTCCGATCCTTTCCAGAATCTTAAAAGGTCCAACATATCGAGGCGCGAGTTTTCCCTTTTTGCCGAATCGGACCACACCCTTCCAAGGTGATACCTTTAGGAGTACGTGGTCACCAACGTCAAATTCACGGGGCTTACGTTTCTTATCGGCGTAACTTTTCTGTCGATCCCGAGCTTTCACCAGGTTGTCTCGAATTTGGAAAATTTTGTCTGTCATTTCTTGCAGTAGCTCGGGACCGGTTAGTTGCGAGTGACCGATCTCGTGCCACACAATAGGCAATCAACATCTTCTTCCGTATAATGCTTCGAATGGTGCCATTTGGATGCTAGAATGATAGCTGTTGTTATACGAGAATTCAACTAACGGCAGGTATTTGTCCCAATTACCTCCGAAGTCTAAAACACACAAACGGAGCATGTCTTCAAGAGTACGAATCATTCTTTCAGTCTGACCGTCGGTTTAAGGGTGGAAAGCGGTACTTAGATTAAGCGATGTACCGAGTGCCGTTTGAAACGTTTCCCACAGTCGCGAGGTAAACCGAGCATCACGATCAGAGATGATGTCACGAGGTGTCCCATGATTACAAATGATCTCGTCGGTGTAGATTCGGGCTAATCGTTCTACCTTGTAGTCTTCTCTTATCGGCAGAAAGTGAGCTGATTTAGTCAAACGGTCAACCACAACCCAAATGCTGTCGTGACCTGATGACGTGTGCGGAAGCTTTGTTATGAAATCCATAGCTATACTTTCCCACTTCCACATAGGAATTGGTGGTTGTTCGAGTAAGCCAGAGGGTCTTTGATGTTCAGCCTTGACTCTTGCACAAGTTAGGCATTTTCCAACGTAGAGGGCAATATCCCTTTTCATGCCGGGCCACCAGTACTTGTTGCGAAGATCCTGGTACATTTTGTCAGCACCGGGGTGAAAAGAATAATGGGATTTGTGGGCTTCGTCCATTAGGATTTGTCGCAAATTGGTCCGCTTAGGGATCCAGATTCGGTCCAGAAAGTGGAATATCCCATTGGATTTGCTCACAAGCTGGGCTCCATCGTGGTAGATTCGTTCCCTCTTCAATGTGCGTTCATTAAAACACGCATGTTGGGCTTCATGAATAAGGGTTTCGAGATCGTGTTGGGCTTGAACATTACGAGTGCTAAGCAGATAACTCCGTCTGCTGAGTGCGTCGGCAACAACATTCGCCTTGCCTGGGTGATAACGAATCTCACAGTCGTAATCGTTGAGAAGTTCTACCCATCGGCGTTGACGCATATTAAGTTCCTTCTGATTAAAGATGTGTTGTAGGCTCCTATGATCGGTGAAGATCGTACACTTGGTACCATACAGGTAGTGTCGCCAAATATTTAATGCAAAAACAACCGCGCCTAGCTCGAGGTCATGGGTTGTATAGTTCTTCTCGTGGATTTTGAGCTGACGAGACGCGTATGCTTTAACCTTGTTCCATTGCATGAGGACACAACCGAGACCAAGGTTGGAAGCATCACAGTAGACAATGAAATCGTCGTTTCCGTCGAGCAATGTGAGAACAGGAGCATTGCAAAGCTTATGCTTGAGGGTTTGAAAGGCAGTCTCTTGTTTGGTTCCCCAAACAAAAGGCTGATCTTTATGCGTAAGAGAGGTAAGCGGCACAGCAATCTTCGAGAATCCTTCGATAAATCGTCGATAATAGCCCGCTAGTCCGAGGAAAGAACGGACTTCAGACGGGTTCTTAGGCGTAATCCAACTCTTAACAGCTTCAATCTTCGCTGGATCGACGTGAATGCCTTGACTATTAACAATGTGACCCAAAAACTGAACTTCCTTCAACCAAAATTCGCACTTGGAGAACTTGGCATAGAGTTGGTTCCCTTGGAGTAACTCGAGAACCAAACGTAGATGTTACGCGTGTTCAGCTTTCGATTTGGAATAGATCAAGACGTCGTCAATGAATACGATGACGAAACGGTCGAGATATGGTTTACACGCGCAATTCATCAGATCCATGAAAACCGCTGGTGCGTTGGTTAAGCCAAAAGGCATAACAACGAATTTGTAATGGCCGTATCCGGTGCGAAACGCGGTTTTGGGTATATCCTCTTCTTGTATACGCATTTGGTGATAGCCTGAACGTAGATCGATCTTCGAGAAACACGTAGCGCCTTGTAGCTGATCAAACAAATCGTCGATGTGCGCTAGGGGATAGCGGTTCTTGATTGTTAACTAATTCAATTCCCGATACTCGATGCACATCCGGAACGACCCATCCTTCTTTTTGACGAAAAGGACTGGAGCGCCCCATGGAGAGGTGCTCGGGCGAATGAAGCCTTTCTCAAGTAATTCATGGAGCTGGTTTGAGAGTTCACGCATTTCGGATGGCGCGAGTCGGTAGGGAGCTTTGGCAACAGGATTGGCTCTAGGAATGAGGTCAATACGAAAGTCGATATCACGACTTGGCGGTAGTCCGGGAAGATCCTCTGGAAAAAACATTAGGAAATTCTCGAACCACAGGAACGTCTTTTACTTCCTTCTTCTCTTTCTTTTCCTTCTCCTCTACTACAATGTTTGCCAAGAAAGCTCTGTATTCCTTGCGGAGATACTTGCTAGCTTGGACACATGACATGAGCTTGAGCCCTTTCGAGGCAGTTTCACCGTATACACACAATAAATCACCATTCGCGAGCGAAAATCGAATCATCTTATCGTAACACACAACTTCAGCATGGTTTTCACGTAGAAAGTCCATGCCTATTATGACGTCGAAGCTTCCGAGTTGCATCGGAATAAGGTCGATTGGGAAGATGTGATTGTTGAGCTCAAGAGTACAATCACGGATAACGGAATTGACGGCGATAGTTCTTCCAGTAGCGACTTCTACATCGAACGTCGAAGAGAGTTTGGAGCGTCTACGACTAAGGAGCTTCTCGAATTCGAATGACACAAAGCAATTATCGGCTCCAGTATCAAACAAACATGATGCATAAATACCATTCACAAGGAACGTACCATTAACCACGTTGTTGTCGGCTTGGGCTTGGCGCACGTTGATGTTGAAAGTTCTGGCGCGTGCGGCCTGTTGTTGCTGTTGCTGCTGTTGTTGCTGGTGTTGCTGCTGCTGTTGAGGCTGTTGCTGCTGGGGCTCTTGTTTCACAACCCTGTTTGGGCACATGTTGGCGAAATGGTTAGGATCGCCACATGCGAAGTAGGCTCTGGCTTTGACCGCGGGTGCCGGAGGAGCTTGTTGACCCTGTGGGGCGGTGAGTAGAGCTTGATGAGCAGGAGCTTGTCGAATACGGCAGTTGGCAGTAAAATGACCGTACACATTGCAATGAGCACAAAAACGGCAAGCAATGGCAGTTGGGTGATGGTAGGTACAAGTAGGGCAGAGCGGATGTGGCCCAGTGTATGCACGCTTTGCAGGCGGTGCATTAGCCACAGGCGCCGCTACTTGACGCTGTTGGGCTGGTACAGCTTGAATTGGTGCAGCAGTGATCGCACAGTTCTTGTTGCTGAAGCTGTTCTTTCTCTTGTTCTTCCTCTTGTTGCTCGATGAGGTGGGTTCAGCAGTTGGTGCAGTAGCGGTGGCTTGATGCAGATGCTTCGAAGTCTTATCCCAGACACCAGCCTTAACCCGCTTGTCGTTGATTTCAGCGGCCAGTAAATAAGTTTCCTCGATCGTCGTAGTCTTAGCCGCTTGCACGAAATCAGCAACGCAGTCGGGCAGGGCCCGGATGTACTTCTTGATTGCCATGTCTGGAGTCTTGACTTGGTCGGGACAGATAATGCTGAGCTGTTTGAAACGAGCAGTGAGACCAGCATTGTCACCATCCTTTTGCTGTATGTGCCAAAATTCATCTTCTAGCTTTTGACGTTCGTGAGGAGGGCAGAATTCCTCTAGCATAACTTCCTTGAGCTCGTCCCACGACAGGCCGAAGGATGCATCGTTCCCTCGCTTGTTCCTCTCGGCCGTCCACCAGTCTAGTGCACGGGACTGGAAAACGCCGGTAGCATTCAGAGTACGGAGGTCATCAGGGCAACCACTCTGTCGCAGAGTAACCTCAATGGAATCAAACCAGTGGAATAACGCAGTAGGACCTCCCTCGCCAGTGAATTCTTTTGGCCCACACGACTTGAATTGCTTGAAACTGAAGGTCTTCGCGGTAGCTTTAGGAGCTTCGGTTCTCGATTCCTCAGACGATTTGCTGGCATTCTCATAGACATCACTTACGGCCTTTGCCACACTCTTAGCGATGATGGCAGCAAGACGTTTGTCTCTCTTTTCTTGCCGAGAAAGTAAGGGATGACGGGATCCAGACGATATTGTCTGCAACAGACATCGTCACAGGGCTCGACACAAAATATTCGAATCTCACCTCACACGTCTACTACTACTAAAGCTCAGGAACACATATCATGTAAACACATAGACATATAACCATGTAGAACACAAAATCACATAACACATAAGCATGTAGAGCACATAATCACATATTACCTAATGATGTAGTCACAAGAGGCAGTCAGAATACAGAAACCTATCATTCAAAGTTCGCGAGCGTTCGAATATAGCGATCGCGTTTTAGTATATCGGATGGCGTAGTATAAGCGTACATCGTACCATAAGGTCGTTCAAAATTCCGCGATTTGCTAACGTTTTGAGATAGAAATGCAGTGTGAGTCATACGTGTCGATTGAAGTGAAAGCAAAAATCGAGTAAATTTCCGAGAATTTTAAACACATAAACAGGTAAACACATATATAAGCACATAAAATCGACGAATTATCAGAGTCAGCAGTTGCGGCTCGGAATTGAAACACGTAAATATCGAGAGATAGACTGTCTGCGGCTAATAGACTTCGACTAACCAAAGCGGTTCAACTATTCGCAAGGACTTGTCGTCTACGTTTTGACTTTCAGGACTGTGTCCTTGCCTCGATTCTTGGGCGTTTAGCACACATCTCGTTAGTCGTGTCATGACTTCAGGTCGTTGGAGTCCGTCGAGTCTTTGGTGAGAGTTTTGTAAAATGTGCGGAACAAGTCGCCAAGGTTAGGGTTTCACCCCTGGCTCAACAACTTCGTCCCTGTTTTTTTTTTTTTTTTTTTTTTTTTTGATAAAATAGAGGAGATTATTCATGAAAATATGGATTTCACTCCTGATTTGGTATAATTCCCCCGTCGAACAAGCGTTCGTTATTGAAAAAGAAGAAATCATCGATAAGTTGATAAAACAGCATTAATTTAAGCAATTTAATCGAGAGTTTGTGGTTTTCACACCGAATCTCGACTTTATCGCCTATTTATAGCTGTAAATTCGAGTGTAGTGATAGTGTAGCATAAGCGAGAATAGCGAGGAATAAGCTCGTACATAATCCCTACTGGTTATGCACAAATCGGTCTGTTGGTTCCTAACTATAAACTAGGTTTCTAAGACATCGACCCGGACTAGGTCGAGTCTTGCCTAATTCCCTATAGTTATGGCTCTGATACCAATCTGTCACACCCCAACCGACGGCGGAATCATCGGGCATGGCACTGAGCGAAACAGATTGTCCAGAAGTTTCCATAACAATTATCAATACTATTCAATTTAAATAATACGTCCCATACCGTATCTCAAACAGTCAAACAATTATTACAGACAAAATCTAGGCAAATAAATTCTGTTCCGACAACTCAGATTTAAATAGACAGCAATTGTTTATCTGCTTCTAGAGACCCTTAGTTTGACCACTACAGACAACTATTTGTTGGGCTCTAAAGCTTTATTCTAGCTTCAAGTTCCTACCAAGTGTGCGTCCTAAGCACCTGTCACATACGTTAAAATAAAGTCAATACATATAATGTAAAGGTGAGCATACAAGTTTAATAAAAGCATATAGAGTTCGAGTTCGTTTACGCATAACCAGCTCGTACACATAGTGAAATGAAGCACGTTAGTTATCGACATAGATCCATCGATACCAATGACTGCGGGTTGACTGCCCGAGGCAGTTCGCAATACATGATTACCACCGTAATCCATGCAAGTAATGGTCCTTAACAATCCCCGTGTGAACGGGTGCTGAGTCCAAACTATAGTACTATCGTTGCTAAGGCAAGTAGACAGCATTCCATGTGTAAACATAACAAACAAGCATTCATAAGCCACGTATAACATGCATTAACGGTTAGCCTTCAAATAGTATTGAGTAGTGTGATCGATGTGATTTGAATAGTGGTAACGTATGTAACACCCAAAAGTGCTTAAAGCAAAAAGGGATCGAGTATACTCACAGCGGTTGATGGATTGAAGGGAGCGCTTAGCGAGTAAGATTAGCCTGACTAGATTAGATTGTATAACGATAAGTGATGCGTAAAACATCACGAAGTGTGACAGGGTCGGATAGTGGTTCGATTGGATGGTAATCCGATCGGATGGTAATCCGTTCGGATGGGCATCCGGTCGGACAGCTTGTCCGGTCAGATGACGATTCGAGTGGATTGTTTCTTCCTATAAGAAGAATGTGTTTGTGTATGATGGCTTGACTTTTGAAGTTTTCGTTGTAGTATTTTGAAAACACGGAAGTATCTCTATCCTTCAAGTCAGTCGATCGGATGACTGGTCGTGCGGATGACAATCCGTTCGGATGGTCATTCGGTCGGACAGTGGTCCGGTCGGACGACGACTTAGTGATGAGGTTCCTTACTGAAAGCAAGTTCATAATAGAAGCGTCATTCGATCGGATGGCAATCCGATCGGATGGCAACCTTGTTATTGAACATGTTGAAAATTGTTTAAGTCTTTAAAGTCTTAGTATCTCATGATCTGAAGAGTAATCCAGTCAGATGGTCGTCCGATCGGATTACATTTCGTTCAATACTCAAACTTTAGGTAAGGTTGTTTAAAGGTGGGACCCAAGTGTGATTCGTTCGGGTGACAATCCATTCGGATGACCTATCCGATCGGACAGCAATCCGTTCCGATTATTCCGTTCGTCCTACACTTGATCGTTTTGAGGGTTTGTCATTATGTCGAGACACTTTGACAACGTGTTAGCCAACAGGACCCCTAGTTCGACCCAGATGACCAACCCGACCAGGAATCACCCTAGTCCGGCCGGTTACCGGCTCGAGACGGTTGGCCTCGGCTAACCCGGAATCGGTAGTCTCGTGGGTAGAATCCGGATCTTGAGCTAGTACAACACTACAATCGAGTAGAAGACTAAATCAGAACCCGACTCTACCGGTTTTGAGTGTTTTGAGTGTAAAAGAGTTGAAAGAAAGTTAAAACCATCTTTCAATCCTTTTTCACCATTCTTGTGTCGAGATCTTTGCAAGATCTTTGTATGTTTGCGTGGAAATCGGTTAGATCTCGGTTGTTCTTGGTGGATTGATGTCAAAACATGAGGTTCTTGAAGAACACATGATGACGTCACCCTAGAACACCCAAAATCTAGTGATTTCACGGTTAAAAGTTAAGATTTAAAAGATAGAAAGGTGTAGGAGTGCGTGTAGATCAAGAACGTACAAGATTTAGGGCGAGATCTTACCTGGATTGAGAGAAATCGAAGAAAAGGTGAGGAGCACGAATGGTTCGGACAGAGAGTTTCCAGAAATGGAAAGAATGACAATGACAGGGGTATTTATAGGATTCCAAAAGAGGAAAGGGTTATCCGATCGGATGACACACCGATCAGATGGCTTATCCGGTCGGATGACATCCTGGTCGGATGGCGTCTGTTTTGTAGCGCAGTGGCTATCCGGTCGGATGGCTATCCGGCCGGATGGCACCTGGTTTGATTGTTTGACGCGACGATTTTTGATGTTTCGATTTCGATTGCGAGCGGCTCGTCACGATAGGGTTTCCTAGTCAAATTACTTTTAGTCCCAACTACTAATTACCATAGTTCGATTTTCGATTCGGATTCGAGTTCGATTACGTTTCGAGTTTCGATTGAGTTCGATTGATTTCCACAACATATATATAAATATATAACACGCACAAGTAACACATAAGGCACACACACACGTATAATTAACCAGATTAAGTCGAGTTGCGGTTCGTATCACGATTCAATGTCGAGTAGCATAGCTTGATTATTGATTAGTTAACTTTATCGCATTGTTACTTCCTATAATTCACAGTCGTGAGTTGATTAGATAGTGATTAACACACATCGATTTTAGCAATTAACAACACTTACTCCACATAACACAATTAAAATAAAGAAGTTTCTATAAGTCAAATCCGTATAATCGGTCGTTGACCTTGACCTTGACTTTGACTTTGACTTGTGGAAACACGGGGTGTTACATCTTGCCTTTAGTGCATCCCACAAACTTTTTGTCGTTTTGAATCCCACAAACTGATGGTAAATATCTTTGTTTAAGGCTTGAGTTAGAATTGAGAATGCTTTCTTTTCTAAATCATATGTCTTCTTATCATCGACAGAAAGATTCGCAAATGTCGCTGCATTGGAACCGGCTTCTTCTAGTGCTAGATCGAATTCCATGATAAAAGACAACCATAACTCCGTGTTTTGCCCAAGAATATACATATGAAATCTCTCTTGCCATCCGGGATACTCATTTATATGCATGAGCTTTGGTGGGCGGTAGTTACTACCAGTTTCATTTTCGCTCAAAAGAAGACTTTGAATACTTTGGTTTTGGTTTGTAACAAAAGCCCACTGATTTGCTGTAATTGAACTCGATTGTGCTGATGACGAAGACGTGGGAGTCTGAGCCCATGAAGGGACTGGACATGAACCTTTATCGTATATATATCCGCATTAGGATCAGGTTTCCAACCCCACCAATCTGAAGTCATGATGTATAGAAAATAAACAACTTAAACACAATATAAAAACCTTTCTGTGAAACTCCTATGAGAGAAAGAGATATTTCGTGAAGTGTGATAGTGCCACAACGAATGGACTAGATCCAAAAGGTTCTTCGTTTCAAAACCCAATTAATACCGTTTGATGAAATATATGGTCTACCAAAAATCAATGATAGATGGGCCTTATAGAAGTCCACGAATAATGCTTGAAAAATAATCTCACAAGGGAAAATGGATAACAAGCCCAAGTAACAGTCCACGAAAAAGGAGTTGAGTTATCTAGAAAAATAGGCCCAAAAGGAAAGACTGAGCCCAAAGATAAATGGTTTTTCGTAGGAATGGCAATTTGCAAGGGTCTTTCATTGCAACAAGACAAAAAGAAAGAAATTCGTTGACTAAAAAGAGTTATTCGTTGACTCATTTTTTTTTAATTGTTTTTTCACTTGAAAAGGTCAAAACAAGGAGGTTTTTCATTAGTTTGGTTTTTCATTGACTTTTATGGGTTCTTTGTAGGTATGGGACACTCTGAAGGTTGGTGAAGATTTGGTCAGCTTTTCTGATTTATCAGATAGGATATGGCCAAGTTGGTGCAAAGCAAAAATCACCCTTTCAGTATACTTTTGAAAGTTTACCTCATCAACACATAAAATCCGATGATATTCCGGTCAAATAACTCACCGGAAACTTTTCCGAACTAGATTTTTTTGCAAAAAGTTTTTAGAAAAATCCTATACTAACATGTCTCCATGTATTTCAACAAGATTTTAAGAAAAATTTAAGCAAACAACAGTTTTGCAAGGACTTAACCCATGTAACTTTCAAAGCACAGAAATTTTACTGAAAAACCTTCAAAAAAATGTTCGGAAAACACGACACACGGCTCGGTTTTAACAAGGATGAGAGCCAAAGCTCTGATACCACTTGTAGGTCCACTAGCGGAGGATCTAGTTAACCTTATCCTTGTTATACGACAAACCCGCAAGTGCGGAATCCAAATGGGTAAGTTAAACCAAGCAACGAACACAAGATACAAAAAAAAGATTCAATGATAAAGCACAATTGTATAACTTCAGCAGAGTTTGTTTACAAGTTAATACAAGATAAAACCTCTAAACTCAGTTGCTGTATTCTTACTGTGTTCTCAGTGTGCTCTCTATCTGTGTGTTTGTTACTGCAAGCCTTTATATAGAAACCTTATCCACAACTCAATGAAGAACCTATTGGGCCCAACATGAAACCCACGAAAAACTAACACCCACTAAGAACCAGGGGTTCTTCGGCCATGAGAGGTTCTTCGCATGGGGGGGGTTCTTCGTATGTATAGTTCTTCGTCCCTGAGGTTTTTCATGGAAAGCATGATGATAAGGTATCTTGGTTCTTCGACCATGCATGACCTATCGTCCAACCATGATGAGGTTCTTTGTTGATTATGTCTGGTTCTTCATGGATGGCTGCAACATGCAGATACAATCTTGCAGACACGTATATACACAACAAACAATACACACAGCATCTAACAGATTGCACTCTCGCAACTGTTTACATCACGTACAAAGATAAAGTTATTCCGAATCAAGACGGAGGATATCGTGCTTCAGTCTTCACTCTGTAACGTAGTTGAACCGAACCGAGTTGCGTCCACATAATATGCATCTACAGTTATATTCACATGTCATAAAGGATTTCATTTTGATGAATTATTTGTATAACCTTGAATTAAAGTAATTATATAACTTTCAAATGCAATATAAAAGTGTTATGACATGCATAGTTAAATGCTTAATTAAACAAATGAGTTTTGTTATTAGTTTCATATTGTGTTGGTTATTAGTGTTCATAAATATTATATCAAGTACGTTTCACGAATAGTCACCGGATCATATTACAATAGTGATCATTTCTTTAAATACATTACAGGTTTGGTCTTCGCTTTTTACCTATCGTAACACGTTTGATCATTTTCAATAACCAATGTTAACAGTTCTGTTAAATATGTGAAATGATAGTCTCACCATTTTATTGAAAGGAAAAACACAAAAAAATATATAAAGCCTCGACACCCTTCTTATTATTCGATGCACCTTATTCACCACCCCTACCATCCCACAAATGAAAACCTACTATCTTACATTTCCTCATCCCCGATCGCTCTCCCTTCTCCGTCGCTCGCCTCATGTCACTAGGGGTTATGAATCACCTACGATTTCTGAGTAGGGATGGCAAAAAAAACCCCGATAATGACGGGTTTTGTTAGGGGCTAGATTTTAATTATAATGGATCCCATATTCTGAGACGTCGTATAGATAAGTTATCCTTAGCGGATAGTGCAGGGATTCAGAGGATCAAGGATCCTTATTATTTCTTATGGTTTCTAACAATTGTTCTCCATATTTTCTTAGTTTATGTGTAGGATAGCGACGTGGTGGACGGAGTCTAAGCTGGAATCTCGCTGAGAATTCTTTACAAGGCTGCACATGCTTATTCCATAACGGTCATGGGGAGGGGACATGGGTCAAGCAAGTTTTTCGGACTTAGTTGTTATTGTTATTAAAAAAGGGTTGATCAAGTGTTATTAGATATATTCTTACTTTTTCATACACACACTACAAGCAGAAGCTTACAAACACTCTTAGCAATCAATCATTGTACCACACTTGATCATCATCCGAATTTGTAAGCATTTTCATTGTTCAATATAGTTGGTGGTCGATAGTTTTCACCACCCGAGGTTTTTATGCCGGCGATCTACTAGTGATCAAGGGCTTTTCTTCGTATAAGTCATCGTGTATTAGCTTTATTTATCGTTCATTATTTGTTTCATTCGATCAAGCACTCTACCTCACAAACAACTTTGGTTACATTATCCTTAAACAGATTTTTAACCAAAACAATTTGGTGCCAACCGTGGGGCAAGTGGTGCTTCAATTCTAAAATTTTCTATTCATTTTTGCTTATTTTCATCAATTCCATAACACTATGGCCTCTCAAGGAAATTCCGTATGTAGGTAAACACCATATTTCAACTTCATATTTTATTTTGCGATTATATTTATGTTACTATGTTTCGGACATTTAGACGTCGATTAAAAAATATTGCTTATTTTCATGGTAATATTTTGCGAGACAAATATACTTATCAAGCCTTATTCTTTACACGTTATTCATTTTTTAAAATATATATAATTATGTTTAATAAAACATTAAATATCCGAACCATGACTATTCACGGATGATAAACTAGTGAACTTTATAAATTATTCTATATAAACAATTTGGGAATGATCTTAGGAATGCCATCCACATTTAGGGCATCTACACCACTTATGCCTCCAGTTACTACCATCGATCACCATCGCTCCAGTCACTTACCAACTTTGATCACCACCGCTTTGTCCCAAATCAACATCGGCGACACAACCACCGCCAAATCGAAAGCCCGCAGCTTTATCTACTTCGTCAACCACAACCCTAGTGATGGTTTTCTTTTGAGATTAGCGCTCAAACAGGTACGCCCCAAATCAATATTACAAACAAGTATTGATAAAAAATGGGTTTTATTATTGTTATGATTATTAGCCATGTAATAGTCATATGTTATGAATATTGTTAGTGTGCGCTTTGTTGAAGATCAATAGTATGCACCTTTGTATTTAACTTCATTTTTAGTGTTAATGATTTTACTGATATGAATTTGAGGATGATCTACTGCAGCCCTTTGTGTTTCTGCGCGAACCCTTGTGTTTTTACACGAGCCTTGTGGTGATTATACTGTTGAAGAACAATAGGATGCACCTTTGTGTTTAACATCATCATCCGTGTTTAAAACAAATTGAATTTGATTCTGATACATCAATTTATTGGAACACAACCCAGTTACATCGGTGACGTCCCTGTGGTGTTAGGTTATTCGTGGTGAGTCATAATCGGTGACAGTTACGGCTCCGGAGTTGCCGGTGTGGTCGGTGGTGATGGAGCATGGTGGTGACAATTTTTCGGATTGGTCGTTAGACTCTAACGTGGTGGTGGAGGCGACTTCTTTTGAAGATTTGGGGACAGGGCCAACCTTATGCATGTAAGAAGCCTGTGTGGAATAGGTTTTCTAATGGAGTCGTGGATGTGGTTAGTCCGGTTATGAGTGCGGCTTGGCCTGCGCTTGGTGAGTGTACTAAACCGAAGCTTAAGTCGTCTTTGTCGCAGTCATTAAAAGCGCTTTCTGATGGTTCATCACACCCTGCATGACAGGTTGTAGTTTTACTTTAGTATTATAATTTATTGTTTTACTTCAGGAATTTGGCAAATTGAATACATTGAATTGTCACACCCCGATATTTCCACGTATTACCGGTGGGCCCGGTGGGGAGTATCGTGACGTAGTTGATATCATCATAGTCAAACAACACAATTTAAATGCACAGCGGAAGCAAAAGATAAATGTATTACAAACCGATTCAAAAGTAATATCAAATATTACAACGGAATGTAAGATGGATCCACAGGCGGATCTTAAAACAGAAAGATAACATTGTTCAACAGACTTTAACATCTAGAGCTTGCGAGACTTGATTATTGATGCCTGGAGTAGCCAGCCTATTACGTATAGTACCTGCACTTAGCCTTTTTGGAAAATACGTCAGTTTACACTGGTAAATACAACTTAACTGACTCATTTTGAAAAGAGTTTGAAAATTAATTTGAATGCACTTGGCACAAAACTTTTTATAACTTGGGATAATTATTTATATATAATCTTGTATACAGTTTTACTTATTTGTCGTCCGCCAGGGCCGGTTTGTAGGGCCGGTCTAGATTAACTGACACGCCACAGGTATAATGCCCACAAGGATTATTTCCTTTAAGTGGATTACCAGTTTTTACATAATGCATCTGTCAGGTGTACGCCTACACCCCGTGCTTAGGTCGTGGCCATTTCTTTGAATGATGCCAAGGATATCCGGGACATGGTCATTTAACCCCCAAAGGCCATACACCAAATAATACATATCAAACGGGTCATGTAAATACATTAATCACAATCTGATTTAAATGACTACACACCCGACCAAGCGGTACTTTTATAGTACCGTAACCCAAGCCCGTATAGGGAAAATAAGTTAAGAGTATTTACCTGAGCAAAGTATAAATCAAATACAGCAAGTGCACGTAGCTTTTACTGGGCTCCTAATCTAGAACGAAGGTTTTAATAACCTATTAGAATCCTAACGGGTCTTTAATTAAGCTTAGACTTAGACCGGTTAGTTTTCAAAAGGAATACACGGTTCAAACGCATGGTAAAGCGAAGACCGATTTAGAATGTGGTTTTGACCCAAAAATCTTGTATGCTTGTTTAATATGGGTAACTTAAACACATTCTGGATTTTGAGATGAAAACGATATGGTTTGACCCGTTTTGGCTAAATTATGCAAACTAGTTACATAAGCCGATCCGAACGCGAAAAGTGCGTAACGGGTAACCAAATGAGTCATATACAGGTTTCCTAAGTTAATATGCCTTAAATATGTTGTGACATCAGTAAGATATCTTCTATTATGCCCGAAATGGTTATAAACTCAAACTATACCCCATAGGGGCATTTTGGTCATTTAAAAAGTTATAAAAGAGTTTAAATATAAATTTGAATTTCGGGCCTAATATAATCAGTAAAGATACTTAATTTACTAAGTTATATCAGTAGGGTATAACCTATATGTGAAATTTACATTTCTAACCATACTATGCACCGAATGGGCATTTTGGTAATTTCACTTAAGGTTTAAAGGTCAAATCTGGAAATCTGAGTTTAAAACTTTTGCTTATTGCTAAAGTATAAAAATTTACTTAAAACATCAGTAGGTATCAAGTCTTATATATCTAAAATGGTTTTAATACATACTATGTGCTTAAAACGCGTAAGAAGGCGATTTTAAGCGATTTTCGGGTTTTAGAAGAAAAGCTGATATCTTTATTATTCTAGAAGACTCAAAATATTTTATTTATCATATTAGATTAGTAGAAAAAGGTTTGGGGTCAAAAGGATTTGTAAAACTCATTTCATAGCCCAAAAGGGCAAAACCGGCAATTACCGAATCAAGCTTAGAACTCTAAGTTATGCTCTGCCTAAAAATAAATAAAAATCTCCAAAAATCCCAAAATATTATTTTATATCAGTAGGTAAAAAGTTTGGTATTAAAAATCGGTTTTAGATAGGATATACGCTAATTACACCGTTTAATTACTAAAAACTTTCTAATCACGCTAATGAGCATAACTCTTAATCTAGACCTCAAACTGATGTCAAATTTTAGGGACAAGTCTAATAATCAGTAACTAAGGTTTCTATTCTTTTACATTTTCAAAATTCATGTTTTAAGGTCATATGGGCATAATAGTCAACATTTAGGCATTTAACGGAAACATGCATATAAATCGGATAACTAATGAACCAAGTTGTATAATCACAGAGGGTTATACTTATATGAAACCTGGTCCTAATGAGGCTCTAAGGCATTTCTAAACTATGCTCAAACGGGTCAGAACTGAAAGTCAAAGCAGAAGTCAAATTATGCGACTTTCGGTTCCGAACCGAGCCTAAACTAAAAATTGTCGGGTTGAACATGTTTAGACATGTTCTTACATTAATTACCAAATTATATTAATGATAAAACAGGTTGCATGGGTTCTACATTGCTAATTATGTGTTAATTTGAAAATAAGCTTTCTGTTGACTTTTTAAGATCAACTTTGACCCGACAATTGACCTAGTTAGAGTGGGAATCAGAGAGTACCCTTTTGAGGGTTTATTACCCACATAATTACCTACTGATAGGTACTTTTAATTCGAGATTTGACTGAACAATTATTGATTAATCTCGAAGTCAAACCTTAATTACGATGGTTTGACTTTAAGCTAATTAACTAAGCTAAACTGAATTAAAGATGGTTAAGGACACTTACAATAGTCCTAAGTATGATTAGGGAGCCTAAGAAATCTTGGTTGCTGACCAGAGAGCTCCAGAAACCAACTTGAAGTGAGTTGCAAATGAACAAAGGAATGTTGCAACAAGAGGTCTCTTTATATAGTGAACTAAATGCCACAAGATGACCCCAACTAAGTCTATAAATGTTGCAAGATGATCCCAGGTGTCCCTATGATGCCAAAAACCAGTTTCCAAGTCCCTGATTTCGTAAACCACTCATGTAAGGCGGTGCAACAGGCTGAACAGGCAGCTGTCCATTTTCTGCTGCCAGGGACGGTCTTACGGACCGTAAGCGAGAATCCATGTGGACCGTAAGCATCTCTTACGGACCGTAATCTCTTGGTCTTGCGGTCCGTAACCGACCTTGATCAAAGATGCCCAGTTACAATCTTGCGGACTGTAAGCCCTTGGCTTTGCGGTCCGTACCCTCTTTTCAATTTCTGATGCCCAGCTCCGCCATCTTACGGACCATAAGGGTTCACCTTTGCGGTCCGTAAGAATTAATCAGAAGACAAAAACTTGTTAGCTTTAAGGTCTTGACCATGTAACTTTCCTAATCCGAATCTTGGGTCTTTTGTAACAATATGGGACCACATGATCAGCCCTAAAAAGGGCATGCATGCCTAGCCATGCACTTATGTTGCCTTGGATTCTTGTGGAGGGTCTTGCCATGCATTTGAACAAAGTTCGATTCTTTTGAACAAGAATTTTAATTATAAACTTTGTTGTAACATTACTTAGATACCCAAATTTTTATAACTGAATTTATTCCTTATAAGAATAACCGGCTCTAACTAGATTAGATGTTTATTATATTGATTAGGGTCTTGGAATTTATAATTTGGTCGCTCAGAGGTGTTTATTAACATGTCGACACTTTTTAAATCCTACCATACATCTTCTAATTTGACTCGGTTTCCTAACACGTTTATCTTACATGACACGTGTCTTTATTCTATTGGGTATGAATTTACGAGGTGTTACATCCTCACCCCCTTAAAAGAAATCTCGACCTCAAGATTTGTTAAATGCTGGAAGCAATTTTTTTCGCATAATGGACTTAACTTCTATAACATATCTGGAGTCTTTCCAAGCTCCCAAGTTGACCTCCATAATAGGTACATGTATCCTTTTTGGAGTTTCTTAACCTGTCGATCTTTAGTCGATACAGGTTTCTCATCATATCATAAATCTGCATATCATTATGTGATAATGCTTCTCGACTTATTGGTGAAACACATCCTTAAATCATTAGTGTGTAATATATTGCGAGTTCCGCCAAGCTCCTTAAATAGGTTTTAGCTTATAAGCTATTTGATCTTGATACATTCGATTCCTTTGAATGATTCTATATATTCAGAGCTCAACTAGCCTAATAATTAACAAATTGGCACACCCTTCCAGGGTGATATCTTTTGTTGAACCTTATTTCTTAACATGAACTTAGGAGGGTTGCTACTTTCATTAATCCTCGATTCTCAGCCGAATACTGGCAACTTACAGATGATTATGGATTTATATGATCTTATTCGTTGTTTCCAAGGAAACCTTCAGATCCTGATAATTGGACTTACCAATCCTTTGTCTAACAATAAATGTTTAACATTCCACCTATGCAAAGTCTCCAAGGAAGCAGCCTTGATACTTACATAACAACTATTATAGAAAAGCTTATTTTAAGGTGAGATGGTTATTCCAACCACTGCTTAAAACTAATCTTAAGGAATAGCTATTTCTCGCCGTTAGTCGAACAAATCGATGATCCTGGGTAGCTGATGGCGATTCTTAATTGTTGCCTAATTAGGGTTGCGGTAACCAATGCATAAGCAAAATGAATCGTCTTTCTTAATTAACTATACCGAATTCTCAGAATATTGAGTTAGGCTATACGAATCCTTTATTTTAAAACTTACTTAATCAGGGTTTCGATTTTTCCAATGATGGTACTAGCCGTCTTGGAAATTTCATAATAATACAGTCCTAAATGAGATGTAAATCTTAACTTTACTTGCCTCTCAGGAGTTAAACAGGGTAATCTTAGGAGAAGATAATCAAGATACAAGGAGGTTACAGAGATTTTCTATATCTCAGGCTCCAGTTAATCCATCATTGCTTGTGTCAAATAAGTGACACATTTACGTTACAAGTCCACGAATTCTTTAATCAGGAACATTTACTTGGACAATTCCATTCTGGATATCTTCTTTGAATACCATTAGTTGACTTTAGTACCATATGACCATTAGAATATCCTTGCGGTTCCATGCATTAAACCTCCATACTAATCAGGCATGGAAGCAATCTATGGAACTTATTAAGATACACCAATCCTCCTATGGCGCTTTTATCATACTGTCTGGTATTCGTAATCGATAGAGATCAAAGAGATATCAACTATGTATGCTAATGCACTTCCTCTAGAGAGAGGATACTTCTAAAATTCTACGCCTGAAGGCTTCTGATAGGAACAGAAGAAATGGTTCTTATGCTTTCGCCTGTAAGTTTTACCTTACACTTAATATCTGGGGTTCTTACGGGAGAGTTTCTAAAGGTTTGCTAAACTTATGGTTCTTATGAGAGACTTGGCAGCACCTGAAACCAAACGTAACTCCTAGCAATAAAATTTCAATAAGGGATTTATCTGGTGTCATTAATGCCTCTAATCCTTCATCAGGAGGGTTAAACGCCTCCATTCTTAATCCTTTTAAACTTAGCTGCGAAATCTTTGACAAATTTTAGGGCAGTCTTAGCTTTGACTGGTTATTTCTTAATCTATATAACCCAAGTAGCTGAGGTAGATCCATAATGGATTTATAATGCGCAGGCTTTGAAACCTTAATGTGCCCTCTTATTGCCGTTGCTAACCACCAATAATTATTGCATTAAGCTTAGATTTTGGGTAAACTGAATAGGGCACTATCTCAGCCAATGCATTAAAATTTGTAACATACTGTCTATAACCTAGAACTTTTATGGCGAGAGTCAGAAAATTCTTATTCCATCTCTTTCCATTTTGTGATGTGGATAATATGTTTTTCTAATAAGGTCCTTAAAACTTGGACCATCCCATAATGTATAAGAGAATCCTTCTTGTGGACTTCATTAATGTCCTCACTAATCAAGGGTATTGCCATCGAATGACTGAGATGTATACCTCACCGTGTCCCTTTTCAGCATAACCGCTCATACACCTAACGGTTTCTACTTCATTCAACAATCTCCTGCAATCGATGGCCCTTTTTACTATTGAAGTCTCTTGATTTCCAAGAGACGTAGTACCTTTAAGTATATCCTAAAAGGAATGGGCTCCTTGCCACATATGATTTTGTTTGGGTTATTCTTCGCATTTGAAGTATGAATAAAGCTCTTCTCATGAGCAACGACATGTGTTTTAGAGCGAGCAGCATCTGCCTTCTTGAACTTTTTCATGACTTTTCTCATAGCCTTTCTAATAGCTGCGTTAATTACAGTTTTGGAGATTAACTCCATTAACATTGAGGTTCACATTGGATGCACCATTAACATTTGTCGCATCTCCAGCATCGCGACTGTTGTTTTTCTCTTCCGAGTTTTCCATACTCAAAGCTTTGGTATTAAATACCAAATTCAGCAAGTGCTTAGGCGATCCGTACCATGTGTCTCCTTGAATTGCCAAAAGGCTCACCATAAGGAGTCTTGATAATTACTTGCTTCTTATCACACATAATATGGGCTTGGTTACAAGACGACCGATCCATTCTTATCACTATATCGAGTCCCTCTTATTTTAATGGAAACAAGGACAGCGGAAAAGAATGATTCCTAATGGATATAAAACATCCATCTAATATTGTTGAAGCAGTCTCTGAGGTACCATCGGCCAATTCTACTTTATACTTAATGCTTAGAGTTTTAGCAGGCAGATTTAGTAATTTATAGAAATTTTTGTCTACGAAAGACTTATCTGAACCTGAATCAAATAATACTCTAGCATGAACGTCATTGATCAGGAAGTACCTGTTGTGACATTGTCATATTGAATAGCCTCTTGAGCATCCATTTGAGAGCCTCCAGCTTTGGTCTTCTTAGCCTTTCCAGGCTTCTTGGTTTTTATTTGGGCAATTTGTTTTGACGTGCCCTATTTCATTGCAACCATAGCAGGTTGCGTCCTTTATGTCTTGGCACTCCAAAGTCTGGTGCCCTTTCTTATTACAAATTCCACAAGGCCTAGCCTGTGACTCTAAAGTGCACTTCCCTTTAGTCGCCTTCTTTGGGCAGCGGGTCTTTATGTGCCCTTTCTCACCGCAACCATTGCATGTGGCATCCTTCAAGTCCTTGCACTCAAGGGTCTTGTGATCCATTTCTTTACAAATGCCACACCCCCCGGTCTGTTCATAGAAGCATTTTCCGAAGTGCTTCTTCTTACAGGTTTTACATTTGGGTTTTGCCTCCTTTGGCTTGGACGGGTTATAGTTTGAACCGGTCTTACCCTTTTTACAACCTTTATTTGGGGTATTATCGCACTTTCACTTATGATCCTTCAACACACGGTCCACAGCGTTGTTTACGGCTGTATCTATCATAGCCTGTAACTCGGTGCTTGTTAAGTTCATTCTTGCATCATCATTCTGATCAACTGAATGATTGTGAGCTTCAGAGGAGTCAGCCATGGTGAAGCTTTGAAGGCTACAAACTAAGTAGTAATAATTGGTTTAATTATAGTGAATTGTCGAATTTGATGATTAAATAGCCATGGTGCAAATAAACCATATAGGCCAATAGATAGTATTTAATTTATTTGATTATGTTTTGCCTAGGTTTTTTAAATAAACCATCTTTGGCGTTTAAACGGAATATAATCCTTCATATTTATTTGACAAGGGACATAAGTCATGACTGTCAATGTCGTACTGACATTTTATATATAGCACAAGGGCTTGTTCCAAAGGACTTTTTGATGGCATAGATGCGTTGTCACTAGGGAAATTTTAAAACATAATCGATGATTCCTTTGGATCGGAAAATTTCATAGTTCATTGTCTTGACAAGAAATTATGAAATAAAACTATCTTTTTCATATATACATCTTTGCCCGAAGGTATTCATCCCAATGGATGTTTTGATGTGTTCATCATGTTCGACGTTTATTAGCCATGATTCCTCTTGATCATTTACGCTAAATAAGGGGTTTGGAAATTCCTAATATAAAGATGACAAGTGTGATTTTATCGCATCATTGTTGTCAGGAGTGTTAACATGTTTACAAATGTTAATAAGGATTTGAATCTTTTGAATAGGTTCTACCATCTTGGCCTCGTCTGAAATGACGTATAGGCTAGGTTGTACCTTTAAGATTCTTTTTAATATGTATACTGGCAGAAAAGGAAAGATATTTATTTTATCCAGGATTTTCATTATAATCCTAAATTATAAGTTAGTAATAGCACCAAAAGGCCTAGTCATGTGGACAAGTTTAGTTTATAAGCCCAGATTTTATGGAATCGAGGCATTAAGGTTTGAATCAAAGTTCATTACCTTTTCTTGACAGGGAGTTGTAGGCTACCACTGTCTTTAGTCTCAGAGGACGTTAATTATAGCCCGTAGGCATTTTATCCTTAAGGGATAATTATATAAATAAGTGAAAATTGGAATAATCCAAATTAAAGGTGATTTTGTCGAATCACATTTTTGCTAAGAATGTTAACATGTTTACAAATGTTATCAAGGATTTGAATCTTTTGAATAGGTTTTACCATCTTGGCCTTGTCTGAAATGACATGTGGCCAGGTTTACCTTTAAGATTCTTTTTAATATTTAACGCAGAATAATGCTAAATTGAGATGTTAATAAGGATCTGAATCTAATTGAGGAACTGCCATCTTGGCCCTGTTCTTAAAATGACACATGGGCTAGGTCTTGTCCTTTTTAGATTTTTCCATTTTATTATAATGGTAGATCTTTTAAAAGGAATGATACTTTTCATTTATTTCATATATTATATTTATATATATTGATAAAAATGAAATTTTGATAAAGCATTCCAATGATTTTAAAGGAGGTACAGAATTGCCCTGAACGGGACTTGAAAGGAATAATGTTGTCCTCGAATGGACTGAAAGGTAGATATGTCCTTATAAGGACTACTAAGGAAACGATCTTCAGCAAAAGGAGTTTCTTCTTCATTTTATTTCTGAATGCTTTCTCCTTGGTTGCACGTTAATCCTTGTCGCAGTTCGGAGCTCGGCCTTCCCTAGGCTTCGAATGGGGAGAATTTCCATTATGGCTTCTTTGCTAGGCGACATATTAAAATATATAGAATTGAAAGCAATAATTCTCCGAATAGAGCTGAGAGTATTCCTATGTTAAGTCTAGACTCAGAAGGTCAAGGAATGTGCTACTTTTTCATTGAGATTAAACACAAAAGGCTAGTGTTTAATTCACTCAATGTTGGCTCTGATACCAACCTGTCACACCCCGATATTTCCACGTATTACGGGTGGGGAGTATCGTGACGTAGTTGATATCATCATAGTCAAACAACACAATTTAAATGCACAGCGGAAGCAAAAGATAAATGTATTACAAACCGATTCAAAAGTAATATCAAATATTACAACGGAATGTAAGATGGATCCACAGGCGGATCTTAAAAAAGAAAGATAACATTGTTCAACAGACTTTAACATCTAGAGCTTGCGAGACTTGATTATTGATGCCTGGAGTAGCCAGCCTATTACGTATAGTACCTGCACTTAGCCTTTTTGGAAAATACGTCAGTTTACACTGGTAAATACAACTTAACTGACTCATTTTGAAAAGAGTTTGAAAATTAATTTGAATGCACTTGGCACAAAACTTTTTATAACTTGGGATAATTATTTATATATAATCTTGTATACAGTTTTACTTATTTGTCGTCCGCCAGGGCCGGTTTGTAGGGCCGGTCTAGATTAACTGACACGCCACAGGTATAATGCCCACAAGGATTATTTCCTTTAAGTGGATTACCAGTTTTTACATAATGCATCTGTCAGGTGTACGCCTACACCCCGTGCTTAGGTCGTGGCCATTTCTTTGAATGATGCCAAGGATATCCGGGACATGGTCATTTAACCCCCAAAGGCCATACACCAAATAATACATATCAAACGGGTCATGTAAATACATTAATCACAATCCGATTTAAATGACTACACACCCGACCAAGCGGTACTTTTATAGTACCGTAACCCAAGCCCGTATAGGGAAAATAAGTTAAGAGTATTTACCTGAGCAAAGTATAAATCAAATACAGCAAGTGCACGTAGCTTTTACTGGGCTCCTAATCTGGAACGAAGGTTTTAATAACCTATTAGAATCCTAACGGGTCTTTAATTAAGCTTAGACTTAGACCGGTTAGTTTTCAAAAGGAATACACGGTTCAAACGCATGGTAAAGCGAAGACCGATTTAGAATGTGGTTTTGACCCGACAAGCTTGTATGCTTGTTTAATATGGGTAACTTAAACACATTCTGGAATTTGAGATGAAAACGATATGGTTTGACCCGTTTTGGCTAAATTATGCAAACTAGTTACAAAAGCCGATCCGAACGTGAAAAGTGCGTAACGGGTAACCAAATGAGTCATATACAGGTTTCCTAAGTTAATATGCCTTAAATATGTTGTGACATCAGTAAGATATCTTCTATTATAACCTAAATGGTTTTAAACTCAAACTATGCCCCGTAGGGGCATTTTGGTCATTTAAAAAGTTATAAAAGAGTTTAAATATAAATTTGAGTTTTGGGTCTGATATAATCAGTAAAGATACTTAATTTACTAAGTTATATCAGTAGGGTATAACCTATATGTGAAATTTATCATTTCTAACCATACTATGCACCGAAGGGGCATTTTGGTAATTTCACTTAAGGTTTAAAGGTCAAATCTGGAAATCTGAGTTTAAAACTTTTGCTTATTGCTAAAGTATAAAAATTTACTTAAAACATCAGTAGGTATCAAGTCTTATAGATCTAAAATGGTTTTAATACATACAATGTGCTTAAAACGCGTAAGAAGGTGATTTTAAGCGATTTTCGGGTTTTAGAAGAAAAGCTGATATCTTTATTATTCCAGAAGACTCAAAATATTTTATTTATCAGATTAGATCAGTAGAAAAAGGTTTGGGGTCAAAAGGATTTGTAAAACTCATTTCATAGCCCAAAAGGGCAAAACCGGCAATTACCGAATCAAGCTTAGAACTCTAAGTTATGCTCAGCCTAAAAATAAATAAAAATCCCAAAATATTATTTTATATCAGTGGGTAAAAATTTTGGTATCAAAAATTGGGTTTAGATAGGATATACGCTAATTACACCGTTTAATTACTAAAAACTTTCTAATCACGCTAATGAGCATAACTCTTAATCTAGACCTCAAACTGATGTCAAATTTTAGGGACAAGTCTAATAATCAGTAACTAAGGTTTCTATTCTTTTACATTTTCAAAATTCATGTTTTAAGGTCATATGGGCATAATAGTCAACATTTAGGCATTTAATGGAAACATGCATATAAATCGGATAACTAATGAACCAAGTTGTATAATCACGGAGGGTTATACTTATATGAAACCTGGTCCTAATGAGGCTCTAAGGCATTTCTAAACTATGCTCAAACGGGTCAGAACTGAAAGTCAAAGCAGAAGTCAAATTATGCGACTTTCGGTTCCGAACCGAGCCTAAACTAAAAATTGTCGGGTTGAACATGTTTAGACATGTTCTTACATTAATTACCAAGTTATATTAATGATAAAACAGGTTGCATGGGTTCTACATTGCTAATTATGTGTTAATTTGAAAATAAGCTTTCTGTTGACTTTTTAAGATCAACTTTGACCCGACAATTGACCTAGTTAGAGTGGGAATCAGAGAGTACCCTTTTGAGGGTTTATTACCCACATAATTACCTACTTATAGGTACTTTTAATTCGAGATTTGACTGAAAAATTATTGATTAATCTCGAAGTCAAACCTTAATTATGATGGTTTGACTTTAAGCTAATTAACTAAACTAAACTGAATTAAAGATGGTTAAGGACACTTACAATAGTCCTAAGTATGATTAGGGAGCCTAAGAAATCTTGGTTGCTGACCAGAGAGCTCCAGAAACCAACTTGAAGTGAGTTGCAAATGAACAAAGGAATGTTGCAACAAGAGGTATCTTTATATAGTGAACTAAATGCCACAAGATGACCCCAACTAAGTCTATAAATGTTGCAAGATGATCCCAGGTGTCCCTATGATGCCAAAAACCAGTTTCCAAGTCCCTGATTTCGAAAACCACTCATGTAAGGCGGTGCAACAGGCTGAACAGGCAGCTGTCCATTTTCTGCTGCCAGTGACGGTCTTACGGACCGTAAGCGAGAATCCTTGCGGACCGTAAGCATCTCTTACGGACCGTAATCTCTTGGTCTTGCGGTCCGTAACCGACCTTGATCAAAGATGCCCAGTTACAATCTTGCGGACCGGAAGCCCTTGGCTTTGCGCTCCGTACCCTCTTTTCAATTTCTGATGCCCAACTCCGCCATCTTACGGACCGTAAGGGTTCACCTTTGCGGTCCGTAAGAATTAATCAGAAGACAAAAACTTGTTAGCTTTAAGGTCTTGACCATGCAACTTTCCTAATCCGAATCTTGGGTCTTTTGTAACAATATGGGACCACATGATCAGTCCTGAAAAGGGCATGCATGCCTAGCCATGCACTTATGTTGCCTTGGATTCTTGTGGAGGGTCTTGCCATGCATTTAAACAAAGTTCGATTCTTTTGAACAAGAATTTTAATTATAAACTTTGTTGTAACATTACTTAGATACCCTAATTTTTATAACTGAATTTATTCCTTATAGGAATAACCGGCTCTAACTAGATCAGATGTTTATTATATTGATTAGTGTCTTGGGATTTATAATTTGGTCGCTCAGAGGTGTTTATTAACATGTCGACACTTTTTAAATCCTACCATACATCTTCTAATTTGACTCGGTTTCCTGACACGTTTATCTTACATGACACGTGTCTTTATTCTATTGGGTATGAATTTACGAGGTGTTACATGAATGCGCTTACTTTTGTATATAGATGAAATTTGAATTAAAATATGTATGTGCATAGTTGCAGATGTATAAGTTTAAGATACTTATGTATTACATTGCTCTTATCTTAGTTAATATGTTGCTTACAATGTGAATTAGCCGATTTGTTTACGGGTTTAAACCTTTATTTTAGATATGATTATTGTTTACATTGTAGATTTGCAGGTTACAAGGTGTAGTGAGTACTCTCCATCACATAAACATGCAAATGTAAATATTTTGAATTCTACTTCAGCTACAAATCATGTTTGTAACTAACATTATCTACCTAACCAATAGAAATGAAATACTCCGCCGCATCGTGACGGGTTAAACTCTAGTTTATTAATAAAATGGGAAAACTTTCTCTGCCAAGTAATTGCTTTTCCAAGAATACCCCATCACAAAACACCCATCATTTTATTTTGAGTTAAATGTTTGGTTGGTCCCTGTGGTTTGCAAAAAATTCATACTTGGTCCTAGTGGTTTACGAATTACACGTGTGGTCCCAAAAGTTGTTAAAAATGAACCCGGTTGGTTCCCTGACCTAACCTCTGTTAAATTTCTCAGTTAACTATGTGTGAAATGACTATATTACCCTTGAACAATTAAAAGAAATAAAAATATATATACCTCTACCACCAACCCCTAACATCCAACCACACTCCCCCCCCCCCCCATCTCTCTTTCACTCTCTCTCTCTCTCTCTCTCTGTAAAATCCACCTCCACCTCAAACCCACCACCACCTCAACCTCCAATTCCACTGTCAACCCACCACCACCTCTACCACCGTCGTGTCACCTTATTTTTCGGGATGAACTCAAATTGCCTCAACCTTGTCGCCACTGCCATGACTCGGAACCACCTTAAGTCACCCATGTTGCCACTCAGTTCTAGTACCGCAGAAATCAAACCCCAAACCTCACTGTCAAATTTGATTTGAACCCCAGCCTCCCAACCGTCACCGTTGGAGAATGAACGGTAACCATAGACGACTCTACATCGGACCGTCAAAAAACTACCCTCGCTTTCTAAATCGGTGCAACCTCCATATATCGTCATCTGGGAATTGTAGAATCACCTGTGTCGCGACTCGGGAGGGGCAGCTCCGGTGCACCACCGTTGGACGTGGTTGCCGACGAGTTTCGGTGTGATTCGATGAGTTTCGGTGTGATTCGGTGTGTCGTTTGAACTTTTCGGACAATTATTCATCAATTCCGCTTAAGGATCAGTTGAGTTTCAGTTGAAATTTTGATAAATATTGACAAAGTTTCGATATAATTCATTGATATTCGATGATTTTTAGTTCGAGTTCTATATATTTTGAAGATTTCAAATAGTTTGTCACTGATTTCAAATTGAGTTTCAGTTCGAAATTATCATTTTTGAACACTTTACAATCGATCTTCGTTGGTTTCAGTTCGAGTTTTTTTCAACGAGATCAGCTAGGAGGTAGAGAGAGAGAGAAGACTGGACTGAAAAGAGGAGGAAGAAGAATATGGTGGTGGTGGAGGTAGTTGCAGGATGTGATGGTGTTAGAGTTTTTTTAGACAGAGAGGATGAAGAAGATGAGTAGTGGGCCATGTTCTTTATATATTTCTTTTAATTGTTCAGGGGTAATATAGTCATTTCACACATAGTTAACTGAGAAATTTAACAGAGGATAGGTCAGGGGACCAACCGAGTTTATTTTTGACAGCTTTTGAGACCACGCGTGTAATTAGTAAACCACTAGGACCAAGTATGAAATTTTTGTAAACCACAGGGACCAACCAAGCATTTAACTCTTTTATTTTCAAACCATCATTAATATCAAAAACCGTCACTCTCTCTACACTATTACAAAACCAACACCATCACCAAAACAATCACCTCCACAAAACCACCATCGATACCAGAGGACCACCATCTAACCGTCACACCAAAAGTGGCCGACAACCACCACCACCACCTGAATATGGAAGGCGACAACAGTTGTATGGACACAAAAACTGTTGACACCATAGCCACCATCACCTCCCCCAATTTGTGATAAAACAAAAGCTAGATGCATAAATAAGCAGACTACATTCACTATTCCTTTCTCTACACATTTCTTTTAGTGAACACAACAACAGTCACAACATTGCTGCCGCCACTCCACCTCCACCACCACACGCTTTCCGATCACCATTGCCGCCGTAATATTGTCTTCAAACTAGGGCTGGCAATAGATATCTATATAAGATACGATTAAACCTGTTTACTGAAAAAGTATACTATTTGGTTTTTTACTTTTTTAAAAATAAATAGAATTAGGCGGCCACGATCTATCATTTCTTCTCCTTGGTACATAAAACATACAAATGTGTTATTAACATTAGATATAAAGTAGTTAAACAAGTTGTATTCATGTTTAATACTTGTGTTATTCACGTCGTCAGAGACCTGTTAAACCTGATAAGACACAATTTGCCAGCCCTACTTCAAACCACCAACCTTACCCGAAATCACCAGATCTGTTGTGCCTCCGATTTAAGTTGAAACCACCACCACCGTCGTCATCTCATCTTTAAACCACCATCGACCCCGGCATCTCTTCTTCAAACCACAATTAGGGTGTAGGGAGTGGTTAGACACTTGAAAGTGGTAAACTTTAAAATCAACCAATGAGAGTGTGCCATGTCAAAGTGGTAAACTATGATCAAAAGTGTTGGCAATGATTAGACACTTCATGAATTGGTAAACTATTTAAAAAAAGGAAAAATGTGTGATTGGTTGAGATGGCATGGACCCCACCACATGTAACAACCCGACTTTCCAAGTCAAAGTCAAAGTCAAGATCTTACTCAGATATGTTATCTCTTGCTTAATTATTGATTAATTACCTTGCACTCTCGAGATTCAATATATGGGTTAACGACACTCTAAAACTATGTTTTACAACGCATACTATTTTAAACGCATTTGATCGCATATTACATCGCATGTTTATACTAAACGTTATCACAACGCAACGCAACGCAACGCAATACAAACTCGAAACGTAGTTTTTGGTATTGATCTATGTGTGTTTTATTATGTGCCTTACTTGTGTGTGCTTTATATATGTTTCGTGATGTTATTTGCAAATGCAATCGCAACTCTATCACAATGCAATCTCACCGCAAACTCGAAACGCAGATTTACTTTTATGCATTTTATGTGTTATGTTATTTGTGTAACTACTTGTTTAATGCTCTCGCAACTTGCTTAAACTCAACGCAACGCTTATCGCACGAAACGAAAGTCAAAAAACCAACTCGCACAAGCCGTCTGATCGAATGACCCTTCAATCGAATGACCATCCGATCAGATGGCCATCCGATCGACTGGCCATCCGACTCACACTTCCACTGCCTTACTCCTCACTCTCACACTATAAATACCCGCCTGTTACATCATTATTCATCGATGTGACAGCTCCATTGGACCAGTAAGCTCCCAACTCGTCCTCAGCACTATTTCACTCAATTCAAGGCTTTTCGGTAAGCATTTCCACTCAAATCTTGTACAATCATCATCACTACACACTTTCTCATCATCTTCTCCATTGAAATCACTGATTTTCCACCATGAAATCACCTGGTTTGGACTGCTTGAAGGTGACGTCATCAGGGTTTCTTATGTAAACTATTGTGTGGCATCATCTCATCAAGATTCGTTCAGATCTAAAGGATTTCTAAACTATTTTATACAAACCTCATAAGATTAAAAGAGTTGAAAGATGTTTTCATACTTTTCTTCAACATTCTTTATCTTTTACACTCATCTACTCAAAACCGATGGAATCTAGAGTCATTCGGGTTCTCTACTCATTCTCTAGTTGAGAACCGGCTTGAAAACAGATTCTACCTAAGAGATGACCGGATAACGGGTTGAACATGAAACTTCACCAAAAAGAACAGTGAGTATGCTCCGATGGGGTGATTCCCATCCGATCGAATGATCTGACCTTGGTGTGCTTTCCGTTGTTTGACACGTCATCATGCCGTCCCCGTTAAACCTCAAACTTTTAACTTAGAAATTTTACAAAGTTTACAAAACAGCAGGTTGCCCACTCGAGTGGCCATCCGATCGGATGACCATCCGATTGAATGACTACACGACCAGGTGACTTGACCTTCAAATTATTTTTTGTTCAAAACGATCTGATTCAAACTTCAAACGTCTCAAACGAATAGCCATCCGATCGAGTGGCCATCCGTCCGGATGACCATCCGTCCGGATGACTTGGTAACTATGTTTTCAATTGTTTAAATGCTACAACGAAAACTTCAAAAGTTTCCAAACACTTACAAACACTCACTCACATTCGAATGGATACCATTTCGAATGGTCGTCCGTCTGGATGACCATCCGTTCGGATGGGTTATCCCCATTCGTCCGATTCACCACTCGACACTCTGTTACGCACCGTTCAACGCTAACTCTATCGTTCTATACTCAGGCTGACTCCAAGTGCTCCTTTCAATCCAAGGCTGTGTTTATTTATTAAACGCACACTGTGAGTATACTCGAACCCATTTTCTTTTTACGCACTTTTGGGTGTTACATACGTTTGCAATATCAAAACACACCAACACACAACGCAAACACTTTTAAACGCTAACCGCTCCCGTATGTTATACGTGAACTATGAATGCCTGTTACTATGCTTAGACAGTGTTACACGGTATCGCCTCTAGCAACGATAGTACTATAGTTTGGACTCAGCACCTGTCGTGGACAGGGGTTGCTAGGGACCACATCTCTTTACTTCACTTGTCTGTTGGACATGTGTCGCGCATACTCTACAACGCAGTCTCGTGATTAAGTGTGAACATAGTTTCGATAGTACTTGCATTGCCCGTTACGTGACACATGTTGGTTATGCGTAAACGCTTTCGCTATACTATATACTATGCAAACTTGTGTACTCACCTTTACACTATGTGTATTGACTTTATTTTAACGTATGTGACAGGTTGATTAGGATGCTATGCATGCTATGCTGTGATGAACGAAGTCGGTGGTCTAGAAACAAGCTAAATAAATCTGAGTTGTCGGAACAACCTATTTGTTTTTTAGACAATTACTTGTAATGACTATTTATGCTTTATATGTTAATGGTATGGGACGTTAACGCTAAATATATTGTCACTAATAGTTGTTATGGATTCTCTTGAACAACCTGTTTCGCTCAGTGTCACGCCCCGATGTTTCCGCCACCGGTTGGGGTGTGACAGATTGGTATCAGAGCCATAACTATAGGGAACTAGGAAAGACACGACCTAGTCCGGGTTCGATGTCTTAGAAATTGACCTAGTCTATAGTCTAAGTACCAACAGACCGCCTCGTACGGACCCAGTAGGGGTTTTGCACGAGCTTACTCTTCATACACTTGCTAAAACTACATCTTCGTGCGAACACCGCATACTACAGCTTCGCGCGAAGAAGGCCTTTCCTAAGGCCGGAAACTACTTAGCTTTTCCTAAAGCTGACACAATACACACACGTTTTCGAAAACACTCGCATAACACATTCGAGTGATTGAGTCGAGATTAGGTGTGAAAACCAAGAATTCTCGATACGATCGCTCACTCTACGCGTATTTTTACTCTCAGCACGATAATTTTCGTTGAGTCAGGAGTGAAATCCATATCTCGACGAAATTCTCCATCTCTATTTCGTGGTAATTTTGTAGAGTATCATAATTATTCTACAAATGATTTTATAGAATAATTTTGAATTGTATTTTATTTGATAAACTTGCAAAGTAATTTTGATACACTTGTAGAGTAATTTTGATAATTACCCTACATGATCAAAGTTACTCTACAAGATCATTTTTAGAGTAATTTTGATAATTACCCTACGAGCAAATAATTACGAAAATGTCACCGTGTTTTTTTGGCTTTTTAATGCCTTTCGTACGTTTCGTACGATAAAGCACTTTGTACGTGAAATTAACCTTGCTTGTTTAATGATGAACAAAGAATAAGATTGTTATAATGATGAACAAAAAATAAGATTATTATTTTTGTTGCTAAGAAAACATAGACGCAAGTACACATAATATGGAGTGGTAATTATTGGAAGTAGAGTGGAAGAACACATGCATGGGTGGCATTAGAAATTTTTGAAAAACCAAAAGTGTGCTCTACCGATCAACGCGAAGGAGGTAAATCATATGTCTTAGAGCAAATCAAATGATACCTTCTTTAAACCTGATACCTTCATAACAGAATCCTATATCCTTACCACTGGAGTAGTATTGTGAAGATGATGGCAATTATTGGAGGTGTATAGTTGTTGGAAGAAGCTTTAGGGGTAGGTATTTGTTGTCCGATTTCTCAAAGAAGACAAAAAAGAAAAAAAAGCGAATTATCAGGGTTTTAAGTTTCTCAAAGAAGACAAAAAAGAAAAAAAAAGGATGATCAGGGTTTTAAGTTTTTAATAATATTTTTAATATGTATCATAAAAAAATGGCATTTTTATGTTAAGCTAATCATTATTGTTTCTTCTTTTATATAAAAAAAAACTAATCTGTCTATACTATATAAACAAATGAATGTATTAAAACTAAAATTAAAAAAATATATATAGATAGGGTTTTAAGTTTCTAATAATATTTTTAATATGTATCATAAAAAATGGCATTTTTATGTTAAGCTAAGGGGAGGGGGTGGTTTACTAGTGATAGGATTCTATCACTCCCACTATCCAATCAAATCATGCCATGTCAGCACCCAATATTCTATCACTAGTGATAGAAATGCAGGGGGTGGTATCACTAGTGATGGGATTCCAATGTACAAGTATTAATGCGCAATGTACAAGATACACATTCATCACCAAAGTTTTTCAACGCGTTATATATATATAACGAGTGATACTCTATCACTCGTTACGGAAGTGGAGGCGGCGGTGTTCCACGAGTGATAGAAATTTATCACGGTAAATAACGTTCCCACCCCGTGTGCCCTAATCATTATAGTTTCTTCTTTTATATAAAAAAAACTAATCTGTCTATACTATATAAACAAATGAATGTTTTAAAATTAAAATTAAAAAAATATATATAGATAATAGATTTAAGAGTAAACTGCAATTTTACCCCCTGAGGTTAGGGGTCATTGGCACTCTTACCCCCTAAGGAAATAATTGCAATTTTACCCCCCACTGTTCACTGTTATATCGCAATTCTACCCTCCGGCTTCAATTTTGTTGACTGGTCTGTTGACTTGGGGGTGAAATGACTATTTTACCCTTTTATTTTACCCCCCAACGTTTGCTGTTATGTCGCATGTTTACCCCCTGGAATCAAATATGTTGGCTGATCTGTTGACTTGGGGTAAATTACTAAAATACCCTTTCTTATAACCCCCTATAATTTATGTTTAGAAGCAAAATTACCCCCTGCAACTTCCAAAACCTTTCCCGCCACCATCCATATTCGATTCCACCACCATATAAACAGGCTTGTAACAGAATTCAAGCCACTCAGCCACCGTTGACCACCCTTCGCTACTGTCCCATCTCCATGAACCTGGCTGAAGCCCATACACATCCAGAACCAGGTTCACATGTCCAACTAGGTTCACTGTCAGCAAAATTCATAACCATTGTGTGTATGGCATCAAGTGTTGTAACAGAATTCAAAAACCATGAAGAAGTGTTGTAACAGAATTCAAAAACCATGAAGAAGTCAAACAGGTTCACTGTCAATTCAAAAACCATTAAGAACCTTCAGCATTTGACAGGTTCACTGTCAAGTCAAACAGAATTTAAACATGTTTGTAATGTTGAAATTTAGAAATGACAAATCTTGGTGTTGAGCCATAAGCATTTGTACAAGCATGTTTGACTTTCATAAGTCAAATTGCACATACACCTATTGACCCATATGCATTTGTAGAAGCCTGTTTGACTTTCAACATACACCTATTGCCCTATATGCATTGTACAAGCCTGTTGCATTTGTAGAAGCCTGCATATCCATATTATTGCCTAAAAACAACACATATATCTATAACTATGGGTTAAGCATAACAAGTGTTTCTGGTTTGGTGAATATAAAGTTCGGAAGCATTCATGAGACTCAAGATCACGAACACCCTCTTTCACTTATGCAAGGGACTGAAAGTGATGGTGATTGCACCAAGTGCCATGACAGATTGAATGGCTTTTTCATCTTAAATAAAGTGTCTAGAGTGTAAGTTTGCTATTCATATACATCATTACTGGTGGTGATACATCATTACTGGTGGTGATGCAAATGCAAATGCATCAGCACCTCTGTATCAGTCAATGTGTTCTGTTCTGTTCTATGATCAAACCAAACAACAGCAACTTAACAGTCAAATATAACCAACATTAACCCACATTATGTCGTGATCAAACATTAACCCACTTAACAGTCAAATATAACCAACTTAACAGTCAATGTGTTCTATGATCAAACATAACATGTTCTATGATCAAGCAAAAGATCCTACACATTAACCCAAAAGATCCTAGAAGATTAGAGTTTAAGTATCCTACACTACATATTAACCCAAAAGATCCTACACAACCATTTCCTGCTGAGGGGGAAACTGGAAATGCAGGAAAGGGCGGCCTCGCATCTTGACAACCAATGAGACCACAATCGATCGTAGTGAAACATGAATCCTCATGTCCACTGCAAATACACAAACATCCATTACTAGTTGTTTGATTTTACTCCACAATCAAAATAGTTGTTTGATTATACCTGAAAACTGCGAGAAAAGGGAGGATCTCTGGACCACAGCTGGATCGACGGTGGCCGGAGGTGTGGTCGCCGGCCCTGGCTCAGCCGGTGGAGCTGGATGCATCATGGCATTCTGTTCAGTCATCCTCTGCTCGTGTGGTGAAGAAGAAGGAGTGGTAAAGAAGATGGAGTGGTGAAGAAGATGGAGTGGAGGTCGCCGGAGGGAATGGAGGTCGCCGGTGAAGAGAGGTCGCCGGGGAAGAAGCGGGAGGGAAGGTGAATTCGCCGGAAGTGAAGAAGAGGAAACTTAGGGGGTAAGGTTGTGATATAAGGTTGAGTTAAGGGGTTATTTTAATATATAAGGTACAATTAAGTTGAAATTACTATTATACCCTTTGACCCTCCAATGTTTATGTTGACCAGTCAACAAAATTGAAGCCGGGGGGTAGAATTGCGACATAACAGTGAACAGTGGGGGGTAAAATTGCAATTATTTCCTTAGGGGGGGTAAGGGTGCCAATGACCCCTAACCTCAGGGGGTAAAATTGCAGTTTACTCTAGATTTAAACTCTTTTTTATAAAATTTATTACTAAAATATTAATTTTAGTAATAAATTAAAATCTTTTTTTTTATAAAATCGTAAAGGATTTAAACTCTTTTTTTTTATAATTTCACATCGACCAGTCAGAGAGAAACAAGATGGGGAGGGAGGAGCCCTGGTCGGAAGTTAGCTATCAGAAAAACAAGGGGTACCATGGAAATGAGCAAGTGACTACGTTTTTTGTGTCAAACCTGCCCGGGAGCGTATCGAAATCACTACTCTGGAAGGCTTTTCAGCCGCATGGAATCGTAAAGGATGCATACGTGGCGAAGAAGAGGGATGCGAGGGGTAATTACTTTGGGTTTGTGAGATATGCTAGGGTGAGAAACGTGGAGGAGGTACTGAAGGGGATGAATACAGTGAGGATTTTTGAAGCTAAGCTGACAGTTTCCGTAGCGAAGTTCGACAAAGACCGCAAGCCGTTCACTCACAACGAGGAGAGTATTGGGCGACAACAGATGCCACCGATGAGTACTATGGCACCGACTATGAGATGGCAGCCGAAGAGCACTACGACACCGGCAACGAGTTGGCAGCCATCGTACGTAGCTCAAGGGGTGTCATATTCTGATGCACTTATGGCAAATGGACGTCGTAAGCAAGTAACTGTGGATGATGAAGTTAGTTTGTATCCCAGGCACTGGATGGTTAGAGCTGTAATTGGTGAAGCGTTGGATCCGAAAGCAATGAGCTACATCCGAGCTATGTTAAATAGGGGAGGTCACTCGAATGTTGCAATCAGTTACACCAGAGGGCTTCAAGTTTTGCTGGTGTTTAAGGAAAGTGATGAGGCAAAGGGTTTCATAGATAACATGGAACTGTGGCGAGATTTCTTCACTAAGCTAACAGTTTGGGAAGGTCAGGAAGTTCAAGATCAGTGAGTGGCTTGCCTAAAAATTGAAGGGGTGCCGCTGAAGTTGCGTGATAATACAATTTTTGATAAGGTGGGGGAGAGCTTTGGAAGAATCGTGAAGAACTCGGACTTCTCTTGGACCGACACAGATGTGTCGCATGGACAGTGTTGGGTGCTCACCGGTCAAAGGCAGCGTATTCAAGAGGTTATTGATTTGTCGTGGAAAGGAAACCGGTACCAGGTTGGAGTAACGGAAGTGGATGATGGTTGGTTTGGTTCTGTAATCTCCTCCCTAGTCACACTGGTCGCAGTTAGTCCAGTGATATATGTGGAATTGGTTAACGGGGAAGAAGAGATTCTAGAGGAGGGTGAAATCCGGTGTAGCCAGGTAGATCCTATGGCGAAAGTTGGTCGGACTAAAGGTATAGTGGCTGAGGAAGATGAATCAGCGCCAGATGGGGACAATCAAAGGTCATTGCATGGGGAATCCATGCAGCCGCCTTCTCGAAAAGTGGGGCCAACTGTAGCAGACCTAGATGGTAGGGTGGAAGAGCACGTGCGGGGTTCCCATGATACCAGTATAGACCTAAATAAGCTGGGCCATTCTTTCACAATAGGGCCAGACTCTAATATGGATGTGGACCCTACATTCAAGTCCAGGAAAAGATCCAGGGCATGTAGGAGCCCAGTGTCTTTGGCCCAGGATTTGGAAAGCCCACCCAGACTTAATATCCCAGCAGTGGATCCATGTCCGTCTTTAACATTTCAACCCCTAAGAGAGACACCACGTCAGAATGATACACATGAGGAGTTTCAATGGAACGTGCCGGCAACGACAGCCTCACCGGTGCCGATTGTTAATGCCGACGGGTATGGAGTGCAAGCGGCAGCACCAATCGGTTCCAGTATTCCACAACCGGATGTCATAGCTCATCAGACTGAAGCCGATTTGACCTTCTAAGTAGGATCCAAAGTGGGATTTATGTTGGCAGGATTTCAAAAGGATGTTACCGACCTCGTTAATGGTGAAGGTGAACCCACTGTGCCTCAATGAATCTACTCTCTGTTAATCTAAGGGGGGTCAGAGACCTTAGGAAGGCGGAATGGATAAAGGGTTTAAAGACAACACATGGTGCGCATTTTCTCGCGATACAGGAAACGAAAACGGGCGAATCAGGTAAGCGTTTTTTTAGTAAATTATGGGGTAGATCGTTGTTTGACTTTGAGGTTGTGGAGGCAGTGGGGGCATCTGGGGGACTGGTATCTTTATGGGATCCATCTGTGTTCGCGAGATCAGGGGTTTTTAAACATAGATATTTTCTGGTTATTTACGGGTCACTATGTGTAACGGGTGAACCGGTAAATGTTGTCAACATATACGCGCCAAATGATCCCCAGTCAAGAAGGCGTGTATGGGAGGAATTGTTGGTAGTAAAGAATGGTATGACGGGTAACTGGGTTTTCATCGGGGATTTTAACGACGTAAGAAGTCTGAAAGAAAGACTCAATTCAGAATATGTGGCTTTGAATGCTTTTTATTTCAACGAATTCATTTTTAAGGCGGATCTTCTGGAATACAATATGGGTGGGCGAAAATTCACTTATCATTCAGACAACGGTAAAAAGTTTAGTAAACTGGACCGGGCCTTGGTGTGTAGGGGTTTTATGAACTTGTGGCCTTCGGCATCTCTGGTAGCATTTTCGAACTTTGCCACTGACCATAGTCCGATTTTTCTGTCAACGGTTGCCACGAATTATGGTCCCATCCCGTGTAGGGTTTTTAACTCATGGCTGGAAATACCGGGTTTGGTGGAGTTCCTTCTCAACCTTTGCCCGCAATTTGGTTTTAATGGCCCGGCAGACTTAAAGGTAGCAACAAAGCTGAAATGGCTGAAATTTAGGGCACGAGATTGGGTCTTTAACCATAAGGCATGCATTAACGGGGATTACGCTAGCAGAGTAGCACAGTTGGATGGGTTGGAAATTTTAGCCGAGTCTAGAAGTCTCTTACCTCATGAGCTTCAACTAAGAGCCGAGTGTAGAAGTTTTATTGCAGAGACAGATAGAATGAAGTCTATGGATTTGAAGCAGAAATCTAGAATTAAGTGGGCAGTAGAAGGGGATGAAAATACGGCATTTTTTCACGGGATCATCAATGCTAACACAAGTTGTAATAGAATAAATGGCATGAGAATAGATGGTGTTTGGACGACGTCGCCACCGTTGGTCAAAGACTTTACTCACCATTTTTTCTCAGAAAAGTTTAAGGAGCCGACGGATTCCCGACCAGCGCTAATTTGTCCAATCTTGGCCAACTTGTCGGGATTGGAAGCCGACGATTTGGTGAGACCGTTTTCACTTATCGAAGTAAAAAACGCAGTTTGGGAATGTGATGGGGATAAGGCTTCGGGCCCGGACGGTATTAATTTCCGGTTTCTTAGGAGTGTTTGGGGTAGAGTGGAAGCCGACTTCATGGAATTGTTCAACAATTTTTCAGTAATCCGGGCTTTACTCAAGGGTGTATGTCATCCTTCATTGCATTGATTCCAAAAGTAAGCGATCCCGCGGGGCTTTCGGACTATCGCCCTATCAGTTTGGTAGGTTGCATAAATAAAGTCATCTCAAAAGTATTGGCGAATCGTCTAAAGGGGGTTATTCACCGACTTATTTCGGAGGAACAAACGGCGTTTCATGCAAATAGAAGCATCCTTGATGGTCCTCTTATGTTGAACGAAATAGTGACGTGGTTGAAACGGTCAAAGAAGGCGGGTATGTTATTTAAAGTGGACTTGGAAAAGGCATATGATACATTGAGTTGGGGATTTCTAGACTCGATTTTGGAACAAATGAATTTCCATCCTAGATGGAGATCTTGGATTATGGTAATTGTATCCTCGGCTCGAGCCTCGGTTCATGTAGATGGTTCTCCTACACAAGAGTTCCAATGTGGGAGGGGTCTTAGACAAGGAGACCCGATCTCACCTTTTCTATTTATCATCGCCATGGAAGCGTTGTCGGGAGTGGTAAAGAAGGCGTGTTCCATTGGTATTTTCAAAGGAATTGAGTGCGGTCAAAATGGGCCGACGTTGTCACATTTTCTATACGCGGACGACGTGGTTTTTTTGGGGGAATGGTCGGTAGAAAACGCTCGTAATCTAAATAGGATTATGAGGTGTTTTTATCTCGCATCTGGGTTACGGGTTAATCTTGCAAAGAGTAGCGTTTTTGGGGTCGGGATTGATGATACTCAAGTACAAGATATGGCCACAATCTTGAGATGCAGGGTCGGATCATTTCCATTCAAATATTTGGGACTTCAAGTTGGAGCTAACATGAACTTAGTAAAGCATTGGAAACCCATTATCGACACGTTTAAAAAACGGTTAACAGTGTGGAAGGCAAATACCTTATCTTATGGCGGCCGAATCACGTTAATTAAGTCGGTACTAAACTCGCTACCAACATACTATTTTTCTATTTATAAAGCTCCTGTGCAGGTTATCAAGGAATTAGAAAGTTTGCGGCGTGACTTTCTATGGGGTGGGAACGCCGAGGTATCTAAAATGTGTTGGGTGGCATGGGACGACGTTATGGCTCCAAAGGATTTGGGTGGCGTGGGTATACATGCGCTCAGGGATACGAACATTGCAATGCTTGCTAAGTGGTGTTGGCGCTTCAAAAAAGACCGAAATGGTTTGTGGAGAAAAGTAGTCTGGGGATTCCATAATAGCAGCAGGGCGTGGAATTTTGTTCCGCTAAAGTTGTATGTTCCAGGTATATGGAAACAGGTGGCTAAATTACAACATGAATTGACGGCAATAAACATCAATTTATCGGACCTGTTCCGAGGGGTACCGGGTGATGGGTTGGGCCTTTCGTTTTGGCATGATTGCTGGCTTCTGGAAGCACCTCTGAAAGAAAAGTTTCCTGCCTTATTCGCTCTGGAATGTAGCAAATATGTGTGTATCGCGGATAGGGTACGGGTTGAGAACGGTGCAGCAATCTTAAGTTTCCAGTGGAGGCGCCAGTTCAGCTCAGTAGTGGAATTTAAAGAGTCTGGGGAGATCACAACTTTACTCAATTCAGTCTCCTTGAGCTCGGATCCAGATTGTTGGTCATGGAAACTTGAAGACACTGGTGCGTTCTCAGTCAAAAGTCTTAGAAGACTGATGCAAGAGAGGAGATATTCGGGTCGGAGTCAAAGATTTCTATGGAACTCATGGTCGCCGATTAAGGTGAATTTTCTGTTGTGGAGGGTTATTCTAGATAAGCTCCCAACTCTGATGGCCTTAAGAAATCGGAACGTAAATGTCCCAAACACCCTCTGTCCTATCTGCGGTAACGGGGACGAATCGATTGACCATCTTTTCATCTCGTGCTCGTTCGCGCAAAGGATATGGGAGGAGGTCAGTAAATGGGTCAGAGTCAACTCAATTTTGCTGCTGGAACGTACGGATTTGATGCGATTTCATCAGCATGTCAGTGGCTCGGTTAAATGGAAAAAGGTCGTTTATATGGTTATGCAAACGGTAGTGTGGTGCATTTGGCGAAGCCGAAACGACTTAGTTTTTAACAGAAAACAGCCACGATTCAATAATGTTTTTGAGGAAATTAAGGCGGCGAGCTTTATGTGGTATAAAAATCGAGCAAAAAAATCCTTTTTGACTTGGAACCAGTGGAATAATTTTGGTGCAGCAGCCTTGGGTGTCTAATGTATGCTTGGTGTGGGAGTAATAGCTTCAAGTTGTACTTTGTATGTTTATGTTTCACTGCATGTATGTTTTGCTGGCTGTGATTAACAGTTGTTAATCCAGCGATTGATATAATAATTCCGTTTTTGTTGGCCGTTCAAAAAAAAAACTAAAATATTAATTACCATAGAAAATGCTTAAATCAAAATTTGAGAAAAGAAAAAACAAAAGCGGTGCTGGTGACTAACTGATTGCCGACTTTTCCGGATAAGATCGAGTTCCTACCCACTCTAGCATCAAACCCTTATCCCAACAAACATGATTCCTCCTCCGCCACAAAAACATTAATATTCCGATCGCAGACTCACAGCCTTCAAAAACCACACCTCCTCCTACATCTTCACCTGCCCTTCTTTAGTTTAGTGTTGTTCCGATGCATCGCCCATATCTTCTAGAATAATATAAGTGGCGGTCTAGATCTAGTACCCGCGAGTAGCATTTGTGGAAGAAGGTGTTCATACTACTAAACCTTATCATCAATACTCTCCTTGCTTTTGCAGAAATCTTGTCACAAGGCCGATCTGGGTTGGTTCCAAACTCACCCTCACTCCATCATGTTATCGGCTATACCAGTTTCTTGATGTACGGATCCCAACTTGTTGTTTCTGCTGCAGGTATTGATCTCACTTATGTTTACATCATTATGGTTAGATTGGGTTGATAGGTTTCTTTATTTGATAAAGTTTCTGTATTTTGTATAAAAAAGGTGTTTTCTTTTTTTCCCACTTTGGGGTTTGGTGATTTTTTCATGAACCCGGAATTTGTGTCACTTAGTAGTTGCATCACATATTATATGAACTTTGGATGGTGTTTTTGTATTTGTCACTAGGGATATTACTTTTCATAGACGTGTCTACCTTTGTTAAGCATCAAAGGTTAAATTTGAATATTTGATTTTGTGGATTGTTTTACGGGCCGACTTGTTGGTTAATTGGATGATGGTTATGCTTGTTGTAACAAGGAATTTGAGTGATGTGGTTTTGCATTTGAATTATGTGCCCAAATTTATATACAAGTTTTTGGTAGCATGCTAACAATGACTTCGATCCCGCCATTGATTGCTTCGTTTAGTTGCTTATTTGGATGTCAATCTGGGAAGTTATGTTATATGTTCACTTTGATGATGTGTGTATATGCTTTAGACATGCTCTGCCGGATTCTCCAATTCGATGATCAGTTGCTATACTCTTTATTTGTAGTCAAATAATACCTGTTTCATACTTCATTTTTCCAGTAAAACTTTTTTTATAGGATTACTTGTCCAGATTCTGGTGATGCAGAGTTTAGTATGAATTGTGACTTGTGAGTTTCTAATTTTATAATGCTGAATTTTAGATTGTCTGATGTCTCTTTAGTCTTTACCACACGATTATGCATGTTATTTTACAGTTCTATCAATCTTATGTGTTCCTTATGCACTTATGTGTACATGCATTTTGCATTCTTCACAAAATTCTTAACATTCTACTGATGTTTGGGCCAAACAGCCTATTTCTGCCATCTTTGGTACTCTAGTAATGGTCTTGGTGTGCGTTTTGGTATGGAAGATCAGGTTGCCACTTGGTTTTCGAGAAATCTAATTTTCTATTCCAAACATTACACTAGACATGTTCTACCGGATTCTCCAATTTGATGCCTTAGCTTATGTAGTAGAACTACCATTTGTTCTGAAACTTCCAGGTCCAAATAGTAGAGTTCTAATGCTCATATCAATATTTTTTGGTTCAGTTAATCTAGAAATCAAAGTGGTGGACATGTGGACAGAAATTGGGATCATGACATTTATTCCTTATGGTAGGAAGCGTGCAGCAGAAGACAGGTTCGGTTGTGGAAGTCAGCGAAGCGATGCATCAAGAGAATGGCAACATAGAACATGATGGGCTGAGGGTGAGTTTGGAAGGGGACCCAGGCAGGCCCTGCCACTTGATTTCTGCAAAAGCAAGGAGAGCATTGATGATAAAACTTAGTGCAGAATGGAGCATGACAACACCTTCTTCCCCAAATGCTACTCGCAAGTAATTGTGAGCCTTGAGGTGCGGTAGAGGCGCCTATAGACCATCACATATTACTCTAGTTGTTGGAATAAGGATGTGGCCGAGACTCAAATGTGTGGCGGTAAAGAATGTGCGACGTTTGGTTTTAGTGGGTAGGCAACCGGAATATCAAATTTGTGGATTTTAAATATCATCCCTGTAGAATTTGAATCCAAAAGGCTGGGATGTTAGAAGCTTTGTTTGTACCTTTTTCTTTTAAAAAGATTGCTATTACAAGAAATGTCTGTACCTTTCTCATTCTTACCATCTTATTTTACCGTAAGTTTCGTTGGGTTTTAACTAGGGTTTTAACTATATTATGTATAAAATATCGTTCTATAGATTATCGTTCACAGATTAGTGCCTCTTCTGCAATCATCGACTCAGAACCAGGTTCGTCGTTCTAACGATTTGTACTTCTGGCATTAGGCCAAAGTTTTTGGTATCTTAGTCGTTGCCCACTGGGTGTTCGATGTAACGCCAGATGCGGGTGCTCAGAGGCATCATCAAATACTATGTAGACCATGAAAATTTTTAAACGGAAACTGCGGCGCATTGAAATGGAACTGTAGTGAAAACTTTTGAATTTAAACAGACACTTCATTTGAAAGTTGTAAAGCCATGAGGCGATGTGAAACTTAAGTAAACTATGATAGGATTTACTTACATTTTCAAAAGATCAGTGATCAATTCTATGCTTGAGATACTTACAGGTGCAAGCTTATTTAGTTTATATAATTTGCATCTGAGGAGCAATGGAAACAAAGAAAAAAAGTTTGGTTATTGAAGATCATCCAATTGGAAAGTGCTCTCAACGAGTCGTTTCATAACAATTTCTCTTCATTCTCATGCTCACATAGATCACATGGTTATTCTCAGCTGATATTGTAGTATTTGAACCCTCTGTCACTCCAATACCGTAATGAAGAAGTGTAGATGAAACATAGATAGGGTTGTCCAAAAAGCGCGTGACTCGGACCTTGCTCAAAAAAAGTTCACTCGATGTGGCTCGGTTTAAATTTGAGATGTGTCCCCTCGGTTCGGTTAAAAAGAGAGCTTAGCTCGGCTCCATTTGTAACGAGCTGAACTGGCTCGGTTTGGCTTGCTAATTAGCCTAGCTCGGATTAATTTACCTTTTAATATATTTTATTTTTATATACATATAATTTATAATAAAAAAATGGTTATTATTTGCATATATTTAGGTGTGTAATTGGATATCTATGACAAATTTAGGGGTTAACTATGAAGCTAATTATCTTATATTGTATTTCGTTAAAATTTAAAACTTATATTATACCTAGTTGAACTTGATTTTGCCTTGTTGGACTTATTTGGGATATATTCTTTTAAATTATTGAATAATATATAGGCTATTGAATTTTGAAAGCTATGGATTAATTTTTTTATATCCGAGCCAAACCAAGCCGAGCTAGCTCAGTTAAAATCCAAGTCGAGCTTGGGCTATGATCTTCATATAGGTTTTAAATTTGAGTCGAGCCGAGCCGGCTCGGTTTATAATTGAGTGAAGCCCGAGCTTAGGTCGGCACATGAACAACCCTAAACATAAACATATACATTAAACTACCGGTAAAAATTGAAAAAGAAAGCAAAAGAAAAAAAAAACCGGCTATAAATGAGTAAATTTGAAAGTTTATAAAATTGCTGGTTAAGAAAAAGCTTAAAATATTTATTCTAAGGGTAAACTTTTGTTTTGCTCCCTGTGATTTGGTCTTTTCAACGGTTTTGCCCAAATCCTTTAAAAATAGTCATTTTACTCCTTGATCTATTTAACTTATCTCCATTTCACTCTCCGCCCCTAACGATGTCTAAAATGTTTGTTAAAGATAAGGGTATTATGATAATTCTATAAATATGAATTTAAATATAACTTGAAAAAGTAATAACTATAAACGTTACTAAGTATAAAAACAAAGAAAAATATAACTAGAAAAAGTAATAACTATACTCTGTTCGATGCCCAAGACTCCTGTCTCCACAACAATACTCTGTTCGATGCCCAAAATATGACCAGGCGATTCCAATTTCAAACCCCTCTCAAAACCCTCCCCTCTCTCCACCACCGCCTCACCACCACAACCACCGTCATCGTCTCACCTCCACCCACCACCACCACCACTCCCACTCCTCTACCAACAGTCAACCCATCACACCTCCTCCGCATCTCCACCATCCTCTACCAACAACACTCACCCGAATCAAGACTTCACACCTCGCTCTCCCACTGCAATTTCCACCTCACCCATTAATTCTTCCTCCAAATCTGCAACAAATTCCCATATTCCTGGAAATCCATTTACAAATTTCACATCTTTTCCCGAACCCAACACTTCAATCACACTCCAACCACCCTAAACAAGATGCTTGACATCATCGGAAAATCAAGAAACATAGACCTTTTTTGGGACTTTGTTCAAGAAACCGGTAATCGTACTTTGGTTACAGATAAAACATACATAATAATGGTTAAAACTTTGGCTTCTCCAAGGAAGATGAAGAAATGTGTTAACTTTTTTCATATTATGAATGGGTTTGGATATGGGAATGATTTGGGGACTTTGAATAAGGTTGTTGAGAGTTTATGTGGGTGTAAACCTGTTGAAGAAGCTAAGTACATTGTTGAGAAGTTGAAAGGGGTTGTTAAGCCAGATGGGTTTACTTACAAGTGTTTGATTTGTGGGTTTTGTGATGTGGGTGATTTGGTTAAAGGTTCAAAGATGTGGAATTTGATGGTGGATGAGGGTTTTGTGGTGGGGATTGATGTTGTTGAGAAGATGATGGATACCCTTTTTAAGACGAATCGGTTTGATGAAGCTATGCGGTTAGGGTTGATCGGAATGGTGATGGTGGTCGATTAGCAGCAGCCGAGGTGGGAGTGGTGACGGTGTGACGGTGGTGGTTGGGCGGTATAATGGTGGCAGGTGGTTGGTGAGGCGGTGGCTGTTGATGGTAAGGGGGTTGGGTGGTAGTGTTCGATGATGAAGAAGAGAGAGGGAATGTATGTAGAGATAGAGAGTTTGTATGTGTTAATATATAAATAATCAATTTTTTATTTTTCTGATATTATAATAAATAGTTAAATGGTTATGTTAAATATGAATTACCAAAGTACCCTTATTTTCTACTTGAAATTACTAAAATACCCTTTCAGTTAACATACAATATGGATGGAGTTAAGACCGTGGAGCAAACTGGCGATAAAACCAAAACATCAGGGAGTAAAATGACTATTTCTAAAGGATTGGGGCAAAACCGTTAAAACGACCAAATCACATGGAGTAAAACGGAAGTTTACTCATATTCTAATGCTCTGGTGAAGAAAAAGCTTAAAATATTTATTATAACTAGTTATTTTTCGCCCGCGCGTTGCGGCGGGACCCAATGACTACAAAAGGCGTGTCAGCAACGGCAAACAGATACCGAATATCAAAACATAAATAAAATGACGTGGTAAGGATAGTCACTCCGTCATAAAAAACGATTTTAAATAACTTAATATATAATAATAGGACCCACACGTCCTACACGTTGGAAATTCGGTTGTTTTCAGTTCAGTTATTACGGTGCTAACACGTTAAAATATAGATGAGCTCGGTACCGGTAACGGGAGCGAAAGTACCGATCCGGAAAATCATCGAAATTAGGTACCGGCACCGAAAATGCTCGGTACAATACGGTATGGTATTTGAAGGTAAAAATCAATAAATACAGGTATGGTCTGCCCCGCGCGTTGCGGCGGGACCCAATGACTACAAAAGGCGTGTCAGCAACGGCAAACAGATACCGAATATCAAAACATAAATAAAATGACGTGGTAAGGATAGTTACTCCGTCATAAAAAACGATTTTAAATAACTTAATATATAATAATAGGACCCACACGTCCTACACGTTGGAAATTTGGTTGTTTTCAGTTCAGTTATTACGGTGCTAACACGTTAAAATATGGATGAGCTCGGTACCGGTAACGGCAGCGAAAGTACCGATCCGGAAAATCATCGAAATTAGGTACCGGCACCGAAAATGCTCGGTACAATACAGTATGGTATTTGAAGGTAAAAATCAATAAATACAGGTATGGTGCTAGGCCAGTGTCGAACCGAAAGTAACGATTCTGAAAACGCAAAAAGGTGGGTACCAAATTGGTACTGAAAATGATTTGGTATAGTAAATTTGGTACCGATACGATACCGGTTCGTTTACAGGATTTGATACGATTTGCTCATCAATATTTTAAATATCCAAGTTAATTTTACATGCTATAAATCATTCATTAAAGAAAAAGACAAAAAAGAAAGCAAAATAAGTTGTTGTGTATATAAAATCTCATTCAAACGAAATACAGTTTACTTACTGTGTGTATGAAAAGTAATCTAAACGGTGCAATTACTTGCATTGCTGCGTTGCTACAGGATTTGATGAGCTCGGTACCAACCGGTACCGAAAATACCGTTACCGAAATCCCCAAAAGTGGGTACCGGTACCGAATATACCTAGTATGGTACAGTTTGGTACTGGTCGGTACTGGTACGGCACCAATATTTAAGGGTAAAAACCGGTGAATACCTGTGCAGAACCGGTACCGAAAATACGCCGGTTTGGTAAATTTGAGACCGGTACCTATACCAGATACCATTTGATCATCTCTTAATGATGTTACTATTTATTCTATTCTAATTTTAAATAATTCTAAATCTAAATTCTAATTACTGTTCATTCACTTTGAAATTTATCGTATATGAATGTGAAGCTAGCACACTTAGAAGAGGTACGTCTCTTTTAGACTATTCATTATGATGACCCAACCCAACCCAACCTTTTATTAAAATATAATATATTTTTGTTCCATCTATACTACACAACCATACCATACTCATATTTTGACACACATTAACAACCCAACCCAACCTAACTTGTTTTTTTTAATAAAGAGCATATGGTTAAATTTATCATATATGAATGTGAAGCTAGCACACTTAGAAGAGGTACGTCTCTTTTAGACTATTCATTATGATGACCCAACCCAACCCAACCTTTTATTAAAATATAATATATTTTTGTTCCATCTATACTACACAACCATACCATACTCATATTTTGACACACATTAACAACCCAACCCAACCCAACCTAACTTGTTTTTTTTAATAAAGAGCATATGGTTATTTTTTATTGTTTTAAAAATTAGAGTAAAATGCAATTTGCGTCCCTGTGGTATGTCCCAAACATCAACTTGAGCCCCTAAAAACAATTTTTTGCATTCTGAGCCCCTGTGGTATTCATTTCATAACAGTATGAGTCCCTGCCGTCAGTCTTCCGTCAGTTTGACCGTTTGCCAGTTGTGAAAAGTCCATAATACCCCCCACCCTTTAATATCTACACTTAAAGCAGACCAGTTTCATTATCATCATCAACAGTCGCTCCCAACTCCCAATATCATCATCATCAACAGCTCTCCTCTCCCAACTCCCAAGATCATCATCATCATCTTCATCGAAGAGATCAACAGATCATCTTCATCATCTTCATCTAACATCGAACAGATCATCTTCATCTTCATCGAACAGATCAGGTTCATCTTCATCCTCATATTGGTCATTCGATGTGTTTATGTGTTTATATTGTGAAAAAACAGAGCGATGATTCTGGGTTTGATTTTGGGTTCCATTCGATGATTTTGGGTTGATTTTGGGTTACATTCGATGATTTGGGTTGATTTTGAAAAAAACAGAGGGTTGATTTCATTCGATGTGTTTATGTGTTTATATTGTGAAAAAACAGAGCGTTGATTTTGGGTTTGATTTTAGGTTCCATTCGATGTTTTTGGGTTTGATTTTGGGTTCCAATCGATGATTTTGGGTTGATTTTGAAAAACAGAGGGTTGATTTTGGGTTCCTCATTTTGAATGTATTTGAATGTGTTATTTGGGTAATAGTTATTGATTCGATGTGTTCCTCATTTTGATTGAATGTGTTCCTCGTTTTGATTCGATGATAACAGTTATTTGGGTATTTTGGATTTGATTTGATGATTTGAATGTGTTATTTGGGGTTAGGGTTTAGGGTTGAATGGATTTTTGGTTTGATTCTTGTGGGTTTAGGGTTGAATGGATTTTTTGGTTTGATTCTTGTTCAAAATGCATCAAAACAGAGTGTTATTTGGGATTAGGGTTTAGGGTAGCAATGTGTTTTGGTTTAAATGTGTTTTGTTTTGTTGTACATAATGTGTTTTGGTTTGAATGTGTTTAGGGTTTAGGGTATCAACTGAGTATTAAGAACTGATCGGATGTACAGAATGTGTTTTGGTTTGAATGTGTTTAGGGTTTAGGGTATCAACAGAATGTGTTTTGTACAGTTTCTTGTGTGTTTTGGTTTGAATGTGGTTTCTACAGATTCTTGTGGGTTTAGGGTTGAATGGATTTTTTGGTTTGATTTTTGTTGTATAGAATGTGTTTTGGTTTGAATGTGTTTTGTTGTACAGAATGGTTGCGGATGTAAAGATACGCAAAACACCAACTACGAAGGCGAGAACACTTGACAACCTCCTAGAAGATGCGGTGCACATAAGGAAGTGATTGATATGAATGAATACAACCCTAGTGGAGCTCTTCGATTTTCCTTGAAATTCCAAAGCTCGCTAATTACATATCTACCACTGGGGTTATATTCATTCATATGAATGAATATAACCCAAGTGGCAGATATGTAATTAGATACACTGGGGTTATATTCATTCATATCTGGATCAGTTTCCCGAAGTGCACCCGTCAGTAAAAATCCACAATTGCTTGTGGTCGTATGACGTTTTGTCTCTGTATTGTATGTTACGGTCTTTTGTTATCGAGTCTGTAAGTTCCGTCAACTCTACGAAGTTGGTATGACGTTTTGTCTCTGTATTGTATGTATAAAAAGTTTACATTTAATATACAATTTAGACTTTAATAATTTGTTATATATAGTATAAATTTAATTATTAGATTTCTTAACAAAAAACCAAGAAAAGAATTTAGGGGCTCAGGTTGATATTTCACTCATACCATAGGGACGCAAAGTGTTATTAATATATGCAAAAAGACGGTCTTACCCCTGCCTCTAACAGTCCACCTGACGGCAGGGACTCAAAGTGTTATGAAATGAATACCACAGGGGCTCAGAATGCAAAAAATTGTTTTTAGGGGCTCAAGTTGATGTTTGGGACATACCACAGGGACGCAAATTGCATTTTACTCTAAAAATTAATAATATTAACAATAAATATTTTATTTCGAAAAAGATACAAGTTATTTATTCTAAATATAAAAATAAAAAAGTTAAAACGGCAATATTTATTTTATACTTTGAATACCCATTACGTGATTACGTGATTTTGAATACCCAACACATGACTACGTGATTTTGAATACTCATTACGTGATCTCATTAAAGTATGTGAAACCACACTAAGTGAATACGTAATTACGTAACTCTATGTATTATTACGTGACTACATTCAATTTCCAGAATGTTAATAGTTTACCCATATTATACAAGTCCTAGTACTTGTTGGGTTTAAACTATATTCTATCCCGGTCATCGCTTAATCAAGCGTATCGTACCGTTTTCGATATTATAAGTTAACCGGTCTAAGTCTATGACTTGAATAAGACCCATTAACATTCTAATCGGTTATTTATACCATCATTCCAGACTAGAGCCTTCCTGTAAATTGTTACCTACGCTTACTTAATTGAATACGCCTGAGTCATTATAAACCTTGCATTTTATCAAGTCTTAGCTCAGGTAAATACTATTAACCTATTTTTCCCTATACGGGTTTGGGATACGGAAAATTATTACCGCATGGTCGGGTATGGGATTCGAAGACCAATGTGTTGGGAAATTCAAATAACCCGTTTTAATTCGTATTGCTTGACTTAAACATTGGGGGTTAATGAGACCGTGTCATGGATATCCTTGACTCATTTAATTGTAAGTGGCCACGACCTAAGCGCGGGGTGTAGGCATACACCTAACAGAAGCAAAATGGTTTATTAAATAATTTTATAACCCAATACGGGTTTTGCCCAATATGGGTATTCCCAATAAGGGAATAAGTGGTGTGTCGGTTACTCATGAACCGGAATAGTTTCCGGGCCCCGTATGTGTTCTCAAGTGTTGTAAAACTGATAACATGAGATATGGTTTGTCCCAAGTTATAAAAGATTTTCGTGTGCCTTGTGCACTTAAATCAATTTTGAAAATGTTTTCAAAATGTGTCGGTTGATTGTATTTACCAGTGAAAACTGACGTATTTTCAAAAGACTAAGTTACAGGTACAAATACGTAAATAGTCTGGAAGCTGCTCAGTAATGCTAGAAGAGGAATTTGCAACTCCTTTGCATATTAGCATAAGCCTATTAGTCTGTTGAACTCCTTTTATATATAATGATCCGTATGTGGATTATTATTACAAGTTCGTCTGTAATTATTACTTTGGTATTTTCAGACAATTGGGTTTGTAATAATATTTATATTCCAAGACTTCCGCTATGCTATTCTGTGTATGTTTGACTATGACGATATCAATCTTACGTCACAATACTCCCCACCTGGTTGTGGTTGGAAATTCGGGGTATGACACCTGTTACGATGACACCACCACTAACCATCATCACACCCAACCCGCTGCCATGACACCACCAACATTGTTTCATCTTCATCTAAAACCATAACCCCAAATCTTCGTCAAACCCTAGTCATGGATGTGGAGGTTTAAACCCATCTCAACCAACAAGTTTTTAAAAGAACAACTTAATTTTAAACACTGATATTGTTTTAGTTTGAATTTCTGCTGCGTGTTTTTAAGAGAACTACTTATTTTTAGACGGTACACTGTAATTTGACCTGACTGTTGGGTGCTTGTTTGGGGGCCTTACAAGTCATAACATACTACACGTGAAAAGTGCTTTTTTTTATTCTCATCTAGTCATGCATGTATTTTCATGAAGATCTATATATAGGGTGGGAGTTGGCTACAAAATCTATTTTTCCTAAAAAGTGTAAAAAGTCATAAAATACCATAATGTCAACCATAAAACAAACTCAAAACCCACAAATAACAAAGTGAAGATTACTAAATCGTCATATTTGTGTGTTTTGTGTTGTGTTTTGGATCATAAGACTTTGATTATCGAATGACTAACATTAGTGTGTTTTATGTTGATTATCATGTTGTGTTTTATATTCATAGTTTTGCGATGGCGTGTTTGAAGTTTTTATGGAATGTTAGAGTTTAGATATCGTGTTTTAGTGATCTTCACTCTGTTATTTGTGGGTTTTGAGTGTGTTTTATGGCTGAAATTGTGGTGTTTTATGACTTTATACACTTTGTAGAAAAAATAAACTTTATAGCCGAACTCCACCCTATATATATATATATATATGGGAAGTTTTAAATGAGAACGCTAAATATTGTGAGAACCGTGAGAACAAATGAAAAAATCGCGAGAACTTGGTCAAAGACAATTCAAAAACATTTTCTACGCTTATCATTAGTATTCGAATACAATGTTAGAAATTTAATTTATACGTTTAAATTTGCGTGAATTCGTAAATAAAGAAAATGTACACATGTGTAAGTTTTTCATTTACACATGTGTAAATCTGTTATATTTACACATGTGTAAAAAATCTAAAAAGAGTGATTTTGAAAGGAGAAATGAATTATTTGGTGTTGTAAATTCTTTTTTTGATGTTGTATCTTAATTACAATGAGGTTTATATTAAAAAAATTGGTTTTGATTGGTTTTTTCATTCGTTCTCACGGTTCTTGCAATATTTAGCGTTCTCAAGATAACCCTCCCATATATATATATATATATATATATATATATAATTTTTCATCATCTGTCACGTTTAAAATATTAAAACTCATTTGCATTCATCTTTAACTTATATAATGTTATTTTTTATGACTAGTTGAAAATTGAAACTTAATACTATATATATATATATATATATATATATGTTTCTTTATTTTACGACCCTATATGTCATGAGATGTTGATGCTAATGGTATGAAACATATGTATGGTTTTTATCATAACAGTGGCGGGGCTAGTCTAAAAATTTAGAAGTATCCAATTTTTTAGATTAGGGGTATCCTTTGTATAAAACCAATTTTTTTTACACTATGTAGACGTAGTTAAGAGATATTTTTACAATACTAAGACGGAGTTAAGTATCCCGTGCAACCCCTTGTTTTTGTTTACACCAGCCATATGACTGAAACTTCTAGGAAGTGACCATTGGGGGTCCAAGATATAAACTTTTTGTTAGAAGAAATAAACTTTATTCAAATGTTTCCGACTTAGGTCCAAGATATAAACTTTTTGTTAGAAGATATAAACTTTTTTCAAATGTTTCCAACTTAGGTTCAAGATATAAACTTTTTGTTAGAAGATATAAACTTTAATCAAATGTTCTCGACTTGGGTCAAAGATATAAACTTTTTGTTCGAAGAAATAAACTTTATTCAAATGTTTCCGACTTAGGTTCAAGATATAAACTTTTTGTTAGAAGATATAAACTTTAATCAAATGTTCTCGAGTTAGATCCAAGATCTAAGCTTTTTGTTAGAAGATATAAACTTGGAAATTGGCCTGTAATAATTCAAACTAGAGGTCATTGGCCATTTACAGTCTCACCTTTGAATATACCCTCCACCGGTCTCACCTTTCACCTATTTTTCCTACACCGGTCCCCTGTTAAAAAAAACTTAACGGAGTTGAGCTTTTTTCCAAATTACAAACATATTTTTTAGGGCTTTTGATCAAAACGACGATACAAACCCATTGATGTAAAACTTACCTCGAAATCATGCAACTGAATCTGAAAAATCAAATAAGTTAACATTCACATAAAAGTAAATAAAAGAAAACAATTATTCACTGTTGTGATATAATAGAATTGACCTTAGAACTTTCAATCTCGCATGCTTGTTTTTTCGCAACAATTGAATTTAGAACTGGATCTATTTTTTTAACTTTGTTTAGCAATAGATATAGGGGTGTCCTGCTATGTATTTATAGTGGTAACTATAGAAGTGCATTAGGGTTTAATTTTAGATTTGCCACCCCTTTATTTAGGAAGTTTGTTGTGGTTAGTTTTAAGTTTTTATTAGATATATTTAAGTATAGATATTAGACAGTTTTAATAAAATAAAATGTGACACATAATATCTTCATTTTATGTTACGGTACTTTTAATTCTTTTTGTTTTTGTTTGCATAGATGGAGCCCATCTTCGTAGATTAGGCACATTAGATCACAAGTATTAATTACTTGTACATTAAAGCATTGTCAACTTGTATCTTTTAATCCGTGCGTCGATATTGAACAAGACAACTATCGAAACGTAGACAAAAATGTGTAGGTCGTCATGCTATCTTTGAATTTTTTTTAAACAATATAGTTTATAAGATATGTAAAGAATACATAAAAGAATTATAAGTTTGTTGTGAAGGGGTGAATTGTAACTAATTATCTATAATTTTGTTAAAACCTCAGAGATTAAGTGTAATAAGTTTAGGGGCTAAAAAATAAATAGTGTTTAAAAGAACAAACTACCCTCATTTTAGAGGTCTTTCTATAAATAAAAGGGAAGAAAGTTCTTATTTTTTGGATATTAACTCTTCCTTTTTTTATTGACACAGGCAATTCAAATAACTCATTTTAACTCTTTTGTACACGTGGCATAAATATAGTGTACAATCCGTCAATTTCTATTCGGCCCATTTCAATTCTTTCACATCTTATTCGGATCCTTTATAAAGTTTTGTTTCATTATTTGTGAAACCCTAATTTCTTTTCGATGCTCTGCGTCTCCAAAACCAATCGCAAACTAAAATGGATCAATTGTATATTTTCCTATATGCCACAAGTAATCATCAACGTGTACTTGTGAAGGTATTCTTCTACATTGGAAAATCTGATTTAATCGATATTAAAATACTTCTTTTTGATATTATGTATTTTACTTGATTTAGGGTTTTAAATGTGGATTTGTTGTTGTTTACATCAAAACTTTGTTAATTGATTTCAAGTTCTTTGTTTCATATTTTAACAACGTTGTACTGTTCTTTGTGTTCAATATCTTTATGTTGAATTGATTCATTATTTATGAACTCTTCATTTTTGTTATGTAACTAGATAATTGAGCAACCCATATTGTAGCGAGTGGTTCCCTATTGCTGAATATTTAATCTATACTTCTAATTTGATTTTGTTCCAACTTATTTTGCTCCCAAATGTAAAGGATTTTAAAATTTAACCCGACCTTTTGTTGTTGCTGGTTTAAAATCAACTGATGAGTTTAAATTGTTGAAATTTACAATACTGTAGGTATTACTGATGTGGATTTCACTATTCACAGGTTCCATGTGAAAAAGCTACAGGCATGCTTCCCTCTTGGGACCGACCTCTCGAAGGGTACCCCGAAGATCATTGATAAAGCTTCTTGGGTGGATGTCAACGGCGAAGTCATTATTGATGAACCTGCAGGTAAATCTTACAAGTGGGAATATAACTTCAAGAGTAAATTATATTATTTATCGGTGTTTTCAAATCAAATGTGGTTAACAGTCATTAATTATTTCTTAAGTAGTTTTGGATGAACAGCAGGTGACGCTGCAGAACCGACTGGATTAGAAAATGGTTGTTATTTGGATACAAAGACTATTGTTCCTTATCTGTTGATAGAGAGGTATAATATTCTTTCCACCATTATATCAAAATTTCAACCTATGTAATCTACTAAAAGATTTGACTTTACGAGTGTCATTACTAAAAGATTTGACTTAGTAAAAAGTTTGGTTTCCTTCATAAAAAGTTCGATTTTGTGAGCGTCCTTAATAGTTTGACTTTCTAATCGTCCTTAATAAGATTATGACTTTTTAAGACTATCTATGAACTATAACACGCTAACTGTAGTGAATGAGATAATTTTTTCTCTACTTTGTTAACTGCGATTAGGGATGAGCTCGGTACCAGTACCCAAATTTGCCAAATACGTGTAACAATAACGGTGCCAAAAATTTGAATGTACGGTACAGGACGGTACCAATACCTTACTGTTATTTGATGACTAAATTCGATAAAATACAGGCACCATACAAAACCGACATGGTACCGAAAACACCAAAAAGTGGGTGCCAATTCGGTACCGAAAATAATTTGTTACGGGAAATTCGGTACCGGTTCGATACCGACACCCGCTACCAAATGTTCATCCCTAGATGATTGTTTTAAAACGTCAACACACACTTCTTGGTATACTAAACCAACTATATAAAGTCAAAAGGACTAGAAAGTGTTTTAACTTAAAACATACATAAGTTTTAGTTTCATGACTCATAAGATATGTGCACACAACCTCTTGACGGTTTAAATATTAAACAAATTGTCAAAACAAAGTTCGCTCGACTCTCAAACTCATCATTTCTTTATAGAACCTCAATTTTAACTATAAAGATTTTATCTTATATTTCTTGCTTTTATTTGATCAATCGCATAAATTTTGGATTTCATTAATTCATCTGACTTTTATTTAGCATGAATCTCTGAGTTATAAGCTTTAATAATAAACATATGAAATAAATTAGTAGTAATTTGAATAGTGAAGCTGAATACATTGTCCGTTAGTAGGAATTGCAAACAGCCAAGAAGGCTTTGGCCGACTATCTGTATTCAGTTAATCACATATATGGCATATCCATAGATCACTTGCTCTAGGCAGTAGGGATCTGCCACACGCCTACACACATACTTCACGAAAACGCTTTTGCGTGTGTGTTTGTGTTCTGTTTGTTTGTGTAGTGTGTGTATTCATATCATATGCAGTTAACTAAGCTTAAGCTAGGTTGACAAGTTTTTATCCTTGATTTCTAATGTAACTTATTATCTTTCTCCCAACTTCTAGAGCATGTAGCCCATGCCCACCAATGTGGGTTTCCTTCTTTTCTTCTCTCCATTGAACCAATGTGGGTTTCCTTCCGGGCTGCGAATTTGATCGGAGAAGATGGATTTGGAGGTGTTTACAAGGGTCGTTTGGAATCCGGAAAGGTAAACATCATTCATTTGTACTTGTGATTTCAAACATCTGAAACTGTTGATGTGCCTTACGTCGCTTTGTCTAGAGTTAAAAGCAGAGATGGACTCAAACTCGTAATTGTTGATAAAGATGGTCAACTTACGAATACGACACTGATTGTTGTATATAAAGAAGTTTTTAGAGATTTGTAATTTGTATTTGTGTCTATAGATTTCTTAGTTGTGATAGTAAATATGATATGTAATTATAAATAAAGAATTTGCAATTATGATATGTATTTATTTTTTTATAACTTTCTATTTCAGTTTTTCATGTTACTCAACCCCGTGTACCACACGGGTTTTAACCTAGTATTATAATATAGTATAAATATGAAAACTTTTAGGAAGTGTGTGAGTTGATATTGTACGTTGAAACTCGAACGTTTACTGTGACTTGTTGGTATAAATATTTATAAAATGTTATTTTCTGTCTTCACCAATTCGCTCTAGAGACTCTTTGTAGTTAGGGTTTTGGATAGTGATTTAAATATTGTTGTTGGTATCAAGTCTCTGAGTTGTTGGATTCTGAGAGTTGAAATGATGCCTGTGTTTTCGTTTAAGAATTTTTACAAAAACCAAACAACTCCCCCCAACACAAGAATAGGTCACTCCACCACAAACATTGCCTATCTAGGGCATTTAAAAACCCAAATTTCCACAATCTTCACCAACTTGATCAAATGGTTTACTCTAGCAGCAGCAGCAATACATGACGGTGTAGTGTACCTCTGGGTCAATTATAACGAGCGATTAGCATTTGTGGAGGAACGCTAGTTCTATCTCATATTTATAACAAGTTTAATCCACTTTTAAATTAGATGATGTTGGATTTTTAGATAACAAAATTTATAAAAAAAAAAATCTAACAAACCAATAGAATGTGAACACGTGGCAAATAAGATAATGTTGAATTTATATAAAAAAATCTTTTTAAAAAAATCAATTTTTAAGTGTAATAAGTTTAGGGGCTAAAAAATAAATAGTGTTTAAAAGAACAAACTATCCTCATTTTAGGGGTCTTTCTATAAATAAAAGGGGGAAAATTCTTATTTTTTGAGTATCTTAAAATACCCCTCCTTATGCATTATATTATAGGGAAAAGATCAAATAGGAAGTTTATTTTGGCTAGGAAGTCTAGGAAGCAATAGGATTAGGACATGTGGCAGCATTTAAAATAAAGAAAAAAAGTATTTTAGTCAATCCAACCCTTTTCTTCTTCCTTTTCAAAACCCAGTAACTTCAAAACTCACCATTTTCAAAACCCACCATCTTCAACCATTTCTTCACTTTCTATCTAATTAATCACTACATTATATTGCGATTTTCATCACCAATCAATGATTCAAACACCGATCAACGTGTTCTTCAGCTTTTTTGAATAAAACCCAGTTTAATTTCATACAAAATCTCGTTTTTTTCGGTGATTTTGAAGATAATCACTCGATCCGTTCGATTCGAGCGCTGATAAGTGTTTCAATCATTAAAAAATAGTCAATTGTTGAAGAAATCACTTCGATCCATGTAAGAAATTCTTTAACTTCATTTTTACGATATGGGTTTTTGATTTAGTCATTGCGTTTTACGATTTTGGCCGGGGTCCGGGGGCAGCGCCCCTGGTAGCGGGGTCCCAGGGGCGGCAGCCCCTGGCGGGGTCCAAGGGGCAGCTCGGAAATTTTTTTTTCCGATTAAATTGCTGTAATAAAAATGCATCAGAAAAATTAATTTTCTGTAAATTGCCTCTTGAAACTTCATTGGTCCAGTGAACACGTGGCAAATAAGATAATGTTGAATTTATATAAAAAAATCTTTTTAAAAAAATCAATTTTTAATCATATTTATATCTAAATGCTCACAAAAAAAAAAAAAAAACTGAAAGATTGTATTTTTAGATTTTATTAAAAATAGAGTAAATTGCCAAAATCGTCCCTGAGGTTTGGGCATGTTCGCCATTTTCATAGAAAAAACTTTTTTGTACCATATAGTCCTTCATTTTTTAGATTTTTTGCCATTTTCATCCAAACGTCTGACTTTTTGCCAAAATCGTCTCTGAGATTTAGGATTTTTTTTTTTGTCATTTTCATCCAAATGTTTGATAGAAAAAATAAAGAAAATTAGATGTTTGTATGAAAATGGGAAAAAATTCCCAAAAGTAAAGGACTATATTGTACAAAAAAGTTGTTTTTGATGAAAATGACAAACATGCCTAAACCCTAGGAACGATTTTGGCAATTTACTCTTAAAAATACTTAAAAATTACAAACTATTATTAAGCCCCTACGTTGCAGCGGTTGTCATAAAACTGTGTTAAGTAATAGCAATACTATATCATTGTCAGCGACCACCAGCACCAGAAAAACTCGTAAAAACAAAATAAATAAAAATGGGAAAAAAATAACGCCGAACGAAAAGCAGACTTAAAATCTTTGAATCACGCACGCTCATTGCTGAGAAATTAAACCGAAACGTAAAACACAGAAAAAATAACTAAGTCCATCCAGGACCCGCGTGTTGGACGAACTTGTCAAACGCAGAAAAATAGATGTGACACGACGGGCCAGTCAAACGGGAAAAAAATATACGAAAAAATGTTGAACCTCACACGCACGTTGCGGTGCGCTAACTCACAAAATTTAGAACGAAACGAAAAACTTTGGAAAGATGAAAGTATGGTGGACCAAAATTGAAAATAAAAAAGAGTTGGGATTAAACTGCAAAAGATGAAAAACTTTGGGTTAAAAGTAAAAAGAACAAAGGGTCTAAATTGCAAAATTGAAGTTATTTATTAATTTTAGATAAAGATAAGGATAAAAATAAGTGATATCTATATATTGGTTATTAATTAATATTAATATTAAAAGAAATTTATTAAACAAATATAAATAATATTTATGAGGTTGAATAAAAGAATGACATTATTTGAAGTCTTTTATTATAAGTTAAGATTAGATTATTGCAAATAATCTAATTTATATATAACTAACTAGGTTAGTTACCATTGTGATACACGGGCTGAGTTAATATGTTATGTAAATAAATGTTTTGAATAAAACGATGGAAGTTTGGAACGAGGACAGGTTAATAAGATTAAGAACTTGTGCAAAGACCCTACAAAAGTTATTGTGAAACCTACAATTTGCAATTTTTTTTTTTTGAAAATTAAACTTCATTAAAACAACCTCCGACCCAAACGGGCAAAAGGCCAAACACACAACACCCCCGACCCAAACGGGCAAAGGGCAAAGAAATTACAACATATACATAGGGTATTTACACCAATCCGTCCATCTAATATAATTACATGAGATCTATTTTTAAACCAAGCGAAACTTCTAGATTTAAACTCCCTTATGATATCTTGTGGACTACATCTTTTCTGTTTAAAAACCACTTCATTCCTTTATTTCCATATGCACCAAGGCGATATCAAAGCCAACCCGTAAATGATCTTCTCCTCCTTACTGTGCTTAATGAATTTGTGAATCTCTAAAATATCTTTAAACTCAAATAGGTAGAGCGGCAGAATATGAATGCCTTTCTCAAACTTGAATAGACAAAAGAAAATTTAATTAATGATACATGCCTCAAGAAGTAGCATCAGAAGACCATACAAGGCTTTTTAACAACCATATATATACCAGGTTCAAGAAGATGCAAGAAAGTCAAAATAGCCAAATTCAAGCACAAGAAAATATTAAAACTGATTTTAATATATAAACAAATGGTCTAACATCAAAAAGTAAATTTAAGGAACCTACAGATAAACAAACGTTGGAGTCTTTCATAGGTGTATTAATTTGTCTAACTGAACCAAGAATATGACATTAATATCCTCGTTGGCGAGAAACTAAAGAACTTGTATGCTGCGAGAGACTAAAGAAGTTGTATGCAATAAACCTAAATCAATAAATAAATAAATAGTAAAAAATTACAACAGTTACCACTTCACATAAGCCACAAATTAGGAGTTGGTTATGCTAATTCTTGGCCAGAAAAACCAAAAAATAATGTGGGTCTGATACATAAAGTTTCTGTGGGAGTACAAACTGCAAGTAAAACATAATTCGTATACATAAAAGGTCAATCCAACATTGTGAAAGCTTGACTTTTATTCTCGTTCTTTACGCAAACTATCTCCCTGTTCATTTTTTATCTTCAATCTTCGAATCAGTTGTGGTCTTTCCAAATAAACTGGATATTGACCAACTAATAACCCTAATCGAAGGGTATACAAAGTTGTACATTATATCAGTTGGTTCTGCAACTCCCAATATGTGAAGAGTTTGTCCACCACTGATGGAGTGTATAAGAGTATAAGACCAAATATTGTGGTAGAAGCTAATATTTCAACAGTGCTCAAACTTCCATCTACAAACAGAATGAAGAAAATAACTTACAATGTCATAACAATTTCCTCTACTTGACATCATATAACATCAGGGGTGCTTCGATTTATACCTGAATCGTATCAAATAAGTAATCGATTGAAGGAAAATCCAACAAAAATGGTATCAAGATAAGATTTTTTTTTTTCTTCTTCTTTTTTTTTTTTCTTAAAAAAAGAATTATGTACATAAAATCATTATAATATTGTTTTAGTAATATTACAAAGCCAAGCACACAACAGAACTCACAAGTTTATCAATCAACAGAACCCACATAGTATGATTAATATGACTGACCCTATTAATCATCAGTCTTCCACTTGGCTATAAGAGAAACCTACATGATGAAGTATTAAAAAAATAATAAGAGATGAAAAGAAGATGGGTGAAACACACATTAAATCCTGGCATATAACCACCACATGACCCAAATTATTTTATAGGGTAAATTACATTTTTCGTCCTTAATGTTTATACCGGATTGCAACGGATAACCTTTAACTTCAATAATTACAGTCATAATCCTTTATTTGCAAAACACATTACACTCTACGTCCTTTGTCCTTAACTAAGTTAAAATTTTCAGTCAAGTTTTTTCACTTAAGGGTATTATGGTCAATTCATCATTTTATTTAAATGTCTAATAATTAATCATTCAATAACTAATGGACCCCACCTTTTTTTATTTAAATATAATAAATTAACCCCACCCCCACCCCACCATGTCTTCGCCACTTTAACACCCACCCACCCTCACCGTCGTTTCTATGTCACCGGCAAAGCACCATCTCCGGCGTCACACGAGAATTTATCTAATTCTATGCTCAGTTATGCAAAATGATTTAAAAAGACTTCATTTCTTGACTCGATGAAAATGATATTTGAAGAATTCATATCAAATTCAATTTCACAAGAAAAAAGCAAGTTTTTTCATGCTTTTACTTACTGAACAACAAGATCAAAGTTCGATTTCGATTAAAGGGATATATTTAAATCAACTTCAATTTCACAAAGGAAAATAAATCTCTGGAATCATCTACAAAAACAAATCAAAATTGTATAACAGTTGTTTTCAAACTACGAGTGAGATTGTACAAACTTATATCTTTGAAATCTAATATATGTATTAATCTTCACCATACTCACCGAACACTTTCCAAGCTCTGGCACCCCTAACCCTAAGTCCCTAACCCCAAATCCAACAGATTTTACCAGAATTGAAGATACAAGAATTAAAGATTTCAACAGATCAAATCCCTTCATCTTTGCTACCACACTACAAACACCTACAATACAACCGGTTTGTATTGAAGCTCCAGCGAGATGCTTGGTGTGAGGGTCGAGAAGATGCAGTCGGTTGTCTTCGATGACCCACAATCTTTTCCGGTCGGTTGTCTCCACAACCTACAAACACGTTTTTTTCAGCCAGAGATAGAGATGATGCAACCTATTTTGATTTAGGGTTTGGGGGTTTTGGATTAGGTTAGTGGGGATTGTGGTGAAGATGAAGAGAGAGAGATGCGGCAAGTTACCCACGGCAAGTTTAAGGTCAGGTGAATAACTAGGCTGCTGCTGTTCTTCATCCTCGTACAACTCAAAAGATGCTGCAACGGTTAGATGTGGGACCAATCGGGAGGGTTTAAAGAGGTTAGTTGAAGTGGATATGGAGAAAAGTTTAGGAAGAGTGTTAATGGTGGACGGGAAGATGCAGAGGGAAGGGGGAGAAGGGGATTTGGAGATGGAAGATAAGGAAGGTGCAGCAGAGAGAAGATGAAGATGGCCAGTTAACTAGATTTATGTACATACATTTATAATTTTTTATCTTTTTTAATAAATGGGTAAAATTACTAATCCTCCCTCATGTGTAGGCACATGACTAAACTTAACTGAAAAATTTAACCTTGTTACTGCTAAAGGGCGAAAAGTGTACTGAGTTTTTCAATTAAAAGACCGTGGCTGTAATTATTGAAGTTAAAGGTCATCCATTGTAATTCAGTACGAACATAAAGGACGAAAAATGTAATTTATCCTATTTTATAAATATTCCCATCATGGTATCAGCATAAGCACCGCCCACACCTGAAAGCTCACACTGCTCTCTTTCTATTTTCTACATGTAATAGTAAATAATATACCAAATATGATGACAAAGAGCATTATATACTAAACTAATGATCCGATGATCACAAAGCAAAAAGACAGCAAACGCTTAAAAGCTATGTAGCACGGGGACTCCATTTATGTGGCCGTACCAGTCTCGGGTACTTGTCGGGGACGGAAACACCATGGGTACTCGTCGGGGACGTATCTGGTAGAAGTATCCAGCCCGTTTCAACTTATTTTTAGGGTTTTTACCCTTTCAAATTCCACAACCGGCCATTAAATAAATAGACCTATCATATTCGGCTTCTCTAATCTCTAAACTCTCAAGTCTCATCATCTCTAATTCTCTATGGATTGGCGATCTCTCACTAGATGAACCGGAATTTGAAAATGATTTGATTATTGATAATTAATTACCTTTGGAAGATGTAGTATTTTTGGAATTTGTTTATTGTATTTTTATTTTTTTATATTTTTTATTGCCGTACCCGTATCTTGGAATTTTGAGTTTTGCCGTTCCTCGTTCCCGTACCCGTACCAGTGCTACTTAGCTTAAAAGTATGTTTTGGCGTGGAGCCGTGGACTGATTTCCTTTTAGACTAAGTTAATTATTTATCCATTCTGTAATAACTTAAAGCCCTAATTTCAATCTTCTCAAATCTTCAAATCACATTCATTATAATGCACAAGATTACCAGTACACAAAACTACAAACAAACCATCTTAGCACTTACTGAACTTTTTGGTACTAAAGCAATCAAAAGTATACTACTGAAAGAAAGTGTGTAATTTGTGACCTGAAATAGAGTGTAGTAATCGATTTGGATCTTCAGCTTAGATTTATATACAACGTAAAACGCTAGAAACCCTAAACCGAAGTTCAAATGCAACCCGTAAATCACTATTCGTTGTTGATTAACCCCGATCGCACCGAGAAACCCCAATCGTACCAAGAACACAAATGAATCGAAGAAACAATGAGTATTGAGAAGCCAGGGGATGGGTAAATCGAAAGTGCGCCTGATACAAATCGAAACGAAATTGAGAGTGAAATTCGACTAACCTTTGACGAAAAATTGACATGTAGAATTGATTGAATCTTTGTGAATGATTTGCAGAGAGGAGAAGAAGAAAACCTGGTAGCGTACATTAAATAGGGTTTGCAAATAAAGAAGGTAGGAAAGCCTTGAACGCATTTTTCAATTTCAATTGCATCAAAGCCCTACACGTGTCATCAATTTAGGTGGTAAAAGAGAAGGCTGGAGGCTGAACACCAGCCACGTGTAACTTTATTTTTATTTATATTTATATATGTATAGAGATAGAGATTGTTTGAAAGAAAAAAAGAAAAAAAGAAAAAAAACAAAAGCAATTAAGCAACCAATTGAAGAGGGACATGTTTATTGTGGTAAAATTGGGATTTATTTTCTACTTGCTAAAAGTGGCATCCCATCGATTGGTCATCAACGGGGATTGGGGAAGGTGTGAGGAAACTTTCAAAACAACTTTATTGTACAGTATAATCGCCTCTATATTTAAACTCTGAAGAAATCAGAAATTATTCAACAAATATTTTTCGCTCTTTTTTTCCTGTTGGCTCCAGATTAGGGTTTTACAAGATATATATTATTGTTATATGTTGTATCGAGTATCTGATGTTGGATTTTGTGTGGTCTTGAGAGTTAAATCATGTCTGTATAGTCGATAGTGGTTTAGATTTGGTAATCTAATAAGATATTGTTGTTGTTAGCTTGAGAGTTTGGGATTTTGTTGTTGGTATCGAGTCTCTCAATTGTTGGATTTTGAGAGTTGAAATCATGCCTGTATTCTCATTTAAGATCTTTTACAAAAACCAGACAACTCTCCCCACCACAAACATTTTCCATCTACGAAAAACCCAAATTGCCACATTCTTCACCCGTGCCTATTTGAATTCGATCGAATGCATAGGCCTTGTTCTTATTGTAGCAGCAACGGCAATACGTGACGGTGTAGTGTACCTCTGGGGCGAGTATAACAAGCGATTAGCATTTGTGGAGGAACTTGTAGTGATGCCGAAATCTGGGCTGAGCTTTATCATCACTGTTCTCCTTGCTTTTGCAGCTATGAAGTGTCAGTGCCAACCCGGCTTTCCTTATTTCACCCATCCTCACCAAGTCAGGTTCACCATCAACAGCGTCCTGATGTACGGCTTCTCTTGCGCAGCTGAACATGTTGCTTCAGGTCTTGATCGCATTCCCCTTTTTGCCCGCGTTGCTAAATTGGGAAAGATATGTTCATTGTGTGTTTTTGTGGCATCTCTGGTGTCTTTATTGTATTTCTGATACTACTAATAATGCTTGCAGTTAGTATGTTAGGCGCAAAGGTGTATTAGTATTTACTTATTATGTCGGGAGTAGTTATGTTAGGTTTATGTATTAGTGTATATAAAGCCATAAAGGTGTATTAGTATTTACTTACTATGTTGGAGTATATGGCCATGATGATGTCTCAGAGTTTATGTGTTGCTTCATATCATATATAGATTTTGGATGTGAATCGTGAGCTCCATTTGCAGCTTGATTTTGTAGAGCCGCTTATTGCTTCACTTACTTATGGGTTATGTGGATGATGTTTTGTTTCTGTGACTAGGGTGTAATTACTTCTCTCCATTGTACCTTTTTAGGGCATTGAGGTTACATTAGATGTTGTTGATTGACTAGCTTATGGCTTGACTTGTTGGTTATGGCTTGTGTAACAAGGAAGGATGTGGAATTTGAGTGTTGTGGTTATGTATTTGAACCGTGTTCCCAGTCTATACAAGTCCTTGGTTGTGTGCTAACATATACTTCCAACCATTTATTTACTATTTTTGGTGCTTATATGGATGCCAAGTTATGCTATATCTTCCCTTTGATGAATAATGATAATGATGCCGTGTATATGCTTTCAACATGCTCTACTGTGTTCCCAGTTTGTGCTGTTTGGTGTTTGTTTCCATATTTACTTTATTCGGGACATATAACAGTATATTGTTGTTCTCTTGGTGTTTTATGAGGATCTTTTATTTCATAGTTATTGGCAAGCATTGTCGTGTTCCCTTGAATATTACATCATCAAGATTTTAGGGGCGCTATATATGAAGCTATAAACTCTTCCATTTCGTTTCTGTATTTATAAACTCAACCTTTATGTATCAGCCTCCATTAAACATTTAAACCATTCTTCCCGAATTAGACCTCGTTTGAAAATGAGTTATTTTTAAAACTAATGATGAGTAAGAAGTGTATAGTTATTAAATTCTCTTTTTATGTGGTGGACTTGTAATTTGGTTTGTGATTGTAAACTATGCACCCCTTGTAAGACCTTGGTACTGAATCTTCGATTATTTCCCATCATATGTAGTTTTAGTTGTTTTGAGGTTATTTTGACGAGTATACAATATCATGCTTCGATGTTCCGCATCTAGAATATGCAGTTACATGACAGTTTATACATTGCCTTGAGGGTTGATTTGGTATATATATATGATATCTGAGCTCTATATTGCAGTACACTGCCTTACCTGATAACTGTTTTCCTAGTAGGCAAGTTGGTGTTTGTTCTCTTTTTTTTTCTACATCTTCTTCCACCACTAAAGTGTATAAGCTCGTTCATTACATACTTTCCTTTTATGATTTATATTCTTTTTTCTTTATATAACTGTTCTTATTTATTCTACTGTTGTTCGGAAGCACAGGGTGTTGAAAATTGACACCATGACCACTACCAAGGCCATAACCACAGCCCACATGGTTGAGTCATTCCTTCTGCAGAATCTTTGCAGATGTTAACCAGGTACACCTATTAAATTGGTTTCAGTTGTTAGGGTGTATACCTGAATGCTTATTTGTATCCAGTTTGTGTGCTGACGTATGGGTAGAGACTAGAGAATTGCTAAGTTGAAATGCAGAGTTAATAGTCAACAGAGCAGTTGTGCTTAACTAGTACAAATCATCCAGATTGTCTCTTTGTTTCAAGTCAAATGACACTTGTTTTCATACAAAGTATTGTGGTTAGAAGCTTTCTTCATTTCTCCATAATGACCCGGTCCACATCTGAACCCTATTTGAACCTGAATTAGCTGGGTTCGTATCAATATGCTTTAGACATGCTCTACTGTGTTCCCAGTTTGGGCTATTTGGTGTCATGTTTGCATTTTTACTTTCTTGGGGACAAATAACCAAAGAATGTTGTTCTCTTGTTCTTTTGGTGTTTTCTAAGGATCTTTTATTTCATAGCAATTACATTTTCCTTTTTTAAGTCGTGGACTTTGTACTTTGGTTTGTGATTGTAAACTATGGACCCCTTGTAAGATCTTTTTAATGAATTTTCGATTACTTCCCACCATAGTTTTTGTTGTGTTGAGGTAATTTAGATGCGTATACTATTTCATGCTTCGATGTCATGCTCTTAGTATATGAGGTTAAATGAGTTTTTGTACATTGCCATGAGGGTTGACTTGGGCTGTATATGATATCTGAGTTCTATATTGCCCTTTAAAAATTCCTCTCAATATCAATTTGGTTTCCATGTATGCAAGTTGACATTTGTTCTGTGTTTTTCCTACATGCTCTTGCGCCACTAAAAGGTCTAAGCTGGTTCATTACAATCTTTCCTTTTATTATTCACATTGTTTGTTTCTGATGTAACTGTTCTTTATTCTATCGCAGTTAGAAGCATAGGGCGTTGAAAACTGACACCACAACCGCTACCAAGGCCATAACCACATCCCACGTGGTTGAGTCCATCCTTCTGCACAATCTTTGATTGATCACCAGACGCCACTGCAGCCGTCTAACCAGGTGCACTTATGGTGTTTGTCTATTGAGATAGTAGCATTTGTTTGGAGGGTGTATACCTGAACGCTTATCTGTATCCGGTTTATGTGTTGTTCATGTGTATGGGTAGAAAATTACTTATCTGTATCGGATTCTGGAGATGCAAAATTATACATGAATTGTTAATCTTTTTGGCTGAATTTGGATCGTTTCATATCGCTTTGCTTTTGGAATATACTATATTTACCACATGAATATGCTTGTTATACTACAGTTCTATCGTTCATATGCGTTCCTTTGTGACTATATCCTTGAATTATATCAGCTATATTTATTGGTATATCTCAATTACTCGAAATCGATCAAATGCGATCAATCTCGGCCAGAATCAAAGCTAGGAGGTCAACTCGAGCCGAGTTTGACTTTAAAAAAAGTAAAGCATAATTTCTATGCCGGTTATATCAAAAAAGTAGAGCATAATTTCTATGTCGGTTACCCTTAACTAATAGCTAGTGGTAGTAAGGGGTCGAACCACGAAGAGTATGTGGTTTGCGAATGGACTTGATTGATTATAAACGGTTGTCACAATTTATGAAGCTTACTAGATTATTTTTATGGTTTTTTGTTTGTTTGAAAAGATGTTGAATGAAATTAACAAAGTTGATTGGATTAATTAACTACTAGAACTCAAATGATTGCAAGAAAACTTGATTAACGATTATAAAATAAGATAGACAAACAAGGTACACAGCCGGTTCAACAATTGCAAGGCCTAGAGTTACTACGTGTTCTAATTTGGTTTAATCAAATTAGTTCATTAACGATTTAGAATCACAAGGTTTAGGTGTCAATTGCTATCAACGTCATAGACAACGGACCACAATGCACTTTGTTACCTTGGACAAGTGAAATCTATCAAAAGATAAAGCATAAGTACGCATATTCATTTCACAAAGACAAATTTCATAACTCATTCGTCAATTCGCAAATACAATACAAACGTACGACAATTATCTAATGATCAAATGCAATTCAATTAGTCAAATTAGTCACAAACCAAATGTTTAACAAATAGTAAACCCTAGAACCTTACAAAAGTCTACACCGGGGTGAACCTCCAAGAAATTAGCCGCTCATGATCGAAAGAATTTGATCACCAGATGTTGGAAGCTTGATATTGATCATCTTGAAACCTTGGGATGGTGAATGATGAAGGTTAGGGTTTGGGTTGAAGGATGGTGGTGAGTGATTTGGGTGATAGATGAACTAGGGTTTGGGAATGGTGGTGATGATGATTCAACTCGTTGATTGCAATGATTTGGATGATGATTCGGTGTTCTTGATGATTGGGGAATGGAATGATGATAGGTTGTGGCTCCAAGAAGTGGTTTCAAACTCAATTCCAAGTGTAACTCCCGAAATGGGTCAAAACAAGCTTTAAAACTCGTCACCAACCAAGAAAACAACAAAAAACCTGTCAGGCATCAGGAGGTGGCGTCACCTACGCCCCTGGTGGCGTAGGCTACGCCTCATAGAAAATCCATTTTTCTGTTTTTGTGTTTCTCGCTTCCGATTGACCCGTTTCGTGTTCCGGTGGTCCGTTTTTCGTCCCGATAGTCCATAAAGCTCCCTAATAGCTCCTTAAACTTCATCAAACCTGCAAAACACAATTTTAATTAAAAGTAGGCTATTCGGAATTAAAACCCATGTAAAAACATCAAGTTACACCAATACGAACACCGGTTTTCGACCACGTATCATCCTTTATGTTTATAGAGGGTTGCAATGGATAACCTTTAACTTCAATAATTACAGTTACTGTCCTTTATTTGGAAAACTTATTACACTCTACGTTCTTTGGCCCTAATGAGGTTATAACTTTTAGTTAAATATGTCATGTGCATTGCACATGAGGGTAGTTTAGTCATTTTAAAAGTATCTTTAACAAATATATATATATATATATATATATATATAATTATAAACCCTTTCTTTCCCATAATGAAAACCCACATCCACTTCTTCCTTCTTCTCCACCTAACCACCACCACCACCACCACACCGTCACCACCTACCACCACACCACTACCCACCCTCACACCACCCCGTCGCAACCACTACACACCACCACCACCACCACCATTACCGTGCCCCAATCTGAACCCTAGCTTGGGTCGTCGGAAACCACCACCTGTCGCCATCACCAGTCTAGCACCACCAAGGGTGATGAGTTTGAGTTGCAGAGAAGGCTCCATTAACGTAGAATCGAGAGGTGTAGAGATGAATGATGGTGAAAAAACGATAATGGTTGCCAGAAAACATTTTCACCCTTTTTCGGTACCTCCAGCGTCCTTTTTTCTCCCGCGGATGCTGATCTCCGGCGACCTCCTCTCTCTCTAGATCTCTTATCATGTTATTCGCGACGGAGGTGTTGCTATTGCTATTGTTATCACAACATCTTTTGCCCTAGCTTTATGAAGAAGTAGATGGACAGTTTTGATGATAATCTATTGGAGATAGGAAGTATGTATGGTGCTTATCATGGAGGGATTTTTATAGCATTTTGAGGGCTTAGTAACACCCTCATGTTCTAAGAGTCTGCAAATATATGGAAACAGAAATGTAGAGATTCGGGACAAGTGAAGAAGACGATGAAGACATGGGGTTAGATGTGAAAGAAGAATGTGAATGATGAAGATGATGACGAAAGGAACTCGACAGCATCAATGGTAGGTGTTGACGGTGGACTTGTTACATCAAACAAAACCAATAACAGGTTTCAGCATCAATATCAACATCAACATCAGCAGTAGTTTCAAGATCAGTTGACCCCACAAGAAGGTGGTCAGAGACGGTGTAGACTGACAGAAGAAAAGCTGGTTGGGTTGTTCTTCCTGATGGTTTGTGGTTAGGGTTAGAGAAGCTGGTTGGGTTGTTCTTCCTGATGGTTTGTGGTTTTCTTGATCTGAATCCTTTTTTTATTAATTCCTGTCTTTCTGATTATTTGAGAGTAGGGAGAGAGAGAGAGAATACAGGGGAGATGATGATGATGATAATGATTTAGGATTATAATTTTTAAATTTTGACATTCTTTTTTTATTAAATGACTGTTTTGCCCTCACATGGGTTGCACATGACCTCACTTAACTGAAAGTTTTAACCAGGTTAGGGTCAAAGGACCTAAGGTGTAACAGGTTTTGCAAATAAAGGACTGTGACTGTAATTATTAAAGTTAAAAGTCATCTATTGCAACTCGTTACAAACATAAAGGATGAAAAGTGTAATTTACCCTTTAAAAGTGGCAACCGTTGCTGTCAACGGGGAAGGGTTGTGTCACCGGGGAAGGTCCGAAGGTGTGAGGAAACTTTCAAATTAGAGTTATTATACCTCTATATCCCAAACCTCTATATTTAAACTCTGAAGAAATCAGGCTTTAATCAACAAATATTTTTCGCTCTTTTTTTTCCTGTTGGCTCCAGGTTAGGGTTTTACAAGATATATTGAAGAAACACAGAACTAATTAAGGTAAGTAATCAGTTTGGTTTATGTTCCTATCATAGGGGTTAATCTTCTTTATGTCTTTCCTGAGCTCTTTAATGACCAGGTTATCCTGCAAAACAGAACACCGTTACTCGTTAAAAGGGGAATGTGGGGGTTTCCCTCTTAACCGGGCTCCGGCGTGAGAATAAGCGACTGCTTTGGGAGATAATTATGTATTAAGAGTGAGAGTAGAGGGAATGGAATGTTTAACCTGTGAAGTGAGGTCTTTATTTATAGCCGGAGAGGTGTAAGAGGATGTGGGCTGATGGGCCTTGGGCCGGAAGGCGACAACATGGAGGATATGCTCCTTGTCTCACTGGTGTCGACCGTTAGTGGCTTCTAGGAGCTTTCTGGAGCTGGCGCAATGTGATTGGAGCCACGTGTCATTGTTGTCGGCCTGGCTGCCCTTCTGCCATCAGCAGGTAAGTGGAGATCGTGGGGCAATTGTCTCTGCCTTATGATTGGTGCCATGTAGGCGTCCTTAAGTACTTTTTGTCTCCTGCATGTCAGATGATCATGGAGCACGATTGAGAAGGGCCAGAAGGACGTTGATTGGCTCTTTTCTTCTGCCACTTGTACCTTGTGTGCTATCTGGAACAGCCTCGCGCTGCTGCCCTATGCGATTCTTGCTGGGCACGTAACTAACTCGCGCAGGGTATGGATGACTGAGTGCTCTTTCAGAATGCTAAGTGTTGTGATTGGAGTTTCCTATTGTCCAGGACTCGCGCCGGTTAAAATAGAGTGTGCTATAACCCGCGCGAGGTTGCCAATAAGAAATTTGTTGGATAAGGAGTATGGTCTCGCGCGCGACCCTGACGGAGGTTTGCGCGGCTTTTTGGGACCATACCCCTTCATATATATTATTGTTATATGTTGTATCGAGTCTCTGATGTTGGATTTGTGTGGTCTTGAGAGTTAAATCATGTCTGTATAATCGATGGTGGTTTAGATTTGGTAATCTAATAAGATATTGTTGTTGTTAGCTTGAGAGTTTGGGATTTTGTTGTATCGAGTCTCTCAATTGTTGGATTTTGAGAGTTGAAATCATGCCTGTATTCCCATTTAAGATCTTTTACAAAAACCAGACAACTCTCCCCGTGGGTCGCTCCACCACAAACATTTTCCATCTACGAAAAACCCAAATTGCCACATTCTTCACCCGTGCCTATTTGAATTCGATCGAATGCATAGGCCTTGTTGTTAGGGCATGTTTGGCTAAGCTTATTATAGTTAAAAAGGACTTTTGGAAAAGGACTTTTTGAAAAGGAGTTTTTAAAAAAAGTGTTTGGATTAGCTTATTGATGTAAAATGACTAAGATGGGCATTCTTTTAGATATAAGGGGGTAAAGAAGGGGTATATTGGTAATTTGTAGTTTGAAAAGTTAAAAGCTGGCCAAGAAGTCACAATATTGTGACTTCTTGAAACCTCCTTTTTCTTCTTTGCAAAAAGCCATTTCTAAAAGGACTTTTGGCTTAGCCAAACACAAAAACAACTTATTGGCTTTTTGATAAGTCAATAAGCCAATAAGTTGTTTTGAAAAGCTTAGCCAAACATGCCCTTATTGTAGCAGCAACGGCAATACGTGACGGTGTAGTGTACCTCTGGGGCGAGTATAACGAGCGATTAGCATTTGTGGAGGAACGCGTAGTCATGCCGAAATCTGGGCTGAGCTTTATCATCACTGTTCTCCTTGCTTTTGCAGCTATGAAGTGTTAGTGCCAACCCGGCTTTCCTTATTTCACCCATCCTCACCAAGTCAGGTTCACCATCAACAACGTTCTGATGTACGGCTTCTCTTGCGCAACTGAACTTGTTGCTTCAGGTCTTGATCGCATTCCCGTTTTTGCCCGCGTTGCTAAATTGGGAAAGATATGTTCATTGTGTGTTTTTGTGGCATCTCTGGTGTGTTTATTGTATTTCTGATATTAATAATGCTTGCAGTTAGTATGTTAGGCGCAAAGGTGTAATCATAGTTGTCAAAAGCGCAAAAGGTGTAATCATAGTTGTCAAAAGCACAAAAGGCGCGCGCCTAGGCGCATTGAGGCGAGGCGAACCATGTCTTTAGGGGCAGGGATTTTTTTGTAAAAACGGTGCTCAGCACTAATGACCATTAAAAACGAACCTGAGTGCAAAAACTGCCTCGGATTCGTTATGTTAGGTTTATGTATTAGTGTATATAAAACCATAAAGGTGTATTAGTATCTACTTATTATGTTGGGAGTATATGGCCATAATATGTGGATGATGTTTTGTTTCTGTGACTAGGGTGTAATTACTTCTCTCCATTGTACCTTTTTAGGGCATTGAGGTTACATTAGATGTTGTTGATTGACTTATGTAACAAGCAAGGATTTAGGGCATTGAGGTTACATTAGATGTTGTTGATTGACTTATGTAACAAGCAAGGATGTGGAATTTGAGTGATGTGGTTGTGTATTTGAACTGTGTTCCGCAGGTGCGGGCACGCATGAGTTCAACCAAATTCCAGCTCAGAAACTCATTTTTGCACCCCCCCTGCGCGCGGGTAGGACTTGTAGTAAAACATGTCATAAAGCTACAATAGAGTATTTATCACCTTTTGAGACTTTTATTCACACACCCAAAACTTACAACATATAAGTCCTAAATTTTTGCTACTAACTATTAGCTCCATGATCTTAAATGACATATATAATAGTTTTTTTAATTTTATATGTGGAATCTTATTTATTTTCAAAGCATACCATATTTTTTATATTTTTTTCTCTATGTGCGCTTTTCTTAAAAAAGCCCACACTTTTTTTGCGCCTTGCGCCTAGGCTCCGGGCGAGGCTGATGCGCCTCGCCTGCGCCTTGCGTCTTTGACAACATAGATATATCAGTATATGCTTTCAACATGCTCTACTGTGTTCCCAGTTTGTGCTGTTTGGTGTTTGTTTGCATATTTACTTTATTCGGGACATATAACGGTATATTGTTGTTCTCTTGGTGTTTTATGAGGATCTTTTATTTCATAGTTATTGGCAAGCATTGTCGTGTTCCCTTGAATATTACATCATCAAGATTTTAGGGGCGCTATATATGAAGCTATAAACTCTTCCATTTCGTTTCTGTATTTATAAACTCAACCTTTATGTATCAGCCTCCATTAAACATTTAAACCATTCTTCCCGAATTAGACCTCGTTTGAAAATGAGTTATTTTTAAAACTAATGATGAGTAAGAAGTGTATAGTTATTAAATTCTCTTTTTATGTGGTGGACTTTGTAATTTGGTTTGTGATTGTAAACTATGCACCCCTTGTAAGATCTTGGTACTGAATCTTCGATTATTTCCCATCATATGTAGTTTTAGTTGTTTTGAGGTTATTTTGAAGAGTATACAATATCATGCTTCGATGTTCTGCATCTAGAATATGCAGTTACATGAGAGTTTATACATTGCCTTAAGGGTTGATTTGGTATATATATATATATATATGTGATATCTGAGTTCTATATTGCAGTACATTGCCTTACCTGATAACTGTTTTCCTAGTATGCAAGTTGGTATTTGTTCTCTTTTTTTTTCTACATCTTCTTTCACCACTAAAGTGTATAAGCTCGTTCATTACATACTTTCCTTTTATGATTTATATTCTTTTTTCTTTAGATAACTGTTCTTATTTATTCTACTGTTGTTCAGAAGCACAGGGCGATGAAAATTGACACCATGACCACTACCAAGGCCATAACCACAGCCCACATGGTTGAGTCATTCCTTCTGCAGAATCTTTGATTGATAAATGAGCGCCTTTGCAGATGTTAACCAGGTACACCTATTAAATTGGTTTCAGTTGTTTGGGTGTATACCTGAATGCTTATTTGTATCCGGTTTGTGTGCTGACGTATGGGTAGAGAATTGCTAAGTTGAAATGCAGAGTTAATAGTCAACAGAGCAGTTGTGCTTAACTAGTACAGATCATCCAGATTGTCTCTTTAAATGATGAGCTGTTATACTCTTTGTTTCAAGTGTTTTCATACAAAGTATTGTGGTTAGAAGCTTTCTTCATTTCTCCATAGTGACCCGGTCCACATCTGAACCCTATTTGAACCTGAATTAGCTGGGTTCGTATCAGTATGCTTTAGACATGCTCTACCGTGTTCCCAGTTTGGGCTATTTGGTGTCATGTTTGCATTTTTACTTTCTTAGGGACAAATAACCAAAGAATGTTGTTCTCTTGTTCTTTTGGTGTTTTCTTTTTAAGTCGCGGACTTTGTACTTTGGTTTGTGATTGTAAACTATGGATCCCTTGTAAGATCTTTTTAATGAATTTTCGATTACTTCCCACCATAGTTTTTGTTGTGTTGAGGTAATTTAGATGGGTATACTATTTCATGCTTCGATGTCACGCTCTTAGTATATGAGGTTAAATGAGATTTTGTACATTGCCTTGAGGGTTGACTTGGGCTGTATATGATATCTGAGTTCTATATTGCCCTTTAAAAATTCCTCTCAATATCAATTTGGTTTCCATGTATGCAAGTTGACATTTGTTCTCTGTTTTTTCTACATGCTCTTGCGCCACTAAAATGTCTAAGCTGGTTCATTACAATCTTTCCTTTTTTTATTCACATTGTTTGTTTATTATGTAACTGTTCTTTATTCTTTCGCAGTTTAGAAGCATAGGGCGTTGAAAACTGACACCACAACCGCTACCAAGGCCATAACCACATCCCACGTGGTTGAGTCCATCCTTCTGCACAATCGTTGATTGATCACTAGACGCCACTGCAGCCGTCTAACCAGGTGCACTTATGGTGTTTGTCTATTGAGATAGTAGCATTTGTTTGGAGGGTGTATACCTGAACGCTTATCTGTATCCGGTTTATGTGTTGTTCATGTGTATGGGTAGAAAATTACTTATCTGTATCGGATTCTGGAGATGCAAAATTATACATGAATTGTTAATCTTTTTGGCTGAATTTGGATCGTTTCATATCGCTTTGCTTTTGGAATATACTATATTTACCACATGAATATGCTTGTTATACTACAGTTCTATCGTTCATATGCGTTCCTTTGTGACTATATCCTTGAATTATATCAGCTATATTTATTGGTATATCTCAATTAGAACATATGCATATTAGTTGCTATTTTTGTTGTTTATGGATTTAGTCATATTACACTGTGTATCAATAGCATGAGTGTTCATGATACGTTAAATGAAAATCAGTTGATGATTAGTTAACGCGTACTTTCTCTTCAACTTAAACCTAAAGTCCTAAACCTAAAAATTCGGCTTTTCAGTTCTTTTTCTGGTTAAAGCCATTTGATTAACCATCTATTTTTGAGTTGCTATACGTTTCGACGTGAATTTAGTTTGAATACAAGTCGATTGTAGTCTATACTTTATCACGCCGCGTATGACGCTAGCGTATGTCTTTATTTTATATACGTTTTGAGTTGGTCTACGTTTCGAGGTAAATTTTGTTTGAAAACAAGTCGGGTCAAATAAAGTACATTTTCATTGAATGGTATGAATTCGGATTACTTTACGTTTCAATGTAAATTTAGTTCAGAAACTAGGCAGGTTGATTGCAGTCTACAATTTATCACGCCCTGCAACGTGCAGCGGGTAAAACAACTAGTTGATACGTATCGCACCCTAAATATTTAAAGATCCTAGAATGAAACTTCTAGGAAGTGACCATATACAATTTATCACGCAGTGTATACGAATCCTACCCTAAATATTTAAAGATCTTAGAAGAAATCAACTTTAATCAAATGTTATTTTCTGTCTTCACCAATTCGCTCTAGAGTCAAGACTCTTTGTAGTTGGGGTTTTGGATAGTGATTTAGAGTTGTTGGTATCGAGTCGCTTAGTTGTTGGATTTTGAGAGTTGAAATCATGCCTGTGTTTTCGTTTAAGAATTTTTACAAAAACCAAACAACTCTCCCCAACACAGGAATAGGTCACTCCACCACAAACATTACCTATCTAGGGCATTTAAAAACCCAAATTTCCACCAACTTGATCAAATGGTTTACTCTAGCAGCAGCAGCAATACGTGATGGTGCAGTGTACCTGTGGGGTGAGTATAACCAGCGATTAGCTTTTGTGGAGGCACGTGTAGTCATGCCGAAATCTGGATTAAGCTTTATCATCACTGTTCTCCTTGCTTTTGCAGCTATGAAGTGTCCGTGCCAACCCGGCTTTCCTTATTTCACCCATCCTCACCAAGTCAGGTTCTCAACTAACTGTATCGTCATGTACGGCTTTTCTTGCGCAGCTGAAATTATTGCTCCAGGCATTCCCCTTTTTGCCCGGGTTGCGAGATTGGGAAAACTATGTTCATTGTGTACTTTTGTGACATCTTTGGTGTGTTTATTGTATTTCTGAGTATGTTAGGTTCCTGTGCTTTATAAAGGATATAGGTTTATGTAGTATTGAGTATATGTTCCATGATGATGGCTCAGAGTTTATGTGTTGTATTATATCATGAATAGATTTCGGATGTGATGTGAATCAAGAGGTCCATTATGGTTCATGTGGATGATGTTTTGTTTTTGTGACCTCCATGGTACCTTTTTAGGGCATGTGAGGTTACATTAGATGTTGTTGATTGACTTTTGGCTTGAACTGTTGGTTATGGCTTGTGTAACAAGGAAGCATGAGGAATCTGAGTGATGTGGTTGTGTATTTGATGAATGATGATAATGATGGTGTGTTTATGCTTTCGTCATGCTCTACTGTGTTCCTAGTTTGTGTTGTTTTGGTGTTTGTTTGGATTTTTACTTTATTGGGGACAAATAACCAAAGATGTTGTTCTTTTGGTGTTTTATGAGGATCTTTTATTTATAGTTATTAGATTTTCCTTTTAAGTGGTGGACTTTGTACTTTGGTTTGTGATTGTTATGGCCCCCTTGCAAGATCTTTCCACCATAGTTTTTGTTGTTTTGAGGTAATTTAAACAAGTATGCTATTTCATGCTTCGATGTTATACATTTTGTATATGAGATTACATGAGATTTTGTACATCGCATTGAGGGGTGACTTGGGCTGTATATGATATCTGAGTTCAATATTGCTGTTTGGAAAATCCTCTCAAAGTATCAATTTGGAATTCAGAATTTTGCTAATGGCCTCACCTGATAACTAGTTTCCATGTATGCAAGTTGATGTCTGTTCTGTTTTTATTTATATGCTCTTCCGCCACTAAAGTGACTAATCTCATTCGTTAGATTCTTTCTCTTTATTATTTATATGACTGTTCGTATTTATTCTATTGCAGTTCAGAAGCACAGGACGTTGAAAACTGACACCACAACCGGTCAACCACTATCAAGGCCAAAACCACAGGCCACATGGTTGAGTCCATTCTTCTGCAGACTCTTCGCTTGATTAGTGGACGCCACTGCAGATGTTTAACCAGGTCCACATATGGTAGCTTTTGTTTGGAGGGTGTATACCTGAATGCTTATCTGTATCCGATTTATGTGTTGATGATGTGTTTGGTTAGAGAATTGCTAACTTGATCATCAAAGTAGTTGTGCTTGATTGGTGCAAATCACCCCAGTTGTTTCTTTATATGATTAGTTGCTATGCACTTTGGTTTTTTTTTTTTTTTTTTTTTTTTTTTTTTTTTTTGTGAAATAACACTAGTTTTATACAAATTAGTGTGCTTAGAACCCTTACTTCATTTCTTAGTTTTAAAAGCGAGAGGTGCACAAAACCGACAAGGTCAAAAACCGAGGCGGGACGCCCCAAGCGCACCGCTTATCGTACCCGAGGCGCAATGTGCTATTGATTATATAGTTTTTTATATAATTCCTCTAGATTTATAGCATCATTTACCCAATATTTAGACGCAAATAAGCTTTACATATGTTGTAATATTGAAATTACGTGCATGTACAACCTGAAAAGCATGTTGTACAACAACCTGCTGCACAAAAATATGAATAATACATGAGGCGAACACCTCAGGTGCACTTCGTGTACAAGACGCGTTTTGTGTAGCCTGAAGTGCTGAGGCTTGTATCCTATACCTCTTTTGAACCCTAATATATAGGATTACTTGTTTGGATTCTGGAGATGAAGAGTTAATATGAACCATTAAGCTTTATTCTGAATTTTGGATTGTCCTGTATCTCTTTACCACAGGGATAATTCATCCCACCACAAACATTCATACCAAGTTTTTTTTTACTTTGTTCATCCGTGACTATTTTATTTTGATAGAATGTTTTACTGTAGCAGCAACAGTAATATGTGATGGTGAAGTGTACCTCTGGGGTCATACCAAGCTGAACTAATTGCTTCAGGGCTTGATTGCATACCAGTTTTTGCCCGTGTTGCCATATTGTGAAAAATATGTTCCTTGTGTATGTTTGTGATATCTCTTGTGTGTTTATTGTATTTCTGATACTACTAATAATGCTTGCAGCATGTTAGGTTCCTGTATCTTTCTTTATAAAGGTATGGGTGTATTATTTTCGCATTTCGGTATTTAGTTATTTTGTTGGAGCATATGTTCCATGATAATGACTCAGAGTTTATGTGTTGTTCCATATCATTTATAGATTTCAGATGTGAATCATGAGCTCCTTGTGCAGTTTGGTTTTGTAGAGCCGTTTATTGCTTCACTTACTTATGGGTTATGTGGATGGTGTTTAGGGCATATAAGGTTACATTTGATGTTGTTGATTGATTTATGGCCTGCCTTGTTGGTTATTTAAATGATGGTTATGGCTTGTGTAACACGGAAGGATGAGTGATTTGAGTGATGTGGTTGTGCATTTGAACTATGTTTCCAGTATATACAAGTCCTTGGTGTGTGCTAACAGTAACTTCCAACCATTTATTTACTTTTTTTGGTGCTTACATGGATGTCAAGTTATGCTATATCTTCCCTTTGACAAATGATGATGTGTATATACTTTCAACATGCTCTTCTGTGTTTCCAGTTTGTTCAATTTGGTGTTTGTTTGTATTTTTACTTATTAAAACCTATATAAATTAGCAAAGTTTTTGTGCATAACAACTTGTAAGTTGTGCTTTATGAGTTTTTCAAAAAAAAACTTGAATTTTTACTTTTGACCAAAAGGTTTTTACCTTTTTCAATTTTAACCCTACATAATTTGTTTTTTAACTTTAACCCAAAACTTTTCATTATTTGCAATTTAACTTCGCAACTTTTGTCACCTATACTTTTCATCTTTCGCAAATTTTCGTTTTACGTATAGTTCTAAATTTTTCGAGTTAATATGACGCAACGTGCATGTGTGGTTCAACGTTTTTAACTCTATTTTTCCATGTTTGACAGGTTCGTCGCAACACGCATATCCTAGGTCGAGTCAGTGTTGGTGGTCGATGACGGTTGTGTGACATTAGTACTATTTGACACACCGTTTTACGTCCCGCCGCAACGCGTGGTGTGCTTTGGGGGGTTTTCAAAGAAAAAATGATTATGCATATGGTTATCGTAACGTTGGCTTTGGGGGTTTTCCAAAAAAATTGATTGTTTTTACTTTTCACCCAAAAGTATTTCATAAATTACTTTTAACCTAAAACTATTTGTTTTTTTACTTTTAACCCAAAACTTTTTATCTTTTGTAATCTATTCTCATAACTTTTTTTACTTTCAAATTTGATCCTTTATAGTTTTCATTTTCCGCAAATTTTTCGCTTTATGCTTGGTTCTAAATTTTGTGACTTAACACATAGCAATGTGCGTCTTTGGTTTAACGTTGTTACGTTTCGTTCTAAATTTTGCGAGTTAACACGACGCAACGTGCGTGTGTGGGTGAACGTTTTTACATCGTCTATTTTTTCCCCGTTTGACAGGTTTAACATAACGTGCGGGTTCCTAGATTGACTTAGTTATAACTAAAGAATCCCCGCCGCATTGCGGCGGGTCGCAATCCTAGTTGGGGACAAATAACAAAGTGTTGTTCTTTTGGTGTTTTATGAGGATCTTTTATTTCATAGTTATTACCAAGCATTGTCGTGTTCCCTTTTATATTACATCATCAAGATTTAAACCATGCCCCCTTGTAAGATCTTGGTACTAAATCTTCGGTTACTTCCCATAATATGTAGTTTTATTTGATCTGGGCTCTGTATTGAAGTATATTGCTTTACCTGATAACTGTTTTCCATGTATGCAAGTTGATATTTGTTCTCTTTTTTTCTACATGCTCATCTGCCACTAAAGTGTATAAGCTCATTCATTAAATACTTTCCTTTTATTATTTATATTGTTTTTTTCTCAATATGACTGTTCTTATTTATTCTACTGTAGTGTAGAAGTACAGGGCGTTGGAAATCGACACCACAACTACTACCAAGGCCATAACCACAGCCCACATGGTTGAATCCTTCCATCTGCAGAATCTTTGATTGATAAATGAGCGCCTTTGCAGATGTTAACCAGGTACACCTATCAAAATGGTTGCAGTTGTTAGGGTGTATACCTGAATGCTTATTTGTATCCGGTTTGTGTGCTGATGATGTGTATGGGTAAATAATTGCTAAGTTGAACTGCATTGTTAATAGTCAACAGAGCAGTTGTGCTTAACTTGTACAGATCATCCAGATTGTCTCTTTAAATGAGGAGCTGTTATACTCTTGTTTCAAGTCAAATGACACTTGATAGATGGATATACTACTGTAACAATCTTTCTTTTAAAATAAAAGACCTTTTAAACCAACCCGTTTCGACCTGTACCCGTTTCAACCCGGACCAAAACAACCTTTTTTTTATTCGACCCGTTTTGACCCGAACCCATTTACCCAACCCATCCGTTTTGCCAGGTGTACCTGAACCCTAAAGGTAGTAAAATATATTCATAGGTTTGCTTGTTCGGATTCTAGAGATACAAAGTTAAATATGAAGTTATGAACCATTAACCTTTATGCTGAATTCTGAGTTGTCCCGTATCTCTATACCATATGATTAGGCTTGTTATTCTACAGTTTCATAGTTCTTATGCTGAATGCTGAGTTGTCTCGTATCTCTGTCATTTATGCATGATTGGTTGCTAGGGAAAGGTGGATTTCAGGTGTATCTTAGTTGTATATATGGCAACTATGCTCTATTCATATGTTTAATATTTAATTCGTAGTATATATAAACCGTGGACCCCTTGTCAGATCTTTGCAATGAATCTTCGGTTACTTTCCACCATAGTTTTTGTTGTTTTGAGGTTATATATAGATGAGTATGCTATTTCATGCTTTGATGTTACACATTTAGCATATGAGGTGACCTGATAACTCGTTTCCATGTATGCAAGTGTAGTTGATATATGTTCCCTCTTTTTCTATATGCTCTTCCGCCACTAAAGGGACTAAACTCGTTTATTACGTTCTTTCCTTTTATTATTTATATTATCTGTTTTTATATAACTGTTCTTTATTCTATTGCAGTTCAGAAGCATAGGCCGTAGAAAACTGACGCCACAACCACTACCAAGACCATAACCACAGCCCACATGGTTGAGTCTATCCTTCTGCACTATCTTTGATTGATCAGTGGCGCCATTGCTGATGCGGGTGCACATATGGTGTTTTTCTATTGAGATGGTGGCACTTGTCTAGAGGGAGTATACGGTATAGCTGAATGCTTATCTGTATCTTGTTTATTTACTGATGATGTGTATAACAATACTTAATGAAAAATTGATCTTAGACTCCCTTTTGTAGACAATAAACAGTAACAATGCTTGATGCTTTAAATGCAAAATATTGATTATTTAGTTTTTACTTATATAATTATATTAGTTTCACAATTGGCCAAGTGGATCAGATGAGGCGGATATCGTCAAGGCCACCCTAAAAGAGTACACAAAAACCTACAGCAAGAAATCTTTCTCCCCTTGCCGGCAAGGGAGATTGTGAGATCACATTCCAAATGGGTTCCTATTCCGTTGATGGATCTTGTAGGCTCAATGGGTGGTCGTGCTCGTTCCCAAAAAAATGAACAAAACACTCGAGTCGGGAAATTATACAACGTTAACGGATTGGTTATCAAGCTAACATACCAAATGATGACTCCACCGACAACACGACACTGAAAAGGCCGCAACGGAGATGAGAAAAAAATGACGGAAATAGCGGACAATCGAGAACAACAAAAGGTTGGCGGAATCGAAATTAAAAAGAGACGAGTCGTACATGAAACACTTGGAGGAAAAAGCGAAGAACCAGGATTTGAAAGTTGTGATGTAGCCACATGAAAATATTGCAGAACCATACAAGTCGATTCTATTAGATTGCAAATGGGTGAGTTGTGCGAAGTGGGGTTGGGATCCTAACTGTTAGGTTGTTTTTTTATTTTTTTAGGTCGACTTTTTTTTTACTTGTTTTTATTTTTAATGCACTTTTTTATTTTAAATGAAAATGCGTTTCAAATTTATTTGTCTTTCATTTTTCCTTTTTTATTTTAAAAATGTTGGTTTTTACTTTATTTTGTATTTTATTTAAAAAAAATCTAGTGATAGAGGATTAGTAATTTACTGATGTTGTGATGGAATTAGAGAGAATGAGAGGACATTTTGTGATCGTGTTCGGATGGTTGTTTAGTGATGAAGTGATGGGTGTCTCTAATTCCGTCCTTACAAAATGGTTTTAATTATTATAATAATACTTAAAATTGGTTTTAAAATCTAATATATTAACAAAAAAAAAACAAAAAACAAAAAAAATCAAGCCCAATAACAATAAAGATAAACATGACAACCCATAGGAAAAAAAATTAAATAATATCTATAAAACATTTCTAGTTCGAATCCAACATGTAGACACTTGAACTGAAAAAACACATATTCAAGTATATATATGCGACACAATACTTCTTAGAGGTTGACGCTATTAAATAACAACACACTTATAACACTGCATGATACCAGTCAAGAATTCATACCATTATAGATCAGTGGTCCAAAGCATACAAGCAATACAAAGTTTAGAAGAACTCGAAAAAAAGGACTTGACAATATCTATGAGAACAATACAACCTACATGGTTCAAAATTCAAATTCATTCATATATTATATACGATAAAATTCAAACTAAATGAACAGTGATAAAATTCAAACTAAATGAACAGTTAATTTAGGCTATATTAGAATATGGGGTATGGGGCGGGGGTTGTGGCGTGGGTTGGGTACAAACGCCCAAGTCACCACCCCGGGTGGGCTTGGGTTTCGGCGTGGCCCCTTGGGCGGGGGTTTCAGCCCGGGGGCGGGGGTTGTGGCGTGGGTTGGGTACAAACGCCCAAGTCACCACCCTGGGTGGGCTTGGGTTTCGACGTGGCCCCTTGGGCGGGGGTTTCAGCCCGGGCGTTGGACGGGGCTATCAAGATGACATGACGGGATCTCATTGGCCAAGACAAGTAGCCGTTTGGGCTAGCCGTTGGCCAACGGCTATGTGTTTAAAAAAAAATTTATTCACTATAAATACTCACACTTCTATTCATTTTTTTTACCACAACTACCCCACCTCTTCTATAATCATCTCTATATTATTTTAAAAAAAAATTCTCATCCAACCACAATACGAAAAATGAATCCTCATAATCGTGGTTTTGACCCGAACAATCCGTGGGCATTCCAAGAAACACCTAGCCCAGCATCCAATCGTCCAATTGCTCCCTTTTTAATACACTCCACGATGCCGGATATGGCTGGTTACGCATCGTTTATCTCGAATCGTTTGAAGAATGATGTCGGTCGAAAACACCAATGCCTTTCGCGCAACGCGCGTCATTGAAAAACACTAGTTGGCTATAAAACTTGAATGAAGTGTGTTAGGTTTTGGCTCAGTTTCGTGAACATACCCACAAAAGGAGTGGTGTGCGTGTCAGTGGCGGACCTAGAATTTTTTTTTATGGGGTGCGGAAATTTCTAAGGGTTGGATGTCTATGCTAAACACTAAAGAAAAATTCAGTCCGATTCGGGTCGGATCGGGTCGAATCACATAACAAAAGTTTAAAACTATATGAACATTGTTACATCGTATGTACATGTAAACACACATTTGTTAAACTAAACTATAACCTTATAAACTTTAAATAAGTAAAAAAAAGTGATAATTTGAGTACAAAAATAAACAATTTTGTTATTATCAAAATATTCCAAGTTTACTAGATAGAAAAAATCTAGGGAAATTGGATTTAAATAATCCGAACTTTCACCTGTTGGCCAATAACACTCCGAACTTTCAGTTTGGCCAGCAACACTCTCAACTTTCATCCTATTTTCCCAAAACACTCCCAAACTAACATATCACTAACCAAGCTTTTTTCATGTTTAAATAGCTGAGTAATGAAGACATGGCATGTTTTATACACCTCAGCAAAACATGAAAAAAGCTTGGTTAGTGATATGTTAGTTTGGGAGTGTTTTGGGAAAATAGGATGAAAGTTGAGAGTGCTGCTGGCCAAACTGAAAGTTCGGAGTGTTATTGGCCAACAGGTGAAAGTTCGGATTATTTAAATCCAATTTCCCAAAAATCTATATACAAAAGTTTCTATTTTAACATCTATTCAGTTAGATAAATAAAAAATCTATTCGGTTAGATATATAAATAGCACCAATTAAAAAAAGTTAATTAATACGTATCATTGTTTTGATTAGATAAATAAATAGCACCAATTAAAGAAACAAAATTAATAAGTATGTATCATTGTTTTTAGTAGGGGTGCTAACCAGGTCGTGTTGGCGGGTTCAACCCGATCCGAACCTAAAAATTTTACACGAACACGACCAGAACCCGAAAATCGTATCATACATATGAACCTGAACACGACCCGAAATTTCATGGGTTGACCCGAACACGACCCGTTTAACCCAAATTTTTTAATTTTTTTCTAAAATTTATATATTAAAATTACAATTTACTTAAAAACACAAATGTATATAATAATATCATATTTAACTTATAAAATCAATGTTAATTTCTCTTTTTAAGTTATAATCATGGCATAAATTACACGCCCCATTTAATTTATAACATAAAATATATTGTAAAAAATATAATATAGTATAAATGTGTTAAACGAGTCAACCCGTCAACCCGACCAGGTTAGATAAATAAATAGCACCAATTAAAGAAACAAAATTAATAAATATGTATCATTTCCACACTATAAATTTCCAACAATTTTGTGTATAAAGAGGTTGTACTCATGGCTTAGGATAATTTTCAAAAAAAAAAAAAAAAAAATCAATTTTCACTTTTAACCTAAAGGTTTTATTCTTTGAATTTTAACCCCAATGACTTTTTATCCAAAGTTTTTCGTCTTTTGCGATTTAACCCCAATACTTTTTTGTTTTCAATTTGGTCCCTTATACTTTTCATCTCTCGCAAGTCTTTCATTTTACGCTTCGTTCTAAATTTTGCGAGTTAACACGCCGCAACGTGCGTGTGAGGTTTAACGTTTTTGGTCTGTTTTTTCCAGTTTGACAGTATTTTTCTTCGTTTGACAAGTTCGTCGCAAAGTGCGGGTCCTAGATCGACTTGGTGTATGTTTTGTCGTAAACTTTTTTGGGAAACGAGCAAGGTCAAACATAATATGTTTTCGTGGTTAATTTTATGAATGTTTTGTTAATTTTGTAAATTTTGTTTCGAACCGAGTGGAGTAAAAAAATTTTGTTTCAAACCGAGTGGAGTCAAATTGTGGTTTCTTTTTTTCTTTTTTCAAAAGATCTAATTAATCTCTTTTGATTATATATGTCAGTTTTTTCGTTATACACGTTACATTTTCCATGTATGACTCGAGTCACATATAATACATCATTATTATACAGTATAAGTTTGATTTACTTTATGTTTTAATCTAATCGCAATGCTTATATATGTTACATTGAGTTCAATCAGATATGTCGAAACGCGTGCTTTCATATAGTTAACGCATCACATAACGTTTAAGCTAATTCATTTGACGTTTGCGATTTACCCACGCCGTAACGCGCGCGAGTCTTATTGCTAGTTATTTTAAAGAGTAAATTACAAAACTCGTCCTTTATATTAATACCAGATTGGAAAGTGTGTCCTTTGTATTAAAAAAAGTAAAAAAAACGTACTCGATGTTTGCAAACCCTTGCACATTATGTCCTTTAACCCTAACTCTGTTATTTTTTATGGTTAGATCAGACCAAGTATACCCCACATGAGGGTATTTTAGTAAATTTACCCTAAACAATAAAAAATAATAAACAAAACAATTTAAAAAAAACATAAATATAAATCCACCTCTCTCTCCCCCTCAATTCTGCCCAATCTCACCTTCTTTCTCTCTAAATTCTCGCTAGATCTCGCTTCACCGTGTCCCACACCGGCTCCGTCAACGTGTTCGGAGCCGATCCAAATCCGTTGATGCTCGACGGCTGTTCGTAGTGCTTCTATGTGTTGGATATTTATGTCCTGTTCGATAAGCCAACGCTGCCGACCGGGTCTTGACCCGTAAGAGTTACACCGTGGTCAACGAACTAAAATCCACTTAATTGATTTAACTGGTAATTACGAACGATACGCGGATATTGAACTGAGAGACGGGTTCGTAAATCGGGTGGGACAAGAATTCTCTTGCATCGCCATTTGGCGAGCACCTAGATTTCAGCCAATGAAATTACATGCAAGGAATCTTCTTGCCACTTGTCCTCCACCTAACTTGTGGCCAATCAAAACATATGCAATTTTGCATGTCTTGACACTTGGCGAGCATACAAGTTGTCCATGGCCTATATAAATGTGGGTCTTGTTTTGAGAAAGAAACACAAGAATTTAACAAAACTCTCTCTACACCCATAACCCCAAAACCGACCAAGACCCCAACCGGCCAAGAGCTCGCCGGCCCGGACCGCCGGCTGCCGCCGCCGCCAGACCCCGGCCACCTCCGTCGCTACTCGACCCATTCGCGTATCTCTCGTTCGTGTAACTAGCACTCGTTCGTTGAACCTCGGTGTCTCAACCGGTTATTCACTAACCGAAGGTAAATCTAAACCCCCTATGGTTGATGTTCTATTTCGTGTTTGCATGTTGGTGATCTTGTTCCATTACGGGTGCTCCTTGGTATAAAAAATGTTCGTGTTATTTTGCTACATATGCTTCCGTTGCCTAAAAATGTGTATATAGTTTTAACTAGTTAAAGTTCATTTTGAATAACATATTTTACATGTATTCTTTTGTCAAAAATGTTTTGACTAATCCTTGTAACAAAATAAACACATATTTAATGTGAACCAGGTTCATAAAAAAAAATTATACCACGGATATCCTTCAGTGGTATCAGAGCCGATGCTCACCACATGCAAATCGAAACCGGCCTCTTTTTCACCGGAATAATAAATCACAAACTTTAAAAGTCTAAAGTTTTTGATTTATTTTTATCATTGGGCTATATATATTTTTTTTGGTCATATTTTAGTTGTTCGTATTTTGTTGACCAAAAATTCCCCAAACATACTTTTGGTTATGTTGAATATGTAAATTGGGCCCGACCTTGTGGTTGTGTTTATATTTGGTTTTGTTCATGGTTTTGGCCCGTTTTGCGGCTCAAAGTTGTAATAGATTAGTTTATGGTTTTGGCCCGCTTTGTGGTTCAAAGTTGTAATAGATAAGGTTCTTTGTCTTTGTTATATTTACTTGTTAAATATTGTTGACGCGAAGACCCGAAGCAAACCCGAAGCAAAACCGAATGCCAAGAGGAGTCTTGGAGTTAGTGGGAGTCGCTCAAGACAACAAGATGCACTCAAGTCCATCCTTGTGGTTGTTTTGTGTTTTGTGACCGTGACCCCTTTGATCTTGCTACTTGGCTCTAGCAAGATCATATTCATGCCCATATGATTTACATATTCATTTTTGCTATTACGGTTGCCCTTTGATAAATGTTGTCACACTTCAACCTAATACCAAAACGCATTCTTAAAAGTTTTTTTTTTAAAAATGAAATCGAGAAAAAGCAAGTTCTAGCAACTTGCATATTTTTATAACCACTAGAGTTTTATAACATGTTTTTTCTCACATCTTTAAAACTCATAAACTTAATAGTATTCACTATTAACTTTAATTGGTTATTCCAAGTCGCGATAAACTTAGTTTTATAGGTTATCTAAAACTAATTGTCCCGAGAGGTGAAAGGGTCCTTTTGGTTATGTCGCAAATTTAATACTTAAGTTAAAACCGACTATAACGACCCTATTTGGTAAAAATTAAAATCAATGGTCTATGCCATCCTACTACTAGTAACACTTGGGGCATAATTCGAACCATCAGTGTTGGAGCCACAACACGACACTTGGTGTCTAGTTTATCCTTCCAAGGTGCAAGGGTTCCGTCGACACATCCGGCCCTTCCACATGTGACCGTTTTAGGACGACTATTACTTTTCTTCTCGTGTTGCGTGCCCCAGCCGTCTCGAGAACAAAAGTGGCATAGATGAGGTCAAACGTATCAATGCAAGGACAAAGGTTGTCCTCGCAGCCTCATAAACCCCGGGAGTTGTGCTTTTCTCACAATTGACAATCGTTGTCAGTCCGCTTAAACCTCTCGCTAATGTTGCATGCCCCAGCTGCCTTTAGAAAGAGCTTCTAACCGGATTCTCATTCCTTATCGTCTCACCTCACTAAATAAGGAAATACATTAAAAATACTAATTAAATAATTTTTGCTTAACAGATGTCATCTGAAAACAACTCCTCTTTTGCTCTCAAGTCCATACTTGAGAAAGACAAACTGAATAACACCAATTTTCTTGAGTGGCACCGCAACTTGAGAATCGTTCTCAAGATGGCAAAAAGGCTTTATGTTTTGGAAACCCCGATCCCAACCGCACCCGAGAACAACATTGTGGTTGCGAAGAAGGCTTTCGACAAACATAAAGAAGATGCCATGGAAGTTGCTTGCCTCATGCAAGCCACCATGTCTCCAGATCTTCAGAAGAATATGGAAGACATGAATGCCTTCGACATGATTGAACAACTCAAGGGCATGTTTGAGAAACAAGCCCGTCAGGAACGCTATGACACCATGAAACAGCTCATAAGCTGTAAAATGCAAGAGGGTTCCTCAGTTAGTGCTCATGTCCTCAAGATGAAAGGCTACAACGACCAACTAAACAAACTTGGTTATCCTCTCCAAGATGAGATGGCTGTTGACTTCATTCTCAACTCTCTTTCCAGTCACTATGATCAATTTGTTATGAACTTTAACATGAATGACTGGGTAAAGACAGTGCCAGAGCTACAAGGGATGCTTAAAACGGCAGAGATGAACATTTCCAACAAAGTAAGCCAAGTGTTAATGGTTCGATCTGGTGGTGTTAAAAAGCCCAAAACAAAGAAGAAAAGTTAAAACAGCAAAAACAAAGGAAAGGCTCCTGTTGTTGCCAAACCTGCCACCAACAAGAGCAAGCAAGCTGTGAAAGCCCCTCTTCCAGAAGAGCGGCAATGCTATGAGTGTAACAAGATGGGGCACTGGAAACGTAACTGCCCCGAGTAACTTGCCAAGCTCAAAGTGAAGAAGGCTAATGGAGAAGGCACTTCTTCAGGTATTCTAATATATGTTATCGAACTTTTCACTGTTTCAAGCAACACATGGGTATTTGATACCGGGTGTGGTTATCACATCATTAATGTCTTGCAGGAGCCTGAGAAGTGGAAGAAACTGAAGCCGGGAGACATGGAGCTCATTGTTGGCGATGGGAAAAGAGTCCCAGTTCTGGCAACTGGCACATTTAATCTTACATGTCCTTCTGGTCTTGTTGTTGTTTTGAACAATTGTCTTTATGCACCTGGTTTAACCAGGAACATCATTTCAGTTTCGTTGCTTTTTGAACAAGGATTTAGATATGTTTTTAATGGTGTTGCTATTTCTGCTTATCTAAATGGTATTTACTATTTTGAGGCTAAACCTCGAAACGGTATCTATGAAATTAATGTTCAGCCTAGCAGTAACATATATCACCTTTCTAAATGTCAGAAAAATGGTGCTAGTGATTCATTCCTATGACATTGTAGACTTGGCCATATAAGCAAGGCACGCGTAAAATGGCTCCAATCTGAAGGGATTCTTGAATCCACTGGAACGGGCTCCTTTGATGATTGCGAGTCTTGCTTAGCTGGTAAACTCACTAAGGATCCCTTCACCCATGTTGGTGAACGAGCTGGTGATCTACTAGGACTCATACACTCAGATGTATGTGGTCCTTTTAGAACCATGACTAGGAATCACGAGAGATACTTCGTTACGTTCATCGACAATTATAGTCGATATGCTTATGTCTATCTCATGAAGCATAAGCATGAAACTTTTGAAAAGTTCAAAGAGTTTCAAAACGAAGTTGAAAACCAACTTAATAGAAAGATTAAAATGCTTCGCTCAGATCGAGGCGGTGAATACATCAGCTTGGAATTTCTCGATCATCTAAAGGAACGTGGAATAGTTTCACAACCCACTCCACCAGGCACACCCCAACTTAATGGCGTGTGTGAAAGGAGAAATCGAACCTTACTAAATATGATTTGATCGATGATGTGTAGAACAAATTAACCTCACTCCTTTTGGGGTTTTGCTCTTATGACTGCTGCTCGACTCGTAAATCTAGCGCCGACCAAAAAGGTAAATAAAACTCCATATGAGATATGGCATGGGCATAAGCCGAATTTGAGTTACCTAAGAGTATGGGGGTGTGATGCTTACATCACAAGTGACTCTGATGACAAGCTCGACCCTCGAGGCGAAAAGGTTGTTTTCGTCGGATACTATAACCAATGCGGTTATTACTTCTACCATCCTGATGCAAATACGATTTCCATCAAAAGGAAGGCTAAATGGTTCCTTGAAGATGAACTTCTTAGTCGAGGAACTGGAAGTAACTTAGTAGATCTTGAAGAAGTTCAAGGACTACAAACAACCGTTGACAAGGTCGGAACGTCTGAATCACAACAAATTGTTGATACTGAATCAGACCCAAATACAAGCCTTCGCAGGAGCATCAGGACTCGTAAAGAACCCGATAGATACCTTTGGCATGTTGAGGGTTCAGAAGACCTGAAAGTAGCCGAGTCTGATGACGAGCCTACTAGTTACAAATCTGCTATTTCTAATCCAGATTCTGCGAAATGGCTAGAGGCCATGAAAGCCGAGATGCAATCCATGCGTGACAATCAAGTCTGGGACTTGGTTGAGCTACCCCCCGAATCTCGGACAGTAGGGAGCAAATGGGTTTTCAAGAGAAAAACCGACATGCATGGAAATATACAAACCTATAAAGCACGGCTAGTAGCGAAAGGTTGACTATGATGAAACCTTCTCACCCGTTGCTATGATCAAATCGATCAGGATATTACTTGCCATAGCTGCGTACTATGATTACGAAATTTGGCAAATGGATGTTAAAACCGCCTTTCTTAATGGACATCTTTCCGAAGATGTTTATATGGTTCAACCTGATGGTTTTATCGATCCAAAATATCCTAATAGGGTATGTAAGCTAAACAAGTCCATTTATGGGCTCAAGCAAGCATCTCGAAGCTGGAATCTTCGTTTTGACCAGAAAGTCAAAGAGTTTGGTTTTGTCAAGAACGAAGATGAACCTTGTGTTTACAAAAAGGCTAGTGGGAGTGCTATATCATTTCTCAGCTTGTATGTAGATGATATATTGATCATTGGAAACAACATCCCCATGCTTAAAGAGATTAAACATTGGTTGGGATCTTGCTTCGCAATGAAGGATCTTGGAGAAGCCGCTTACATTCTAGGAATCAAGATCTATAGGTATAGATCTAAGCGACTTCTTGGGCTAACTCAGAGCACATACATAGATCAAGTAATGAGACGCTTCAAGATGGAAAACTCCAAGAAAGGAGGTGTTCCAATGACTAAAGGAACCGTTTTGGACAAATCACAAGCTCCCTCTGAGGAGCGTGAGATAAAGCAAATGGAAGCAGTTCCATATGCCTCAGCGATTGGTTCTATCATGTATGCTATGGTATGTACTCTACCAGACGTCTCGTATGCTTTGAGCATGACCAGCCGTTACCAGCAGAGCCCTGGGATTGCCCACTGGACTGCAGTTAAGAACATCCTTAAGTACTTGAGAAGGACAAAGGATATGTTCTTGATATTTGGAGGAGTCAATGAAGAGCTCACTGTAAAATGTTACACTGATGCTAGTTTTCAAACTGATCGAGATACCTCTCGCTCACAAACGGGTTTCGTGTTCACTCTCAACAGAGGAGCTGTCTCATGGAAAAGCTCCAAGCAGAGTGTTGTAGCTGATTCCACCACGGAATCCGAGTACATTGCCGCATCGGATGCCGCAAAGGAAGCTGCTTGGATGAAGAAGTTCATAACTGATCTCGATGTGGTTCCAAGTATCATGAAACCCATCCAGATATTTTGTGATAACACAGGTGCTATTGCTCAAGCCAAGGAGCCTAGATCACATCACAAAGCCAAGCACATTTTGAGAAAGTTTCACTACATACGTGAGATTGTGGAACGTGGAGACATCGTTATAAGCAAAATTGACATAGATCAAAACTTAGCTGACCCATTTACTAAACCAATGACTCAAGAGAAACATGGCAGTCATATGGACGCTATTGGGCTTAGATTAGCTAGTGAAATGTTTTGATTTAGTATTTGGATGTACGAACATCAAACAGTTGTATTCCTGTATTCATTTTGGTTTACTAGTTAAATGCAATTCTTGAATCCTACAACTGTGTTCGATTTTGACACGTTTAATCCATGAATCTTGTATTCTAAATTATCCGTAGTCGGTCAGACTCGTGGGAACGACTCTGAATTAAGATTATTCTGATTTTGGACTCAAGGAATTGACTTCCAAATTCACAGGCTTCATTATGAATGACGCTGGATGTAACTCGCATCAAATCATCTTCATGGATCTTAGTCATAAGATGCTTTGATTTGGGCATACTCATTTAGTATCCTCTGACCTGAGATACATACTAGAACTTTCGTTTACTAAAGACTATTCTTTGATCAGTGTCAACCGCTGTCGCGTAACTGGCAGTCATAAAGGCATTGGTTGGGAGTGGTTCTGAAGTTCAGTGGGAGTTGTATGTAGTCAAGATGGGATTCTGTACTCTTACATTATAATGTAACAGTTAGACATCTGGGTGCCCTCGTTGATTCAAACTGGTGAAGTGTAAGGCCTTACCCAAACTTACTGTGTGTTTGATTGGACCACTTTGATTCTGTGAACGAGAACGATAATGATTGAACACCATGTGAGATTGAATCTGATCCATGTCTCATTGTTCAATTGATGTCTTTTACAGAAGGGATAGATGACAACGATTGCCATAAGTCTATTGTCTTCAAGAAGCAAGCCGTTGCTAAAGGGAAGATACCTTGGTTAGTGACTTTAAAGTGTCATGACCTGTTGGGGGCAACTATGTGTAGCTAGAGCACCGCTGGCTGTCTGCGTTAAGATCTTATCAGAGACCGTCCAAGTGGGAGCTGTTGGATATTTATGTCCGGTTCGATAAGTCAATGCTGCCAACCGGGTCTTGACCCGTAAGAGTTACACCGTGGTCAACGAACTAAAATCCACTTAACTGATTTAACTGGTAATTACGAACGATACGCGGGTATTGAACTGAGAGACGGGTTCGTAAATCGGGTGGGACAAGAATTCTCTTGCATCGCCATTTGGCGAGCACCTAGATTTCAGCCAATGAAATTACATGCAAGGAATCTTCTTGCCACTTGTCCTCCGCCTAACTTGTGGCCAATCAAAACACATGCAATTTTGCATGTCTTGACACTTGGCGAGCATACAAGTTGTCCATGGCCTATATAAATGTGGGTCTTGTTTTGAGAAAGAAACACAAGAATTTAACAAAACTCTCTCTACACCCATAACCCCAAAACCGACCAAGACCCCAACCGGCCAAGAGCTCGCCGACCCGGACCGCTGGCTGCCGCCGCCGCCAGACCTCGGCCACCTCTGCCGCTACTCGACCCATTCGCGTATCTATCGTTCGTGTAACTAGCACTCGTTCGTTGAACCTCGGTGTCTCAACCGGTTATTCACTAACCGAAGGTAAATCTAAACCCCCTATGGTTGATGTTCTATTTCGTGTTTGCATGTTGGTGATCTTGTTCCATTACGGGTGCTCCTTGGTATAAAAAATGTTCGTGTTATTTTGCTACATATGCTTCCGTTGCCTAAAAATGTGTATATAGTTTTAACTAGTTAAAGTTCATTTTGAATAACATATTTTACATGTATTCTTTTGTCAAAAATGTTTTGACTAATCCTTGTAACAAAATAAACACATATTTAATGTGAACCGGGTTCATAAAAAAAAAATATACCACGGATATCCTTCACTATGGAGATTCGATAGAACCATTACCTCAAACTGAACTCTTACCTGGTTGTTCTTTCGTGGAGTGGATAATTTTAACATCTGACGAAGAAATGGCTGATTGTATCAAAAGCTCATGAAAATCAGATCGAATTGTAGTTTGATTGCGTGTGGTGTCATCTCTACAATCAATATCAGGTCCTAGTGGTTCATTAGGAACCTTTTTTACTTAATAAATGTGTTTGTTTTCTTTATCTCAATGCAATTGCCGTCACTATAAGAAACTGATATATAATTATCTGTTTTGGTTTATGATTTTTAAGGATATTGCATTGTCTGTAAATGAATTGAGTCATTTTGGAAAGTTCTGTCTTTCAATTCTTGCTGGTTTGGGCTCTGTTCTTGGAATTAGCAAGGGACTTATCTTATTGGCAAGTTGTTTTATCTCGCATTTCTTTATCTTATTTGGTAGAAGATGATGGTATATCTGTTATTTGATGTGTAGAGGTTGTTTGTGTTGGTGTTTCATCTGTTGATTTTGGTTGAGGTGGGGTGGTGGTTGATGGTGGAGTTAAGGTGGAGGTGCAAGTGGAGGTTAGGTGGTTTTAGAGAGAAAGAAGGTGAGGTTGGGTAGAATTGAGAGAGAGAGGGGGAGGGATTTATATTTATCTTTTTCTAAATTGTTTTGTTTATTATTTATTTTAGTGTTTAGGGTATAATGATCAAAATACCCTTATATGGGGTACATTTGGTCTGATTTAACCATGAAAAATAGCAGAGTTAGGGCTAAAGGACATAATGTGCAAGGGTTTGCAAACATCGAGTACGTTTTTTGTACTTTTTGAAGATAAATGACACCAGAGTAAAATGCAATTTGCGTCCCTATGGTATGTCCCAAACATCAACCTGAGCCCCTAAATTCATTTTTTGGTTTTTTGAGCCCCTGACTTTATTAATTCATAACACTCTGAGTCCTTCTGTCAAGATGCCGTTTGTTTGACTGTTTGACTATTGTTAAATGTCCAATATACCCTTAATGACCTTATACATATAATCCCTTATCCCCTAAATTGATCAAACTCATTCATAAGACCACTGATCTGATACGAACCCTAACCCCAATTCCCAAATCGATCGATCCAGTCTTAAACTCTCCTTAAACGATTGTGAAGATGTCTCAAAAATCAGCTTCAAGCTCCAACAAGAAATCTGCTGGCGGGGAACCTTCTCAATTCCTGTGTTCTTGTGGTGCACCTACTTGGTACAAGGTATCAAAGACGGAAGCTAACCCAAATCGACGCTTCTTATGCTGTGTAAGTTAAAATTATAGAAGAAAGATTGAAGTTAATTATATGGCTATTTCCTGATTGATGTGTTTTTATAGAAGAAAGATTGTGGATTTATAAGGTGGGCTGATACACCTTCATCTCCACCTTCAAATTCATGCTCTGCTTGTGAGAAGGTAATACCCGCATTGTTAAGGAGCATGGAAAAGAAAGATGATTTGGCAATTAAGAAAGCCAACGAAGTGATGTTTTTGAAGATGTGTTTATTGTTTAGTTGGTTAATGATTGTGGTTGTTTATGTGTATTTTTAGTTTAATGTAAGAGTCTCTTAATGTAATGAATTTTGGTTAATGTATGAATTAACATTGAACAAGTTTTTGTTAGTATCAGTTTAATGCTATGAATGTTGCTGTTGATGTGTAGAATAACGAATTGGTTGAGGAAGTGGCTGACAATGACTTGGACTTGGTGCCGTCTGTGCTGAAGGAGGAGTGGTTTGATGACTATGATGCTGATTCCCGAGGGTTCTCAGGATAAAGACAGCCTTAAGGTGCTAACGGAGCTTCCACGGTCTCAGTCCATGAAGGTGCTTGCTTTATTGGTTGGCAGCTTGGTTATAGTCGTTATGAAGAATGAAGGAGCACTGCTGCACTTCCACGACATGGGAAAGGATCATGGGATGAGGAAAAGAAAGAAAAGGTGCAAGGTGAGGAGATATCGAGAGGTAGAATAGCTGAAATGAGTTCAAAGGAATTAGTTAAGACACGCTTCTTTAGCACAGGCCACGGAGTGAAGTTGGAAGGTTCAATGAACTACGCGAAGGGCAAATCTTGGGCGCTATTGTTGTCTATATACAAGTGGCATAGGTGAAGCTGTGGCGACTCGTGGAGTAGACAGCGAGCTCCGCTTGAACAGAAAGCAGCAAGCTGCAAGCACTACTCTAAAAGCAGTGAAGAAATGTTGACAGCAGAGTATGAAGCATCTCTTCCAGATCCAGCAGCGGACTACGACTCAGAAGAGTTGGAAAGGGCTAGGTGGGAATGTGCAGTTCAACCACCGGAGGATGATTGGTACCATGATCCGTACCCGGGGGAGCATTCTTTTGACTCCGAATGGTCAAATGATGATGCTCATTGGAAGTAGATTGTTAGGGTTTTAAATGTTTGTATTGACTGATTGGATGAGACTCAATGTGTTTGATACGTTTAATGAAATTTAGTTGTGGTTGAGACTCAATGTGTAATTGTGTATGATACATTAACATAAACTGCAGCTGCATTACAAACATAAACTGCATAACATAAACTGCAGCTGCATTACAAACATAAACTGCAGTTACAAACATAAACTGCATAACATAAACTGCAGCTGCATTACAAACATAAACTGCAGTTACAAAACATAAACTGCATTACAAACATAAACTGCATAGTTGAAGTGCATAAACAGGTTAAACCATACATAAACAAGTCTTAAACCATAAACTGCACTACATAAACAGGTTAAACAAACATAAACTGCATAGTTGAAGTGCATAAACTAAGCTTCACTCTGACTTGGTGCACCTTGTGATACAGTTTGAGATTCTTTAACATTCTCCCCTCCTTGGCCCTTGCATGTCCTACTGTTGTGACCCAAGGTTCCACACTTGCTACACTTGCCCTTCCTGGTTTTCTCCACCTGCAACTTGATCCTCACTTGGTGCATGTACAACATTCTCCCCACCCTACCCCTTGCTTGTCCTACTGTTGTGTCCCAAATTTCCACACTTGCTACACTTGGTTGTATTGCCCTTCCTGGTCATTTTTCCCTCACGATCAAAATGAGCTTCAACTTCAGCCTCACCAACTGATGATCTTTCTCTTCTTTTGTGGCCTCCCAACCTGCTTATGGTGTTTGGGAGGCAGAAGTTTGGTGGGACATTGTGAGGGTATCCAATTCTCAGGCCCGGGAATTGGATTAATCACATTCTCATAAACCTTCTTCCAAGTGGATAACCAATACACTTCATCAACCAATTCTTCCGGCACCCCTCTCCTAATATCATTCCTGGCCATATCATTGATAGCAGCCACTGCATGTTTACATGGCATGCTAGTTAAATCCCACTTTCTGCATGTGCATGTTCTATCCTTCATATTAACAACACACTGGGATCTTGAGCTATTCACCTACACAAAATCAGTATCCAACATTGAGTTACTCACCTACTAAAGGGTCTTATTTGGTCAAACTGCAATACACATACCTGGTACTGTACTGCATCCACCATTAAAACATTCAGTTGTGAGGCTTCTTCTTTGATCTTATTAAACACTTCTTGAGCATGAGGAGTTAATGGACCATGAGCTTTAGCTTGAATCTTCTTTACATTCACAATTCTTTTGGTCATGTACACTCTTATGAACTCTAAACATGTGATTACAGGTTTGTCTCTGGCTCCTATCAACTGCCTATTGAACACTTCACATATATTATTCAACAATATGTCACATTTGGCCCTACCTGAAAAGTGTGCTTTTGACCAACTACTTGGTGGGATAGTTGATAACTTTTCATGGAAACCAGGCTCTGCAATCTTCATTTCTTCCATTGACTTTTCAAAATATGGCATTGATGTCTTGCTTGCTACTCCATACAACAAGTTTTTGTATACATCACCAGGCCAATCCTTCTTCAGATTCTGGTGGATATGTCTTAAACAGAACCTGTGTTCAGAGTCTGGGAACACTTTGGATAATGCAGGCAGTAGTCCCTGCCTCAGACAATGTTAGTTAGATATGATAAATTGCCATAAACATTTAAATGATAATATGCCATACCTTTTGCCTGTCTGATATGAAAGTGAAGTTGGTACTGTCTGCTAAGCCAAGATCATCTTTGAGTAATTCCAAAAACCATTCCCAAGATTTAAAAGTTTCAGCCTCCACCAAAGCATATGCTACAGGATATATACCATTGTTGCCGTCTACACCAACTGCAGTAAGAATCTGTCCAGGAAATGGACCTTTCATAAAACATCCATCTAGTCCCAATATTTCTCTACCACACATCTTGAACCCTCTCATAATCGAAGCAAAACAAACATAACATCTCTTGAATTGCCTAGTAGGAAGACAAGGGTTAGCACAGGGTTCACAATCTATTCTAATTGTGCTACCTGGATTTGCCCTCAACAGTGCTTCACAATAAGACCTTAGGATACCATACTGCTCTCTATAATCTCCAATGATCCTTGTTGTAGCAATTCTTTTAGCCCTAAACACTTTCTGGATTGAAACATTCACCTGATGGTTCTTCACAGGCATATCCTGTATGGATGGCAAAGGCATGTCAGGGTTTGACTCGATCATTGGTTGGATCTCATTAGCTATCTGAGACATGGTGTACAGGCCCACTTCTCTTGTTTGGAGGCAATGATGTTGTGAGGTAATGGTTTTCACACACCAAGATTCCTTTTCAGTTCTCCTGGAGATCTGAACCGCCCAAGGACAAGTGGGCTTCAAGTGCCTTTTATCTTGTTTTAACCCTAGCCCTCTAAATTTACTATTCTGCCCCTCACCAGAACCCAAAGTAGGATTAGTCCCAAGACAAATAACTCTGAACCTCAACTTTTCATTTTTTAATATATAAATCTGCCTTCTACTCTTAACAGCATATGTCTTTACCATGTCATTCAATTGTTTTTTATCTGGTATTAATTGACCAATTGAAAATGGGAGGTATGAGTCACTAACATTACCTGTATTTTTTCTCTTCTTCCTTACCTTCTTGGCAACCTTGTCCAGCAGTGTACAGTTATCATCTTTATCACTAAAATCCTCATGATCACAAGTTACCTAAGTTCTTCTTCAGTATTCTCATTTCTAGCATCCTTAATTGTCTCATTGACTTCATCAGGATCAACGTCAACACATGCCTTGAACTGACTCATATCTACTTCATAATCAAACACTAGATTATTTGGCTCCTGATCAAATGTGTAATCTGGATCGTCTTCATCACTGTTCTCTTTATCACTACTTTGTGACTCACCCTCAGAAACTGCCTCGCTACTTTCTGACTCACCCTCAACCACATTATCTTCACCCACATTATCTAGTAAAGCCAGACTCATTGCAGTTGAATCCTTGATTCTAGAGTCTCCTATTTCAACATACAAATCTACTAACTTGCATCCTTTTCTAAGTTGGTCATACACATAATCTAACTCATCATCATCAGTAAAGTGTCTAAGACCAAAATCCAAACACACATTAGGATCTTTAACAAAAAAATTGAACACATCATCTATAGAGTAACCTATATCTTCCAGCATTTCACGAAGAACAGCAACACTTAAATTTTCAAACTCAACCCAGTCAATGTAACTAACCTTACCGTTGACATACTCCCTTCCTGGATAATCAGTAAACTCACCTCCATGGTTAATCTTTAGAGAACATAGTATGGGTTCATTCCCTGTTAACACAAATGATCAAAACATCAGATAATATTCAACTTACCGAAAACAAACTATAGCCCTGAGAAAGAAGACACAATCAACTTACCATATATATCTTCAGGATCGTAGTATTCACCTTGAGGACGAAGTCGCCATGCGAACACCATCGATTTGGGTTTCTCTCTTGCACAATCAACTGTCTATGTGTTTTGGCGGGAATAAATTAGGGCTTAATAGTGAATTTTGGGGTTTTCAGAAGGTAAATAAATCAAAAAGACGGTCTTACCCCTGGCTCAAACAGTCAAACAAACGGCAGCTTAACAGAAGGACTCAGAGTGTTATGAATTAATAAAGTCAGGGGCTCAAAAAACCAAAAAATGAATTTAGGGGCTCAGGTTGATGTTTGGGACATAGCACAGGGACGCAAATTGCATTTTACTCATGACACAATTTGCAATCTGATGTTAACATAAAGGACGAGTTTTGTAATTTACTCTATTTTTAAATGATGATTCAGAATAATTTGTAACTTATTCTGAATCATCATTTAGAATAACAAGGTCTCCAAGGCCGAGTACTCTTCGAGTAATCGCTCCAAGGTAGGCTACCGATACGACTTTCTTCAACTTGGCCTAATTACTCGAAATCGATCAAATGCGATCAATCTCGGCCAGAATCAGATCTAGTAGGTCAACTCGTGCCGAGTTTGACTTTAAAAAAAAAAGTAAAACATAATTTCTATGCCGATTATATAAAAAAAGAGTGACTTTCAAGGATTGTCCTTTATCTTTACACCAATTTTCAGGCGATGTCCTTTATGTTCAAAATTGACGAGTTTTGTACTTTATGTTTTCAAAGCATACACATTTTGTCCTTTAGGCCTAACTCAGTTAGTTTTTTCAGTTAAATTTGGTCATATGCTTTGCACATGAGGGCATTTTTGTCAATTCAGCCTTTCAGGGACTACTTATGTAGATTACTAAAGATCTAACCATTTTATATTAAAAATTAAGAGTTAACTGTCATTTTCGTTCCTATGGTTTGTTCACTTTTGCCATTTCAGGCCAATTTTCAAAAATGCACTAGTTTCCTCCCTGACATATTAAAAACGTGCCACTTCAGTCTAAACATTAAAACCCAGTTAAGTCAGACAGGTTAAATGAAGGGTATTATTGTCAATTCATATATCTTTTATTTTCACCTTATTTTATGAATGAGTAAATTGCACTTTTTGTCCTTTATGTATTATCTGAATTTTGAAACGTGCACTTTAAAAGTTTTAATTTCGTTTTATGTCCAAAAAACACATGTTTTATATCACTTTAAGTCCTTTACACCAAACTGCGTTAAATTACTCAGTTAGTTTTATTTAAGGCAAATATATTCTTGGTATTTAGCTTAGTTATTTTGTTTCTACATTTTGTGTCATAAATAACAAAGATCAAGAACACACTCTCTCTCCATCAATCATCACATCTCTCCCCTATTTCTTTCTCTTAAAAAACCCAATATCTAAAATAAAAAACCTATCTCTCTTCAAAATTAACGGAGGTGACTTTCTCAATTGCTTATGTTCATGGTCAATTGCTTCAAAATTCTCAGATGAACTGTTAGATAGATGGTGGTTGGTCGACGCAGGTGGGTGGTGGTTTCAATTCCATTTTCACTTCCACTAAATTTCCATTCAATCATTAGGAGTTTTGCATTCGATCTCAATTCACTCTGCGCACACGACCTAGGTAATTAGTAAGTACTCTATCTCTAGTACTTGTTCATTCGTTCTTTCAATTTCCGTTTTGAATGTAGTTTCGATTACTTGATTTCTGTAATGGAAGTAGTTGTTAATCAGGTTAATTCACTAGTAATTTGTTTGATTAGATCTAGGAGTTCTGTAACGGAAGTACCTGTTCGTTGATTTTGAATTTAACTGTATTTGATGTACTCAATTACTAGTAGTTTGATTTTATTTCAGTTTTTGTTTGAATGTAGTTTCGATTTTGATGATAACTGAAGTAACTGATACTTGATTTTGAATTCAGCTGCAATTTGATTTCGTTTTAAGTTGCTTATTGATGTTTGGATTCACTACTAGTAGTTTGATTTCTGTTTTGAGTGTAGTTCCAATTTTCATGCCTGAGATTTCTGTAACGGAAGTAATTGTTCATTGATTTTGAATTTAACTGCATTTAATTTCATTTCAAGTTGCTTAATGATGTTTGGATCCACCAATTAGTTGTTTTGTCATGATGTAGTCAATCACTAGTAGTTTGATTTGAGTTTCAGTTTCTGTTTTGAATGTAGTTAGATCTGGGGTTTTTTAAGAGAAAGAAACATGGGAGAGATGTGATGATTGATGGAGAGAGTGTGTGTTCTTGATCTTTGTTATTTATGGCAGAAAATGTAGAAACAAAATAACTAAGATGAAATACCAATAATACAGTTGCCTTAAATAAACCTGATGCGCGTGTGGTGCTATAGGTTTTTATATATATTTTTAGCCCTTTTTACACGTTAGTCAAGTTTTAAATTTATAAAACACGATATTTTACTAACACCAAACACACATATGGGCAAGTGCATCCATCGTGAGCGTAGTATAGTGTTGGTAAGATACCGAGGTCGTCCAAGGACACAAGTGCTTTTAGTACCGGTTTATCCTCAACGTCTAATCTCAAAAGTTTAGAAAAATGTTTTAAACTAAAAAAATAAAAAAAAAATAAAAATGCTGAAAATGAAAATAAAAATAAAAACAGATAGACAAGATGAATCACTTGGATCCGACTCGTGTTTAGTGTAACCTTTGATTATTTCTGCACTTTTGCACTTTTTAAGAGATTATCTTAGTTATAGTAGTAGACCCCTCTTTTGAAGGTGACGTTACCCTCAACCCAGTAGTTTGAGTCAGCAAGGATACAATCCTAAAGGGTTGGATTATTGAAAGATAATTAATTAGGTTATTAATGCGTAATGTGGTAGGCCCCTCTTTTGAAGGTGATGTTACCCTCGGCTAAGTAGTCTGAGTCAGCAGGGATACAGTCCTAAATAGCCGGGTTAATGTTTTAATAGTAGCTTACATATGAGGGGATCAAGGAGTTCGGACCCCCGCCATCCAATACCAGTGGGTATTGAAGGAGGTCCTACTAAAGTTGACCCAGGTCCTTGCAGGATCTATACACTGAACAAGGCAAGACTCTTACCAAACATTCCCTTAACCCCCGACCAGGTAGCCAACATATCTCCATACAGACCGTGGAGATATGAATGGTGAAAATCTTTTATTTTATATAGACAGTAAAATAATGCCAAGACACCACGGACAAATGATAAGGAAGACTCACCTTCAACATAAGAAACTAGTTATTAAAGTCATTAATACATAACCAAATAAAAAGTGCGAAAAGATTAAAAATAAAAAGTATTACACTAGACACTTGTCTTCACCAAGTGATGTAAGAGACTTAGGCAAACATGGCCTTTGATTGTCAAGAACTCTTACGATCAATCTTGGATCCCGAGACTACTCACACACTCTATGATGGATGATGGATGATGGTGGTGGATGTGGGTTGTGATGGTGGTGGTGGGTGGGTGAAGTGTGAGAGAGGTGGTTTGCCAAGGGATGGTTTGCAAATGAGTCAAGCACCCCTATTTATAGCCTGCACAGAAGCCCGGACACGGCCCCGTGTCCATTGGGCACGGCCCCGTGTCCACCCATCTTTTCTTTCTTCATTAATTGCAGTTTGTCTGCATTAGTTGACCACGCCCCCGTGTGCAGAAGCGTATCTGTACTATCAAGATTTTCCCAAATTCTGCGAATCTTAGAGTTGACCACGGCCCCGTGTCCGCTGGACACGCCCCCGTGGTGGGTGATAGAAGCTTCTACAACTTTGTCTTTTCTGCAAACACTTGGGCATGCCCCCGTGCTCATTGAGCACGGGGCGTGTTCAGCCTTTTGTCTTCTTGTTTTTGCTTGGGAGGATGCTGTCGAGGGGTCGAGCATGCCACGTTTATTCATTTTCTTGTATTTATGTTAGATTTAGCTGCCTTTTTGCTTCTTTTGTTCATTTGAGCTCATTTAATCCTGAAAATACAAAAGGAAGATAAAAACACACTTTTTCCAACATTAGTACTAAAAAAAGGTTAGTTTTATGCCACAATTGATGTAATTTATATGTTGCATTTTGCGCACATCAAACCTAACTGGGTAATTTAACTCAGTTTGGTGTAAAGGACTTAAAGTGATATAAAACATGTGTTTTTTGGACATAAAATGAAATTAAAACTTTTAAAGGGCACGTTTCAAAATTCAGATAATACATAAAGGGAAAAAAGTGAAATTTACTCTTTTATGAATTGACAATAATACCCTTCATTTAACCTGTCTGACTTAACTGGGTTTTATTTTTTGGACTGAAGTGGCACGTTTTCAGTATGTCAGGGAGGAAACTGATGCATTTTTGAAAATTGGTCTGAAATGGCAAAAGTGAACAAACCACAGGGACGAAAATGGCAGTTAATTCTAGAATTAAAAATACCTTAAAAAACAAGAGTAAAGCGCTCTCTCTCTCTCTCTATCGAACTATCTTCTTCCACAAACAAATTATTGTTGCAGATCGTCACCTACAAGCAACAAACTATTTGAATATTTTTTAACCTAATTTCATCCCCTTTTCATCACCTACAACAAACAACGTCGATATATGTTGCAGATCATTACTCCAGCAACCGCCGTAGTTACTCTGGCAACGGCCGCAGCGCCACCACCACCACTCCTCCCCTTTCTCTATCAGTGCCACCACTCACACATCTCCACCCACCACCACTCCTCCACCCGCCACCACCTGTTGCCACCACCGTTGCAACCCCACCATCGCTACCTACCCACCACCAACGCTGCAACCACTCCATAACCACCCACCCACCACCGTTGCAATCTTAACACATCAACATTACAGAATTTCAGTTCTAAAATTCAACCACAAAAATCCAACACCCAAAATCCTTCGATCATCGCGAAAACCACCTGATTCGAATCGCTCCTTAGACAATCGTCGCCGGCCACACCTCCGGCGCCACTCAGACAATCGTCCTATTTCTTCACTGTTTGGATGGTGAAAATGATAAGATGATGAATATGATTGTGCTAGCCATGAAGAATTTGAGAGGAGTGTTTGTGGGTTTTCAACATTCACGGACGGGGTCTAAAGAGTTTAGAGAGAGAGAGAGTTTAGGGCATTTCAAGGATTTAGTGAAGTAAAAACATTTATATTATCTACACAATTAGTCCCTGCAAATATGAGTTGACAAAAATGCCCTCATGTGCAAAGCACATGACCGAATTTAACTGAAAAAACTAACTGGGTTAGGCCTAAAGGACAAAACGTGTATGATTTGAAAACATAAAGTACAAAACCCGTCAATTTTGAACATAAAGGACAGTGTCTGAAAATGGGTATAAAGATAAAGGACAATCCTTAAAATTCACTCATCAAAGAATAAATATCATTTTTACGTATTTTGTTATATATATTAGTGAATTTACGTTATTTGACATATATTCAATTTATGAAAACTAATTTCTTTATAATTTAACATGTCCGAGTACTCTCCGCCTAGGCCGATATAACAACCCTCAAAAACGCCCTAAAATACCCCGTATAACCTTATTTTTATAAAAAAACAAAAAAATATTAATTTTTACTCCTGTCGCGGGCTGCGACAGGTTTGATGGTGGTCGGTCGCGGGGCGCGACGGCTTCTTGCTTGCCGGGCACTGCATGGTGACACGTGCTACCCATCGTGTCGAGTCTACGGCATAACCAGGCAACCCTAGCTGTAGCTAGGGTGCCCTCGCGGGGCACGAAAGGAAAGGGTGGGGGCTGTCGCGGGGTGCGACAGGCTCCCTGAATTCGTTTAAATATGGCATGCATGCAGCAGTTCATCCTCGTTCAAATTCTTTTCTCTCTCAAACACATATAGTGCGAAAATCTAAGTTAAAATACCCCCTAATTCATGAAGCTCTGCCCCGTTGTAAGTATTTTAACCCCCAATCACTAGTTCGACCTGTCCGATTGATCCGGAACCCAACAACTGATGCCAAAGTTCTGCTTTGTAAACTAAGTTGGGATTCTGTCTCGTGACGTATTGATAAGTTGAATTTGGGTTATTATACTAACGCGCATGCGTTATATGTTTTTAATAGGAATTCAAGAATATTAGCAGAAAATATTTCCAGGAAGCCAATAGAAATACCTAAGTTTACAATGTGAGTCATTCTCCTTTTCTCACCGTTTATGAGCCCTTATTTAAAATGCTTTACAAAACCCTAAATGTTTATCGGTTATACTTACAGTGATTAAGTCTTTGTATTCTACAATTACTGCCGGTATGTGGGGTTTTGTATACACTACTAATCAAGCATTACTATTGGACAAAGAGTTAGCCAATAGTAATATGACCACGGTCATTGTAACTGCCAATGTGACAAATACTGAATGAGTAATTGGGTAGATATAAACATTGTAATCGCTCTTAATACTGTGAAGTAATAACAAGTTATATTTTTGTAAACTGGAATGTACTCGCCAGTATTTCTTGCTAATAAAATATTTTTAAAACGCGTTTCAGATAACTTGATGTGAAGCTATTAGAAGCCAGCTATGGAGCACTGAAGGCTTAAAGAAAGTGATTATAAAGTTACCTAAATAAAAAGTTTATGTTTTCAGCAACTAGGGTTTATCCCTATAAAATATTAGTTTAAATGAAATATGGGTTTTATCCCATTTGTTTAATACAAAAAGTTTGGTGTTTTATAAACTCTGAAGTTATTTCCTAACTACGATCCTGAGGTCTCATTTCTGCTGCCAAATTAATAAACACCGATACCACCGACTCGTGCTCGCGGCTCCCGCTCCCGGGGTGGGGTCAGGGGCTGCGACAGAAGGTGGTATCAGAGCCACTGGTTTAAGCCATTTAGGTGTTCTTTTAAATACCTAAATTTTAACCAATTATTTTAGAAAATATCCATAACTTATGTGTTATTCTATGTAAATATGTATATTATGATTTTATGTATTTTGACAATTTTTTTAGTTCGCAGTATGAGTGATCAGACTACCTCTGACGCTTATCGTCACCTGTCCCTGACGCTTATCGTCACCTGTCCCACTCTCCAATGGACGAAGGACCATCCAATTTAGCCTCAGGATTTGTAGCAGATTCTGAAGATACCTTTATTTTTAGAGCCAAGTCTGAGGAAGCATTCCCACCTAAGAAAAGGGGACGGTTTAGTAGAATGTAGAGAGAAAGGAGGAAAAGAATAAGACAAATCCAAAAACAGAAAATAGCCGCAAGAACCATAGCTGAAGGAAATGCCCGGATTCCAGTTACTAGACCTTTATGGGAAGAATTAGATAGAAGACTAGCAAATCTGGATATGTTTAGAAATAAAGGAAACTAGATTTTTGCTCGCCGCGCGTTATGCCGGCGAGACAAAGCGTTAAATCGCAAACCAAACTCACGATTTAGTGAATACGTTTCAATTCCATTTCTCAAACAAACAAATGAAATTTAGATTCTAGGTCTAACAAATTATGGGAACCAAAAACTTTTGAAAATGAAATTTAGATTCCATTGATTTAGCCTTAGAGTATCAACTTATTAAACATCTAGATTGTGTCAACTTAAAACTCCTCACCAATTCTCAGAACGGGATTGTGAAGACGTGTTTCATCACATACGCTTCTTTCTTCTCCAAACCACTTGTTCTTGTGGCTCTGGACGCCTAAAAAAGACTTAGGGGCTCCTCCTTTCTATAAATAGTAATAAATGGTACCTCGTAACAAATATATTAGAACTTACACAAATCCTAAGAAAAAAAGGATGCCAAAATCTATGATAGATGATACCTATACCTGTGATAGATGACACCTATACCTCAATGATTTCCTTTCCAATCCAATAACAAAGATAAAAATCATCTTTTTCCAATCCAATTACAACAACCTAGGGCACAACAAAGTTCTAAAGCACAATATACAAGACTATAATGCATAAACTTGTTATTAATTGATATTATTTAAATTTAAATGAATTAGCATTAACTTTTTTTTTTTGGGAAAAACCCCCAAGCTTAAGGTACAACTCTACTAAACATTAACATTTTTTTTGAGAAACCCCCAAAGCTTAAGGTATAAGTGATGTGTGCAAAATGCAACATATAAATTATATCAAATGTGGCATAAAACTAACCCTTTTTTTAGTACTAATGTTGGAAAAAGTGTGTTTTTGTCTTCCTTTTGAATTTACAGGGTCAAATGAGCTTAAACGAACAAAAGGAACAAATATACAGCCAAAACCAACATAAATACAAAGAAAAGAAAGAAATGTGGCATGCCCGACCCCTCGACAACAACTCCCAAAGCAAAAACAAGAAGAAAGCTGAGCATGGGGCTGTGCCCAGCTCAGCACGGGGCGTGCCCAGCTCAACACGGGGCCGTGTCCAGGATGGTCAGCCCTGGCACGAAAGACAAACCTGTAAAAGCTTCCATTTCCCAACACGGGGGTATGTCCAGCGGACACGGGGCCGTGGTCAACGCAAAGATTCACAAAATCTGAGCAAATCTTGATAGTACAGATACGCTTCTGCACACGGGGCCGTGCCCAGCGGACACGGGGGCGTGTGGAGCTAATGCAGACAAATTGTATTAATGAAGAAAGAGAAAAGGGTGGACACGGGGCCGTGTCCAGGCTTCTGTACAGGCTATAAATAGGGGTGCTTGGTTCACTTCAAAGGCATCCCTTGGCACACCACCTCTCTCACACTTCACCCACCACCCACCACCACCATAACACCATCATCCACCACCATCATCCATTGTCCATCATAGAGTGTGTGAGTCATCTCGGGATCCAAGATTGATCGTAAGAGTTCTTGACAATCAAGGCCATGTTTGCCTAAGTCTCTCACATCACTTGGTGAAGACAAAGTGTCTAGTGTAATACTTTTTATTTTTAATCTTTTCGCACTTTTTACTTGGTTATGTATTAATGACTTTAATAACTAGTTTCTTATGTTGAAGGTGATTTTTCCTTATCGTTTGTCCGTGGCGTCTTGGCATTATTTTACTGTCTATATAAAATAAAAGATTTTCACCATTCATATCTCCACGGTCTATATGGAGGTATGTTGGCTACCTGGTCGGGGGTTAAGGGAACGGTTTGGTAAAAGTCTTGCCTTGTTCAGTGTATAGATCCTGCAAGGACCTGGGTCAAATTTAGTAGGACCTCCTTCAATACTTAACGGTATTGGATGGCGGGGGTCCAAACTCTTTGATCCCCTCATGTGTAAACTACTATTAATACTTTAACCCGGCTACTTAGGACTGTATCCCTGCTGACTCAGTCTACTTAGCCGAGGGTAACGTCACCTTCAAAAGAGGGCCCTACCACAATATGCATTAATAACTTAATTAATTATCTTTCAATAATCCGACCCTTTAGGATTGTATCCTTCCTGACTCAAACTACTGGGTTGAGGGTAACGTCGCCTTCAAAAGAGGGGCCTACTACAATAACTAAGATAATCTCTTAAAAAGTGCAAAAGTGCGGAAATAATCAAAGGTTACACTAAACACGAGTCAGAGCCAAGTGATTCATCTTGTCTATCTGTTTTTCTTTTATTTTTATTTTTATTTTAAGCATTTTAGTTAGTTTTTATTTTTCTAGTTTAAAAACCTTTTTCTAAATTTTTGATTTGATTAGACGTTGAGGATAAACCGATACTAAAAGCCCTTGTGTCCTTGGACGACCTCGGTATCTTGCCAACACTATACTACGCTCACGATGGGTGCACTTGCCCATATGTGTGTTTGGTGTTAGTAAAATATCGTGTTTTATAAATTTAAAACTTGACTAACGTGTAAAAAGGGCTTAAAATATACTTAAATCTATATACCACCACACACGCATCAATAAGTCTACTAAACACCAACATGTTGGTAATTTATAATATGGTAATGCACCTGATCTTAACCTTGTAGCAGCTCCTGAACCACAACTACTACCATTGTACCCTGACCAACCCATGAACCTAGAACAAAACTAGGAAAACCCACTTCCAATCCCAGTCTTTGACCCAAATGAGATACCCAGGATACCAACACCAAATCCCTTAGAATTTTGGGAGACCAACGATTGGACATTCCAGGAATTAATGAATGATCCCTATCCATATATGCCTTACGGAGAACCAGAACCAGCTTATCCTTAACCCATACCAGCCTAGATGCCACCAATGAGCCATGAGAATGTAGAAGAACTTCACCACTATGGTGAAGTTTTGATTCAAAAAGGAAATAGGATCCGCCGTATCGGGGAGAATCTCGTCTGGAAATATGACGAGAGAGATGCGTTTTTAGAAAACCACCTCTTAATATATTATATATATACGTATTTTCTTTTAATTTGAAAAAAGAATATATATATATATATATATACACTATATACATATATCACCTATATATATGTATTGATGCATAGCTACTAACGTTTAAATTTTAGTTGTAATTTGTAATAGATGCATATATATATGAAAGTGTAAATGTCGCAATGCTCGACAATTTTGGTTCAATATGTTTGAGTAATTATTGTTTAATTATTCTGTGATATTAATACCTGATAATGTTTACAATTCAGATGTCAAACGAAGTAAATTAGGAAGTTCAGAATAATGATAATAACGGAAACCAAGTGGATGAAAGTGCTATAGAACACATAGTAGCTCAAGGAATCATAGATGCCATGCCAAGTCACAGTGTGAATGGAAATCACAGACTATTTATCCAAGCTCCGATTCCAAAAAGAAGAAGGACCATCCCATATGGTTGTTCTTATAAAGAATTCTTATCCTGTAAACTGATAGAATTCTCAGGCAATGAAGGAGCCATTTCAGCTTTGCGCTGAACAGAAAAGACAAAAGCAGTTTTGAAAATAAGTAAATGTGCAGATGAGGATAAGATAATGTATGCTTCTAATCTTTTTAAGAATGCCGCATTCGAGTGGTGGAATACCATTCTCCAGTCAAGAGGAAGTGCCAGGGTTTACAACATGGAATGGAACAACTTTAAGGATATATTTGAAAGGAAATTATGTCCTTCTCATGAAAAAGAACAGATTGCTAATAAATTCCTAAATCATAGAATGATTGGGGTAGATTGCAGGGAATATACTACCACATTCTTTGAATATGCTAGGATAGTCCCAACTCTAGCCTCACCAAAACCAGTATTAATCTCCCATTATATCTGGGGATTAGTCAGTGAAATCAGAAATATAGTTAAGGCAGCTAGACCACAAACAATAGAAGAAGCAGTGGAACTTGCTAACACTCTGACATATGAATTGGTACGTACGCAAGAGAAAAATCAGAAAAAGAATCTAGCTCAAAAGATTACTCAGGAACTATGTTATGATAATTCCTATCGCGGGAAAGGAACAGGTTCTTCCTCTTCACCCTACTGCAAGTTCTGCAAAAGGAAAAAAGGATGTGTCAGTTTACCATTGATATATCTGTTGCCGACCCACAACCTAAAACCAAACTTCTTAACTTCTTCATTGGAGCATGTTTGATTTTGTACCGATGTGTCGACCATATTTTTACACTAGCAGCAACAACAATACGCAGTCGTCTAGTGACGCCTGTCCATAACCTTTGGGATAACTATTACCCGCTAGTAGCAGTTGTGGAAGAACGTATCATCATGCCACGTTCTGCATTAAGCTTTATCATCACCCTTCTCATTGTTTTTCCATAAATCAAGTCGCAGGGCCAACCTGAGTTCCCTTTTAAAACTCACCCTCACCATGTCAGGTTCTCCATTACGAGTCTCTTGATGTACGGTTTGTTTTGCACAACCGAACTTGTTGCTTCAGGTCTTGATCGCACTTCCGCATTTGCTGTTGTTGCTAGATTGGGGAAAACGCGGTTCTGGAAACAAGAGAAAAGGAATATAATCATGCTTTTACGAAAAACAGACAGAGTTTCCTCTTTTTTTGGACGATCCCGACAACTAAAGTGTCGATACGTTTTCAAAACTCAACAATAACTTTTCAACAATTCAATCAACATATAAATTTTTAAAACGACAACTAAAGAGGCAAAATGATCATTATAACTTTTATTATAACAATTATTAATTAAAATAATAAAATTAAATATTGTGCTTTACTAAGCAGTTTCCCCCAAACATCGTCTTCTCCAACCCCACCCTCTTCCCCCTTTCTTCTTTACCTCTCATCAAACCACCATCACCACCATAAATATGGAATTAACAAGTCATGAACATAAATGGATAATCTGGAATTCACATCTGCCCAGATTCCGGCAAACTCGTAACATCCGGCACCTCATAAAACCACCACCATACACCTCTCGTTCACCATCTGACGGTGATGCAGAAGAACGATCCAATGAGAAGTAAGTTACATCATTTTAAGGAAATAGAAAGAAAACTTTAAATTAGAGGCAATGGTTTTGACCTCTTAACTTAAGAACAGGTTGATTTGGAAATCGGGTTATGATTTACATTTAGATATCCATTTTGACTTATAGCCTAATCTGTTGCTGAATAATGTTTGGGGTGGTGTGCAGGTGGGATGTATATAGCTTTGGTGTAACTCTATGGGAGTTATCAACTCCGTGCATACCTTGGACGGAGATGAACTCAATGCAGGTTGCTGGTGCTCTTGGTTTTCAGTTCAGACACCTTGATATTCCAGAACACGTTGATCCTACGGCTTCACAAATAATTCTTGATTGTTGGCATCTGTACATTGCTTCTTCTCCCAACCAATCTTATTGTTTCCTATATTTCTTTCAACTGCAAGATAGTTATTGAGGATGAAGAAAAAGGGTAGAGGGTGATGCTGGTGGTTTGATGAGAGATGAAGAGGAAAGGGGGTAGAGGGTGGGGTTGGAGAAGATGATGTTTGGGGAAAACTGCTTTTATAAGGTAAAACACACTATTTAATTTTATCATTTTAATTAATAATTGTTATAATAAAACTTATAATGACCATTTTGCCCCTGAGAAAAAGGACAAAATACCAGGATTTTATTTGAGAAATCTGGGCTGATTTTACTTTTGGACCAAAATGGCAATAAAAATGAAACCATGGGGACCCAGATTCAAAAGGTTTGAGTTTTGGACTAAAGTTGCAAAAGTGGCCAAACCTCAAGGACCAAAATGGCAGTTTACTCAGGGTATAAAGTACGTTTGGCAAAAGTAGCTGAAAGCTGGTAGCTGATGGCTGGAAGCTAGTAGCTGGTAGCTGTAGCCAATGTTTACAGGACCGGACCGGAGGTCGACCTAGTCGCCTTATGGGGTCAAAGGTCGGACCGGTTCGACCAGATTTAAGACCCTTATTAAATTTTATGATATAATAAATATAAAAGTAAATAACTAAAAATAAATCCTAAATTAAATAATAAAAAACATAAAAACTCATACGCATTAAAACCATTTATATATATTTAACTATATAATGATACGATGATTTTAACAATTTTATAATAAGTGACTGATCATCTACTTAATTTCATTCGTTATGATTAATAACTAATATATATATAATTAATTATGATAAAGTCTAATACAATATTAAAAGATGTTAACTTTAGAGCTGTTTAAAAAATAATTAAACTTAAAAGGTTTACTTTTATCTTACTTCTAATTAAGGGCAGAGCTTTGTAGGATTATGGGTGTAATACTAAAGAAAATGGGTGTATATATAAAAGCAGAGAGGGCGAGAGAGTGTGAGCAAATGGAAAGCTCACCCTCTACGCTTATTTATAGTTGATATGGAAACTTAGAGACCACGTTCGATGATTCCTTCTGATCATTCCACATGCACAACATTTATTTCGTATGTTAAGTTTAGTTATTTTTATTTTATTATTATAATTAATTCAGCTGTTTCACTCATTTATCGTTTATAACTTCTAAAATATGATGATGAATATGTCATTACAACGAGTATATTTTTATCTACATTTTGACATAAGTTTCGTTAAAAACGGTGTAAGGTCAATTATAATGTATTTTATTATTTAATTATTAAATGGTTCCTATGTTCGTCTAGATACCTCATGTTTCTAATACTAAAGTTACTCGTAATCTACCCATTTAATAATATAAGTTTTATATGCTTTATTTTAATATAAAAAATAGAAATGTTACATATTGTATGTTTTTGAAAAACTTGCATGTCTTTCCACCCTCGAAAACATTTATAAAAATGTAAAACCGTAAAAATGTGGGGATTATGAACTCACCTCGATATCCTTTTGCAAAGCTAGCTTAGTGTGATTCCGTAATGTCGTTCCAAGAACATAAACTCGCTAGCATGCAACTGTGACATTCCTACCAAGGAATACTTATATGTTTCTAAACAAAACGACGTAGCTATCTACGTGTCCGAGCTCTACCGAATCGTTAACCATACGATTCTATGAAAGTGTCATTATCTTGATTTGAAATAACCATTCTATGGTTATTTGATCCCTTTTGTAATTGACATAAAAACTAAGTCTTAGAAAGCGACTTAGTTTCCGAATGATTTAGGATTTATATATATATATATAATTGTTATTTTAATTATCAATAACTTAAAATGCAAAAGCTACTATCAAGTTTAGGGATGCATTCCACGGTACTGTGTTTTCTTGTTAAGCTTCTGTATTGACAACTAGTGCCTATCAAATTTTGTAAGTATTGCATTTGCGTTAATGAGATGTTAAATGTTTTACTTGCAAATATGATTGCGCAGGGGGGTAGTTTACATAGTTGCTTGTAATAACACTATCTGACATTGCAAATAATATTAGTGTTTTTATACAGACATGAAAGTACATTTAGATGGTAGTTAACAGACGGATGTCAGCAGGGTTCTAGCGACAACCCACATGGACAGTTGTTAGGAATTGTCTGAGAATATATTTTCTTATCAGAAGATTCAGCATCTTCCATCTTTTGTATGATACAAAATTTGGCTTTGCATAAAGGGCATGTGGAAACTTTTTTCATTGAAGCCTGTATATACAATATATATATATATATATATATATATATATAGTTATATCGTCGTTACTTGTGTTCTAAGAAACTTTTTTTGTGAAGGGGTCTTCTTTCATGTTTCCGAGAATAATTTGAAGGCTCACAAATTTCAATATCATTTTGGTGAATTCCTGAATGTTTGAAACCTTCCTCTGATTCGGAAGACGATAACTCGTTATATGTATTTTTATGTATCAGCCTGCGATTTCTTCTGGTCACCTATGGTAGTGTTTTTCCTTTTCTGATTCATACAATATGAAAAGGAAAGTGTAAAGCTTAAAAAACAAATACTGGTAATTAGTTTTTCATATAACTAAATAGCTATAGTGCTTTTAACTAATATACCTCTATGCTTTTCAAGCCAAATGAAGGAGACTCCTCTAAACAGGAATGCGTGGATTTCGGTTGGTTCAGATCTCTATTCGGTCATCTTTCCAAACTGCAACACACGAATATGTGGTTCCCATCACAAAGCCACTGTGTTTACATACAGTGTACAGTGTTCTAATATCACCATATTCAAGCATTCTGAACCCTAGCTACAAACAACCCAACAAACTTCGGATACTGAAAACGCTATCTAAAGAATACTAAAATTTATTAAACGGTTGTTCGATTTTTCAATATATATATATATATATAGGACAAAGATCCGTTAGGAACCACCCTTTATTGCGAGAACCACGAGAACCAGTGTGAACACAAACAGTAATTACTAAAAAACACCCAAAATTTTTTTTTAATTTTTTTACTATTTTTTCTGAAAAAATCGCTATATTTTGTTAATAAAAAAAATTTTTCAAAAAAAAAAAAAAAAAAAAAAATCGAGTAACAGTTATCCATGCACATGTGCATATGTATCATTTCTTTGTCAAATTCCGTATTTCATTACAAATAATAGTCAATTGCACTTTCATTTATACTACCACGTGTAATACACTACTTTTTACGTTAACAATGTTAGAAATGCACATGTGCATCCATATGTATCAACATGAAATAAGGTGTTTTGGTACACTACTTTCTCTTTCATCTATCATTCCATCCATAATACACAAGCATGCACATGTGCATTTTTGTCATTTCTTTGACAAATTCCGTAATTCATTACACATATTAGACAATTGCACTTTCATTTACACTACCATATGTAATACACTAATTTTTACATTACCAATATTAGAAATGCACATGTGCATTTATATGTATCAACATGAAATAAGGTGTTTTGGTACACTACTTTGAATACACTTTCCCTTTCATCTATCATACCATCCATAATACACTACCATTACCTCCTACCATCCATAATACAATACCATTACCTCCTACCATCCATAATACAATACCATTAACAATATTTTCACTTTATTACATGTATGTAAACACCATTTATACCATCCAATCAACATATTACATCAAAAATTGACAACTATAACAAAACCATCAACCACTAGATATAACTAACCAAAAAACATGTATATGGGCCTACTTCTCCATTCAAAATCACAAACTTTTTGTACCAAAACACGTTATATCATGATTATACCTAATGATGCACATGTGCATTTTGAATATTGGTAATGTAAAAAGAAAAGTGTATTACTAATGGTATTGTAAATTAAAGTGCAATTGTCTATTCCTGATAACGTATAACCGAATTTGTTGAAGTAATGATACATATGCACATGTGCATGGATAACTGTTACTCGAAAAAAAAAAGTTTTTTTTTTTTTTTTTTTTTTTTATGGTAACGAAATATAGCGATTTTTTTAAAAAAATATTAAAAAAAATAAAAAAAAATTTTTTTGAGTGCTTTTTTGATTTTTTTTAGATTTTATTTTGTGTTCACATTGGCTCTCGTGGTTCTCGCAATAAGGGTGGTTCTCGCGTGAACCTTACCCTATATATATATATATATACGGGCCATATAGAATTATACGGCCCGTATACAGATCTTAAAACCCAAAAATTTGATCAAACCTCACAAAAATAAAAACATTTGGCCGTACAACATTAAATTGCTCGTATACAATTGTATACGGTTCGTATAATGTTATACGTCCCGTATACATGTAAAAAAAAAAAAATTACACTAGGGATGTGAAAATAAGATTATAGGGATGTGTGTATACAATCGCCAAAACTATATATAATAATGTTTTTCTAAGTGATTGACGTAGGCTATGAACCCTGTGATTAGGACTCTTTAGTTATTATTAAATGATGAGACAGGAACTCTTTTTATTAAATAATATTGTGGGGTCCACATTGTGTTTGTCTTTAGCACCTCTTTGGAATATATGGATATCAACCCCGGGTATATAAGGCCACAAAAGGTGTGGCTTAACACTCCAGCCTAGGGCTGTAAACGAACTGAACGTTCAGCGAACAGTTCGTGAACCGTTCGGCGGGAAGTTCGTTTATGTTCGTTCGTTTAATAAACGAACGAACATGAACAAGAAATTTCGTTCGATTAGTTAAATGAACGAACATGAACAGAGGTCTCGTTCGTTCGATTGTGTTCGTGAACGTTCGGTAAGGTGTTCGTGAACGTGTTCGTGAACATTTGATGATTTGCGTTCATTTATGTTCGTATGTTTGTGTTTTAATTGAATATCTTTGTACTTTCTTATATTTTATTTGTAATTTTTATATTATTAAACTTTTATTTATTTTGTTACCCTAAAACTAAACTAGGAAACTCACTTTCACCTTGTTTATGCATGATTTCCCTTTCATTTCTCATTATTTACATCGGCGAATACGATTGACCTTTGTTCCACAATAAGGGATTCAAGTTCGAGTGCTACTCTCTGGGACATCTATCTTTATCCTTCGTCGCATTCGCCAAATTTATTTGTGTTCGTGAACCGTTCGCGAACACGCTCATTTCCTTAATGAACGAACACGAACATAAAATCTCGTTCGGTAAGTGTTCATGAACCGTTCGTGAACACATTTATTTCCTTGACGAACGAACACGAACAAGGCCTTGTTCATGTTCGTTCGGTTCGTTTATAGCCCTACTCCAGCCTATGTGTTTCCAGTTACCCTTTGGTTCCTCTCATAACATAAAATCTACCTTTCTATCTCAGCCTCCATTTAACAAATCATCCCCAATTAGGAAACAAGATGTTTCAGTCCACCATTGATGTCTCTGTCACCGATCCACCCCCTAAAACCAAACTTGTCAACTTCTTCACTGGCGCCTCTTTGATTTTGTACGGATGCGTTGACCGTATCCTTACTCTAGCAGCAATAGTAGCAATGCCTCTCCGCCACCTCTGGGATCACTATTATCCGCGAATAGCTTTTGTGGAAGAAGGTGTGGTCATGCCGCATTCTACACTAGGCTTTCTCATCACTCTTCTCCTTGTTCTTGCAGAAATAAAGGCTCAGGGCCAACCTGGTTTCCCTTTCAAAACTCACCCTCTTCTCGTCAAGCTTTCGGTTGACAGTGTTGTCATGTATGGATTATCTTGCGCAGCCGAACTTGTTGCTTCAGGTCTTGTTCGCGCTTCCGCTTTTGCCGTTATTGTTCGATTGGGAAAGATATGTTTCTTGTGCATTTTGGTGATATCTTTGGCATGTTTGTTCTACTTTTGATACTAATTCCTGTATCTTTATATAAAAAAGGTGTTTTGTTTTCCCATTTATGGGTTTAGTGATTTTCTAATAAAACTAGATTAGAGTTTGTGTGTTGTTACAAGGAAAGTAGATTCAGATTGTATCTTGTATCATATGGATTTTGGATGTGAATTTCCATATGCAGTTTGATTTTGTAGAGCCACTTGTTGCTTCAGTTATAAATTATGTGGATGATGTTGTGTTTTTGTTTTGGTGACTAGGGTAATTACTTCCCACCATGGTATCAGTTGTCTGGACCTATATACCTCTTTAGGGCATATGATGTTGATGATTGATTTATGGCTTGTGTTGTTGGTTATTTGGATGATGTTTATGGCTTGTGTTGTTGGTTATTTGGATGATGTTTATGGCTTGTGTAACAAGGAAGGAAGGATGGTAATTTGAATGATGTGGTTGTGCATTGGAACTGTGTGCTCAACAGTGGCGGATCTAAGAACTTTTTTCACTGGGTTCCTTTTGGTAGATTCTCACTAATTTTCACTATTTTCTAAACCATATGAGGTTCTCACTTTTTTTTTTCCATTTTTTCCAAACCGAATGGGTTATTGGGAACCCACAAAAGTGGCCTAGATCCGCCCCTGGTGCTCAATCTGTACAAGTTATTGGCAGTATGCCAACAATAACTTCCAAACATTTATTTACTTCTTTTGGTGCTTATATGGATGTCGAAGTGGGAAGTTATGATATATCTTCTCTTCGATGAATGATGATGTGTGTATATGCTTTAGATATGCTCTTCCGTGCTCCCAATTTGGGATATATGATGTTTTCTTTGCATTTTTACCTTCTTAGGGACTAATAACCAAACAATGTTGTTAATTTGGTCTTTTGGTGTTTTTTGAGTATCTTTTATTTCATAGCTATTAGATTTTCCTTTTCAAGTGGTGAACTTTGTAACATCCCCTCATTCACCTTCATTGACCCCTTGTAAGACCTTGGCAGTGAATCTTAGATTACTTCCCACCACAGTTTTTGTTGTTTAGTTGGAAATTATGTAGATGAGTATACTATTTCATTCTTCGATGTTTCAGTTCTGGAATATGAGGTTACATTATATTTTGTACATTGCCCTGATGGTTGACTTAGGCTATATATGCTAACCGAGTTCTGTATATGCTATTTGTTTGGAAAATCCTCTCAATATATCAATTGGGAATTCAGGATTTTGCTCATGGCTTTACCTGATAAATGGTTTCCATGTATGCAAGTCTGTCTAGTTGATACATCTTCTCTCTTTTTCTATATGCTGTTCCGCCACCAAAGGGACTAAGCTTGTTCATTTCATTCTTTCCTTTTATTATTTATATTGTCTGTTTCTTATATAACTGTTCTTTATTCTATTGCAGTTGAAGACTGATACCACAACCACTAGTACCAAGGCCATAACCACAGCCCACATGGTTGAGTCCATTCTTCTGCACAATCTTTGATTGATCAGCGAGCACCGTTGCTGATGCTTAACCAGGTGCACATATAGTGTTTTTTCTATTGAGATGGTATCATTTGTTTAGAGGGTGTATACCTGGATGCTTATTTGTATCCGGTTTATGTGCCAGTGATGGGCTAGAGAATTGCTAACTCATAGTGCAGAGTTAATAGTTTTATCATTCTATAATTTCATATCTGTATTGACTTAGTTTTTGTCCTTTCGAACAAGTTTTGTTGAAGATATTAGTGGTAATATAACAGAATTTAAGCGGGGAGAGTAAGTTGATGTACTTCTCGTTGACAAACATGGTATTTTAACTTTCAAATTATGTATCTTGCTAGTTTGCCAATAGTTGAATAGGTAGATGGCCAATTTTGCTTTATTAAAAAATCGAGCTTCTTTTGAACCTTAAACGACGTAGCTTGACTTTTTCAGAGCTTATTGATATATCTCAACTTGAATTAGAATATATGTTCATTAAGTGTGTTCTTGTTATTTATAGATTTAATGATATCAATACTAGAGGTGTTCATGATAGGCTAACTGGAAAGCAGTTCACACATACTATCGGTTTGATGTTTTCTTGAACATAAACTTAAAAAGCCGGTTACCTGGTGATTGGTTTACCTTTTTTCTCTGTTTCTTCCCTGGTTAAGTGTAGGGGTGAAACAGGGATATTGGTCATGAAAGTAGAGTTCCATGATGATGGCTCAGTGTTTGTGTGTTGTTCTTAGGAAAGTAGATGATTTTGGATGTGAATCTCCATATGCAGTTTTATTTTATAAGGCTCCTTATTTCTTCGCTTTGGGTTATGCGGATGATGTTCTGTTTTTGTTTTTGGCAATAGGGTAATTACACCATGGTTTCAATTGTTTGGACCTTTTTAGGACATATAACGTTACATTTGATTTTGTTGATTGACTTATTGGTTACTGGATGATGATTATGGCTGGTTGTAACAAGGAAGGTTGAGGAACCATGGACCTCCTGTAAGACCTTGTTGGTGAATCTTCAATTGCTTCCCAACTAGTTTTAGTTGTTTGAGGTTCTTTCTAATTCATGCTTCGATGTTATACGTTTAGTAAATGTGGTTATGAGATTTTGTACATTTCCTTGCCACTTGACTTGGGTTACATATTTGCTGTTTGTTCGGATGATACTCCCAAATTATCAATATGGAATTCAGAATTTTGCCCATGATCTCACCTGATAACTAGCTACAATGTATACAAGTTAATATCTTTTCTTTTTATTTCTATATGCTCTTCTGCCACTAAAGTGTCTAAGCTCGTTTGTTACATACTTTCCTTTCATTATTTATATCAGTTATTTCTTATATAACTGTTCTTCTTTATTCTACTGTAGTTCAGAAGCGCAGGGCGTTGAAAATTGACACTACGACCACTACCAAGGCCATAACCACAGTCCACAGTCCATCCTTGTGCAGAATCTTTGATTGATCAATGGACACCGTTGCAGATGCTTAAACAGGTGCACCTATGGTGTTTTTCTATTGAAATGGTGGCAGTGTTTTACAGGGTGTATACCAAATACTTATATGTAACCGGTTTATGTGTTGATGATGTGTGTGAGTAGAGAATTACTAACTCGAAATGCACAGTTAAGAGTCAAATGACCAGTTGTGCTTAATTGATACAAATCATTTTTACAAAGTAGCGTGCTTATAACTTTTACTTCATTTCTCTGTAATGATGCTTCCTATACATCTTCTGAACCCTAAAGGTAGTAAACTATATTTATAGGATTGCTTGTTCGGATTCTAGGCTTCTAGCGATGTAGAGTTGAATATGAACCATTAATCATTATGCTGAATTTTGAGTCGTCTCATATCAATTTACCATATGATTATGCTTGTTATTCTACAGTTCTATCATTCTTATGTGTTCCTTTGTAACCAAATCCATGAGTTCTATCACTTTTTGGCTCCCTATGTATTTTGTGTTCACATCTCTCTTGTTTTTTTCGAATCAGGGTGCCCTTTCGTGACTAAAGCCATGAGTTATGTCAGCAACCCTTTAATTCATCCTTTACATTCCACAGAAGCGTTGCACCAAACAACCCATATCTGCGGTCTGCCATCTTTCGTACTCTTGTGTTGGTCTTGGGTGTGGTTGGAGCGAAAGATCAGGTTGCTCTTGATTTTCAAGAACACAAGACTGTTAATAGCAGTGTGCTTATGTGGCAGAGCTGCTGCAACTTCCAGACCCACTTAGTGGGATATTTGGCAACTATGTTCTACATATGTTTAATATTTCATTCTTGACATATATGGTCATTATTTTGTCCTATAACTTCATATCTGTATGACTGTATTTACTTAGTTTTTGTGCTTTGTACCAATTTTTGTTAAAGATATCAATGGCGATATACCAGAGTACTTAATGACAAATTGATCTTAGTCTAGCTTTTGGCCACCAACAGCATAAAGGACCACTTTTGTGTTGTATATATGCACTTCTAAACAAACAAAGAAACCAAATCGTAAACAAAACTAATTGAAGTGAAATTGTGGGGTATATTCACTTTGTCTCTAGGGATGGCAATCAAACTCAAACCCTAACAGTGTCTGTGCTCCCCACCAGTGGCGGATCTAGAACAAAATTCGAGAGGTAATATTCAAAAATTTTATTACCGTACTTCATTGTATGAAGTTCATACAATGTAAGCAAAACAAAATAAATAAATAAAAACACAATAATAAATAAAGTTAAACATATACCTAATCGGTTCGTTTGTACCCCTAGCGACAGTGGAGATGCATGGTGCTGCCTGTTGTGGTCGTTGTGTTCACGTTCAGTTCTTCTCCCCCTTCAAAAATCAATTCTAACTAGTATTTGGGCTAATCTATCATTTTAATTGGACTTTTAACTTATAAATTAAGTGGGCTTTTAATAAAACTTTAAGATGATAACGGTGTTAGGCTTTTTAATTTTGAGGAGTAACATAATTTAATTTAGAGGTAGTGTATAAATCCAACATGATTACGAATATAAAAGTATAAACAGAAAAAAAACTTAATAAAGGAGAGCACAATAAACTAGAAAATAAAAGTCAATAGTAGAAGAAGTTAAAATTATACTTTTTATAAATATAAACAAAAAAAAAATATATTAAACAAAAAGCACATGGTCACATGACTGCATAGTCCAAACTCCAAAGAATCTTAGACACAGTACACATGCTCCTATAAAACTTACACATTATAAAACCTTCACCTTTCTTTTCTCTCTTACACAATCAACCTTTCTATCTCAACCTCCATTAAACCACCCTTCCTGAAAAAAGAAAAAAAGGATGTGTCAGTTTACCATTGATATATCTGTTGCCGACCCACAACCTAAAACCAAACTTCTCAACTTCTTCATTGGAGCATGTTTGATTTTGTACCGATGTGTCGACCACATTTTTACACTAGCAGCAACAACAATACGCGGTGGTCTAGTGACGCCTGTCCATAACCTTTGGGATAACTATTACCCACTAGTAGCTGTTGTGGAAGAACGTGTCATCATGCCGCGTTCTGCATTAAGCTTTATTATCACCCTTCTCATTGCTTTTGCAGAAATCAAGTCGCAGGGCCAACCTGAGTTCCCTTTTAAAAGTCACCCTCACCATGTCAGGTTCTCCATTACTAGTCTCTTGGTGTATGGTTTGTTTTGCACAGCCGAACTTGTTGCTTCAGGTCTTGATCGCACTTCCGCGTTTGCTGTTGTTGCTAGATTGGGGAAGATATGTTCCTTGTGCGTTTTGGCGACATCTTTGGCATGTTTATTTTATTTTTGATACTAATAATAATAATAATGCTTGCCGTGTGTTAAGTTCCTGTATCTTTAAGACTTTAAATATAAAAGGTGTTCATGTTCCCATTTCTGGGTTTAGTGATTTTCTCATTAACCGAGTCAATTTAAAAATAAAAAAAACCAAAGGACCAAAATTATCAAAAAGAAATAACAACCAGAAACTGTAAAAACAGCAATCAACAGAATCAAAGATTAGAAAACAACACTATCAAAAATCAAACATCACAGACGATCATGCATAATCCGTAGGTGTACCTGGAAGTTGCAGCAGCTCTGCCACAGAAACTAATCCATTCATAAGCTCATGGATAACGGCAGTCTTGTGTTATTTTTGGAATAGAAAACTAGATTTCTAGAAAACCAAGTGGCAATCTGATCTTCCATTCCAAATACACCCCAAGACCATCACTAGAGTACCATAGATGATTGATAAATGAGCCCGTGGCTTTAGTCACAATGGGTAGATAAATTTGAAATGAAACAGTAAACGGATAGATCTACGGTCCGTTTATGATATACAAACACCACATCAAGTTCTCGGTTACCAGTATCCTAATGTACATCTTGGCTTCCACAACAAAAATTCTCGTTTCTGCTGAAGGTCTGATCACACTTCCGTTTATGTCATTGCTGCTCGATTGGAAAAAAATAGGCCCGTTGTGCATTTCAGTGGCATTGAGCCCAGTGGCGGACCCAGGAATTTTTCCATAGGGGTGCGGAACATTTTTAAAAATTTTAGGCCCCTAGGTACATAAGTAAAAAAATCGGTTGTATCGGGTCAGGTCGGGTCATGTAAGACAAAAGAACACCAAACAAAATATATATATTTGTCAAACACGTCAAACCTTGTTACAAACATAATTAAAATGTCGCCCTACGTGTTTTCATTTTTTGAAATCTATCCAAAACATCATCCTAAAAATCATCTAAACAACCATACGCAACGTCAAAACACACGATTTTGCATACCTATTTAAGTTTTTTATTACCCATTTTCTCATATAATATCAAGAAAAATCATGTAAAAAACATAAAAATTTATCGTTTGGTTTGGAGCGGATTCCGGTCATGTTGATGTCGGATTCCGGCTGATATCGGCTGCTGCAGGCCTGCAGTGTTATTGTTGTAATGCTGTGATGGCTGATCACTGATGAAGATCGCTGGCAGTCGCACAGAGGGAGGGCGGGAGAGGAATTGAAGGGTTTTGGGGCTTATTTTAATTGTTTTAGTTTTAACTTAGGTGGGTTAATGGGCTAGATTATTAGTGGGCTATTGATAAGTTTATATAATGGGTTTGGTTTGGGTTTAGGTATCATTAGAGGTGCACAAACCGGTTAATTTTAATAACCGGTTCGGTTAACCGGTTATACCGGTTAATTTGACTTTTTGAATTTAACCGGTTAATGCTTTAACCGGTTATTACTTTAACCAGTTATTTTTTTAACTGGTCCGGTTAATTACTTTAACCGGTTCGGTTAATTAACCGGTTATTTTCGGTTATTAACCGGTTTTTTTGCCTTTTTTTTTGAATTTTTCGGTTATTTTTTCGGTTAACCGGTCTATCGGTTAAAAAAACCGGTTAAAAAAACCGGTTAATAACCGGTTACTATACTAAATACTTATAACCGGTTACTAACCTACGGTTAAAAATAACCACTAACCGGTTATTCCTAAATCGGTTATTAACCGGTTACGGTTTCGGTTAATAACCGGTTACGGTTAATTAACCGGTTATTTTGTGCACCTCTAGGTATCATAAGTTTATATAATATAGGTAGTTTTTAAAAAAAAAAATCAGACTTTACTAATTTTTTTTAATATAATCCATAATACTTTTTACCTAAGGTGTGATGAAGAAAAATTCCAAGGGGTGCGGACGAATAAATCCAAGGGGTGCGGATGGGATTTTGGTCGGATAATAACACTAATTTTTTTTTTCTCGGGGGTGCGCCCGCCCACCTTGGCAGGGGGTGGGTCCGCCCCTGATTGAGCCACCAATTACTTACTACGATGGTTACAGGACTGAATTTTTGCAGCAGTTCTAAGGGAGTTCTTAGAAGTACTGTGTTGTGCGCTGCTAAGATGCGGTTTTCACAGTCCAAAGAACATCGTTGGTTCTGAGTATCTGACACACCTGCATGGGGTGCGTTTGTGTGTGACCTCTCTGCATATTCCACGTGTGGAACTAAAGCTAGAATGAGCTTTGTTATCCCCCTTTAATAAGTATATATTATTTTTTAAGGGGTGTGTAAAGAGGAAAGAGGATACCGCCGCTGCTGGTGGTGAGAAGCCACCGAAACTTCGGAAGACTAGGGCGATGGTACTTCTAAAACATAAGCCTGCTGGCTCTGTTGGTAAGTTGTTACATGTTTTGCAAATTTGTGCAAAAACTTTGCCTGATAGGTATTCCTTGTTTTGTAGAAACTGTGAAGGAACCGACTGCCGTGTCTACTCTACATTCGTCCCCACCGAAGACTGCGGGTGCGGAAGAGCAGAAAAAGGTTGCGGAGGAACCTGTGGTTGAGGTGGTGAGCAGTGAAGGTACCCCCACTGCTGTGCATGCAGAGCAGTTGTTTAGGAAGATCGAGGGTGATCCAATTGCTGATACTTTAGATGCATCAGACAATTTGATCGACCTGCGCGGTGGTGGTGGAGATAAGGGGGGCAAAAAGCCAGAGTCCCCTGTTCATTAAAATGTTTCCAGCTCTAGTGCCGCGGGCAAGGGTGTTGAAGAACAACCTCCGATTCAGCCGCACGAGACAGAGTTGGATTATTACTATCGCTCCTACTCGGTGGGGCGTAGTTTTGATGTCCACCATCCCCCTTTGGGTAATTTTCAGGAGGATGAGATAATGTATGATCCCTCGGTTTGTAGGGAAGCTCTCGGGGTTTGTAACCCCTGCTGAGACCATACGGGCACGAGGCTTTAGGCGTCAGACTTGTAGAACCAGCTTGCCTCCTTTCTTGTTGGGGGTTCCATAGTCGCGAATGCGATTTTGGAGGACTATACTTCCCTGGCTCGCAGGGAAGAAGAAACCATCCTGCTAAGGGAAGAAGCTGCTGCTTTGCTGAAGACTGCACAAGCGGCTGAGGAGCGCTTGAATAAACAGAAAGTCGATTTTGAGACTTTGAAATAGCGCAAGCTTTGGAAAGAAGTTTGTGCTAGAGAGAATGAAAAGTTTTTCCGTCTTCGTCAAGAGTTGAATAATTTGAAGGCAGTAAACGCCACTCTGGTCAAGGAGAAAACCACAGCTGAGGCGGCCGTGAAGGACATAGAAGCACGCGGTGGTGCTGCACTGAAAGAGGTAGAAGCGCGTGCTGCGGCTGCGGTGAAGGAGCTTGCAGATGCAAATGCTGATCGCTCTAAGTTGGGCAAGAATGTAGAGGATCTCAAGGTATGAACTTATCCTTTCCTGAGGAGGATAGAGATGGGTTGGCTACCTCAAATGCCCAACTCATTAGTGACCGCTCTTGGATGCGGCAGTTTGGTATTGCGCATGTAAGTGCCTTGTGTCTGTTTATTCCTTGTGTTTGCCTTAGTAACTCTTTTCATGTGATTTGATTAGATTGTGGACGGCATCCTTGAAGCCCCTGAGAACATGGCTGCGGTTGCTGATGTGAATGAACACGCACGTGAGGCTGCGTTCAAGGCTGGCTACAATCAGTGCCTTAGAGATGTGAATCCCTTTTTCTCGAGCAAATTTACCCATGAACGGTGTGCGTTTCATGGCATGGATACTGAAGCTACCTTTTCTGCCGCGGTAGACGCGTATAATAGTCTAACCATTCCTGCCCTTGATCAGATTGAAGCATGCCTGGATGTAGATGACTATGTTGACCGTTTACGCATGTTATTTGAACCAAGGAAGGAAGGTGAAGGCACCAGCGGTGGAAATGTAGAATAGGTTGGGCCTGCGTGCCTTGTTTCCTTTTTTCTTTTTGTTTGTAATTTTGTTGAAACAATGTAAAGGTTGCCTTTTATGCACCTGGTAGGTACATAAGTATTTTGAATATATAACTGTTTTGGCCTCTAAGTTTGTAAATAAATGATGTTTACTGTTTGACTTTGTGTGAGCGCAGGTGAGTTACTATTATCTTAGGCCAATGTTTAAGGCGCGTGTAAATAATAATAAGTCGAGAGTTTGCCTTTTGCATGTCTAGATGACACGCAAGTAAGTTAATGTGTGACTAAGTTGGCATTTGAGCGCGAGTGAGTCGATCACCTTTCATTATTTCCGTTCCACTGGTTAGATAACGCGTGAAATAATGAGTATATTGTACACCATTGTCGTGTAAGTAGTAGTCATTTCCCATTTTTATCCAGTTAGGGTCTAGGAAATGTGTTTAGGTTTGAAAAAACCTTAAGTGTTTCGTTGCATGCATCCGACCGGATACATTGCAACGTTTGCTCTTGTTTAACTATTACAATATTTGTGTGTGACCGCCACTTTGTATAGGTACTGCAAATGAAGATTTTGCCAATCTGTTTTTGTAAATACCACAAAGTGTAACACATATTTGTAATAGACTTAAGAGATAAACAATGTTGTAGCAACTGTTTGTTTATTTATGAACAGATGGCGCGCGGGCCATTAAGTACATGGAAAAAGGTAAGTTACAGTATTACATATAGCAACGTTTGAGCTGTTGTGCGTTCCAAGTCCTTGCGATAATGTCACCTTCTAACGTCTGCAATTTGTACGCGCCTTTGCCCAAGACCTCATGAATGAGGTAAGGGCCCTCCCATTTAGGGGCAAGTTTTTCTGGGCGCTCTGTGTTAGAGGCTTCATTATCGCGAAGGATATAGTCTCCTGGGTTGAACCTGCAGATTCGCACGCGCGTATTGTATTTTAGAAAGAACACTTTGTTTTGTGTTTTTGATCTATTGTGTTTTAGAAAAAAACACTTTCTTTTGTGCTTTTTGTCTACTGCGTTTTAGAAAGAACACTTTCTTTTATCTTTTTAGTCCATTGTATTTTAGAAAAATATTTTTTTTTGTGTTTTTTGTCTGTTGCGTTTTATGCATCTGGTTATCGAAAACTTTTTTTCAAAAGTATAGTAATAAGATAAAAAACGCTTATTTTTATGGTGCAATTTTTATAAAAAAAAAATGTCGTATGAAAAAGTTATTAACGTTTTAAAAACAATGAGGAATTGGAGGAGAGAGAAAGTATTGACTTGGATTAACTAGAATACCCTTTGAAATCTTACGCGCCTCCTTGTTTTCTTTCAATTCTATCCATTTAATCCAAACCCTTGATTACTCAACTGATGGTCAAGATTACTCTCTATCCTTCCTACCCAAACAAACTTCTTAGTATATCCTGACCCTTATATTTTATTATAAAACTGATGAAGATGGTAAATGATGGTTAATGATTACTCAATCGATGGTCAAGAATGCCCGTACATTATGCTTACCTGTAAGTATGGAACTTAACAAGACGAAACATTAAATATCGAGTTCAAATGGTGATATTGTCACCATTTGACCCATATGGCCCGTTTTCCCTTTTGACCATTCATGGTTTGCCCTTTAGGCATCTTAAACAAACCCATTGACGTGCGTGGGTGAGTTATATAATTTTAGTTATATTTTTAGCTCTTTTTACTCACCGATTTCAAATTTTAAATTTATAAAACACGATATTTTACTATCAATCTACACACACTCTAGGGCAAGTATACCCATCGCGGACGTAGTAAAGTGATGGCAAGATACCGAGTTCGTCCAAGGACACAAGAACTTTTAGTACCGACTTATCGTCAACGTCTAATCGAACCAACTTTTTAAAAAAGATTTTTAAGATAATAAAAAGATAAAAACAGAAAAAAAAAATAAAAAAACAAATGATAGACAAGAAAGAATCAGTTGGATCCAACTTATCTTTCATGTACCCTTTTGATGATTTCCGCACGTTGGACATTTTAAGAGATTATCTTAGTTATAGTAGTAGGCCCCTCTTCCAAGGCGACGTTACCCTCAACCTAGTGGTTTGAGTCAGCAATGATACAATCCCACTAAATCGGATTATTGAAAGATAATTAAGTAAGTTATTAATGAAAAATGTGGTGGACCCCTCTTCCAAGGCGGCGATCACCCTCAACCCGTTGGTCTGAGTTAACAGGATACAATTCTCGTGGGGTTGGCTTAATGTTTTAATAAAAGTTTAAGAATAAGGGATTTAAGCTTTTTGCACCTCTCCCGTGGTGGGTAATGCCCGCTCTGACTCGTGAGGTGTTACTGGGCTTGAACCAGGTTCTCGCAGGATCTATACACTAAACGAGACCTAGAATTACCCAAACCATCCTTCTAACCCCCTTCCAGGCAATTGACATGCTTTATATAGACCATAAAGACATGAATATATTGAGTCAACGAACATATGGAGAATGATTAAGTAAATTCGCCTTCAATATAAAAAAACTAATTATTAACATCATTAATACGTACCCAATTAAAAAGCAGCCAAAGTTTGGAAATCATAAAAGAAATACATAAAAGATATGTCTTTACCAAGTGAAGTCAGAATTTAGCCAAGCATCACCTTTATTTGACAAATATTCTTACGGTCAATCTTAGATCCTGAGACTACACACTCTCTAAAGATGGAAAGATTAATGATGGTGTTGTAGTGGTGGCAAGTGAGAGAGAAGTGGTTTGCCAAGGGATGAGTTGAAATGAAACCAAGCTTCCCTCTTTATAGTTGTAAACAGACTGTTAACATGGCCCTGTGCACACCTGACACGGCCCCGTGTTGTCCATTCACTCTCTTCTTCATTAACTGCAGTGTCAGATCTTGTACTAACACGGCCTCGTGATGAGTTGACATGGCCCCGTGCCCATTGTACTTGCTTGTACTTACTGTACTATCCAAGATTCTTCAAATCTGGGAGTTAACCACAGCCCCTTGTCCATTTGACACGACCACGTGTTGACAGTCTGCTTCTGTGTTTCTTTTTCCGGAGTTGGGCACAGCCCCCTGCTGAGCTGGCACGCCCGTGCTGAGGGTGGCATAGCCCCGCGTGTTGAGCTGGCACAGCCCCATGCTGAACTCGCACAACCCCATGTTAGCCTTCTGAAAAGTGTTTTTTTTTTTTTTTTTTTTTTTTTTGTCTTGGGGTGAAGCTTGGAGGGTTGGTATGAAGTGTCAACTTCTTTTCTTTTGTGTTTACGTTGGTTTTTGCCGTTAATTTCTTCCTTTTGCACATTTAAGCTCTTTTAACCCTGAAAATAAAAAAAGGAGCAGAAGCCAAGCTTTTTCCAACATTAATACTAATAAAAATGGTTGTTTTTATACCTTATTTGATACAATTTATATGTTGTATTTTAAGCACATCAAATACCCCCACACTTGAATCTTTGCTTGTCCTCAAGCAAAACTCTTTAATGTTGCTTACACACCCAAATGAAATAGGTAGAGAAGAAGTTTTCGCGTCTTCTTTGTAGAGTATCGGGAATCCAAGTTCTTTTATTCTTGTTTTTATATTATTTACAATCTTATTCGACATGATCTATTTTAAACCATTTTTTAAAGAAAAATAAATATTTGTGGGCATAACATGCCTTTATCAAATTTCATATAGCTATATACAAATTCACACACCTCACAAGTGATCACTCAACACTCGTCCGAAGATGTATTAGGTGAAACGCTCGATACCGGTATGGAACTTACTCCTACCATATGCTTTACAAGTAATCAAACCTCCTCCTTTTTAATATAATCTTTGTAAATATCAAGAGGACTATGAAATGGTAGGTTTTGGCTAAGGGTAGGATAGTTTTACTGAAAAGTGGCTAAAACGTAAAATGTCGGTTTTCTTTTGAAAAATCATTTGTTTGTGACTTAGTTTTAAACTACCTATTTATAAGCAATGATTTTTGCTTATTTATTTCAAGTAGCTAGAGAAATTTTTTTCTTTTTTTTTTCCTTTTTTTTTCTTTCTTTCTCTTTTTATTGATATACAACTAAGTCACCTCTTTTTATATGATTTTCAAAAGAACCGCATTTTACTAAAAACAAGGAGTGTGAAAATAAAAATTGGTTTTTGGGGTGATGGGTGGTTTGTGCAAAATGGTATTTTACGTGTTTTGAAACGACAGGTTTAGGCTCAAAAGATTTTAACTAAGGGAATATTTTTGTTGTTGTTGTTTTTTTTTTGTTTATGGTGGGGAGAAAAAGAGAAAATAAAGTTGAAGATGAAAAAAAGGGTTTAAAATCCTAATGCCTCCATCATTTACTTACTTGGATTTGTCGGTAAGGACCGTGAATATATTGTCTTGTCAAGTTCTAGATTCGTAAGAACCATATGGCTATTCACACAAGAAACGAAAGATGAGCATTTAGTAAATATATATAATTGAATGCTCGGTAAAGGCTCAAAACTCACATTTTTGTGGGAAAAGGGGTATAAGTGTGAAATTATATATACAATCAAATTTTACAAAGAATTGTCATGCCATTTTTTTATAAATTTTTCTTGTATGGTTCTTTTTATCACGGCGATATCGGTTGTAAACTTTATAAAAAGTTGAAAATTTTAGATATTGGTTTCTAACTTAAACTTTAAACAAGACAAAACAAAGAAAATTTTTGAAAAAGATTTGGGGTGTTCTAGCGGTTCCAAGTAGAGTTTTGTGTAAGACTTGATTTAAGACAAACAAATTCAAGCTATTGAGGTTCACCCTCACACTTAAATTACACATTATCCTCAATGTGTCCAAAATATGTTAAATTGATTAAATGTGTAAGATGTGTGTTAAAAGCAACAAAATTTTTGGAAAACAGACACTTGACACGACCCCGTGCTTAGGAACCACGACCCCGTGTTAAAAGTGCCAGTACCAATTTTTTTTCCAGAAAGCTAACATAGGGGCGTGCCCATGCGGCACGGCCCCGTGTCAAGATTCCAGAATGAAAAGTGTTACAACAGAATTGGGGGCACGAGGGCATGCTTACCTGGCACGACCCCGTGCTGCACTTACAGAATTGAAGATTTTCAGTCGGGAGCGGTCTGTTTTCAGGTATGGGATGCTGTTTCAACGTCCTTTGGCCTTCTCACCATCCTTTTGAGTGTATTTTATTCCTATTAAAAGAAAAAAAAACAAAAATAAAAGCTTAAAAGTTATACTACTTAACTAATGGATAGTCCATGCGCCTCCATGGTGCGCCACGTTTATAAGAGTCTTTGGCTAGACCCATTTTATCGGGTGGTTCTAGATCATCTTCAATTAAGGGGTCGTCATCATGAATTGGATATTTCATATCGGGATTTACGTACCTTTTGCCGGCCCCTAATTGAAGTGGTAGGTTGTGTTGCTTCCGTTGGGTCAAGGTGTCGCAACCCCCGATCCCTAATTTCCGGGAACGGGCGGCCGCGAGCCAGTTTCGGTGGTATCGCGTATTGTCTAATTTGGCAGCGGAATTTTCATCAGGACCGTAGTTAGGAAATATTTGATCAGAGTAAAATACCACATTTTCATAATATTAAACACATGGGATAAAACCCAAGTTTGCAGTACACACATTTTCATAGGAAGAAATCCTATTTTATTTAATAAAAAAACATCTATTTTATTTTAGGTAACTTTATTGCCACTTTTCCAAGCCTTCAGTGCTCTCCAGCTGGCTTTTATTGGCTTCACACTAAGTTATCTGAAACACGTGTTTAAAACATTTTATCAGCAGGAAATACTGGTGAGTGAATCCTAGTTTAATCAAGAAACATTTTATCAATTAACACAGTATTGAGAGCGATTACAATGTTTATATCTACACAATTACTCCTTTAGTACTGTCAATCCTGACTTGTGGGTCATATTACACATTGGCTAACTCATTGTCCAATGGTAACGTATTGTCATCCCGACTTACTACTCACAGTGTAGTAAATTTTGTATACAAAACCCCAACATACCGGCAGAAATTGAAGAATTACAAAGACTCAATCACTGCTAACTTGCATTGTAAAATAGTTAAGGTTTTGTAAAAACTATTAACAAAAAGGAGATTACTCACATTGCTGTCTTAGATTTTCCGTAAAGGGTTTCCTGGTGACAATCTATAATTTACACATAAGCACACGTGTTAGTATAATAACCCATTTTAACATTAGTAATACTCTCCCCAAGACGGCATTCCAACGACTACATCGGGTAGAACCACGACAGCCGTTACGAAACCCTAGATCAATCGGGCAGCGTATCTAATACGTATCCATGGGTTATAATACTTACAACGGAGCAGAACTTCGCTATTTAGGGGGGTATAATACCAGCTTATGTTGCCTAATATTCAGATTTGAGAGAAAGATATCGATTTTGAACGATTTCTGAATGAAACCCGATGACCTCTTTATATAGGTGATGATCTTGACCTTGTCGCGGCCCGCGTAAAACAAAAACAGGGCTTACGTGGCCCGCGTTGACCCCAGGTCAACGTGTAGCCCATCCGGATCAGCAACTAGGCTCGACATGTGTTGGGCCACGTGGCTGCACCGGGCTGCGCCACCTTTTGAGCCTCTCGCGGCCCGCGTAAAGGTTATGGGGTACCTTACGCGGCCCGCCTCAACTTAAATTTTTATGTTTTTCATTTATTTTTAATGCTATATTGTATTTTGGGCTCGGTTTTCACATACGGGGTGTATTTTAGGAAGTGTAGGGTGTCAGAGGTGTTTTAGGAGGGTTGTTATATTTTGGGTACAACTCCTGGATTATTTAATAAAATATATAGTGCACTCACATTAAGTATAGTGACCCAATTCTACTTTATCCCTACGTCACGAGACAGAACCCCAACGAATTTAAGCAGAGCCTTGACATACGTTACGGGGCCCTACGTCAGTCGGACATGGTATCAGTGATCAGGGGCTACAATACTTAAAACGCGGCAGGACCTTATTATTATTATGGGTGAAAAATAGGATTCTAGAGTGAGAGAGAGAGAGAGAGGAGGTCGAGAGTGAATGTGCACACAATATGTTGATTGGAAATCTATATTTATACTGTCAAAAAGACTTGGAATACACGTTGCCAAGTCCACGTATTGCTCTATGTGGTCATTTTACATTTGATGTAATTTTATTATTTTATGTTCTAACAATTAAATCTTCTAGAAAATTTTAAATTATTTAATGATTTAAACATACTATACATTCTAGAACGATGTCAAATATTTGCTAATTTCCATGTAAAAATTAGTTTATTTTTTTTAAAAGAAAACAATAAATATTACTACAAACTGGTATATTGTGATATGATTAGTATTATTATTGTAATTAATTTAGCTGCTTCATTTATTTGGCGGTTTTAACTTTTAAAATATGACGTTTTATAAAACAATGAATATATCATTAGAACGAGAATAATCTTATCTATATTTTGAACTAAGTTTTATTAAAAACGGAGTAGGTTCAAATATAATGTATTTTTATAATTTAATTAAATGGTTCCTACGTTTGCCCAAAATATCTTATATTTCCATTGGTCAACTTACCCATGATGCATCCTTTTAATAACATAAGTTTTTATATATTTTATATAAATAAAATTTTTGGGAATGTTACATTCTCCCCACCTTGTTTTAAATCTCGTCCTCGAGATTCCCTGAAATATGGATGAATATTTTTAGTTAGTTTAGTTTCTAGGTATATTCTGGTCCTTGTTTTGAATTTTACTTTACTTTGACCAGAACTATTCTCTATGAGATTCTTATCCTTGACTGAAATATGTTTTGTATTTTAATACAGCTTTTAGTTACAGGTTTCCTAATGCGTTAATAATTGCAAAGGGAATTCTTATACTTTTTTGGCGTCCCAACTTAAAGAGTTCATGTCGTTCATCTTGTAGCACGAATTTCGAGACGAATGATCAAACGAAATAGTGTTTGATATTGAAATTATAGACGTATACGGGAGATTCCTGATAAATAAGTCTAAAATTATAAAAGAAATACATAAAAGATATGTCTTTACCAAGTGAAGTTAGAATTTAGCCAAGCATCACCTTTATTTGACAAATATTCTTACGGTCAATCTTAGATCCCGAGACTACACACTCTCTAAAGATGGAAAGATTGATGATGGTGTTGTAGTGGTGGCATGTGAGAGAGAAGTGGTTTGCCAAGGGATGAGTTGAAATGAAACCAAGCTTCCCTCTTTATAGTTGTAAACAGACTGTTAACATGGCCCCGTGCACACCTGACACGGCCCCGTGTTGGCCATTCACTCTCTTCTTCATTAACTGCAGTGTCAGATCTTGTACTAACACGGCCTCGTGATGAGTTGACATGGCCCCGTGCCCATTGTACTTGCTTGTACTTACTGTACTATCCAAGATTCTTCAAATCTGGGAGTTAACCACAGCCCCTTGTCCATTTGACACGACCCCGTGTTGACAGTCTGCTTCTGTGTTTCTTTTTCCGGAGTTGGGCACAGCCCCCTGCTGAGCTGGCACGCCCGTGCTGAGGGTGGCACAGCCCCATGTTAGCCTTCTGAAAAGTTTTTTTTTTTTTTTTTTTTTTTTTTTTTTTTTTTGTCTTGGGGTGAAGCTTGGAGGGTTGGTATGAAGTGTCAACTTCTTTTCTTTTGTGTTTACGTTGGTTTTTGCCGTTAATTTCTTCCTTTTGCACATTTAAGCTCTTTTAACCCTGAAAATAAAAAAAGGAGTAGAAGCCAAGCTTTTTCCAACATTAGTACTAATAAAAATGGTTGTTTTTATACCTTATTTGATACAATTTATATGTTGTATCTTAAGCACATCAAATACCCCCACACTTGAATCTTTGCTTGTCCTCAAGCAAAACTCTTTAATGTTGCTTACACACCCAAATGAAATAGGTAGAGAAGAAGTTTTCGCGTCTTCTTTGTAGAGTATCGGGAATCCAAGTTCTTTTATTCTTGTTTTTATATTATTTACAATCTTATTCGACATGATCTATTTTAAACCATTTTTTAAAGAAAAATAAATATTTTTGGGCATAACATGCCTTTATCAAATTTCATATAGCTATATACAAATTCACACACCTCACAAGTGATCACTCAACACTCGTCCGAAGATGTATTAGGTGAAACGCTCGATACAGGTATGGAACTTACTCCTACCATATGCTTTACAAGTAATCAAACCTCCTCCTTTTTAATATAATCTTTGTAAATATCAAGAGGACTATGAAATGGTAGGTTTTGGCTAAGGGTAGGATAGTTTTACTGAAAAGTGGCTAAAACGTAAAATGTCGGTTTTCTTTTGAAAAATCATTTGTTTGTGACTTAGTTTTAAACTACCTATTTATAAGCAATGATTTTTGCTTATTTATTTCAAGTAGCTAGAGAAATTTTTTTCTTTTTTTTTTCTTACTTTCTCTTTTTATTGATATAAAACTAAGTCACCTCTTTTTATATGATTTTCAAAAGAAACGCATTTTACTAAAAACAAGGAGTGTGAAAATAAAAATTGGTTTTTGGGGTGATGGATGGTTTGTGCAAAATGGTATTTTACGGGTTTTGATAAGACATGTTTAGGCTCAAAAGATTTTAACTAAGGGAATATTTTTGTTGTTGTTGTTTTTTTTTTTTTGTGTTTATGGTGGGGAGATAAAGAGAAAATAAAGTTGAAGATGAAAAAAAGGGTTTAAAATCCTAATGCCTCCATCATTTACTTACTTGGATTTGTCGGTAAGGACCGTGAATATATTGTCTTGTCAAGTTCTAGATTCGTAAGAACCATATGGCTATTCACACAAGAAACGAAAGATGAGCATTTAGCAAATATATATAATTGAATGCTCGGTAAAGGCTCAAAACTCACATTTTTGTGGGAAAAGGGGTATAAGTGTGAAATTATATATACAATCAAATTTTACAAAGAATTGTCATGCCATTTTTTATAAATTTTTCTTGTATGGTTCTTTTTATCACGGCGATATCGGTTGTAAACTTTATAAAAAGTTGAAAATTTTAGATATTGGTTTCTAACTTAAACTTTAAACAAGACAAAACAAAGAAATTTTTTGAAAAAGATTTGGGGTGTTCTAGCGGTTCCAAGTAGAGTTTTGTGTAAGACTTGATTTAAGACAAACAAATTCAAGCTATTGAGGTTCACCCTCACACTTAAATTACACATTATCCTCAATGTGTCCAAAATATGTTAAATTGATTAAATGTGTAAGATGTGTGTTAAAAGCAACAAAATTTTTGGAAAACAGACACTTGACACGACCCCGTGCTTAGGAACCACGACCCCGTGTTAAAAGTGCCAGTACCAATTTTTTTTCAGAAAGCTAACATAGGGGCGTGCCCATGCGACACGGCCCCGTGTCAAGGTTCCAGAATGAAAAGTGTTACAACAGAATTGGGGGCACGAGGGCATGCTTACCTGGCACGACCCCGTGCTGCACTTACAGAATTGAAGATTTTCAGTCGGGAGCGGTCTGTTTTCAGGTATGGGATGCTGTTTCAACGTCCTTTGGCCTTCTCACCATCCTTTTGAGTGTATTTTATTCCTATTAAAAGAAAAAAACAAAAATAAAAGCTTAAAAGTTATACTACTTAACTAATGGATAGTCCATGCGCCTCCATGGTGCGCCACGTTTATAAGAGTCCTTGGCTAGACCCATTTTATCTGGTGGTTCTAGATCATCTTCAATTAAGGGGTCGTCATCATGAATTGGATATTTCATATCGGGATTTACGTACCTTTTGTCGGCCCCTAATTGAAGTGGTAGGTTGTTTTGCTTCCGTTGGGTCAAGGTGTCGCAACCCCCGATCCCTAATTTCCGGGAACGGGCGGCCGCGAGCCAGTTTCGGTAGTATCGCGTATTGTCTAATTTGGCAGCGGAATTTTCATCAGGACCGTAGTTAGGAAATATTTGATCAGAGTAAAATACCACATTTTCATAATATTAAACACATGGGATAAAACCCAAGTTTGCAGTACACACATTTTCATAAGAAGAAATCCTATTTTATTTAATAAAAAAACATCTATTTTATTTTAGGTAACTTTATTGCCACTTTTCCAAGCCTTCAGTGCTCTTCAGCTGGCTTTTATTGGCTTCACACTAAGTTATCTGAAACACGTGTTTAAAACATTTTATCAGCAGGAAATACTGGTGAGTGAATCCCAGTTTAATCAAGAAACATTTTATCAATTAACACAATATTGAGAGCGATTACAATGTTTATATCTACACAATTACTCCTTTAGTACTGTCAATCCTGACTTGTGGGTCATATTACACATTGGCTAACTCATTGTCCAATGGTAACGTATTGTCATCCCGACTTACTACTCACAGTGTAGTAAATTTTGTATACAAAACCCCAACATACCGGCAGAAATTGAAGAATTACAAAGACTCAATCACTGCTAACTTGCATTGTAAAATAGTTAAGGTTTTGTAAAAAACTATTAACAAAAAGGAGATTACTCACATTGCTGTCTTAGATTTTCCGTAAGGGTTTCCTGGTGACAATCTATAATTTACACATAAGCACACGTGTTAGTATAATAACCCATTTTAACATTAGTAATACCCTCCCCGAGACGGCATTCCAACGACTACATCGGGTAGAACCACGACAGCCGTTACGAAACCCTAGATCAATCGGGCAGCGTATCTAATACGTATCCATGGGTTATAATACTTACAACGGAGCAGAACTTCGCTATTTAGGGGGGTATAATACCCGCTTATGTTGCCTAATATTCAGATTTGAGAGAAAGATATCGATTTTGAACGATTTCTGAATGAAACCCGATGACCTCTTTATATAGGTGATGATCTTGACCTTGTCGCGGCCCGCGTAAAACAAAAACAGGGCTTACGTGGCCCGCGTTGACCCCAGGTCAACGTGTAGCCCATCCGGATCAGCAACTAGGCTCGACATGTGTTGGGCCACGTGGCTGCACCGGGCTGCGCCACCTTTTGAGCCTCTCGCGGCCCGCGTAAAGGTTATGGGGTACCTTACGCGGCCCGCCTCAACTTAAATTTTTATGTTTTTCATTTATTTTTAATGCTATATTGTATTTTGGGCTCGGTTTTCACATACGGGGTGTATTTTAGGAAGTGTAGGGTGTCAGGGGTATTTTAGGAGGGTTGTTATATTTTGGGTACAACTCCTGGATTATTTAATAAAATATATAGTGCACTCACATTAAGTATAGTGACCCAATTCTACTTTATCCCTACGTCACGAGACAGAACCCCAACGAATTTAAGCAGAGCCTTGACATACGTTACGGGGCCCTACGTCAGTCGGACAGGGTATCAGTGATCAGGGGCTACAATACTTAAAACGCGGCAGGACCTTATTATTATTATGGGTGAAAAATAGGATTCTAGAGTGAGAGAGAGGAGGTCGAGAGTGAATGTGCACACAATATGTTGATTGGAAATCTATATTTATACTGTCAAAAAGACTTGGAATACACGTTGCCAAGTCCACGTATTCCTCTATGTGGTCATTTTACATTTGATGTAATTTTATTATTTTATGTTCTAACAATTAAATCTTCTAGAAAATTTTAAATTATTTAATGATTTAAACATACTATACATTCTAGAACGATGTCAAATATTTGCTAATTTCCATGTAAAAATTAGTTTATTTTTTTTAAAAGAAAACAATAAATATTACTACAAACTGGTATATTGTGATATGATTAGTATTATTATTGTAATTAATTTAGCTGCTTCATTTATTTGGCGGTTTTAACTTTTTAAATATGACGTTTTATAAAACAATGAATATATCATTAGAACGAGAATAATCTTATCTATATTTTGAACCAAGTTTCATTAAAAACGGAGTAGGTTCAAATATAATGTATTTTTATAATTTAATTAAATGGTTCCTACGTTTGCCCAAAATATCTTATATTTCCATTGGTCAACTTACCCATGATGCATCCTTTTAATAACATAAGTTTTTATATATTTTACATAAATAAAATTTTTGGGAATGTTACATTCTCCCCACCTTGTTTTAAATCTCGTCCTCGAGATTCCCTGAAATATGGATGAATATTTTTAGTTAGTTTAGTTTCTAGGTATATTCTGGTCCTTGTTTTGAATTTTACTTTACTTTGACCAGAACTATTCTCTATGAGATTCTTATCCTTGACTGAAATATGTTTTGTATTTTAATACAGCTTTTAGTTACAGGTTTCCTAATGCGTTAATAATTGCAAAGGGAATTCTTATACTTTTGATGGCGTCCCAACTTAAAGAGTTCATGTCGTTCATCTTGCGCACGAATTTCGAGACGAATGATCAAACGAAATAGTGTTTGATATTGAAATTATAGACGTATACGGGAGATTCCTGATAAATAAGTCTAAAATTATCATTGACACACTTGTTCGTGATTTATCCCTAATTGTCAATCAATATGGTCTTTGGATTTCCTCATAGATATACATATCTATATAATATGTAATATGCACACTATCCATAATGTCAATGTATTTAACAGATTCACAAGTCAGACACCAGGTCATGGTACTATTTAGGGAATTCCATTATCATAACATATATCCCATCTCACCCGGTCTCGCCGGAGAGGTACCCCTATCTTACCCGGACAAGCCGGAGAGTCTACTATGTCACACCCCAACCGATGGCGGAAACATCGGGATGAGACGAAGTGTGTATAGATTGCTAGAGACTTCATAACACTATGTGACAATATTTAATTAAATTCAAATTTCATTGCAAGTACTAAATTGTCATACAACATTTAAAATAGAGATAACAACATTGTTCAAATTTCAACATAACATCAAAAGATAAATCGATTAAAGGTGTGTATCTAGTCCACCCTAAACTTGTTTCATCATTCACCCATACTTCAATAATCAACCTGCAACATGTATTAAAATAGAGTTTCAATGCAAAAGCATGAGCGAGTATACAAGTTTGTTTACATAGCATAATAGAATAAAAACTCAAATCCAACATGATTCATAATATGTGATTACTAGTATGCAATTTTGGCGTACAATATGATCAAACCCTAGAATACAACGCATAAAATAGCCTAATCCCAATAGTTTATCGGGGTGGTAACTTAACAATACCCAATTAGAATAGCGGGCGGGGCGTTAACCCTATAGCGCTATAATTGTTAAGGTGGGCGAGCAAAGTTAATGAGCATATAACGTTCCAAATCGTTCACATAGCATACGAGAATAGCAAGTAAGTCACATTAGTTTCATGCTCGAACAAGGATTGAGTATGTTTAGTTTAAAAGTCATTTGCATAATTATACATGTTGCATCCCAAAGCGTAAAAGGGGAAAAAGGGATCGAGTATACTCACTGTGGTTGCAAGCTTTCCTACTTGAAATCCCGCGAGTGAGTTGTTGGAGTGGATTAAGTTGGAGCACCTAGTCCTCCTACACGAGGAAACATAGGTGTGTGAGTTTGGCGTTCAACGGAAGATTATGAATTTGGAGTTTAACATAACATAAAGTAGGATATTGAAAATAATCATCTTTAACTTTATAACCCTTGTATGACACTATGTAACCAATATGGTTAGAATGTTTTCATGGGTAATACGCCCATTAGAATCATACTTGGAGTTTTAAGTCTTAGATGGTATTCTACTACTTTAACATATAAACACAAGTTTAACATTAAAGGTTCGAATGAGTGTATATATATTTAGGTTAAGTATTACGTATTATTTAGTCCAATGATTCATGTAGGAGGTAGAAGATTAGGATCTTCATTTAGGCACCTCGAGTTATCAAAGATGTCATGTATGGGGTAGGAAGAATATGCTTCCGTTTAGGAACCCCTTGAATGTTCACCACTTCACTTGATGTAACAACAACCAAGGAGGGTCACGAACTAGGATTAGTACAATAAGATAAACAACCTAACTAAAGAGAAATCATCAAATCATGTGAGGATTGTATGTTTGGACAACCCAAGTTGTTCCATAATCACTCATTCATCAAGGTCTAAGCTCGACATGACTTGTGGGTTAAATACCCTAACAAAACAGAAAGTTTATGAGGTTTAATCCTCTGATTTAAGTGTCTCAACCTTGTTTTTAAGCTTAACCAACCATAAGAGAGGTTGTAAGCATTAGGACATAGGTGTGAGATGTGTTAGACACAAGTTGGATAAGTTTAAACAAGCTTTTGAAGAACTTAAAACAAAACAGAAAGTTTATGGACATTTTTAGGGCAATTCCAGGTCTGATTTCTCCAAGGAGAAACTAATGAATCGAACCCCATGATTATCCAAGTAAGTAGGAAGAAGAATCAAGTAATTTCGTTGAGAAATGAGCAAGTTATATTCACTTTAGTGCAAGAGTATGAATCTGTCCGAAAATGCAGATTTGCAACTGATTTGAGAGTGAATTTGTGAGTTGTAGTGAGTTGTGAAAGTGTAAAAATGCTTGGAGAAGGGTTGTATTTACAGTGGAAGAGATTAGAGGTGATTGGAGGTGTTTAGAGGTGGATTAAAGGTGATTGGGGAGTGTTAGAACTTAGGATTTCGTGCAAATTCGCGTTAATATGCAGCTTAATGTGTTTTCTGTGAATCTGATGCCCATGCGGGCCGTGTAAGAGGTCAAGGTAAGTTCAAGCGGGCCGCCCGGACTTACTGATCCGTGATTAAGTTTCATATATTGCAATTTAGCCCCCAAAGTTGTTAGTTTAGGGTTTTTAGGTCCTTTAGGGACTATATTTGCCACAAAAACATAGTTTGAGATGAATTTAAGTATGAGGAGTATAACCCAAAAATAATTAAGCGTATGAGTATCAAAATCATATGTCATTCACGTTCAAGACACGTTTTATGCATAAGTTTAGATTAATTACAAGTTTAGCACATAGTTTCCAAGAATAATGATTAAACACCAATTGATTCACCAATTCGAACATACGAGCATACATAACGTGTGTATAACATATTTGTAACAAAATACGAGTTCCATTAATGATCCAAGTCTCGGTTTTACAATGATTACAAAGAAGGAAATGATTACAAGAATACAAGGTTTCCAAAAATAGAAATACGAACAAAACTTTCTATAAATGGAAAGTACAAAAGAGCTGGGCGTTACAGTCTCCCCTCCTTTAGGAAATTTCATCCCGAAATTTAGGAAGACGTAGGGAAAAGATGAGGATATTTCTTCTTCATCTCGCTCTTGAGTTCCCAAGTGAATTCAGCGCCACGTTTACCTTCCCATCGAACCTTGACGATAGGAATTTTACTGCGCCTCAATAACTTGACTCCTTGATCCATGATTTCGACGAGTTTCTCCACAAAATGTATAGTGTCGTTTATTTGGAGATCTTCGAGAGGAACTTGAAGTCCTTCTTCGGCGTGACACTTCTTCAGATTTGAGACATGAAACGTTGGATGAACGTTGTTGAGTTCTTGAGGTAAATCGAGTCGATAAGCCACCGCACCAATCCTTTCGAGTATCTTGAAAGGACCAACGTAGCGAGGGGCAAGCTTTCCCTTTTTACCAAAACGAACCACTCCTTTCCAAGGAGACACTTTGAGTAGAACGTGATCCCCAACGTTGTATTGCATCGGTTTGCGTCCCTTATCAGCATAGACCTTTTGGCGATTTCGAGCCTTGAGTAGATTATCACGGATTTGGTGAATCCTATCCATCGCTTCTTGTATGATCTCAGGGCCAGAAAAATGTTTGTCACCAATCTCGTGCCAGCTTAAAGGAGATCGGCATTTTCGACCATACAATGCCTCGAATGGAGCCATTTTAATATTGGAGTGGTAGCTATTGTTGTACGAGAACTCGACCAAAGGTAAATGCACATCCCAACTACCACCAAAGTCGATGACACAAGAACGGAGCATGTCCTCTAGGGTTTGGATAGTACGTTCAGTCTGTCCATCCGTTTGAGGATGAAAAGCCGTACTGAGATCCAAATGAGTACCCATAGCGGACTGAAAGGTTTGCCAGAGATGCGAAGTAAATCAACCATCGTGATCAGAAATGATGTCGAGAGGAATACCATGATGTCGTATGACTTCGTCAGTATAGATGCGAGCAAGTGGTTCAACCTTGAAATCTTCACGAATAGGGATGAATTGAGCGGACTTGGTTAGACGATCGATAATTACCCAAATACTATCGTGACCAGAAGACGTTCGAGGGAGTTTGGTTATGAAGTCCATTGCAATGCTATCCCATTTCCAAACAGGGATTTCAGGTTGTTCGAGTAGGCCAGAAGGTCGTTGATGCTCGGCTTTGACTTTTGAACACGTAAAACACTTAGAGACGTAAACGGCAATGTCTTTCTTCATACCAGGCCACCAATAGGATGTACGTAGATTATGATACATCTTTGTCGGCACCAGGATGAATTGAGTACTTGGATTTGTGTGCCTCGTTCATGATGAAGTCTCGAAGTTCTTCGCGATCAGGGATCCAGGCACGATTGTCGAGGTATAGGATACCATCGGCCTTGGAGACGAGATCGTGTTCCTTAGCGCCTCGTATCTCAACATGGAAGCTACCTTCATTAATAGAGGCGTACTGAGCTTCACGAATGCGGCGTGGGAGATCGTTCACGAGTTGGAGACAACGAATACCCTTCATATGAGTTTTGCGACTAAGGGCCTCAGCTACTACATTCGCTTTACCTGGATGGTATTTGATTTCGCAGTTGTAGTCGTTTAACAGTTCCACCCAACGACGTTGACGCATGTTCAGTTCCTTTTGGTCGAAGATATGTTGAAGGCTCTTGTGGTCAGTGAAAACCACACACTTAGTACCATAAAGGTAGTGTCGCCAAATTTTCAACGCAAAAACAACTGCGCCAAGTTCAAGGTCATGGGTAGTATAGTTTTTCTCGTGTACGTTGAGTTGACGAGATGCATAAGCGATGACCTTGCCTCGTTGCATGAGAACGCAACCAAGACTACGGTTCGAGGCATCGCAATACACCACGAAATCATCATTCCCATCAGGGAGAGTAAGAATAGGAGCGTTGCAAAGCATGTCCTTGAGAGTCTGAAAAGATTTCTCTTGCTCAGGACCCCAAGCAAAAGGTTTCTCTTTTTGAGTCAACGAAGTGAGAGGAACGGCAATTTTTGAGAAATTCGAGATGAATCGACGGTAATAACCCGCCAATCCTAAGAAGGAACAGATTTCAGAAGGAGATTTAGGCGCGGTCCAATTCTTTACAGCTTCGATCTTTGCAGGGTCAACATGGATTCCTTTTTCACTAACAACGTGTCCAAGGAATTGGACTTCTTTAATCCAAAACTCGCATTTAGAGAACTTAGCGTATAAGCGTTCAATACGTAAGAGCTCGAGTATAAGACGAAGATGACGTTCATGATCAGCTCGAGATTTAGAATAAATGAGGATATCATCAATGAAGACGATCACGAAACGATCCAAATAGGGCTTACAAACACGATTCATTAGATCCATGAACACAGCGGGTGCGTTGGTCAAACCAAAAGGCATAACCACGAACTCGTAATGTCCATAGCGAGTGCGAAAGGCGGTTTTGGGTACGTCCTCTTCGAGGACCCGAAGCTGGTGATAACCAGAACGAAGATCGATTTTGGAGAAACAAGTAGCGCCTTGAAGTTGGTCAAAGAGATCATCGATACGCGGAAGAGGGTAACGATTCTTGACAGTGAGTTTGTTGAGCTCGCGATAATCGATACACATGCGGAAGGAACCATCTTTCTTTTTAACGAAAAGCACGGAAGCACCCCAAGGTGAGGTACTTGGACGAATGAAACCCTTATCGAGGAGTTCTTGAAGTTGCGTGGATAATTCTTTCATCTCAGAAGGTGCAAGACGATAAGGAGCTTTGGCAACAGGAGTGGCATCAGGTACGAGGTCAATACGAAAGTCAACAGATTGAGGTGGAGGAGGACCAGGTAAATCTTCAGGAAAGACGCCAGGGAAGTCGCGCACCACTGGAACATCACTTAAACTCTTTCCCTTGCCCTTTTCTTCCATAACGTGGGCTAAAAAGGCAAAGTACTATTTGCGTAAGTATTTGTTTGCTTGTGTGCAGGACATCAACTTCAGCCCCTTTGAAGGTCGGTCTCGATAGACGTGCAAAACATCACCAGAAGGAAGGGGTAAACGAACGTATTTCTCATGACAAGCGATTTCAGCATGGTTCTTTTGAAGCCAATCCATGCCTATGATGACGTCGAAACTACCCAGTTGCATGGGTATGAGATCGATAGGGAAAACGTGTTCGTTAAGAGTAAGACGACAATCACGAAGAACGGAATCGACTAAGATGGACTTGCCATTTGCGACTTCAACGGAAAACGACTTAGGTAGTTTAGAGCGTGTGCAATTTAACAATGATTCGAATTCTAAGGACACAAAGCTTTTGTCCGCACCAGTATCAAATAGTATCGAAGCATAAAGATGGTTAACAAGGAACGTACCGTTAACGACATCATTGTCATTGCGCGCTTGATTTGCGTTCAGATTGAAAGCGCGTCCACGAGGGGGTTGTTGCTGCTCTTGGTTCCATTGTGGGCATTGAGGACGAAGATGATTGACGTCCCCACATTTGAAACAAGCTCTAGCGGGTCTTGCGTTTTGAGGAGCGGGTGGAGCTTGTTGCGCTTGCTGAGCTGGTGGTGCTTGTTGTGCTTGTGGTGCTTGTTGTTGTTGATAGCGACAAAAGGCGGTGTCATGTCCATAACGGTTACAAGTGCCACAACGACGACACCGGGCATTGGCGGGATGGTGGTTACATGTGGCACACTTGGGGTGAATCCCAGTGTACGACTTTCGGGTGTCGTCAGGAGCAGCAGGATTCGGGTTAACGGGTGGCACAATCGCATTGCAAACAGGGTTCGATCGCTTTCGCTTTTTCCCCCTATTGCTACTCGACTGTTGGGTGATTTGGTTGGCTGGCTTGAAAGAAGCGGGGTTTGCGGCTTGTTTGTCGCGTATACGGTTGTTGTTCAGGGAAGCGGCCAAACGATAAACAGCTTCGATATTGTCGAGTTTGGCAGCCTCGATCGTATCGCGCATAGCAGAGGGTAACCCATTGATATACTTCCGTATCTTGCGGTCGGTGGTCATAACAAGGTGAGGAACAATGAAGCTAAGTTGTTTGAAACGGGTGGTATAGGCTAGGTTCTCATCTCCCACTTGCTTTAGCGCCCAAAATTCTTCCTCTAGTCTTTGTTGCTCATGCGGAGGGCAAAACTCGTCCATCATTAGGGCCTTAACTTCTTCCCACTCCAACACATATGCCAATTCGTTCGAACGAATGTTCCTTTCGTTCGTCCTCCATTCGAGAGCTCGGGCTTGGAATACCCCAGTCGCACTACGCGTTCTGAGCTCATTGGGGCAATCACTGTTGATGAACGTGACCTCCATGCTATCAAACCACTCGAGCATGGCGGTCACCCCATCATTGCCGGTGAATGGCTTGGGATTGCACGATGAAAAGTGCTTGAAGTTGAACGAAGCGGGCTTGCGTATTTCAACTTTAGAGTCGACAGAAGAGTTAGGTGTTTCAGAAGCTCGAATCTCGGAAATGACCTTTGGAACGACGCGCGCAAATTGATCGGCCATGAAAGCCATCATCTTCTTCGTAGCACGGGACTTTGACTTCTTAGACGAGTTGGAGAGACGAGAAGACATCTAAGATTCAAAAGAATGAAAAGGTGAGACTTGGTCATAATGTTTGTTTAAGAAAATTGTTTGCATAAATTGATTCACATAGCAAAAAGTTTCAAATTGATTCACATAACATAAAGTGTTTAGGCATCTCATATAGCATAGTCATGAGTTCCATATAGCATAGCATGAATAAATGAAAGCATTATAAATTTAGTTTGTTCACGAGGGATTATTATTGTTTGTGATTGCGATCAACGTGCGAAATGAGTAAAACAAAATTTTGAAATGAACGAACGTTCGAGTATAAAATCACATATAAATTGAGATACATAAAAGAGAGGCTCAATAAAACATAGGATTGTTTTGGGTAGAGAAACGTCGACTATTCCAAAGTGGGTCGAAAGTTCTTTCGAATTAGAGAAAACGTGCTTTGGCCTATAGGTAAGATTCTCGTCGAGAAGCGATTAACGGTATCTTACCCTTCCGGTTACTACACATCTCTAATTGATTGAAACAATCCAGATTTTGGCTAGATTGAAAATCGAGGAATGGGACTTAATCGACGAGATGCGGGTTTCACCCCTAACTTGACGATTTCGTACCCTAAATGTGGTTGGTACTTGTCGGGTCAAAATAAAATTTCGACACTATGACAAGGGTCCACTAGAGTTGAAATGGAAATTACCATTAAGTTGTGGATTTCACTCCTAGCTTAATGATGAAATTTCGTGCAAAAATAGTTTAAGGTAGAATGAGAGTCGTTTACCAAATTGTGGGTTTCATGCCTATTTTGGTAAAGTGGTCTCGTTTGTGTTACAAGAGTATACAAATAAACAAAAGTGTATTCATGTCAACCTTAGGAAAGACATATAAATTTAATCAACAAGAAGTATAGCTAGGAAGCATGCATGGTAGAGTACAAAAGTTTTAAACAACACATAAGAGGCAAAATTCCTAAAACTATAGATTAGGGCAAAAGCATGGCAATTTTCCTAATTCCCTATAGTTATGGCTCTGATACCAATCTGTCACACCCCAACTGATGGCGGAAACATCGGGATGAGACGAAGTGTGTATAGATTGCTAGAGACTTCATAACACTATGTGACAATATTTAATTAAATTCAAATTTCATTGCAAGTACTAAATTGTCATACAACATTTAAAATAGAGATAACAACATTGTTCAAATTTCAACATAACATCAAAAGATAAATCGATTAAAGGTGTGTATCTAGTCCACCCTAAACTTGTTTCATCATTCATCCATACTTCAATAATCAACTTGCAACATGTATTAAAATAGAGTTTCAATGCAAAAGCATGAGCGAGTATACAAGTTTGTTTACATAGCATAATAGAATAAAAACTCAAATCCAACATGATTCATAATATGTGATTACTAGTATGCAATTTTGGCGTACAATATGATCAAACCCTAGAATACAACGCATAAAATAGCCTAATCCCAATAGTTTAGCGGGGTGGTAACTTAACAATACCCAATTAGAATAGCGGGCGGGGCGTTAATCCTATAGCGCTATAATTGTTAAGGTGGGCGAGCAAAGTTAATGAGCATATAACGTTCCAAATCGTTCACATAGCATACGAGAATAACAAGTAAGTCACATTAGTTTCATGCTCGAATAAGGATTGAGTATGTTTAGTTTAAAAGTCATTTGCATAATTATACATGTTGCATCCCAAAGCGTAAAAGGGGAAAAAGGGATCGAGTATACTCACGGTGGTTGCAAGCTTTCCTACTTGAAATCCCGCGAGTGAGTTGTTGGAGTGGATTAAGTTGGAGCACCTAGTCCTCCTACACGAGGAAACATAGGTGTGTGAGTTTGGGGTTCAACGGAAGATTATGAATTTGGAGTTTAACATAACATAAAGTAGGATATTGAAAATAATCATCTTTAACTTTATAACCCTTGTATGACACTATGTAACCAATATGGTTAGAATGTTTTCATGGGTAATACGCCCATTAGAATCATACTTGGAGTTTTAAGTCTTAGATGGTATTCTACTACTTTAACATATAAACACAAGTTTAACATTAAAGGTTCGAATGAGTGTATATACATTTAGGTTAAGTACAACAACAACAACAACAACCATACCAGTAAATCCCACAAATAGCAAAGCTACTTGTAGGGTCTGGGGAGGGTGGGATGTAGACAGACCTTGCCTCTATCCCTAGGGATAGAGAGGCTGCTTCCAGAGAGACCCTCAGCTCCAAAACGAACCGCATACCAATACACCAAGTCAAAGGATATAGAAAAAAGAAGTCACCAATACCATGACCAATACCAAGAAAGTGATAAGAATGACCCAATATAATGTAAATCATGTATAATAGGTTAAGTATTACATATTATTTAGTCCAATGATTCATGTAGGAGGTAGAAGATTAGGATCTTCATTTAGGCACCTCGAGTTATCAAAGATGTCATGTATGGAGTAGGAAGAATATGCTTCCGTTTAGGAACCCCTTGAATGTTCACCACTTCACTTGATGTAAAAACAACCAAGGAGGGTCACGAACTAGGATTAGTACAATAAGATAAACAACCTAACTAAAGAGAAATCATCAAATCATGTGAGGATTGTATGTTTGGACAACCCAAGTTGTTCCATAATCACTCATTCATCAAGGTCTAAGCTCGACATGACTTGTGGGTTAAATACCCTAACAAAACAGAAAGTTTATGAGGTTTGATCCTCTGATTTAAGTGTCTCAACCTTGTTTTTAAGCTTAACCAACCATAAGAGAGGTTGTAAGCATTAGGACATAGGTGTGAGATGTGTTAGACACAAGTTGGATAAGTTTAAACAAGCTTTTGAAGAACTTAAAACAAAACAGAAAGTTTATGGACATTTTTAGGGCAATTCCAGGTCTGATTTCTCCAAGGAGAAACTAAGGAATCGAACCCCATGATTATCCAAGTAAGTAGGAAGAAGAATCAAGTAATTTCGTTGAGAAATGAGCAAGTTATACTCACTTTAGTGCAAGAGTATGAATCTGTCCGAAAATGCAGATTTGCAACTGATTTGAGAGTGAATTTGTGAGTTGTAGTGAGTTGTGAAAGTGTAAAAATGCTTGGAGAAGGGTTGTATTTATAGTGGAAGAGATTAGAGGTGATTGGAGGTGTTTAGAGGTGGATTAAAGGTGATTGGGGAGTGTTAGAACTTAGGATTTCGTGCAAATTCGCGTCAATATGCAGCTGAATGTGTTTTCTACGAATCTGATGCCCATGCGGGCCGCGTAAGAGGTCAAGGTAAGTTCAAGCGGGCCGCCCAGACTTACTAATCCGTGATTAAGTTTCATATATTGCAATTTAGCCTCCAAAGTTGTTAGTTTAGGGTTTTTAGGTCCTTTAGGGACTATATTTGCCACAAAAACATAGTTTGAGATGAATTTAAGTATGAGGAGTATAACCCAAAAATAATTAAGCGTATGAGTATCAAAATCAAGTGTCGTTCACGTTCAAGACACGTTTTATGCATAAGTTTAGATTAATTACAAGTTTAGCACATAGTTTCCAAGAATAATGATTAAACACCAATTGATTCACCAATTCGAACATACGAGCATACATAACGTGTGTATAACATATTTGTAACAAAATACGAGTTCCATTAATGATCCAAGTCTCGGTTTTACAATGATTACAAAGAAGGAAATGATTACAAGAATACAAGGTTTCCAAAAATAGAAATATGAACAAAACTTTCTATAAATGGAAAGTACAAAAGAGCTGGGCGTTACATACTACACCATACCCAGTCTTGCCGGAGAGGTAATTATCATTATATTTCACATAAATAGAATTTTTCTCAAATCATGATTTTAAAAGTGCATAATTTATTTTGACTTATATCAAGAAACAAGGAAATTAGTATTCTCATGATAGATCATATTCTAGAACCGAGTAGTACTAATAAACAAGAAATAATAGTGGCCAAGTGTTATTGCTTATTTATCATACTGGCACTGTTCTAGTCATCATCCTCACGGGATACCAATAACCATCACACTTTATCTATGCAAGTAATTGGTTTATCTCAAAGCTTTATACTAAGGCATTTTCCTTAGGTTCAAGTCTAAATACTCTCCTGGGTGTTTACCAGTAATTATCAAAATTCTAACTCTTTTTTTTATGCATATATATAACCTTAGATTCCGTTGAAATGAATATTTTATTGAGACATATGGTATTTTTAAAACATAGTAGGTTTCATGGTTTATTCTTATAATGACTTCATGTTTTCATATGAATTACCAATGATATTTTCTCTTATGTTTATCTTACAGAAGATATTATATTGGGTATACCATCAAGAAATTCTATTGGGTATATGCATATATTACGGAATATATACACATATATATAAAATAATAACTATACATCCGATGATATCAATCATCAAACTTATTTCCATGACTTTATTTTATCCTTTTATAAAAGTAGTATATTGAAATAAATTTATGTCAAATATAATATTTTGGAATTAAAAGTTTAGGGAAATAAATTACTCAAAATATAAATTTTTTGGAGGAAAATTGGTTTTTAATAAACCAACCTTTGTCCCGTTGGTAAATAATAATCCTACCTACGTAATTGGTATACAATAATCCTACCTATCAACATGTTAGTTCTTAATGAACTTCCGTTAATTATTTTTAACTGAAGTTAGTTTTTAAGTTTTATTTATTACACAAACAACCCTGTAGTTATAATTTACTAGTTTTAACTATTTTGTAAAACAAAAAAACGTCAAGGGCCATTTAGTTAAATTTATATATACATATGTGTACTAGTAATCTTTTTAAACTATGAGAATTTCGAAACTACTTAAGGTAAGTTTAACATCCAATTTATCAACTCAACTCTTTTACTAATATTGTATTATTTAACCATTACACATCAGCCTGCTGACTCGAATATTTTTCTTTATAATTTAGGATACATAATCCTATAACTAATATGACTGGTTAATCTTATAATCTTATATTAATTATTTCCATGCATAAGACCTATTCTGAACATACCTTAATATTAAAGATCTATAGAAATGCTTTCATCGTTTAGTTAGGCCTTTCTACGTAGTCCAACCAACCCAAATCTTTAAAAATTTTAAATGATTTTATTTAATCATGAATACCCATCATATTCATTTAACCATTTATTTTATCGCTAAGTATTTTAATAGAAATCTTTACAAGTAATTCCAACATCAGTTATTTCATAAAACTATGGAAATATGAAGTCTTATGGCCAACTAGTTATAAACCAGAAAGGATAAAATGGAGTGGTAAATTGGTACACCTGGGTTTTAGAACTTGCTTTGGCTAGATCCACTAAAGCAATTTAAATTTTTATTAGTTAGTAAAATCCTTTTTGGTTAATTTAATAGCTTTGGTTTTATTTATTTAAATATAAATTATTTTGAAATAATATTACTAAAATCACAAAGGTTTAAAGCTTTATACCATATATTTCAATATGTATTTTAAACCAAAGTAAATGATTGGTTCCAAAAGAAAGTCATGAACATGATTGCTTTGTTAACAACTAACTCAGTTTGATGTATATTATAATATTATTTGAGTAGGTGGTATTAATTATCACAAACAAAATTCTAGTATAAACATTTGGGTACAATCATAAAAATAGATTGATTAAAAACGGCGAACATTGCGACTTATATATATATATATATGTATTTATTACAACTACAACTGAAATTCAAAATATACTAGTGATTATGCATCCATAACTTATGGTAGTCTATCTAGGAGTATTATGCTCAACATGCTTTTATGTAAGGTTTATTCTATCTCCTGTCTCTACTAAGTTGTTATCTAATGGGCGAAGTTCCTTTAAAGTTTCTAGCTCATAGGTGGCATGTGTGCTAGTACTGGTTTGGCGGTTCAACTATTTAATATAAGTTAGAATTTACTGCTGTAGTGGCTAACATATGGAGATTTACCCATTGTTCATCTAATTTATCTTCCCATGGTAGGTTATTGCCTATTTCCTGAGTTTGTGTATTTATTTCCTTATTGATTATCATTCCCTTTGGTTGTGATTTCTTTATTTTCTCTTGACTTTTTCTAATAATCCAACTTCTCTTCTTAGTGGTAAATAGTTTTTTAGACTGTGCCTTACGAATAAATATTCCTTCCTCAGTATCTGCTGAGTATCCTGAGGGATTTGGTTGAAATGAGGTTCCCTTATCGTTTGGTGAACTATCTAATTGACGATAGATGTCCGAAATTCTTTGCTTACCCATACTGTAGACTAACAAATAGTCAAATAACATAAAACACATAATTACATAAGTTATTTCCTAACACAAAATTTAAAACTTAAGTGTCAGCAGAACACTTCTTTGGCTTGAACCAGTGGCATGGCTCTGATACCACCTTCTGTCGCAACCCCCGATCCTTAATTCCCGGGAACGGGCGGCCGCGAGCCAGTTTCGGTGGTATCGCGTATTGTCTAATTTGGCAGCGGAATTTTCATCAGGACCGTAGTTAGGAAATACTTAATCAGAGTAAAATACCACATTTTCATAATATTAAACACATGGGATAAAACCCAAGTTTGCAGTACACACATTTTCATAGGAAGAAATCCTATTTTATTTAACAAAAACATCTATTTTATTTTAGGTAACTTTATTGCCACTTTTCCAAGCCTTCAGTGCTCTCCAGCTGGCTTTTATTGGCTTCACACTAAGTTACCTGAAACACGTATTTAAAACATTTTATCAGCAGGAAATACTGGTGAGTGAATCCTAGTTTAATCAAGAAACATTTTATCAATTAACACAGTATTGAGAGCGATTACAATGTTTATATCTACACAATTACTCCTTTAGTACTGTCAATCCCGAGTTGTGGGTCATATTACACATTGGCTAACTCATTGTCCAATGGTAACGTATTGTCATCCCGACTTACTACTCACAGTGTAGTAAATTTTGTATACAAAACCCCAACATACCGGCAGTAATTGAAGAATTACAAAGACTTAATCAATGCTAACTTGCATTGTAAAATAGTTAAGGTTTTGTAAAAACTATTAACAAAAAGGAGATTACTCACATTGCTGTCTTAGATTTTCCGTAAGGGTTTCCTGGTGACAATCTATAATTTACACATAAGCACACGTGTTAGTATAATAACCCATTTTAACATTAGTAATACCCTCCCCGAGACGGCATTCCAATGACTACGTCGAGTAGAACCACGACAGCCGTTACGGACCCCTAGATCAATCGGGCAGCATATCTAATACGTATCCAGGGGTTATAATACTTATGACGGAGCAGAACTTCGCTATCTAGGTGGGTATAATACCCGCTTATATTGCCTAATATTCAGATTTGAGAGAAAGATATCGATGTTGAACGACTTCTGAATGAAACCCGATGACCTCTTTATATAGGTGATGATCTTGACCTTGTCGCGGCCCGCGTAAAACAAAGACAGAGCTTACGCGGCCCGCGTTGACCCCAGGTTAACGTGTAGCCCATCCGGATCAGCAACTAGGCTCGACATGTGTTGGGCCACGTGGCTGCACCGGGCTGCGCCACCTTTTGAGCCTCTCGCGGCCCGCGTAAAGGTTATGGGGTACCTTACGCGGCCTGCCTCAACTTAAATTTTTATGTTTTTCATTTATTTTTAATGCTATATTGTATTTTAGGCTCGGTTTTCACATACGGGGTGTATTTTTGGAAGTGTAGGGTGTCAGGGGTGTTTTAGGAGGGTTGTTATATTTTTGGTACAACTCCTGGATTATTTAATAAAATATATAGTGCACTCACATTAAGTATAGTGACCCAATTCTACTTTATCCCTACGTCACGAGACAGAACCCCAACGAATTTAGGCAGAGCCTTGACATACGTTACGGGGCCCTACGTCAGTCGGACATGGTATCAGTGATCAGGGGCTACAATACTTAAAACGGAGCAGGACCTTATTATTATTATTATTATGGGTGAAAAAATAGGATTCTAGAGTGAGAGAGAGAGAGGAGGTCGAGAGTGAATGTGCACACAATATGTTAATTGGAAATCTATATTTATACTGTCAAAAAGACTTGGAATGCACGTTGCCAAGTCTACGTATTCCTCTATGTGGTCATTTTAAATTTGATGTAATTTTATTATTTTATGTTTTAACAATTAAATCTTCTAGAAAATTGTAAATTATTTAATGATTTAAACATACTATACATTCTAGAACGATGTCAAATATTTGCTAATTTCCATGTAAAAATTAGTTTATTTTTTTAAAAGAAAACAATAAATATTACTACAAACTGGTATATTGAGATATGATTAGTATTATTATTGTAATTAATTTAGCTGCTTTATTTATTTGGCGGTTATAACTTTTAAAATATGACGTTTTATAAAACAATGAATATATCATTAGAACGAGAATAATTTTATATATATTTTGAACCAAGTTTCATTAAAAACGGAGTAGGTTCAAATATAATGTATTTTTATAATTTAATTAAATGGTTCCTACGTTTGCCCAAAATATCTTATATTTCCATTGGTCAACTTACCCATGATGCATCCTTTTAATAACATAAATTTTTATATATTTTATATAAATAAAAATTTTGGGAATGTTACACAAGGCTTGATGGGATTTTATAAATGGTTGTGCCAACACGAGGGGGGTATTATCTAAGATGACAAACCAGTTTCTCGCAGGATCTATACACTGAACGAGACATAGAATTACCCAAACCACCATTCTAATCCCCTTCCAGGCAATTAACATGCTTTATATAGACCGTAAAGACATGAATATATTGAGTCAACGAACATATGAAGAATGATTGAGTAAATTCTCCTTCAATATAAAAAAAACTAATTATTAACGTCATTAATACAATCCCAATTAAAAGTAGCCGAAGTTTGGAAATCATAAAAGAAATACATAAAAGATATGTCTTCACCAAGTGATGTAAGAATTTAGCCAAACATGACCTTTGTTTGACAAAGATTCTTACGATCAATCTTGGATCCTGAGACTACACACACACTCTAAAGATGGAAAGATGGATGATGGTGTTGTAGTGGTGGTGGAATGGTGGCAAATGAGAGAGAAGGGGTTTGCCAAGGGATGAGTTGAAATGAAATTAAGCTTCCCTCTTTGTAGCTGAAAACACACTGTTAACACGGCCCCGTGCCCACCTAACACGGCCCCGTGTTGGCCATTCTCTCTCTTCTTCATTAACTGCAGTGTCAGATCTTGTACTAACACGGCCCCGTGTTGAGTTGACACGGCCCCGTGCCCATTATACTTGTTGTACTATCCAAGATTCTACAAATCTGGGAGTTAACCACGACCACGTGTCCATTTGACACGGCCCCGTGTTGACAGTCAACTTCTGTGTGTCTTTTTCTGGAGTTGGGCACAACCTCGTGCTGAGCTGGCACGGCCCGTGCTGAGCTGGCACGGCCCATGCTGAGGGTGGCACAACCCCGTGTTGAGCTGGCACAACCCCGTGCTGAGCTGGCACAGCCCCATGTCAGCCTTCTGAATTGTTGTTTTTGGTCTTGGTCTTGGGGTGAAGCTTGGAGGGTTGGTATGAAGTGTCAACTTCTCTTCTTTTGTATTTACGTTGGTTTTTGCCGTTAATTTGTTTCTTTTGCACATTTCAGCTCTTTTAACCCTGAAAATTAAAAAGGAACAGAAAACCAAGTTTTTTCCAACATTAGTACTAAAAAGGGTTGTTTTTATACATTATTTGATACAATTTGTATGTAGTATTTTAAGCACATCACCCATATAATGTTTATCACCAAGAAGGGTGATTCAACACATTTTTTTACCAATTTGAACTGTTATGGTTTACACCATGGGGTCTTACTTATATAATTCTTTGTTTAATCACCAACATGTGATATAATTACCATTTTGCCCATTTGACCCGTTATGGTTTATACCATAGGGTCTTACTTATATATTTTTTTTGTTTAATCACCGACATGTTATCTAAATACCATTTTACTCATTTGACCCATTATGGTATACACCATAGGGTCTTACTTCTATAATTCTTTGTTTAATCATCAACATGTGATTTACTTGTCATTTTTCTTATTTGACCCGTTATGGCTTATGCCATAGGGTCTCCTTTTCCTAATTCGTGGTTTAATCACTAACATGTGATTTACTTATCATTTTTCTTATTTGACCCATTATGTCTTACGCCATAGGGTCTCATTTTCATAATTCTTTGTTTAATCACCAACTTGTGATTACTTATTATTTTACTTATTTGACTCGTTATGGATTATGCCATAGGTTATCCTCTTAACAATTTCTCATCATAATGTTATTTATTTTGACCCATTTCATGCTTTACACCATGGGGTCTCATCTTAACATTATTTTTTATCCATCTAAACACAACTGTTCTTTGATAACCATGTTGTTAACCAAATACTTCATATCACTTAAGTAGTGATTCTATTCTAGGAGGTGTAAGCTTTACTTACCTTACGTCTGTTCGTGTTTTCTCGTGTCTTTGACCCGCTTGACCCATTCCTTTTCAAGCACTCACCTAGCTTATCGAGAGTTAAACTATCACATAATACCCATAAGATGATTAGATTAGTTATCCAATACCATGACCATCACCCCTTATGGATACTTATATCTCATTATCTTTCTATAATATTTTAGGTCAGTTTGACTTTGCCAATTGACATGTGCAAATGCACTAACAATTTGATAAAACTCATTTAGGCATTTCAAACACTTGGTGGACACTACTTTAATTCTCATCCAATGTGTCTAAATTCTAGCAAATTACCATGTATTTACTAGTATTTACACTTTATGTTATTCAATTACATTCAATCATCAAAATTTCATAGCATAAGACTAGTATATTTAAATTAACCTAAAGAGGCTAATTTCTTATAATCATGTCAAAACCCACTTCATCTCTTATGGGCTTATAACCTAGAGCAACCATACATGTAATTTCTACACATATAACAACCATATCATGGTTCTAAACTAGTCCCATACATCGAGTTTCATCTATCAACAATACCCAATTCAAGATCACCACATTCAAGTTCCTTTTCATAGAAATCCTTCAAAATGTGGAATTACAACATACCTTAAGTTTGTTAGGACTAGATGATGAGAAATTGATGGACATACATGGATTCCACTCTAGATCACCTTGTGATTTGGCTCAATCTTTGAGTTCTTATGAAAGAGAATGTTTCTCTCTTTCCCCCTCTTTGTGTTTTACTTTTCTTCCCTTTTTATACTTACCACTTTCATGTGTGTTTTATTTTAGCCCCTAAGGTTTGGTTCGTATTTAATTTGTTTATAACTCACTTCACCTTCATCAATAACCAACAATGTTAACTAGGTTAATATTCGTAGTTATATACTTCTTGCCAATTATTAAATGAACATGATAATTCGATTTCTAAGTTCGGGGATGCTACACCCGACTTAAATTAAGTCCCGATAGCCCGAGGAATTTATAAACTTTATTTTTTAAAAAGCATTCATTTATCTTTTATTTAACATTAGGTTTATTTAGTTAAATCCTAATGTTTATCGGGTTAACTTTTACCACTAACGGTATTTTACCCGCTCATCCCTAGTTTATTTGGTTAAATTAATAAATCTATTTTTGGGATGTTACAGATAGGGCTGGGTTTGAATCCCTTTGTAATTCCGGCAATTTGCAGCGAGAAAGAATAGGCGGGGTGGAGAAGTGGTGTAGTTAATGGTTCTGAGTAGGGTTGTAAACGAACCGAACGTTCAACGATCAATTCGTGAACCGTTCGGCGGGGAGTTCATTTACGTTCGTTTGTTTAATAAACGAACGAACATGAACAAGAAATTTTGTTCAATTAGTTAAATGAACGAACATGAACAGAGGCCTCGTTCGTTCAATTGTGTTCGCAAGCGTTCGGTAAGATGTTCGTGAACGTGTTCGTGAACATTCGTTCATTTATGTTCATTTATGTTGGTTTGTTGGTGTTTTAATTAAAGATCTTTGTACTTCCATATACTTTACCTACACTTTTTATATTATTTTGATACCCTAACAATTAAACTAAGAAACCCTATTTCCACATTATTTATACATTGTTCCCTTTTTTCTCATTATTCACATCAACGAATAAAATTAACTTCTATTCCAGCGTTGCTCTCTCTGTCATCAACCTTTAGCCTTCGCCGTGTTCGTCAAATTTATTTGTGTTCGTGAACCGTTGGTGAACACGCTCATGTCCTTAATGCACGAACACGAACATAAAATCTCGTTCAGCAAGTATTCATGAATTGTTCGTGAACACGTTTATTTCCATAGCGAACGAACACGAACAAGGGCTTGTTCATGTTCGTTCGACTCGTTTACAGCCCTAGTTCTGAGGGAGAGAGGGGAAGGGAAAAGGGTGGGGTTGTGTGGTAGACGTGGGTCCCACATGTATTCTTTTAATCTTTTATGTTTTATTTATTAGTTTTTTAATATAAAGTGCATTTTGTCAATTCGGACACACTTAATACCAAAAACTATCTCCCATCTACGTTAGGGACCATCTGAGAAACGAGAGAGCAAAAGTTGGGTACATCATAGCTGTAATTTTAGAAAGTTAGGGACTATAAGTGAAATTTCACGAAACCACGTGGACTATCCAGCCATTTTTCTATCTAAAGATGTATCAACATACGCTTTCGTGGCCTTGAGAGCACAATCTTGGAGTTTATAGGACCATATTCTGCAGGACAGTGGTATTGATGGGTTAGACACTAATTATGGGTGTGCGCTCGGTAGCTTGCATAGGTCCCTTCCCGATCTTGATCTTGGTGGGTTCGCTAATAGGGACACCGCCCCTCCAGAGGCCCAAAATACTTTGGCGAGTGCCCTTTATAGTAAAGTCGTCCAGAGTTTGGGAGAGAAGTTTGACCTATCTCAACGCTGGAAAGTAGTGTTAAAGTGTCTTTAGGGTCCTCATGCTCAAGACTTCTTAACTGTTATCCCCATTGAAGGGCTAGGATAACACATGTCGGCGGTGGAGTGTCGAGCCATCCTTAAATATCAGTTTATGATCCCTTTGGTTTCAGTCGATGAGTGTAGGTCCCTCGGAGGATGAGGTCAAACCTTATCCTTGTTATGCTTAACACACTAGCAAGTGCGGAATCCAAGCTAGAATGCAAACCGGTAGTTTATATGAGAACACAAGCTACAAAGAGAAAGGTAGACACACGAGATATCAAAGTTTTCTCTTGTATTTCAGTGGACACGGTTACAGCCCTTGACCAAACTGAAAATACGCTCTCTACAAGACCAAGTTCACTCACATCTCACACACACTGAAGTGAACACATTACATGAGTATATATACTCATCACAGCTTGTCTGGTCGAAGGATCAGATAGACTGATCGAAAGATCATCTATCGATCTGAAACCTACCGAAGGATCACATATACCTCGAAGGATGATATCCTTCGAGGTCCATCTATATCCATCGAAGGTTTATCCTTCGAGCTCATCGAAGGATATAAACAATCCTTCGATGACTCATCCTTCGACACAAACATCTTACAAACCATGTTCTAACTGTTTGGTCAAGTCAAACCAGGAGGATGGTTGACTTGGTCAAACTTACATCAAAACACATATTAACAAACCTAAGACGTAACCCAGACTAACACAAGACATCGTTTTGTATCATGACAAAATACAGACAAAGTACAGACACAAGTGCACCAACAAACTCCCCCTTGGCTGTAGCTTTGTCTCGATCTTCGTGTCTTCAAGTCTTTGACGTCCTTTCAAGTCTTAAATGTCGGAGGATCTTTAAAGTCTTCACGCGTCGTAAGCAGAAAGTGTATCAACAAACTCCCCATTTAATTTAGGAAGTGTGTTAACAAACTCCCCCTTAGAATGAACTCTCCATTGAGTCATGCTTGTGAATCTTTTGAACTTCAATTCTTTAGATCCTAGTGGTGTTGAATAGAGGTCAGCGGCAACTCGATCATTTTATCCTTTGAGTGCCTCCACTTCGTGTCTTCATTCCAAAGCTTGTCATCGAACATGTTCTCCTCACCTTTAGCATCTACACATGCAAGAAAGCTAAACGCATAATGAGAACAACCGCTTGGAATATAGTTAACATTTAAACAAAAGACACATATGAGATCAAATCTCAATCAAACACCAACCGACAACAGTTTGAAAGTTTAGAAAATGAACAATTTTAATCCTTTAACTTTCAAAATGTGTTAACTTCGACCATTTAAGAATGTGCAATTGTTTTCCGGCTTATAATCAGGATTTTGGGTAGGATAGACTCGAGTTCCAACATCAGTCAATCAAAAATAAACTAGAAGCAAAATCTTTTTGGATTTTATAAAGTTTATATTAAAACACACCTAAAATCTTTTTGGAATTTTTCATTTTTCAAAAGTAAAGACGGAAAGCAATAAATAAATATATACAAAGATGCAGAAACGAAAGCAGTAAACAAATATTTACAGACATTCTTTTTGCGAGTTTCGAGGGGTAAGAGAATCATATCAGTGTACGGTCATGTCAAAACGCTCTTGTTGTTCAATTAGTTAACATTTAGATAAGCATCCTATAACAATTATCGGTATTGTTGTCCACATAAGCTCAACTTATCAGATGTAATCATGGCGAGGGGATACGTTAAGGTATGATTTATACTTACCGACCGGTGTTCATCCACACACGACACATTCCCGTATCAAGGTATGCACGAGAGTTCATCTTACCGGTGAGTATACCGATTATCATCTGTTTGACCGTATAAAAGATGTGAGAAACTCACTTATTTTGATTTGAAAACAAGCCCTATGTGATAGAATCACTTATTGATGAGGAACTTGATTTTCGATGCACGAGGGCATAGGAGCAAGTCCGTGAACAGGTCAGTACTTTCGTACAGCAGAGAGACGAACTTGACTCCCAGATAAATGTGATATTTTATCACTTATTTGAGGTCGAATGCAATATGTACACGTATGTATGGTATCATGGAAGATCTAGACTTGCGTCCCCGTTATTTTTCGGTAAAAGATACAACCATGATACCCAGATGATAAGCAGCATAAAGACCGAATATCTCAGAACCTTGGCAATCTCTCAAACGAAATTTCGGTACCAAGACCATATGCCAATGTATGGTTCCCACCTAGTCTTCAGTCGATTAAGGTTTATATCACCCTGCACACTTTAAAATGATTGTGAGCCTACCGATACATCTTATATAGAGCTGCTTATCATTTTTCATTTTAGGTTTAAAGAGGTTTAGACAGACCACTGATGTACTATCCTATTCTCTTTTTCTCGCCAGGAAACTCATTTTTGTTTTTCTATTGTTTTTGTGTTTTTAAAATTTTCGATGTTTTTGGATTTTTCAAATTTGGATTTACTCCCCCTAAAATCAACAAACTAAGATAAAATTTAAAAGACACGAAGATATTTACAAAAACGATTTTCCGATGTCGGTTAACTCATGTTTTAACTCAATGCCGTTTACCAAAATTAATTTGAATCAGAAATGATTTAATCGAATTTTGGAAAAAAAAACTCAGTTAGCACGTCGGTAAGCGGTGCGGACCATGACAACATTGACGAGTTTCATATTGAAACAATTACGTGTGAAGAGATATTCGAGATCAATGTGTCTGGTCAAGGAGTGCTGTACGAGAGGATAATAATTCATAAAGCAGCTTAAATATCGACAAGTATAGGAGAGATTAGAAATTTAAAACCGTATCCTGCAACTGTATCGTGCATTGCAAGGAATCTGAGTGCTCTCCCAAACTGGATATCCACCCGGTGTGGATTTCAAAGCCGATTTTGCAGCCACTTCAATTTTCTGAGAAATCTCTTTATAGCAACAAGATCAGAAACCTTTGGGTCCGGCTGGTCTTCCACATTGCACCAGCGAAGGTCTTTGTCTTTCTCTTTCAGAAGTAGTGTGCGGTTGTTCAATCCATGCCAAGGCATCCGCACACCCAGTTGGTTTGTTCAACAACACATTTTCTTCAATCACACCACGAAGAAATGTACACTGCACGTTTATCTTGTTGAGTTTGAACTTCAGACGTGCTGCAGGTGCGTACATTTTACGTGAATCTATCCCGGGGACCCGATTAAAGCCTTGAACAATCAAACTTTTGGAATGATTTTCATTTTGTCGAAGTTATCAATTTCTTTCGACAGACAACTCTGTTTCTCCTTTCTTTTTCTCTCCATCAAAGGCAACAATTTCTTCTGTCGCCTATCTTGTGCAAGGACGCTCCACTATCAACAATCTTACGACTATCGAAAGTTCCTCCTGGAATATCCTACACACTCACTCAGAGATTAGTTGGAGAGGGGGACCCAAGCCTTTGTGGACTTGGGTCGTCCTTGATCATCAAGGAAAGTGATTTCAATCACTTGATGATTAGGAAAAAGAACCTGTGGTGCTCCCCCTGATTGAATTACCTGCTTTTGCTTCCAAGCTGTTTGTCCTTTACCAGTATTTGAATTTATTGTTTTAGCATTTACTGGTTTTACAGTTTCAGATTTTGCTTGTACAGGTTTTTCTTCTTTGACCTCTGATTTTAAGGCCTTTTCAATTACCTTTTGATTCTTTTGCTTTAACTTCTTTTCCCTTTCTTTCAAGACATGTGGGTCTTGTTTCGGGGAAACTGATCGTTTTCGGTAATCGATTTCTTGGGGAGCACTCGTTTTTGACTTCAGCTTTTGCACGTGTGGGCAATATCTTACAATATGCCCAACTGTCCCACATTCAAAACATGTTCTCCGCTCTACAAACTTCGGAGAAACATGTTGATGACCAGACGGAGAACCAGACAATGAACTTTGTGATCTAGACGTGCTTGGACCTAAATCACATCCGTTGGTGTGTTGGGTGTAATTATTCTGATCATTTCGTTTTAAAATTCTAACTTGTTTTACAAAATCAACGTTAGATTTCTCCTGAAATGTTTCAAGTTTGTCTGAACCCGTGGATCCAACAAAGTTCATTTTCGGTTCTCGTTTCTTAACAGGAGCTCTTTTGTTTTGCACCTTTTGTTGTTGAACCTTAGGTTGCTCAACCTTTGATTGTTGAATTTTAGGTTGTGCAGCCTTAGGTTGAGTGGCCTTAGACTGTTCAACTTTAGGTTGTTGAACCTTTGGTTGTTCAGTCTTAGGCTGCTGAACTTTAGGTGCTTGAACATTCTTGTTCTGAGCCTTCTTTCCCTTTACCTTACCCTTTCCGGAGTTGACTTGTTGTTTTCGCTCAATTGGTAGTTTTTGGTTTCCGTATTGTTTTCTAATTTGTTCACACGGAATTGGATCACATTGAGTGACGGTAACTTTGCTACTTTTGTTCCCCAAAAACTTATCAGTGTATCCTTCAAAAATTTGCTCAATTAAATCTTGATTTACATTTTTAATTGGAAAATCTTTGTTAGAGTAGATTTTGCTATCTCCTTTGAGCGTGTACAACAAATTATTCCCTTCACGGCTAGATACAAGGGACTCCATTGCTTTTGACATTTCAGTCTTACTCGGTTTCACTGGTGGATCACACAGGATGTGATTCTCTATTGGAATATCTGTTGTAACCGAGTTAGACTGTTGTTTCACAATTTCTTCAGATTCATCATCCGAAGAATCGGCATCCTCAACAATGGGATGACTCTGTTCCTTAACACACGATGAATCTGTCACATTCTCAGATTCTGATTGACCCGAGGATGATGTACCAGTTGTGAACCCAAGGCCTGCTGCAAAGTCATCTAGACCGAGTGGCACAGTAGGTTCAAAACGGGGCATATCCTCGTCATCAGGCAATTTGGAGTAATTGTGATTCATTGGGGGAGGACATGATTTGAATCCAATACATTTTGCATCCCCCTTTTTCTTTTGAACGTCAATGATGTGATCCAATACATAGCGGGAATTGGAATAGCTTTCCAGTTTCTGCTTAATTGTCTCACATTCACATCGAGCTGTTGCCAACTCTACCATTTGCTTTTCAATTGTGTCAATAAGATTATTGTTAGCATGTTGTTTTCACAAAACAGCCTTTTGTAATTCTGAAACATCATGTCTTAATGACGCAATTGTTGCTTTAAATTCCTTTTCATTTCTGGTTAAAAACAAGTTAGCTTCAGTTGCTTTAGAAAGATCTACAATCAATTCTTGATTGTGTTTGTATGTGATTTCAAACTGACTTTCCTTTTCAGCATATTTAACCTTTAAACTATCACAATTTTCACAACTAACTACAGTGGGTTCATCGACACATACCTGACTTGATGAACTGTCGACATTAGCCATAAAGGCTGAATGGAGAGAAGACGAAGAGTAAGCAGCTTGATCCACCAAAATAGATCTTCTTTCAGTTCCTGCTGCAGCTTCTTCCAAAAGCTCATCAATATCTGCATCGACTGACGCACTTGATGTCTCATCCACATGATCATTGCCTGAAGTGGAGGATTCTTCATCTGAGCTTCCACTATAACCAGAACTGTCTTCATCTTCAGAAGATTCATCACCATTGGTGGAAGATTCTCCACCACTGGCGTGCTTTAAATCCTTTACGACTTCAGCAAAACATGCTGTTCCATCTGGAGCATCATTTCCCAACTGAAGCGACCAATCACAACCTATATCTACTTGAACCACAAGTGCCTGGTTGGCATTTGATGGCCCTGCTTGGCTTTGGTTGTTGACAGGTATCAACGTACGAACATTGTTCCTGTTCTGGTTCTGCTGGTTGCCTTGGTTTCTGAAAGGATTTTGGTTTCCATGCTGAGCTGGTCTTGTGCATTCCCTTTTGAAATGACCCCGTTCACCACAGTTAAAGCACTTTACAGCTTGCTTGTCGAACCCATACTTGGTGTCTTTCTTGCTTTCCAAGTTGGTTCTCCCCGTCCTTTCCATAAACTCCTTTGCTCTTCGAATTGCACTAGCAAGAGCCCATTTGATATCCATCATTTCAAACTCTTCTTTATCCACTTGCTGATAATCTTCATTGGTTAGATTGATATTCCCAATCTGACCTGCGATCAATCCACAATAAGCACTAACCAAGGTGTTCAACATCTCCATATGCTCCTTGGCTATTTCGACACTGACTTTGGAAAAGTTGGAAGTGTCTAATCTGACTGTGTTCGGATTGGAAGTGGCTTGAAAGTTTGAAGAGCTTCCATAAAACCCTTGCTGTTGCGGTTGTTGCTGCTGAGCTCTGCTTGTGTCTAAGAAAGGCGGTGGTGTGAATTGCTGAGCTGTCGGTTGCACATTCTGTTGTAGAGAAGAAGAATCTGGTCTTGAATACATCATCGTGTATGCTGAAGGATCAAACTGATTTGTTGTGGAAGGTCCGGTGTTTGAGATGAAGGCTGTTTGAAGCTTCGCATGTTGAGAGGCTGGTTTTTCTCCACTGATACCTCCTGCAATCCCATAGTACATCTCTGGATTTTGAGGAGTTAGTGTTCTTTTTGCCTTAAGCTTTTCTTCTACATCCTTGTTCTCCAATTTTTGAATTAACTCATAAACGGTGATTGTGTCTAGAACACCATTTTCTTTGAGAATTTCAAGATAACTGCTCCACTTTGCTGGTAAGCTATCAGCGAATCTCTTCACCATTTCTTGTGGAGTGGCAGTGACTCTAAAAGCAAACATCTCGCTCAACAAATGATGGAACCTTGTAGATAACTCTGCCAAAGTCTCATTCTCCATACACGTGAATCCTTCAAACTCTTTCTTCAGTAATTCTTGCTTGATCTTTCTAGATTGAGCATTTCCTTCACATCGTAACGTGAGCATATCCCACAAGCTTTTAGTAGTCGTGCAGTAAACAAACTGGTGGTAAATGTCTCTGTGAAGAGCTTGTGTGAGAATCATGAATGCTTTCTTTTCTAACTCAAATTTCTTCTTATCATCTTCAGACATAGTGCTGTAAGTTTGTGGATTAGATCCTGCAACTTCCAAATCATTGTCAAATGCGGTGAAGAAGCACATCCATAGATCTTGACCTTGCCCCTGAACATAAGTTCTCAGCCTTTCTTTCCACCATCCCCAATCATTGATGTGATTTAGCTTTGGCGGTTTTGTGCTTGTACCAGTTTCACTGTCGTTCTGCATCATCGATTGAATGCTGCTGCTTTGATTTGTGACCAATGCCTATTGATTTGCAGTTATCATTGCAGCTTGAGGTGGGGCAATAGCCTGCATCCATGCAGTTTTGTTGAAATCTGACGCAGATTGTGGAGTCAAAGTTGTTTGAGTCCACGCGGTTGGATCCCACTGACCGTTTGTTCCCATTTTATAAAAATTAATATATTAAGTGAAAATTGATTTGAAAATTGAAAAACAAGTTTTCCCTTTTTAAAAATATAATTTTCACAAACTATGTTAATATCTCGAATGATAACAACCAGCCGAAGGATCCTTGATCGAAAGACCTGAAAAACACAAACTAGTTAAACTTAAACAGACTAGGATCGAAGGAACAGTACTTGTTCGAAGGATCAACAGTGTTCGAAAGATCACTGTTGAGTTTCGAACAATGATTTCGAAAGACTCTCCAATCGAAGGATCCTTATCTTTCGAATAAGAACTGTAGATCGAAAGATATATCCTTCGAAGAGATTCCTTGGATCGAAGGATAAGTCACAGACTTCGAAGGATGTTCGAAGGATGATTATCTATCGAACTTCCTTTGATCGAAAGAAGATCTTTCGACTTCGAAGGATATCCTTCGATCTGTACTGACACAGTTGACAAAAGTGACAGGTTAGTGAAAAAGGTGATTGGTTGGTAGAAAGCTTTCGGCAGAAGGTATGGTCAGACCATACTTTCTACCAAAACAGATTTGAACAATAAAATATTACCAAGAAAAACAAGGTTCTGACCCAGAAACCGGTCACCGGAGTAAGCCGGAATTTGGCCGGAAATTACCAAACTTCTTAAAAACAAGTTTTTAAGTTACCCAACCCGTCCTTTAACACACCTGGTTAGTTTAGAACACGTTTTTACGACAAGAAAAGCGAGAAAAACACTAAAAACGGGTGCTAAACCATGTGAGTTTTTGTCCAAACACTCCAAAGTCTTGTATAAACTCGGTTTTTAACAAGGAAAAGAGCCACGGCTCTGATACCACTTGTAGGTCCCTCGGAGGATGAGGTCAAACCTTATCCTTGTTATGCTTAACACACTAGCAAGTGCGGAATCCAAGCTAGAATGCAAACCGGTAGTTTATATGAGAACACAAGCTACAAAGAGAAAGGTAGACACACGAGATATCAAAGTTTTCTCTTGTATTTCAGTGGACACGGTTACAGCCCTTGACCAAACTGAAAATACGCTCTCTACAAGACCAAGTTCACTCACATCTCACACACACTGAAGTGAACACATTACATGAGTATATATACTCATCACAGCTTGTCTGGTCGAAGGATCAGATAGACTGATCGAAAGATCATCTATCGATCTGAAACCTACCGAAGGATCACATATACCTCGAAGGATGATATCCTTCGAGGTCCATCTATATCCATCGAAGGTTTATCCTTCGAGCTCATCGAAGGATATAAACAATCCTTCGATGACTCATCCTTCGACACAAACATCTTACAAACCATGTTCTAACTGTTTGGTCAAGTCAAACCAGGAGGATGGTTGACTTGGTCAAACTTACATCAAAACACATATTAACAAACCTAAGACGTAACCCAGACTAACACAAGACATCGTTTTGTATCATGACAAAATACAGACAAAGTACAGACACAAGTGCACCAACAATGAGCCTTGTCCAGTTTACCGCAAGGTTTGTTTGGATAACTTTGGGGAGCATGCGGTCCACTTTAAGGAGCTACCGGGCTTTAAATACAAACATGACTTGGTCAAAGATGTCCTATGTGAAGTGCTTAAGCGGGTTGGAATCTCTGCCAAAAATGAGGCCCCTATGAATTTCCTGACAGACCTACTAGAAGGGAGGGTCCAGTCTGCGGCCTGCGGATGTTCTTGTTTTCGGTTGGGCAGGCGAGAAACACAATTGTGTGGACCTTACCGGAGTATCCCCCTTGTTGGGCTCAGGGAAACCGTTTTGTGGCTGGTCAGCCTGTGTTAAAGGTAGAATCAGGGAAAGTTGCTAAGCATGAATAAACTTGTGCTGAGAATCAATATCTCTTTGTTCCCTTTGCCTGTGATATATTTGGTTTACTTGCTCCTGAAGCTGTTGGTTTTTTGGACAGAGTGCAGAGGGCCGTGCACAACAATTTCACGACACCAAGGAAGCAAAGTTATATTTTTGGTAGAATTGGATTTGCTATTCAAAAAGGGGTTATGACGCAGCTTGTTGGCCTTCTACCTGCCATTCTTATGTAATTTTTCAACCTTCATAATTAAAAAAATCTATTATGAAAAAGTATTATTAACGTTTTGATCTTTTGATAAAAGATCCTGTACATGACAAAGAATTTGTACGAATTATACGCAACAAGTAAGGGAAGACAAGTGGCATTGTCTTGAAGGGTATTTTAGTTCTTTCTCACTTGAACGACTTCTCATCTTGATTTTCAAACGGCTATAACTTTTTCATACGTTAATATTTAAAAAAAATTATACGGTATTAACGAGTATTTCATTCTCTTTGATTCGAGCAGCCTATTGCTATAGTTTTCGTAAAAAAAATTACAGGATTTTGAATACCGGTTATTCCATTACGTGATTACGTGATTTTGAATACCCAGCACATGACTACGTAATTTTGAATACTCATTAAACATAAACCATCACGTGATTACACATTCAATATAAATCTATTACGTGATTACAAATTTAATATGATTTATTATAACTAATGTTATTACAATTATTATACTTATTACGTGATTACACATTCAAATAATAAGAACTTGATTGTTTATGCTTTATTACACATTCAAATAATCAGGTAATGAGCATTAATAATCCTGAATTTAAAATCATGTAATCACGTAGTCATGTGTTTGTATTCAAAATCACGTAATGACGTAATGGTATTCGAAATCCGATAATTTCTTTAAGAAAACTATAGCAATATGCTACTCAAATTAAAGAGAATGCGATGCTCGTTAATACGGTTTAATTAAATATTAACGAATGAAAAAGTTATTGTCGTTTAAAATTAAGGGGGAAACTAGTTAAGTGGGAAATGACCAACTAGCCCTTTCTTCTATTTGTTCTTCTATCTTGGACGTAGATCTCGCAAATGAACGGTTGTAAATGTTGGGGACACTTGGTAAAAAAAAGTTTTGTAGGTGATCCACCCTTAATCTTTTGTAAACTTCTAGGAATCGATCATAGAAGACGGCCACTACCATAAAAAAAAGTCTTGTACGTGATCCACCCTTAATCTTTTCTATCTATTAGGTATTTAAAGACCTGGGAAGAAATCAATTTTTGGTAAATATGTTTGTTTCTCCCTTCCTCCAATTCGCTGACTCTTTACAAACTTAGTGTTTCGGATAGTGGTTTAGATAGATTTGGTAGTATTTTTGTCTCTGAATTTTGAGAGTTGAAATTATGCCTGTATTTTCGTTTAATTTTTTTTACAAAAACCAGTCAACTCTCCCCGTGGGTCAGTGCACCACAAACATTAACCACCGACGGCCTATAAAAATTCAACTTTCAACATTCTTCACCAACGCCTATTTGTTTTTGATCAAATGGTTTACTCTAGCAGCAGCGGCAATATGTAACGGTGTAGTGTACCTCTGGGGCGAGTATAACCATCGATTAGCATTTGTGGAGGAATGTGTAGTGATGCCGATATCTGGGCTGAGCTTTATCATCACTGTTCTCCTTGCTTTTGCAGCTATGAAGTGTCAGTGCCAACCCGGCTTTCCTTATTTCACCCATCCTCACCAAGTCAGGTTCACCATCAACAGCGTCCTGATGTACGGCTTCTCTTGCGCAGCTGAACTTGTTGCTTCAGGTCTTGATCGCATTCCCGTTTTTGCCCGCGTTGCTAAGTTGGGAAAAATATGTTCATTATGTATTTTTGTGACATCTCTGGTGTGTTTATTGTATTTCTGATACTACTAATAATGCTTGCAGCTAGTATGTTAGGTTTCTGTATTAGTGTATATATAATAAAGCCAAAAAGGTGTATTAGTATTTAGTTATTATATTGGAGTATATGGCCTTGATGGATGATGTCTCAGAGTTTATGTGTTGCTTCATATCATATATAGATTTCGGATGTGAATCGTGAGCTCCATGTGTAGTTTGATTTTGTAGAGCCGCTTATTGCTTCACTTATGGGTTATGACTTATGTGGATGATGTTTATTTCTGTGACTAGGGTGTAATTACTTCTCTCCGTTGTACCTTTTAGGGCATATGAGGTTACATTTGATGTTGTTGATTGACTTATGGCTTGACTTGTTGGTTATGGTTTGTGTAACAAAAAAGGATGAGGAAATTGAGTGATGTGGTTGTGTATTAGAACTATGTGCCCAATCTTTACAAGTCCTTGGTAGTTGCTAACAATAACTATCAGCCATTTATTTACTTCTTTTGGTGCTTATATGGATGTCGAAGTGGGAAGTTATGATATATCTTCTCTTTGATGAATGATGATGTGTGTATATTCTTTAGACATGCTCTATTGTGTTCTCTATTTGGTGTTTTGTTTGCATTTTTACCTTCTTGGGGACAAACAACTAAAGAATGTTGTTCTCTTGTTCTTTTGGTGTATGAGGATCTTTTATTTCTTAGTTATTAGATTTTCTTTTTAAGTAGCGGACTTCGTACTTTGGCTTGTGATTGTAAATTATGGACCCGTTGTAAGATCTTTTTAATGAACTTTCGATTACTTCGCACCATAGTTTTTGTTGTTTTGAGGTAATTTAGATGAGTATACTATTTCATGCTTCGATGTCACGCTCTTAGTATATGAGGTTACATGAGATTTTGTACATTGCCTTGAGGGTTGACTTGGGCTGTATATGATATCTGAGTTCTATATCGCCCTTTAAAAAGTCTTCTCAATATATCAATTTGGTTTCCATGTATGCAAGTTGACATTTGTTCCCTGTTTTTATATGCTCTTGCGCCACTAAAATGTTAAATGTCTAAGCTGGTTCATTACATTCTTTCCTTTTATTATTCATATTGTTTGTTTCTTATATAATTGTTCTTTATTCTCTCGCAGTTTAGAAGCACAGGGCGTTGAAAACTGACAACACAACCACTACCAAGGCCATAACCACAGCCCACATGGTTGAGTCCATCCTTCTGCATATGGTGTTTGTCTATTTATGTGGTAGCATTTGTTTGGAGGGTGTATGCCTAAATGCTTATCTGTATCCAGTTTATGCGTTGTTGATGCGTATGGGTAGAAAATTGCTTATCTGTATCCACCTCTGGTTTATGTGCTTATCTGTATCGGATTCTGGAGATGCAGAATTATATATGAACCAAAAATCTTTATGCTGAATTTGGATGGTTCCGTATCTCTTTACTTTTGGAATATAGTATATTTACCAAATGAGTGGGTGTTTGGCTTAGCTTCTATTTCAACTTATTGACTTATTGAACAGTGAAAAGGGGTGAAAATGACTTATTGAAGTGTTTGGGAAATGTGTGTATGCGAGGCAATTAGTCAATAAGCAAGAAATTCTAGCTTATTGAACAGTGAAAAAGACTTATTATAAGTCACAAATAAGCTAAACCAAACACCCCCTGATTATGCTTGTTATACTACAGTTCTATCGTCCATATGTGTTCCTTTGTGACTATATTCTTGAATTATATCAGCTATTTTTGTTCTGTATGTATTTCATTTTATGTTTCTTTTGTTTTGTTTTGTTTTTTTTTTTTTTTTTTTGAATCAGGGTGCCCTTTTTGTGACTAAAGTCGTGAGTTCTGTCAGCAACCCTTTTAAAACATCCTTTCCGTTTTACTAAAACATTGCACCAGAAAACTTATATCTGCTATATTTTGTACTCTAGTGATGGCCTTGGCTGTGTTTAGAATGGAAGATCAAGTTGACTCTTGGTTTTCTAGAAATCTAATTTTCTTTTCCGAACACAACACAAGACTGCCGTTATGAGTGTGCTTATGTAGCAGAGTTGTTGCAACTTCCAGGTCCATCGACCAATTATGCATGATTCCTTGCTAAAGAAAGATGGATTTCAGGTATATCATAATGGTATATTTGGCAAGTATATTCTGTTTTACATATAGGCCTTACTAGGTTAGAACCCCGTGTATTACACGGGTTGAATACATGTAATTTTATATACCAAATAATAAAAAAATATATCTTTAAAAATCTTGTTTATTACACGGGTTGAATAAATGTAATTTTATATACCAAATAATAAAACAATAAATATTAAAAAATCTCGTTTATTACATGGGTTGAATAAATGTAATTTTATATATTAAATAATAAAAAAGTTATATATTTAAGAACCCCGTGTATTGTACGTGTTGAGTAAATTTAATTTTATATATTAAATAATTAAAAAAGTTACATTTTTAAGAACCTCATGTGTCATAAGGGTTGAGCACAAGTAATTTTATATACCAAACAATAAAAAGTTATATCTTTATAAACCCTATGTATTATATGGATTGAATAAATCTAATTTTATATACTACATAATAAAAAAAATTATATTTTAAAAAACCCCGTGTATTACACGAGTTGCATAAATGTAATTTTGTATAGTAAAGTGAGAAGTTCCACAGAAACTTCAGTCAGCAGAGAAAGGTGATCAAGAATCCCAACGATATCATACACATTCGACAGAAAGACAACGAACGAGTGGACCAATACATGGAGAGATTTGTCAGGGAAAGTATGAACATCAAGGACGTCTCCGAAGTGATGAAGATTAGCAGCTTCATAAAGGGGTTGAAGCATACTCAGTTGTGTGAAAAGTATTCCATTAAGCTTTAGTGCTCTTGCACTAAGCCTTAGTGTGTCGGCCCAAGCCTTAGTGTGTCGGCACTAAGCCTTAGAGTGTCGGCACAGGCCTTAGTGCTTTTTCATTAAGCCTTAGCGAAAGCGTGTGAGCCGAAAGTTACTGCGTCACTAAGCCGTCCGATCGAGTAACTGTGTTAGCTCAGTACTTAACACAGTACTTAACTGCGATCTGTGTTACACTACATTTGAGTTATTTGCCTGCAGACACTAATGACTTAACACAGTACTTAACACAATACTTAAAGCCTTACATAGAAATAATTAATTTAAATTATTTAAAATAGCTGAGTTATTTATTAATTAACTAATTAATTAATAAATTAATTAATTAAAAAAAGAAATTAAAAATAAAAAGAAATAATTAATTAAACAAAAAAGAAATTAAAAATAATTAAAAAAGATAACTCACAGCGTAACAACTGCGTAACAGCTAATACTGTTACGTAAAGGCTTAATGGTATAGTGCCAGGTGGTCCCCACCTTGGAACAATTGTCAAAATAAAATAAATCAAAAATAACTAAATTAAATAAATACAACACTGTTGAGGTAAGCCTTAGTGCTAATCTCTAAGGCTTTGTCATTAATCCTTGAGGCTTAGTGGTATAGTACACAATGATGACGTCAGCTAAATTGTCGTTATACGTGAACCCAAGTGCTACAGTGCAATATTTACAAAAATGCCACTGAAACCCTGTTCCACTACGGCTTAGTGGTACTGTCGCCTAAGACTTAATCAAAAGTGCCACGTGTCAAACGCTGATTGGCTGCGCCCCGTGGATAAGATTTTTCTCTCTCTTCATGTCAATCGTCCGATAAGATTACATGCTAACGTGGCACGCTCACAACCCCACGATGAGAGTTCTAGCGAACCCGGGGTCGTCCAGTAATATTATAAAGTGTGGACGACCCTAAAATACGGGGAAAACCCAAAAAATTCGGAGAGAGGACCTAAAGTTCCTTTGTGTTAGGCTTAACCCTTAACATGGTCTCTGTGTTGTCAAAATAGTATAGTGCTAAGTACTTAACAAGCACTATCGCTTAGTGCCTAAGCACTATCGCTTAGTGTAATAGTGGTCCAGCGTGGAGAACACGCCAAAGTACTATCGCTTAGAGCCTGTGCCGACACACTAACGCATAGTGAAAATGCCTTAAGGCTTAGTGCCGACACACTAACGCTTAGTGAAAATGTCTTAAGACTTAGTGCCGACACTCTAAGGATTAGTGCAAAAGCACTAAGGCTTACTGGAACATTAAGGCTTAATGGAACAGTGAATGATGACGTGACACAATCTCAGCCACACATTATCTGCCGACATACTGTTGTCTAAAGCTTAGTGAAAAAGCACTAAGGCTTAGTGCAAAATCGTTAAGGCTTAGTGAAAAAGCGTTAAGGATTAGCAAACAGTGTCTTTTCGGGGAATATTCCTGGAATATTCCCTCTTAAGGCTTAGTGAAAAGCACTAACGGCTAGTGGCACAGAAACCAAGAATTCAAATTTCAAATTATCCCGCCCATCACTGTCGCTTAAGGCTTAGGGAAAAAACACTAAGGCTTAGGCCGACACACTAAGGCTTAGTGCAAAAGTAGTAACGCTTAATGAGAATCCACTAACGCTTACACTGTTACTTTGGAGCCGTTGACAAGCCAACGCAATCGTTAAGGCATATCGTAACAGTAAAATGGACACGTGGCACAATCTCAGCCACACAAAAGCCACCCTTCGGGCCCCGGGCTACCAGTAATATTATAAGAGTGTGGCAGCCCGAAAATTAGGAGCAACCTCTTTATAAGAGGTACTAAATACCCCAATACTAAGGATAAGTTATTGAGGCCTCATTTGGGTTCATTTCTCAGAATTACTTTCTCTCTTTACTTTCTCTCTCTAGAAGTTCTCTCTCAAGCTTAGCCATGGCGATTTCAAATCTCCGGCGATAATCTTCATCGGAATGCCTTCAGAAGATCAAAACCTGTAAATAATCATCCATATTTTTCATCTATCGATGCTCGATCACTCATCGATCACTAATTTCTGATTTTTTCTGTCTGCAGAAACCTAGATCCGTCGAATCGCCGTCGCTCTCCGCCGTAGATCATCGGAAAACTCTCAGAACTTCAAATCAAGGTTCGTCATCTTCAATAACGTCGATTAATCGACGATTCTTCACAATATCATACATATTTCGATCCATTTTACAATCAAAATTACAACAAAAACATGTTTTTGATGGATAATTCATCCATTTTCCTATCATATTCTAAGAATAACAGGCATCTCTGTTCGATCTTCATCGTGTTCTTGGTTTGCTGCAGTTGCAGGTTCTTCTCTGCAGATTTCTAGGCTTCATCTTCAAACTGTTCTTGGTGTTCTTGAGCTTCCGGCTAAGCCGTATTGATTGTGATCTTCAATACCATCACCAGTAGTTTTTTTCTTCTTGGCTTGATCTTGTTCCAGATGAATCTACATAAGTCCAACATAGCTTGATCTTCTTCTACGGCGGAGCAACGACGGAGCTCTGTTTTCTGTTGATACAGAAAATATCACAAATTAGTAATGTGATTAATCGTCAATTAATCGACTTTGTATGATGATTACTTACCTGTAATCGAAGTTCTGATGTTATTCCGATGATCTACGGCGGAGAAGCGATGGCGATACGACGGAGCTAGGTTTTCTGCAGATAACGAAAACTGTACAAATTAGTAATAGATTTGTGAAAATTCATTGATTAATCGATGGTATTGAAGATTACTTACCGGTAATCAAAGTTCTGAAGGTATTCCGATGATCTACGGTGGAGCAGCGACGGCGATTCGACGAAGCTAGGTTTCTACAGACAGAAATCATCAGAAATTAGTGATAGATGAGTGATCGAGCATCGATAGATCAAGAATATGGATGATTACTTACAGGTTTTGATCTTTTGAAGGCATTCCGATGAAGATTATCGCCAGATATTTGAAATCGCCATGGCTGAGTTGAGAGAGAATTTCTAGAGAGAGAAAGTGATTCTGAGAAATGAACCCAGATGAGGCCTCAATAACTTATCCTTAGTATTGGGGTATTTAGTACCTCTTATAAAGATGTTGCTCCTAATTTTCGGGCTGCCACACTCTTATAATATTACTGGCAGCTCGGGGCCCGCAGGGCGGCTTTTGTGTCGCTGAGATTGTGCCACGTGTCCATTTTACTGTTACGATAGGCCTTAACGATTGCGTTGACTGGTCAACGACTCCAAAGTAACAGTGTAAGCCTTAGTGGATTCTCATTAAGCCTTAGTGCTTTTGCACTAAGCCTTAGTGCTTTTGCACTGAGCCTTAAGGCTTTTTCACCAAGCCTTAGTGTGTCGGCCTAAGCCTTAGTGCTTTTTCCCTTAGCCTTAAGCGACAGTGATGGGCAGGATAATTTGAAATTTGAATTCTTGGTTTCTGTGCCACTAGCCGTTGGTGCTTTTCACTAAGCCTTAGTGCTTTTGCACTAAGCCTTAAGGCTTTTCACTAAGCCTTAGTGTGTCGGCACTAAGCCTTAAGACATTTTCACTAAGCCTTAGTGTGTCGGCACAGGCCTTAAGCGACATTACTTTGGCATGTTCTCCATGTTGGACCACTGTTACACTAAACGATAGTGATTTTTCACTAAGCGATAGTACTTTTTCTCTAAGCCTTATGAAACAGTGAATATACGCTCCTCCAAGCCTTAAGCGAAAGGGTTTAACCATGGTTAAGCATTTTTAATTGCACTGTTTGTCCTTCAAGCTTGAAGAATTGTCATTTTTAGTCACTGTACTTTTCCGGTCAGAAATTTGAATTTTCCGGTTGCTTTCCGGTCAGATTTTTTGTGGCGGTTTTCGTCGCTAAATTTTGAATTGTTTTCGTCGCTAAATTTTGAATTGTTTTTTTAATTACATCTGCAGAGATACTTTAATTAAGTAATTAATTTATTAATTAAGAGTGTTTACTAGGCTCATTAATCATGTTTAACATGTTAATTAATATATGTTATTAGCCCCAGTTGTTGTTGATGAAGCAAAGTGTTTAACCATGAATAATTACTTAAGTGATTTAACATTAGTTTCTGGCTTTAATCTGTTGAAGTGTTTGCAGTTTGCAAAGTGGTTATTGTTAAGTAATTATCCTTAAGGGTAATCATCAACACTGTTCTCTTCGATTAACTGTGTCATTAGTGTCTGCAAGTGTTGCCTGTAGACAGTTTGGTCTATCTGCAAGTGTCATTTTCAAGTGTTGCCGTCATGAGTGTTAACTTAACACAGTTAAGTGTAATTATCTAACATATACTACCATTCTTAATGATAGCCTCGCAAGGGGCTTTTGTCCTTAGTCTGTAATTAGTTAAGTTAATGGTAACTAACTGTGTTATTAGTATCTGCATGTGTTTTCTGCAGACAGTTTGGTCTGTCTGCAAGTGTCGTTAAAGGTAATTAGTATTTTTAATCAATCATTCATTAATTAATCAGTCATTAATTAATCATAATCGCATTGATGCAACAATAATTTAAATAAAATACAATTAAAATTAACCCTGTAAGTAGTTCGTAATCAGTCATTTTGTCCTTAATTCCGCATTATTGCATTTATGGATCAATAATTATAATAATTTTAAATTAAAATAATAAAATTTTAATTTCTGGGTTTGATCTTCAAGCTGTTCTTGAGTGCCGTACACATTTTGATCCATTTTACAATCAAAATTATAACAAAAACATGTTTTTTCGTCCATATTTCATCCATTTCCTTAGCATAGGCAATTGATGACAGATTTCTAGGCTTGATCTTCGTCGTGTTCTCGTTTTTCTGCAGTTGCAGGTGGTTCTGTACACTTTTCTGGGCTTCAACATCAAACAGTTCTTGTTGTTATTGACTTTCCGGCGAAGCCGTGCAGATCCTGATCTGCAATACGATTAGCAGTAGCTGTTTTCTTGATGTTTTGTTGCTGTTGCAGATGAATATGCAGTCGATCATAGCTTGATCTTCGATTTCAATATTGGTCTTCTTCTACGGCGGAGCTACGATGGCGATACGACGGAGCTCTGTTTTCTGCAGAGAGAGAAAACAGTAGAAACTAGTAATAGATTTGTTAAGAGTCGTCGATTAATCGACGTTATTAAAGATTACTTACCGGTAATCAATGTCTGAAGGTCTTCCGATGATCTACGGCGGAGCAGCGACGGTGATTCGACGGAGCTAGGTTCTTCAGACAGAAAACAGTAGAAATTAGTGATCGATGAGTGATTAATCATCGATTAATCGAATGGAATGATGATTACTTACAGGTATTGATCTTCTGAAGTCATTCTGATGATGATCTATGGCGGAGCAACGACGGAGCCACAGCGAAGATCGGGCAGAGCTCCGCCGTCTAGAGAGGATTTTGGGAGTGAACTCAATTCTCAAAAACTTTATATCCTATTATTGGGGTATATAGATGCTCTTATATAGACGAGGGGTGTGTCTTTCTGGGCTGCCACACTCTTATAATTTTACTGCCAGCCCGGGGCATGCAAGGCAGCAAACGTGTGGCTGAGATTGTGCCACGTCAGCATTTTACTGTTCCGAGCAGCGTTAAGCCTTAATTATGCTGCCCAAAGCCTTAACGATTTTGCACTAAGCCTTATTACTTTTTCACTAAGCTTTAGTGCTTCTGGACTAAGCCTTAAGGCTGTTTGACTAAGCCTTAGCGTGTCGGCACAAGCCTTGGTGCTTTTTCACTAAGCCTTTGCCAGCTGTCACCAGCTGTCACATTACTGTTCCATTAAACCTTAAGGCATTTGCACTAAGCCTTAGTGCTTTTTCACTAAGCCTCAGACTACAGCATGTTGTCAGAAAATGTGTGGCTGAGATTGTGCCACGTCATCATTCACTGTTCCATTAAGCCTTAATGTTCCAGTAAGCCTTAGTGATTTTGCACTAAGCCTTAAGACTTTTTCACTAAGCGTAAGTGTGTCGGCACAAGCCTTAGTGCTTTTTCACAAAGAGTTAGTGTGTCGGCACAGGCCTTAGGCGACAGTACCACTAAGCCTTAACGATTTTGCACTAAGCTTTAAGCGACAATGATGGGAGGGATATTTTGAAATTTGAATTCTCGATTAGTGTGCACTAAGCCTTAGTGCTTTTTCACTAAGCCTTAGCGATTATGGACTAAGCCTTATGCGACAGTGAATATACACTCCCCTAAGTCTTAAGCGACAGTGTTTTCCGGTGAGGATTCCTGCCAGATTTGAATTTTCCGGCGAGTATTCCGGCGAGACTTTTAGTGACGGTTTTTCGTCGCTAAATTTTGAATTTTTTTTATTAATTTAAACATGATAATTACCAAACTTCTTGGCTTGATCTTGTTCCAGATGAATCTGTAGAAGTCTAGCATAGCTTGATCTTCTTCTACGGCGGAGCAACGACGGAGCTCTGTTTTCTGCAGATACAGAAAATATCGTAAATTAGTAATGTATTATTTATTAATCGTCAATTAATCGACTTTGTATGATGATTACTTACCGGTAATCGAAGTTCTGATGTTATTCCGATGATCTACGGCGGAGCAGCGACGACGATACGACAGAGCTAGGTTTTCTGCAGATACAGAAAACTCTACAAATTTGTAATAGATTTGTGAAGAATCGTCGATTAATCGACAGTATTGAAGATTACTTGCCGGTAATCACAGTTCTGAAGGTATTCCGATGATCTACGGCGGAGCAGCGACGGCGATTCGACGGATCGCCGTCGCTAGGTTTCTACAGACAGAAAACATCAGAAATTAGTGATCGAGCATCGATAGATCAAGAATATGGATGATTACGTACAGGTTTTGATCTTCTGAAGGCATTCAGATGAAGATTATCGCCGGAGATTTGAAATCGCCATGGCTAAGCTTGAGATAGAATTTCTAGAGAGAGAAAGTAGAGAGGGAAAGTGATTATGAGAAATGAACCCAAATGAGGCCTCAATAACTTATCCTTAATATTGGGGTATTTAGTACCTCTTATAAAGAGGTTGCTCCTAATTTTCGGGCTGCCACACTCTTATAAAATTACTGGCAGCCCGGGGCCCGCAGGGCGGCTTTTGTGCGGCTGAGATTGTGCCACGTGTCCATTTTACTATTACGATAGGCCTTAACGATTGCGTTGACTGGTCAACAGCTCCAAAGTAACAGTGTAAGCCTTAGTGGATTCTCATTAAGCCTTAGTGCTTTTGCACTAAGCCTTAGTGCTTTTGCACTAAGCCTTAAGGCTTTTTCACTAAGCCTTAGTGTGTCGGCCTAAGCCTTAGTGCTTTTTCCCTAAGCCTTAAGCGACAGAGATGGGCGGGATAATTTGAAATTTGACTTCTTAGTTTCTGTGCCACTAGCCGTTAGTGCTTTTCACTAAGCCTTAGTGCTTTTGCACTAAGCCTTAGAGTGTTGGCACTAAGCCTTAAGACATTTTCACTTAGCCTTAGTGTGTCGGCACAGGCCTTAAGCGACAGTACATTGGCGTGTTCTCCACGCTGGACCACTGTTACACTAAGCGATAGTGCTTTTTCTCTAAGCCTTATGCGACAGTGAATTTACGCTCCTCCAAGCCTTAAGTGACAGTGTTTAACCATGGTTAAGTATTTTTAACTGCACTGTTTGTCCTTCAAGTTTGAAGAATTGTCATTTTTAGTCCCTGTACTTTTCCGGTCAGAAATTTGAATTTTCCGGTTGCTTTCCGGTCAGATTTTTTGTGGTGGTTTTCGTCGCTAAATTTTGAATTGTTTTTTTTAATTATATCTGCAGAGTTACTTTAATTAAGTAATTAATTTATTAGTTACGAGTGTTTACTAGGCTCATTAATCATGTTTAACATGTTAATTAATATATGTTATTAGCCTCAGTTGTTGTTGATGAAGCTAAGTGTTTAACAATGAATAATTACTTAAGTAATTTAACATTAATTTCTTGGTTTAATCTGTTGAAGTTGTTGCTGTTTGCAAAGTGGTTATTGTTAAGAAATTATCCTTAAAGGTAATCACCAACACTGTTCTCTTCGATTAACTGTGTCATTAATGTCTGCAGGAAACTGAGCTAAGGCTTAGTCAAAGCGCGTGATCAAATTTAAATTTGAGTAAGCGCGTGATTTGAGTTATTTGCCTGCAGAAGCGATATCAAATTTTTGATAACTAGTTAACTATTCCACAAAGTACTAATTAATTAATAAAACATATCGCTTAATTAATTTACTAATTAATTAATTTACATAGAAGTACTATCGCTTTTGCACTAAGAGATAGTACTTCTGTGTAAGGCTTTAAGTACCGAGCTAAGGCTTAGTGAAAATAACTGAGTTAATACTTAACGGTTTTCTCGTTGCTAAAATTAGAATTCTTTTCGTCGCTAAATTTTGAATAGTTTTTTAATTAAATTTTGTTAATATATCCTGCTGTCCATACTTAATCAATTAATTTATTTTATTTTTACTGATTGAAACAGTGTTGAATGTTTTGTAGTGCTATCTACCATGTATGAAGTTAATCATGATTAACGTACAGTGGCTTTGTTTTGGTATAGTTGATTAGTCTAATTATGTTCTGATACTTAGTTTATTTTCTTCTCATTTTCAGGATGTTTGTAACTGGAGAAGATGAAAAGGAAGATCGTGTCGTGTCTGTTCTTTATTCATGTCCTCATTAATCCTGTAGACTGGTTGTGTTCTAGTTGTGTAATTAATAATATAATATTATTAATTATTAAGTTAATCTGTGATTAACGTTGTGTTTTACTTTGAATATTATAGTTTAGTGTGTTTGTAGTCCTGGACTTGTACACTGTTGAAGTGGGTCAAAACAATGTTTTGTCTGTTTGCAAGTGTCCTTAATGTCGTGTTTTACTTATTTGCGGTTTAGGATTACCCTTAATGACGCTGAGACTAAGCTCGTTAATCACGTTCACTCGATACCTTTACCTTAATCGTCCGCACAGCGGATCGTTAACCACAGTTAACTGTAACTTAATCCTTTTTGGTCCTTCTGCAAGTCTAATGACTTGCAGTTTTGGTCTGTCTGCAAACCTGCATTTTGCAGATGATGATGCTGATTTTGTGATCAATCAGTTAATTATATTTATTAAAATTAATTAATTAATTCCGTGGATTCATCTTCAATGTGTTCTTTAGTTACTGGGAAATTTGTACAGACATGTAATCACAATGCAATTAACAGTAGATTTTTTGAATTCAGATAGTGAAATACATTTACAGTATGTTGTTTCCGATCATCATGTTCTAACTATTTCGGCAAAGCCGGTCTGAATCTAATTCCTTTAGCGGCATCTGCAAGTAGTTTCTTCATCCAATGAGTTGCATGTTTCTTCATCTGCAGAGTAAACCCTAGTTTCGTCGTCGGTGAGTTGCAGGTTTCTTCTCGAGCCAGCATCATCGTCTCTGTGTTGTCGTATTCGTATACGATCATCATTGTTGTCGATCATCGTCTTCAGAACGATGATAGATGAAGATTATCGCCGGAGTTTTGAAATCGCCATGGCTTCGCCTCCGAGAGAGGATTTTGGGAGTGAACCCAATTCTCAAAATCTTTATATCCTATTATTGGGGTATATAGATGCTCTTATATAGACGAGGGGTGAGTCCTTAAGCGCTGCCACACTCTTATAATATTACTAGCAGCGCGTGGGTCCGTTAGGACGCGATCGGACGACTGAGATTGTGCCAAGTCAGCATTTACTGTTCTACTAAGCCTTTATTTCTGGATTAAGCCTTAATGAGCTCGTGGGCGCGTGGATTTACTATACCACTAGCCGTTAGTGCTTTTTCACTAAGCCTTAAAGTTTTTGAAATTGCAATTTAGTCCCTGGCACTAAGCCTTAGCACTTTTTCACTAAGCCTTAACGATTTTGGACTAAGCCTTAAGGAAAACCTTCTAGAAGGTTCACTATTCCATCAAGCTTTAGTGCTCTTACACTAAGCCTTAGTGCTTTTGCACTAAGCCTTAAGGCTGTTTCACTAAGCCTTAGTGTGTCGGCCCAAGCCTTAGTGTGTCGGCACTAAGCCTTAGAGTGTCGGTACTGGCCTTAGAGCTTTTTCACTAAGCCTTAGCGAAAGCGCGTGAGCCGACAAGTTACTGTGTCACTAAGCCTTAACGATTTTGCACTAAGCCTTAGTGCTTTTTCACTAAGGCTTAACGATTTTGCACTAAGCCTTAAAGTTTTTGAAATTGCAATTTAGTCCCTGGCACTAAGCCTTAGCACTTTTTCACTAAGCCTTAGCACTTTTTCACTAAGCTTTAGTGCTTTTACATTAAGCCTTAACGTATTTGAAATTTGAATTCTCGATTAGTGTGCACTAAGCGATAATGCTTTTTGCCTAAGCCTTAACGATTTTGCACTAAGCGTTGGGCGCCTTAGTCGCCTTATGGATTTCTTCAGATTTTTTATCTGCAGATTTTTTGTGGCGGTTTTCGTCGCTAAATTTTGAATTGTTTTTTAATTAAATATTGGGGTATATAGATGCTCTTATATAGACGAGGGGTGAGTCCTTAAGCGCTGCCACACTCTTATAATATTACTGGCAGCGCATGGGTCCGCTAGGACGCGATCGGACGGCTGAGATTGTGCCACGTCAGCATTTACTGTTCTACTACATTTGGACTAAGCCGTAGTGGAACAGGGTTTCAGTGGACTACATTTGCTGTAGACCCGACAAGTTACTGTGTCACTAAGCCGCCCTATCGTTAAGTCCAGTGCTGTAAAAGTTACTGTGACACAGTAACTGAGCTAATACACTAATCACAAATAACTTGAACAGTAAACGCTTAGTGTAAAATCGTTATGGCTTAGGCAAAAAGCACTATCGCTTAGTGCACACTAATCGAGAATTCAAATTTCAAATACGTTAAGGCTTAGTGCAACTTGAACAGTAAACTCTTAGTGAAAAATCGTTAAGGCTTAGGCAAAAAGCACTATCGCTTAGTGCACACTAATCGAGAATTCAAATTTCAAATACGTTAAGGCTTAGTGCAAAAGCACTAAAGCTTAGTGAAAAAGTGCTAAGGCTTAGTGAAAAAGTGCTAAGGCTTAGTGCCAGGGGCTAAATTGCAATTTCAAAAAGTTTAAGGCTTAGTGCAAAATCGTTAAGGCTTAGTGACACAGTAACTTGTCGGGTCTACAGTGTAAATTAGCGAAGCGTTAATCACAACCCTTAGAGCTCATCCCCCACACCCGATGACGTGGCTGCCTACGTGACGAATCATCCTTAAGGGACTACTCTCCTCCACAACTTATGGTCTAAATATATTTATATACACATTCTCCATGCTAGGGAATATTGACAGGCTGCTGCCTGATACTCCCCTATTGGCCTGAATAAAATAAGATTTTATTCCTACTTAAAAACTAGGAATATGCCCCCTTGTTAAAAATTACGGTTTTGCCCTCTGTTAGAAATTAGAATATTGTCATCGTTTTAGCTTTTGACAAATTATGCTTTTACCCCAGTTTAAAGTTACGCTTTTGCCCTCAGTTCAAAATTACAGTATTATCATCGTTTTTTTTTTGCAATATTATGGAAGCGTTTTTTTTAATTGGTTGACTTGATATAATTTTTATTCGTGCCAGACGACTGCCTAGCATTCGCTTATTTGTGCTGATAATTTCAGTTTTGATCCAACTCAAAATTAAAATCTTGATATCATTTTAGTTTTTTCTTTTATTTTCGTAAAAAAAAAAAACTATAATAGTGTTTTTCGAATTGATTGATTGATGTAAGCTATGAAGATTAGAAGTCTCTTGTTATTATTAAATAATGAGACAAGAACTCTTTGTATTAAATAATATGGTGAGGTCCACATTGTGTTTGTCATCCCCATTTCTTTGGTCATTACCCCCATCTCCCCCGGGTATATAAGTGTTCGTGTTACCCTTTTGGTTCCTCTCATAACATAAAATCTACCTTTCTATCTCAGGCTCCATTTAACAAATCATCCCCAATTAGGAAACAAGATGTTTCAGTCCACCATTGATGTCTCTGTCACCGACCCACCCCCTAAAACCAAACTTGTCAACTTCTTCACAGGCGCCTCTTTGATTTTGTGCGGATGCGTTGACCGCATCCTTACTCTAGCAGCAATAGTAGCAATGCCTCTCCACCACCTCTGGGATCACTATTATCCACGAATAGCTTTTGTGGAAGAAGGTGTGGTCATGCCGCATTCTACACTAGGCTTTCTCATCACTCTTCTCCTTGTTCTTGCAGAAATAAAGGCTCAGGGCCAACCTGGTTTCCCTTTCAAAACTCACCCTCTTCTCGTCAAGCTTTCGGTTGACAGTGTTGTCATGTATGGATTATCTTGCGCAGCCGAACTTGTTGCTTCAGGTCTTGGTCGCGCTTCCGCTTTTGCCATTATTGCTCGATTGGGAATGATATGTTTCTTGTGCATTTTGGTGATATCTTTGGCATGTTTGTTCTACTTTTGATACTAATTATGCTAGCATGATGTTAAGTTCCTGTATCTTTATATAAAAAAAAGGTGTTTTGTTTTCCCATTTATGGGTTTAGTGATTTTATAATAAAACTAGATTAGAGTTTGTGTGTTGTTACAAGGAAAGTAGATTCAGATTGTATCTTGTATCATATGGATTTTGGATGTGAATTTCCATATGCAGTTTGGTTTTGTAGAGCCACTTGTTGCTTCAGTTATAAATTATGTGGATGATGTTGTCTTTTTGTTTTGGTGACTAGGGTAATTACTTCCCACCATGGTATCAGTTGTCTGGACCTATATACCTCACTAGGGTATATGATGTTGATGACTGATTTATGGCTTGTGTTGTTTATTTGGATAATGTTTATGGCTTGTGTTGTTGGTTATTTGGATGATGTTTATGGCTTGTGTAACAAGGAAGGAAGGATGGTAATTTGAGTGATGTGGTTGTGCATTGGAACTGTGTGCTCAACAGTGGCGGATCTAAGAACCGTTTTCACTGGGTTTCTTTTGGTAGATTCTCACTAATTTTCACTATTTTTTTCTAAATGATACGAGGTTCTCACTATTTTTTTTTTCCATTTTTTCCAAACAGAATGGGTTCCTGGTAACCCAAAAAGTGGCATAGATCTGCCCCTGGTGCTCAATCTGTACAAGTTATTGGCAGTATGCCAACAATAACTTCCAAACATTTATTTACTTCTTTTGGTGCTTATATGGATGTCGAAGTGGGAAGTTATGATTTATCTTCTCTTCCATGAATGATGATGTGTGTATATGCTTTAGATATGCTCTTCCGTGCTCCCAATTTGGGATATATGATGTTTTGTATGCATTTTTACCTTCTTAGGGACTAATAACCAAACAATGTTGTTAATTTGGACTTTTGGTGTTTTCTGAGTATCTTTTATTTCATAGCTATTAGATTTTCCTTTTCAAGTGGTGAACTTTGTAACATCCCCTCATTCACCTTCATGGACCCCTTGTAAGACCTTGGCAGTGAATCTTAGATTACTTCCCACCACAGTTTTTGTTGTTTAATTTGAAATTATGTAGATGAGTATACTATTTCATTCTTTGATGTTTCACATCTGGAATATGAGCGTTATATTATATTTTGTACATTGCCCTGATGGTTGACTTAGGCTATATGCTATTTGGAATTCAGGATTTTGCTAACCGAGTTCTGCATATGCTATTTGTTTGGAAAATCCTCTCAATATATCAATTTGGAATTCAGGATTTTGCTCATGGCTTTACCTGATAAATGGTTTCCATGTATGCAAGTCTGTCTAGTTGATACATGTTCTCTCTTTTTCTCTATGCTGTTCTGCCACCAAAGAGACTAAGCTTGTTCATTTCATTCTTTCCTTTTATTATTTATATTGTCTATTGTCTGTTTCTTATATAACTGTTCTTTATTCTATTGCAGTTGAAAACTGATACGACAACCACTAGTACCAAGGCCATAACCACAGCCCACATGGTTGAGTCCATTCTTCTGCACAATCTTTGATTGATCAGCGAGCACCATTGCTGATGCTTAACCAGGTGCACGTATAGTGTTTTTCTATTGAGATGGTATCATTTGTTTAGAGGGTGTATTCCTGGATGCTTATTTGTATCCGGTTTATGTGCTAGTGATGGGCTAGAGAATTGCTAACTCATAGTGCAGACTGCAGAGTTAATAGTCCTTATTTTATCATTCTATAACTTCATATCTGTATTGACTTAGTTTTTGTCCTTTCGAACAAGTTTTGTTGAAGATATTGGTGGTAATATAACAGTATTTAAGCGGGGAGAGTAAGTTAATGTACTTCTCGTTGACAAACATGGTATTTTAACTTTCAAATTACGTATGCCAGTTTGCCAATAGTTGAATAGGTAGATGGCCAATTTTGCTTTATTAAAAAATCGAGCTTCTTTTGAACCTTAAACAACGTAGCTTGACTTTTTCAGAGCTTAGGGCATGTTTGGCTAAGCTTTTTGAAACAACTTATTAACTTATTGACTTTTTAAAAAGTCATAAGCTCCAAAATGATGTTTGGCAATGAGGGTGTATATGAGGGGAAAAAGCTAATAAGTCCATAAGTCACTCCATACTGATTTTTCCAAAAAGCCAATAAGTCAATAAGTTGTTTCAAAAAGCTTAACCAGACATGCTCTTATTGATATATCTCAACTTGAATTAGAATATATGTTCACTAAGTGTATTCTTGTTATTTATAGATTTAGTGATATCAATACTAGAGGTGTTCATGATAGGCTAACTGGAAAGCAGTTCACACATACTATCGGTTTGATGTTTTCTTGAACATAAACCTAAAAAGCCGGTTAACTGGCGATTGGTTTACCTTTTTCTCTGTTTCTTCCCTGGTTAAGTGTAGGGGTAAAACAGGGATATTGGAGTGAAGGTATGGGTATTTATTAAATAGTTAAATTATCTTGTTTTGCATCTACTTAATAGAGAAACTCCCAACTATAAGGGTTCTCTATATTATGTGTTCCTTCACTGCACATTTGACTAAAGTTATAAATTAATTTTTTATCATGTTCCGTATTTAATATATATTATTTTCTGTTATTATTCAGAACTAGAGTGTTGAGAAATCACAACCACGAAGATCTCAAGACTGACATTATCATGGTGCTTATATATGGCCATGCTTATGTAGCTGAATGAGAATTATGCTGCATTTCATTACAACATACAAAATGCAATCATGCCATTATTTGTTGCTAAGGAATGATGGATTTAAATATGACATTTCTGCTGCAAATTACAGTCATATCTCCTGCCCCAGAAAACTCCAGTTAAGTGAAACTATGGTGTAAACTAATTGGTAGTTTAATACCAAGATCACGATGGAACAACTGAAAACTATGCTAGGAAGCAAGATCAGGACGTGGAAAAGCAAACCTGATCATATAGCATGTCTTTTTAATTTTCATTAGTTACTACTGTTCAAGATGCGTCATGATATGATATTATTTAGACCACAAAAGCAAACCGATTACAGAGCAAGATCTGATAAGTATTGGTCAACAAATTGGTTCGCTTAAGGCTTGAATGTGCCCCCAAAAGCTGGATGCTATTGGAACCCTTACTTCATTTAATTAATGCTATTGCTAATTTGTATAGTTAGCCTTCTTCAGCTCTTGTCTCAGATAACAAACAGCAACCACCCATCTAGTTTACTTTAAATATAAATTTGGTAACATAAAGAAAACGAAAATACAGGAAAGCGAAAAAATAAAAAAATAAAAAAGAGAAGTTACAGAAAATTAAAATAGTGTTTATCACGATCTAAACAAAATTAAATATTAAACAAAAAGGGGCCACATGGTTGAAATCCTTAATCTCTACACATCCTAGTACAAGGGTTTAGTAGTAATTAGTATAAAGTATGGCGGTTACATGGCGGTTATAAAGTTAAGGGGCTGAAAGTGGCAAACCAGAAGTTGATAACCACCACCCCAAGGGTTGCGAAATCCCTTGGGAGGCACCTCTTGATTTCGGCCACAAGGAGAAGAAGGAAGGGACGCAACTTTTCGTTTAGAGACGCAACCTTTCATGATTCATTCTCATCCACACAATCTAGAGACACACCCGTTCACGAAGAGACGCGTCTATTCACTCGCACCCATTAGATTAGTATAAATAGGCCTTAGATTTTCATTTGTAGATCTCATTCATGTTCATGTAAATTCCATTGTATTCAAATTTCAGTATTCAATAAAGTTACGTTTATCATTTGCGATCTAGAGATCAAAGATCATTCTGGGCAACAATTGGTATCAGAGCATCAGGCTCTAAGGCATCGCAGGGAATTCGCGATCAGGTTTTATTATTCTTCCTCAATTCGCAAGTTAGTTTATTCTCGGTTCAGGGTTGAACCAGGGGTTAGGAATCTAGTTTTTTTTATTCCGGGGTTTAGTGCGAATTAGATTGATTATTTATTACGCGTTGGGATATACGCGGGGGTTAAGGATTAGAGGTTTATTAAAACCAAGAAAGATAAAAGTTTTTGAAAGTGAAGATCGTTCGGTCAGAAGACATGTCAGGAACAACCGGACCAAATTCCCAAATTATAATTCAAAAGGAAGGAAGTTCTCTTTCCCAATTCCAGTGTCCTATTCTGAAAGCTACAAACTATACGGTTTGGGCAATTCGCATCAAAACGATTTTAGAAGCGAATGGACTTTGGGAAACGATTGAACCGGCAGAAAATACGCAAACGGATGTTAAGAAAGATAAGGCAACAATTGCTTATTTATTCCAAGCAATACCGGAGGATGTTGTATTGCAAGTTGCAAGTTGTAAAACTGCAAAAGAAATTTGGGAAAATCTCAAGACAAGACACGTTGGTGTTGATCGGGTACAGAAGGCTCGTTGGCATACACTTTTATCAGAATTCGAGTTAATGCAAATGAGGGAGGATGACACTATAGACTCCTTCACCGCAAAGATAAACAGTGTAGTTACCCGGGCAAGCGAACTAGGGACAACGCTGAGTCAACCGACTCTGGTTTGCAAACTCCTAAATGCAGTGCTAGATAAGTTTACTCAGATTGTCGCCTCGATGGAACAATACTCCGATCTAGAAACAATGACGCTAGAAGAAGCGGTCGGAAGGTTGAAAACGTTCGAAGAAAGACTTAAGCAAAAGAAAGGAAGCCCAGGAGAAAGTCAAGACAAGTTGATGTTTACACATCACGACAACAACTCAGGAAGAGGAAGGCAGTTTGGAAACCGCGGGCGTGGCAGGTTCAACGAACCGCGTGGAAACTGGCGAGACAATAAAGACAAGCAAAGCACGAAGAACGAAGGATCTTCGAATAGACCCAGAGGTGGAAGGTCTAAGAATTGGAGGAATTTTGGAAGAAACGAAACAGATATAAGTAAGATCCAGTGCTACAAGTGTCAGAAGTATGGACACTTCAAGAAAGACTGTCCTGAGAAAGATGTTGTACAAGAACATTCAAATCTCGTCGAGGTAGACGAAGCACCCGTATTGCTAATGACAATACAAGAAGAAAACGTTGTTCAAGAAAGGGTTCTACTAAACGAAGAACGCATAGAACCAGCAAGTTACGCCACAGAAGATGAAAGTCTATGGTACTTAGACAACGGGGCCAGCAACCACATGACAGGAGTGCGAAGTCACTGCAGAGAATTAGATGAAAAGGTGACAGGGCAAGTTCGGTTCGAAGACGGGTCGCACGTAGAAATTAAAGGCATAGGTTCAATACTGCTGGAATGTCTGAACCAAGAACAAAAGATTGTTTCTCAAGTTTACTACATTCCAAGTCTGAAAAGCAACATATTGAGCCTCGGACAACTCACAGAAATCGGTTGCAAAGTAGTAATGGATGGAGACTTACTAACAGTCCGCGACAGAAACAGAAAGTTGCTAATGCGAGTCAGGAGAATGAGGAACAGGTTGTATAAAGTAAAGTTGAAAATTGGAAGGCCAATCTGCCTGCTCTCAAATACAGAAGATTTAGCATGGTTATGGCACGCAAGGTTAGGCCATTTACACTTCGATGCTATTAAGGAAATGACTCGAAAGTACTTGGTACATGGAGTTCCTCAAATAAGTCATGCCAATCAAGTATGTGACGCATGCTTATTAGGAAAACATACTAGGACACCATTTCCAAATCAGGCAAAATTCAGATCTTTAAGACCTCTGGATTTAGTCTATGGAGATTGTGTGGTCCTATATCCCCACCAACACATGCTGGGAAGAAGTATATATTTCTACTTGTAGACGACTGTACTCGCTACATGTGGGCATATCTACTAACTTCCAAGGATCAAGCATTCGAAACTTTCAAGCAGTTCAAAGAAAAGGTGGAGACAGAAACTCGAACCAAGTTAAAAATGCTAAGGACGGACAGAGGAGGAGAATTCACATCGGCTGAATTCAACAGGTATTGCAAAGACAATGGCATAGCGAGACAACTTACAGCGCCATATTCCCCACAGCAAAACAGAGTAGTGGAAAGAAGAAACAGGACGATGTTGTCAACTACTCGAAGTATGTTAAAGGCAATGAACATGCCACAAAATTTCTGGGGAGAAGCAATAAGACATACGTTATATTTATTAAACCGGATTCCGACAAAGGCTTTGGTAAACAAGACCCCGTATGAAGCATTGAAAGGAAGAAAGCCGAATCTGGAACACTTAAAGGTTTTTGGCTGCACAGTATACGCTAAGGTATTACCACTTCAACAAAAGAAGCTAGATGATAGAAGTGCACCTATGGTTTACCTTGGAATAGAAGAAGGATCAAAGGCATACATATTATATGATCCGGCGAAGAACAAGATATGTGTCAGTAGAGATGTAAAGTTCATGGAAGGTCAACCATGGAACTGGAATAGTTATATGGAAACGGTGGATTCAGGGAATCCTGAATGGACAAACTTTGTCATTCAAGAAGATGACAACCCACCAGAGTTAGAAGAAAATGAACTAAGTAGTCCTGGTAGTAGCGGGCCACATCATGAAGATTCAGGAGTAGATCAGACAGAAGAACAAGACTCCTATGAAACCCCGCCAGCACATTCGTACAATCAGAACTCAGCAGGAAATTCAAGCAGATTATCAAGTAGAGGTCCATCTACATCTGAAAGTACAACAGAGAATATTAGTGACACTCCAGTAAAACTGAGAAGTCTCGAAGAACTGTATGAAGAGACGGAGGAAATTCAAGTAGATTCACAAGAATTACTACTTGCTGAAGAAGAACCAAGGAATTACAAGGAAGCATCTAGTGACAGAAAATGGATTGAAGCAATGAAGGCTGAGTTAGACTCGATAAACAAGAAAAACACTTGGAGATTGACAGAGTTGCCAAGAGATCACAAGGCAATAGGTTTAAAGTGGGTATTCAAGACTAAGAAAGATGCAAACGGAAACGTGGTCAGACATAAAGCAAGGCTGGTTGCAAAAGGATATGTTCAGCAACACGGAATAGACTTTGACGAAGTCTTTGCACCAGTAGCACGTATAGAGACAGTTCGACTAATGTTGGCTTTAGCAGCATATCAAGGTTGGGAAGTACATCACTTAGACGTGAAGTCTGCATTCTTACACGGAGATCTCAAGGAGGAGGTCTATGTCTCACAACCAGAAGGATTTGTAAAGCCAGGTGATGAAGGAAAGGTTTATAGACTATCAAAAGCACTGTATGGATTAAGACAAGCACCAAGAGCTTGGAATACGAAGTTAGATCAAACCCTAAAGTCACTTAACTTCAAGAAGTGCACTTTAGAGAATGCAATCTATACAAGGACGAGTAAGACTTCTACACTAATAGTTGGAGTCTATGTTGATGATTTGATAGTCACTGGAACATCAAGAAAGGAGATAGATGTTTTTAAATCTCAGATAAAGGACAAGTTTGAAATGAGTGATCTAGGATTGCTAGCATATTATCTGGGAATAGAAGTTATTCAAGCAGGGGGTGAGATAGCCATCAAGCGGACAGGCTATATCAACAAGATACTCAAAGAAGCTGATATGTTAACCTGCAACGACACAAAGATTCCTATGAATCCAGGAACACAATTAACGAAGACTGAAGAAGGAGATCTAGTAGATGCAACACATTACAGAAGCCTGATAGGTTCTCTCAGGTACTTATTGCATACAAGGCCAGATCTATGTTACCCAGTCAGTCTACTTGGTAGATTCATGCAAGAACCAAAGGAGCAACACTTGAAAGCAGTAAAGCAAATACTACGTTATATCAAAGGAACTAAAGAGCATGGAATCATCTATAAGAAGCAAGGAGGATGTAAGATCACAGGTTATAGTGATAGCAGTTTTGGAGTTAATATAGACAAAGGAAAAGGAACAACTGGTCTGGTATTCTACTTTGGAGAATCACCTATAACCTGGTGTACACAGAAGCAACAGACAGTGGCATTATCATCATGTGAATCAGAATTCATGGCAGCCACTGCAGCAGCATGCCAAGCACTATGGCTTAAAAGACTATTAAGTGAAATTACAGGCTGGAAGGAAGAGAAGATAACACTCAGGGTGGATAACGTTTCTGCAATAGCACTCATGAGAAATCCAGTCTTTCATGGAAGAAGCAAGCACGTTGATACACGCTATCATTTCATAAGGGAATGCGTGGAGAATGAACACATCAATGTGGAACATATAAGTGGAGAACTACAACAGGCAGACATACTAACAAAGGTGTCACACCCCGACCACGTAAAAACAATAAAACGTGGCGGAATCGTCGGTGAGTGTTGTAACAGAATCATTGTTTCATAACACATGGAAAATTAAAATTTCGTTTTATTGCTTTCGAGAGTTACAATGTCTCAACAGTCAAGAAATATAACATAATTAACTAGTCTTGCATCTTTTATTGTTGCTAAAGTCCAAGTCTGCCTAGGTGTATCTTGATAAATCCTACGCATCATATCCTGAAACACATGGGAAAATAGGTACGTCAGCATAAAAATGCATGTGAGATACATAGGTTTTGTGACAATAGGATTCATGACTTGAGTTTAAAGAAATAAAAGTTAGTCATGAACCTTGTAAATTGTTTTGTTAACCAAAGTCTTGTGAAAAATATATAGTTTGTGTAAAATGTATAAGTTCTAACTGAATGATCTAAATAACGCTATGACATGTAGTACAATACAAGCACTTATATATAGGAAGTACCCGTGGCGTGTCCACCATACTTGTGCAATACTACACACATCTCGTTACTTAAGTCACTTAAACAAACCACCAATGTATAAAGTCCATGTTTAAACCAATTATCAAAAAGTCCTTGTATAAACCATGTCAAATGTTAAAAGTCCAAATGTAGCCAAGTAATGTATAACAAATGTCATGTATGATAAGTAAAGTGTAGTCACATAAACCAAATGTAAAAATGTACAAAACAAGGTATTTTGAATATATCAAAAAGTTATGTTTTGCAAAGTAAATGCATGTTTTGCTGGTACAAACACTTATATGGTAAGTTAACGCATACATTCAAGCCTTGAGACAGTCGGATAACCCTTTCGGTCAAGGTTATCAGAAGAATTGTTTTCGGATTCAGTCATTCCATCCATCCAAACAAACCTAGGATTTTAGGAATGGGGTTTGTCAAGTCCTATGGTACCATTACTTACTACCGAGCGGCGTAGCTAATGTTAATGAACGTATATGAGTCCCGTTTGTACAAACCAAATGTTATACCGATTGTAAACATGTTAAATGAAAACAATGTGCTAAATATGCTAAGTTAACATACAAAGCAGAAAAGTAAAGTAAAACCATGCACTAAGTACGCTATTAGTCAACATACAAAGCAAAACAATGTAATGTAAATCATGTACTATAATTGTACTAATAAACATAACAAGTACGTGAAAAACAGGAAAGCATGAAAGTAAATAAGCACATGTGTTTCACCCCAAAACAGTTTGAAAACAGTAAAAGAGAGGTCTATGTACTCACCATGATTTCGGGTAAGTCCAAACAAGTATGCAAAGTGTGAGAGTTTTGGCGGGAACAAGGTTTTTTTCCACGTTACTCTAATGGTTTGAACATGCACAAAATATTGCAATTGGTATCAACAGATATTGTTAATTGTAAACTGGAAACTAAGTCCATGGTGTTTGGTATGGTTTGACAAAAATGGTAACTATGGGTTTGAACAACTTAATTGGGGAATCTTGGTAAATAAGTAGGATTCAAAGGGATTATTTATGAGAAATATACCTTCTTAAAATAATCAACTAAAATGTTAAAGTGGAATACATGATAATTATCTAACAATTATCTAAATAATTAATTTAAATCAGAATAATTAAAAATAATATTTTTAATTATGAACCTGGAATATCACTGATTTAAGATAATTATTTGGCCCTTGAAATCATTTTATATAAATAAAATGAATTAAAATGGTTAAAATATCAGTATTTAAGTTAATCAGATTAATTATTTAAAAATAATCTGAAAATGCCCAAAATAGTTTGAGACTTTTAATAAACTCAGAAACATGTGTATTTTGTTATGAAAATATTTTTGAGTAGAATTTATATAATTATATAATTAAAACTGTTAAGTTTAATTAAATGATTTTAACTGATTTAATTGTGTAAAATCATCTGTAAATAATCAAACAGTAACCTAATTTATATAAACTCAGAAACATGCATGTAGTATCATAAAAATAACTTCGGACAGAAATTATATAGTTATTTAATTTAAATATATTAAATTAAACTACACTTTTAAAGTGTAAATACTGTTTTATTAACATAATTATCAGAATTATATCAAATATTAGTAACAAAATTATTTTTGTAAAGGTGTCGTTTAAAATAGTTGTCATAAAAATTTCAGTAATTGTTTCTGAAAATCGAATTTAATATGAATTTTTAAAGATTAAAACTGTTTTTAATTAAATAAAACAGTTTTATAAAAATTTTGCAGGTTTTATATTTTTAATAAATGTATCAGCGTAATAAATAGCTATGCTAAAATTTTCAGACTTTAAATAGTTTTAACCGATTTACCATGAATTAATAAGTAAAACTGTTTTTAATAAAATAAATAAACAAATAATTAAACAAAATTCATTGTCTTCCCCAATTTCAGTCAACAGAAAGTCAACCCGATAAATTACCCTATCAAACAGTGTTTATAATTCAATTAAATTTACAGGATCAAAGAGTGATTGATATTATACCGAACGGTGAATTAAGACAGCTCCGGTAACGTCGGGATTGGCGGGTCGATTCAAGTCCGGCGACCGGTTTGTCTGCAACTCCGGCGATCAAGAACAAAGGTGCTCTTCGATATGTTTGAGTGTTTTGAAAGTGTTGTAAGGTTCGTGGGGGTTCAGGGAATGTATAAAACGTTCCAATTGATTCGCAAACAAGCAAGTAATACAAATTCCGATTCCCACTATCATTTAAAAAAAAATATTTTGATTTCGGAAACATAAATGCATGGTTCGGTGGAATTGAAGTGTTGGACGGGTTCATATGTCGAGTGGGATTAAGCAGCATGGGTATTGGAACAATGATTCTTGTCTGGTTGCGATTTGGAGTTGAATCCAGCAATCAGGCGGTATATTACCGGTTTTAAAACGAGTTTGCAATTCGGTCCCTGTTGTTTCGGTTAAGTCACCTTTGGTCCTTGAAATAGTTGACTGATTAACTAACCCGGTTATGTTTTATAATAGAAACCTTATATAAAACTTAACCTGGTTAGATTTTTGGGTTAAATTAGTTTTAGAAATGACAGGAACAGTCCCTGGACTTGTTAACTGAAAAGACTAACTAGGTTAGTCTTTAAACAAGAATTCCTCTTATATTATTTAACCCGATTAGGGTAATTTAACCAGAAACAGTTTTAAAAATGTCCAAACCAGTCCCTGAACTACTAGTTTGATAAAATGACCTAATGGCCCTTGGACTTTTAATTCAAAAATATATATATTTAGTTTATATAAATATAAGTTTCCAAAATGACATTTTAGACCCTAGACTTTTAAAAGTTTTAAAAGTTTATATTTTATTTATAAAACGAGTTTCAAGGAATGACAATTTGGTCCCTCAACTTATACTTTCACATAATGACACATTAGGCCCTTGTAATTAACGTAGCCTTATTTACAAGTATAAAACTCAATCAACTATGCAAATATTAACGTGTTTGGACCGGTAAAACATGCAGCAACAATAAAACCAAACATGTATCAAATAAATTGCATCTCAAAATACGATATGTGTATCAAACAAGTACATGTTTGAAAATCAAGGTTGTTACAAAAGGCACTAGCAAGAGTCAAGTTTGCTACAATGCGAGAACTGCTCGGAGTTCAAGATCTGCAACAACTCAAGGATGTTCAAGATTAGGGGGTGAATGAAATCCTTAATCTGTACACATCCTAGTACAAGGGTTTAGTAGTAATTAGTATAAAGTATGGCGGTTATAAAGTTCAGAGGCTGAAAGTGGCAAACCAGAAGTTGATAACCACCACCCCAAGGGTTGCGAAACCCCTTGGGAGGCACCTCTTGATTTCGGCCACAAGGAGAAGAAGGAAGGGACGCAACTTTTCGTTTAGAGACGCAACCTTTCATGATTCATTCTCATCCACACAATCTAGAGACACACCCCTTCACGAAGAGACGCGTCTATTCACTCGCACCCATTAGATTAGTATAAATAGGCCTTAGATTTTCATTTGTAGATCTCATTCATGTTCATGTAAATTCCATTGTATTCAAATTTCAGTATTCAATAAAGTTACGTTTATCATTTGCGATCTAGAGATCAAAGATCATTCTGGGCAACAATGGTTACATGAGTCACATGACTAATTGACTGCAAGCTCCAAACTCCAAACTATCTTGCTTAGTTCTTACATAATTCTCCTTAGTTGTCTATATAAGCCTTTCCCTTTCCTTTCCTGTCATACAAAACAACCTTTCTCTCTCAGCCTCCACTAAACCATTCGTCCTGAAGTACGAAAAGGATGTGTCACTTCACCATTGATATTTCTATTGCCGACCCACAACCTACAACAAAACTTCTTGTTGATACATATCGTGTGGATACGGCTCGGCTCGTTTCGACTCGGCTACGAAGTGAAGGCCGTAGTCAAGACAACCTCCTGTCTTGACTCGGTATGCGTTTTACTTTGTAACAAATCATGTACATGTAACTGCGTGTGTGCACTATACATGTTAGTATTATTTAGTTTATGTGTTATGTTTATGTTTGTTTGTTTGTTGTATTGGCCCATCATTGAAGAAGCCCAAGACAAATTGACAAAGTCAAGGTCCTAAGCCCAACAACATGTTGAAGTGCCATCTGAAGACAGAAGCCCATGAAGAAGCCAAGGCCCATATGCATGGACGAAAACACCATTTGGGCGAAATCCCTTTGTGATGAAAACACTTTGTGGTGAAAACCAAATAGGACGAAATCACCTGATTTCGTCCGGATCCTTGATTTCGCCCATGTGATTTCGTGGGCTTCTGATTTCGTCGACATGTGTAGTATATAAACACAGACACAGAACAGAACATACTAACGAAGTCTGAATAGATTTCTTTGAGCGAACACACTGTAAACACACACACACACTGAGAGTTTATGAGAGCATCTTGTAAACATTGTATTGTAACCGTTTTCTAGATTAATACAATGGAGTGTTAATCGGTGAATCTTGTGTTTTACGTGTTCGTCACTTGGTTTAACTTACCCGTTGGATTCCGCACTTTCGGGTTTGTCGGAAAACAGGGAATAGAGGTTACTCGATCCTCCGGGTGGACCTACAATTGGTATCAGAGCATTGGCTCGATTCCTTGTTAAAACCAAGTTGTTTTTCTTGTGTTTTTCTTGATTTTGAGCTTTAAAAAATTCATACATTTTCTGGAAAAACCTTGTTAAAAACTTGAAAATCTTGATTGTTTTGCTTATAGTTCATATAAAACCTTGTTATAACTCTTGTATACATGTTAGTTTTGGGTTTTTATTGAATTTTATTTGCAAATGTGTGTTTGTAAAATTTCTGGTAACTTGAATATTCATCTAGTTCATCACATCTTCAAGTTGTTCTTGGATAATATTCATATTTGATCTTTATTTGTTACTGAATGATTGTGTTTGTGTTTGTTGTTTGATTATTAAAACAATTATTTGACTATTATGTACACAAGCAATGATGATGTTTCACTTGAAAAATGTGAGCCGAAAGTAAAGTGGTAAGACAGGTTGGAAAGATAAGATAAAGTTTGAGTTGGTTTTGATAATATCTAGTTTGTCTGGTCACCTTTTTGTCAACGAAAACACCCTAGTCAATATTATCATCCTGGCCGAAAACACTTCTCAATGAAATCTGATTGATCTTGGCCGAAATCCCTTATCAGCGAAATCACTTCATCTTTGGCCGAAATCACCCTTATCAACGAAAACACTAGTGCATGAAATCATACATTCAGTCAACGAAATCACCTGGTCAATAATATCAAGCTGGAACAACTTTCTGGACGAAATCCCCTCCTATTTTCGTTATAAACAGTTCAGCAACAATCCTATTTTCGTCATAAATAGTTCAGCGACGAAATCAACTGATTCTGGACGAAATCACTTTTCCTGACGAAATCAGAAGTGTCAGTAAAACATTTCAGCAACGAAATCACCATTTCAGCAACGAAATCACCATTTCAGCGACAAAATCAAACATATCAGCAACGAAAACCCCTATTTTCGTCACATATCTTTTCATATTGTTAACAGAAGCTTTTTAATTCATTGTTAACTGTTTGATTTGGGTGATTTGTTCAGGTATTAGTCATTAAACATCTAAAATGAATCCGGCTTGGTGGGATCCGAGCAAGGGTTTATCTCCCTCATGGGCCGAAAATCCCGCACCCACTTCTGCAATACCAGTGCGACAATATACTGATATGTATTATGGAACTCCTAGCACTTCTGCAAGACCTGCTTCACATGCTCCACTTCAAACGGCGTTTGTCACAAGCACATATTTGTATGGCAATCCGATACAAGTTCCTGTAAAGCTAGCTCCAACCACTGACTTGTATGGAAATCCATTACCACCAGTTGCTTCACAGTGCCATCGTTCTACGGTAGCACCATCATCTCTTGATCCAAGGAACTGTAGTCAAACAAAAACAGCGTTGTATGCTAAAATTGTCAAAGATGCCAGCAATGGTGAATCCTCGGGAAATAATGACAGTTCCGAACATGATCGTAGTTCAGATGAAGACGTTTCAACTTCAGTTGAAGATGTTACAACTTCAAGTTCAAGTTCATGTAAGGATGGATCTGAATGCGAATCATCAAGGGAGGTTGTTGATTATGATGCAGATAGATCAACATCTGAGAGTGATTCCAGTCAGGTATGTGTCGATGAATCAAAATCTGATAGTTGTGATAGATGTGATAGGTGTGTTGGATTAAATGTTAAATTGTCTGATTTGCAAAGCAAATATGATGTGACAAATATCCACAATTAACATTTGATCGTGGATCTTTCAAAATGCAAAGACGCTAACATGTTTTATGAAAACCATGAAAAGGAATTTAAAACGATGGTTGAAACTTTAAGAAAAGATAAAACCGAACTGACAAAAATGGTTTCAAGAAAACAAACTGACATAAACCTTTATATTAATCGTCTTGAAAGCATGCAAAAAGAGTTAGCCTGCACAAAGTGTGAAAGTGAGGCGATCCGGCTTAAGCTAGACAGTTATTCAAACTCTAGATATGTGCTGGATCATATCATTGACACACAAAAAGAGAAAAAGGATGTCACGTGCATTGGATATAAGAAATGTCCACCACCTGTTAGACAAAATTTTGATGCAATGCCTGATGAGGAGTATAGAACTCATTATGAAGAATCTGTTCCTTTAGACATTGAGGAATTTGCAACGGGACTTGGATATAAACCGGAAGTACCATCAGATTCAGATGTGTCAGCAGATACAAGTGTGTCTTCTGCTGAACAAAATCAGGATCCTCCAGTCATTGTTGAGGATACTGATTCTTCAGATGATGAATCTAATGATACTGACTCAGCACAGTCAGATGTGGTAATCAAAGAAGAGGACATACCTCTCGAGAATCATATTCTATGTGATCCTCCCGCAAAACCTGCTACGACTGTTCTGACCGAGTCCACGTCTACTTCCTTACAAGAGTCTGAGAGTGTGAATTTGCTGTACACACTTGTTGGTGATGATAAAATCTACTCTGACAAAGATTTTCCTATTAAGAATGTTAATCAATCTTTAATAAGTAAAATTTTTGAGGATTCAACAAGTAAGTTCTTGGGAAAGACAGGATCACATGTTGTGGTAACACAATGTCCTCCGATTCCAAGAGCTGAAATTCACAAACAAAATGGCAATCAAAGATTACCAACAGAGAAAGTTCAGCAAAATCGCACCAAACCTAAAAGTAACTCACCGACTCAATGGCAAAAGAAACAGACCAAGAAAAAGGACAAGAAAATGAACTTTGTGAAATCGAAGGGAACAGATAAACTTGAAACGTTTGCCAATAAATCTAACTTAGATCATGTCATTCAAGTTAATTCTTTGAGAATAAATGAACCAAACAGTTCAAAACCTAGTACCTCGGGATCACAAAGTTCATCGACAAGACAATCACATGATTCTTCCGGGTTTGTAGAACCAAGATCATGTTTTTCATGTGGCACATTTGGACATATTATTCGAAATTGTCCATATCTTCATAAACAAAAAGCCAAAGTTGATGATCCCTGTGACCAAATTGACCGCAAGCAATCTGTTTCATCAAAGCCAGATCCCCTTCTTGTAAAAGAAAGGGAAAAGAAACAGAAACGCCAACAGGTCAAGAAAATTGAAAAAGCGATTAAAACCGATGTGGTTAACAAAACATCTGTTTCTTTCAAACCAGAAAATTCAAAAACTTCAGACAATCATGAAGTTAAGATTTTAAAGAATAACACTGGTAAAACAAAACAGACCTGGAAACCAAAAACGGTTATTGAATCAGGGGAACATCACAATTTCCACAACATCGAGAAGTTCAAGTAACTTACGTTGATGAAAATGGAAGACCCAAGACCACAAAGGCTTGGGTCCCCCTCTCCAACTAATCTCTGAGTGAGCGTGCAGGATGTTCCAGGAGGAACTATTGATAGTCTTAGGATTGTTAATAGTGGAGCGTCCATGCACAAGATCGGCGACATAAGGCTCCAAAATTATTATTACATCTAGGAGTATATTGTTGCCATTGATGGAGAGAAAGGAAAAAGAAAAGAAGACAAAAATGTCTGATGAAAGAATGTGGTTGAATGAAGTTGCAAAATTTGACAAGTTGAAAAATGTGCCAAAATTTGGTTGTTATGGTTTTTGATCGGGTCCTCAGGAAAGATTCCAATGAAAAGTACGCACTTGCAGCACGTTTGAAGTTCAAAACCAACAAGATGAACGTGCAGTGTACATTTCTCTATGGTGTGATTGAAGAAAATGTGTTTTGTCAATCAAACCAACCGGGTGTGCGGATGCCTTGGCATGGATTGAACAACCGCACACTACTTCTCAAAGAGAAAGACAAAGACCTTCGCTGGTGCAATATGGAAGACCAGCCAGACCCAGAGGTCTATGATCTTGTTGCTGTGAAGAGATTTCTCGGTTAATTGAAGTAGCAACAAAAATCGACCTTGAAATCCACACCGGGTGGATATCCAGTTTAGGAGAGCGCTCAGATTCCTTGCAATGAACAAAGCAGTTGCAGGATACGGTTTTAAATTTCTAATCTCTCCTATTCTTGTCGATATTTAAGTTGCTTTATGAATTATTATCCTCTCGTAAGCACTCTTTGACCTGACACGTTGAACCCGAATATCACTTCACACGTGATTGTTTCACTATGAAACTCGTCAATGTTGTCATGGTCCACACCGACGACCAACATGCCGACCTTTTTACCAAAGCATTTGATAAATCAAGATTTGACTTTTTATTATTGGTAAACGGCATTAAGGTCAAGCAAGAGTAATCCACATCGGAAAATCGTTTTTGTAAATATCTTTGTGTTTTTAAAATTATTGTAAGTTTGTTGATTTTAGGGGGAGTAATTCCAAAATTTGAAAATTCAAAAACATTGAAAAATTTCAAAACCCAAAAACATAGAAAATCAGAAATGAGTTTCCTGGCGAGCAAAAGAGAAAATGATAGTACATCAGTGGTCTGTCTAAACCTTTTTAAACTGAAATGCAAAATGAAAAATGTTAAGCAGCTCTATATAAGATGTATCGGTAGGCTCACAATCAGCTTAAAGTGTGCAGGGTGATATAAACCTAAATCGACTGAAGACCAGGTGGGAACCACTCATTGGCATATGGTCTTAGTACCGAAATTTCGTTTGAGAGATTGCCGAGGTTCTGAAATATGTGGTCTTTATGCTGTTTATCATCTGGGTATCATGGTTGTTTCTTTTACCGAAACAAACGGAGACGAAGTCTAGATCTTCCATGATATCATACATACGTGTACATACTGCATACGACCTCAATAAGTGATCAACAATCACATGTCCACAAAATAAGTGATAATATATCACATTCATCCGGGAGTCAAGTTCGTCTCTCTGCTGTACGAAAGTACTGACCTGTTCACGGACTTGCTCTTGTGCTCTTCATGCATCTGAAAATCAAGTTCCTCATCAATAAGTGATTCTATCACATAGGGCTTGTTTTCATCAAAATAAGTGAGTTACTCACATCTTTTTATACGGCAAAACAAATGATAAATGGTATACTCACCAGTAAGATGAAATCCTCGTGCATACCTTGATACGGGAATGTGTCATGATGTGGATGAACACCGGTCGGTAAGTATAAATCATACTTTAACGTATCCCCTCGCCATGATTACATATGATAAGTTGAGCTTATGTAGATAACAATACCGATAATCTTTATAGGATGTTTATCAAAATGTTAACAAAAAGAACAACAAGAGTGTTTTGGCATGACCGTACACTGATATGATTCTCTTACCCACGAAACTCGCAAAAAGAATGTTTGTATATATTTACTTTTCTTAATTTCTGCAACTCTGTATATATTTATTTACTGCTTTCAGTCTTTAAGTTTGAAATATTCAAAATACCAAAAAGATTTTAGGTGTGTTTTAATATAAACTTTATAAAAGCCAAAAAGATTTTATTTCTGCTTTAGTTTTGATTAACCGATGTTGGAACTCAAGTCTTCGTTGCCTCAAATCTGATGAAAAAAAAACGACTGAATCTTCATAAACGGTCAGAGTTTGCAAGTTTTGAAAGTTAATAATCTAAATTGAAAAATCTGTTAACTTTTCAAAGAAACTGTCGGACGGTAGTTGAATAAGAATTGGTCACATGTGTGTCATTTGTTTAATGTTAACTATATTCCAAGCGGTTGTTCTCATTACGCGTTTAGCTTTCTTGCATGTGCAGATGCTAAAGGCAAGGAGAACATGTTCGATGATAAGCTTCGGAATGAAGACACGACGTGAAGGCACTCAAATGATAAAGATGATCGAGTTACCGCTGATCAATCACCAATACCACAAGGATCTCAAGCATTAAAGTCAAAAGATTCCCAAGCATAATCAAAGGGGGAGTTTGTTAACACACTACCTAAATGAAAAGGGAGTTTGTTGATACACTTTCTACTTACGACGCGTGAAGACTTTGAAGATCCTACGACAAGAATGAATGAACCATCAAGAGATGGAGAACAAGATTACGAACCTCACGAACAGCATCCAAGGGGGAGTTTGTTGATACATATCGTGTGGATACGGCTCGGCTCGGTTCGACTCGGCTACGAAGTGAAGGCCGTAGTCAAGACAACCTCCTGTCTTGACTCGGTATGCGTTTTACTTTGTAACAAATCATGTACATGTAACTGCGTGTGTGCAGTATACATGTTAGTATTATTTAGTTTATGTGTTATGTTTAGGTTTGTTTGTTTGTTGTATTGGCCCATCATTGAAGAAGCCCAAGACAAATTGACAAAGTCAAGGTCCTAAGCCCAACAACATGTTGAAGTGCCATCTGAAGACAGAAGCCCATGAAGAAGCCAAGGCCCATATGCATGGACGAAAACACCATTTGGGCGAAATCCCTTTGTGATGAAAACACTTTGTGGTGAAAACCAAATAGGACGAAATCACCTGATTTCGTCCGGATCCTTGATTTCGCCCATGTGATTTCGTGGGCTTCTGATTTCGTCGACATGTGTAGTATATAAACACAGACACAGTACAGAACATACTAACGAAGTCTGAATAGATTTCTTTGAGCGAACACACTGTAACACACACACACACTGAGAGTTTATGAGAGCATCTTGTAAACACTGTATTGTAACCGTTTTCTAGATTAATACAATGGAGTGTTAATCGGTGAATCTTGTGTTTTACGTGTTCGTCACTTGGTTTAACTTACCCGTTTGGATTCCGCACTTTCGGGTTTGTCGGAAAACAGGGAATAGAGGTTACTCGATCCTCCCGGTGGACCTACACTTCTCAACTTCTTCATTGGCGTCAACCACATCTTTACACTAGCAGCAGCAGGTAGTAATGCCTCTGCATCACCTCTGGGATAACTGTTACCCGCTAGTAGCAGTTGTGGAAGAACGCGTCGTCATGCCATGTTCTGCATTAAGCTTTATCATCACCCTTCTCATTGCTTTTGCAGAAATCAAGTCGCAGGGCCAACCTGAGTTCCCTTTTAAAACTCACCCTCACCACGTCAGGTTCTCCATTACTAGTCACCTGATGTACAGCTTCTTTTATGCAGCCAAACTTGGTGCTTCAGGTTTTGATCGCACTTCTGTTTATGCCGTTGTTGCCAGATTGGGAAAAATATGTTCTTTGTTCATCTTGGTGATATCTTTAGCATGTTTATTCCATTTTTGATACTAATATTAATGCTAGGCAGTATGTTAAGTTCCTGTATTATTATAATAATAAAAAGGCGTTTTCTTTTCCCATTTAGAGGTTTGGTCATGAAAGTGGAGTATATGTTCCATGATGATGGCTCAGTGTTTGTGTGTTGTTCTTAGGAAAGTAGATGATTTTGGATGTGAATCTCCATATGCAGTTTTATTTTATAGGGCTCCTTATTTCTTCGCTTTGGGTTATGTGGATGATATTCTGTTTTTGTTTTTGGCAATAGGGTAATTACACCATGGTTTCAATTGTTTGGACCTTTTTAGGGCATATAACGTTACATTTGATTTTGTTGATTTACTTATTGGTTATTGGATGATGATTATGGCTGGTTGTAACAAGGAAGGTTGAGGAACCATGGACCTCCTGTAAGACCTTGTTGGTGAATCTTCAATTGCTTCCCAACTAGTTTTAGTTGTTTGAGGTTCTTTCTAATTCATGCTTCGATGTTATACGTTTAGTAAATGTGGTTTACATGAGATTTTGTACATTTCCTTGCCGCTTGACTTGGGTTATATATTTGCTGTTTGTTCGGATGATACTCCCAAATTATCAATATGGAATTCAGAATTTTGTTCATGATCTCCACTTGATAACTAGCTACAAACTATACAAGTTGATATCTGTTCTCTTTATTTTCTATATGCTCTTCCGCCACTAAAGTGTCTAAGCTCGTTTGTTACATACTTTCCTTTCATTATTTATATCAGTTATTTCTTATATAACTGTTAGTCTTTATTCTACTGTAGTTCAGAAGCACAGGGCGTTGAAAATTGACACCACGACCACTACCAAGGCCATAACCAGTCCACAGTCCATCCTTGTCAGAATCTTTGACTGATCAATGGACACCGTTGCAGATGCTTAACCAGGTGCACCTGTTGTGTTTTTCTTTTGAAATGGTGGCAGTGTTTTACAGGGTGTATACCAAATACTTATATGTAACCGGTTTATGTGTTGATGATGTGTGTGAGTAGAGAATTACTAACTCGAAATGCACAGTTAAGAGTCAACTGACCAGTTGTGCTTAATCGATACAAATCATTCATACAAAGTAGTGTGCTTATAACTTTTACTTCATTTCTCTGTAATGATGCTTCCTATACATCTTCTGAACCCTAAAGGTAGTAAACTATATTTATAGGATTGCTTGTTCGGATTCTAGGCTTCTAGCGATGTAGAGTTGAATATGAACCATTAATCATTATGCCGAATTTTGAGTCGTCTCATATCAATTTACCATATGATTATGCTTGTTATTCTACAGTTCTATCATTCTTATGTGTTCCTTTGTAACCAAATCCATGAGTTCTATAACTTTTTGGCTCTATGTATTTTGTATTCACATCTCTCTTGTTTTTTCGAATCAGAGTGCCCTTTAGTGACTAAAGCCATGAGTTGTCATCAACCCTTTAATTCAACCTTTACATTCCACAGAAGCGTTGCACCAAACAACCTATATCTGCGGTCTTCCATCTTTCGTACTCTTGTGTTGGTCTTGGGTGTGGTTGGAGTGAAAGACCAAGTTGCTCTTGGTTTTCAAGAACACAAGACTGTTAATAGCAGTGTGCTTATGTGGCAGAGCTGCTGCAACTTCCAGACCCACTTAGTGGGATATTTTGCAACTATGTTCTACTTATGTTTAATATTTAGTTCTTGACATATATGTTATTCAAGCAGGGGGTGAGATAGCCATCAAGCAGACAGGCTATATCGACAAGATACTCAAAGACGCTGATATGTTATCCTGCAACGACACAAAGATTCCCATGAATCCAGGAACACAATTAACGAAGACGGAAGAAGGAGATCTAGTAGATGCAACACGTTACAGAAGCCTGATAGGTTCTCTCAGGTACTTATTGCATACAAGGCCAGATCTATGTTACACAGTCAGTTTGCTTAGTAGATTCATGCAAGAACCAAAGGAGCAACACTTGAAAGCAGTGAAGTAAATACTACGGTATATCAAAGGAACTAAAGAGCATGGAATCATATACAAGAAGCAAGGAGGATGTAAGATCACAAGTTATAGTGATAGCAGTTTTGGAGTTAATACAGACAAAGGAAAAGGAACAACTGGTCTGGTATTCTACTTTGGAGAATCACCTATAACCTGGTGTACACAGAAGCAACAGACAGTGGCATTATCATCATGTGAATCAGAGTTCATGGCAGCCACTGCAGCAGCATGCCAAGCACTATTGCTTAAAAGACTATTAAGTGAAATTACATGCTGGAAGGAAGAGAAGATAACACTCAGGGTGGATAATGTTTCTGCAATAGCACTCATGAGAAATCCAGTCTTTAATGGAAGAAGCAAGCACATTGATACACGCTATCATTTCATAAGAGAATGCATGGAGAACAAACACATCAATGTGGAACACATCAGTGGAGAACTACAACAGGCAGACATACTAACAAAGGCACTAGCAAGGGTCAAGTTTGCTACAATGCGAGAACTGCTCGGAGTTCAAGATCTATAACAACTTAAGGATGTCCGTGATTAGGGGGTGAATGAAATCCTTAATCTCTATACATCCAAAGTGCAAGGGTTTATTAGTTATTAGTATAAAGTTAGTTATATGGTGGTCAAAAGATAGTTATATGGCGGTTACAAAGTACAAGGACTAAAGTTGACAAAACAGAACTTGTCAACCACCACCCTAAAGGGTGCGAAACCCCTTGGGAGGCATCCATTCGCAATTCGCAGCCATATAAGTATGAAGGGACATGACTTTTGGATCTTAGAGACGCACCTCTTCACGTTTAATTACAACCACAAGATCTAGAGACACATCCGTTCACGAAGGGACATGTCTCTACACTCGTACCCGTTAGATTAGTATAAATGATAGATAGTTTCATTTGTAATCATTCCATTGTATTCAACATTCAGTATTCAATAAAGTTACGTTTATCATTTGCGATCTAGAGATCAAAGATCATTCTGGGCAACAAATTATGCTGCATTTCATTACAACTTACAACATGCAATCATGCCATTATTTGTTGCTAAGGAAAGATGGATTTAAATATGACATTTCTGCTGGCAAATTACAGTCATATCTCCTGCCCCAGATAACTCCAGTTAAGTGAAACTATGGTGTAAACTAATTGATAGTTTAATACCAAGATCACAATGGAACAACTGAAAACTATGCTAGGAAGCAAGATCTGTTGGACTTTAATTGTGTAAGTCTTGTTGATTAGGTTCGAAAGAGAAGATACAGGTCAGAAGTGTAATTAGTTAATAGATAAGGTTATGTTATGTTTAGATTGGGTGGTTATAAAGTACAAGGACTAAAGAAGACAAGTTGAAAGATTGTAACCTACACTTAGACACACCCTTTGATCGACGGCATCAAGGAAGGAATCAAGAGACACACCTCTTCAACAACAATCTCAGCCACATATTTAAGAGACATAACCGTTCGCGAGGAGACGCGATGGTTCAAGACGCAACCGTTCAGTATGTATAAATAGGATTAGGGTTTCAGTTTGTTTTTTTGTACCTTGAAACAATCAATTTCAATTGTTCAGTTTATTAATACGATTTTGTATTAGGGTTATTTTTGTACCTGATCATATAGCATGTCTTTTTATTTTCACTAATTACTACTGTTCAAGATACGTCATGATATGATATTATTTAGACCACAAAAGCAAACCTGATTACAGAGCAAGATCTGATAAGTATTGGTCAACAAATTGGTTCTTATCGTTTGTTGAGTAATAGTTCGTTTAAGGCTTGAATGAGCCCCCAAAAGCTGGATGCTATTGGAACCCTTACTTCATTTAATTAATGTTATTGCTAACTTGTATAGTTAACCTTCTTCAGCTCTTGTCTCAGATAACTAACAACAACCACCCATCTATTTTACTTTAAATATAAACTAGGTTATAACCCCGTGTATTACACGGGTTGAATAAATGAATTTTATATACCAAATAATAAAACATTATCTTTTTAAAAGCCTCATTTATTGCACGGGTTGAAGAAATGTAATTTTATATATTAAATAATAGAATAAGTTATATGTATAAGAACCATATATATTGTACGGGTTGAATAAATGTAATATTATATATCAAATAAAAAAAATTATATCTTTAAAACCATTGTATTACACGGGTTGAATAAATGTAACATTGTTTACCAAATAATAAAAAAATTATATTTTTAAAAACCCCGGTGTATTACATGGGTTGAATAAATATGATTTTATATACCAAATAATAAAAAAATATATTTAAAAAAACTAACGGATTTTTTTTATATTTAAAGTAGGATAAGATTGAATATTAATCTGAACTAACGGATTTTTTTATATTTAAAGTAGGATAAGATTGAATATTAATCTTTATTTATTTATTTATTTAATATAAGATTGAAAAATCATATGATTGAATAAGTGGGAGGTTGTATTATGATAAATCGGTTAACCGTACTGAATGATAAAGATAATAGTGATTGCTGAACACACTAATTAATCAAATTTAACAGAAACATTTGTGATGTTAGGCGGATTTTTTTTAATTATTTGAAAGTTAGTATCAACTTTGGAATTCGTATGAATTCTTATAAGATTTGATTAAATATTATTGATAATAAAAATTTGTATTAGATTAAATGTTAGATTTGATTAAATATTATTAATAATAAGAATTTGTATTAATTTAGATTAAATATTATTATTTTTAGTATTATTAATAATTTTAATCAATTAAATGAGAGAATAATAAGTGTCTCAAAACAGGTTTATTTTATTATATAGTATAGATTTGGTAACAGAAAGAAAACAAAAATACAGGAAAGCGAAAAATAAAAAATAAAAAAAGGGAAGTTAAGAGTACAGAAAATTAAAATAGTGTTTCTCATGATCTAAACAAAATTAAATATTAAACAAAAAGGGGCCACATGGTTACATGAGTCGACTCACATGACTACTTGACTGCAAGCTCCAAACTCCAAAGTATCTTGCTTAGTTCTTACATAAATCTCCTTAGTTATCTATATAAATGTTTTCAGAACCGGACCGGATGTCGAACCGGTCTTCTTACCGGTCTACTGGTCGGACCGGTTCAACCGGTTCGACCGGATGTAAGAACCAGATGGTTTTACAAATATTATAAAAATGTATAGGATTTAAGTAAATGCAAAAATATGATTTAATGGCCTTAATAAAAAATCACCATTATTTACTTCAAGTTCTTTATTTAAATGTAATTGGAATTGACAGCATTTCCAAGTTGAACTGTCATACGCTTGACTTTAATTTACAATATAAACTTTTGACTTTTCAAATTCATCATTCCCAATACCAAATTTACTTTCACCTTCACCAGAACATCCATATAAACAAATATAAACCTTCCATTAAAACTCTAAAATCTAAATCCATTGTCAGCCATAACTAATCACCTCTGATCGACATAAAAACCCCAACACAAGATCTGAACATCCGATTTCAGAACATACCCATTGTTGATCAAGATGAAAAACACTAACAGCCTCCGATTTAGCATTTCCATACTCATCGTCGGTCAAAGTTCAGCATATACACATATCTGAGCATCTTTAACAACAACCGGCCCGATTGAAAGCGTAGACCCGCCGGCTCTCGGCCCGATCGGCGGCCCGATGTTGAAAGTGGTTTTGGGTATGAACCGGCCCGGAGGAGGTGATGGATCCCGGCCGGACCGGTCCGACCGGCCGGCCCGGTCCGGTTTTTAAAACATGGATCTATATAAGCCTTTCCCTTTCCTTTCCTGTCTTACAAAACAACCTTTCTCTCTCAGCCTCCACTAAACCATTTGTCCTGAAGTACGAAAAAGGATGTGTCACTTCACCATTGATATTTCTATTGCTGACCCACAACCTAAAACCAAACATCTCAACTTCTTCATTGGTGTCAACCACATCTTTACACTAGCAGCAACAGCAATACATGGTGGTGTAGTAATGCCTCTGCATCACCTCTGGGATAACTTTTAACCGCTAGTAGCAGTTGTGGAAGAACGCGTCGTCATGCCACGTTCTGCATTGAGCTTTATCATTACCCTTCTCATTGCTTTTGCAGAAATTAAGTCGCAGGGCCAACCTGAGTTCCCTTTTAAAACTCACCCTCACCACGTCAGGTTTTCCATTACTAGTCTCCTGATGTACGGCTTGTTTTGCGCCGCCGAACTTGGTGCTTCAGGTTTTGATCGCACTTCTGTTTATGCCGTTGTTGCCAGATTGGGAAAAATATGTTCTTTGTTCATCTTGGTGACATCTTTAGCATGTTTATTCCATTTTTGATACTAATATTAATGCTAGGAACGTTCCTGTATTATTATAATAATAAAAGGTGTTTTCTTTTCCCATTTAGAGGTTTGGTCATGATTCATGAAAGTGGAGTTTATGTTCCATGATGACGGCTCCGTGTTTGTGTGTTGTTCTTAGGAAAGTAGATGATTATGGATGTGAATCTCCATATGCAGTTTTATTTTATAGGGCTCCTTATTTCTTCGCTTTGGTTTATGTGGATGATGTTCTGTTTTTGTTTTTGGCAATAGGGTAATTACACCATGGTTTCAATTGTTTGGTCCTTTTTAGGGCATATAACGTTACATTTTATTTTGTTGATTGACTTATTGGTTATTGGATGATGATTATGGCTGGTTGTAGCAAGGAAGGTTGAGGAACCATGGACTCCTATAAGGGCACACGGGGTGGTCCGTTATACCACCCCAATCACGCGTTATAAAATAATGGAACACCGCCGCCGGCTATAAATCAACGCGTTATTTTTTGAACGCGTTAAAGCTATCACGCGTTGAAATTGGATAAGGCTGCATGGGGCATCTCTCACTCTGCTGACACGTGTACATATGCATGTAATTGGCAGCTGACACGAAATATGGGTTTGTTCATCAATTTGGGCTTTTGTGTTTAATTGGTATGTAATTTATTTGTTCATCAATTTGGGATATATACACACGAAATATGGGATATATACACATGAAATTTATTTTTTGGGTTTGTTCGTTTAGTGTTTTATTTGATTTCTAATTTTAAAATGAAAATTAAAAAAATTTGGGAGTGATAGAATCTCATCACTAGTGATACCACCCCCCCTACATTTCTATCACTAGTGATAGAAATTTGATTGATGACATGGCATGATTTTATTGGACAGTGAGAGTGATAGAATCTATCACTAGTGAACCACCCCTCCTCCCTAAGACCTTGTTGGTGAATCTTCAATTGCTTCCCAACTGTTGGTTCAGGCCCCACTCCACACACTATTGATTTATGCTTGAAATGATATTAAAGACGTAAACTATCGAGAAGAGAACAAAATTGGAAAACTGGTCATTTATTCATTAACAAAACATGCCTTTAAATAGGCAACCTGCAAAGAGAAAAATAAAACAAATGCACCACGTGCCGTCACCTATTCAACTGGATTCTTCCTAAATAATAGTGAGACTCAAACAAACTAAAAACTTAGTCCATGCACATGCAATATCAAGTCCACGTTCCCTCCTTATTAGCTGGAAATAACGTTTATTCCTTTGCACGTTCTTTTCTTCTAAACTCAGTCAAAATGGCCCGTTAGTTGCTGCTCCATAACCCATATTTCGGACCCGTAACCGACTTGACCCGCACTCGACCCGAACCCATCAAGATTAACCCAACACCAACTAGTTTTAGTTGCTTGAGGTTCTTTTTCTAATTCATGCTTCGATGTTATACGTTTAGTAAGTGTGGTTTACATGAGATTTTGTACATTTCCTTGCCGCTTGACTTGGGTTATATATTTGCTGTTTGTTCGGATGATACTCCCAAATTATCAATATGGAATTCAGAAGGCTGGAGATATTTGGACACCCATCGCGCCTATTTTCACACCTTTTGTGCCCTAGACGCCTCGTATAGACCTATACGAGGCGTCTAAGCACTGAATTCAAGGGGGTCTGAGAGGGTGTCAGGCACAAAGTTTAAGGAACCCTAGACGCCTCGTACAGACCTATACGAGGCGTCTAGGCTTGGGTTTTTTTTTGGCTGAAATGAGGGGTGTTTTGGTGGGTTTTGGTATGGTTTTTTGGATAGTTTTTGAAGATGTGTTTTTTGTTTGAAAATTTTTTTGGTTTTTAAAAAACTTTTGTTTTTTAAAAATCAACTATTTTAAAAATCGGCTCACTCTATTTTAAAAACTTTTGTCTTTTTTAAATATTATAATGTTTTTTAACATTTTACTTTTTTAAATATTATTATTCCGATTAAAATTTTATCTCGTTCAAATATTGTTTCCGTATTATATTCAGGGGATATATTGTTTCCGTATTATATTCAAAACATATTTTGTTTCCGTATTATCTCAATTTAAGACAACAATCATTAGGTAACCGAATAACTGAAAACAAACATAAATATGACATATATAAGATAACTTTGTACATCCATAACAAAAATATATAAGATAAGTTTGTACATCCATGATAAAAATAAAAACAACAACAGGTCTATGCATCCAAATCCGAATCCGAATCTGGATGTGGCTGCTGCGGCTGCTGCTGCTGATGTGGTGCTCGAGCCGGTGGAAGCGGTATCGGGGGCCATCCCTCTCTCTCTCGTCTATCCTGCTCGCACCGTACCAGCCAACCTACCAAATCGTGGAGCCTGTCAAGCTCGGCTCGTACATCCGGATGTAGCGCAGCTCCTGGGGCATGACCTGGAATAGCATGACGTGGAAACTGAGGCGCCCCGGCAGGTGGCGGTGGCTGTGGCATCGCTGCACCGTCTACATCCTGCGGAGGCTCCTCCACGGGCACTACATCAGAAGGATCTGCAGGAGGATAAACGGGCTCGAAATGCTTTGGTAGGGCCTCCTCTGTCCATATGCCCCCATCGCGGTTTTTAAACCGCGGGCCAGCTGCGAACCTCCTGATTACCCTCATCCCCCACAGCGACTGCATGCCCATCCGCGTCGGCATGACTAGCGGCGTCCGTAGATGTGGGTCCTCGTGCAGTACGAGGCCAAATGAACGGGCAATGACGGTCGCGTACGCCCCGCTATACAAAAATCCGCGCTCCTGTCGGTGATGGGCGGAGGCGTAGTACTGGGCTAGACCGTGTGCTAGCGCGCACGGCCTCCTATACAACAAACAATAAAGGAAAAAAAAGATCTGTGGTCGTACACCACTCACGGCAGTAGCCGCGCGCTGAAATCGAAGTAGCGAGCAAATGGTGCAGATACCTGCAGATAGTGTTAGCGAAATACAGAAACAGAGATTAATAAACAATGCACATAATCACAATAATTGCCGTAATAAACGTACGTACCTGTACAGTGGGTCCCTAACAAACGACCCCCTCCCCTTCGACTTGTCGTGCTCCCAAGTATTTGGCCCCGCAATCACCTGCCAAAACCCTAGAAGAGTGGGTTTGTCAACCACCACTTGCCCCGCTGTGTAAATCTCAGTCTCGATCTCCCCCTGCATGTATAAACCAGAACGCACCGCAAAGTCTGCTAGCGTCATCGTACGCAAAACGCCAGCGAGCCTGAAAGAAATCTCAGGCGGAGGGGGAGCATCTGGGTACGGAAGCGCCACTGGGACCCCAGGAGGGTGAAATGTGAATGACGAAAGGAACTCGACCAGCAGCTCCCTGTAGGTCGGCGTGTGCGCCAAATCAAAAAGACGATGCCACGGCGAATCGAGAGGTATAAACCGACGCACTCTATCCGTCTCGGCAAGCTGGTCCATCGCATCCTAGTCGATCGATGCATGCGATCCAATATACATCCTCCTAAGCTTCTGGCAATGGCGGGCGGCATTGGTGTCGTCGGGAAACTCTAGGTATGGACAACCCTGAAGCGTATCCAAATCCGGCCGCCGTCTCCGTCGTGGACCCTCCTGAACCGGCTGACCCTGCTGAACCGGCAGTGGCCCATCAAGATCTATCTGAATGCCGTCGCCCTCCATAATCAATCTGCAGGTAAATAACGTATACGTATAAAAACAATAATAAATAAATCAGAATAATAATAATAATAATAATAATTAATAAATAACAACAATAATAATAATAATAATTAATAAATAATAAATAATAATAATTAATAAATAATAATAATACTAATAACAATAACAATAATAATAACCACATTAACAATAATAATTAATAAATAATAATAATTAATAAATAATAATAATCAATAAATAATAATAATAATAATAATTAATAAATAATAATAATACTAATAACAATAACAATAATAATAACAACATTAACAATAATAATTAATAAATAATAATAATTAATAAATAATACAAATAATAATAATTAATAAATAATAATAATAATAATAATAATAATAATACTAATAACAATAATAATAACAACATTAACAATAATAATTAATAAATAATACTAATTATAATAATAATTAATAAATAATAATAATAATAATAATAATAATAATAACAATAACAATAATAATAATACTAATAATAATTATTAATAAGAAAAAAAAAATTACAGAGCCTCGTATAGCCCTCGTATAGGGCTATACTCGGCGTCCTGTTCTTCCCCATTCATCTTCAACCTCACACTCAAACCCCCAAACCCCACAAAAATCAAATTTCAGGGCAAACCTACGGTCTAAAGGCAAAAACGTTGCAAAAATACTAAACTACGGGGCGAAATACGTACCGGTGATGCTTCAAATCTTCAAAAATCCGGTCGAAATACGTATCCGAGGCGTATAGAAGTGTATTATCCGTATGTGTGTTTGTTTATTGTTTGGGGGCTATAACCAGCCTCGTCTAGACACCCCCAGCCTTATACGAGGCATAGACGCCTCGTATAGCTCTATACAAGGCGTCTTGGCTTTTTATTAAATGACCATTTAGCCCCTGGTATGCCCCCAGTATAGGCATTATTCAGGGGCAAAATGGTAATTAACCATTCCAAAAAGATATTTCTGGAATGGTTAATTACCATTTTGCCCCTGACTAAAGCCTATACTGAGGGCTTTACAGGGGCAAAATGGTAATTTAATAAACCTTTTTTCATAATTAAAAAACAAAAACCTCAAAAAGTTACCGCCTAACAAGACGACACGTATAGCTCTATACGCGGCGTCTGGGTTTTCAAAATTACCTTTAAGCCCCTGTTAAAGGCCTATACTGGGGACTTTCAGGGGCAAAATGGTAATTAACATAAAATATTTTCAAAATTCAAATTAAAAGAAAAAAGAATTGTTGCCGACACTGTTGACGACACGTATAGCTCTATACGAGGCGTCCTAATTCAAAAAATTCAAATTTTGATTTTCAAATATTCAAAATTCAAAATTTCAAAAATCCGCTCAGATAGACGACTCGTATAGATCTATACGAGGCGTCTGTGGATTATAAAATGACCTTTTAGCCCCTGAAATAAGCCTAGATTGGGGGCATACCAGGGGAAAATGGTCTTTTGGGCAAAACTATACGACACGTATAGCTCTATACGCGTCGTATATTTTTAATTTTTTTTAAAAATGATATTAAACTGTTTTAATTATTGAAAAATGATTCAAATTATAAAAAAAAATTATAGAAATTGTAGAAAATTATAGGAATTAATAAAAAAAATACATTCAAATTACAAAAATCATTCTTCCGTATCACTATCGATGTAATTAAGACTGGGGTTTGATCTTGGCGGAGGATTCATTATCGATGTATACCATTCTAGACGTGGCAAGTACATATCTTCCCATTGTTTCGTATGGGGTGTTCGGTGGGTCAACCATAGCCCGTGTGCTGGTGGCATTGGATAATCCCCTTCCAGCTTAACATGTATGAAGTGGTTCTCGTTTACATGTGTAAGCGTTATGAACAATGGTTGTTGATTAGCCGGAGGACTTAGTATCGGGAAGAAAGTGGAACTCGCACCCATGGTTGTCGTTAACAGGTGCACCCCGATACCGTACGTTTGTGCAATAAGAAGTCCTGCATAGGGGAAGTCCATCCAGTGATCCCCCCCACAACCGGACACTGAATCCCAAATTAGGCCCTGACGATGCGTGTAAAAATAACCTTTATCCCATGCTTCAAATATTGGGAACCAGATCGATTTGTTCTGGTCCATTTCTTGGACAAGGTGCCTTAGAATGAGCCCCCATGAACTCTGTTCCATACCTAAGCCCACAGCCACAGACCGAAACCCACAATGACCGTCCGGCATCACATCTCGTATGCACGAGACGTACGGATGGAACACTAGCGGAATGTCATCCTGAAACTGTTCGATGATTCCCACGTACTCGTCCCCAATGATTAACGGAAAACCGTGAGCATCTCGTGTCTCTTTCTTCTTAGAACTCTTTGAACGGCTTAGGCTCGCTTTGGGTTTTTGGGACCTTATAACCGACTGTTGAGAGGCCTGTGACGGAACGTACGAGCTGTGACGAGGTTTGTCGTACTTAATTTGTCGGGAACCTTCAAAGCACGTGTTTGCATCACCAAATGAGCTTCTCCTCAATTCTTCATCTATACGAGAGGCCTCGTCCAACCTTTGTTGTACCTGCTTTGTTGTTGGTCGGCCACGAGTATTTTGTTGGACAACCGGTGGTTTCTTGGTAGATTTCTTTGGAGTCAACACCGCTTTAATCTTTGAAATCAGGCTTTTTTGCTGAGCTGGGGGGTGCGACTCTAATTGTTGTCTAACAATATTTAGCTCTTCGACCACGTCCACGTCATCGTCTATCAATTTACAACTTTGGAAGTTAAGTTTCCGCCAGAAGACGTCCACGTCTTCGAGTTGAATCGGACGCTTTGCACGGTTAAAAACAACATTGTTTAAGTCACATGATTAACGGAAATATATCACACAAGTGTTGTACGTTTAACAATTATTACCTTCAAGAATGTACTTTTCTATCCTACAAGCACAGGGCAACCCACAGCTGTGCCACATTTGGCAACCACATGATGAATGAAAGCGCTCCAAGACATCTACCTTCCTAATTGCCTCGCCCCTCAACAAGTCAAGGGCTGTATGGGATACTTTTCCAAGTAGGTGTTGAAACAACGGGTGTTTGTGGTGGGTCATTCTTTTTTCGATGCTATCTCGAAAAGTCTTCCTTATTTCACCGAACTGTGTCTCAACTATATCATGGACACAACCAACTACACGGTCCAGCGAGCTCCTATCTTCAACGTATCTCTTTAAGTTGGCGTGTTGGCTCTCAACTCTGTTTGTGGTACGATTACCAAAGTTGCGCCTCTTATCAGTCCACGCAAAGACGAACATCTCCTTATAGTCTTTTAGCCAGTTATCGTACACGTATTTGAAGACTCCTAAAACGTAAAAATAATTTAGTAAAATTTGCATATGTGAGTCGTATGTTATTATAAAAACTTACTAGAACGTTTGCACTCCACAAGTCGTTGTCGCATGTTGCGCAAGTGGTACTCGTAGATGAGTATGGATGGAGACTCAATCAATGTCCCCCAGAATGACAAAAATTTCTTCCAGTCTTCGTCTGTGAAGGCACCCTTGCAGTGCTTCATAACATTCTGTTGTATGTGCCACATGCAAAGAAGCCTGGAGGCGTTTGGAAATACTTTAGCACACGCGCCCATAAGGGCTAGGTGTCTATCGGTTAAAATCACACGTGGCTCCATGCATTCATCCAACATTGACTTGACCCTCTCAAGCACCCACACAAAGTTATCACCCCGTTCTTTACTAACAACGGCATGCGCGATAATAAACGATTTGTTGGTAGGCATCATACCAACAATCTGGATAAAGGGCATATTGTATATGTTTGTCTTGTACGTCGGATCGATCAGCATGACGTGGGGGAATGCACGCCACATGCATCTCGAGTCCCGATGAAGAAAGAAGATCTCTGTTACGATCTCTGTTCCGGGTTCCTCCCGTGTCTCGTAAATAAAGTCGTTGTTTTTCAGCTTGTTTTCTAGTGACTGCATGGGAGTCAATCCTTGTCTTTGTTCGGCTCTAATCTTCGCCACAACGTTTTGAACGTCTTTCAGAACATGAAACCTGTCGGGGTCCTGCTTCCTTATCGTTTGAAATATTTTGCGCGACTCCATGTTTTGAGCTGTCAGCTGCTCGATCAGTTTCATTTCGCTTGGAGTAAACCTCCGCACAAACGCGTGGGCCGACAGGTCCTCACAAAGTTCGTGGTTATGTTCAATTTTTCCGTCTTTAATCTCCCAGGTTTCATACGGGTGGTTTCGCAAATCCAGCAGGTAAAACGGGCAACCGGTTTTTTTGCTTCCGGCTTTTCTAAGTGTTGCTGTAGTCTGGTGCTCACCACCACGATCACATTCAAGCCATACCCTCCGGATTCTTCCACCGGTTTTCTTTGATCGACGGGTGCCAATAACGAAACCATCCGCGTTTGCTATTTCTTGTATCCGATTCTTTAGTTCATCTAAAGAGTTGAAAACCTGTAACATCGACAATAATAATAAATAATTTTAATAAATAAATAAATAATAATAATAATAATAATAATACTAATAATAAAAATATTAATAATAATACTAATAATAATACTAATAATAATAAAAATAATTAAATAATACAAAAATAGTAATTAATACCTGTTTTTTTAAGTACGGACTGTCCTGGATGGGAGGTGTCTCACCACCATATCTACCATATCCACCATAACCACCGTCTCCTCCGTATCCACTGTAACCACCGTCTCCTCCGTATCCACCGTCTCCTCCGTATCCACCGTCTCCTCCGTAAGAATATTCACACCCGTATCTATAATCCGGATACCCTTGTTGCGTCGGATAACTTGGTTGACAAGCATGGTATGAGTCATCTACAGGGGCTGTTTCATCAACAGGGGGATGATTGTTCAAATCTAGAAACGGTTTGTTTTGTTCTCCTTGTATACTAGACACAACCTCCTCTTGCTCATTAGAATCGGGAACGCAAGACTCCTCCAAAATAAAGAACCGTATCATCATTAGTAAATAATAAACTAAAACAAAAACTAATTAAAACATTTAAGTACCTGTACTGTTACCGGATCGCTTTCGGGCACCCAGTTCTCGCTATAATACTGCCCGAAGACATAGTTGCCGTCCCAGTATGATGACATTTCAACACTTCGGGATGATAAGAACACAAATTAAATGCCGTCCCAGAATGAAAGAAGAAGAAGAAACAGCAGAACGAAAGAAGAAGAACAAGCAGACAGACATAATTAAATGTCTTAAATGTCGACGCCTCGGGGGTGGACAAAGCATACACTGTATGTTGCACTTTTTCATATGTCGAAGACGCCTCGTATAGCTCTAGACCCCTCGTATACCTTTATGTCACCTGTCGAAGACGCCTCGTATAGGTCTATACGAGGCGTCTTAGTGCCTCGTATCCATTCCTCGTACAGACCTAGACTCCCCGTCTGATGTGACTGATTTGACATTGTGCTTTGGTGCAGAGCTGGTCGGAAAAGTAACCCTATACGCCTCGTATAGGTCTATACGAGGCGTCCTGAAGGGTGTCAAAATAGGCATTAAGGTGTGTAAATATGTAGACCCATTCAGAATTTTGCTCATGATCTCACCTGATAACTAGCTACAATGTATACAAGTTGATATCTGTTCTCTTTATTTCCATATGCTCTTCCGCCACTAAAGTGTCTAAGCTCGTTCATTACATACTTTCCTTTCATTATTTATATCAGTTATTTCTTATGTAACTGTTCTTCTTTATTCTACTGTAGTTCGGAAGCGTAGGGCGTTGAAAATTGACCCCACGACCACTACCAAGGCCATAACCACAGTCCACAGTCCATCCTGTGCAGAATCTTTGATTAATCAATGGACACCGTTGCAGATGCTTAACCAGGTGCACCTATGGTGTTTTTCTATTGAAATGGTGGCAGTGTTTTACAGGGTGTATACCAAATACTTATATGTAACCGGTTTATGTGTTGATGATGTGTGTGAGTAGAGAATTGCTAACTCGAAATGCACAGTTAAGAGTCAAATGACCAGTTGTGCTTAATTGATACAAATCATTCTTACAAAGTAGTGTGCTTATAACTTTTACTTCATTTCTCTGTAATGATGCTTCCTATACATTTTCTAAACCCTAAAGATAGTAAACTATATTTATAGGATTGCTTGTTCGGATTCTAGGCTTCTAGCGATGTAGAGTTGAATATGAACCATTAATCATTATGCTGAATTTTGAGTCGTCTCATATCAATTTACCATATGATTACGCTTGTTATTCTACAGTTCTATCATTCTTATGTGTTCCTTTGTAACCAAATCCATGAGTTCTATCACTGTTTGGCTCTCTATGTATTTTGTATTCACATCTCTCTTGTTTTTTCAGAATCAGGGTGCCCTTTCGTGACTAAAGCCATGAGTTATGTCAGCAACCCTCTAATTCATCCTTTACAGTCCACAGAAGCGTTGCACCAAACAACCTATATCTGCGGTCTGCCATCTTTCGTACTCTTGTGTTGGTCCTGGGTGTGATTGGAGTGAAAGATCAGGTTGCTCTTGGTTTTCAAGAACACAAGATTGTTAATAGCAGTGTGCTTATGTGGCAGAGCTGCTGCAACTTCCTGACCCACTTAGTGGGATATTTGGCAACTATGTTCTACATATGTTTAATATTTAGTTCTTGACATATATGATAATTATTTTGTCCTATAACTTCATGATGTAGCGCGTGATACGATAACGAAGAACAAACACGTTGATTCTGCGAATACCCGTGTAGGTCTTTTCCCAACCCCAAAATTCAACCCAAAGGGCACGGAATTTGAAGTGAAAAATTGAGTAGTTTCAAAATTCAAGTCTGATTCTTCACATTACTAGAGAAACATATAAATAGGAACAGAAATTCGAAATGGGCCTAAAAAAGACAACGGGCCAAACCCAAGCCCAAAAACAAAATGCCCAAAACACTTCAAAAAACATAAAAACGTAAATAACTAATAGAAATAAGCGTTTTTTGGCCCGGAAGGCGGTTTGCAGCAAGATGGAGCTCGTTCTCACGTTCGTTTCACCTGGTCGCACGCCCAAAACGGACCCCCGTAGCCCAAGTTAGAGCCATTTTAGTGAAGCCCCTTTTATTACACGATCTTGGGCCTCCAAATACGAGATGGCCCGCTCCTCCACACTTGGGCCCGCATCACTTCATATCTGTATGACTGTATTTACTTAGTTTTTGTGCTTTACCAATTTTTGTTAAATATATCAATGGCAATATACCAGTACTTAATGACAAATTGATCTTAGTATAGCTTGTCCACAAACAGCATAAAGGACCACTTTTGTATTGTATATATGCACTTCTAAACAAACAAAGAAACCAAATGGTAAACAAAATTAATTGAAGTGAAATTGTGGGGTATATTCCAGTGGCAGATCTAGAACAAAATTCGAGAGGTAACATTCAAAAAATTTATTACCATACTTCATACAATGTAAGCGAAACAAAATAAATAAATAAAAACACAATAATAGATAAAGTTAAACATATACCTAATCGGTTCGTTTGCACCCCTAATGTGGTGGTTGTGTTCACGATCAGTTCTTTTCCCCCTTCAAAAATCAATTCTAATTAGTATTTGGACTCTAATCAAACATTTTAATTGGACTTTTAACTTGTAAATTAAGTAATGAGCTTTTAATAAAACTTTAAGATGATAACGGTGTTAGGCTTTTTAATTTTGAGGAGTAACATAATTTAATTCAGAGGTAGTGTATAAATCCAATATGAATATGAATATAAAAGTATAAACAGAAAAAAAGTTAATAAAGGAGAGCATAGGGATGAGCTTGGTACCGTCCGGTACCGAAAGAACTGGTACCGAAAATCATCAAAAGTGGGTACCGGTACCGAATATACCCGGTTCGGTACCGGTACGGTATCGGTATTCAAGGGTAAAAACCGGTAAATACCGGTACCGTACCGGACCGGTACCAAAAATGCTAAAAGTCGGTACCGAATCGGTACCGAAAAAGTACCCGGTTCGGTAAATTTGGTACCGGTACCGGTTCGGTATCGGGAACGAATTGCTCATCCCTAGGAGAGCACAATAAACTAGAAAATAAAAGTCAATAGTACAAGAAGTTAGGGTGAACGGGGCACTATGCGGGGAGTGGTGCGGTGACCCAAGTCCCCGAGCGGGAACACCGCCGCCATCACTTCGGGGAGGGTATTCGGGGAGGGGGACCGGGGAGGGTTCACCTTACAAGAATTGCACTAGGATCGAGGATGTATACGTTGGGAAACGGTCAAATATTTAAAAAAAAATTCAATTTTAACCAATATAAATAACCAACTTAAATCTAATTTTTTACCACACCCATTCTCAAACTTATACTCTAAAAATCTATCAAATACAACACAAAGCCAAACCGAGCAATGGAGAACCAACCCCGCGAAGCCAAGAAAAAATCTAAGAGACGCAGCTCGCAACCGTCTCGTGGTGGTTCGAGCGGTGCAAGTGCACAACCACAACCCCCTTTCGGATATACTTCACAACCCCCGTTTTTTTACCAACAACCTTCACACCCCTCATTTTACAACTCCCAACCACAACCTACTTTCGGCTATTTTCAAAATTTGTTATCAATGGATCCTCCTCAATCCCCCGCCTTCGACCCGTATGGTTTTCGTTCCCACAAGTTCCATCTCGACGAGAAAATGGTGAACGTCCTCTACCTATTCACGAGGACGAGGACGAGGAAGTAGTGCCCGAAACTCAAAATTTGGGCGACTATGAAGATGACACCGGCGACGATGAATATAATGTGGATGAAGACGCCGACAACGAAGAAGATGACGCTCGGGATAAAAAGGAAAAAATGGAGCGCCAAAATTGGACAAAGGTCCAAGAAGAGGCGTTGGCGAAGGCGTGGGTACATTGCTCTACCAACAAAAAGAAGGGCAATCAACAAACCCGCGATAGTTTTTGGCGTAAGATTTTAGATCATTATAACGCCACCGTTGGTGGAAGTAACCGGACCGTGCATCAAGTACGGTCTAAATGGACCCCAATGTTGACGAAGATAAACTTTTTCAACGGCCTATACCAACAAGCGGTAAAAATTATATTTATTAACGTTGTATATTTTTTAATTTTGTTTACTAAGTTCGTATGTTTTTAACACTTGTTATTTTATAATATGTAGGATCGCACACGAGGAAGCGGGTGTAGCGATCTCAACGTGATAAAAGTCGCTTTAAAGGAATTTAAAGATACATATCCGAGCGGTTTTCAACATGTCGAGGCATGGGAGGTCGTTCGAAAACACGACAAATGGGCCCAAGTCCCATTGTTGGATGAGGAAGGGGAAGGTTCGGCACAAAAAAGAAAGCCCGTTGACGTGGACCCTTCCATACCCGATATGAACGAAGACCCCTCGCCACAAAGAACACAACGGCGAGATAAGCGTCAAGCGACATCGTCCTAGGGCTCGGCCGAGTTGGCGGCACAATTCAAAGAGTTCACCGCCATGAAAGAAGCGAAGCACGCGATTGAATTGGAGGCGATTGAATTGAGGAAGAAAAGAGAGTCGGAGGCTCGCGAGCTCATAACGGAACAACGCGAGACGATGAGAAACTACGCGCACGATCGAGATATGAAAACATTCCTCAAGCCGCACGACGATGCTCCGCCGGAAATGTTGCCGTTCATCCTCGCCCGAAAGCGCGAGATCGCTAACAAGTACTGGTGGCCGTGCAATTTCTAAAATTTTTATGTAGTATTGCGATGTAATTTTTATTTTCTAGTTTGAATGTAATTTTTATTTTTAATTTAATGAAATGTCTTTTATTAAATTTTATTTAATTTTTATTAATATTTGTTTAATTTATAAACATGCATAATTACAACAAAAAAAAAAACAAAAAAAGAAAAAAGAAAAAAGCAAGTCCCCCAGGAGAGGAGTGCCGCCATCAAATTGAGGGTGTGAGTGGAGTTGACGTGGCGCGTGCTGGTTGGCCGTGCGTAAGAGAGGGGACTCCCCTAAGAGAGGAGTGCCCCTCTCACCCTTAAAATTATACTTTTTATAAATATAAACAAAAAGCACATGGTCACATGACTGCATAGTCCAAACTCCAAAGAATCTTAGACACAGTACACATACATGCTCCTATAAAAACCTTCACATTTCTTTTCTCTCTTACACAATCAACCTTTCTATCTCAACCTCCATTAAACCACCCTTCCTGAAAAAAGAAAAAAAAGGATGTGTCAGTTTACCATTGATATATGATCTGTTGCCGACCCACAACCTAAAACCAAACTTCTCAACTTCTTCATTGGAGCATGTTTGATTTTGTACCGTTGCGTCGACCATATTTTTACACTAGCAGCAACAACAATACGTGGTCGTCTAGTGACGCCTCTGCATAACCTTTGGGATAACCATTACTCGCTAGTAGCAGTTGTGGAAGAACGTGTCATCATGCCGCGTTCTGGATTAAGCTTTATCATCACCCTTCTCATTGCTTTTGCAGAAATCAAGTCGCAGGGCCAACCTGAGTTCCCTTTTAAAACTCACCCTCACCATGTCAGGTTCTCCATTACTAGTCTCTTGATGTACGGTTTGTTTTGCGCAGCCGAACTTGTTGCTTCAGGTCTTGATCGCGTTTCCTGTTGTTGCTAGATTGGGGAAAATATGTTCCTTGTGCGTTTTGGCGACATCTTTGGCATGTTTATTTTATTTTTGAAACTAATAAGAATAACAATGCTTGCAGTGTGTTAAGTTCCTGTATCTTTAAATATAAAAGGTGTTCATTTTCCCATTTCTGGATTTAGTGATTTTCTCATTAACCGAGTCAATTTAAAAATAAAAAAACCAAATGACCAAAATTATCAAAAAGAAATAACAACCAGAAACTGTAAAAACAGCAATAAACAGAATCAAAGATAAGAAAACAACACTATCAAAAATCAAACATCACAGACGATCATGCATAATCGGTAGGTGTACCTGGAAGTTGCAGCAGCTCTGCCACAGAAACTAATCCATTCATAAGCTCATGGATAACGGCAGTCTTGTGTTATTTTTGGAATAGAAAACTAGATTTCTAGAAAACCAAGTGGCAATCTGATCTTCCATTCCAAATACACCCAAAGACCATCACTAGAGTACCATAGATGACAGATAAAAGAGCCCGTGGCTTTAGTCACAAAAGGGCACCCTGGTTCTGGAAACAAGAGAAAAGGAATGCAAATAACATTTATGATAGGAATCGTAGTACGCAATGGGTAGATAAATTTGAAATGAAACAGTAAACGGATAGATCTGCGGGTATCCTAATGTACATCTTGGCTTCCACAACCAAAATTGTCGTTTCTGCTGAAGGTTGATCACACTTCCGTTTATGTTATTGCTGCTTGATTGGGAAAAATAGGCTCGTTGTGCATTTCGGTGGCATTGTGCCACCAATTACTTACTACGATGGTTACAAGACTAAATTATGCAGCAGAAATCATGCATAGCCATGATAATGGCAGTCTTGAGCTCTTGGTAGTTATGATATCTCCACACCCTAGTTCTGAACAATAACAGAGAATATAGCAACTGATCATTTACGAAAACAATCTGAATGATTTGACATTTTGACCCAATTAAGCACAACTTTAGATTTCGTGTTAGCAACTAAAACCACATTCTCTAGCCATACACATCATCAGCAAATAAATAGGATAATGATAATCATTCAGTTATACCACATTCTCTAAACAAATGCTACCATCTGAATAAAAAAGGAATCCATATATGCATCTGCAGAGGTGCTCATTGATCAATCAAAGATTCTGCACAAGGATGAACTAAACCATGTGGGCTGTGGTTATGGTGTCAGTTTTCAAATTCTTAGCGCCTTTTGCTTCTGAACTACAGTAGAATAATAAAGAAAGGTTACATGAGACACCAACACTACATACAAAAAGTGGGCACAAACATCAGCTTGCATGTTTGGAAACAAGTTATCAAGTGAGGCCATGAGCAAAAAACTAAAATCAACATCTATAATTTGAGGGCATCGTTCAATTGGCAACTATAGGACACATATATACATCGTAGAACGCCCAAGTCAACTGGCAAAGCAATGTACAAAATCTCATGTAAACCAAATATACCAAATGTATAACATCGAAGCACGAACTAGTACACTCATAAACAACTATAACTTGTTGGGAAGTAACTAGAGATTCACTTACAAGAGGTTCATGGTTCACCATCACAATCAAGGTGAATGAGGGGATGTTACAATTCCACCACTCAAAGAAAAATCTAATAGCTATGAAATAAAAGATCCTCGTAAAACACCAAAAGAACAGATAAACAACATTCTTTGGTTACTGTTCCTAATAAAGCAAAAGGCAAACCTAACAACAGACAGAACATGTCTAAACATAACTTCCCACTTTGACATCCGAACTAACAAAACATGAAATAAACTAGTAGTGGGAAGTTAGTTTTAGCACACTACGATGGATAGTTCAAATGCACAACCACATCACTCAAATTCCTTATTACAACAAGCCATAACCATCATCCAAATAACCAACAAGTGTCCTAAAAAGGTACCATCGTGGGAAACAATTACACCCTAGTCACAAAAACAAAACGTCATACATATAACCCATGATTAAGTGAAGCCATAAGAGGCTCCACATATCAAACTGCATGTACTCCAATTTCATGAGAAAATCACTAAACCCTAACTGGGAAAAGTAACACACCTTTAATTCTATATAATACATGAGCCTTACATACTGCAAACATAATTGCTATCAAAAGTACGATAAACAGGCTAAAGATATCACCAAAACGCACAAGGAGCCTATTTTGCCCAATCGAGCTACAATAGCAAGAACACAGGTGCGATGAAGGACTCACACACCCAAAACCTTTCTTTCTGATAATGTAACAACTTTGGTTTTTGTGGGGTGTGGCTCGGCAATGGGGTACTGTATCATCATTTTTTTTTTAATTAAGAAGCGCTCGATGGAGGACTCACACACCCAAAACCTTTCTTTCTGATAATGTGGAAACTCAAATTCAAATATTTATAGCCCCTGTCAGGCTTTGACTCTCTTTTGCGCATGTAGGCCCTTTGCTTTCTACACTGAATTTTTAAGAAGTTTCTTCGTCGCCGGGTTGCAAATTATCCACTATTAACAGCACGCAAATTATCCACTATTAACAGAAAACGACCCCCTTGGCACCCTTCGTCGCCGGGTTGCAAATAATTTATATAAAAAATACAAAATAATAATAATTATATAACGACTACCTAATCTCTTATACCACCCGTAGTTGCACGCAAATTATCCACTATTAACAGAAAACGACCCCTTTGGCACCCTTCGTCGCCGGGTTGCAAATAATTTATATAAAAAATACAAAATAATAATAATTATATAACGACTACCTAATCTCTTACCAAGCCTCCACAATTACACCAATTTTGGACATTTTTATGGTGAGGAAACGTGTCAGCCACGTGGCCTCACCTTTTTCTCAACCAAGCCATTTTATTTTTTGTTGTATAATAAATTTTTAATTAAGATAAAAAGAAATAAATTAAAAATATCAGACAACTTAAATAAACTAACAAAGTATAAATAATAAATATAATATAAATAAATAATAACTAATAAGTAAAAACCCAAATAAAATACAAGCTTAGGGGGTGTTTGGGTTAGCTTATTTTGGAGAAAAGGACTTTTTACAAAAGGACTTTTGTTAAAAGGAATTTCTAAAAAAGTGTTTGGGTTAGTTTGTAAGCCAATAAGTTAATAAGTAGCTTTTTTAAAAAGTGTTTGGTTTAGCTTATTCATTTAAAATGACCAAAAAGGGCATCCCTTTAAAAATTGTTTGGTTTAGCTTATTTAATTTTTTTTCCTCTCTAGGTTATTGAAAAAACTCAATGTCAAAAGATAGCATAAATATTAAATGTAGAAATAAAACACAATGTCAAACGATATCACATAATGTCACACGATAACACAAAACATAAAATGACAAATCATTCTTCCATAAGAGACTTAAGGAGCTTCATCTTTGCTGCATTAGTTGTTGGATACATAAACGCTTCACGGTTTGGCTTTTTGATTAAAACACGTAATGCACGTGTATAATCTTGTGAATCTTCTTCGAAACCGGGAAAAGTGATGACAATGTTCATGCAATCTGCAATTGTTGGGGAGGCATCATTTGGTGGAAAAGTTTGTGTGCTTTTTGTTGATAACGCATCTAATACTACATCAAGCTTGTCCTCGAAAGATGAAGTTTTGCTCTTGGTTGAACGTTTGTGAGTAACATTCTTAGATTTCTTCCTTTTACTCGAACTACTTTCGACGAAACTAGGAAACAAACCATCATCATCACCTAAACTTATTTCATCACTATCGCCTTTGCCCTCAAAATTTTCTTCACTTCGAACACCGCTCACATTGCTATCGTTTTGAAATTGTAACGAAGTCATAGCGTTTTCTCCGGTGGCCACCGAATCCCGAAACAAAGTAGCATAATCCGACTCATAGATGCTCAAATCTGCACCCCTAAATTTGGCAAAGTCTTTATCTTCCTACAACAAAAACACAAAATAAAACTTAGAGTAGCCTTGCATTATGTCTTTGATTATAAGTTTATTATAACTTACCTTTATTTTCTCATCCCACCACTCGGGCGATGCGTCGACGAAGCTTCTTGTCCCATCAATCCAAGTTTCAAGTCTCATCAGGCGGACATAAATCTTCCATTCTTTTTTCATGCTATCCCATTTGTTTGACATTTGTTTTTTATCAAGGGTTTTACCTGTTTTTTCATTCATGGTTTGTAATATATTCGCCCACCCAGCCTTAGTAAAGGACGTAGTGGGTTTATTCCCTCTTTCAACTTCAAGTACGCATGCATTGATAAACTCCTTGAACGTAATATCATCCCACTTAAATTTTGATCTAACCTTGTTAGGTGGTGTTTCACAACAAACAACATTTGGATGGTTTTCATCCATTTTCTGAATGCGAAAACTGTAAAATAGTCAAATAGCTAACAATACTCTAAATGTGAATCAGAATAACCAAGGATTCATAACTTGTAGATGACAAAAATAACAGGCACCTTAATCTAGAATCATAACTCAAATTACAAGCATAACTGACAGTAAATTGATTATTCAATCATCCAAATAACAAAAAAAAATTCAAACAACACGAACTGCTTCCAATCAATATGAATCTGAATCACGTTAATCACCACTTCAAATTAACTTTAAACAATATATAGATCCTACACTTTTCGAGAGCAAATAGATTACCATAACACATCAATTTTGCATCAAACACATATGCAGATTATACTCGAAAAAATGAACAGCAGTTACAGCAACTTTATAATCGAAACACTATTTTTGAGAAAAAAATGAACAGCAGTTACAGCAACTTTAAACAATTATACGATCAAAAACCAAATTTACCTTATAATCGAAAAAATGAACAGCAGTTACAGCAACTTTGAATCAGGAAGCTTCCAGAATCAGCAGATTATACACAGAGACGATCGAAATCGAGAAGAAACCAAGAAGAATCGTTTACAGCAACTTTGAATCAGGAAGAATCGTTTACAGCAACTTCGAAATCGAAAAAATGAACAGCAGTTACAGCAACTTTGAATCAGGAAGCTTCCAGAATCAGCAGATTATACACAGAGACGATCGAAATCGAGAAGAAACCAAGAAGAATCGTTTGGTGAGTGATTCAGTGAAGCAAGTTATATATAAAAAATAAAGGGGGCAGATGAAGGTAGTTGGAGGATTAATGAAGTTGGAAGATGGGGGCGATTAATGAAGTAGAAGTTGATGACAGTGACGCTGGCAGCTGGGCGATTAATGGCGAGGAGAGATGGCAGATGGGTCGATTAATGGCTGAGGGAGGATTTATGATGATGAGCGATGTGGAGATGGCAGTTGGGCGATTAATGGAAGATGGCAGCAGGGGTTGAATGGGAAATTCTCCCCCAAAAGGACTTTTAGGTTTTCAGAAGTAACAATTTCTTACTTCTCAAAGTCCCTTTTAACAAGTGCAATGTAAAAGTCATTTTAGAAGTCCTTTTGTAATTGCCAAACACTATTTTTGAGAAAAGGACTTTTAAACAAGTAAATAAGTAGAAGTTGATGGGAAATAAGGAATCCCAAACACCCACTTACTATAGGCTTTTATCATCGAAAAAAATTAAACTTTTTATAAGAAAAAAAAGGTCAAGCATAAAAGGACAAGAAAAGAAACCCTCCAAAACTCATCAATGTTTTCAAGACCGGACCGGATATCAAACCGGTCATCTTAGTGGTCCACTGCTCAGACCGGTCCAACCGGTCGGACCGGATTTAAGAACCGGATAACGTTAGAAATATTATATCATATATATATTGAATTATATTCCGATTTAAACAACTGTTTCCAATTTAAACAACAAATTTGTAAAAAGCTTTCGTATGTATAAATAAGAAATAAAAACTAGAGTAAACTGCAATTTTACCCCCTGAGGTTTGGGCTGATTGGCATGTCTACCCCCCAAAGGAAATAAATGCAATTTTACCCCCCACTGTTTGATCTTATGTCGCATGTTTACCCCCCGGCGTTAGTTTGGCTAACTGATCTATTAGATTTAATACGAAATGACTATTTTACCCTTTTCTTTTACCCCCCAACGTTCCTGTTATGTTGCATAATTACCCCCCACAGGTAAATTACTAAAATGCCCATTCTTATTCCCCCTATACTTTCTGTTAAGAAGAAATTTTACCCCCTGGGACATCCAAATCCCTTCCCGCCACCACCCAGATTCAATTCAGCATATTGAATAACTTAATAATCGAAACTAATTGATTCAATTCATTGCTCACATATGCATATAAACCCCTGCTCTTATAAACATAACCCCTGATCTTATATACCCATTGATTCAATTAATAACCCCTGCTCTTATAAACCCATGCTCTTAATCAACCCATTGCTTCAATTCATTGCTCACATATTGAATCAATTCATTTGCAGCAACTGTATACACATTTTAGCATCAGTATTTATTCAAGCAGCAGTATACATTTTAGCATCACTATACAGTACATGATTCAATTCAATTCATTCAAGCATCAGTATACACATTCAGCTACACATGAAAGGCACATTCAAGCATCAATTCATTCAAGCATCAATACACACATTCAGTATACACATGAAAGGCACATTCAAGCATCAATTCATTCAAGCATCAGTACACAGATTCAATTCATTGCTCACAGTTAATCTGCATATTATGTGTGGACTTATGCCCAAACTGTGTGGACAGTTAATCTGCATATTATGACCCAAACTGTAATGCAAGGCACATACCTGTTGTGGACTTATGCCCAAACTGTAATCTGCATATTATGCCCCAACTGTAATGAGTGAAACTGTCATATGGCTAGACATGATTAACTGGACTTGATTAAATGAGTGAAACTGTCATAAATAGTTTCTGTTTTTGTATGATCATCTGTATGATCATATGGCTAGCAGGTTACTAGCCTACAACCTGAAATATACAAAAGGAAAGGAAAGTGAATACTTACACCTTTGCCCTCCAACATAATGTCAAGAATCTGGGACAAAAACAACACATTATTCCATGTTTCCATGATATTTTTCTGCATCATAGATTAAACAACAGATTAGATGAGTGAAAATGTCAAGAATCTGGGCCAAAAACAACACATTTAAGTTATAAGTTATGGACTAACCACTGTCATCAAATGGACTAACCACTGTCATCAACTGCACATTTGACCACTGTCATCAACTGCACATATTCAACAACTAACATGCTGCACATTTTGATCAAATGGACAAAATGTAATCCTAATCAAACATCAAACATCAACACATCAACACATCAAACATCAAAACATCAAACATCAAAACATCAAAACACATTACCATTCCTACTTCAAAGTCAAGTTAACATCAAAACATCAACACTTCTGGGATTATCCTACTTCAAAGTTAAGTTAACCTACAACTTAACCTACAAAATACACATTACTATTCCTACATGACTACTATCTTATCATCCGCTCAACTCTCCGGTGGATAATGGAAGTTGAGGACATGCCTCCCAAACACGGAGACCACCAGGTGGACCACCAATGATGAGCTTGATAAGCTCATCGTCAGGTCAACTGTAAAAAAACCAACAGTGAACCAAATCAGACCCTAACCCTGTTTATAACATGATAATGACTAAATCTGACCCTGATTAACTAACAATGGCCGATTATACCTGCGGTGTGGCGGATGAGATAGCGGATTAGCCAACACACAACCGGCATTTTGTAGAGAAGACTGATCGGAGGAGATAGCGGAGGAGAAGACTGATCGGAGGAGATCCCTGATCGCCGGAGGAGAAGACTGATCGGAGGAGAATCACTGATCGCCGCCGGTGAAGCCTGTCGCCGGAGAAGATGACTGATCGCAGGTTTGGGGACGATGGTGGGAAGGTGGGGGGGGGGGGTAATTCTGCTTCTTTATGTTACTTATAGGGGTCTTGTAGAGAACAAGCTTCACATTAATAGCAAAATGACTATTTTACCCTTTGACCATTACCTTATTATGTTGACTGTTAATCCAAACTAACGCCGGGGGGTAAACATGCGACATAAGATCAAACAGTGGGGGGTAAAATTGCATTTATTTCCTTAGGGGGGTAGACATGCCAATCAGCCCAAACCTCAGGGGGTAAAATTGCAGTTTACTCTAAAAACTAATATAGATGAGACTGAATGGAAAATTGGTTATATGAGGATAACTTAAAATATTCATATTTAATTAACTAAAATATAATATTATATAACTAATTTTAAAAATCCATTTATTACTTGCACAAACAAACAAAGCATAGCATGTGAAAACTGAAAAGGCTTCCCAATACAATTCAATATGATTTTTGGTTTCCTTCACGTCCTTTCCGCCACATTTCATGATTTCAAATCAAAGTCTTAGTTACATCCCTCTCCCTTTGCTCTCTCTCTCTCTCTCCACCAAGGAAAGGAAACCGGTAGCATTACTCTCTCTCTCTCTCTGCACTAAGGAGACCCAACGACACCGCCATCGGAAAAAGAAAACAATCTGCCCAGAACTCCCGTGATGAACCGCCGGCCCAACCTCCCGGTCCCAGGTCCGACCACCGGCTCGATGTTGAAACGGTCTAACATGCTGAACCGGCCTGGTAAAGCTTTCGGAACCGGCCCGACCGGTCCGGCCGGCCCGGTCCGGGTCTAAAAACGTTGCAACTCATACGACCCTATTGATGACGACGCACACCAGGGCCTGCCCTGAACATGTGCAGGGTGGCTGCCGGCTGAGTGCCAAAAATGCAAGAGGGCCCGTAACTATTTCAACTTTTACATATATATATATATATATATATATATAGGGGAGGGTTATCTTGAGAACGCTAAATATTGCGAGAACCGTGAGAACGAATGAAAAAACCAATCAAAACCATTTTTTTAATACAAAACTCATTGTAATTAAGATACAACATCAAAAAAAGAATTTACAACATCAAAAAAATCATTTCTCCTTTTAAAATCACTCTTTTTAGATTTTTTACACATGTGTAAATATAACAGATTTACACATGTGTAAATGGCAAACTTACACATGTGTAAATTTTCTTTATTTACGAATTCACGTAAATTAAACGTGTAAATTAAATTTCTAACATTGTATTCGAATAATAAAGATAAGTGTAGAAATTTTTTTTGAATTTGAATTGTTTTTAACCAAGTTCACGCGATTTTTTCATTTGTTCTCACGGTTCTCACAATATTTAGCGTTCTCATTTAAACCCTCCCCTATATATATATATATATATATATATATATATATATAGGGAGAAGATCATGCGAGAACCACCTCTTATTGCGAGAACCGCGAGAACCAATGTGAACACAACCAAAAATGCCTAAAAATAGCTAAAAATCACACAAATTTTTTTTTTAATATTTTTTATAAAACAATCGCTACTTTTCGAAGCAAAAAAAAATTAAATTTTTTTTTAAAAAAAAATTTGCCACTAAAAGTAGCGATTTGAGCATAAAAAATATTAAAAAAAAAAAATTTTTTTAGATTTTTTTTATTTTTTTAGATTTTTTTAGGTTTTTTGGGGGTTTAGTTTTTAGCATTTTAGCTTGGGGGGGGGGGGGTAGGTTTTTTTTGGGGGGTTAGGTTTTTTTAGCTATTTTAGGTTGTGTTCACATTGGTTCTCGCGGTTCTCGCAATAAGAGTGGTTCTCGCATGAACTCCTCCCTATATATATATATATATATATATATAAATCTATACTATATAATAAAAGAAACCAATGAAAGGACACATGTCATTCAATCATTGAGGCCATCTATTTTTATAGATAATTAATATCAATTAAAAAATAATTATAAAATTAAATTTAATATAAATTTAAAAAATTTGTGTATGAGATAATATAATATTTTATAATATTTATAACTTTGTTATAGTTTTCTTCTTACCCCAAAACTTTATCAAATTGTATCTTTACCCTTTCTTAGCCCTTAAGTTCAGGAAATACAATTTTTAACCACTTAACTTTTTATGAACTTTGTAAATGCCACTTTGACCCCCTCGAGAGTTTTTGCCTTGACGATATAAATTCGAGTTAGTCGGGTCGCGTATAATACGTTATGATTGTACGATATAAATTTGATTTACGTTACGTTTTGATCCAATCGCAATGCAACTATAGGATATATTGAGTTCAATCGGATACGTCAAAACATGCGTTTTCATATGGTTAACACATCACATAACGCTTGGACTAATCTCTTCGATATAAATTAATATAATGTAAATGATTTATTTATTTTAGAGTTAATTGCCATTTTAGTCCCTGTGGTTTGGGCCATTTTGCAAGTTTAGTTCAAAGGTTTCATTTTTAACATCTGGATCCAAAAAGGTTTTGTTGTTGCCATTTTGGTCCAACTAACTTAACCCTGTCCAATGAACTCTGTTACTCAGGGGGCAATTTTGCCATTTCCTTTTTAATTTATTTAAAACAATCAAACAAATTTAACAAAATCCCTCAACTCAGCCTCATATTCCACTAAATCTTCTTCCCTGCGATACCCTCCAAACCCAGGTCACATTGAGTTTCCGGTCACCCATTTCGTTGTATTACAAGACAAACCACCGCCATCCACAACCGTTGGCCCACCGGAAAAACTAGAAGATGTAGATGTTGATGGTTGCTCAGATCCAACAACAAGAACCCACCCCACACCGCCTACCACCACCCACTCCAACCGCCGCCTGAAACCATTGCCCCATCCCCCTTCTAGTGAAACCCCTTTTCATCGATGAGCCAAATCCTGTTGACTATCTTACATCAAACACATCGTCTTCCTCAAGTTGGATGAAAAAACCCATCATTCTTGATGAAAAACCATCACCGCCTGCCACTGTGGGAACTCTGACGAACCCTCCGGCGTCCGATCCGACACCATCTCATAACACCACCGTTCACCCATCGTTAACCACCATATCAGAACACCACCGTTCACCAACATCTTAGACCACCAAAATCAAAATCAGACCCAAATTCAAACCAAATATCAAAATCAGACCCAAAATCAAACCACCGATGTTCTTGGATGCCCTTACTCGTCGGAAAACCATCGGAGTCTTAGGGTTCTTAGTCTATTACCACTGGCACCACTAGATCGTTTCTCGGAACTCACCAGAACGACCACACTCGCTTAAAAAAGCATAGTGCAAACTCACCGGAACCCTAAGTTTATTGTCGGAAACACGAACCACCGTCAACGGTGGCGGTGGAACCCTAGCCGCAAGTGTTTAACCCGATTGGCCCATAGAATTTGTTATAACCTACAAGTATCAAAGCCAATCGGAGGTGGAGGTGGGTGGCGGTGTGTGGCGTAGTGACCAGGCGGTGGTGGAGAGGGAGGCGGTGGTGGAGAGGGAATCTGGAGGTGGAGGTGAGTGTATCAAGGATAACTTTGTATGTATATAATGATATGTTATATATTATAACAAAGAAATGGTTTTAATAATCATAAAAATAG